>CM066035.1:39546873-40754373 GCA_033557465.1 Ichthyophis bannanicus
ACTCTTCCTCTCCTTGTGTTGAATCTTGCTCCGAGGTAATCGATCTCCTGCGAGGGGATTAATCTGCTCTTTGCCCGGTTGATGACCCAACCCAACTCCTCCAGGAATTCCACTACCCTGGCTGTCGCCGTAAGACTCTCCAACTCTGACTTTGCCCGAATCAGCCAATCGTCCAGGTATGGGTGTACTAAGATCCCCTCCTTGCGGAGGGACGCGGCCAACACTACCATTACCTTGGTGAATGTCCTGGGAGCTTTTGCTAGGCCAAAGGGAAGAGCTTGGAACTGAAAATGACCCCTTGGCACTGCAAATCTCAGGAACTGCTGATGGGATTTTCGGACCGGGATATGTAGGTATGCTTCCGTCAGGTCTAGTGACGTTAGAAACTCCCCCTGTCTTACCGCTGCAATGACCGACCTCAGGGTCTCCATCCGAAAATGAGGAACGGAGAGGCAACGATTGACATGCTTTAAGTCCAGGATTGGACGGAAGGACCCTTCTTTCTTTGGTACCACAAAATAGATCGAGTATCGACCGGAGCCGTATTGGTTTCTCGGGACGGGGGTCACTGCTCCCAGCTCGATCAGCCTTGAAAGGGTGTCTTCTATTGCTGCTCTCTTTTCTGGAGAGCCGCAGGGAGACAGCATAAAGGCTGGGGGGACTCGCTTTGTGAATTCGAGGGCATAACCCTCCCTGATTACTTCCGGTACCCAACGATCCGATGTGACTCGGGCCCAGGCGGGAAGGAACTGCCTTAACCGGCCCCCCACCAGCAGCGCTTTCCCCTGGGCCCCCGCAGACTCATTGTGTTTTTCTAGGTCCTGAGGATGAGACGGAGGACCCAAAGCCTCTTCCTGCTCCTCGAAACCCTCGGAAGGCTTGACCTCTAGGTGAGGAGCGGCCCCTAGGGAAAAAAATCTGTCTGGTCGCTCGAAACCTGCGAAAATCCCTCGGCTGGTTGCGCACAGGGCCCGAACGGTTTTGCTTAGGTCTATCCTCCGGAAGCCTACCTCCCTTAGACTCACCAAGATCCTTCACCAACGTTTCCAGGTCCTCACCAAACAGCAACTTTCCCTTGAATGGAAGGCGACTCAGGCGAGCCTTCGAGGAGGGGTCCGCTGCCCAATTGCGTAGCCATAGATATCTCCTGGCTGCTACCACCGAGGCCATATTCTTGGCCAGGCTCCTAATAAGGTCATACTGGCTATCTGCTAGAAAGGCCGAACCAGACTCCAAGCACACAGCACTAGCTTGCACGTCGGAAGCGGCGCCATCCATTAGTTGGAGCTGTTATTATTATTTATTATTATTATTATTTACAGTTTCTTTTATACCGCGCTATTTGACATCAGTGCGGTTTACAATGAACATAAAACTACACGTCACAAAGATTGATCAGTGCTTACAATGAACAGGATAATAAACTGGGTATACATTAAACAGGTTTCATAAACAGAGAACATGAGAACTATGTACTGTTGCGCCCACCTCAGGCAGGCTCTTGCTACCCACGCTCCTGACACTGAGGCCTGCAGGGCGAGGGCACTAACATCAAAGGCTTGCTTCAGTAACGAGTCAAGCTTTCTATCCTGACTATCTTTAAGGGCTGCGCCGCCCTCAACCGGAATGGTCGTCTTCTTTGTCACCGCAGAAACCGCCGCGTCTACCTTTGGAGACTTCAGCAGATCCTTGTCCGTTTCTGGTACCGGGTACAGGCGAGACATGGCCCTGACCCCCCTTAAACTGGACTCCGGTTGATTCCACTCCTCCTGGATCATCTGGCGTACTACCCTGTGGACCGGAAAAACCTTCTGTGTTTTTCTGACGGCTTGTATCAAAGGGTCTTCCAACGTTTCTTCTTCTGTAGGTACGTCCGATGCCATATTAAGCACCTTCATGGATTCGTTAATCAAGGCTGGGAGCTCTTCCCGGCGGAATACTCTAACTATTCGGGCATGTTCTTCTTCTGGAATTTCCCCCTCTTCAAGCTCTTCCTCCCCCACTTCTCTGTCTGAGCCCTCCTCATCAGGAGTGGAAGGAGAAGGAGGCATGAGAGGTTCATCGCCCATTAGCCTAGAGCGCTTAGGGGGTGCTCCGGAGCCATGGGAGCCTGTCTTCCCTGGCCCGGGCCGGCCACCTTCATTCGGCAGTGGGGTCTCCGTGAATCCCTGCTGACGCATACAATAAGCTTTATGTAGCAGAAGGACAAATTCTGGAGAAAAATGCTCCCATCCTCCCCCCACGCCACCTGAAGGAGGAGGAAGGGGCTGAGAGGGACCTGGGCAGGCAGATGTAGCCGGCGGAGGAGTGTGGGAAGAATCCCTTCCATTCTCCCTGGGAGCTTGGGAGCCCTGAGTAGCCAGATCTATGGACAGCTGAATCTCCTGCTCCACCGAAGCTGCTTCTGCAGCACAGCCCCGACAGACCCCAGCCTCAGAATCCGCAACTCTGCGGGTGCCGCAGGATGGGCAGCGTGGTTTTCCTGTCATCCTTTTTCCCTAAACTGAGATATTAATTCACTAGAACTCAATGGGCCCCAACTCAGAGATCTCTCTATGTCTGGGGGGGGGGGGGGGGCGAGGGGCTTAACCCAGCCCCAAACAATAAATCAAGGAATCAAAAAATTAAATAAATTAGATCAATTAAATTAGAAACCCAGCAAGTGAACTAGTCTCTGCGATACTTGCGGTTTAGCTGACTTGTTGCTCTGCGGGCCGCGCTCCTGCCGCTGGGCCTGCTGGCTGCCGATAGACTCCACGTGGTAGGCCTCGTCCACGTGGAGTCCGTGTGTGTGGCCTACGAGCTTGTTCTAGTCGTCGGGTCCCGTAGCTGTTAGAAGGATCCCCTTGACGACCCAGCCGCCTCCAGCGCTCAGCCTAAGTAGTCGCTGTAAGCGCGAGGCAGCAGCAAAGCAGAGAGAGCAGCGTCGTTGATCTCCGAGTGTAGATGTCTGTAGCGCGCCGCCTCTAGCGCCCGGGCTGTGGAGCCGCTGCAAGCACGAGGCAGCAGCGCGGTAGGGAGAGGAGCGATGCTAACCTCGGTGCTCTGTCCCCGATCCTGGGTTTCAGCGTAGGAGTGCGCTCTAGCGCTCAGCCTGCCACGGGGGCTTCGGCGCGAGGCAACAGAGAGCGGGGCAGAGGCCGAAATACCGGGTGCCCTGCTGCTCAATATCAGCTGCAAAGTGCCTGAGCCAAATCCAATGCCATGACAGTTGTCAGGGCACCACCCTGGCTGCCAAACGTACCAGGTCATAAATGGCATGAGAAAAGGCGGCCGTAGCAGACTCCAATAGAGGGGTAGTATCATCCAGCAGAGACACCAAATCCACTAGAGCAGGGCTTGCAATGTCAGGCTGGTATATACTGCCAGCTGCAGAACACCCACCGCCACAGCAAACTGTCTCCTCAACAATTAATTCACCTTATGGTCCAGAAAATCCTTTAAGGCCAATCCACCTTCCACAGGCATGGTGGTTTGTCTGGTAACTGCCGTGACCTGCACATCCATCTTGGGAATGCCAAACCATTCACACTCTTCCTTCTGGAGAGCGTAGAGCTTCTTAAATACCCTTAACCCTTTAGGCAGTGATACGGGAGAGTCCCACGCTGACCAAATCATATCCTTGATCACATCTAGGAATAGGAAGACAATAGTGGATTTTCGCACCCCTTGAAGAAGCGGGTGCACTTTTGGCTCATGCTCTGTGCCAAAAGCATCTGTCAAGTTCAAGGTGAATGAGAACCTGGTAATCAACACCACCAGCTCCTCCTACCACATCAGGCGGATCACTCCAGCCTCTTCAGAATCTTAATGCGAGAGTACTGCTTCATCCACATCAGAGCCCAGTACTGAGTTATCTGAATCCTAGTCAAAATCTCAGACAGTACTCAGTTGTTCCCCCATCTCCAGCGGGCACCCCTCGCATGGGATGCTTAGCTAAAGGTAATCAAACAGGGCTACCACTCTCAGTCTGCCCTGCAAAGGACTGTGCCCAGGGGCACCCAGAGGCTGCAAAGTCAGAATTTCCACGTCAAAAGGACCAAGCCTGGTGCAAAAAAGAATTCCAGAGAGGACTATTCGGAGTCTGGAAGCTCTCCTCTTCGAAAGATCCTCCTCCAATACCACAGGGTACAGCCACCACAGAACCCCTAGAGGATAAGGAGCTGTTCACAGCATGGTCGGCAGATACTCCAGCCACCTGGATATCCTTACCCATAGTGCCATCTATCACCTCCTGCCTTGAGGCAGGCAAGGCTGAGGGAAACCATCCCTCCTGGGAGGACTCAAATTGCCATGCAAGAAGAGCAGAGTCCAGAATCCAAAGATGAGGCATCTCGCTTGCCACAGGTCAAACAATATTTCCTAGAAGGCGACAGATAGTTAAGGCAAACATACAATATTTCCTGGAAGGCAACAGATAGTTAAGGCACACACAAGCTGCGCTTTTATTGCAACATGCCTTACAGGCACTAGGGAAGGAGAACGCATTGGGCCATTTGGGTAGAACATGCGCTGGAACCATGCAACCGCCAGGGCACAAAATAAGTAAAAACGCTATTAACACATACAGAAAATGGCAGGAAACTCCACACTGTGCCAGCAGTCTATTCCAAATTGTATCCCAGGAAGACAATCAGGGGCTCCCAACACGGACAATGACGAAGTCGGGTCTTGGTACTCACACCATGAGACACCCAGGCAGAGGAATCCAGGCCAGACTCAGCTCTACTCCTCTGATATTGTTTTGCTGGCTGTTCAGCACTGCGTTTAAGGTGGCTGGCAGGCAGATCCCTCCAACAACCTTCTGCAATCTTCGGGAGAGAGCAGGGGGGGGGGGGGGGGGGGAGACAGAGAAAGGAGGGGATGCTGAGGTTGTATGAGGCTGCTGCACTCTCCCACCCAGATCCTTCCAAACTCTTCCAATTTCTGGCTGCTCAACAGGTTCTTATAGGAGCATGGAGCTGAACCAATTTTCCCTTCTCCTATGGCTACCGAGAAGACCAGTCTTGTGGAGCATCCCATGTCGCGCTGAAGTGAGAGGGAGTCATCCTCAAAGTGATTGAGTGTTTAATCAATCTATTCCCCTCAATCTTTAGAGGAGAAAATTCATCCACCATTTGCTGTAGACAAAGAAATACTGAAGGGACCTCTCGTGGCTAAGGCAAATGGAGGCATAGGAGTGATGTCATTCAAATTTGGGCTTTTCATTGGTTGTCTCCACCAATCTGCTGGTAGGGGAACACAACCCACTTCACTAGACTGCTCTAGGATGATTATATGGAAACGATTTTGGCATGTGAATTAGACTCAGCTGAGCCTACTTGAATCTTACATGTACAACAAATGAAAAGCACCCCCAGAACCTAGCTTTACACCCCTTCACCCAGTCCCTGCAGTTTGGACATGTCTTACTTTGTAGGAAGTTGCAGATAAACCGGAATCTGTCTTGCTTTGGCTGCTCGAGAATATGCTGCTCCTCCTCTTTATTCCCAGTCCTGAAAGACAGAAAACTAATCAATGTCCAGATGCTGCAACCCAATACTGGTCAAGAAACTGAGATGGCAATATCCTGAACCCAGCTTCACTGGGCACTTATAAGCTTAATCTCAACTTAAACCATTAGCCAAGTGGCCAAACAAACTATCAAGGACCGTACAAATATAGTGTTTTTGTGCCTATATGGATCAAGGTGTGCAGATTACAGTTTTTGTCATTGGCTGTTTTGATACTGAATGACATTTCATTGAGAGAAATGGTTTTGATTACATGCAAAGGCCTCTCAGCCTGGGCTACTCCTGTGAATTAAGTTTCTGAAACAACCAAATACTGCCATGTTTTCCCTATGTATAGAACATAGAACATTCCACCTATGTTTTTGTTAATGCTTTTGAAAAACATTGCAGTTATCAGACCCTGAATAAATTTCAGCAAACAAGCTATTACATTGATTATCCCTCAGAAGTTTATAACTATGCTCATGTAACCCCTCTTCTCAAGTCACTTCACTGGCTCCCAATCCATTTCCGCATCCAGTTCAAACTTCTCCTACAAGTGTATTCATTCTGCGGGGCTCCTCGCTACTTTTCTGTCATCACATTTCTATGTTTCTATTCTACAGGAAAAAAGGAGACTATTGTAATAGCTGATATGGAAGGGCAGACTAGATAGGCCATGGGGTCTCTTTCAACTGTCATATTTCTGTTTCCTCTTCTCACTCTACACTCCTCCTCAGGAACTCCGCTCCTCTGGTAGATCTCTTATCTGTACCCTTCTCTGTCACTGCCAACTCAAGACTTCGTTCATTCCATCTTGTTGCTCCATATGCCTGGAACAAACTACCTGAGTCTGTATGTCAGGCTTCTCTCTAGCCCTATTCAAATCCAGGCTAAAAACCCAACTCTTTGAGGCTGCTTTTGGATCCTGCTGCTCCTCAACCTCTTGTCCACTACTTATGTGCATCTTTTTATACTCAAGTCCCCAGTTCTGCAATTTTTTCATCTTGATTAGATTGTAAGCTCTGATAAGCAAGGACTATGTCTTACACCTGTATGTACAGCGCTGCATACACCTTGTAGTGCTATACCAGTTGCTCTCACAGAGCAGGGCACATAAAAGACAATTTAGTCATCTCATCAAGCTGCATTTAAATATATTAGGTCAACAAAGATTTACCTGTGACCTAAACAAAGAGAGCATTTAAATATTTAATATAGCCTGACTATGAATATTAAGGAGCTGTAACATGGCTTTGTCAGGATCTAGTTATTAAGGCAGGCTAATGTTAATGTGCATTAATTGTGCATTTTAGCACCAATCATATTTTATTCAGTGAAATCTAGTTACTACTAATGCACTTTAATGGTGAATTAATGCATTCATTTACTCACCTGTAAAAGATGTTCTCTGGGGACAACAGGAATCAGTCCTCACATATGGGTGACATCAGTGCCAACTGAGCCCGCACGGAAGCATCTCCCCAGCTTTCAAAGAAAGCCTTTGGGAGATGCAACACACGTGTGGTCTCCTTCCTGCCCAAGTATAGCTAAGACAGCAAAAATTATAATACAGTAAAGAAGCAATGCCAAGGGAAGGAGGGACGGTTGTGAGGACTGATTCCTGCTGTCCTCTGAGAACACTCACCTTTCTCTGGGAACAAGCAGAAGTCAATCCTCACATATGGGACTCCCCAGCTACAAAGCTACCAAGAACCTGTACAAAATGCCACAGCAACCAGAGGTGGTGAGACGCAAACTACAGTAGTTGAGTCCCTATTGACAGACTCTCGAAAGATCCAAGTGTCTGGTGGAAACATGGCACTCCAGTAGGCTGAACACAGAAGGGTCGGAGAGCAGGAGTTGCCTACACCCCGAAAAGATTAAAGAGCTTGGCCAAAGGTGCTGTCCTTTCGGGACACACTCTCCAGGCAATAGTGAGCTGCGAAGATATGGACTGAAGACCAGGTGACAGTCCAGTAGATTTCCATAAAAGGAACGGAACGCAGATTTGCTAGAAGTAGCTATGGCTCTGCTGCAGTGCACCATGACCCAGTGATCTGAGATCCCAGCCTGCTCATAGGTGAGGGCAATGCAGTCTGCCACCCAAGTGGACAGAGTTCACTTAGTTACTAGGATCATAAGAGAGAATTGAGCTGCTCTGCAGTGGCCCTGAGTCCGACGCAGATAGGACAGGGCCCTTTTACAGTTCCGAGTATGGCGAAAGCAGAAGGGGGACAACTGTGTGTTGTCCGCACAGGCGAACACCACCATTAAGAGTGTGCCCAAAAGTCTAAAAAGCTGGGAGGCAACTCTGGGGTCTAGGCGCCACTCATGCAGCTGGTGGACTCTGCTCAGCCTGTCTGCCAGAGTGTTATCCATGCCTGGGAGGTAGACTGCCCCCAGGAGCATCCCGTTGAGTGTCGCATATGAGGAGAGGGGGCTACCAACTCATGGCCTCCCACCCACACCAAACACCAAACAGGCCTCCCACCCACACCAAACACTTTAACACCTTTATCCAATCAGAAAATGGTTAGTTCCCACGATATTTCACTTTACTTCTACTGACCCATGCCACCCATGAATTCACGTACAATATCCACTCGAGTTTAAATATGGTATATAATAAAAGCACATTCATAGTATAATGTTGATTGTACATAGTTATATATAATAAAAGCATATTCATAGTATAATGTTGATTGTACATAGTTATCCCTGTTATTCCATGTTATATATTCCCTTGTTCTCTGTAAACTCGATGTTACCTGTACACATTGCAGTATATTTTGTTCATTGTACACCGCACTGATTTTAATAGCGCGGTATATAAGAGATGTTAAATAAATAAATGTTAAATAATGGCAGAGAGAGTACGATACCATGCCTCCTTGTTTGTTGACATAGAACATTGCAACTTGGTTGTCAGTCTGGACCAGCACAGACTGGTGCTGTGACCGGTGGCAAAAGGCTCGGAGGGCCAGAGGTATCGCCCAGAGCTCCAGGAGGTTGATATGCAACTGGCACTCCGTCTGGTACCATGAGCCTTGGGTGAGGAGATCCTCGTAATGAGCTCCAAATTGGTGAGCAAATTTTGTTTCCTGCAAAGGAGCTCTTTGTGCAAGGAGCTCTTTGCTCTCAGGGAACAAGTCCGTTCTCTAGAGGCTAGAGTAGCAGACTTGGAAACCATAACACAGAGGTACACAGATGAGACCTAAAGGGATATAGTCCTGAAGTCCCACCTCCAGTCTGGCAGCATCCCTGTTGCCATGGAGGAGAGAGGTCACGTGACAGGAGAGCATCACCCTTGTGTTGCAGGAAGTGATCCTGTAACTAGGACCTGTCCTCCAGGTGATGTAAAACCCTCTCGCACTGAGGAAGTTTCTCCAGGGCCATGTGCCCATGAGGGAAGGGTTAGGACAGCAGTTATAGTTGGTGGTGATTGGATCATTAGGCATGTAGATAGCTGGGTGGTTGGTGGATGTGAGGATCGCCTGGTAACATGCCTGCTTGGTGCAAAGGTAGAGGACCTCACGCGCCACCTAGATAAGGTCTTAGATAGTGCTGGGGAGGAGTCTGCTGTCTTGGTACATGTCGGTACCAATGACATAGGAAAATGTGGTAGGGAGGTTCTGGAGGATAAATTTAGGCTTTTAGGTAGGAAGTTGAAATCCAGAGCTTCCAGGGTAGCGTTCTGCGACATGATTCCCATTCCGCGCGCAGGACCCAAAAGGCAGGCAGAGCTCCGGAGTCTCAATGCGTGGATGAGAAAATGGTGCAGAGATGAGGGGTTTGGATTTGTTAGAAACTGGGGAACAATCTGGGGAAAGGAGGGGCTCTTCCAAAGGGATGGGCTTCACCTTAACCGGGATGGAACCAGGCTACTGGCATTAACCTTTAAAAAAGAGATAGAGCAGCTTTTAAACTAAATAATAGGGGAAAGCCAACAGTCGTCCAAGAGTGGATGGTTCGGAAGAATGTATCCTTGAAGGATACTACCAAAAGCAGAGAGGTTCCAAAAAAAAGAGTAAAGTAGCCCAAATGCCCTCGAGTATGGAGCAGACAGAGCTTAAAGATCCCAAATTACCCATCTCTACCAATAGCCAAATTAATATGAATAAAATACAGTCTCTAAAATGCTTCTATGCAAATACTAGAAGTCTAAAAAATAAGATGGGAGAGTTAGAATATATAGCACTAAATGAGAGGTTAGATATGATTGGAATATCAGAGACATGGTGGAAGGAGGACAACCAGTGGGACACAGTGATACCTGGGTACAAACTATATTGTAATGATACAGCTGATCAAATTGGTGGAGGGGTTGCGCTCTATGTTAGAGAGGGCACTGAGTCAAAAAGGATTAAAGTTTTGCAGGAAACAAAATTTGCTGTAGAATCTCTATGGATTGAAATTCCATGTAAAAAGGGGAAGGCAATGGCAGTGCGAGTGTACTATGGACCGTCTGGCCAGAATGAACAAATCAATGATGAAATGCTCAAAGAAATCAAGGAAGCTAACAAAAGTTAAAGCGCAGTAATAACAACACAGGTACACTACCAAAAAACTGCCTCCAGTTTTGCAACTGATTCCTATAGATTTTGGGGTGCTGAATCCAGGAAAAATAGCCAAAATGTTCCATCACGTCACGTTTTCTTGCAAAATTAGATTTCTTACCCATATAAGGAATGTTCACATAATTTCTTTTTAGCCGACTGCAGTTTATTTTCTTGGCCCAAAATAGAGGTTGTAATGGTTAACTAACTAGAAACACTCCCTCATGATATTTTAGAGTGTTTTGTATTCATTTTATACATTAACAGGACAATTGGGAGGCGGGGGGCTAAATCCAGTACTCGTGCTGGCGCATGTTCTTTCCTGTTCGCCTCGCCTCGTTCGCTCGCTCGCTCAAACACGGTGGTTGCGACATGAACGTTCCTGTCAAATTTCAGTTTCTTGCAAGTTCATTACTACCTTTTGTTTGCTCAGTCGTAATCCAGCTTTATTCCGAAGTGGTTCACTACAGTTGTAGTTTGCAGTGCTGTGTATTTGTGATGGCTCACAGAGCCAGAGGTTGCGTCAACTCTCCGGACAGTTTTTGTTTTATTTGTGGGGAATATACCGTGAAAAAGAGGCAGAGGAACATTTCTGCATTTATTAAAAAAGTATATTTCGCCTATTTCGGTTTGAAGTTAGGCGATCAAGACAAACCGTGGGCTCCTCACAAAGTGTGCAAGACATATGAGGAAGATCTACGCTTATGGATGAAAGGTAAAAAAACAAGCATTTCGTTTCGGAATACCTATGATGTGGCGTGAACAAAGAGACCACAGCAGTGACTGCTATTTTTGCTCTTGCATTGTGAAGGGATACAACTTAAAAAATAAACACGTAATAAGTTACCCCAACCTTCCCTCAGCAATTAGGCCTATGCCTCATAGCAAAGAAGTACCTGTGCCTGAACCACCAAAATCTTTGGATCATATTTGTGTGGACGGTTCTGATCATGATGAGACTCATCAGATGGCTTTTCCCGATGAGTCCAGTACTTCCGAGTTTGAAACTGAACCAGATCCGAAACCTGAACTTTTCTCTCAAGCTGAATTGAATGATTTAGTCCGGGATTTAGGACTCCCAAAAGATGCTGCCCAACTGCTAGGTTCTCGGCTTAAACAGAAAAATCTATTGTCACCAGGAACTTTTTATTGGTACCGCAACCGCGAGACACAATTTTTGAAGTATTTCAGCAAAGAGGAAGATTTGGTATTTTGCAACGATATATACGGAGTGATGGAAAAGTTTAAACTCAAGTATGATCCTGCTGAATGGCGGCTGTTCATTGATTCATCAAAAGACAGCATAAAAGGTGTTCTTCTTCATAATGGCAACACATTCGCTTCAGTTCCTATTGCTCACTCTGTTATTCTCCAAGAAAAATACGAGAATTTGGCCCTGATTCTTCAGAAGATTCGTTATGATGAGCATTAAGTGGATGATTTGTGGAGACTTTAAAATTCTATCCATACTATTAGGGCAGCAATCCGGTTTCACCAAATATCCCTGCTTCCTTTGCTTGTGGGATAGCCGGGCCCGCGACCTACACTGGGGGGAAAAAAGACTGGCCAATTCGGGAGTATTTGAGACCCGGTGAGAAAAATGTTCTTCATGAGAGCTTGGTACCTCGTGATAAAATTCTATTACCACCTCTCCACATTAAGTTGGGTCTCATTAAGCAATTCATCAAGTCCCTTCCAAAAGATGGTGAGTGCTTTCGGTACCTTTGCTCAAAGTTCCCCCGACTTTCTGAAGCAAAGCTAAAGGAAGGAGTGTTTGTTGGCTCTGATATAAGGAAACTCATTTCAGATGGAGCATTCGCTGAAACGATGTCTGAGAAGGAAAAAGAAGCCTGGGATTCCTTCAAGGATGTTGTTCTCAAATTCTTGGGGAACAGGCGGGATGATAACTATAAGGATATTGTTGCCAGGATGCTCAATGCCTTCAAAGAACAAGGCTGTAACATGAGCCTGAAAGTCCATTTCTTGCACTCCCATGTGAACTACTTTCACTAAAACTTGGGGGCGTACAGTGAAGAACAAGGTGAAAGGTTTCACCAGGACATCAAGGACGCAGAGAGAAGGTACCAAGGAAGATGGAACACCACTATGATGGCTGATTTCTGCTGGTTGCTGCTGCGGGAAACCCCAGATGAAAAATACGCCAAGCAGCGCACCAAGACAAGCATTCGGGGGAAGAAGAAACGGGCCCACCAGGAGATTGATTGACCCAAGAATGACTTTAAAATCTAAACTGTGTTGACAAATATCGTGTTTTTACTAAACTTTGAAATAAAAATTTGCTAGTTATTACCACAGTGTCGGATCTCATTTATTAGAATTTTATTTTCACACCATCGGGTGTTTGTCTTCATGTATTGCAATGGTGCGGTTTGCGTTTTCTATTCTTACATACATACCTGTACAACATTTTTTGCACATTTCTTTGCTTTGCTTTGTGTCTAACCTCGCTCTTATATGCTCAATGTTTGTGCACATGTATGTGGCTGTTTTAAGTGCAGACAATTTTGATACCATCACAGTGTGTTTTGTTGACATTACTCTGTTCTTATGTGCTGCCTTGTTACAATTTTCTTTATTCTTATTTGAATAACTACTAAACAATTAGTATAAAGAATTCATCCAAGAAACTTTTATCTCGATCGCACTCAATCTGAAACGTTCACCTCAAACTGCTAACCCAATGTAGCAAAAAATCTGTACGTGATGGAGCAAATTGGTTACCAGATTTGGATTCAGCGCACCAAAAAACGTAAAAATCAATCGAAACATTAGAGGCAGTTTAAAAAAAAATTTTTTAGTGTACCTGTGTAATGGGTGATTTCAATTACCCCGATATCAACTGGATCAGTGTCACAGCAGTACATGCTAGGGAGATAAAGTTCCTAGATGAAATGACTGCTTCTTGGAGCAGCTGGTTCATGAACCAACCAGAGGGGAAGTCATGTTAGACCTAGTCCTTAGTGGAACACCAGATCTAGTGCAAGAGATAAGGGTGTTGGGGCCACTTGGCAATAGTGATCATAGCATGATCGCGTTTGATTTAATTAGTGGAGGAGGGATAGTAAGGAAATCCACAGTACTACCTTTTAACTTTCGAAAGGGAGACTATGATAAAATGAGGAAAATATTTAAGAAAAAACTAAAAGGAGCAGTTGCAAAGGTTAAAGACTTACATCAACCTTGGGTGGTGTTGAAAACTACTATCTTGGAAGCCCAGACCAGCTGCATTCCACGCTTTAATAAAAGTGGAAGGAAGTCCAAAAAACTGCCAGCATGGTTTAAAGGTGAGGTCAGAGAGGCTGTTGCCAAAAAAGCATCTTTCAGGAAATGGAAAAAAGAGCCAAACGACGAAACCTGGAAACAGCACAGGTAATGGCAAGTCAAATGCAAGGCATTGATAAGGCAGGCAAAGGGAGAATTTGAGAAGAAGCTTGCTGCGGAAGCAAAAGCGCGAAATAAAGACTTTTTCAAGTACATTAGTAGCAAAAAACCTGTGAGAGTCACTTGGTCCATTAGATGATCAAGGGGTTAAAGGAGCACTAAGAGGCGACAAGGCGATAGCGGAGAGACTGAATGAATTCTTTGCTTCGGTCTTTACTGAGGAAGATGTAGGGATGTTACCCATGACTGAAAGTGCTATTTAAAGGTGCAGAAGAATTGAAGGAAATAACGATACATCGGGAAGATGTATTACAACTATTAGATAAAGTGAAGAGTAGCAAATCACCTGGGCCGGATGGTATACATCCAAGGGTGTTGAAAGAACTAAAATATGAGACTGCAGACCTGCTATTAGTAATCTGTGAACTATCATTAAAATCATCTCTAATTCCTGAAGATTGGAGGATCGCCAATGTAACAGCAATTTTTAAAAAGGGTTCCAGGGGTGATCCGGGAAACTACAGACCGGTGAGCCTGACATCAGTACCTGGAAAAATTGTAGAAACAATCAAAGAATCAACTTACTCAGCATGTAGATAGCCATGGCCTAATGGGAGACAGACAACATGGCTTTAGACAAGGAAGATCTTGTCTTACTAATCTGTTATGTTTTTTTGAAGGTGTGAATAAACAGATGGACAAAGGTGAGTCGGTTGATATAGTGTATCTGGACTTTCAGAAAGCCTTTGACAAGGTCCCTCATCAGAGACTTTTGGCAAAACTAAAGAGTCATGGGATAGGAGGCAGTTTACTATTGTGGATCAGGAACTGGTTTAAAGATAGAAAGCAGAGGGTAGGGCTAAATGGCAATTTTCTCAATGGAGAAAGGTGAATAGTGGTGTACCCCAGGGATCTGTGCTGGGTCCGCTGCTTTTTGACATTCATAAATGACCTGGAAAGTGGAATAAAGAGTGAGGTTATCAAATTTGCAGATGACACAAAACTATTTAAAGTTGTTAAAAACCCAAGAGGATTGTGGAAAATTGCAAGAGGATCTTGATAAACTGGAAGTGCAAAGTTATGCACCTAGGGAAGAACAACCCAAACTATGGTTACACGATGCAGGGTTTCGCATTAGGAACCACCACCCAGGAAAAAGATTTAGGCATCATTGTGGATAACATGTTAAAACTCTCGGCCCAGTGTGCAGCGGCGGCCAAGAGAGCAAATAGAATGCTAGGTATCATAAGGAAAGGAATGGAAAATAAACAAAAAATATTATAATATCTCTATATCGTTCCATGGTGAAAATGCACCTTGAATATTGTATGCAATTCTGGTCGTCCTATATTAAAAAGAATATAGCGATATTAGAACAGGTTCAGAGAGCAGCCACCAAAATGGTAAAGGGGATGGAAGGATACTCCTATGAAGGCAGGCTAAAAAGCTTAGGGCTCTTTAACCTGGAAAATAGATGGCTGAGGGGTAGATATCATAGAAGTCTTTAAATTAATGAACGGAGTGGAACGGGTAAATGTAGATCGATTGTTTACGTTATCAGAATAAGAACATAACATAAGAACATAAGATATGCCATACTGGGTCAGACCAAGGTACATCAAGCACAGTATTCTGTTTCCAACAGTGGCCAATCTAGGTCATATGTACCTAGCAGTTTCCCCAAGGGACACAGGTATTGGTTCAAGCATTGATATCCTGGGTCCCTTCTTAATAATGGTTTATGGACCTTTCCTCCAGGAACTTGTCCAAACCTTTTTTAAACCCAGCTACACTAACAGCCTTTACTACATCCTCCGGTAACAAATTCCAGAGTTTGATTACACGTTGAGTGAAATAATATTTTCTTTTATTAGTCTTAAATAGTTTACCCTGTAGCATCATTGCATGCCCCCTAGTCTTCTGATAAGGTAAACAATCAATCTACGTTTACCCGTTCCACTCCGTTCATTAATTTATAGACTTCTATTATATCTCCCCTCAGCCGTCTCTTTTCCAGGTTAAAGAGCCCTAACCTTTTAAGCCTTTCTTCATAGGAGTATCCTTCCATCCCCCTTTACCATTTTGGTGGCTCTTCTCTGAACCTTTTCTAAAATCGCTATATCCTTTTTAAGATACGGCGACCAGAATTGCACACAATATTCAAGGTGCGGTCTCACCATGGAAAGATATAGAAGCATTATACAGTCAAACCTCGGTTTTAATGATTAATCCGTTCTAAGAAGTCTGACTAAAACCGAAACATACGAAAACCGAAGCAATATTTCCCATAGGAAATAATGTAAATTCAATTAATCCGTTCCAGACACCCAGCTCCTGTCACTTCTCTCACCTGCCCGATCGTCCACAGGACAGCAAACACACAGATATTGTACTGTACGGCACTGTAATCTGATCGCTGACTCCGTCTCAACAGCAATTTGCAAGCGTACCCTGCAAGAGAAAGAACTGCCTCCCACATTCATGCAAAATCTCCTGCTTACATTGACAGCTACCCTGCTACCTCCGAGCCTGAGGGGGCGCTCCAGAGAACAGGCAGGCGGTGGAGAGATCGGGGCCTTCCTCTCTGTGCAATCCTTGCATCTCTGGCTCGAGGATGTTGCTCAGCTGACTTTGGCTTCTCAACACGCGATCGGTGAGTCCGGGGGGGGGTAGTGCTGCCGGGACTGGGCGGGCAGACCAGCGCGAGGGTGTATGTATTGCAGTACAGTATACAGTATAGGTTTTCAGATCTGGCAGCACTGGCTCACCATTCTTGACGAAAACCGAGGCGATATACGATAACCGAGACAAGATCTCAGTCAGAAAAGACGTCGAAAACCGAAACGAACGAAAACCGGGGCACACGAAAACCGAGATTTGACTGTAATATCTTTTGTTTTATTTTCCATTCCTTTCCTTATCATACCTAGCATTCTATTTTCTCTCTTGGCCTCTGCTGCACACTGGGCCGAGGGTTTTAACATGGTATCCACAATGACGCCTAAATCTTTTTCCTAGGTGGTGGTTCCTAATGTGGAACCTTGCATCGTGTAACCATAGTTTGGGTTGTTCTTCCCTAGGTGCATAACCTTGCACTTGTCCACATTAAATTTCATCTGCCATTTTGATGCCCAGTCTTCCAATTTATCAAGATCCTCTTGCAATTTTCCACAATCCTCTTGGGTTTTAACAACTTTAAATAGTTTTGTGTCATCTGCAAATTTGATAACCTCACTCGTTATTCCACTTTCCAGGTCATTTATAAATATGTCAAAAAGCAGCGGACCCAGCACAGATCCCTTGGGTACACCACTATTCACCTTTCTGTTAGTGTAGCTGGGTTTTAAAAAGGTTTGGACAAGTTCCTGGAGGAAAGGTCCATAAACCATTATTAAGAAGGGACCTAGGATATCAATGTTTGACCCAGTACAAGCATTGTGGAACCTGTGTCTTTTGGGGAAACTGCTAGGCACGTACGACCTAGATTGGCCACTGTTGGAAACAGGATACTGGGCTTGATGGACCTTGGTCAGACCTAGTATGGCATCTCTTATGTTCTTATGTTCATTCTCACAGGGAGGGGTCCATAGTGAGGACCCTCTGGGAGGTGGTTGGGTGCCTGGAAGGGTATCCTGACAAGAAGGTGGCAGGGGATCTACAACCAGTCGAGGGAGCACCCACAAACAACGGTTTACATGCTTGAGATCTAGAATGGGCCGAAAGGACCCCTCCTTCTTGGGGACCACAAAATAAATCGAGCATCGACCAAACCCGTACTGATCTCGTGGCATCGGCACTACCGCTTGAAGCAGCAGTAACTGCTGAAGGGTGTCTATCGTCTTTGCTTTTGCCGCCGAAATGCATGGAAACTGCACGAAGGCCTCCGCCAACAGCTGCGAGAACTCCAAGGCATAACCCTCGCAGATGATCTCCAGCACCCAGCGATCCGAAGTTATGGTGGTCCAGACGGAGTGGAATCCCTGCAACCGCCCTCCTACTGGCACCTCCGCCTGGACCAACCGCCTCTCAATGTGGCTTCTTGTTAGAGTTCTGCTGGGGCCCCGCAAAGCCCCGTCCAAACCCTCGCACCTCGAAAGGACTGCCCTCGAGTTACAAAACGCCCTCTCTGATAAGGCGCAAAACGCGAGCCTCCGAATTTCCGACCCTCTCTGATCTGACCTCTGTAGATTACCTGGTCTGGGGCCCTTAGGCCAGTCTTCAGGCAGCCTACCGCCCTTGGAATCCCCCAAATCCTTGACAATCTTTTCCAAAGCCTCCCCAAAGAGCAGCTTGCCCTTATACGGTAGCTTACTAAGGCGCGCCTTAGAAGCATCCGCTGCCCAATTCTGCAGCCATAAAATTCTCTGAGCGGCAATAACCGACACCATGGATTTTGCCAAAATCCGAACAAGTTCATAAAAGGTATCGGCGAGATAAGCCGCCGCCGACTCCAAATTCGCCTCCTCCGGACCCGAACATTCCCCCTTATCAGGAGTAACCTCCCCTTGGAGCCACCGGATGGACGCTCTGGATACATAAGCTCCACAAATAGAAGCCTGTAACAAGAGGGCACTCGCGTCAAAGGCCTGCTTGAGAAGGGATTCCAACCTTCTATCCTGTAGATACTTCAGAGCTGTACCACCTTCTACTGGGATCGTAGTCTTCTTGGTCACTGCTGACACTAACACATCCACTTTCGGCATTTTCAGCAGATCTTTCTTCCTTGGGAACTGGATACAAATGACCCATCGTCCGAGCACCCCTCAAGGTAGCTTCCGGACATTCCCACTCCGATTCCACCATCTGCTTGATCACCCGATGAACCGGAAAGCACTTCTGCTCCGCCTTAAAACCTTGGAGCAGCAGATCTTCCAGCGGTTCCTCCTGAACCACCGGTAGGGACATATTGAGGGCCGCCAGCGTATGAACGATAAGAGCCCCCAGCTCCTCCTTTCGAAAAACCCAAAATACATTGGGATCTTCCCCAGGCGCTCTCTCACCTTCCTCCAGATCGCCGGCCCACAGATCCATATCTGCGTCTGAGAGGATTTCCCCCTCCTCTGGCATTCGAGGGATAGAGTTAGGCTGACCAAAGCCATCGGCCCCTGCCTCGAGAGCTGAGCCCCTATTAGGGGGTCTTTCACCTACATCCCCGACCAGGGCACCTCCTCCGAGGGTTTCAGAGGAGGTGGGAGGGAAACTCTCTCCTTGATCCTGCTCTAGCTTTAAACAATATGCTTTATGGAGGGACAGAATAAAATATGGGGAAAACAGACTGCAGACAACCCCCTGCAGCTCTGGAACTGGAATAGGGGTCTCAACCACCCCCACAGTAGACCTCTTTGCCTTAGATTTCTTTTTAGGGCCTTTCTCTTGAAACGTGGGAGAAACAGCCAGCGACCCTAAAATGGACGCCGTTCCCGCCTTCTCCGCCGCTTCGTGATGTCCGAGTAAGAGATCCTTTACTAATTTATCCTTCATCAATTTATCCTCTGAGCCCAACAACCGCTCCATATTGCTACCCTGGCAAAGACAATACCTGCAAAGACCCAGCCGCGAAAAACCCAGATGGCTCCCGCACTGAGCGCACGCCGCCAAACCCGGCAGCATGCGCTCAGCCCAAGAACCTGCGTCTGAGGGCCCCCAACGGCTGCGGTCTCAGAGCCGGCCTCCCGTTCTACCAACACCAAAAGCTACCACCTACCTCTTCACTCTGCAAAGCGATTCCCCCGAAGCCGGTACTTCTGCTGCTAGCGGGAGCGTCGGATCGGATCTCGGTGACAAAGTGGTAGGACTCTGGGGCTCCCAGCTCCTCCTGTAATGCCCCTCCACAGATCGGGTCAGCGAGGCAAGCTCTGCCTCTCCAGCCCCTGCTCTGCGCGCGCGAGTCAGCTGACCTCCGTGGATCTGATCTTCTGTTTATTTATTTAACAATTCTTATATACCGCACTATTTATCATCAGTGCGGTTGACATTTAACAAAGAGTTTTCAGATCAGAGAAGACTGATTGAATTTACATTATAACAGGGAATAAAACTTGGAGAACATGGGAAACTATTTACATATTGACATATATCAGGATGGCTGAGGAATACCTGAAACTATATACATAAAGATATTGCATAATAGTTGAAACTTGATCTGAAAGTATGTAGGATGCTTCAGGACTGACAAGTGAGTGCTTAGGGCTTGAGCGTTATGTTGTGTAGGAGTCTTTAGTAGGTGAAGGGGGATGGTTTCTTAGAGTCGGGGTGGCAGCTTGGGCAAAATGGAGCAGGAAGAGGTGGTGTTTTATAGCTTTCCGGAATTGTAGAAGGTCTCGGATCGCTCTGATTTCTGGGGGGAGGTCGTTTATTTTTTATTTATTAAGCTGCATTTATATCCCGCTTTTCACAGAGTCAAAGCGGTTGGGGGATACATTTAACACGAGGGGATATGAGACACATACACTAATACTTTTAAAAGGCTTTTTCTTGGCAGGAATGGAGGTTGACTTTGAAAGTCTATCCAAAGCAGAATTTTCTGCATCCATCTGAGTGGCTTTTATTTGCCATTCTTTGCCAAACAGGTTCTCACCTGTACAGGGAAGATTTCCTAAGCCATCCTGGACCCAAGATTCTAGATCAGAAGCCTGGAGCCAAGCAATTCTGCGAGCAGCTATGGCAATGGCCGAAGCTCTGCTGGCACCTTCAAAGGAGTCAAAAGCTGCACGGTTGGAAAACTTTGAAATATCTTGAGTATGCTTAAGCCAAATAAGGAAGTCTTCCCTTTTATCCTCTGGAAGAAAAGGGAGGAAAGTGTGCAGTTTATCTGCAACTTCTTTCGGAAACATACCCATATAAAGACTATAGGAGTTGATTCTGGCAATGAGCATACTGGCTTGGAAGATTTTCCTACCAAAAGCATCCAAGGTCCTGCATTCTCTTCCTGGAGGAGCAGAAGAGTGTCTTTTTGCACTCTTTATCCTTTTCATAGCTGACTGCACCACAATAGAATGGTGAGGAAGCTGTGTTTTATGAAAACCAGGACAAGGAGGGACACGGTACATAGTGTCCAATCTACGAGAATGAGGAGAGATAGTGAGAGGAGTCTCCCATAAGTCAATCATGTGTTCATAAAGAATCTCATGAATTGTCATGAATTGGTAAGGTGACTGCCTCTTTAGGAGCCTTAGAATAACCTGGTGCCGGTACCGGAGCCGATACCGACAACGGAGTTTGTTGTGGTATCAGCGGCGTCGCAGCTTGAATAAAGGCCGTGATAGCCTGATGCATGGATAGAACATTCTGATCCATCGACGCCATGAATGCCTGGAATTCGGTACCGAAAGGTTGCGCCGGTACCCCAGAGCATTCTAACAGGTGATCGGTCGAGGCCATGCCATCGATGTCAACCTGTAACCCCATAGGTGGAGCTTTGAAAGCCGAAGCTTCCCGCCGGGGTTGTTTTGCCGGTGCAGGATCCTCGAGGGCAAGCCCAGAGGCATCTCGATGCTTGGAAGGAGATCTACCCTTCGAGAACCGGCTGGATTTATGTTTGGTTACCTGAGATCCATGGGAGGAGGAAGCAGCAGCCCTGGAAGACGTCGATGCCACTGAAGCTGCATCAGAGGGAAACAGCACATGGAGCTTGGCTGCTCGGTTCTGTAACCTCGTTTAGACATCAAAGTGCAGGACGGACAATCCGAAATGGAGTGTTCAGGACCCAAACATTTAAGACACCATTCATGGGTGTCGGTAACAGAAATAGTACCGCTGCACTTAGTGCATTTTTTAAACCCGGAGGCTGATTTTTCCATGAGGAAAAATTCTTTGTGAGGCCTAAGGCCCAGAGAAGAAAAACACACTAAGTGAGGGAAAAATATGATGATGTTTTTTTTATAAGAAAAGAAAGAAAAAAACGGCGGTACCAGTCCGGAGTCAGGGGAGGCAGATGCGCGACCAAAGAAATAAAATAAAACAAAGAACTTCTTCAGTGGTGACAGGAACACGACCTGCTGGCTCCGTGGCAAAGAAGAACTGGGGAGAGGTGGTTAGGAAAGGCGGGAAGGCAGCACGCAGGCGCTGTGGGATGCTCCCAAAAGCTTTCCTTTTTGGGAAGCTGGGGAGCATTCCCGCGCAGGCTCCGTCGGTACCGACGTACCCATATGTGAAGACTCATTCCTGCTTGTTCATGGAGATAAATACATGCTGGCACAGGAACTATCATTTGATAGTGGTCAGACCTCTTTCCCTAGCAGGAAAAGAGGAGAAACCTGTGACCTATAGGCATGAACATCCTGACAGCTCATAGAAATATCGAAAAAAAAATGGATGTGTTTTGGAAAGAGATCCATGTGTAGGGGTTAGAATGAAGCAGTGGATTGCCTCTATTGAGAAGAAACAACTGTAGATTCTAACCCCAAGAGTCACAAGCATCTGATGATGATTGATCAGAAACCCTGCAGGTGCTGGGTTTGCTGAGCCTGGTGAGATGTTGGATTCTTCAGACCAGGACGATGCCTCCCCTGTTGGGGAACATCTGTATGATGGGCAAGTGATAAATAAAACCTTCTCCTGTGGGAAGTAAGTTTGGTAGGACATTTCCTACCTACTAGGACAGAAGGTGGTGTAGAACAACCCTTAGGAACAGGTAAATCAGTGGACAACTGAGTAACCTGACGTAAAGACTCCTTGTTGAAAAGATTTTCTCCAGTGCAAGGAGTATGTCCGAGCCGTTGTTGTGCCCATTTGTCCAAGTCTGAAGCTTGGAGCCAGGCTCTACGTCGTGCCCCTATAGCTATAGCAGAAGTCCTGCTAACAGACTCAAAAGAGTCTAGGTAAGCACGAGAAAGAAACCAAGAGATATTCTGGATATGCTTAAGCAGTGAGGAATAGTCTGTACTCCTGGAATCTGTAAGGAAAGGAGTCAAAAGATGTAATTGCTTTGTGACCTCCTCAAGAGAAAGACTCAAAAAATATATGAGAGAATTCTTGCAGAAAGCATAGATGTCTGGAAGGTTTGACATCCAAAGGCATCTAGTGTCTTAGACTCACGACCTGGCGGATAAGAGTGCTTTTTCTTACTCTTTACCCGCCTCATTGCTGATTCCACTACTATGGAATGATGAGGAAGTTGAGTCTTTTGAAACCTTGGAGAGGGGGGCACCTGATATAAGAGATCAGTTGCCCTGGGAGGTGGGGGTACCCTTAAAGGTGTTTCCCACATTCCTAGAAGGAGATCCTGCAAGGAATGATGCAAAGGAAGCATTATGTTGTCCTTTGTTTGGTAGAAACAGAGCCTTGTGCAGGATCATGTCCTGGAATAGGAATGGCAAGGGATCTTGCTATATCCAGGAGGAAACTCTGAAAAGAGGGATCCCAAACAGGAATCTCCCTTGGACAGGTTAGATCTAAAGAACTAGCCTGAGCACCCACAGAGTTATCCAAATATATAGGAATAGAAGATCCTGCAGAGTGCAGTGTGGAATGCTTAAGGGATGGTTGCTGGTACTGGCTGTCAGGAGCAGCAACCGTCCTTACCACATTGTGCATGCCAGGTATCGACTCCAAGCTTGGTATAGAATGGAGCGATCCTGTTGAAAAAAAGCATGGCAGGAGTTGGCCACGATGCTACTGTGGATACCGGTACCGATGGCAATACCGGTACCGATGTCGGAGTCGAGCCCAACAAAGACATCGGAGCAGTCATCGGTGACAGTTCAACCGGTACCGAGGTAACCGAAAACCTCCGGCTACTATCCTTGATACCAAAGCACCGGTATCAATCGGTGTCGGTACCAAAACCTCTTGGTACCCAGTCTTCTAGACTAGAGATTGATTCCAAACTCGGCATCGAGGGCAGAGAGCCTGATAAGCAAAGCATGGAAGGCACCGACCGTAAGGGTAATGAGGACATCGGTACCGACTTCGGTACCGTGTCTGATACCAGTGAAGGAAGGTCAACCAGTGGCAACTCAATCGGCCTCGGGGGAACCGAGAGTTGCGGATCAGAGTCATCGGAACCGAGCCTTTGGTACCGCCGCGAGACGGTACCAAGGCGAGTCGGTACCCAGTACTCCAGACTGGAGATCGATTCCAGACTCGGCATCGAAGGAAGCGAGGCTGTTGATGCACATCTGGAGGGTACCAACGTCGGTGGTAGTATCGGTGTTGGTACTGATAATGGTAAGTCAATCTGGGGAGTATCCACCGGTCCCGAAGGCACCGAGGACGCCAGATGACGATCCCTGGTGAGGAGTGTTTCATCCAACCCCAGTGCCGATGCCGGGGTTTCGGTACCGCTCGAAGCGGATGCCACCACCGCACACGGCTTAGGTATGTTCTGTGGGGGGTGAACCCCAGGAACAACCTGAAACCCCTTATACGCTTTGGAGACCGAAGACTCCCGCCGGGGTATTGAAGCCAGTGGGCCGTCAAGGGCAAGGCCAGAGCCGTCTACATGCTGTGCATGAGACCTACCACTTGAGGACTGGCTAGTCTTAACAGACTGTTTGTGGGTTACCTGATCCTGTGTGGAAGAAGGGGACGGTGCCCCGAAGCTGGAGGGCAACCGTGTATCGAGGGAACCTCGATGTTGAAGACGTCTTCTCACCAAACTGTTGTTAGGACCCAAGCAGGTTAGACACCGACTTAGAGGGTCTAAAAATAAAGTTGTACCGCCACAGTCTGAACATTTCTTGGAGAAAGTGACTGGCAGTTCCATGAAGGAAAAAGAAGAGGCCTAAAAGGCTTAAGAGACCGTGGGACACTATGAAGAAAAAATATCCCGTGGAAAAGGAAGATTTTACAAGAAAAGAAAAGAAAACACCGGCGGTACCGGTGGCGTCGGGAAGACAGCCGCGCCCACAAGAAAACTAAGAAATAAGAACAAGAATTTTCTGCGGTGACAGGAGGACGTCCTGCCGGCTCCACGGAAAAACAAAAACTGAGGAGAGGCAGTTGGGAAAGGCAGGAAGGCAGCATGCAGGCGTGCTGGGATGCTTCCAAAAGCTCTTGGTTGGACGCTGGGAAGCATTCCCGCGCAGACTCCGTCGGTACCGACGTACCCATATGTGAAGACTCATTCCTGCTTGTTCCTGGAGATACTGTCCTGGCCAGTACACAGTTTTGATGAAGATATTCTTCCCTACTGTAAAGTTCCAGAGATGCACTGCCTCCCAACAGAGGCGATACAAGTCAGTACCCTCCTGCTTGTTGATGTAGTACATTGCTATCTTTTTGTCTGTCTGGACTTGAAACACCTGTCCCTTTCAGATGGTCCTGGAAGATCCGCATGGCATGGAAAACTGACTGGAGCTCCAGCAGACTGATTTGAGAAGCACTCTCCTCTAGTGACCATGGGCTTTGTGACCACAGTGAACCCCAGTACAGTTTTTACATGTTTATGGTGAGGATGTGCTGCACTGTCGGGGCCTGGAAGGGCAGGCCAGCTAGAGGTTGAGATGGTCCTGCCATCAGGCCGGAGAGATTGCACAGGCTGGCGTGACTTGGATGCAGTCCTCTAGGCGGCCTGATGCTTTCTACCACTGGGTGCTGAGTGTCCACCAAGCCTTCCACATGCGGGCAAAAGGGTTTACGTAGACAGTGGACGCCATGTGCCCCAAGAGGCGGAGCATCATCCTGGCTGTCACTGGTGCGTTGCTTTGTACCTCTCACGCCAGGGTGGCAAGGCGTTGCACCCAATCCAGTGGCAGGCAGGCTCTTACCCAGGTGGAGTCTAGCAGGGCCCCGATGAACTCTGTGTACTGCGTGGGGGAGAGGTGAGACTTCGGGAAGCTCACCACAAAGCACAGGTGCTACAGTAGTCCTAGAGTGCACTGTCACGCATTGCTTGCTTACTCTGGTGAGCCAGCCTACACAAACCAGACGTCCAGATATGGGAACACACTTAGAGGCAGTGGAGGTGAGCAACCATGACTGCCAGGCATTTCGTGAATACCCCAAGGGGCAGAAGCAAGGCCAAAGGTGAGCATCCTGTACTGACAGTGGCTGTCCCCGAAGACCAACAGGATGTACCGACGGTGCCTTTGATGGATCAGGATGTGGTTATAGGTGTCTGAGATCCAAGGAGCATAGTCAATTTCCCTGCAGGAGGCCATGCAGCAAGATTCCAAGGGATGCCATCTTGAACTTTTCCTTGGCCAGAAAGCAATTGAGGTCCTGAAGATCCAGGATGGGCCTGAAGCCCCCATCTTCTTCAGGACCAGGAAGTAGTGGGAGTAGAATCCCTGGCCCTGAAGGTGGTGAGGGATGGGCTCCACCACTTGATCCTCGAGTAAAGACACAAGCTCCTTCTGCAGAAGCTCCCTGTGCAAGGGGTTCATAGGTAATTGCCCTGTGAAAAGGGGGGGGGGGGAGGAGGCAGCTGAGCAAAGTGGAGGAGATATCCCTCCTTGACCACCTGCAACACTCAAGTATCCGTGGTGAATTTATTTATTTAACAGTTTTTATATACCGTCTTTCTGCAAATCAAGACGGTTTACAGATAACATAACAATGCAGTGTGTTTCAACTGCTTACATTGAAAATGGATATCTATAAGTATAACAGAACTTTTTACAATGATCAACTATTTACATGGATTTGCATTATTATAATATCAACTATTTACATCGCTTTGAATGCTCACCGGTGGCCCTCTAAGTGGACCAGCCACCTGGGCTTGTTACCTCCAGAGGGAGGGAGGCTATGCCCAAGGAGTAAAAAACTACCCCAGGCTTTGGCTGGGGCGCTGTTTCAGGTTTGGGAGCCTTTGGCTTATGGGGGGCCATGTCCCTGACCATTGGCCTGCTGCCCCTGAGGGGAAGAGATTGGCCTAAAACTTGGGGTAGTTTCCGAAAGCCTTCTTGGACTTCAAGTGGAAGGGCTTTTTACCCAAAGCCGTCTTACAGGAAGGATCAGACACTGTCTTGACAGTCTGGTTCTGGTCATGAATTCCTTCTCCAACTCGTTGGCCTTCTGTCATGGATTGCCAAAGAGGTCGCCTACCCGGCATGAGATGTCAACCAACTTGTCCTGAACCCATTGCTCTGTCAGAATACTAGCCAGACAAGGCAGCGGGCACTAATGCCCACCGCAGCTACACGAGCTACCGACTCAAAGTCAAAGCCTGCCAGAGTCTGAAACTTGGAGCACTCTTTGACCGATGATACATGGGTCCTGAAAAACTCAAGGGATTCACCTGATAACCCAACCGAGAACCCAGCGAATTCCTTCGCCAGGTCCCTCAGGTACATGTCCATGTACAGCTGGTAAGCCTGGATCCAGACTGTGAGCATAGAGCCCTGGAAACACTTCCTGCCAAAGGCATCCATGGTACGGGCCTCCCAGCCAGAGGGCACTGAGGAGCGAGTCTTCTGGCTCTTGATACGACACATAGCAGACTCCACCACCATGGAATTGTGTGGCATTTTCGTTTTCTGGAACCTGGGCTTCTGCCAACTCTATATTGCAAAATCAAATAGGCTGTTCACAATTGTCACCATCACAGGTGTTTCCCACGTCCTGAACAGCAGTCGCTCCAGGAATGGAGGCATAGGCCCTGTCAGCACCTCCCGAGGGGCATCGTACTGGAGGATCTCGAGATCCTCGGCACGCGGCTCGTCTTCAAGCACCACCATGAAGGTGAGTGCCTTGGACACCTCCTTCACAAACTCTAAGGCAGCAAAATCCTCTGGCAGGGACCAGAGAGATTGGTGGGGATGTCCCGGTGGAATACGGTGTTGGGGGACTTCTCGTTCATCTCCCACACCGACCCAGAGCTGGAGGAGTCAGCAAACACCTTGAGGTTGTCAAACCGACCCAGCATAGATGACTCCGGACATTGGAGGCCCTGTAGCAACGTGTCAGTCGCCGACAGCTTCAACATAGACTGTGCCTATCTCTCAAGGATGGGAGAGCATCCTCAGGGAAGGTTCTTATCAAGGAACTCATGTTCATGTTCATTTATTTGCTTGACCGCCCTTCATTGGTAGGCAGAGCGGTTCACAATAAAAAAGTATAAACAGAGTGGCACAAGGCCGGGAAAGGAAGTTACAATTAAAGTAGAGAAAGAGATAGAGACAAGAGTAGGTAGGGCAGAGGGAGGGAAAGAGGGTCAGGGCTAGGGAGGGGGAAGGTCAAAGGCAAGGGAGAACAAAAGTTTTAAGAGAGCGTTTGAAGGTAGGGTAGTGGGGTTCGAGACGGAGAGGGGAGGGGAGGGAGTTCCATAGGGCAGGGCCTGTGAAGAAGAAGGCTGAGGAGCGTGTGGACTGAAGGTGAGCATGTGAGGGGGATGGTAGAGCAAGTCGGTTAAGGTGAAAGGAACAAGGAGTGTGCCGAGGAGTGTGGAAATGGAGTAAATCAGCCAGATATTGAGGGGTAGAAGTATGCAGCGCCTTGTGAGCTAATGTGAGGAGTTTGAATTGAATACGGAAGGAGACAGGGAGCCAGTGAAGTCGGAGAAGAAGGGGAGTGACGTGGTCTCTAGCGGAAGAGTGGGTAACAAGACAGGCGGCGGTATTTTGGATGCGTTGTAGCCGTGAGAGCTGCAGTTTGGAGATGCCAGAGAGGATAGAATTGGAGAAGTCAACACGAGAAATAACAAGGGTGAGTAGCAGAGTAGTTAAAACAGAGGGAGAGAGGAAGGGGCGAATAGCGCAAATCTGACGAAGGTGAAAGAAAGAAAGTCTAGAAACGTGGGAAACATGTGCTGAGAAGGAGAGATCTGAGTCAAAAAGAACCCCGAGGTAACGAAAAGTAGTAACCAGCGGGACAGGTGCATTGGAAAAAGATGGGGCCAAAGAGGGGGGCTGGTGGCCGTGAGAGAACCATATGGCTATGGTTTTCGAGAGGTTGAGATGCAAACAGTTTTGTGTTAACCAGTTAGAGACAGCAGCTAAGCAGGCATTCAGTGGAGCTAAGTCAGGGGAGACAGGGGAGGTGTGGTGGAGGAGGAGAATATCGTCGGCATAATAAAAGGCTGTAATTCCAAACTGTTGAATAAGTA
Organism: Ichthyophis bannanicus; assembly: GCA_033557465.1. NCBI lineage: Eukaryota > Metazoa > Chordata > Amphibia > Gymnophiona > Ichthyophiidae > Ichthyophis > Ichthyophis bannanicus. The sequence continues at coordinate 39,575,316 of CM066035.1, forward strand.
GTGTGAGAGGAGTGAGAAAGATGTTGAAAAGAAGAGGAGCTAACACAGAACCTTGAGGAACCCCGCAGACTAGGGAAAAAAACTCGGAGGGAGAGTGGGACGGAGATGAAGGAACAGCAGCAGCAGAGCGAGAATAGAGGAAAGAGTGAAACCATCGCAAAACAGTACTACGAAGGCCGATATCATGCAAGTCGGACAGAAGGAGGGAGTGGTTAACCAGGTCAAAGGCAGCGGAAAGATCAAGTGCTACCGCCACCGAAATATCACCCCGGTCGTGGGCAGTGTGCAGGGAGTTGGTGAAAGCTAGAAGAACAGTCTCGACGCTGTGCCCAGAGCGAAAGCCAGATTGACGAGGGTGAAGGAGACTGGTCGAGTCCAGATGGTGAGTAAGTTGTGCAAAAACAATTTTCTCAAGTAATTTAGAGAGGAAAGGAAGATTACAAACTGGACGATAGTTATTGGGATCAAGAGGGTCAAGAGAAGATTTCTTAAGTATTGGACGGATGAGGGCGTGTTTCCAGGGGGCGGGAAAAGATCCAGAGGAGAGACTGGAGTTCAGCATGGTTTGAAGGAAGGGAAGGAAAGATAGAGAAGAAACAAGCAACCAGGAGGATGGAATAGGGTCAAGAGAGCAAAACGTTTTCTTAGATGAGGTAATAAGGTGGTGAAGTTCCATAGTAGAGGTCGATGAAAAGGAGGACCAAGTGTGAGATAACGGAGAAGTGGGGGGAGGAGATGCAGCTGGAGGAGGAAAGGAAAGAGGTGGGGGATGGAGGGGCAAGGAGGCCCTCAAGGTAGAAATCTTGTTGGAAAAAGCCAAAGCCAGAAGAGAGGGGGTGGGAAGAGGGTGGGCAGGTTGGGCTGGAGTAGAAGGGTGAAGGGAGGTAAGAAAATTGAGTGTGGAGTATAAATGGCGCGTCTGATTAGGGGCAGCGGCAATAGTAGCAGAGAAGAAAGAGGCTTTAGCGAGGTGAACCTGGGAACGGTAATAGGAGTGTTGAGATTTGAAAAAAGAGAAAGAGAAATCGGTGATGGAGATTTGCGCCAACGTCATTCGGCTCGACGAAGTTGGGATCGGAGCAGACGAAGACCAGGATGGTACCAGGGGTGTGAGGGTCGACGAGTAGACGGACGAGGACGAAGGGGGGCGTCATGATCGAGGGCAGCGGAGAGAGAGGAAAACCAAGTAGAAGCTTGAGAGGTAGGAGACAAGGAGGGGAAGTCGGCGGGGAACAAGTCCGTGGCTGGAGGGAATCGCTGGGCTAGGGAAGGAGTGATGGAGCGGGAGAGAGGAGGGAGAGAAGAGGAGGTGAAAGGGACTGTCGAGATACCAGAATGGTAACAGGAGACTGAAAGGCAAAAATGATCTGACCATGGAAGAGGAAAGGAGGACAGGTTGGAGAGAGAGAGAGCGTGGAAGATGAGAGAGTCAAAAGGAGGTCTAGGGTATGGCCAGCGGAATGGGTAGGAAACGAGACATGCTGAAGAAGAGAGATATCATGGAGGAGGGTAAGGAAAGCATGGTCCCTGGGAGAAGAGGGGGAATCAAGGTGCAGGTTGAAATCACCAGCGATGAGGAGATGGGGGAAGAGTAAAGAGAGATCAGAGAGGGAACGAAGGAGAGAGTCCCAAATATCGGGACGGAGAGCTGGGGGCGAATAGATGAGAAGAACATGAGTTGGAGGTGTGGTATGTAGATGGAGGAGGAGGGCCTCAGGGTAAGAGAGATGGCGGAAAAAGCTGAGTGAAAGAGAGGGAAGGGGCGAGAATGGCAGCCACCCCACCACCCACGCGGCCGACGCGGGGGACAGAGGCTGCCGAAAAGTCGGGAGGGAGACCACGGTTGAGGAGGGCATCCTCCCCCTCCTTCAACCATGTCTCAGTGAGAAGGGGGAGATCAAAAGAGGATTGGGAGATAAGATCCTGAATAAGTAGGGACTTAGATCTGAGAGAACGGCAGTTGTTAAGACCAACCTTGAAGGCAGCTGGGGAAAGTGCGGAGGCAGTGAAAGGAAATGAGATGGTAGGAGATGAGGAGGGGCAGGGGAGAAGATTGGGAAAACAGCAGGAGCGATGACAGAGCTGCGGGGGTGGACGGCGCCCCCAATGCACCGGTATGCGTGACATAGAGCGGGGAGGAGATAATACAGAAGAGAGCAGAGAGTACAACGTGTTTGGTACCTGAGAAGGCCAAAGAGGAACGCAGGAGGCAGACGAGGGTCCGGTCGTGGGAAAAAGGAAAATGGCTGGAAGACGACAACAAGAAACAAAGTAAAAGTAGCGTCCTGCGCTTCCGGGGCGGCCCCAAGGAGCGCACCTAAGGAGCACGCTGTGCTCCTTTGGCACGCGCCGCGGCGACAAGCACCGTAGGCACTTCAAATTTATAGTAGGAGGTCTGAGTACCTCTGCTAGTGCGGCCGCGGGAACGCGGTCGCGTCACTGTAGGGGGCGGAGTCAGGCTGTTAGAGGAGACCAGGCAGCAGGAGCCGGATGGGCAGGCTCTCTGCTAGTGTGGCCGCGGGAACGCAGTTGTGTCACTGTAGGGGGCGGAGTCAGGCTGTTAGAGGAGACCAGGCAGCAGGAGCCGGGTGGGCAGGCTCTGGGGACAAAACACAAGGGAAGGAGACACAGCAGTAAGACACAGCAGTAACTCCCTGTGAGGGGCACTGACAACCCAGAGTGACCAGGAGTCTGGCCCTGTTGTGCCTCTAGGAATAGAGAGAAAATGCATTTGAAAGCCACCATCCTGGCCTTGATGTCAGACAGCTCTACAGCCTGCAACGGCCCAGAGGACATAGGTCAGTGTTGGGTCCCTGGCAGTGGATGGAATATGTAGGACCGCATCGATCCCTCGATGCCACAGGAGACTCCTCTCTCTGGGGCTGCTTCAACAGGCGCTCCCATCTGTCATTTCCAGCATAGAGTTGAGGACTCCACGGCCAGGTCGCAGCAGACTTACAACCTAGACCCTGGTCAGTCCTCTACATCTGCTTTGATGAAGCCTCCGATGCACAAGGGGAGGGGGAGATCCTCTGAGGATTCTGACACCTGATGACCTCTGGGCAAAGAGCAAGCCTGGGCATGTGACACCGAGTCACTCACCACTGGTGTCGAAGGCAGGGATTCCGCCCCCCCAATGCCAAACCCGAGCCAAACCTACCAAACAGCTCTCCTGCTGTCTTTTCATGCTCCTTCTGGGTCTTAGCAGACATCAGGAGGCAAAGCAGGCAGGAAGACCCAAGGGTGCCATCTTGCTCAGTCAAATGTCATAGCTAAAAAGACAGCAAAACAAAACAATGAAGATAATAGGACTGCAACTCCAAGGGGAGGAAGGAGGGTTGTGAGGACCGATTCCTGCTGACCCCGAAGAAAATCTGGGTAACTACGCTTTCTCCGGGAACAAGCAGGAAGTCAGTCCTCACATATGGGGCTTCCCAGCTACAGGCTACCATGAATCTATAGCTAAAAAAGGCTCCCTCATCGAGAGCCGCAAGCAGTCGCAATGAAATCCCTAACCAGGGAAATAGGACCTTCGTCCAAGGACGCCAGTAGTCTATCACGCCAGTAGTCTATCACTCCGGTAGTCTAACACAGAAGGGTCGGAGAGTGCAGGAGTTGCCTAGACCCCTAAAAAGGTTACGCAGCACAGCCTGGCCGAAGGCACTGTCCCGTTGGGACTCCCTGTCCAAGTAGTAATGAACTGCGAAGGTATGAACCGAAGACCAGGTGGCAGCCTGGCAGATGTCTGCCAGAGGAACAGAGCGCAGGTGAGCCACTGATGCCGCCATGGCCCGGACCATGTGAGCCATGACATGGCCTTCCAGCGGAAGGCTCGCCTCCTCATAAGCCTGAGCAATACAATCCGCCACCCATGTGGACAGCATACGTTTGGTCACCACCTCTCCCAGTCTATTGGGGTCATAGGAAACGAAAGAAACGAGAGGCTTTTCAGTGGCCTTGAGTACAATGAATGTAGAAGGACAGGGCCCTCTTATAGTCCAAGGTATGGAGGACCGTCTCTGCCCGACGGGCATGCAGTCTGGGAAAAAAGGTAGGGAGGACAACCTCCTGGTTGAGGTGAAACGAAGACACCACCTTCGGAAGGAACTTGGGGTGCATGCGAAGTACCACCCTATTCTTGTAGAACCTGATGTAAGGCCTCTCTGCCACGAGGGCCTGAAGCTCACTCACCCTCCGGGAGGAGGTGAGCACAACCAGGAAAACCACCTTCCAGGAGCGATAACGGAGGTGACACGTAGCCATCGGTTCGAAGGGCGGCAGGATAAGCTGCCCCAGCACCACCACAGATCCCATTCGGCCATCAGAGGGCAGTCCGGGGGCTCAGACAGGAGTAAGCCCTTCAGAAAACAGGACACCACAGGGTGAACTGAGAGGGGCTTCCCATCTGCCTGATGGTGGTTCGCCGCAAGGGCACTAAGATTCACGCTGACGGAGTTGGAATTCAGCCCCGTCCTAGAGATGTGGAGAAGGTATTGCAACACAACCAGCGGGCAAGAAAAGGGTTCGACCCCCTGCTCAGCGCACCAAAGCGCAAAACTGCGCCACTTAAAACTGTAAGCCCGTCTAGTAGATGCTCTGCGTGAAGCCAGAATAAGAACATAAGAACATAAGATATGCCATACTGGGTCAGACCAAGGTCCATCAAGCCTAGTATCCTGTTTCCAACAGTGGCCAATCTAGGTCATACGTACCTAGCAGTTTCCCCAAAAGACAGGTTCCACAATGCTTGTACTGGGTCAAAGCACTGATATCCTGGGACCCTTCTTAATAATGGTTTATGAACCTTTCCTCCAGGAACTTGTCCAAATCTTTTTTAAACCCATCTACACTAACAGCCTTTACTACATCCTCAGGTAACAAATTCCAGAGTTTGATTACACGTTGAGTGAAAAAATATTTTCTTTTATTAGTCTTAAATAGTTAACCCTGTAGCTTCATTGCCTGTCCCCTAGTCTTTCAATATTCTGATAATGTAAACAATCGATCTACGTTTACCCGTTCCACTCCGTTCATTAATTTATAGACTTCTATCATATCTCCCCTCAGCCGTCTCTTTTCCAGGTTAAAGAGCCCTAACCTTTTTAGCCTTTCTTCATAGGAGTATCCTTTCATCCCCTTTACCATTTTGGTGGCTCTTCTCTGAACCTTTTCTAATAACGCTATATCCTTTTTAAGATACGGCGAGCTGAATTGCACACGATATTCAAGGTGCAGTCTCACCATGGAACGGTATAGAGGCATTATAATATCTTTTGTTTTATTTTCCATTCCTTTCCTTATGATACCTAGCATTCTATTTGCTCTCTTGGCTGCCGCTGCACACTGGGCCGAGGGTATTAACATGTTATCCACAATGACGCCTAAAGCACAGTTACTTACCTGTAACAGGTGATCTCTGGGAACAGCAGGAATTAGTCCTCACATATGGGTACGTCGGTACCGACGGAGCCTGAGCAGGAAAGCTCCCCAGCTTCCCAGAAGGAAAGCTTTTGGGGCCTCCCACTGCGCATGCGCGCTGCCTTCCCGCCTTCCTGACCAACTCTCCTCAGTTTGAGTTTATAGCTGAGACAATAGAGAGAGGAAAGGAAGAGAGAGAGAGATACAACTCCTAGGGGAGGTGGGCGGGTTGTGAGGACTAATTCCTGCTGTTCCCAGAGATCACCTGTTACAGGTAAGTAACTGTGCTATCTCCAGGAACAAGCAGGAATAAGTCCTCGCATATGGGGACTCCCTAGCTAAGATGCCCGGGAGATCCCCTGAAGGGTATGAGACCCTGAAAGGTTCTTCATCTTCCTATGGATCTCAGGCAGACATTCAGGGAAGGTGGGCTGGAGATGTTCAAGAATGGAACAGGTGTCTGAGGACAGCCTGACCAAACAAGGCATCCCGGCGGGAGTCTTTGTCCAAACAATAATGGGCTGTAAAAGGTATGAACCGAGGCCCAGGTGGCTGCTCGACAGATCTGGTCAATGGACAGAGTTTAAATGAGCCATAGAGGTGGCCATGGCCCTCACGTTGTGAGCGGTGACATGGCCCTCCAGAGAAAGGTTCTTACTCTGGTAAGCAAAAGAGATACACTGAGCAATCCAACTGGAGAGTGTTCTTTTGGAGACTGGAAGTCCTAAATGAGAAGGATCAAAAGCAACAAAAAGCTGAGAAGACTTTCGATGTTGCTGTGTCCTGTGGAGGTAAAATGCAAGAGCTCTTTTACAGTCTAGAGTATGAAGGTTCCTCTCTGCACTGGATGCATGAGGAGCTGGAAAAAAGACAGGTAAATATACCTCTTGATTAAGATGAAAAGGTGAGACCACTTTAGGCATAAAGTGAGGATTTGTCCTAAGGACTACCTTATCATGACAGAACCTTGTATAAGGTGGATTAGCCACTAAGGCCTGCAGTTCACTGATGCGGCGAGCTGAAGTGACTGCAATGAGGAAAATAACCTTCCAGGAAAGAAACTTCAAAGAGGTAGTGGCTAAGGGTTCAAAAGGTGGCTTCATAAGCTGACCAAGAACCAAGTTTAAGTCCCATGCCACCGGAGGAGGTCGAATGGGAGGTTTAGTTAAAGTTAGGCCTCTCATGAATCTTGCAATAAGAGGATGAGAGGAAACAGGTTGTCCATTGATGGGCTTAAGTGATGCCGCAATAGCACTCAAATGGACTCTTACTGAATTCGTTTTGAGTCCTGCATTGGAGAGATGCAAGAGATATTCCAAAAGAGAATTCAATGGGAGTGCCAGAGGGTTAAGACCCTTTTGAGCACACCAAATGGAAAATCTTTTCCATATAAAAGCGTAAGAACGCCTAGTGGAAGGTTTCCTAGAGGCATGTAGGATATCCTTCACTTGCTGCGAAAGATTGAAGTGTTGAAGGTCTAGGCCTTCAGTAACCAAGCTCTGAGGTGAAGGGACTTGGGGTTTGGGTGCCACAAAGTCCCCTCCTCCTGAGACAGAAGGTCTGGAGCCGCTCCGAAGTCCAAGGAGGGGGCTTGGGAGAGATGCAGAAGTAGAGGGCACCACACTTGGCGTGGCCAGCGTGGAGCTATGAGGATCATGGACCCTTGATCCCATTGAAGTTTGAACAGAGTCTTGGGAATCAAAGGAATGGGTGGAAAGGCATACAGGAAACCCTGACCCCAATGCAGGAGGAAGGCATCCTTGGTCTCAACTCCCTGACACGGAATTCTGGAACAGAACCGGGGAAATTTGGCATTCCACGGACTTGCACAGAGGTCTATGTCCGGGGTTCCCCATTTCTGGAAGATTCTGAGTACCTGATCCATGTGCAGGGACCATTCGTGTGGAAGCAGAACTCGCAAGTGTCGACACCATGATGTTCCCTGAACCCATGTTGGCAGCTGTCTAATGGAGCATCGGCATCTATGTGACCTTGAATTTGCCGTTGTGCCTCTTTCTCGATAATTTTGGCTAAGAGAGGAATACTGGCTACTGGCCGGTAAGAATCAACTCTTTGGGGGTCAAGTTTGGGGTTTTTCAATAGTGGCCTAATGGAAGTCTGCTTGAGTGTTGTGGGAAAATATCCTGTAGTGAAGGAGAGCTTCATTATATTCGCGATGGCAGGGCTGAACACACCACGTAGCTCCTTAATCCAAAAAGCCGGACATGGGTCAGTCTGTGCAGTGGAGGTGTTGAGAGATGCTATGGTGTCCTCGATACATTTAGTGGATGGTGTGGAAAATATGTTCAGTTGGGATAGGCCCATAGGTTCATGAAATGGGACTGCTGAAACCTTGTTGGTTTGCACGATCTTGGATTGCAGGTAATCAGCGAATTTTTGCGGGTGAATCTCACTGTGTTGTTCGGGAGATGGTTCCTTTGAGAGGGATTTGACCAAGTTGAAGAGGTCACGTGGTTTATTCAGAGATCTTTTTAGGGTGTCAGAGTGATATTGTCTCATTTTGGTTGTGATTGTTTCTCGGTGCATTGCCAGGTGGGTTTGGTATGCGGTTTGATCTTCAGTTGAGCGCGATCGGCGCCATCGGCATTCAAGTCTACGTAGTTGAGAAAGAGATGATCGCAGCTCAGGGGAGAACCATGGGGCGGAGCTTTTTTTTGTCCTTGCTGTATTCTTAGGGTTCGGGTGTTGTGAGATGGCAAGCAGGCTGGAGTTCCAGTAAGAGATTAGCTCATCAAGGTCCGGCGTGGTTTTGTTGAGGAGTGGTGGGGTTTCGGCAAGGATGTGTTCCCTGTCGAAGGGGCGAAAGCTTCTTGTGGCAATTCGTGAGGCAGATCGGCTTCTGTTCAGATGGTCATCGTTGATGGGTATCTGGATGATGATCAATTTGTGGTCTGACCAGGGTACATCCATGACTGATATTGGGGGATTGTGGTTTTGGTCAATGACTGGCTGCGGAACAAATACCATGTCAAGAATATTCCCCTTTGTATGTGTGGGTTCATTGATGATTTGTTTGAGTCCCAGGTCTTCCATTGCATCAAGGAATGCATTTGCATGGCTTTGGGGTAAAGATGGGAGATTGAAGTCGCCCATTATCCAATTTGGTTTATTGGGAGTGAGGGTGTTGGCTGCAAGGTCAATAATGGTTGGAAGGTCATCTGGAGAAGTAGACGGTGTTCTGTATAACAGGTTGAGGGAGCATTGTTGGTTTGCAATGGAGAGGATGTCCAGGCTGTTTGTGCTAGAGGAGTCCGAAATGTGGAAGTTGAGGTCTGATTTGGAGATTATAAGCACCCCTCCTTTTTTGGTTTCCCGATGTCTCGTATGTATGGAGAAATTGGGGGGTAGTAGTTGGTTGAGGAGGACGTTGTCTTCTGATGATAGCCATGTTTCCATGATCATAAGTATCTCAAGGTCATAAGAGGAGATTGTGTCTAGGACAACAGGCCATTTTTTGCGAATAGAACGCGCGTTAATGATGGCACATTTTAGGGGTCGGCATCTCAAAGGTTTTTCCTGGATGGGTGTCTTGGATATCTGGAGTGCTACATGTATCAGGTGGGAGTGGCGCGTGTAAGCGTCACTTCCTGGGTTGGAGTATGGGGGACCATTCCATCTTTTTCCATGGCTATTCAGGACTGGAATCTTGCCATGTGGCGTGTAAAGGGCCTGGGAGATTCCAAGCCAGTGAGTAAGGAGGTAAAAGCTAAGAATGACAGCGACCTGGAGGGTCATTCTGAGTGTTTGGGATTGTGTGTGGGACACTGTAGTTATGAAGTAGTGAGGTGCAATACTGAGGTAGTACAATACAGTTATGAGACACAGTACATGGTTCTCCTCTGCCCCTGCAGGCCCAGCAGCAAGCAGGTGATTTGGATGCGACGTCAGACTCTGAGTTTAAATGGCTTCCCCGATTCTTTTAGCCTTTAGCTTTCGATAGAATGCTGGTATGGTGAATGGTGACCTGAAGCAGGGTTGAAAATTGGTAAACCAAACACAGGACTGTCGTGTTGATTCACCTGGATACAGTGGCTCCTATTTGCTATGGCTTCTCAGATAAGTACTTGTTTAAGAAGATATGCCAGTATTCTCACTGCAAATGATTAAAAGGACACGATCCTCAGTAGTGGTTAACCCTCACCTAGCATTTTGTCAGACAATAAATTTCTCTTAAATACAGTCAGTGTTTATCAAAGCGGGTTTTGAAACTAGAGTGGGCAGGTTGTGTCTTTTAAGCCCTTGGATATTTTTTGATATAAGAAAATCAGCTTTACATGTTAATATTCAAACCTTGGGGGGGACATTGCTTCCCAAATCTTCATCACCAGTCTTTTCTAAAGCTGTAAAATCAACTTTTTCATCAGTTTATCTCACTAAACTTTCTTACCCCTGGCTGAATGCATCGCCTCTCTCCTGCCTTACTTTAAAACTCTTTATAAAAAGTGTAGTTACTCACCTAGAACAGGTGTTCTCCAGGGACAGCAAGAATCAGCCCTCTCTTATGGGTGACGTCAGCAGTGATGGAGCCCGCACGGAACAATTCCCAAACTTTCAAAGAAAGCCTTTGGGATTGCTACCACGCATGCGCGGTCTTCTTCCTGCCCAAGGGTACCATCTTGCTCAGTCAGGTCCCTTAGCTTGAGCTCTACCAAGCAGATAGGCAAGGGAAGGACAAAAATCCAGCAACTCATCAGGGGAGGTGGGAGCGTAGTGAGGGCTGATTCCTGCTGTCCCTGGAGAACACCTGTTACAGGTAAGTAACTACGCTTTCTCTAGCAACAAGCAGGAAATCAGTCCTCATTTATGGGACTCCCCAGCTACAGATTTCCGAACCTGTTATCAAAACACGCCTCCGCAAGGTCGTGAACAGAAGCCGATGCTGAAGGAGCCTGGGTCCTCGGGGCAAAGCCCTTGGTAGCCGTGAAGAAGGGTTGCAGGGCAGGAGTTGCTTATACCCCGAACAAATCATGGAGTACAGCCTGGCTGAAGACGCTGTCCCAACAGGACTCCCTCTCCAGGCAGTAGTGAGCAGCGAAGGTGTTCACTGAAGAACAAGTCGCCACCCAGCAAACGCCCATGAGGAGCACGGAGAGCAGAGAGCCCACCGAAACAGCTTTGGCCCAGACACCGTTTGCGGTGACCTGACGATCTAACGGGGTACCCACCTTCATGTGGGCAAAGGCAATGCAGTCTGTCACCTGATGGGCATTGGTTTCTGGGGATGTATCTCCATCGGACTCCCAGTCCAAGAAGTCGGATGAAGAATCCAAACCGGGCTGGTCGCCCCATCCAACAGCCGAGGCCCGCTTGGAGCCGGAGGCCCTGGAGAATCTCGCCCCCGAGGAACGGGAAGGAGAGCAAGACAGATGTCGAGGACCCTCACAAGGCCCATGGTTCTCGGGGGTTTCCTGGACGGTTTTCGGCATCCCACATGAGGGAACCTCGGTCACTGGATGCAAGTCAGCAAAGCTGGCAGTGAGCGCCTGCTGGGAAGCAATGAACGCAGAAACGCTGCGTTCTAGCGCCAACATGGACTCAAACGCAGACGTGGGGGCCCTGTGACACCGACCCCGGAGTCACCAGGTCAGGCGTTGAGGAGGAGAGGGGGGCCCTTGCCGGGACAGCCCTCAGGAGACCAGGCATCATCGCCAGAGGCCTCCATATCTGTATGAGGTACCTTGCGGGGCCGCTCCTTGTCCAACTCTCAGGAATGCTGAAGGGGGATAAGCGACCGAATGCAGGAGCGCTCACACTTGTCGGGAGCCCCTGACAGACTTGAGGCCTTCTTGCACCGGTCGCTCTACTTCAGGGGACCCCTGGTCGGAGTGATGCAGAGAGCGTGGGGCCAAGGAAGGGGATCCCACCGAAGGAGAGACGACCGAGGCACCACCGGGGACTTCAAGGCAGCCTTTCTGAAAATATCTTCCGACTTCAGCTTACGACTGAGCAGCGCTTTGGAGGGCATTTTCTTACATAGCGAACAGAGCTCTGGATCATGATCAGCCCCAAGACACCGCAGGCAACAGTCATGGGTATCCGTAAGCAACATGTTCTTAGAGCATCTATCACATTTTTTTTAAATCCGGTGGTCATAGGGTCAAAAATGGCCCCTGCGAGGTCAAAGACCCACACGGCCAGCAGGTGGAAGAAATAAAAAAGGGCACGAAGCCCATTAAACGCAAAAAAGCTAAGAAAAATGCTTCCTAATGGCTCTAAAAAGAGAGCAGGGAAAGGACGGATAGAGGACCGGTGCAACCAGAAAAGAGGTAGGCTTAGCCCTGGGGTCACCAACCTCCAGAGGGCCGCGGGCCGCACAGCCGACTACCGGGAGCCTCGCGGGCCGCACCCCCCTTCTCCCCGCCCCCGCGAAAAAAAACAAACGCAAAATTATGAAAACAATGGCTGATCACCTTTATTGAATTTAATGAGATGGCTGATGATTCATGCTAGCAGACAAACGCTTAAAGTCCGGCTTCACAGATGACACTGACAGGAGAAGGGACGCTTGCAGGTGGTCGTCGGTGAGCTGCGAGCGCGTGGATACAATGGCGGGAATCCTTGGCGGGCCGCACGTAATGTTAACCGGAGTAGAGCCTCGCGGGCCGCACGAAGGGACCTCGTGGGCCGCATGCGGCCCGCGGGCCGCAGGTTGGTGACCCCTGGCTTAGCCTATAGGCCGAAAAACGAAACACTTTTTCCGAGGGACGAGGACATGCGTCTGAAGGGCTCTGTGAAAAAAGGGAGACTGAGCAAGATGGAACCCTTGGGCTGGAAGAGGACCACGCATGCATGGAAACAATCCCAAAGGCTTTCTTTGAAAGCTGGGAAATTGCTCCGCGCAGGCTCAGTCGGTGTAGATGTCACCCATAAGTGAGGACTGATTCCTGCTTGTTCCTGGAGAACTTTAAATACAGATGTAATTCTAACCTACAATTAATATGAATATACAGCTACCATTCTTCTTTGTTATTTGCCAGTGATCCAATCAATCAGCGTTGTTCTCAACATGTATACAGATAATCCAGTTTAAAATAAAGGTATCTTTCAGCAGGAACTGCATTTTTTTAAAGGTTCACTAATAAATGCTTACTCCTACTGTCCATTGTGTAACGTGTTGTAATATTTGTTAAGTGGCTGTAGAAAATATGTAGTTTGCTCAGACTTTTATAATGGATGGTGGCAACTGAAAAAAAGGAATGAGCTACCTTTGGAGCCCTGGGAACAGTTCAATTTGTTGGGCTTCTGAAAACATTTGAAGACTGTTTGAAGGGGAGTGAGGGATTAGTTTTTATGAGATTAGATGTGTTTATGGTTAATGTATTATTTTTATTTTAAACTTTTGTATAACCCTTTGATTGACTATGGTCAGAAAAGAGGTATAAACTTTAATAAATACTAATCCTACTGCTTTACAATTCACCCTAGACTGGGTAACTGGTAGCTCACCCCCAGTACTTTTGCATGCAGACAGGTTTATGAGAGTCTCAAGACTGAGTACCTCCCATCGAAACCAGAAATCATACTAAAATCAGCAATTGTGGCAGCCTGGATACTCACATTTTGATGATGATTTTGACAAAAATGCTACAGTCTTGCAGCTGTAAGATACGGTCAACAGGCTGATCCACCTTAAGGCTGTTTACCTGCAAAATGATGGAAGTCGTTGGCAGAAGGCTAGAAATGCATTCAGCACAGCAATGTTAAATGAAATACAAACAGATAATTTGTCAGAGGCCTCTACCAACCTATCCAGATGCAGATATTTTTCAGAGAAAATGAATTAAGGAAGCATAGCTACACCGCCAAAGTACTCATTCACAGTACTGTTTATACTACATAAGGCGTGCTAAGTAGCTATTACATAATTTGACCAGCTATTAGAAACCTTTTCAACTTGAATTATACATATTTGTTTGCCTGTATTTATTATGCAATTACAGTATGCAACAGTTTTAGACTTCTTTAAGACTTGCGCACATCTAGACAACTTCCAGAGCAGAGTCTTTGGGCCCACTGAAATGCTGAAATTTTAATATTAAATGATGAAATTCAGAAGTGTAAACATACCTAGAAAACAGTAAGAGGTATCACATTCTATTTTGTTTTGCTTTTCATTTATTAAGTTTTACTCTAGAAAAATCAGACATCAAAACATTTTTAGAAGGGGAAAAAAGTTGTACTGAAATTGTATGCTTTCTGCATGATTTACATTTTTTTTCTTACAAATTTTATGCTTTGCTCTCCTCTTCCTCAAGTTTTTTAGCTTCCTTCCTTCCAGCCAACTCTTCTGCTCCCCTTCCATCACATGATCCCCACCCCGTCCAGCAGCTCTGCTCACCTGATGTTCTCAGCTTTCTGCTAGTCTCTAAACAAATACTTCTGCTCTGTTTTTACTAAAGAAAATCCTGCAGAAGGACCATCTGACTCCCAAATATAAAAATGGGAATGAAGCAGATACCACACCATTCACTGAAGATGATGTGCTAGAGCAACTTGCAAAACTAAAAGCGAACAAGGCCATCGGACCGGATGGGATACATCCCAGGATACTGAAAGAACTCAGAGAGGTTCTTGCAGGGCCGTTAAAGGATGTTTTCAACAGATCCTTGGAAACAGGAGTAGTTCCTCAGGACTGGAGAAGGGCAGATGTGGTACCTCTTCACAAAAGTGGTGACAGGGAAAAAGTGATGAACTACAGGTCCATGAGCCTTACCTCGGTGGCGGAAAAAGTAATGGAGGTGCTTCTGAAAGAGCAAATGGTGGACTTTCTCAAAACCAACAGGTTGCATGATCTGAGGCAACATGGTTTTACCAAAGGACGATCTTGCCAAACAAATCTGATTGAGTTCTTTGACTGGGTGACCAGAGAACTAGATCAGGGGCATGCGATGGATGTCATCTACCTGGAATTCAGCAAAGCCTTTTTGATACTGTTCCTCATAGGAGGCTTATCAAACTCAGTTTGGGGATGGGTCCCAAGGTGGTGAACTGGATCAGAAATTGGTTGACTGACAGACGACAGAAGGTGATGGTAAATGGAGCTCACTCGGGTGAAAGGAGAGTGATTAGCGGTGTGCCCCAGGGTTTGGTCCTGGGCCCGGCACTGTTCAATGTATTTGTGAGTGATATTGCTGAAGGACTGCATGGAAAAGTCTGTCTTTTTGCAGATGACATGGAAATTTGCAACAGAGTGGACTCCCCTGAGGGAGTAGATAACGAGGAAAGATCTACAAAAGCTGGAAGAATGGTCTAATGCTTGACAGTTAAGATTTAATGTGGAGTGCAGTGTCATGCACTTGGGAAGCAGAAATCCAGGGAAAATGTATGCGATAGGGGGCGAGAGGTTGGTGTGCACAAACCAGGAGAACCACCTTGGTGTGATTATTTCTGTGGATTTCAAGGTGGCAAAACAGTGCGACAAGGCAGTGGCAAAAGCCAGGAAGATGTTGGGTTGCATACAAAGAGGAATTACCAGTAGAAAGGAAGAGGTACTAATGCCACTGTATAAGTCACTGGTGAGGCCTTACTTGGAATACTGTGTTCAGTTTTGGAGACCATATCTTGCAAAGGATATAAAAAGACTGGAAACTGTTCAGAGGAAGGCAACCAAAATGATTTGGAGCCTGCGTCAGAAGCCTTATGAGAAAAGACTTGAAGACCTAAATATGTACACTCTGGAGGAGAGGAGGGACAGGGGAGATATGATTCAGATCTTTAAATACTTAGAGAAATAATGAACAAACAAACCTCTTCCAAAGACGGGGAATCTGTAAAACTAGAGGACATAACATGAAGCTGCAGCAAGGAGGTAAACAAAGGCAATGTCAGGAAATACCTTTTCACTGAAAGGGTGGTGGATGCATGGAATGCCCTCCCGATGGAAGTGTTGGGGGCAAATACAGTGACAGAATTCAAAATGGCATGGGACAGACAGTGGATCCCTTTACAGCAACAGGATAAAATCCAAACAAAATTAATTTCTCAACATACAGGGGTGTCCTACACAGAGCGGTGGGTTCACCCCTAAAACAAAGACATGGGGAGGGGTGGCCTGCACGGAGCGGCAGGTGCATTTACTCTTGCCATCTTACTGGGCAGACTATGCTAAGTCACAGTAATAGCAATTCTTCGTTACCTAGGCCAGTGCCTGGTGCTAAATCTTAGTTTAGTGATCAATTTTAAAAGTCCTATACAGTTTAGATAAACAGCTAATACCTATAAATTGCTATGATATTTTTAAAAATTCTGTTTGGCCTGCTGTATTGAAAAATGACAGTGCTCTGCACTGCTATGTGCAGGGACCTGGATTTGATTACTAGCTCAGGTCTTTACTCCCTTGATCAAAGCTGAGGATGCTGCAGAGGCAGTGTTCACAGTACCTAGAGAACAATTGCCAGTGGTGTAGATGCAAATTCAGAGCATCTACGCTGCTAACCATGCCTATTACCTCTAGTCATAACCACCTTTGCAGCCACACTGTCTTTACTTATGCCTATACGCAATAACATTTGGGGTTCTGCTGCAAGCAGGAAAAGGTCCTCCCTAAGCTTGAATCTCATGAGCTCAATATTTTGTGATATTTTACTTACCCATTAATGTCCTTTCCTTGAGTCCTGCTAGACCAATCCAGACAAGTGGATCGTGTTCCCCTACCAGCAGATTAGTGACGACAAAAAAAAAAAAAAAAATGATAATATACCAATGAAAAGCCCAGCTTTCAATGACATCACTCCTATGCCTCTATTCACCTCTGCCACCAGAGATCCCTTCAGTATTCATCCCAAAGCATATGGGAGAAACATGGCAAACCTCACACCACCTCAATTGTGGGCAATAAGTAGTGAACAGTAAAGAACTATGTACAGGAAAGCATAACAAAGCTGGCCGTAGAAGATGAATCTGCAGAGCAAGGTATAAAAGTCATAGCAGACCCAAGGAAACCGCAGCAGAAGAACAAAGTGAATACAGCTTCAGGGTAGGACCGTGGACTAATCTAGCAGAACTCAAGAAAAGGACATTAACTAGTAAATAAAATGTCACCTATATCATCCTGCTAGACCAGTCCAGAAAAGTGGGATGTACCAAAGCTATAATTCCACTGGATGGGAGGAAAAAAACAAAAAAAAAACACTAAACAGCAACTTACAAAACCCTTGAGCCAAAGGCCGGGTGTCCATACACATGGGGACATCCAAACGGTAATGCTCGACAAAAGTGGAACATGTTGCCCACGGTTGCTGCCTGACAAATGTCTGCAGGGGCTACAGAGCTTTGCTCCACCCAGGATGACACTTGTGCTCAGGTAGAATGGACATGCAAACCCTTCGGAACTGGCTGGTTCTGCAACAGATACACAGAGGCAATGGCCTCCTAAATCCAGCAACCTAAATCAGACTTGGCCACCATGTCACCCTTGCACAGACCAGCAAACAGCACAAAAAGATAGTCTGACTTACGAAGGCAATTCATAACCTCCACCTAGCGGAGAACCCCCTTCTGGACATCCACAAGATGAAAATCCTTAACTTTCCCTCAACACTGCTCCTTAGTAAGGGCGGCCAGCAGACCAACTGGTCCACATGAAGAGGAGAAATCACTTTAGGCAAGCAGGAAGGCATTGGCCGAATGGAAAACTGTCTCCTTAGAAAAGTCAGATAAGGATCTCGGCAAGACAGAGCCTGCAGCTTGGAAATCCGTCTTGCGGCACAAATCACAACCAAGTCTTGAAGGACTAGAAAAGGGGACTGCTACTTCTGGAGAGAGATCTGCAATTGTGAGTATATACTTCTGGGAATTTTTCTGAAGGGGCTTCTTTGGATTAAAGCTGATTAATTTGTGAATCCAGTGTATTTGTTAAATCAGTCAGGGCCTAGTAGCAGCAGTTTAAGTTTAAATTTAACACACAGAAGAGAGAGCGTAGTTACTCACCTGTAACAGGTGTTCTCCAGGAGCAGCAGGAATCAGTCCTCACATATGGGTGACGTCGGCGCCGACGGAGCCCTCGCGGAGCAATTTTCCCCAGCTTTCAAAGAAAGCCTTTGGGAATTACAGCGCGCATGCGCGGTCGCCTTCCCGCCCAAGGGTGCCATCTTAGCCAGTCTGATGACATAGCTAAAAGACAGCATAAAAATTTGCAAAAAAACTTAAGCAGATGATTGCAACTCCACGGGGAGGAGGGAGGGTTGTGAGGACTGATTCCTGCTGCTCCTGGAGAACACCTGTTACAGGTGAGTAACTACGCTTTCTCCAGGACCAAGCAGGAAGTCAGTCCTCACATATGGGACTCCCAAGCTTAAGGCTACCGGAGACCCTAAGCACAAAAATGAGCTCCCTCTAGCTCAGCGGCACAGAAGGAAGGAATCTTCGCTGAATTATCACCCACCGGTAGCCCCCATCCGGGATGGAGGGTAGGAGTTGCTCAAACCTCGAAGAGATTTCGGAGGACTGCCTGTCCGAAAGCACTGTCCCTGCGGGACTCCCTCTCGAGACAGTAATGGACCGCAAAAGTCTGGCTCGAAGACCAAGTAGCGGCCCGGCAGATGTCTGCCAGCGGAACAGAGCGGAGGTAAGCCACTGACGTAGCCTTCGCCCGAACACAATGAGCCGTGACTCGACTTTCTAAGGAGAGTCCGGCTGCCCCATAAGTCCAAGCGATACAGTCAGCAACCCAGATGGACAGAGTACGCTTGGAGACCGGGAGCCCCAATTTATTGGGGTCAAAAGACACAAAAAGCTGAGCAGCTTTACGGTGCTCCCGCGTACGGTCAAGGTAGAAGTTCAATGCCCTTCTACAGTCCAGGGTATGCAGGACTCGTTCAGCTCGGCTGGAGTGAGGCCTGGGAAAGAAGGTTGGAAGTACCACCTCCTGATTGATGTGAAAAGGGGAGACAACTTTTGGAAGAAATTTTGGGTGAGTCCGTAGGACTACCCTATTTTTGTAGAACCGAGTGAAGGGAGGATTAGACACGAGGGCCTGCAATTCACTTACGCGTCTAGCGGAAGTGAGGGCTATCAGGAATAAGGTTTTCCACGAAAGAAAACGCAGAGAACAGGTAGCCATCGGTTCAAAAGGCGGACAGGTGATCCGCTGTAAAACCACATTCAGATCCCAGTCAGGTGCTGGCGGGCGCAGAGGTGGTTTAAGTAGAAGGAGACCTCGGAGAAACCGTGCTACGAGAGGGTCGCTGGAAAGAGGTCTGCGGTCCATCGGCACATGGTGTGCTGAAAGAGCACTGAGGTGGACTTTGACGGAGTTGGACTTAAGTCCCAGATTAGAGAGGTAGAGCAGGTACTGCAAGATCACCGACACCGAGCAGGAGAAGGGATCCTGAGACTGCTGTACACACCAAACGGAAAAGCGATGCCATTTAAGGGCGTAGCATTTGCGGGTAGAAGGTCGCCGAGAAGCTAGGACGACCTCTTCCACCTCTGCCGGCAGGAGAAGGGGAGCGAGGACTACCCTTTCAGCCGCCAGGCCATTAGGTTGAGAGATCTGAGGTTGGGGTGTAGCAGAGACCCCTGATCCTGTGTTAGGAGATCCGGTTGAAACCCTAGAGGGAACGGATCCTCTGCCGCTAATTGCAACAGGAGTGGGAACCACGGCTGTCTGGGCCAGCGAGGAGCCACCAGGATCATGGACGCTTTGTCCCGGAGGACCTTGAATAGAGTTCGAGAGACTAGCGGGATGGGAGGAAAAGCATAGAGAAGGCTTTCCGACCATGAGAGTAGAAAAGCATCTGCCGCTACCCGAAGGGGATGTGGCTGACGAGAGCAGAAGCGAGGAAGTTGCCGGTTGAGAGGACTGGCAAAGAGATCCATCGTGGGGAGGCCCCACTTCAGAAAGTTTCTGAACTACCAAGGGATCCAGACGCCACTCGTGCGGCTGGAGTATCCTGCTGAGTTTGTCCGCCAGGCAATTTTCTTGGCCTGGGAGATAAACTGCCTTGAGAAGAATGCCGTGACTGACAGCCCAAGAGCAGAGCTTCTGAGCTTCTCGGCAGAGAAGGAAGGAGCCCGTGCCCCCCTGCTTGTTCACGTAGAACATGGCAACTTGATTGTCCGTCTGGACAAGGACGGACTGGTGAGAAGTCAGGTGGGAGAAAGCCTTGAGCGCCAGACGAATTGCTCTGAGCTCCAGGAAGTTGATCTGTTGAGCAGACTCCCACGCGGTCCAGAGACCTTGAGTACATGCCCCCTGGCAATGTGCTCCCCAACCCAGGAGGGAAGCATCGGTTGTCAGCACTTGAGCCGGCTGAGGCGACTGAAACGGCATTCCGAGCACCAGGTTCGGCCGATGAAGCCACCACTGTAGGGAAGAGGCCAGCGGCCCGGAGAGGCGCACTAAGTCGGCTAGTCCACCGGTGGCTTGTTGCCACTGCTTGCGAAGGCACCATTGAGCCGGCCGCATATTCAGGCGAGCATTGGGGGTCACGTGGACGGTGGAAGCCATATGGCCGAGTAGTCTCAGGAAGCGCCTGGCGGAGACCAGGGACTGGCTGCGAAAACGGCCGGCTAGGTCCATGAGCCGTTGAGCCCTGTCGAGAGGCAGGAAAGCTCGAGCCTGAGGAGTGTGCAGTCTTGCGCCGATGAACTCGAGGTCCTGTGAGGGGAGCAAAGTGGACTTTGCGAAGTTTATGACAAAGCCCAAGTACTGCAGAAGAGTCACCGTGCGGTGTGTGGCATTGGCGACTGCCGGAGAGGACGACGCTCTGATGAGTCAGTCGTCGAGGTACGGAAAGACAGAGACCGTGAAGCCTGAGATAGGCCGCCACCACCGCGAGACATTTTGTGAAGACTCGCGGTGCGGAGGATAGGCCAAAGGGCAGTACTCTGTACTGGTAGTGATTTCCTGCCACCACAAACCTTAGGTATTGGCGGTGGCTTGGGTGGATGAGGATGTGCGTGTAGGCATCCTTTAGATCTAAGGAGCATAGCCAATCTCCCTGCTGGAGGTAGGGCAGAAGGATTCCAAGGGTAAGCATCTTGAACTTTTCCCGCACGAGGAACTTGTTGAGGCTGCGCAAGTCCAGGATGGGTCTGAGGCCTCCTGTCCTTTTTGGTATTAGGAAATACCTGGAATAAAAGCCTTGACCTCTCAGGTGGTGGGGCACCGGTTCCACAGCCTGTTCCTGAAGAAGACTTGCTAACTCCTGAAGGAGTAAGTCCCTGTGCAGAGGGAGTCGAGGAGGTTCTCCCGGAAAATAAGAGGGAGGGACCTGATGGAAGTGGAGAAGATATCCTTCTCGCACGACTTGAAGCACCCAGGCATCTGAAGTGATGTTGGACCACCTGTGGGCGAAGTGAACCAGCCGGCCTCCGGTGCTGGGAGGAACCAGCTGAGGGGGAGAGGCTATGCTGAGGAAGTCAAAAACCCCCATCCTGCTGAGCAGGGGCTGGTGGTGCAGGCTTGGGGGCTTGCTGCCTACGGGACCCGTTACCCCGTCCCTTGGCCTGCTGACCCTGTTGGGGAGCTGGAGGGGCCTGATATTGAGGGTAGTGTTTATAGGTAGCCGCCTTCCTCGGGTAAAAGGACTTCTTTCCCGAGCCCTTCTTTTTCTGGGAAGGGGCGGAGGTCTTCCTAGAAAGCCCGGTCCTGGTGAGAGTCTCCGTCTCGATTTGTGCAGCCTTTTCAGCCATGGGCTTGCCAAAGAGGTTCTCACCTCTGCAGGGGACATCGACCAACTTGTCCTGCACCCAAGGTTCAAGGTCAGACGACTGAAGCCAAGCCTGTCGGCAGGCACCGATGCCAGCTGTGGCCACACGAGCCGATGCTTCAAAGCCATCATAGGCTGCTCGGGACATGAATTTGGAGCATTCCCGAATACCAGTTGTCAAGGCTAGGAACCTCCGCAAAGGTTCCTCGGACAGTCCAGCGGAGAATCCGGCTAGCTCTTTAGCCAGGTCTCGGAGATACATGCCCATGTATAGCTGGTAGGTCTGGACACGACAAGCAAGCATAGAGCCCTGGAAACACTTCTTACCAAGGCCATCCAGGTTACGGGCCTCCCTGCCAGGAGGCACCGAGGAGTGCATTTTTTGGCTCTTAAGCCTATGCATGGCCGATTCCACTACCATGGAATGGTGTGGCAGCTGTGCTTTTTGGAAGCCAGGACTCTTGCGGACTCGATAGATGGAATCGACCCGCTTGCTCAATACCGGCGACGAGGCCGGACTCTCCCACATGCGGAAGAGTAGTCGTTCCAGCTTGGGAGGCACCGGTACAGTAAAGTGCTCCCGGGCGGGAGAGTTGTACTGAAGGGCGTCGAGCTCTTCGGCTCGAGGCTCCTCCTCGGGATCCGCAGGGAAGGCCAAAGCCTTGGCCATATCCCTGACGAAGTCCGAGAACCGGGCATCCTCCGGAGGGGACTGTTTCCGAGGTTCGGACTCAGGTGAGTCCGAGGGGACACACCGAGTCTGAAAGGAATCAGGTGACTCCTCCTCTTCAGACTCCCAGGCCGACTCCGAGGAGGAATCGGTGGGGTCGGCTCGGGCAGGCGGAGGCGTCGGCCGCCCCGACGCCGAGGGAGTCGGCGGCAACGACCTCGGTCCCGAACGGGAGGCCGAGGGTGACCTCGACCGAGCATCGACTCGAGTTCGCATGGACTCGAGGATCGGCTCGGTCTCCGGGGTCGACTTAGACGTCGACGTCCCGGCGGTCGGGGCAGCGGCGCCAGCGAGGCTAGCGATCAGTGCCCGCTGCTGGTCCATGAAGGCAGATAGTCTGCTCTCCAAGGCTGTCAACCTGAGTCCGACCTCAGGTGACCCAGCAGCCCCCGACTCGGGCCCCGACGGCGTCGGGCCCGACGTCGGACCTCTCGGAGGCGAGTCCAGAAGGACCACAGGACTTACCCGAGCAGGCAACTCCGACTCCAGGCGAGTTCGCTTCGGGAGGTGCTCCTTCTCCAAAGACCCGGGACGGCTGTCGGGGCTATGCGACCTGGCCCTCGCGGAGCCAGGAGCGTCCACCGACGCCGCCCTCGCGGGTTTTGTCTTCCGTCGATGGTCTCCGGAGGGAGAACCCCTGTCGGAGGAGCTTCGGCGATGGTCAGAGCTGGAGCCTCTGGATGCCGAGGCCTCCGACGAGGTCCGGGTACCGCTGGGGTCAGCGAAGATTCTATCCCGCTGATGCCGCCGACTCCTCAACGCTTTGGAGGACATTTTGCCACAGGCTCCACAGATCGTTTCTTCATGATCCGGGCCCAGGCAGCGGAGGCAATTATCGTGTGTGTCAGTGAGTGACATTTCTGTCACACTGACCACACCGCTTGAAACCACTGGCAGCCATCGGGGGAAAAAGAGCCCCTGCAAGGTCAAAGGACCAGGCTGCCAGCGAAAAACCGAAAACGAAACTGACCAAAAATCAGAAAAACCAAAAAATAAGAGAAGGACTCGCAACGGCGTCGCGAGTCCGGGCAGGAAAACGACCGGCGTCGAACCGAAGTGAAAAAAGAGAAAAACTCACGAAAATCAACTTTTTTAGCGGGGACACGACGGGTACGTCTGTAGGGCTCCGCGGAAAAAAGAAGACTGGCTAAGATGGCACCCTTGGGCGGGAAGGCGACCGCGCATGCGCGCTGCAATTCCCAAAGGCTTTCTTTGAAAGCTGGGGAAAATTGCTCCGCGAGGGCTCCGTCGGCGCCGACGTCACCCATATGTGAGGACTGACTTCCTGCTTGGTCCTGGAGAACTTTCTGGTTAGATTTCATATCCAGCAGAGAGCTTGTAATTTAAATTTAATACTCACTCAGGGCCTAGTATCAGCAAAGTATTTTTAGTTTAAATTTAACACACAGAAGAGAGCTTTCTGGTTAAATTTAGAACCCAGCAGAAAGCTTCTAGTTTAAATTTCATAATAAGTCAGAGCCTAGCACCAGCAAAGAGCTTTAATTTAAATCAAATCAGAATATAACTTAGCATAAAAAGCAAAACAGGGTCAGTATTCTTTGAGCAACAAATAAAGTCTTCTAGAGACCTTTACAAAGAGACCTTTTACCTAAGGGGCAAGAGACCTGTGAAACCTTTTCAATAGGTGTTAACACCAGGTGGCAGGTCAAAAGGCCATTTTGAAAGACTCCTCCTATCCAAGCAAGGACTGTTAATCACCCAGGAAGTTGGTCATAGCTTACCTCAGAAGCACAGGACAGAGTACTGTGCAGCAGCCCTCTTAATAAGTCTTATCTCCCTCCCTCCCCACACCCATCCACCCCTGGGATAATCATAGCTTTATAGGTACTTATACATCTTAAAGGAAAGGAGGTGCTCTCCGGTGATGCTCGTTATCCAAATCAGTCATACACTAAAGGACCTGAGATTAATTAAGCTTCAGGTGAACAAGGTTATATTAAACGTATTAGGTACAATTTTATTAACGTAAGTATCCATAGCAACCCTTAGTAAATAAAGAACTTAAAAAGATCTAAACACAAGCTTAAAACTGTGTCTTTTGGGGAAACTGCAAGGTACGTATGACCTAGATTGGCCACTGTAGGAAAGCACAGTTACTTACCTGTAACAGGTGATCTCTGGGAACAGCAGGAATAAGTCTTCACATATGGGTACGTCGGTACCGACGGAGTCTGCGCGGGAACGCTTCCCAGCATCCAATCAGAAAGCTTTTGGAAGCATCCCAACACGCCTGCGTGCTGCCTTCCCAACTGCCTCTCCTCAGTTAAGTTTGAAAGCTGAGATAAAGAGAGAGAGAGAGCAAGGAAGGGAAAGATAGAGAAAAATGCAACTCCTAGGGGAGGTGGGTGGGTTGTGAAGACTTATTCCTGCTGTTCCCAGAGATCACCTGTTACAGGTAAGTAACTGTGCTATCTCCAGGAACAAGCAGGAATGAGTCTTCACATATGGGGACTCCCAAGCTCAGATGCCCTGAGGGAGTCCTAACATGTTGCAAGTCTAAAACGAGCCATGATATTCCTCAGGACCTCAGGCATCCTGGGGATGGAGGGTAGGAGTTGAATACAGAAAAGGAGCTGTGGAACAGCTGTCTAGAACAGGGCTTCAAAAGGGGAAGACCCTGTATCAAGGGCATTTAGTAGTGAAATATTATAATCTGGGCCTCCCTTGTTGGCATTGCACAAGTGCACTGAGCTACATATGGATCTGATGGAAGAGCCAGTGAATGTGCTCAAGGGGTACCTCACTGAGAAGTAGAGGTAATAAAGTAGAATAAAAACAAGTGGAGGTCAGAACCCTTCAGGTTGAGAAATAGCCCCAGGGGAAAAACTGGGGTAGTATGAGAGGTAGAGCTTCAGCGGAGACGCAGAAGGTACTATTAAAGAAAGCTTAAGCTGTTGTGGTCCAAAAATAGTACAAATGTAGGACCAAGAGAAAAAATAAGTCTGACCCAACTGGACTGGGGTTGGAATCAGTCCATGTAGGGGAGAAAGGGTATGGAGACCCTTGCATCTGATAAGAAAGTAAGAACAGACTCAGGAGCGCTAAGCTTTATAGTAACTGAAGCTCCGCAATGTCTTTCCTAAATGGTGTCAATTAGGAAAGAAAAAGGGTACATTGAGAGCTTCAGGAGTACCTAACCTGAAAAGGTTATGGGAAGGAAAAATTTGTTAATTACCACAGGGAGTGGTTATAGGTGTAGCCCCCTAAGTATGCTGGCACAGCATTCATGGGGGTAGTACCCATCTGTCAGGATCAGATAGGAATGTAAGGATATCTGAACGTAACAGACAGATAGATAAGTAGATGGATACAGATCTAAAAATATATCTATAACTATACATACATATATATATATTATATACACACACACACATATAGAGTATATATGCATACATCTAGAAGGAGATATGTATGGGCAGAAGACACTCATATAGATATAGATAAGTGTATAGATAAGTATATATATATATCTATACACTTATCTCTATCTCTCTCTCTATATAGATATAGATACACCTAGACAAAATAGGTAGGCATATAGATATGTCTCCAGGCATATGGATGGAGAGATGTCCGGAGAACACCATCCCCTCTAGGTTTAGAGGGAGAGAGGAAGATTCATCTGACAGCAAGAAGATGGATACCTGCTTGAATAGGTAAATAGAAAATCCTCTTTTCCTGGTTATGACTGGCAGAGTCAGAGGGAAAGTCTCCCTGACAAGTAGAAGGCTGAATTCTTTGCAGAATTTGAGCTCTTGAATAACCAGGATGGCCTACGTGAAAATGGCAGAGGATAACATCAGTCTGTAGACAGGAAGTCCAGATATCTCCAGAATTGCAGTATGGAGATTGAATAGAGGAGGCCTCTGGAGGAAGATACCCTAGTGATCCGCCCATGAGGGCAAGATGGGTATTAGGCATCCTCTAGCTGCCATTGGAGAAAGGTATCTGACGAGAAGACTCAAGGAGATATGGGCCAAGCCAGGGAATTGGCCCTCCTTTAGGCTTTCACGTAATGAAAGGCCTGAGGCTTATGCCTCAAAAGAGATGTAAAAGGCAGGGAATACCTGACAGATATGACTGGGGGAGCCCCCTCCCCTTAAATATCTGGGGTTATCTGCTAGGCAAGATACTGATGCTCTCTAGCAAGGGCCCATAGTGCAAAGCTACTCTGTAGAGATGCAGAGAGCATGCTGCAGGTTGGTAGAAGAAAAAACTGGCAGTGGAAGCCAGCAGGTGACCAGCTATTCTGCCAAGGCAAAGAACAGAAGTTAACCAACCAGACTGTGACAATAGGGTTTCCCAAAGAAGGTGAATAACCTGTTTGGGACTTAGCACTGAGGCTAGGAGGATTGCTAGTGGAGGAGAAGCCCTGGTTGCGTACAGAACACAACCAGTGACCTAACCACTAGGAATTGCTGTATCTACAGCAACTACCCGAGCAGCATAGAAAATGTTCTTTTGCCTTTTCCCTTCTTTAGAATGAGAAAAAGAAACAGTCCTGATAGGACTTCCTATTGTTTGATGAGCTGCCCTAAGGTAACAAGGGGAAAAGAACTCCAGAAGGGAGAATCCCCCAGTAGACAGGTATAGGACTATAGGAGCTTACCGGTGTAAAAGAACCACTCTTACAATCCAATGTTGTAGAAAGAGGGAGGTAAGACAGAGTTGCAAGAGACCGACTATGGAGGAAGTCTATGACAGGTGAGATGATACATGCCAGTACAGGGAAACAACTGTCCATAGATAGTTGTTACCTCTCTTTCCTTCAAGAGGAAGAGGAAACTGATAAGTATGGGCATGATCATCATAAGACTCTTAGAAAAAAAGATGTCTCATGAAGAGATATCTAGGTAGGTTAGGATAAATTTAGTGCAGATATTGCCAGTGAAAAAGGCAGACTGACAACCTAACCACCAACCAAGATGGACAATGAACTATTTGAAACCCTGCAACTGCTGGGTTTGTTGACCCTGTTGATGTTGTGGATTCTTCAGACTAGGGCGATGTTTCCCCTGTTTGGGAACATCTGTATGATGGGCAGATGATGGGTAAAAACTTCTCCCACTAGGGGAAGAAAGTTTGGTAGGACATTTCCTACCTACTGGGAAAGAAGGCGGCGGAGAACAGCCTCTGGATAAAGGAAAGTCAGTGGATAACTGAGTAACCTGGAGTAAAGACTCCTTGTTGAAGAGATTTTCTCCAGTGCAAGGAGTATTTCCCAGTCTTTCTTGTGCCCATCTGTCCAAGTCTGAAGCTTGAAGCCAGGCTTTACTTCGTGCCCCTATAGCCACAGCAGAAGTCCTACTAACAGACTCAAAGGAGTCTAGGGTAGCATGAGTAAGAAACCTAGAGATATTTTGAGTATGACTAACCAGTGAGGAATAGTCTTTACTCTTGGGCTCTTGAAGAAAAGGAGTCAAAAGATATAATTTCTTTGTGACCACCTCAAGAGATAGACCCATATAAAAAATATATGAGAGAATTCTTGCTGAAAGCATGGATGTCTGGAAGGTTTGACGTCCAAAGGCATCTAGTGTCCTAGACTCACGACCTGGCGGACAAGAAGAGTGTTTTTTATTACTCTTCACTCGCCTCATTGCTGATTCTACCACAATGGAATGATGAGGAATTTGAGTCTTTTGAAACCCTGGAGAGGGGGGCACCTGATATAGGAGATCAGTTGCTCTGGAAGGTGGGGGTACCTTTAAAGGAGCTTCCCACATTCGTAGAAGGAGATCCTGCAAAGAATGATACAAAGGAAGTATTATATTCTCCTTTGCTTTGCTAGGAACAGAGAGGTATTCTGTATTCCCTTGTGTAGGATCTTGTCCAGGAATAGGAATGGCAAGTGATTTTGCCATATCCAGGAGGAAAGTCTGGAAAGAAGGATCCCCAGAGGGAACTTCCCTTGGATAGGCTAGATCTGATAAAGAACTAGCGTTGTCACCGAGGGATCTATTCAAGTATATAGGAATAGAAGATCCTGAATGGTGCAGTATGGGATCCTTAGATGGTGGTCGCTGGTACTGCAGGTCAGAACCAGCGATAGTCGGTAACAGATCGTCCTTGCTAAGGATCGATTCCAAACTCGGCATCAAGGGAAGCGAGCCTGACGAGAGAAGCATGGAAGGTACCAACAGCAATGGTACTGTGAATATCGGTACCGATCTCGGTACCGTATCTGATACTGGTGGATGAAGACCAGCCGGTGGCAACTCTAACGGTATCGGAGGAACCGAAAGTTGTGGATCCGAATTATCAGAACCAAGCCGTCGGTACCCAGTCCTCCAGACTGGAGATAGATTCCAGACTCGGCATCGAAGGAAGCGAGTCTATCGATGCACGTCTGGAGGGTACCGACGTCGGTACTAGTATCGGTGTCGGTACCGATACTGGAAGGTCGATCTGGAGCGTATCCACCGGTCCCGCAGGTACCGAGGATGCCAGACGATCCTTGGTGAGGAATGTTTCATCCAACACCAGTGCCGATGCCGGGATATCGGTACCGTTCAAAGCGGATGCCACCACCGGGCATGGTTCAGGTATGTTCTGTGAGGGGTGAACCTCAGGAACAACATGAAACCCCACACAGGCTTTGGAGGCCGAAGACTCCCACCGGGGTTTTGAAGCCAGTGGATTCTCGAGGACAAGGCCATAGGCATCTCTATGCTGTGCATGAGAAGTGCCGCTCGAGGACTGGCTAGTCTTAACAGACTGTTTTTGGGTTACCTGATCCTGTGTAGAAGAAGATATGGTCGGTGCCCTGAAGTTGGAGGGGGACCGCGTGTCGAGGGGAACTCAATGTTGAAAACTTCTTCTCACAATACTATTGCCCGAGGGCTCCGGAGGAAAATGGTCAGGACCCAAGCAGGTTAGACACCGATTGTGAGTGTCTAAAAATAAAGTTGTACCGCCAGAGTTTGTACATTTCTTGGGGAAAGTGGCTGGCGATTCCATGAAGGAAAAAGGAGAGGCCTAGAAGGCCTGAGAACCGTGAGACACTAAGGAAGAAAAATATATTCCTTAAAGAGGAAAAAAATTTTACAAGAAAAGAAAAAAGAAACACCGGCGGTACCGGTGACGTCGGGGAGGCAGCCGCAACCACAAGAAAACTAAAAAATAAAAGAAGAATTTTCTGCGGTGACAGGACGACGTCCTGCCGGCTCCGCGGAAAAACGAAAACTGAGGAGAGGCAGTTGGGAAGGCAGCACACAGGCGTGTTGGGATGCTTCCAAAAGCTTTCTGATTGGACGCTGGGAAGCGTTCCCGCGCAGACTCCGTCAGTACCAACGTACCCATATGTGAAGACTCATTCCTGCTTGTTCCTGGAGATACAGGATACTGGGCTTGAAGGACCTTGGTCTGACCCAGTATGGCATATCTTATGTTCTTATGTTAAGATGGCTGTCTAGAGCATCAAATCCAAAGTAGCGTGCTTCAATGGCTCAAAAGGTGAAGACATCAGGGTCCTGAGCACCAGACATGGATCCTAGCAAGGGATCACAGACTGGACAGGATGACGCAGACACCGAACCTCCTGGAGAAAACACAAAATCAGAAAAAAGGCCAAAGCTGTCACCTGAACTTTCAGGGAGCTAAAGGAAGGGTCCTTCTCCAAGTCATGCTGTAAAAAGGCCAGAGAGGGCACCTTGGCTGTCCCAGGAGTCAAATGCCGAACGCCACACCATTGCCCAAAGAGCTTGATAGACCTCCTCCAGGCTATGAGTAAAAGAAATCACCGCTAGACAGTAGCACTTACGTGCTAGCCATCTCCTACCAAGAGCCAAGCCATAAGTGAGAAGCGAATTGGGATCTCCAAGATGATCGTCCCTGCTGCAATAGGCCCCGAGACCAAGGCAAACAAAACTGCAGCTACAAGAGCTGCATCAAGTCTTCAAACCACGCTCTTCTCAACCAATCTAGCACCAACAGAACAATCCTGCCACGTGGCCTTTTATAGGCCAAAACACATTCCACAGAGAAAACACATGCAGCAGGTGCCGACTCAGTCAAAGCTGAGTCAGGGCATTGATGCACTCGGACCCCACCTCCGTGCGACTGAAGGAACAGCAAACAATAGATCCATTTCAAAGCAACCCCAGTGATGCAGAATCAAATGAAACTCCTCTTGACTCCCACTCTTCAGAATCCAGAGAGTGCCGGTTGAGGAAGTCTTCTTCCACACTGTCCACCATAGTAATGTGCCAAGCAGACAAGGCTAAGTGCTTCTTCTCCGCCCAAGCAAACAGGAAAGCCATCTCCAGAGATAGCCCAACACTCCTTGTGCTGCCTTACCGATTAATATAAGCCACCTCCATGGCATTGTCCGTAAACACTCAAACCACCCAGCCATCGAGCAGAGGCTGGAAACTCACAAGAGTCAACTTGATGGCCCTCTCCTCAAGGCAGCTGATGAACCACACTGCTTCCCTGTGGCTCCCGAGCCCAGGAGACTGGCATCTGTCAGGAAGATCTGGGAAAAATCATCTAGTGATATTGCCCTTCCTCAGATGACAGGGCTGCTGCCACCACTACAGGCTGGACTTCACCATCAATAGGAGCGGGAGCCTGCGTTTGAACTCCTGCGAACTCAGGGACCATCGAGCCAGCAAGAACCACTGGAGCAGTCGCGTGGGAGGACTCACCCACAGCACTCTCTCTACGGTTGCTGCCATCAATCTGAGGAGCTCAAGATAATCCCAGACTCTGGGAGCTCAATGCGCACCGAAAAGCACCAGGCAATCCAACAGCCTGATTTCCTCCTCTGGCGGGAAGCTTCTGCTCACGCAAGTGCTGAAAGATGTTCTCAGAAACTCCAGAGACTGCGAAGACAAGACCTGGTTCTTTCTCCAACTGATCACCCAGTTGAGGCTTTCCAAAAAGGACACCGAAGGCACCTCCGAAAGGAAACAGGCCCGGATGAGCCAGTTCTCCAGACAGGGATAGAAATAGATCCTTCGGTGCCACAGCTGCCACCACTATGACCTTGGAGAACCTCCTTGGAGCAGTAAATGCCCGACAGGGAGGGAGTTGAACTGAGAGACAAGCATAGCAAAACACAGATAATTTTGCTGATATGCCTGGATCAAGATATGAAAATATGCCTCAGCCAGATCCAGAGAACCAACAACTATCCTTGGCGCACTGCCTGAACTATGGAATGCAAGATTTCCATTTGAAAGCTCAGAACATGCAAGTGCTCGTTTACACCCTTGAGGTCCAGAATGAACCAGAAGGAACAGTCCTGTTTTGTTTTGTATTTTTGGCATCACAAAATAGATAGCATAGTTACTCAACTGTAACAGGTGTTCTCCAGGGACAGCAGGAATCAGTCCTCACTTATGGGTGACGTTGGCACCAACGGAACCCACGCAGAGCAATTCCCCAGCTTTCAAAGAAAGCCTTTGGGATTGCTGCCACACATGCATGGTCCTCTT
The DNA here is from genome assembly GCA_033557465.1 of Ichthyophis bannanicus. Lineage (NCBI taxonomy): Eukaryota > Metazoa > Chordata > Amphibia > Gymnophiona > Ichthyophiidae > Ichthyophis > Ichthyophis bannanicus. The sequence goes on from CM066035.1 coordinate 39,606,599, forward strand.
TCTGCCCAAAGGTGCCATCTTGTTCAGTCAGGTCCCTTAGCTCGAGCCCAACAAAGCAGATAGCAAGGGAAGGACAAAAATTCAGCAACTCATAGGGGAGGCGGGAGGGTAGTGAGGACTGATTCCTGCTGTCCCTGGAGAACACCTATTACAGGTGAATAACTATGCTTTCTCCAGGAACAAGCATGAAGTCAGCCCTCACTTATGGGACTCCCTAGCTACAGCTGTAAAGATGTCTTACACATTGGAACATGGAACGTACGAAGCATAAACCAAGGGAAGTTGGAGGTGGTCAAGAATGAAATGGAACGTGTACAACTTGATCTGTTGGGTGTCAGCGAACTGAAATGGACTGGCATCGGGCACTTTGCATCAGATGATCACATGGTCTACTATGCTGGAAATGAAAGACAAAGAAGAAATGGTGTTGCATTTACAATAAAGAAGAAAACTTGCAAGAACTGTAATGAAATACAATGCAGTCAGCGAACGCTTAATCTCTATTAGTCTACGAGGATTGCCTATCAACACAACTATAATTCAAGTATATGCCCTAACAGCTGCAGAAGAGAATGAAATTGAAGAGTTCTACGAACAACTACAAGCTGAAATTGACAGAACATGCAAACACGATATCCTGATAGTCATGGGTGACTGGAATGCAAAAGTTGGCAACAAAGAAGACGACAAAGTAATTGGAAAATATGGACTTGGCAACAGAAATGAAGCTGGAGAAAGACTGATAGAATTCTGCAAGACCAATGATCTATTCATCTCAAACACCTTCTTCCAGCAACACAAGCGGCGACTGTACACATGGAATTCACCCAATGGATTGTATAAAAATCAAATTGACTACATCTGTGGAAGTCAACGATGGAAAAGCTCTATAACATCAACAAAGACAAAACCTGGAGCTGACTGTGGTACAGATCATCAACTACTAGTATGCAAACTCAAGCTAAAGTTGAAAAAGAGCAAACCACTCATGAATGCAGCAAAATATGACTGAGAATATACCACTGGAATTTAAAGACTGCCTGCAAAATCGATTTCCTGCTTTAGATACAAATGACAGAGCTCTGGAAGAGTTATGGAATGGCATCAAGAAGGTTGTGTTGGAAGAAAGCAAGAAGTCTCTACAAAAGGTGAAAAAGAAAAAACGGCCAAAATGGATGACTGAAGAAACTCTGAAAATTGCCCAGAAACGCAGAGAAGCTAAAGCCAGAGGAGAAAGAAAGACAATAACAGAACTCAACAGAGATTTCCAACGTGCAGCAAGACAGGACAAGGAAAAGTACTACAACGATGCATGCAAGGAAATAGAAGCAGAAACTATTAGAGGAAGAACAAGATCGGCTTTCCTAAAGCTACGAGAGTTAAAGAAAAAGTTCCAGCCTCGAATTGGAATGTTACAATATGCTCAAGGTTCTATGTTGAATAATGCTGAGAAGATCAAGAAAAGGCGGAAGGAATATACAGAGTTTTTATATGATAAAGATCATGTGGACCAACAGCCGTTTCAACCTGTACCTTATGATCGGGAACCATTGGTGCTGAAAGAAGAAGTTGAAGCAGCATTGAAAGCCTTATCAAAGAACAAAGCACCAGGCATTGATGGCATTCCTATAGAAGTATTGCAGCAATCTGATGCAGCTGTTACCATACTTACAAGGCTCTGCCAAGAAATATGGAAGACATCATGGCCAACTGACTGGAAAAGATCTGTGTTTATACCAATACTAAAGAAAGGTGATCCAACTGACTGTGGAAATTATCGAACAATCGCTCTGATCCCACATGCCAGCAAGATTCTACTGAAGATTATTCAAAAGAGACTACAACCATAGCTGGAACAAGAACTACCTGAAGTGCAAGCAGGGTTCAGGAAAGGGCGAGGAATGAGTCTCATCACTGCGGATGTGAGATGGATCCTTGAAAAGACTAAAGAATACCAAAAGGATATCTATTTGTGCTTTATCGACTATAGCAAGGCTTTTGACTGTGTAAACCATGGGAAACTCTGGGCCACATTAAGAAGCATGGGTATACCAGAACACCTGATCGTTCTCTTGCACAATCTGTACATTGATCAAGAAGCAACAGTTTGAACGGAACAAGGAGAAACAGAATGGTTTAAAATAAGCAAAGGTGTAAGACAAGGCTGCATACTTTCCCCCTACCTGTTTAATTTATATGCAGAACAAATCATCAGAGAAGCAGGATTGTATGTAGACAACAGAGGTGTGAAGATTGGTGGAAGACTCATCAACAACCTTCGCTATGCTGATGATACTACATTACTGGCTGAAAGTGAAGATGATCTGAAACATTTGCTTCTCACAATCAAAGAACATAGTCTCAAAATGGGCCTGCACCTTAATGTAAAGAAGACAAAGATCATGACAACTGGCATAATCAACAGATTCATCGTTGAAGGAGAAGAAATTGAAATTGTGAACAACTTTAACCTACTTGGATCAACTATCAATAAAGAAGCAACATGCAGTCAAGAAATCAAACAACGCATTGCTCTTGGCAGAATGGCTATGAAAGACCGAGATAAGATTCTCAAGAGCAGAGATGTCTCTCTCCATACAAAGATTTGACTTGTTCAAGCCATGGTATTTTCAATAACATCATGATGTGAAAGCTGGACAGTGAAAAAGACAGACAGGAAGAAAATTGATGCCTTTGAATTATGGTGCTGGCTGCGAATACTGTGTATATCATGGACTGCCCGAAGAACAAACCAGTCGGTACCAGAGATCATCAAACCTACGTTTTCTTTAGAAGCTCAGATGACAAGACTTCGACTTTCATACTTTGGACACATCATGCGAAGAGAAAGATCATTAGAGAAAGACATCATGCTTAGCAAGATAGAAGGTCAACGCAAACGAGGAAGGCCAGCAATGAGATGGATCGATACAATAACAGCAGCTACGGGTACCAGTCTGTCAACAATGAGCCGCCTGACTGAAGACCGAACACGATTTAGGATAGCTATCCAGAGGGTCGCCACGAGTCGACTCCGACTCGACGGCACTTAACAACAACATTACCAGCCCTAAATACTGGAGGATACGCATTGTGCAGGATAGAGAAGTCTTGGCCTCTGACTGTGTCGAAGCTCGAATGAGCCAATCGTCCAAGTAAGGGAAGACAAATATTCCCAGAGTACGGAGAAATGCTGCTACCACAGCCATGCATTTTGTGAACACCTTTGGAGCAGAGGCCAGACCAAAAGGAAGCACCCTGTATTGGTAGTGCTTTCCTTGAAAAAGGAACCAAAGGAACTTCCTGTGGGTTGGATGGATGAGTACATCGGTGTACGCATCCTTGAGATCTAGAGAACAAAGCCAATCCTGACTGTGAAGGTATGGAAAGCACAGTTACTTACCTGTAACAGGTGATCTCTGGGAACAGCAGGAATTAGTCATCACATATGGGTATGTCGGTACCGACGGAGCCCGCGCGGGAAAGCTCCCCAGCTTTTCAGATTAAAAGCTTTTGGGGCCTCCCACTGCACATGCGCGCCGCCTTCCTGACCAGCTCTCGTCAGTTCGAGTTTAAAGCTGAGACAATAGAGAGAGAGGACAGGAAGATAGATAGATAGAGATACAACTCCTAGGGGAGGTGGGTGGGTTGTGATGACTAATTCCTGCTGTTCCCAGAGATCACCTGTTACAGGTAAGTAACTGTGCTATCTCCAGGAACAAGCAGGAATAAGTCATCACATAGGGGGACTCCTTAGCTAAGATGCCTGGGAGATCCCCCTCCAAGGGTAAACCATCTTCGTATGGATCTCAGGCATCCATCCAGGGAAGGTGGGCAGGAGTTGTTTAAGTATGGAACAGGTGTTTGAGGACAGCCTGACCAAACAAGGCATCCCGGCGGGAGTCCTTGTCCAAGCAGTAATGGGCTGTGAAGGTATGAACCGAGGCCCAAGTGGCTGCTCGACAGATCTGATCTATGGACACAGAGTGAAGATGAGCCATAGAAGTGGCCATGGCTCTCACATTGTGAGCTGTGACATGGCCCTCCAGAGAAATGTTCTTACTCTGGTAAGCAAAAGAAATACACTGAGCGATCCAATTGGAAAGTGTACGCTTGGTGACTGGAAGTCCCAAATGAGAAGGATCAAAAGCCACGAAAAGTTGGGAAGACTTTCGATGTGGTTGAGTCCTGTTGAGGTAAAAGGCAAGAGCTCTTTTACAATCCAGAGTATGAAGGTTCCTCTCTGCACTGGATGCATGAGGAGCCGGGAAAAAGACAGGTAGATATACCTCTTGATTAAGATGAAAAGGCGAGACCACTTTGGGCATAAAGTGGGGATTCGTCCTAAGGACCACCTTATCATGATGAAACCTAGTATTATTTATTTTATTTATTTATCTAACATCTTTTATATACCGCACTATTTATAATCAGCACGGTTTACATAGAACAATAAAACATCAGATAAGATACATATTATCTGTTTTTTACATGGAACAGGGACAAAAACCTGGGTAACCGGGGTAATTATTTACAATGAATAATAGTAATTGAACTATTTACATATGGACGGCTTATTGTATGAAGAGAACTTTGTTAGGATGAGAGAGAGGTGAGAGGTGTTACTGGGTTGGCAGAGGTTACGTGTTAAGAACGGGATTGTTGCTATTTGAGTGAGCTTGTGTTTCGGTATTCTCTGGGAAATATTTGATGAAAAGGTGATGCTTCAAGGCCTTTTTAAACTGGGAGAGATCAGCGATGGCCCTAATGTGTGGTGGGAGGGTGTTCCAAAGTTTTGGAGCGCATAAACTGAAGGATCGGTTTACAGTTGCGGAGCTGTATTTTAAGGACTCATATGGAACCTTTAGCATGTTTAATTCCGTGGTTCTTCTAAGCCTGTTGGAAGGGATTGGTTGGATCAACTCTGATAGTGATGAGGGAGCAAGTCCTTTGTGAGCTTTAAAGGCTAGTAGCGGGGTCTTGAAGGTGATTCTCGCTTGGATGGGGAGCCAGTGTAATTGTTTGAGGAGAGGTGTTACATGTTCTCTTTTAGGTACACCGAAAAGCACTCTTGCTGCGCTGTTTAATGCTAGTTGAAGCGGGTTAAGGGTAGATTGGGGGAGCCCCTGTAATATACAGTTTGCGAAGTCAAAGTGCGGGATAATTAGAGCCTGGTAGACCGTACGGAAATCATCTGGATCAATCAGTTGGCGGAGGTGTCTGAGGGAGCGAATCTTGAAATAAACTGCTCTAACAGTGTTGGCTATGTGGGTCTTCATATCTAGATTCTGATCCAGCGTCACTCCAAGGTATCGGATGTGGGATTTTACTTGCAGCTTGGCATCTTGAACCTCTAGAAAAGTGGGTGGTGTGAACTTAGAGTTCCTTGAGATAAAAAGAACCTCAGTTTTTTTGTTCTGGATTCTGAGATTTTGAGTCAGTAGCCAATTTGAGATGGTGTTAAAACAGTTGGTTATGGGGGTGAGGTTCATCTTCTCTATGCAGAACGGCATATATAGTAAAACGTCATCAGCATAGATCATATAGTTGACGTTGAAGGACCTGATAATGTTGCATATAGGTTGCATGTAGATGTTGAATAATAGTGATGACAAAGAGGAACCTTGTGGGACTCCTTGTCCTTGGTGAAACGGATCTGATGTTTCACCATTTGATCGAACCTGTTGCCATCTCTCTGAGAGGTATGAGTTGCACCATTCGAGAGCATTTCCACAAAGGCCCTTCTCTCTTAGGCGGATAATAAGAAGATCGTGACAGACCGAGTCAAAAGCAGCCGCAATATCCAAAAAGATGAGAACAAAGCCCTGTTTGATGTTATCGATACCAGAGTTTAGGCTGTTGAGAAGTGAGGTGAGGAGCGTTTCGACCCCGTGGGATTCCCTGAATCCATGTTGACAGGTGTCCAAAGGCGCTTCAGTGTCGATATGGTCTTGCAGTTGTCTGTAGGCTATTTTTTCAATTATTTTAGCAAGAGTGGGTATGCTGGAGATGGGTCGGTAAGAGTCTGTTTTTTGTGGATCTAACTTGAGGTTTTTTAGTAGAGGTCTGATAGAAGTCTGTTTGAGGGCAGCAGGGAATGAGCCGGTGTCAAATGATAGCCTTATGACCTTGGAGATTATTGGAGCAAGCTCTTTGCGAAGGTCCTTTATCCAAAAGGCTGGACACGGATCAGTATGTGCTGTGGATAGGTTGAGAGATGAGATTATATCTTCAATTAGCTTCAAAGACGGGGTGGAGAATGAAGCTAAAGGAGCTGGGAGCCCATGAATATTCGGGATAGGGGGTATTGTGATTTTATTTGTACAGCACATCTTGGATTGAATGTAAAGAGCATATTCTTGTGGGTTGATTTCACACTGGTGTTCCGGAGAAGGCTCCTTGGCTAATTTCTTGACAAGAGTAAATAGGTCATGGGGTTTATTTATAGCACGTTTCAGGGTGTCTGTATGATATAGTCTCATTTTTTCTGAGATGGCCTTGCGGTGGGCGTCAAGATGTTGCATGTATGCGGTCTGAGTGGTATTGGTGCGTGACCTCCTCCATTTTTTCTCGAGCTTTCGCAAAAGTTTTAGGGATTCTTTCAGATCTGATGTATACCAAGGTGCCATCGCTTTTGTTCTTGAGGGCTTGTTTCTGGGTGGACGGGAAGAAATGCGGTTGAGTCTGTTGTTCCAAAAAGTGATAATCTCTTCCAGGTTTAGGGTAGAGTCTTTAGAGAGTGCGTCAGTTTCATCGAGGATCTGTTCCCTGTTAAAAGGTTGGAAGCTTCTGGATGTGGTATTTGCATATTTGTTTAGGTCCTTGTTATCAGAATATTGTTTCTTTTGAATGGGAATCTGGAATATAATGAGATTATGATCTGACCATGGGACATCTGTAATTGCTAGTATAATATTTTGAAGTTGATTGAGAGTGGATAGTGGGGCAAATATGAGATCAAGGATGTTACCTTTAGTATGTGTGGATTGTTGTACAACTTGCTTGTAACCTAGAGTTTCTAGAGCATCTATAAAGGCGTCAGATTGGTTGTCTTGAAGGGATGGTAGGTTAATGTCTCCTAAGATCCAGTTGGGTCTATTTGGATTCTGTGAGTTGGAGGCAAGGTTTATAATGGTTGACAGATCATCTGGGGAGGATGATGGCGCTCTGTATACTAAGTTTATAGAGCAAAGGTTGTTAGAGATAGAGACGGTTTCGAGGTGGTTGTTGCTAGAAGAGTCGACCATTTTAAGTTGGAGTTCAGTCTTGGCGAGGATAAGTACCCCTCCACCTCTTTTGCCTTGTCTGCTGCTGGTGAAGACTACGAAGTTGTTGGGGAGGAGCTGGTTGGGAATTATATTATCTTCGGGAGACAGCCATGTTTCGGTGACCATAAGTATATCCAGGTTGTGAGATGTTATTATGTCTGTGACAGCTGGCCATTTTTTACGAAGAGAGCGAGCATTAATGAGGGCACATTTGAGAGGGCATGGTTGATTGTAATTTTCTGTATTTAACTTTGTAGTGTGCTGAAGAGGTATGTATAATAGATAATGGTGATGAGAACGGTGGTCCCAGTTTACATTGTGGTAATTAGTGCCTGCCCATTTTCGCCAGTTGTTATGCAAGATAGGTATGGAATTGCCAGGAGAAATTAGAGCTAGGATATCTGGTATCAAACCTATGAAGAGGAGGTATAGGCCTAACGTTATCTTGATGTGGAGGGCCATTGTGTGGATGTGAGGAATATTGCTTAGGAGGGAGATTTTAAGATAGGGTTTGAATTTTTCTGTGGTGAGGTGTTTAAAATCTGGCAAGGCAGTTCACTGGAAATTAGTTAGGTACAGATATGTGTTGCAGAAGCTTACATAGTGAGAGGTAAAATCTGGGTAGGCAAAGATATTTCACTGGAATTTAGTTAGGTACAGATAACAGCTTACCAAATGTGAGGGGTACTGGGAACAGTGTATACAGATTAGTAATATTGGCAACAGTGTATACAGATTAATAACAGTGTGAATATATGTGAGAGGTACTGGTGATAGGGGAGACAAAATGTTGCTTGAGAGGATGCTAACAGCAATGAATGGCAACGTATTAGCAAACACAATAATATGACAGTAATATTTGCAATATTAGAAACATTATGCACACAGATGTGAATACTAGCAATGATCTTAGCCGTAAGTATTTGCGCGTTTATGATGATATTTGAGAAACAGACATCAAGGTATATTTATTATCTAGAGCATATAGTGATTAAGGCAAGTGTATGACAATTTTACGAGCTTACATTCATTATTTCATATGAACGTTTCGTACGCTATCTATTGATAATGTAACTTACAGTCCATTTAGTAACGAGATGGTCTTGTCAATAGCTGCTGATTTTTCATTGGGTTACAGTTTTTCTCCAAGGACTGTGCTCAGCCCCAACCGGGAGCTTGTAATGGTGGCTGTAATTGTGCAAAAGGGCTGTCTCCTACCGGCGGCGTTTCTTTTATGTGAGCCTCTGTGACCTCCCACAAAACTTGCTTCTTGCCCTGTGCTCAGCAACGACAGTGCCCCACCTAAGGGCCACACCAAAGGGCCCTCTGGCGAGGCCCTCCGGCGCGGGCCCGCCTGTGAGCGGGTTGCTTTTGATGAGCTGCTGCTCCTCCTCCCACAACCCCGATTGGGTTGGAGCACCTGGAGCAGAGCAGCTGGCTGGAACGGTGCTCTACCCCGATTGAGGGGGAGTTCAAAATGGAGAGTTTCCCGCCGATCGCGGGCTGCTTCCGATGAGCTGCTGCTCCTCCTCCCACAACCCCGATTGGGTTGGAGCACCTGGAGCAGAGCAGCTGGCTGGAACGGTGCTCTACCCCGATTGAGGGGGAGTTCAAAATGGAGAGTTTCCCGCCGATCGCGGGCTGCTTCCGATGAGCTGCTGCTCCTCCTCCCACAACCCCGATTGGGTTGGAGCACCTGGAGCAGAGCAGCTGGCTGGAACGGTGCTCTACCCCGATTGAGGGAGAGTTCAAAATGGAGAGTTTCCCGCCGATCGCGGGCTGCTTCTGATGAGCTGCTGCTCCTCCTCCCACAACCCCGATTGGGTTGGAGCACCTGGAGCAGAGCAGCTGGCTGGAACGGTGCTCTACCCCGATTGAGGGGGAGTTCAAAATGGAGAGTTTCCCGCCGATCGCGGGCTGCTTCCGATGAGCTGCTACTCCTCCTCCCACAACCCCGATTGGGTTGGAGCACCTGGAGCAGAGCAGCTGGCTGGAACGGTGCTCTACCCCGATTGAGGGGGAGTTCAAAATGTATAAGTATAAGTATGTATAAGTATAAGTATAAGGTGGATGAGCCACTAAAGCCTGCAGTTCACTGATGCGGCGAGCCGAAGTGACTGCAATAAGGAAAACAACCTTCCAGGAAAGAAATTTGAAGGAGGTAGAGTCCAAAGGCTCAAAAGGTGGCTTCATAAGCTGACCTAGAACTAGGTTCAAATCCCATGCTACAGGGGGAGGTCGGATGGGAGGTTTAGTTAGGGTCAGGCCTCTCATGAAACGTGCAACAAGAGGATGAGAGGAGACAGGTTGTCCATTTATAGGTTTTAAGGATGCTGCAATAGCACTCAAATGGACCCTTACTGAATTTGTCTTAAGGCCTGCATTTGAAAGATGCAGGAGATAGTCCAACAGGGAATTCAAAGGAATTGCTAGAGGGTCAAGACCCTGCTGAGCACACCAAATGGAAAAACGCTTCCATTTGAAAGCATAAGAACGCCTCGTGGAAGGTTTCCTAGAGGCATGAAGGATATCTTTCACAGGCTGAGAAAGATTAAAGTCTTGAAGACTTAGGCCTTCAGTAACCAAACTCTGAGATGCAGGGATTTGGGGTTTGGGTGCCACAAAGTCCCCTTCTCCTGAGACAGGAGGTCTGGCGCAGCTCCCAGGTCCAGGGAGGATCCCTGGGAGAGATGCAGAAGTAGAGGGAACCACACCTGGCGTGGCCAGCGGGGAGCTATGAGGATCATAGTCCCGTGATCCCTCTGGAGCTTGAACAGAGTCTTGGATATTAGAAGAATGGGTGGAAAGGCATAGAGGAATTCCTGACCCCAATGCAGGAGGAAGGCATCGTGGGCCTGAGCTCCCTGACACTGAGTTCTGGAACAGAACCGGGGAAGTTTGGCATTCCACGGACTTGCAAAGAGGTCTATGTCCGGGGTCCGCCATTCCTGAAAGATTCTGCGTATCTGGTCCATATGTAGGGACCATTCGTGTGGAAGCAGAACTCGACTGAGTCTGTCCGCACGAGAGTTTTGAACTCCTGGAAGATACACTGCAAGAAGGTGAATTTGATGCTCTCTGGCGAAGGCCCATAATCTGAGAGCTTCGTTGCAAAGCGACAGAGAGCCTGTCCCTCCTTGTTTGTTTATATAGAACATGGCTACCTGATTGTCTGTCTGAACTAGGACAGTCAGATTGACAAGGAGGGTATAGAAGACCTTCAGGGCAAGGTAAATTGCTCGCAGTTCCAGGAGGTTGATATGAAGGGTGGTCTCCTGTGGAGACCAAGTGCCCTGAGTGGAGAGGTTCTGAAGATGAGCTCCCCACCCTGTCTGGGAGGCATCTGTTGTGAGGGTTTCTTGGGGCAACAAAGGTTGGAAGGGGGCCCCCAACAACAGATTCTTGGTGGATGTCCACCATTGGAGGGACCAAAACAGACGGCTTGAGGTGAGTATTTGGTCGGAGAGCGCTCCAGATGCTTGAGTCCACTGGGTGGCCAAGGTCCATTGAGCTGCTCTCATATGCAGACGAGCGTAGGGCACCACATGTACCGTGGAGGCCATGTGGCCCAGAAGTCGCAGCATTTCCCGGGCTGTCAAATGACTGCTGGACTGAGCTTGGGAGGCCAAACTCAGCAGGCGTTGGGGCCCTGAGCTGAGGCAGGTAGGCCCTCGCAGTGATGGTGTCTAACTGGGCCCCTATGAACTCGAGAGACTGAGTAGGGATTAGTTGAGACTTGGGAAGGTTTACTACCAGTCCCAGATACTGCAGAAGACGCCTTGTGCGGTCCAGGGAAATTTGGGCCTGGGACTGAGATGGAGCTCGGATGAGCCAGTCGTCCAGGTATGGGAATATGAAAATTCCCAGGCCTCTTAGAAAGGCAGCTACGACTGCCATGCATTTGGTGAACACTCTTGGAGCAGAGGCTAGACCGAAGGGGAGTACTCTGTACTGGAAATGTTGTCCCTGAAACAGAAATCGAAGGTATTTTCTGTGGGATGGGTGGATGAGTATGTGTGTATACGCATCCTTTAGGTCTAGAGAACAAAGCCAATCCTGACTCTGAAGGTATGGAAGGAGAATGCCCAGAGAAAGCATTTTGAATTTCTCCTTGAAAAGAAATTTGTTCAATTCTCTCAGATCTAGAATTGGTCTGAAGCCCTCTGTCTTCTTTGGTATTAGAAAATAAGGGGAGTAGAATCCCGTCCCCTGTTGAAGAAGAGGGACCTCCTCTATTGCCCCTTGGGCAAGGAGGGAGGAGACTTCCTGACCCAAGAGGGTCAGGAGAGATGGGGGAGAATTGAACTGCCTCACCATAGTATAAGGAGGAAGGTCGGAAAAATGGAGTTTGTAACCCTCTCTGATGATAGAGAGGGTCCATTGCTCTGATGTAATTTGCTCCCATCTGGGAGCAAAGTGAGCTAACCTTCCGGGTATGGTGAGGGGCTCTGGTTGTTCTAGAGCCAGAAAAGTTAAGTTCTCTAGGGGCAAGTCAAAACCCCTGAGGGGGTTGAGCCTGCTGAGGCGTAGCAGACGCCGCAGGCTTTGACCTTGCCTGTTTAGGTTGCTGACATTTAGCAGCAAAACGAGGCTGAGAGGATTGTTGGCCAGTATTTGTGGAAAATCTGGACTTCTTGTAATAAGGCCTCTTAAAAGACTTCTTTTTGGCAGGAGTGGAGGTAGACTTAGAAAGTCTATCTAAGGTGGCATTTTCTGCGTCCATTTTTGTGGCCTTAATTTGCCACTCCTCACCAAATAAGTTCTCACCTGTACAGGGCAGATTCCGTAAGCCATCTAGGACCCAAGGTTCTAGATCAGAAGCCTGGAGCCAAGCAAGACGTCGGGCTGCTATAGCAATGCCCGAAGCCCTACCAGCACCCTCAAAGGAATCAAAAGCTGCCCTGTTGGAGAACTTTGAAATATCCAAAAGGTGTTTCACTAAGAAAATGAACTCCTCCCTTTTATCCTCAGGGATGAAGGGGGCAAAATGCCGAACTTTTAGAGCGATTTCACTGAGAAACATGCCCATGTAAAGACTATAGGAATTAATCCTGGCTATAAGCATAGTAGCCTGGAAACTTTTCCTGCCAAAAGAGTCTAGAGTCTTACATTCTCGCCCTGGAGGAGTAGAAGAGTGCCTTTTGGTACTCTTTATCTTCTTCATTGCAGACTTCACCACAATAGAATGGTGAGGCAACTGGGTTTTTTGGAAACCAGGAGAAGGGGGGACACGGTACATGGTGTCCAACCTGCGAGAAGGAGACGACAATGTTAGAGGAGCCTCCCATAAGTCCATCAAGTGTTCTTGAAGGATTTCATGGATAGGCAGGGTGACTGCCTCTTTAGGAGACTTAGAGTATCCTAAAATATCCAGTTTCTTTGATCTGGGTTCCTTTTCAGAGGATGAAGCAATAGAAAGACCTTTAGCTATTTCTATGATGAAGTCCTGAAAGGACAAATCCTCTGGTGGAGAGATTCTGCTTTTAGGAGAAGAAGGCTCCTCAGGAAGATCAAGGGAGAACTCATCAGAATCATCAGAGGAGTTAAAATCCTCTGAAGAAGCAGAGTATCCTCTATGTGCTTCCAACGCACGATACGCATACCGTTCGGTATCGACATCGGGCGTACCGGGTATGGGATCGGTACCGGGCAAAAACCCGGATCCGGCATGCGGAACCGATCTGCGTTTGGAAGACGATGGCCTCGGTTCCGGTATGGAAGCCATTACCGGAACCGGACCCGGTACCGCTGGCCGCGGTACCGAGGGCGTAGCAGCATTAATAAAAGCCAGAATGGCCTGCTGCATGACTTGGACAGTATTGCCCATAGACGCCACTGCTGCCTGGATGTCGGTACCGGTATGGGCCGGTACCCCAGAGCAGCACAACAGGTGATCTGTCGAGGCCGCGCCATCGATGTCAACCTGTGACCCCATGATTGCTTTGGAGGCCGGAACCTCCCGCCGGGGTTTTTTGGCCTGGGCAGAATCCTGGAACTCAGAATTGAGAGCCTCTCGATCTTTAGAAAGAGATTTGCTTTTAGAGGATTTGCCCACTGGAGTTTTGGTTACCTGAGATCCATCCGGAGAGGAAGACCTGGATGACTGTGATGCTTCTGAAGGAAACAGCACATGGAACTTGTTGGCCCGGTTCTGCAATCCACGTTTCGACATCTGGGAGCAGGATGGGCAGTCCGGTATGGAATGGTCAGGTCCTAAACAATTAAGACACCATTCATGGGTGTCTGTAACAGGAATGACAGCACTGCACTTAGTACACTTTTTAAAAGCAGGAACTGGCTTCTCCATGAGGAGAATTTGTGTAGGCCTGAAGGCCTAACAAAGTACCAAGCTGTGCTGAAGAAAAGAAAAATTTTTTTTTTTTTAAAGAAAGAAAGAGAGACCGGCAGTACCGGTTTCAGAATGGGGAAGGCAGGTACGCGGTCTAAAGAAAACAATAAAATTAACAATTTCTTCAGCGGTGACAGGAACACGACCTGCTGGCTCCGCGGAAAAAAAGAAACTGACGAGAGCTGGTCAGGAAGGCGGGAAGGCAGCGCGCATGTGCAGTGGGAGGCCCCAAAAGCTTTTAATCTGAAAAGCTGGGGAGCTTTCCCGCGCGGGCTCCGTCGGTACCGACGTACCCATATGTGATGACTTATTCCTGCTTGTTCCTGGAGATGCAGAGCACCGAGAGAAATCATCTTGAATTTCTCCTTGACAAGGAATTTGTTCAATTCTCTGAGATCTAAGATAGGTCTGTATCCCCCTGTTTTCTTTGGGATAAGAAAATAAGGGGAATAGAACCCTGTGCCCTGTTGATGAAGAGGTACTTCTTCTATCGCCCATTGGGCAAGAAGAATGGCAACCTCCTGACCTAAGAGGTTGATGAGAGGTGTCGGAGAATTGAACTGCTTCACTATTGTGTGAGGGGGCATGCTTAAAAAATGAAGTTTGTACCCCTCCTTTATGATGGAGAGTGTCCAATGCTCTGCTGTTATTTGCCCCCATCTGGGGGCAAAATGACATAACCTTCCTGGAATGGTGGACGGTTCTGGTCCTTCCAGAACCAGAAAGGCTAAGTTCTCTAGCTGAAAGTCAAAGGCCCTGAGGAGGCTGAGGCTGCTGGGCCGGTGGAGGCCTAGCAGCCTTTGCTTTCTTCTGTTTGGGTGGTTGCTGACGTTTGGTTGAAAACTGACCTGCAGAAGATGCCTGCTGAGTATAAACAGGATAAAATATTTTTTTTAGAAAAAGGTGTTTTTTTGAACAACTTCTTTCTAACAGGATCAGCAGTGGACTTGGATAGTCTATCCAAGGTGGAATTTTCAGCATCCATTTCATTGGCTTTTTCCTGCCAATCTCTACCAAACAGGCTCTCAACAGTACAAAGGATATTTCCCAATTTATCTTGTACCCTGAGCTCTAAATCAGATGCCTGGAGCCAGGCAATTCTACGTGCACCTATGACAATAGCCGAGGTTCTGCTTATACACTCAAAGCAGTCAAAGGCTGCACGGTTGAAGAATTTAGAGACATCTTGGGCATGTTTGACCCAAGTGAGAAAGTCCTGTCTTTTATCCTCAGAAATGAAAGGACTTAAAGTTTGTAAATTATCTGTGACCTCCTTTAGGAACATTCCCATGTAGAGACTATAGGAACTGATTCTTGCAGCAAGCATGGAAGCTTGAAAGACTCAACGTCCAAAAGCATCCAGGGTTCTGCATTCACGTCCTGGAGGATTAGAGGCATGTCTTTTTGCACTTCTAATCCTTCTCATAGATGACTCCACCACAATAGAGTGGTGAGGAAGCTGAGTCTTATGGAACCCAGGACAAGGAGGGACACGATACATAGTATCTAACCTACAAGAATGAGGAGAGGTGGTAAGAGGTGTTTCCCACATCCTCAACGTGAGATTATATAGAATCTCATGAATGGGTAAGGTAGCTGCCTCCTTAGGAGTTTGGGGATATTGTAAAATTTCCAACTCCTTGGCACTTGGCTCTGTTTCAGGGGCCACAGTGATGGACAGACCCCGAGCCACCTCTCTGATAAAGTCTTGGAAAGACATGTCCTCTGGAGGAGACATCCTGCGTTTAGGGGAGGAGGACTCCTCTGGAAGAAGTACCGCTGCATCGACAGAACTTTCAGAATCCTCAGATTCTTCTGAGGACTCGAAGTATCGTCTGTCCGGATGCAGAGCCCGATACCCATACCGACTAAGGTCGGTAGCGGGAATAACCGGTACCGGAGGGCATCGTAGGACAGAGTACTGCCATAGCAGACACCGATGCCGATGCTATCGGTACCGGTGCCAATACCGATGCCGGTGCTAGTGCCGATACCGGTGGAGTTGTCTGTCGCAGTACCAAGGGCATCGATGCCACAAGGAAAGCCGCCAGACTGCGTTCCATGGTCAGAATTCTCTGGTCCATGGACGCCGCCAATGCCTGCAGGTCGTTACCGATGAAAGCCACCGGTACCCCAGAGCATGACACCAGGAGATCTGTCGAGGCCGAGCCATCAAGAACATCCTGGAACCCCGATAATGCTTTGGAAGCCGAAACCGCCGGGGTAATTTTGCCAGTGCAGAATCAGAGGGCAACTCCCGAGGCATCTTGATGCTTAGGAGATCTACCCTTCGAGGACCGGCTGGATTTATGTTTAGTTACCCGAGATCCACGGGAAGAAGAAGCAGCCCTGGAAGACGTCGATGCCACTGAAGCTGCATCAGAGGGAAACAGGGTACTGAGCTTGGCAGCTCGGTTCTGCCGACCTCTTTTAGACATCATGGCACAGGACACCCAATCCGTGATGGAGTGGTCAGGACCTAAACATTTTAAACACCATTCATGGGTGTCGGTGACAGAAATGGTATCGCCACACTTGGTGCACTTTTTAAAACCTGAGGCAGGTTTTTCCATGTTAAGGAAGTTTTTGGGCCTAAGGCCCAAAAAGGCAGGTGCACCTGAAGAAAATAGAAAAAGATTTTTTTTATTTTTTTATAAATAGGAAAAGAAAGACCGGCGGTACCGGTAGAGCGTCGAAGAAGGCAGACGCGACCACAAAAAGAAATAAAGAAATTCTTCTGCGGTGACAGGAACACGACCTGCTGGCTCCGCGGAAAAAGAAGAACTGGAGAGAGGCAGTTGGGAAAGGCGGGAAGGCAGCATGCAGGCACTGTGGGACGCTGGGGAGCGTTACCGCGCAGGCTCCGTCGGTACCGATGATACCCATATGTGATGACTACATTCTTGCTTGTTCCTGGAGATAAAGGTTAGGGCTCTTTAACCTGGAAAAGAAACGGCTGAGGGGAGATATGATAGAAGTCTATAAATTAATGAACGGCGTGGAATGGGTAAACAGATAGCTTACATTATCAGAATACAGAAAGATTAGGGGACATGCAATGAAGCTACAGGGTAAACTATTTAAAACTAATAAAAGAAAATATTTTTTCACTCAACGTGTAATCAAACTCTGGAATTTGTTACCGGAGGATGTAGTAAAGGCTGTTAGCGTAGCTGGGTTTAAAAAAAGGTTTGGACAAGTTCCTGGAGGAAAGATCCATAAACCATTATTAAGAAGGGACCCAGGATATCAATGCTTGACCCAGTACAAGCATTGTGGAACCTGTGTCTTTTGGGGAAACTGCTAGGTACGTATGACCTAGATTAGCCACTGGTGGAAACAGGATACTGGGCTTGATGGACCTTGGTCTGACCCAGTATGGCATCTCTTATGTTCTCATGTTCTTATGAAGATATTTGTGGAAGACCACGTCGCTGCCTGGCAGATGTCCATCAGGGGCACGGAGCGCAGCAAAGCCACCAAGGGTGCTTTGGCCCAGACCCTATGTGCAATGACTTGGCGATCTAGTGGGATACAGTCTTCCACCCAGAGAGGGTGCGCTTGGTGACTGCCTGCCCCAGTCTATTGGGACTGTAGGTCACAAAAAAAAAAATCGGTCAGACTTGAGCTGAGTGAGTACGGTGCAAATAAAAAGGAGAGGCCCCTTTTGCAGTCGAGGGTGTAGAGAGCCGTCGATACCTGATCAGCGTGAGGCCTTGGAAAGAAAGTCGGCAGCACTATCTCCTGAATGAGATGCAAGTCTGAAACAACCTTGGGCAGGAATTTAGGGTGGGTACGGAGGACCACACTGTTCCATTAAAACCTGGTGTAAGGGGCGCCCAGCCATGAGAGCTTGGAGCTCACTGACTCGGCAGGCCGAAGTCAGTGCTACCAGGAAGGCCACCTTCCAGGACAGGTGCCGGAGCAAACACATCGCCATTGGCTCGAAAGGTGGACGGGTGAGCTGAATACCACATAGGTGGCTTGGACAGCAGAAGATCTTGCATGAAGCGGGAGGCTAATGGCTGCCCTGAGAGGGGTTTGCCCTCGATGGGGAGGTGATTAGCCGAAATGGCGCTCAAATGAACCCTGACAGTTCGATTTCTGCCCTTCCCCTGAAAGATGGAGGTGGTACAGGAGAACCTACTGAACGGGGCATGAGAAGGGCTCGATCTGGTGCTCCGATGGAGAAGCGTTTCCACTTAAAGGTGTAAGCTCGCCTAGTGGAGTCCTTCCTCGAGCCGAGGAGGACTTCGACCTCCTCCATAAGAGCCAAAGAGGCAAAGGAGACCTGCTCAGCAGCCAGGCCATGAGGGATAGGGATGCCAGGTTCGGGTGCAGCACCTGACCCTTCTCCTGCTTCAGCAGACCCTGGGCTGAGCCTAGGAGAATTGGAGGTTCCGTCGAGAGCCGGAGCAGAAGTGGGAACAACGGCTGCAAAGGCCACAAGAATCAAGGATGGCCCATCCTGCTGGGCTTTAACAGAGTCCTCGCAATGAGTGGGAAAAGAGGAAATGCATAGAGAAGGATGGAGGACCAGTCCAGGAGATGCATCAGGGCCCTCCCTGCTCAGATGCAGCACCGGCCCACAAAAGCAGGGGCGCTGCATTTTCTGGGGGCTGGCGAAGAGAAACAGCCGCCATTCATGGGGGTGAAAGATTCTGCTGAGCCTATCCGCCAGGCCATTCTCCTGGCCCGGGAGGTACGCCATTCTCCTGGCCCAGGAGGTAAGTCACACCAAGGGACATCCTCCACCGGACAGCGAAAGAGCGGAGGACCGCTTCCCGGCAGAGGGAGCACGATCCAGTGCCTCCTTTGTTGATGAATATCATCACTACGCGGTTGTCAGTCTGCACTAGAACCAACCTTCCGTGGAGGTGTTCCTTAAAGGCACTCGGGGCCCACCGGATGGCCCGGAGCTCGAGCAGGTTTATCTGCTGCCAAGACTCCTCGGGTGATCATTGCCCCTGCGTACAGAGTGGTCCACAATGGACTCCCCACCCTAACAGGGAAGCGTCTGTCATCAGCACTGCATCGTGCTGTGGGGCCTAAAAAGGCAATCTCCGCAGGAGGTTGTGGGGGTTTTGCCACCAGCTCAGGGACAAGCGAAGGTATGTGAAAACCCTGACGGGATCCCTGAAGTGTCTGAGGGACTGGCTCCATTGGGCACTGAGACACCACTGAGCCGTCTGCATGTATAGGTGGGCGTGAGGAACCACATGTACGGTCAAGGCCATGTGGCCCAGGAGACATAGCATGGTCTGAGCGGTGACCTGATGAGCGTTTTGGACGCGAGCCACAAGAGCTCGGAGGCGGGTGGAGCAATCCACCGGCAAGAAGGCAACTGCCTGCTGAATATCGAGGCGTGCCCCAATGAATTTGAGCGCCTGCACTGGCTTGAGGTGAGACTTCGGGTAGTTGACCAAGAACCCCAAGTCCTCCGACAGCACACATCGCTTGCCGAGCCTCCTCGACTGGGGAGTCCATAACGAGTCAGTCACCGAGGTAGGGGAAGATGGCACGCCCTGGTGCCAAAGGAAAGCGGTGACCACGACGAGGCACTTTGTGAAGACCCATGGGCGGACGCAAGGCTGAAAGGGAGCACCCTGTACCGGAAGTGCTCTCCCCTGCACCCTGAAACGCAGATATTGCCTGTGTTGAGAGTGGATTAAGATGTGGGCATAAGTGTCCTTTAGATCTAAGGAGCATAGCCAGTCGCCCTGCCGGAGGAAGGGCAGCAGAACATCAAGAGATAACATCTTGAATTTTTCCCGCACCAGGAACTTGTTTAGCCTGTGGAAGTCGAGGATGGGCCACAGACCCCCCCC
The DNA here is from genome assembly GCA_033557465.1 of Ichthyophis bannanicus. Taxonomy (NCBI): domain Eukaryota; kingdom Metazoa; phylum Chordata; class Amphibia; order Gymnophiona; family Ichthyophiidae; genus Ichthyophis; species Ichthyophis bannanicus. The sequence goes on from CM066035.1 coordinate 39,626,044, forward strand.
ATCTTCTTCGGGACAAGGAAGTACCGGGAATAGAAACCCCGAACTCGAAGATGGGGAGGGACCTTCGACTGCCTGTTGGGCAAGGAGAGTGTGTAATTCCTGCTGCAGCAGAAGCTAGTGTGCAGGGAGTCGAGGAAGCAGTAGCCGTACCGGACAACTTGGAGGACCCAAGTGTCCGAGGTAATGGAAACCCACGATGGGGCGAAGCGGGACAGGCAACCCCCCCACTGGCTGCTGTGCTGCCATGGGGCGAGGGGCTATGCTGATGGCATCAAAACTCTTTGGCAGGTTGCGGGGGAGCAAGCGTTTGGGCCTACGGTCCCTTTGGCTTACGATGCCCCTGGCCAGATTTCCCCTGCGCCTGAGTTGTTGGCTTGGGAGTAGCCCAGTATGGCAGATAGAGTCTCCAGTATCAGGGCTTTCTTGGGAAGAAGGGCTTCTTGGCTGGTTGCTTCTTCCGAGGCAAGATGGAAGTCTTGCGGAAGAAACGGGTTCTGGTGACGAACTCAGTCTCAATTTCCACAGCCTTCTCCATGGACTTGCCAAAGAGCTGCTCACCGAGACAAGGCACGTCCAGGAGCTTCTCCTGCACCCATTGCTCCAAATCAGAGGACTGGAGTCATGCCTGATGGCAGGCTCCTATGCCCGCGGCCACCACCCGAGCCGATGTCTCGAAGCCGTCATAGGAGGCTCGGGAAAGGTACTTAGAGCAGTCAGCAACAGACTTTAGCAGGGTGCGGAACCTATCGAGGGGCTCACCCTCGAAGCCTGTGGAGAAACCCAAGCTCCTTAGCCAAATCGCGCAGGAACATAGCAATGTACAGTGGATATGCCTGGATGCGACAAGAGAGCATGGAACCTTTGTAGGCCTTGCGGCCCAGGGCTGAAATGTGGGCGGAGAGGGGTCTGACAGAAGATCCTTGTGGGTACGGGTTTCCAGGAAGATGTCCCTATCGGACTCCAACTCTGAGAAAATTGGTCGAGGAGTCCGAGCTGGGCAGATCGCCCTGTCCAATGGCCTGGTGCCAGAGGTCCTGGAGGCTCTCACCTCCAAGGAATGGGAGGGTGAGAGAGAGCGACATTGAGGACCCTCACGAGGCCCATGGCTCTCAGGGGTTTCCTGGACGGATTTGTGTGTCCCATGCGAGGGACCACGGTATCTGGGCGCGAGTCAGCAAACCTGGCTGTGAGCGCCTGCTGGGAAGCAATGAACGCAGAAACACAGCGTTCCAGCACCAGCATGCGGAACTCCCACACAGGCGTGGGGCCCTGACACACTGACTCCGGGATCACTGGGTTGGGCGTCAAGGAGGAGAAGGGGTCCTCACTAGGACAATCCCCCGGAGACTGGGCGCCTTCACCAGAGGTCCCAACTTCCATGCGGGGTAACTTGCGGGGCGGGGACGGGCCACACCCTGTCTGACTCGTGGGAATTCCTTAGGCGGCTGAGCAACCGAGCACGGGAGCGCTCGCGCTTGTGGGGAGCGCCGGACAGCGACTTCGAGGCCTTCTTTTTGCACTGCTCCACTCGGGAGATCCCTGTTCGGCGTGACGCAGAGTGCGCGGGGCCATAGGGGTGGAACCCACCAGAGGAGAGATGACCGAGGGCGCCACTGGGGGACTCCAAGGCGGCCTTTCAGAAAATGTCTTCGGACTTCTGCTTACAGCTGAGCAGAGCCTTAGAAGACATTTTCTTGCAGAGCAAACAGCGCTCTGGATCATCATCGGCTCCGAGGCACCGCAGATAACAGTCATGAGTGTCCATAAGCGACATGTTCCTACAGCATCTATTGCATTTTTTTTAATCCGGTGGCGATGGGGGCAAAAATGGCCCCTGCGAGGTTGAAGACCTACACGGCCAGTGGTTAGAGGAGAAAAAGGGTGCAAAGCCCAAACAAAAAATTGATAAAAAGGAGTATCCCCGATAGCTCTAAAAAAGAGCAGGGGAAGGACGGGTAGAGGACCAATGCAACCGGAAAATAGAGAAAGCCTGTTAAGGTGAAAAAAATGAAACTTTTTCCGAGGGACGAGGACATGCATCCGAAGGGCTCTGTGGAAAAGGGGAGACTGAGCAAGATGGCATCTTTGAGTGGGAAGAGGACCACGCATGCGTGGTAGCAATCCCAAAGGCTTTCTTTGAAAGCTGGGGAATTGCTCCGCATAGGCTCAGTCAGTGCCAACATCACCCATAAATGAGGGCCGACTTCCTGCTTGTTCCTGGAGAAAGAGCGCAAACACTGGTTGAGGAACACCTAGATGAAAAAGGTGAAAAAAACAAATGGACAAACCCGAGGTGTGACACTGAGGCTAGCTGGCTCGGGGCAGGAAAGAACCAGTACACAAACCAAACAAAACTTAACAAAAAACAGACTTTTTCCAGGGAAAACTGAACAATAGACTGAGGCAAGATGCACCCTTGGGCAGGAAGTGGACCATGCATGCGTGGGGCATCTCCCAGAGGCTTTTTTTGAAAGCTGGGAAGATGCTTCTGTGTGGGCTCCATCAGCACAAATGTCACCCATATGTGAGGGCTGACTGACTGCTTATTCCCGGAGAAGCAGGCCTTATGAGTAAAGCATAGTTACTCACCTGTAACAGCTTTTCTCTGGGAACAGCAGGAAACAGTCCTCATATGGGCAACATTGGCACAACGGAGCCCGTGCGGAAGCATCTCTCCAGCTTTCAAAGAAAGCCTTTGGGAGATGCCACCATGCATGCGTGGTCCCCTTCATGGCAAAGGGTGCCATCTTGCTCAGTCAGATGGCAGCTAGGGAGGCATACAAATAAGGTAAAGGAGGCAACTCCAAGGGGAGAGAGGGAGGGTTGTGAGGATTGATTCCTGCTGTCCCTGGAGAACACCTGTTACAGGTGAGTAACTATGCTTTCTCCAGGAACAAGCAGAAAGTCAGTCCTCACATACGGGACTCCCTAGCTCCAGGCTGCCAGGGACCAAACCACGATAGCACCAGTGGTGACCATGAGGGTAGCTGTGAGTTGCAGAAGATGAGTCCCTGACTGAGGGGACCCAGAGGGCCCATCACTCCGATAGCCTGAAAACAGAAGGGTCGGAGGGTGGAGTTGCCTACACCCTGAATAGATTACAAAGTACCACCTGGCCAAAAGCGCTGTCCCGATGGGAATCGCTCTCTAGGCAGTAGTGAGCTGCGAAGATGTGAACTGAAGACCATGTGGCGGCCTTGCAGATTTCCGTCACCAGCAATGAGCACAGGCTTGCCACCGGAATGGCCATCGTTCGCACTATGTGCTGTGATCTGGTGCTCAAGGAGAGTGCAGTTTGCTCATAGGCGAGGGCAATACAGTCTGCCATTCAAGTGGACAGAATTTGCTTAGTCACTGGGAGCCCCAGCCCACTGGGGTCGTATGAAACAAAAAGTTGAGAAGCTTTGCGGTGGCCCACAGTCCGTTGAAGGTAGGACAGGGCTCTTTTACAAGCCAAAGTATGGATTACGTTCTCACAACCAGCATAGGGCCGTGGGAAGAAGGTGGGGAGGATACCATCTTCAGGAGGAATTTGGGGGGTGTGCAGAGCACCATATTGTTCTTGTAGAACCATGTATAAGATGGCTCTGCCACCAGAGCTTGGAGCTTGCTTACTTTGCAAGTGGATGTGAGAGCCACCAGGAAGGCGAACAAAGAGAGATACCACAAGTGGCAAGTGGCCAGAGGCTCGAACGGCAGTCTAGTGTGCTGCGAGAGCACCATGTTGAGGTCCCACTCTGCCACGGGGGGGGGGGGAGCAGACAGGAGGAATCTAGAATGTACAAGGCCCCAGAGGAACCAGGGGTTGAACAGAGGGGTTTTCCCCTCAGTGGGGTGGTGGTGCGCCGCAATTGTACTTAGTTGCATTATGAGTTGGACTTCAGTCCGGCCTTCAACAAATGGAGCAGGTACTGGAGCACTACTTGCACAGCACAGGAGAAGGGGTTCTCCTGCCTCTGTGCACAACACTGAGAACCGGTGCCATTTAAAGGTGTTTGCTTGTCTTATGGAGGGCTTGAGGCCAGCAAGACCTCTACCTCTTGCGAGAGATTAGAGGGAGCTAGAGCTATCTTTTCAGCAGCCATGCAGTTAATATCAGGGACTCAAGTTGGTGTGTAGGAGGGTGCCCTCCTCCTGAGACAGAAGGTCCAGTGCACAGCCCAGTGGCCACCGACAATTTGAGCAGTAGTGGGAACCAGGGCTGCCTGGGCCATCTGGGGGTGATTAGTATCAGTGAAGCCCCATCATGTTAGACCTTGAAGGTGGTCCTGATGACCAGTGATGTTGGTGGAAGGCATAGGGGACAACCTCCGTCCACAGAATTAGGAATGCATCTGCCACTACTCTCAACAGGTGCGGTGCCTCTATAGAGTGGCCTTTAATAAAAGAGAGAGTTATTATTGGCTGACACAATAAAAAAAAGTTAGCGTCATGAATAAAGAGCCGACTGTGACAGCTAGTCCGCATGCGCGGCGTTTTTTGCAATATCAGTTAATACACTGAGAAATGCGGGCAGCAGCATTTTTGTAAGTGAATTTGTTTGCTCTCTCTTTATACAAAAAACCTTGACATTTTGAATTGATAGTTAAAAAGAATATCATTTTTTAATCGCAGTGGAGAGGATGTTTAGAGTTCAGTGCTATTGTTGTGTCTATATATATTTTCAGACCCTCCTGAAGAAACTCCTTTTGGAGTGAAACGCTACAAAGGTACCGGGGAGGCGTAGAGGCAGAAGAGACAGAAGACAAAAGCTAAGAGTTTCTAAAAATTTTAATAGTTTTTGAAATATAGGTGGTGGAAAACTGGTGATTTTTGTAAGCACTTTAAAAAGAAAAATATTTCCAGGTTGGTTGTCGTCACCTATGCGCTAATGCCTTTCTAAAAAGTGAGCATAAGTTCTGAGCGCTGCATTGGTCTGAAACCCCCTGGTTTTTGAATGAAGTATTATTTGTTGCATTTAAAAAGTGTTCCCAGTTTTCCCCGATGGTAAAGAATTTTCCACTTTGATTATATGTTTGTTGAGTATGGAGTGATTTTTTGGAATTGAGATGAGCAAAAGTAGGGCAGCTGTCTGTTGCCTGGGCTGGCAAAGGTCCATCAGGGGCAGGCAGAGATAGAAGAGCCGAGAGGGTACTCTGGGGTTCAGATGCCACTCATGCGACTGAAGGACTCTGCTCAGTATGTCCGCCCGGGCATTGTTCTGGCCTGGGAGGTAGACTGCCTGGAAGAGCATGCTGTTGCGAGTCACATAGGAGCAGAGGGCTACTGTCTCCTGGCAGAGGGAATACGACCCAATGCCCCCTTGTTTGTTGATATAGAACATTGCAACCTGGTTGTCTGGACTAGTACTGTCTGGTGCCACAACTGATTGTGGAAAGCCCGAAGAGCTAGGAAGATTGCCCTGAGTTCCAGGAGAATGATCTGTAGCTGAGATTCCGCTTGGGACCAGCAGCCCTGTGTGCGAGGATCTTCGCAATGGGCTCTCCAACCGAGGCATCAGAGGTCAGGACTCTCTGTGGGGTAGCAGGGTGTCTGGAAGGGCATTCCAGCCTGGAGGTGACAGGAGTGCTGCCACCAATCGAGGGGCTCTGCTAGCTGGTAAGTTACTCTGACCTTGTCCTGTAGTATACCAGTGGCTTGGATTCACTTAGAGCACAGGCACCACTGAGCTGCCTGCATGTGTAAGCAGGCTAGTGGGGTCACATGGACTGTGGAGGCCATGTGGCCCAACAGGCATAGGAGGAAGTTGGCTGGGACAGATTGCTGGTGCCGCACTTGAAACTGCTAACTCCCCGAGGCACTCTGTCCTCTCTCTGGGAAGAAAGGCCTTGGCCTGTCAAGTGTCTAGCTGAGCCTCTATGAACTCCAGGCTTTGGGCTGAGGTCAGGTGAGACTCGGGGTGGCTGATGACAAACCCCAGGCGCTGCAGTAAGAGGACAACGTGACTCTGTGGCCATGCTGCTTCTTATGAGCCAGTCGTCCAGATAGAGGAAGACGAAGGCCCCTTGGAGATGGATGTGGGCTGCGACCACTGCTAGGCATTTGGTGGTTATGAGGCCAGTCCGAAGGGCAGCACTCTGTATTGGTAGTGCCCTCCTCACACCACAAGCCTTAGGTACTGCCTGTGGGAAGGATGGATTAGAATGTGTCCTTGAGGAGACTTGCGAACTCTGTGAGGAGCAAAGTCTGGTGAAGTTTGAGAAGCCTCTGTGGCTCTCCTGGATAAAAGTCCAGAGGTGTCTGCTATAAGTGGCAGTACCCAGAGGTCTGTGGTGACTGAGGACCACCTGTGGGCAAAGAGTGCCAGGTGCGCCCCTCCCCCCCCTCCGTGGGCTGAGTAAGGTCTTCTGGGAGAGAGGGGGCCATGTCCTGGGAGTCAAAAGCTCCCCCCTGACTGGGCCAGAGCCAGAGTCTGGGGCTTAGGGGTTTTGGCCTTCTGGGTCCCATGCCCTTGTCTTTTGGGCTCGGTACCATGCAAAGGCCTTGAATAGCTTTGGTATTGGCGGGTATGAGAAAAGGCTCCCTTCTTTCTCGGAAAAAACAGCTTTTCGCCTGGTGGTTTTTTGCAGTGAAGCCCCGAGATCTTCTTGGAGAGCCTTTGTAGAGTCAAACTATCTCGGCCGCCTTGTCAGACATAGGTTGGCTGAAAAGATTCTCCCCGGTACAGGGGACATTGAGTAGTTTTGACCTGGACTCACTGTTCAAGGTCGGACAATTGTAACCAGGCTTGGTATTTGGTCCTGATGCCAGCAGCTGTGACACCAGTCGACGACTCGAAGCAGTCACAAGCTGCTCGAGAGGGGAACTTTGTGCAGTCTTGAACCGCTGGAGAAGTTCCTCGTCGAGAACCCAGAAAGATCCATGGCTAGGGCCTTAAGGTACATGCCAATGTAGAGCTCATTGGCCTGGACACTACACCAAACCCTGGACACTACATCAAACCCTGGAAATATTTTTGCCTGAGGGCATCGAGGGTCCAAGCCTCCCTACCCGAGAGAATGGAGGAGTGGGACTTCTGGCTCTTTAGTTTCTGCACCATTGACTCAACCATCATGAAGTTATGTGGTAACTGGATTTCTTGAAACCCTGGGCTCTTGCTGATGCAGAGCATCGTGTCGAGCCAGTGGCTGACACAATGGGCATTGACGCTGCTGTTTCCCACACCCCTAAGAGTAGCCACTTGAGGATCGGTTGCACCAGCACCATGAGGTTTCCAGGGGAGTTGCCTCATACTGGAGGATCACCAGTTCCTCAGTGTGTGGGTCCTCCTCAGCCTGGACCAGAGTGCCTTGGTCATATCCCGTACAAAGTCATGAAAGGCTAAGTCCTATGGCAGAGACAGTCGAGGTGCCAGTAGAGATAGGTCCAAGGAGACATTTCTGTGTCTCCTGGTGTCTGGGGATGCCTCATCCTCTAACTCTGAATCAAGCGGTGAAGAGGATTCAGAGGCCCTGCGACCGATGGTTGAGGCCCATGCCTGGGGGCTGAAGGACTGTCGGGGACCTGAGGTCCAAGACAGACACTAGCCAGTAAGGACCAAATACCCGAGGAATGGGACTGGGACCTCGACTGGCGCTGAGGGCTTACTCAAGGACGGCAGCACATGATGCTTGGCTCAATGACCAGTGACCCTTTTGTAGTCAAGGGTCTGGTTATTGGGGCAGATGAGCTAGGTGAACCGGCCATCACCACCTGCTGTGGGGCCAGGATAGCAGTGATGTTCTGCTCCAAAGCCACCATTCTGGTCTCCATGCCAGAAGGTTCTGCAGCTTTTGGCACAGGCACAGATGGCTCTGGGACTGACGCTGACACTCCGGAAAGTGTGTCCTCTGTAACCACCATGGCCTCAAGCACCCTTGGCCGGTCTCCACCGGCCAAAGGGTCCCTTTTGGAAAGCTTGGCTGGGTGTTCGACTCCTCAGTCTCTCAGGTGCGATTTACTGTGTTTCTCCGGACCGACCTCCTGGATTCTCAAGGACTTTTTCCTTCTGTTCCTGCTCCTGGGTCCTTTTGGAAGATCTGGACTGCTAGATTTCAAGGACACCTGGGCATCTTGGAATGTGCTTGCCTCCAAGTTGGGCGCCAAGGACGTGGGCATGGAGTCAGACCTCGGGAACATCTTTTCCTGCAATTCCAACTTCTTTTTATTGTTTTTTGCTGATATGGTCTGACAAAGGACACAAATGGAACTGTAATGGTCCAGTCCCAGGCAATGCAAGCAGCAGTCATGGTTGTCTGCTGGACATGGTTTTACTACAGCAGTCACATTTTTGAAACGCAATGGGGGACATGGTGTGATGTACCTGGACGGGCGTTGATGACCCCTGGGTGAAAGAGTGTGAAGCGCCAGTCAAGGGAACCTTGTGAAAAAGGATGGGCCCAAGGATGGTGAACACGCCAGCTCAGGGCGAGAAGAGAAACCAGTACGCTTATCGAAAAACTAAACTGAATTACTAAGTTTTGAGAACATTTTTCCGGGAATAGACGTGCATCCGTTGGAATCTGCGGAAAAAAGGAGACTGACCAAGATGGCACCCTTGGGTGGGAAGAGGACCATGCATGTATGGTGGCACTGCCCAAAGGCTCTTTTTGAAAGCTGGGGAGATGTTTACACAGGCTCCTTTGGCACAAATGCCACCCATATGCGAGGACTGACTTCCTGCTTGTTCCTGGAGAATATCACATGAACCTGTACACTGAAGCTGGCACCAGAGTCCCATAATTTAGAGATAAGAATGTGGCAAATTCCAAACAAGCATTGGAGGGTGGAGGTACCAGCAGGTGGCATTTGGCAGAGACAAAGGAAGAAAATGGCAGGAGTCTCAAAGTCAAGTCAGAAAATCATGGCAGTCAGGCAAGCAAGCAGAAAGAGCACCAATCATATGAGCAGGAAGAGAAGCATGGGAGTGGGTACCATAACCATATGAAAAGTAGCTTGTAACTTGCTTGGGTGCAATTACCAAGCTCAGCCAGACTGAGGGCACTAAGGCAGGCACAAAATAAAAAATAAATAAGGAACATGTGGAGAAGAGAGCCTTGATTGCAACTAAAGACTCAGTACTGGGGACTTCATTGGCATAGTGTAGTAAGATGGTGGATCATGAAAAGCAGCATCTGCTTTGCATGCAAAAGGGTTCAGGTTCAATCCCGAGGGACGACTCCAAATACGTCATGGAAAGAACACTGGGGAAATTCTGCGTGTCATTTTCTGTATTCACTTTTTCCTTGCCCTACTCCCTTAAAGAAACTGGGGTTCAAGAGAGGCAGAAGCTGCCCCATACATTAACCCTTCCCTTCTAGCCTTTGCATTCTTTCACTTCTCTTCTGAAGAGCTCTGATGAGTTTTGCGCACAACTGCGTGTAAAGACTTAAGCAGACAACAGTGCACAGCATATTTAAATCCATGGTAATGAAGCAATTCACCAGTCAGCATAAATGCAGATAAATGCACAGAAGACCAAAAGGCTGAGCTCAAAGCTGGAATTTTAATGGGTAAAAAGTTAGAATATAGGTTACAGTTCAGTGCTGATGATGAATGCATGCCTGTTTCTTCTCCATCTTGAGCATTCAGCACCTGCAACCTTCTGGCTTTGCTGAAGAAAGTTGTGAAAAAAAGCACAGGGGATGTGTGCTGGAACAATGTTATCTGGCACAATCTATATAGAATAATATCAGTGTTTATGAACACTGATATGATGCTGAGCAGAACAGTACAGAATATTGTTTATACACAGATAGCATTCCAACACATTTGCCAAACCTTTTTTTTTTGTGCGCAAGATATAGGTGCAGCTAAAAGACCAATGTGCACATACATCTGGCTCACACTCCCTCTTCAGCACAGATTTTTAGTGCATGCTATTTCTTTACAACATCCGATTACAAAACGTCTGCATTAGACTTACATAAGTACTACCTTTTAACTTTCGAAAGGGAGACTATGATAACATGAGGAAAACAGTTAAGACAAAACTAAAAGGAGCAGTTGCAAAGGTTAAAGACGTACATCAAGATTGGGTGTTGTTGAAAAATACTATCTTGGAAGCCCAGACCAGCTGTATTCCACGCTTTAAAAAAAGTGGAAGTCGTCCAAAAAACTGCCAGCATAGTTTAAATGTGAGGTCAGAGAGGCTGTTGCCAAAAAAGCATCTTTTAGGAAATGGAAAAAAGAGCCAAACGACGAAACCTGGAAACAGCACAAACACTGGCAAGTCAAATGCAAGGCATTGATAAGGCAGGCAAAGGGAGAATTTGAGAAGAAGCTTGCTGCAGAAGCAAAAAACGCGAAAGACTTTTTCCAAGTACATTCGTAGCAAAAAACCTGTGAGAGTCAGTTGGTCCATTAGATGATAGAGGGGTTAAAAGGGGCACTAAGAGGCGACAAGGCAATAGCGGAGAGACTGAATGAATTCTTTGCTTCGGTCTTTACTGAGGAAGATGTAGGGATGTTACCCATGACTGAAAGTGGTATTTAAAAGAGCGGAAGAATTGAAGGAAATATCGATACATCAGGAAGATGTATTACAACTATTAGATAAACTGAAGAGTAGCAAATCACCTGGGCCGGATGGTATATATCCAACGGTGTTGAAAGAACTGAAATATGAGACTGCAGACCTGCTATTAGTAATCTGTGAACTATCATTAAAATCATCTCTAATACCTGAAGATTGGAGGATTACCAATGTAACACCAATTTTTAAAAAGGGTTCCATGGGTGATCCGGGAAACTACAGACCGATGAGCCTCACGTCAGTACCAGGAAAAATGGTAGAAACCATCACAGAATAAAATTACTCAGCATGTAGATCATCATGGCCTAATGGGAGATAGCCAACATGGCTTTAGACAAGGAAAATCTTGTCTTACTACTTGTGATAAGGAAGCTTATCATAGCTCAGGGAAGGAGCTATAGAAAAGGTGAAGTGACTCTGAACAAGCAACCTGTCAGTTCTGGTAGAAATAAGAAAACAGAATTTTCACATAAAAGACTACCAGTCCCAGAATGCACCAGGATTCCAGCTGCCATTAGAGGAGCTGAAGTGGGGAAACGTGTGTTCAATCAGGAGGGCTATGAGGTAATCCCTAAGCACTCATCTCAAAGGGCAGGGCCTGATTCAGCACAGCTGCGCTGTGTTAGGGAGGAGCACTCATCTAAGCAGAATAAAGGTAGAGTTTATTATACAGAGAATCATCCTTATCCTGAAAATCAGCTTGAGCTTGATCATCAGTTTCATCTGAAGGATCATCAGAAGCAGAAGCCACACCGGACGGACAGAGAGGGAAAGAAACCCTTTGGAAGAAGGAAGAGAAAAGCCTTTGAGAGGTCTAGAAGAGTCCAGAGCAGTACGTATACTGGGAGGCATTCCAAGGGCCAGCATACACCATTGGACTGGGGGAAAGCCAGAGGAATGGTGCTGCAGAGCTAGGAATCTCCAGACGGTACCTGTGAGAGAGACGGCTGCACGTGGAAGGGACCCTAAGACCCGTGCCAGAAGGTATGTGAAGAGAGATCCAGTGTCCAGGGATCTGGATTGGAAGGCTGGACATAAGAACTGGACTACATACTGGCCAGGCTATATAGAGAGGAACTCTAACAGCAATGGAAGCTCAGGTATGAACACTGATCTATGCCCTAGCTATAACCTTGAAAGACAGCAGGGAAATAAGTATTCTCCTGAAAGTGCTCCATTGAGAGATTCATCTGTGCCAATCCATGATATTGAACCCATGCTTGTTGAAGAAGGGGGAATGATTGCAGATGAAGAATGTGTTTATATGGACTGCTCTCTGTCCAAACTCCTTTGGTGATTTTCTGTTATAAACTACAGCAACCATCACAAAGAAATACAAACTTGTTCTTTAATCTACTCAGAAAAGCTCCTGAAGCAGGATTTGACCCACACAGTAGAAAGCAAGCCAGCTAAGGGGTTTCAGCTGGATAACTGCTAGCAATTGAGCCTTACCTAATTGCTTGTGAGCTAGGAGAGAATCACTTCTGAATCTATGTGGGAAGTTATCAGAAGTTAACCTGAAAAGAACAGTTTTTTTCTTTCTTTGTGGCTTTTCGTTTGTTGTTTGATATATGCTAAGAAAACATTAGCTAATGCCTGACAAGTTTGAATGTTGTTTTCCTGATTTTGATTTTGTTAAACACTGGAAGCAAGTAACCTGATTTATGTGCTACCAAGCATATCTGTGTTGGGAGAAATAACCCCATAAATAAATATCTTATTGGCTTTAACACTTGAGCACAACTAAATTATTGTCAGCAGCTGTGTCTGGTGTGAATGAACTACATTGCCCACAATCCCTTGCAAATCATATAGATATATGCACTTGCCAAGACTGTGAAGAATCTCACCCAGGCAGCCGTCTGACATACTCTGTTATGTTTTTTTGAAGGTGTGAATAAACAGGTGGACAAAAGGTGAGTCGGTTGATATAGCGTATCTGGACTTTCAGAAAGCCTTTGACAAGGTCCCTCATCAGAGACTTTTGGCAAAACTAAAGAGTCATGGGATAGGAGGCAGTGTACTATTGTGGATCAGGAACTGGTTAAAAGATAGAAAGAAGAGGATAGGGTTAAATGGCAATTTTCCCAAGGGTGAAAGGTGAATAGTGGTGTACCCCAGGGATCTGTGCTGGGTCTGCTGCTTTTTGACATATTCATAAATGACCTGGAAAGTGGAATAACGAGTGAGGTTATCAAATTTGCAGATGACACAAAACTAAAGTTGTTAAAACCCAAGAGGATTGTGGAAAATTGCAAGAGGATCTTGATAAATTGAAGACTGGGCATCAAAATGGCAGATGAAATTTAATGTGGACAAGTGCAAAGTTATGCACCTAGGGAAGAACAACCCAAACTATGGTTACACGATGCAAGGTTCTGCATTAGGAACCACCACCCAGGAAAACGATTTAGGCATCATTGTGGATTACATGTTAGAATCCTCGGCCCAGTGTGCAGCGGCAGCCAAGAGAGCAAATAGAATGCTAGGTATCATAAGGAAAGGAAAGGAATGGAAAATAAAACAAAAGATATTATAATGCCTCTATATCGTTCTATGGTGAGACCGCACCTTGAATATTGTGTGCAATTCTGGAAACTACAGGGTAAACTATTTAAGACTAATAAAAGAAAATATTTTTTCACTCAACGTGTAATCAAACTCTGGAATTTGTTACCGGAGGATGTAGTAAAGGCTGTTAGTGTAGCTGGGTTTAAAAAAGGTTTGGACAAGTTCCTGGAGGAAAGGTCCATAAACCATTATTAAGAAGGGACCCAGGATATCAATGCTTGAACCAGTACAAGCATTGTGGAACCTGTGTCTTTTGGAGAAACTGCTAGGTACGTATGATCTAGATTGGCCACTGTTGGAAACAGGATACTGGGCTTGATGGATCTTCGTCTGACCCAGTATGGCATATATTATGTTCTTATGTTAAACAGGGGGGGGAGACTATGGCACAGGGCTCTAAGAGTTTTTACATTGGCCTTTGAAGCAGTAAAGCACCTAATGACTGTATCTGCTATCTTTCCTTCTTCCTCTTTCTGTTCTTATTTTATAAATTTATGTTAAAGCTCTCTTGCACTGACCTGCCTCTCTGCAGAACACCCTCCCTCACCACCACCACTTCTTGTAGAAAGTGCAAGGACCCTAGCCCTGACCATCCCAGCAACAATACACCCCTGTCCTAAGTGCCCCAAGTGATCAGATTTAGGGCTCATGATGGCAAGACTGCTGCAACAATGACTGGACTAAAAGTAAGTTGAAAGAGGGAATATAAAATAGGGGGGAAAAATCACCACTGGATAGTTGTGAAGAAAGGCTCATGTCAGTTTCCAGCTGTTTCCAATTAAAAAGTGTAAAGTTCAAAGAAAAAGAGGAAACAGATCAGGATTCTTTATGGAATGCACATTGTTTTCTTGAATCCAAAACAGAGACAATACTAATAGTAAGGCAAAATTAGACCTTACCTGCTAATTGTCTTTCATCCAGTATCTCCAAGCCCATCCAGCATAGGTTGCCATCCACCAGCAGCTGAGGGCTGAACTTGACAGAATTCTGCTGTGCTAGTATAAGAGCTCCCCCTTCAGCCTCCAGGACTCAGTCTCTCCCTGACAAAGCAACTCCATCTAAAACACTTTTTACCCCCCCCCCCCCCACCTCTGCCAAATGCTAAATCCAGGAGCACGAAAAAAAATCAAAACCACAGAATTAGTCCTTTAAAAAGGTTTTTTGAACATTCAGAACTATGTACGGAGAAAGGACTCGAAAGACAGCTGGATCACTAGCCAAGCAGCCCCCCGATTTCTACTAAGGAGCACGCCACCCCCCTCTATAAAGTCTCTTCATGCAGCACTCACTCAAAAACCAGTGAAACATCTCCCACCTGTCTCCAACCAAACAGACTCGCCACACCGAATCACAAAAAAATAGGGAGGGTGCTGGACGGGCCTGGAGATACTCAAGGAAAGACAATTAGAAGGTAAGGTCTAATTTTGCCATCCTTCTTCCCAGCCACGCATGGGATGTACCAAAGCAGTACCTACCCCAGGGATGGCCTGGTGAGTCCTGCCTGAAGCACCGATGCTCCAAATCGCACATCACTCGCAGCCTGATGTCCAGACGATCATGCTTTGCAAAGGAGTGGAGGGACGATCACATCGCTGCCCTGCAGATGTCCCCTGGTGGCACCAAGCTTAATTCTGCCCAGAAAGTAGCCTGTGCCCAAGTACTATGCACCCGCAAAACCACAGGCTGCGCCTTCCCCTGTGCTGCATAGGCCGCACAAATTGCATGCTTCACCCACCAGGCAATAGAGCCCTTTGATGCAGCCGCTGCCTTTTGGGGACCTCCAAACAGCACAAAAAAGCAATTGGAAGTCCAGAAGAACTTTGTCCGCATAAGTTATCTGCGCAGAACTCAAAGCAAGTCCAACAGGTGTAATTTCCAATTCTCCTCCGTATATTCCAACTCCAGAAAGGGTGGCTATGATACAGTCCAATTCAAACAGAAGTGAGGGATCACCTTTGGGAGGAAGGAGGGTACCGGTCACAAAACTACCTTCTCCTTGGAGAGAAGCAGAAATGGCTCCCTACAGGAGAGATCCTAGAGCTCAGAAACTCACCATGTGGAATAAATTGCCATGAAGAACACACTGTCCAAAGTTAGAACCTTTAACGATGCCAAGGCCAGTGGCTCGAAGGGAGCCCTCTGTTAAGGCTTCCAACACCAGGTTCAGATCCCCCGGCGGGACAACGGCCCATATTGGGGGCCTGACTTTTACAGCTGTCAGGAATTGCACACGTCTGGGTGCTACCCAAGGAACGACCCTAAATTGGTCCTTAGAAACAGGAAAGCGCTGCTACCTGTACCTTTAGTGACCCAAGCAATAGACCCTTCTCTAGTGCATCTTGCAGGAATTGTAGAATGGGCGAAAGTGCATGACAGGGCCGGAAGGTTCTTAGAAGCGCACCAGCCCTCAAAACACTCTTCAGACCCAGGCCAAATTCATGGACATCTTCGAGACTTCAACATGGTCACAATTATGGACGCAGAGAAGCCCTTCTGCCGCAACTGCACCCTCTCAAGAGTCAAGCCATAAGCAAGAACCAATAAGAACATAACAGATGCCATACTGGGTCAGACCAAGGTCCAGCAAGCCCAGTATCCTGTTTCCAACAGTGCCCAAGTCAGGTCACAAGTACCTAGCAGTTTTCCCAAAAAGCACAGTTACTTACCTGTAACAGATGATCTCTGGGAACAGCAGGAATAAGTCTTCACATATGGGCATCGTCGGTAGCGACGGAGCCTGCGCGGGAACGCTCCCCAGCGTCCAAAAGGAAAGCTTTTGGGAGCATCCCACAGCACCTGCGCGCTGCCTTCCCGCCTTTCCCAACCGCCTCTCTCCAGTTCGAGTTTTAAGCTGAGACAAAAAGAGAGAGAGAAAGGAAAGGAAAGATAAGATAGATAGAGAGAGACAACTCCTAGGGGAGGTGGGTGGGTTGTGAAGACTTATTCCTGCTGTTCCCAGAGATCACCTGTTACAGGTAAGTAACTGTGCTATCTCCAGGAACAAGCAGGAATGAGTCTTCACATATGGGGACTCCCCAGCTAGAGATGCCAGGGAGATCCCAAAGGTTGTGAGCAATGTTCCCTCTAATTTTCTGTAGGCTGTGTGCGCATAAAATATCAGCTGTGTGCAGCTTTTGAAGGAAGGTTACATTTTTGTGCGCCACATAACGACACTCGGAGTTATATACTTTAAAATTTGACTACACGTCAGAATACAGTATGTACACCACATTGATTTTAATCAAATTAAATGAAAATAGACGATTACTAAACGAAGTGGGAAATTTCTAGTAATTACAATCATAACTTTTAAATTTTAAGATGTCTGTGTTGTTTTCTATCAGAATCAGAGCCATAATTTTTGTGCGCTCTGTTGTAAAGTATGTGCGCTCGCTCGGCAAGGTGTGCGCGCGCGCACACGCGCACAGCTTAGAGGGAACAGTGGTTGTGAGTCCCTGGATAAGGGCTCCACCTCACCCCCATGGATCTCGGGCATCCAACCAGGGATGGGGGTAGGAGTTGATTAGGTATGGAACAGGTGTTTGAGAACAGCCTGACCAAACAAGGCATCCCGGCGGGAGTCCTTGTCCAAGCAGTAATGGGCTGTAAAGGTATGAACCGAGGCCCAGGTGGCCGCTCGACAGATTTGGTCGATGGACACAGAGTTTAGATGAGCCATAGAGGCTGCCATGGCCCTCACATTGTGAGCTGTGACATGGCCTTCCAGAGAAAGGTTCTTACTCTGGTAGGCGAAGGAGATACACTGAGCAATCCAATTGGACAGAGTTCTCTTAGAGACTGGAAGTCCTAAATGAGAGGGATCAAAAGCAACAAATAGTTGAGAGGACTTTCTATGTTGCTGTGTCCTTTGTAAGTAAAAAGCAAGTGCTCTCTTACAATCCAGGGTATGAAGATTCCTCTCTGCAGTTGATGCATGAGGTCCTGGAAAAAAGACAGGTAAATACACCTCCTGGTTCAGATGAAAAGGTGAGACCACTTTAGGCATAAAGTGTGGATTAGTCCTGAGGACTACCTTGTCATGATGGAACCTTGTATAAGAAGGATTAGCCACCAAGGCTTGCAGCTCACTGATATGGCGAGCTGAGGTGACTGCAATGAGAAAAATAACCTTCCAGGAAAAGAATTTCAAGGAGGTGGTGGCTAAGGGTTCAAAGGGTGGCTTTATAAGCTGGCCAAGAACCAGATTCAAGTCCCATGCCACTGGAAGTGGTCTAATGGGAGGTTTAGTTAAAAGAAGGCCTCTCATGAATCTTGCAATAAGAGGATGAGAGGAAATAGGCTGTCCATTGAGAGGCTTAAGGGATGCTGCAATAGCACTCAAATGGACTCTTACTGAATTCGTTTTAAGGCCTGCATGGGATAAATGCAGCAAATACTCTAGTAAAGAATTCAGAGTATTGCAAGAGCGTTAAGACCCTTCTCTGCACACCAAATGGTAAATCTTTTCCATTTAAAAGCATAGTAACGTCTAGTGGAAGGCTTTCTGGAAGCATGAAGGATATCCTTCACTTGCTGAGAAAGATACAAATCTTGAAGGTCTAGTCCTTCAGCAACCAGGCTCTGAGGTGAAGAGACTGGGGATTTGGATGCCACAACGTTCCCTCCTCCTGGGACAGGAGGTCTGGAGCAGATCCCAAGTCCAGGGAGGGAGCTTGAGAGAGATGCAAAAGTAGAGGGTACCACACTTGGCATGGCCAATGTGGTGCTATGAGGATCATAGACCCCTTGCCTCTCTGACGTTTGAAGAGAGTGTCTTGGGAATTAGGGGAATGGGTGGAAAGGCATAGAGGAAGTCTAGCCCCCAATGAAGGAGGAAGGCATCCCTGGCCTGAACTCCCTGACACGGAATCCTGGAACAGAACCAGGGAAGTTTGGCATTCCACGGACTTGCAAAGAGGTCTATGTCTGGGGTTCCCCAAATTCGGAAGATCCTGGCTATCTGGTCCCCATGGAGGGACCATTCGTGTGGAAACAGAACTCGACTAAGTCTGTCTGCCCAAGAGTTTTGAACCCCTAGAAGATACACTGCCACGAGATGAATTTGATGCTCTCTGGCAAAGGCCCACAATCTCAGAGCTTTGTTACAAAGCAACAGAGAGCCAGTCCCGCCCTGCTTATTCACGTAGAACATGGCTACTTGGTTGTCCGTGTGGATGAGGACTGTCTTGTAGCTGAGCAGGGTGTGGAAGACTCAGAGCTAGAAAGATTGCTCTGAGCTCCAAGAGGTTGATATGTTGAGATGTCTTCTGTGAAGACCAGATGCCTTGAGTGGAGAGATCTTGAAGATGAGCTCCCCAACCCCTTGGAAAGGCATCTGTTGTAAGGGTTGCTTGGGGTAACACCTGTTGAAAGGGGGACCCTAGCAACAGATTTTGAGTGGACTTCCACCACTGGAGAGACCAAAAGAGGCGACTGGAGGTTGCTATTTTGTCTGACAGGCACCCTGATGCCTGGGTCCATTGTGTGGACAGAGGCTACTGAGCTGCCCTCATGTGAAGGCGAGCGTAAGGAACCACATGCACAGTGGATGCCATGTGGCCTAACAGTTGTAACATCTCTCGAGCAGTTAAATGGGACTTTAACTGAATTTGTGAAGCTAACTGCACCAAGCGTAGGCAACGGGCCTGGGGAAGATAGGCCCTTGCAGTTGTGGTATCCAGCAAGGCCCCTATGAACTCTAATGACTGAGTAGGGGTGAGATGGGATTTTGGGATGTTTATTACCAGTCCCAGATACTGAAGGATACGCCTTGTGCCGGTTAGAGAAGTCTGGGCCTCTGACTGGGATGGAGCTCAGATGAGCCAGTCGTCCAGATATGGGAATACGAATATCCCTAGAGTGTGTAGAAATGCAGCTACTACTAACATGCATTTTATGAACACCCTTGGTGCAGAGGCCAGACCGAAAGGAAGCACTCTGTATTGGTAGTGCTTCCCTTGATAAAGGAACCGAAGGAACCTTCTGTGTGTTGGATGGATGAGGACATGGGTGTACGCATCCTTGAGGTCTAGAGAACAAAGCCAATCCCGACTCTGAAGATATGGCAGGAGAGTACTGAGAGAAATCATCTTGAATTTCTCCTTGCATAGAAACTAATATGGGTCTGTAGCCCCCTGTTTTCTTTGGGATAAGAAAGTAGGGGGAGTAGAACCCTGAGCCCTGTTGAAGAAGGGGTACTTCTATTGCCCCTTGGGCAAGAAGGGTAGCAATCTCCGGACCCAGAAGGTCGAGAGATGTCTGAGAATTGAACTGTCTCACCATGGTGTGAGGAGGAAGGTTTAAGAAATGAAGCTTATACCCCCTCCCTTATGATGGAGAGGGTCCATTGCTCTGCTGTGATTTGTTCCCACCTGGGAGCAAAGTAAGCCAACCTTCCTGGAATGGTGAGAAGCTCTGCATGTTCTAGAGCCAGAAAGGCTAAGCTCTCTAGTTTTAAGTCAAAGGCCCTGAGGAGGCTGATTCTGTTGGGCTGTAGCAGTCCTAGCAGCCTTAGGCTTGGCCTGTTTCGGTTGTTGCTGTCTCTTTGTAGCAAAACAACCTGCAGAAGATGACTGCTGACCATAAACAGGATAATATTTCCCCTTTTTGGGAAAGAAACCCTTTTTGAACAACCTTTTCTTAAAAGGAGCAGAAGTAGACTTTGAAAGTCTATCTAAAGCAGAATTTTCAGCATCCATCTGGGTGGCCTTTGCTTGCCAATCTTTGCCAAAAAGGTTTTCACCTGTACAAGGAAGGTTTCCTAATCCATCCTGGACCCAGGGTTCCAAATCAGAAGCTTGTAACCAAGCAAGTCTGCATGCACCTATGGCGATAGCCGAGGCTCTGCTGGCACCTTCAAAAGAATCAAAGGCTGCACGGTTGGAAAACTTGGAAACATCCTGGGCATGTTTGAGCCAGGTGAGGAATTCTTCCCTTTTATCTTCTGCAATAAAAGGAGATAAAGTTTGCAGGTGATCTGTAACTTCTTTTAGAAACATCCCCATATAAAGACTATAGGAGTTGATTCTGGCAACAAGCATACTAGCCTGGAAAATTCTCCTGCCAAAGGCATCCAAGGTTCTGCATTCTCTTCCTGGAGGATTAGATGAGTGTCTTTTTGCACTCTTTATCTTCTTCATAGCAGACTCCACCACAACAGAGTGGTGAGGAAGCTGAGTCTTATGGAAGCCAGGACAAGGAGGAGGAACACGATACATGGTGTCCAACCTAAGAGAATGAGGGGAAGTGGTGAGAGGAGTCTCCCATATGACCAACATGTGATCATAAAGAATCTCATGTATTGGTAAAGTGGCTGCCTCTTTAGGAGCCTTAGGATATTGTAAAATATCTAATTTTTTGGCTCTAGGCTCTGTCTCAGGGGCCACTGAAATGGCGAGGACCCTGGCCACTTCCCTAATGAAGTCTTGAAAAGACAAGTCTTCTGGAGGAGACATTCTCCTTTTTGGAGAAGAGGGCTCCTGAGGATGGATCACCGATGCTTCGACAGAGACCTCTGATTCATCAGAGTCTTCAGAGGAATCAAAGTATTGCCTGTCTGGATGCTCCTGCAGAGACCGATATGCGTACCGGGTGGTATCGACATCGGGAGTGATCGATACCGATTCGGTACCGATGGGCATCACAGAACAGTGTACCGCTGCAGTCGACACCAAAGCCGATGTCGATGCAATCGGTACTGGCACCGGAACAGATATCGGTGCCGGAGTCGGTACCGGCAACGGAGTTTTTTGCGGTACCGAAGGCGTCGCAGCTTGTATGAATGCCGTAATGGCACGCTGCATGGTCAGAATATTCTGATCGACGCAACCAATGTCTGGATGTCGGTACCAGTGGAAACCACCAGTACCCCAGAACATGGCAACAGGTGATCGGTCGAGGCCGTGCCATTGATGTCAACCTGTGACCCCATAGATAGAGCTTTGGAAGCCGGAGCCTCCCGCCGGGGTAATTTTGCCGGTGTGGATTCCTCGAGAGCAAGCCCAGAGGCATCTCGATACTTAGAGGGAGATTTACCCTTCGAGGACCAGCTGGAATTAAGTTTGGTTACCTGAGATTCATGTGAGGAAGCAGCAGCCCTGGAAGACGTCGATACCACCGAAGCTGCATCAGAGGGAAACAGGGTACTGAGCTTGGCTGCTCGATTCTGTAGACCTTTTTTAGACATCATGGAACAGGACTCACAATCCGTAATGGAGTGGTCAGGACCTAAACATTTTAGACACCATTCATGGGTGTCTGTGACAGAAATAGTGACGCTGCACTTCGTGCATTTTTTAAACCCAGAGGTGGGCTTTTTCCATGAGGAAAAATTTACTAGGCCTAAGGCCAAAGAAGAAAATGCACTGAAGTGAGAAAAACAGTAGGTTTTGGGGGTTTTTTTAGAAGAAAGAAAGAAAAGACCGGCGGTACCGGTCCAGCGTCGAGAAGGCAGACGCGCGACCAAAGAAATAAAATAAAGAAATTCTTCAGCGGTGACAGGAACACGACCTGCTGGCTCCGCGGAAAAGAAGAACTGATGAGAGTTGGTTGGGAAAGGCGGGAAGGCAGCGCGCAGGCGCTGTGGGATGCTCCCAAAAGCTTTCCTTTTGGACGCTGGGAGCGTTCCCGCGCAGGCTCCGTCGGTACCGACGATACCCATATGTGAAGACTCATTCCTGCTTGTTCCTGGAGATGACACAGATTCCACAATGCTTGTACTGGGGCAAACAGTGGATATCCTGGATCCACTTTAATGGTTTATAGACCTTTCCACCAGGAACTTGTCCAAACCTACACTAACAGCTTTTACTACATCCTCTGGTAGCAAATTCCAGAGTTTGACTACACTTTGAGTGAAAAAATATTCTCTTATTAGTCTTAAATAGGTTACCCTGTAGCTTCACTGCATGTCCCCTAGTCTTTCTATATTTTGATGGTGTAAACAATCAATCTATGTTTACCCGTTCCACTCCATTCATTAAATTTATAGACCTCTATCATATCTCCCCTCAGCCGCCTCTTTTCCAGGGTCAAGAGCCCTAACCTTTTTAGCCTCTCTTCATAAGGGTATCCTTCCATCCCCTTTACTATTTTGGTGGCTCTTCTCTGTACCTTTTCTAATAATGCTATATCTTTTAAGATACAGTGACCAGAATATTGTGTGCCATTCAAAGTGTGGTCGCACCATGGAACGATACAAAGGCATAAATATCCTTTGTGTTATTCTCCATTCCTTTCCTTATGATACCTAGCATTCTATTTGCTTTCTTGGCTGATCCACTTGAGACAACACCGGCCCTTGCAACAGAAGGCTTACTATATCTGGGAGACATCAGAGTTCATCTTACAAGCGCCACAGGTCCACATACCAGTGTCTCTGTGGCCAATCCAGCACAATGAGGATCACGAGCCTCGGGTCTATGCACTGCAAGAGTCTGCCCATGAGTGCCCATGGTGGAAACACATGTAGAAGCCCGGTCACTTCTGAGCCAGGGCTTCCAAATCTTCAAACATATGCTCCCTGTGCCTGCTGAAGAAGCAAACTGCCTTGGCATTCGTTAGGGTAGCCAAAAGGTCTGACACCAGGGTTTCCCCAGTGCAGGGTAATGTCATGAAACACTGCTGCATTCAACTCCCACTCTCTGGCATCCAGCCGGTGTTGGCTGAGGAAGTCTGCCTGAATGTTGTCCATGTCAGCCACATGCGCTGCTGATATGGCCATCACGTTTTCCTCTGCCCACAGGAGCAACGATCGACTCTCAGCCAACAGGGTTGCACTGCCCATGCTTCTTCCCCCCCCACCCCGGTGACTGATGTACGCCACTGTGGCTGCGTTGTCCAAGCACACCTGGACTGCTTTCTGAGCTATCAGTGGTCGGAAGAACTGCAGGGCCAAGAACAATCGCTCTCATTTCTAGCCTGTTGATCAACCAGGCTTGCTTCCTCTAGCATCCACCATCCTTGGGTCACCTGCAACAGACAATGCGCTCCCAAACCCATGAGACTGGCATCAGTCGGAACTAGGATCCACTGTGGCTCCTTCAGTGGGAGTCCTGCTGTGATCTTTTCGGGCCTGAGCCACCAGCTCAGACTGTTCGTGCCTGGACCAGGCATGGGACCTTCTGAGATTGCACAGACCAGCTGCAGTGGTCGCATGTGTGTCCGAGCCCAAGGCATGAGGTCTACTGCTGCTGCCATTTAGCTGAGCAATTGCAAATACCACCATGCTGCTGGCGCCTTGTGCTTCAGCAAGTTCTTTATCTGCACGTGAAGCCGGACCACTCTCCCCTTGGGCAGCAACAGTCCCAGTTTGAGTGTCAAACTGCGCCCCAAGATAAACCAGTTGCTGCACCGATTGTAGCTAACATTTGGCTAAGTTGACCACCCAGCCTAGGTGCTTGCATCATCTCCATCACCCAATGGGTGGCTGCCACCACCTCAGCCTCTGACTTTGCCCAGATAAGACTTGTCCAGATATGGGTGTACCAGAATGTCTTCTTGCCTCAGGGCTGTCGCCACCACCACTACCATGACTTTGGTAAAGGAGCGCGGAGCCGTGGCCAGACCAAAGGGTAAAGCACAGTTACTTACCTGTAACAGGTGATCTCTGGGAACAGCAGGAATTAGTCCTCACATATGGGTACGTCGGTACCGACGGAGCCTGTGCGGGAAAGCTCCCCAGCTTCCCAGAAAGGAAAGCTTTTGGGGCCTCCCACAGCGCATGCGCGCTGCCTTCCCGCCTTCCTGACCAACTCTCCTCAGTTCGAGTTTAAAGCTGAGACAATAGAGAGAGGAAAGGAAAGAGAGAGATACAACTCCTAGGGGAGGTGGGTGGGTTGTGAGGACTAATTCCTGCTGTTCCCAGAGATCACCTGTTACAGGTAAGTAACTGTGCTATCTCCAGGAACAAGCAGGAATGAGTCCTCACATATGGGGACTCCCTAGCTAAGATGCCCGGGAGATCCCCCCAAGGGTATGAGACCCTGAAGGGTTCCTAGTCTTCCTATGGATCTCAGGCATCCATTCAGGGAAGGTGGGCAGGAGTTGTTGAAGAATGGAACAGGTGTCTGAGGACAGCCTGACCAAACAAGGCATCCCGGCGGGAATCCTTGTCCAAACAGTAATGGGCTGTGAAGGTATGAACCGAGGCCCAGGTGGCTGCTCGACAGATCTGATCGATGGACACAGAATGAAGATGAGCCATAGAGGTGGCCATGGCTCTCACATTGTGAGCTGTGACATGGCCCTCCAGAGAAAGGTTCTTACTCTGGTAAGCAAAAGAGATACACTGAGCAATCCAATTGGACAGTGTTCTTTTAGAGACTGGAAGTCCTAAATGGGAAGGATCAAAAGCAACAAAAAGCTGAGAAGACTTTCGATGTTGCTGAGTCCTGTGGAGGTAAAAGGCAAGAGCTCTTTTACAATCTAGAGTATGAAGGTTCCTATCTGCAATGGATGCATGAGGAGCTGGAAAAAAGACAGGTAAATATACCTCTTGATTAAGATGAAAAGGGGAGACCACTTTAGGCATAAAGTGGGGATTGGTCCTAAGGACCACCTTATCATGATGGAACCTTGTATAAGGTGGATTAGCCACTAGGGCTTGCAGTTCACTGATACGGCGAGCTGAGGTGACTGCAATAAGGAAAATAACCTTCCAGGAAAGAAATTTCAAGGAGGTGGTGGTTAAGGGTTCAAAAGGTGACTTCATAAGCTGACCAAGAACCAAGTATAAGTCCCATGCTACCGGAGGAAGTCTAATGGGAGGTTTAGTTAAAGTTAGGCCTCTCATGAATCTTGCGATAAGAGGATGAGAGGAGATAGGTTGTCCATTGAGAGGTTTAAGAGATGCTGAGATAGCACTCAAATGGACCCGTACTGAATTCGTTTTGAGTCCTGCATTGGAGATATGCAGGAGATATTCCAATAGAGAATTCAAGGGGAGTGCTAGAGGGTCAAGATCCTTTTGAGCACACCAAATGGAAAATCTTTTCCATTTAAAAGCGTAAGAACGCCTAGTGGAAGGTTTCCTAGAGGCATGGAAGATATCCTTCACTTGTTGAGAAAGATTGAAGGCTTGAAGGTCTAGGCCTTCAGTAACCAAGCTCTGAGATGAAGGGACTTGGGGTTTGGGTGCCACAAAGTCCCCTCCTCTTGGGACAGAAGGTCTGGAGCAATTCCAAAGTCCAGGGAGGGGGCTTGGGAGAGATGCAGAAGTAGAGGGTACCACACTTGGCGTGGCCAGCGGGGAGCTATGAGTATCATAGATCCGTGATCCCTCTGGAGTTTGAACAGAGTCTTGGGAATCAAAGGAATGGGTGGAAAGGCATACAGGAAGGCCTGACCCCAGTGAAGGAGGAAGGCATCCTTGACTAGAGCCCCCTGACACGGAATTCTGGAACAGAAGCGGGGAGGTTTGGCATTTCACGGACTTGCAAAGAGGTCTATGTCCTGGGTTCCCCATTCCTGGAAGATTCGGAGTACCTGATCCATGTGCAGGGACCATTCGTGTGGGAGCAAGACTTGACTGAGTCTGTCTGCCCAAGAGATTTGGGCTCCTGGGAGATATACTGCCAGGAGATGGATGTGATGCTCTCTGGCGAAGGCCCACAATTTTAGAGCTTCGTTGCAAAGCGACAGAGAGCCAGTCCCTCCTTGTTTGTTTATGTAAAACATGGCTACTTGATTGTCCGTATGAATAAGGACTGTCATGTTGTTGAGGAGTGTATGAAAAACTTTGAGAGCTAGAAAAATCGCTCGAAGTTCCAAAAGGTTGATATGAAGGGTGGTCTCCTGTGGAGAACAAGTGCCCTGAGTGGAGAGGTCTTGAAGATGAGCTCCCCAACCTGTTTGGGAGGCATCTGTTGTGAGGGTTGCTTGGGGCAACAGTGGTTGGAAGGGAGCCCCCAACAACAGATTTTGAGTGGACATCCACCATTGGAGAGACCAAAAGAGACATTTGGAGGTTGCTATTTGGTCTGAGAGAGCTCCTGATGCTTGAGTCCACTGGATGGACAAAGTCCATTGAGCTGCTCTCATATGTAGGCGAGCATAAGGCACCACATGTACTGTGGAGGCCACGTGGCCTAGTAGCTGTAGCATCTCCCTGGCAGTCAAGTGGCTTCTGGACTGAGTCTGGGAGGCTAAGTGCACTAGACGTTGACAACGGGCCTGAGGAAGGTAGGCCCTTGCAGTGGTGGTATCTAACCAGGCCCCTATGAATTCCAGGGGTGAGTTGAGACTTTGGCAGATTGATCACAAGTCCCAGATACTGCAGAATGCGTCTGGTGCGGTCCAGGGAAGTCTGGGCCTCGGACTGAGATGGAGCTCGGATGAGCCAGTCATCCAGGTATGGGAAGACAAAAATTCCCAGGGCGCGTAGAAATGCAGCCACTATTGCCATGCATTTGGTAAAAACTCTTGGAGCAGAGGCTAGACCAAAGGGAAGTACTCTGTATTGGTAATGTTTTCCCTGGAACAGAAACCGTAGGAATTTTCTGTGGGATGGATGGATGAGTATATGTGTGTACGCATCCTTGAGATCTAGAGAACAAAGCCAATCCTGACTCTGCAGGTATGGAAGGAGAGTACCTAGAGAAAGCATCTTGAATTTCTCCTTGCATAGGAATTTGTTCAATTCTCTGAGATCTAGAATGGATCTGTACCCCCCTGTTTTCTTTGGAATGAGAAAATAAGGGGAGTAAAACCCTGACCCCTGTTGAAGAAGAGGAACCTCTTCTATTGCACTTTGGGCGAGAAGGGTGGTCACCTCCTGACCCAAAAGGTCTAGGAGAGATGGGGGAGAATTGAAACGTCTCACCATGGTATGGGGAGGAAGGCTGTAGAAATGTAGTTTGTAGCCCTCTCTGATGATAGAGAGGGTCCACTGTTCTGATGTGATTTGCTCCCATCTGGGAGCAAAATGAGTTAACCTTCCTGGAATGGTGAGAGGCTCTGGTTGTTGTAGAGCCAGAAAGGTTAAGTTCTCTAGTATCAAGTCAAAAACCCTGAGGGGGTTGGGACTGCTGGGCTGTAGTAGTCCCTGCAGGGTTTGCTCTGGCCTGTTTAGGTTGCTGACGCTTAGGAGCAAAGCGAACTGTAGAAGATTGTTGGCCAGTATTTGTAGAAAATCTGGCCTTCTTGTAGAAAGGCTTCTTAAAAGATTTTTTCTTGGCAGGGGTAGAGGTAGACTTAGAAAGTCTATCTAAGGCTGCATTTTCTGCGTCCATTTGAGTGGCTTTGATTTGCCACTCCTTTCCAAACAGATTTTCACCTGTACAGGGCAGATTTCCCAAGCCATCCTGGACCCAGGGTTCTAGGTCAGAAGCCTGGAGCCAAGCAATTCTGCGAGCAGCTATAGCAATGCCTGAGGCTCTGCTAGCACCTTCAAAGGAGTCAAAAGCTGCTCTGTTGGAAAACTTTGAAACATCTTGGGTATGCTTGAGCAAAAGAAGAAACTCCTCCTTTCTATCCTCTGGGATAAAGGGGAGAAAATTGCGCAGCTTTAGTGCAATCTCCTTCAGAACCATGCCCATATAAAGGCTGTATGAATTGATTCTGGCAATAAGCATACTGGCTTGGAAGATTTTCCTACCAAAAGCATCCAAAGTCCTACATTCTCTTCCTGGAGGAGTAGAAGAGTGTCTTTTGGTACTCTTTATCCTTTTCATAGCTGACTGCACCACAATAGAGTGGTGAGGGAGCTGAGTTTTTTGAAAACCAGGAGAAGGAGGGACACGATACATGGTGTCCAAACGACGAGAATGTGGAGATATGGGAGACTCCTCTCACTCTAAGTCCATCATATGTTCTTGAAGAATTTCATGAATGGGCAAGGTGACTGCCTCTTTGGGAACCTTAGAGTATCCCAAAATATCTAATTTTTTTGCTCTAGGTTCTTTTTCAGAGGTTACTGAAATAGAGAGTCCTTTAGCTACTTCAATGATGAAGTCTTGAAAGGACAAATCCTCTGGAGGAGACATTCTCCTCTTTGGAGAAGAGGGCTCCTCAGGAAGAGTACGATACTTCAGGAGAGTCATCTGATGAATCAGAATCATCAGAAGACTCGAAGTATCGTCTGTTGGCTTCCAGGGATCGATAAACGTATCGACCGGTATCCACATCGGGCGTACCCGGAACCGGATCGGTATCGGGAAAGGCCCCGGAACCGGAATCCTGGTCGATGTGGATGCCATGGGTACCGGTATCGGTTGTGGTACCGGAACTGGAGTCGGTACCGCTTGCTGCGGTACCGTGGGCGTCGCAGCCTTAATAAAAGCCATTATGGCCTGCTGCATGGATTGAACAGTATGATCCATAGACGCCACGACTGCCTGGATGTCGGTACCGGAAGAGAGTGCCGGTACCCCAGAGCAGTCCAACAGGTGATCGGTCGAGGCCGTGCCATCGATGTCAACCTGTAACCTGTGATAAGGAAGCTTATCATAGCTCAGGTAGGAGCTATAGAAAAGATGATGTGACTCTGAACAAGCAACCTGTCAGTTCTGGTAGAAGTAAGAAAACAGAGTTTTCACATAAAAGACTACCAGTCCCAGAATGCACCAGGTTTCCAGCAGCCATGAGAGGGGCTGAAGTGAGAAAACGTGTGTGCAATCAAGAGAGCTATGAGGTAATCCCTAAGCACTCATCTCAAAGGGCAGGGCCTGATTCAACACAGCTGCGCTGTGTTAGGGAGGAGCACACATTAGAACAGAATAAGAATAGAGCTTATTCTACAGATAACAGCTACAGAAAGAGCTTCAAAGACAGAGACAGCAACGGCTACAAGCTCCAGTCCAGCTACAGGTTTAAGCATCACCTGGAGAAGCAGAAGCCAAGCCAAGCGGATAGAGAAAGAAGGAAACTCTCTGGAAGGAAGAGAAGAAAGGCCATTGGAGGGTCTGGGAGAATCCAAGGCAGTACCCATACTGGGAGGTATTCCAAGTGCCAGCAGAGTCCATTGGACTGGAGTCAGCCAGAGGAATGGAATGGCAGAGATAGGAATCACCAGTGGCTACCTGGAAGAGAGAAGACTGCACGTGGAAGGGACTTTCAGACCAAGGCCAGAAGGTATGTGAGAGGGGATCCAGTGTCCAGGGATCAAGATTGGAAGGCTGGACATCAGAATTGGATTACATACTGGCCAGGCTATACAGAGAGGAATTATGATAGCAGGAGAGGCTCAGGTATGAACACTGATCCAGACCCTATCTATAATAGTGAATGGCAGCAAGGGAATAAGCATTCTCATGATAGTGCCTTATGGAAAGACTCGTCTGTGCCAATGTATGATAGTGACCCTATGCTGATTGATGAAGGGGGAGATACAGCAGATGAAACTATTCATTACATGGACTGTTCTCTATCTAAATGCTATTGCTAGCTTTCTGTAAGCAAACACCTCAGCCATCACAAAGAAACCTAACTTTGTTCTTTATTTCCACTGCAAACAGCTCTTAAAGCAGGATTTGGGTTCACACAGTAGCAGCCAGCCAGCTAAAGGGTTTCAGCTGGTCAATTGATAGTAATTAAAGCTGCACCTGATTGTGTGTGTGAGCAAGGGAGAATCACTGCTGGGATCTGCGTGGAAAATAAGCAGAAGTTAACCTAACAAGCAAAGTTTATTCATTTCTTTGTGCCTTTTTTATTTGGTAATTATTTGCTAAGAAAACATTAGCTAATTGCCTGACAAGCTGAAGGTTGTTTTTCTGATTTGCTTTGTGACTTTATGTTATTCATTTAAACACTGCAAGCAACCAACCTCATTTATATTGCTACCAAGCATATTTGTGCTGGGTGAATTAAACCCCATCAATAAAAGAAGTATTTTATTGGCCTTACCACTGGTATCACAACTCAATTATTGTCTTCAGCTGTGTTTGGGAGTGAAAGAACTACATTACCCACAAAACCTTGCAAGAATCATATGAATATATGCATCGTCAAGATTGTGTAAGTTCTCACCCTAGGCAGCCGTCTGACAAACCCCATAGGAAGAGCTTTGGAAGCCGGAGCTTCCCGCCGGGGTTGTTTGGCTGGGGCAGGGTCCTCAGGGTCAAGCCTGGGGGCATCTCGATACTCTGAGGGAGATTTGCCCTTTGAGGACCTGCCGGAAGAATGTTTGGTTACCTGAGATCCATCAGGAAAGGAAGACCTGGATGATGTCGATGCTGGAGTAGCCGTGGAAAACAGCATATGAAACTTGGCTGCTCGGTTCTGTAAGCCTCGTTTAGACATCAGAGAGCAGGACTGGCAATCCGGGATGGAGTGGTCAGGCCCCAAACATTTAAGACACCATTCATGGGTGTCGGTAACTGAGATAGTACCGCTACACTTGGTGCATTTTTTAAAACCAGAGGCTGGTTTCTCCATGAGGGAGAATTTTCTCAAGGCCTAGAGGCCTAAAGAGGAAAATACACAAAGTGGGGAAAAGAAGATTTTTTTTTTTGATTTTTTTTTTAAAGAAAAGTAAAGAAAAAGACCGGCGGTACCGGTCCGGAGTCGGGGAAGGCAGACACGCGGCCAAAGAAACAAATTAAAATAAGAACTTCTTCAGCGGTGACAGGAACACGACCTGCTGGCTCCGCGGAAAAAGAACTACTGAGGAGAGTTGGTCAGGAAGGCGGGAAGGCAGCGCGCATGCGCTGTGGGAAGCCCCAAAAGCTTTCCTTTCTGGGAAGCTGGGGAGCTTTCCCGCGCAGGCTCCGTATGTGAGGACTCATTCCTGCTTGTTCCTGGAGATTGCCCTGAACTGAAAATGGGGGATCACAAACTTAGGTACTTGTAATGGTCTGGCCGGATGGGAATGTGGAGATAGGCCTCAAAGATCCAGTGTGGACAAGAACTCATACTGTCTCTCTGCCAGAGTAACTAATCTCAGGGTTTCCATTCTGAAGTGTGGTATCCGATGCGTGCAATTGGCATGCTTCAGATCGAGGATAGGGCAGAAGCCCCCTCCGTTCTTGGGGACCACAAAATAAATGGAGTAATGACCGGATCTGCACCGGCCTGGTGGAACCAGCTCTACCATCCTCAGATGCAGAAGCCGCTGTAAGGTGGCCTTGTACCACCTCCGCCTTGCACGGGGAGATAACGAAGGCATTGGCCAGGGGCCGGGAAAATTCACAAAAACCCACTGGTTGGAGGTAATCTTGGTCCAGGTGTGGAAAATTTTTGCAGCCAACCTCCACTGGCTACCTTCACATGGACCTGCCTAGCATCATTGTGGTTTCTTTGCTGGGAGCTGGCGAAGGAGCCGAGGGCTGCTCACCTAAAACCCCGAAAGGGCTGTGCCCGAATCCCATATATTCCCCTCTGATAGGGGGCAAAACACATGGAGCGGAACCTCTTAAAATCTCTGGACTGTCCTCTGAGGACCACCTGTTTGTGGCCCTTTCAGCCAATCTTCAGGTAGTCTCCTGCCTTTGGAGTCCCCCAGGTCCTTAACCAGTTTATCTAGTGCCTCCCCAAACAGCAACTTCCCCTTAAACAGAAGCTTACTGAGCCTTGATTTGGAAGGTGCTCCGCCACCGAATTGCAGAGCTACAGGAATCAACGTGCAACAATATAGGCCATGGACTTCACAGAAACCCAAAGCAAATCATAAAATGTGTCCGCCATGAATACTGATGCTGACTCCAACTTGCTTCATGCCCTCTAAGCCTGTGGGGAAATTTATTTATTTTTTATTTTATTTAACATTTCTTATATACCGCCTTTCATTATATCAAAGCGGTTTACATTGAACAAACTAAAATTACATTGAACAGGGCATTATAACTTGGAGATAACTATTTTACAGGGAACATGGGCAATGGAGGGTTAAGTGGCTTGCCCAAGACCGCACGGAGCAACTCTGGGACTAGAAACCCCAGTCCTTCCAGCCCAAAGGTTGCAGTCCTCTAGTGGGATGTAAATCCCCAACCTTCCGGCCTGAGGTAACTTGCCCCAACCACTAGGCCACTCCTCCCTCCTTGCAGCCAGCGTATGGATGCTCTGGAGACATACACCCCACAAATGGAAGCCTGCAGGAACAGCGTACTAGTATCAAAAGCCAGCCTAAGCACAGACTCCAGTTTCCAGTCCCGAAGGTCCTTCAGAGCAGCTCCCCCTTCTACCAGAATGGTGGTCATTTTAGTGACCGCCGGGACGAAAGCATTCACCTTCAGTATCTTGAATAGGTCTCGCTCCTCCTGTGGGATGGGGTAGAGGCGAGTCATCGCCCTGCCACCTTTCAGAGTAGCCTCCGGACACTCCCATTTCGACACTATCATCTTCTTAATCAACCGGTGAACGGGAAAAATGGAAATTACACTTACCTGGTAATTGATGTTCCTGGAGTTACTCCAGTTTAGTCCACACTTCTGGGTTGTGCACCTCCTCCTGCAGCTTGGAGACTGGGCATGTCACAAAAACATGACATCATTGGATGTAGTCTGCTGGCATCTCCCATCAGCCCTAGTGAACTATTGACAAATCACACTCAAAGGAACAATAAATAAGTAGCCAACCTTATCTAATTAACTGCATGAAAAAAACTGAACATATAACTACTACTATATACAAGAGAATTTCCTACTCGGAAGCTAGGCCTTTTTCCTTGTGCCACTTCCTTCCACCTCATCCAGAGCGACAGACTAGAAAGAACAATAGCAGCCAGAAAATTAAAGAAATAAGGATACCTAACGGTCATCGCACCCTTTCTCCGCATGAACCTTTATTGCTACCGTACCATCCCGGACGGGAATGAGGACTAAACTGGAGTCACTCCAGGAACATCAATTACCAGTTAAGTGTAATTTCCATTTCCTTCCTCCAGTTTAGTCCACACTTCTGGGATGTAACAGAGCAGTACTCATTGGGGGGGACCTCTCCATCCGGTCTGCAACACCACCGACCCAAAAGCAGCATCCTTTGCTGACAACACATCGAGGCGGTAGTGCTTACTAAAAGTGTGAAGAGACGACCAGGTAGCCGCCCTACAAATTTCCCCAGGCGGAACCAAACTCTGCGCAGCCCATGACGTCGCTTGCGCTTTGGTAGAATGAGCTCGTAAACCAGTTGGAACCTGTCGACCTGACAACAGATATGCCGAAGCAATCGCTTCTCTAATCCACCTAGAAACAGAAGCCTTCCGGGAACTCCCGAACAAACAGACGGTCCGACTTACGATAGGCCTCTGAAACCTTTAAATGCTGTTGTAGTACTTGCTTTACATCCAAGCGGCAAAGCCCCCGATCCGCTGCACCGCCCCCTAACGAACCGAGCACCGGAAGAGAAACAGTCTGATTTAAATGAAACTGGGAAACTACCTTAGGCAAAAAGGAGGGAACAGGCCGTAGCACCACCTTTTCTCTAGAAAAAGACGAAAAACGTCTCTCTGCAAGATAACACCTGTAACTGTGAAATACGCCTTGCTGAACAAATGGCTACCAAAAACGTCGTCTTCAGAGTCAAGTCCTTTACTGACGCCCGCAGTAATGGTTCGAAAGGCTCCTTAGCCAGTGCTCCCAGAACCAAATTGAGATCCCACAGAGGCACCACGACTCTACGAGATGGACGCAACCTGGTGACTGCCTTCAAAAAACACAACACGTCAGCATGCGCGCCGAACGCTACTCCCTGAACCTTGCCTCTATAACAAGACAGCGCTGCTAACTGAACTCTCAAGGAACTGCCGCCAGACCTTTTTCAAATCCCTCTTGCAAAAAACTCAAGACTATAGGCACGGACACCATCACAGCATGCACCTGGCTCCTCGAGCACCAATCCTCGAATATACGCCAGAGACGTAGACTTCTTCCTCGCTTTAAGTAAAGTCGCGATAACTGCTCCAGAGTACCCCTTTCTCTTTAGCCTTGCCCTTTCAATGGCCAGACCGTAAGCGAGAATCAATCCACTTGAGACATCCGCAGAGGCCCTTGAAGCAACAGACTGATGCCGGTAACCTCCATGGCTCCCCATCGAGAAGGCAGATGAGATCAGCGTACCACGGACATCTCGGCCAGTCCAGAGCCACTAGCAACACTCTCCCCCAATGAGCCTTTATACGCTGTACCACCCAGCCTATCAGCGCCCACAGGGGAAACACGTAGAGAGGACCCGACACCGGCCAACTCTGCATCAGTGCGCCGATCCCTTCTGACATCCTTTGTCGCCTGCTGAAAATCCAACTCACCTTTGCCGACTGGAAGGTCGCCATGAGATCCATGATTGGCAGACCCCACCGGTGTACCAGCTGCACAAACACCTCCGGATGTAACTCCCATTCTCTGGCATCCACTTGAACTCTGCTGAGGAAATCCGCCGTCATGTTGTCCTTCCCTGCAATGTGTGCTGCCAAAATCGCCGGCAGTCTATGTTCTACCCAAGTGAACAGCGCCTCTGCTTCCTCCTCCATGGCGGAATTTCCTGTACTGCTCTGCTAACTGATGTAAGCCACTGTAGCGGAGTTGTCCGATAGCACTCGTACCGCCCGACCCTTCACCGTAGCCTCAAATGCTTGCAGCACTAATGCCACCGCTCTGAGCTCCAACCTGTTGATCGACCAAGCGCTCTCCTGAACTGACCAAAGTCCTTGCGCGACGAGCTCTCCGCAATGAGCTCCCCATCTCGCGAGGCTTGCGTCTGTCAACACTGGGAGCCACTCCGGTTTTCCAGAGGCATCCCGGCCGATAGTGACTTCGGGATCAGCCACCACTGCAGCGCCTGCTTGACACCGAGAGGACAGGGCAGGCGTCTGTTCAGCGAGTCGGACTGATGAGACCACCGATGAAGTAGCACCCGTTGCAACGGTCGCATATGAAACTTGGCCCAAGGCACCGCCTCCAAGGTCGCTGCCATCGTTCCCAGCACCCTGGGGTAAAGCATAGTTACTCACCTGTAACAGGTGATCTCCGGGAACAGCAGGAATTTAGTCTTCACATATGGGTATCGACGGTACCGATGGAGCCTGTGTGGGAACGCTCCCCAGCATCCAATTAGAAAGCTTTTGGGAGCATCCCACAGCACCTGCGTGCTGCCTTCCTGCCTTTCCCAACTGTCTCTCTCCAGTTGAGTTTAAAGCTGAGACAAAGAGAGAGGGAGAGAGAAAAATAGATACAACTCCTAGGTGAGGTGGGTGGGTTGTGAAGACTAAATTCCTGCTGTTCCCGGAGATCACCTGTTACAGGTGAGTAACTATGCTATCTCCAGGAACAAGCAGGAATGTAGTCTTCACATATGGGGACTCCCTAGCTATAGATGCCAGGGAGAAACCCCAGATGTTGTGTGCCATTTTGAAAGGGCTCCACTTCCCCCCATGGATCTCTGGCATTCTACTAGGGATGGTGGGTAGGAGTTGATTAAGTATGGAACAGGTGTTGAAGAACAGCCTGACCAAACAAGACTTTCTTGCTCTAGCTAAGCAGACTGCCGCAAACCCTGAGACCAGTGGAGACACGCTCTCGCCATCCAAGTCCCACAAATGGAAGCTTGTAATGACAAGGCGTTGGCTTCAAAGGATTGTTTCAACAACCCATCCACCTTTCTATCCTGTGCATCTTTCAAGGCTGAGCTACCTTCCACTGGAATAGTGGTTTTCTTGGTTACCGCTGACACCGCTGCATCAAACCGCGGGGAACAAAACCTTTCCTTGTCCTTATCTGCAAGGGGATACAACATATTCATAATGCAAACTCCTCTGAGGTCCCACTTCCGGCTGATCCAACTCGTCCTGTATCATCCGATCTACCACTTTGTGGACGGGAAACACTATTTGGGTTTGTCTCTCCGCCTGAATGATTGGGTCCTCCCCATTATCTTCCTCCACAGGCTGCTCTGTGGTCAGCTTTAGCGTTTGAAGGGATTCTGTGATAAGGGCCATCATCTCATCCTTCCAGAATATTTGAACAATTTTCGCCTGATCCTCTGGCTCAGGAATCTCTCCTTCTTCCAATTCCTCCAATCTGGCTTCCAGCTCCATCTCGTTTTCTTCCGCTTCCTGCCATTCCAACTCAGAAGGCAAAAGCTCCCGTGGCCTGGATCGCTTAGGTGGCCTGGTGGAACTGCTACCTGCTTCTGCCGTTCCCAGCTGTTGTAGTATTGTAGACAATGGCAAGGAAGCTTTCCCTGCCTCCGTAAACAAAATGCCTGATGCATAATTAAAATGAAGTACAGACAGAAATCCCCGAGCTGAGGTCCCGATTCCGAAGCAGAAAGTGTCCCCGAAGGTCCGACTGGGGACTCTTGATTGGCCGCTGGTGGAGCAGCCAGCAGGCCCTCTCTGTCTGTTCCAACGAACACACCCTGTAGGTCCTGCCCTACTTTAACTTCCATCTGCTGCTCCACGCTGGCAGAAGCTGCCGTACAGCTCCAGCGTATCCCCGAGTCCACGATAGCGCCCCTATGGGAACCATAGACCACACATATAGGACTGGACGCCATCTTCCACAGCTCCCGCCGCACACTCAAATAGCAAGGAAGGACCAGGAAGAAACACCGAGTCTTTAAAAATTATATATATATTTTTTTTTTTTTTTAAACTACCAGTAAGATTCTGCCCCCAGCCAAGAGACTAGACCATCAATCCAAGCTCACAGGTCGGAGAGATCCAATTCAGGGATCCCATATACATCCTGCCACAGCCTTCAGGATAACAACCACTCCCTCCCCTCAAAGAAAACCCATTAAGAAAACCTATCAAGATAATAAGACAAAACAAAGAGCAAGAGAAATCTAGTTGAAGGTGCAACTCCGTGCGATCCCCGGTGCAGTGGCACGCTACGCGGCGACCACGCTGCCAAAATGGCCGCCGCTGACTGAGACAAAAGGGCGCCAAAAGCATCGACCCAAAAGCAGGTCTGCGGCCGCTTCTCCACGGACCGCACCATTTGCCTGCCCCCACAGTACCTGCTGCGCTCAAGTCCGTCTGCTCTCGTTACGGCGGTGCTCCAGCCCATGCGGCCGTGCTCCGCTGCACAGCGAGCAGTCAACCGCCGGAGGAGCAGCCCGCTGATTCAAATCACTGAGCTCGCAGGGTCGCGGCTGACTGAAGCGCCGGAGACTCGCTGCTGCTTCTCATCTGCAGAGCCCTCTCCCGTATGCACAAGGGAGACAGATCTGAGCCAGGCTTGAATTTACAGAAGAAAGGCACTGAAGGTGGAGGCAGGACCCGGCACAAGCTAGTAATGGTGTTAAACGGGTTGTGTTGTTTTTTGTTTTTTTTTTAAAGCTATAGCACCAAATCAAGAAAACAGTTAAAGTTAAAGCTGCAAAATCAATCAAAAACCCCTTCTACGCTACTCTAATAGCTCCTTATCTGTTCCTCTAGTGAGCCCAGCACCTAGGCTCACTACATCATCCTGCTGCATGGAGACTGGACACACTGGGGCTGATGGGAGATGCCAGCAAACTACATCCTGTGATGTCACGTTTTTGTGACATGCCCAGTCTCCAAGCTGCAGGAGGAGGTGCACAACCCAGAAGTGTGGACTAAACTGGAGGAACGATAAGGAACAGCTGTTTGCCTTTGAACCCCTGCAGCAGGGATCCTAAAGGGCACCCTCCACCCCCTCCGAGGGCAATGCCATATCAAGGGCTGCCAGGAACTGTGATGAGGGCTGCTAGCTCCTCACGATGAAAAGACGACCATGGCGTCCTCCCCCATGGGCAGTCCCTCCAAGTCCCAGATCCCCGAGGGCTCTCTCCCCTCCCCCCAACTCCTTGGAGGCATGCCACCGCAGAGAGCCCAGAATCTGTCCGTCCGACTCCAAGGTGCTGCCACAGTTGGCATGCCAAACCTGGGCCTTTGTCCTGCGAGCCCAGGGGAAAAGGATTTATCTTCCCCCCCCCCAAAGGGGAATAGATACTGCCTCTGAAAACACATCTCTTAAAGCAATAAAAGCCTTGTGCAAAGCCAGAATGAAATCTGGCAAGACGACGTGCTCCAAAGCCTGACCAGGTTGTACACAACTTGCTCTGCAGTCTTACCCACCAGGGAAGCAGCAGATTTTCCTCCTCCTGCTTTAACTTTGCTCTCCCCATGCACTACAGTATGAGGAGTAGAAGAAACAAGGCTACCTAAAATGGCCACGTTTCACACCAAAATCGGAGCCCCAGCATTGGCCTACTCTGTTCCTTCTGCCTCCCCTGGAGCTTCCATCACAGGCGTGGTGACCAGCTCGAGGGGTCTTCTGAGCCGTGAACAGAAGCGGCACACTTCCAGCTTCAACAGCCTGAACAGAGCGGGCAAGACGCCACCCCACACACAACCCGACGCAAGGTCTTCACAGCAGGAACTGTGCCACCCACACTCAAGCCCCAGCAGGAGGATGGAAGAGGAGAGAACGGCTGCCAGCCGCTGTGCACTCACTGCCTGCTCCCTGCAGCAGCATTTCCATGTGAGGCCTGAAGACAGAGCAGCAGCAGGAGGGAGGCAGCAATCCAGGGACCTGCTACTAGCAGACAAAGAAGGCTCTGTCGGGCTGCACAAACCCCCACACAGGCAGCTCGGCTGCTTGCAGATCTAAACCTGGGCTGGTGGAAAGGGAAGGGAACCTGGTGCTCCCAGGTTAATTCACCCTGCTGCTGCTCAATGACTGCTCAGCCGCATTCCAAGTCTCCCACTCACCAGCAGATTAAAACCTACCATGAAAATTAACTACTGTTGCCCCAAGGCTAACCTGATCCCTTCCAAGTTATCCTGCTACACTAGCCCTGGTTCAAGTACCTCAGGGAGACCCAGCTGCCGAGGACTGAAAGACTGAATCCTGGAGGCTGAAAGGGGAGCTCTTGTACTAGCAAATCAAAATTCTTTCAAGTTCAGCCCTCAGCTGCTGGTAGATGGAGACAACCCATGCGTGGCTGGACGGGCCTAAAGAGAAGCAGCTCACTTAGCCTAATGTTTCAAACTAAGCATGAAGTTGGGATGACGACACTCGTCAAGTTACAACTTTCAAACATTGAGTGTAAAGGTAACACTGAAAAGCATTATGAATGTAAACATTTAAAAAAACGTGTGGGCCAATCCAGTGGCAGTGCTATGCATTATTGCAAGGGAGACCTGGTTTTAATACTGGAACTTGGCTTCTGCTCTGTCAGCAAGGGATGGACACTATCAAGAGGACCATCAGCTGCAATGACTCAGACAGATTAGGAGTGGCGATGAACGTTAAAGTGGGGAAAGCCTCGGGTAGCTAAAAAAGAAAGGATCATGGCACTACAGCCCAATAAAATCCAGTTCCAACTGAGCTAGAAACTGCCGGGTCAAAATATCCCAAAAACGTTTGTCAGAGTCTCACAGGTAAACTTTAAATTTTGTTATTGTGGGAGAAGGACTTAAACCTATAAAATAAGTATCCCTATACCCTGAAAAGTTCTAAGTCAGCCCAAAAGACATTTTATGCAACTGCAGAAAACACACACATACAATCTTCGGTGAGGAGGTAGTGAGTGGTGGGGGGGAATAGAGGTAACTTACCCATGAAAGGAGAGCACCTATTTTTGGGCTGTGAACAGCCATCTTTTATATGTTTTTCTGCAAGGGAAAAAAAAAAAAAAGGATTACCAAACTGGAATTATATACATGAAATAACAAAAATTGTTTTATCAGGAGGTTTCTGAAGGAATAACCTTTCAAGGAGGAAACCAAGTTTAGGGGAATTCTTACAATTATTCATTATAGTCTGATAAGGATACCATACCATACATACTGTAGAATAAAATAAGGCCCAAAAGGTGATTCTAAATTCCATATAGCAGAATCTAATGACAGGAGAAGCCTCTTCCTTACAGTACAGGCACACTACAAAACTTTGATTATTTTATTTAACAGGGTTTTTTATACCACTTCATTTAGTCAAAGCGGTTTACACTAACTTGGTAATGTACATTAAACAGGGACATTGATAACCCTCCATTGCCTTGGAAGATCCAAGTCAAGTGACTTGCCCAAAGCCACAAGTGCTAGTGAGAATCAAACCCTGGGTCTCTTGATTCCTAAGCCAGTGCTCTCACCATTAGTATTTGTAATCCACCCTATTACCTACCGAGCAACTGGTGATATCAACATAGAAAAATGTCATAAACATACATATTGCATAAAGCATAGTTACTCAACTGTAACAGGTGATCTCCGGGAACAGCAGAAATTTAGTCCTCACATATGGGTATCGTCGGTACTGACGGAGCCTGCGCGGGAACACTCCCCAGCGTCCAATTAGAAAGCTTTTGGGAGCATACCACAGCGCCTGCATGCTGCCTTCCCGCCTTTCCCAACTGCCTCTCTCCAGTTGAGTTTTAAAGCTGAAACAAAGAGAGGGAAAGGGAAAGAGATAGATAAAAAGATACAACTCTTAGGGGAGGTGGGTGGGTTGTGAGGACTAAATTCCTGCTGTTCCCAGAGATCATCTGTTACAGGTGAGTAACTATGCTATCTCCAGGAACAAGCAGGAATATAGTCTTCACATATGGGGACTCCCTAGCTTTCGGTGCCAGGGAGAGACCCGAGAATTTGTGTGTCCCTGAGAAGGGCTCCACTTCCCCCCATGGATCTCCGGCATCCTACCAGGGATGGTGGGTAGGAGTTGATTAGGTATGGAACAGGTGTTGGAGAACAGTCTGACCAAACAAGGCATCCTGGCGGGAGTCCTTGTCCAAGCAGTAATGGGCTGTGAAGGTATGAACCGAGGCCCAGGTGGCTGCTCGACAGATGTCATCGATAGACACAGAGTGCAGATGAGCCATTGAGGCTGCCATGGCTCTCACATTGTGAACTGTGACATGGCCCTCCAGAGAAAGGTTCTTACTCTGATAGGCGAAGGAAATACACTGAGCAATCGAGTTAGACAGTGTTCTCTTGGAGACTGGAAGTCCCAAATGAGAAGGATCAAAAGCAACAAAGAGTTGAGAGGACTTTCTATGCTGCTGTGTTCTTTGTAAGTAAAAGGCTAAAGCTATTTTACAGTCCAAGGTATGAAGAATCCTCTCTGCATTTGATGCATGAGGCCTTGGAAAAAACACAGGTAGGCAGACCGCTTGGTTCAGATGAAAAGGCGAGACCACCTTTGGCATAAAGTGTGGATGAGTCCTAAGGATTACCTTGTCATGATGGAACCTTGTATAAGGTGGATCAGCTACTAGCGCTTGCAATTAACTAATGCGGCGTGCTGATGTGATTGCAATGAGAAAGATAACCTTCCAAGAAAGGAACTTCAAGGAGGTAGTAGCTAAAGGTTCGAAAGGTGGCTTCATGAGCTGCCCAAGAACCAGGTTTAAGTCCCATGCCACCGGTGATGGCCTAATGGGAGGCTTAGTTAGAAGACCTCTCATAAATCTTGCTATAAGAGGATGAGAGGAAATAGACTGTCCATTTAGAGGCTTAAAGGAAGCTGCAATAGCACTCAAATGGACTCTTACTGAATTAGTCTTAAGATCTGCATTGGATAAATGAAGGAGATACTCCAGCAATGATTCCAGAGATATCGCAAGGTATTGCAAGACCCTTTTGCGAACCTTGCGAACCTCAAGTGGTAAACCTTTTCCACTTGAAAGCATAAGAGCGTCTTGTGGAAGGTTTCCTGGAAGCAAATAGAATATATTTTACTTGCTGAGGGAGATTAAGATAATGGGGATCTAGGCCTTCAGCAACCAAGCCCTGAGATGCAGAGACTGGGGATTGGGATGCCATAACATTCCGTCCTCCTGAGATAGAGGAGATTTGGAGCAGACCCTAACTCCAGGGAGGGAGCTTGAGAGAGATGTAGAAGCAGAGGGTACCACACTTCCTGTGGCCAATGTGGAGCTATGAGAATCATATGGCCTCTGTCTCTCTGAAGCTTGAACAGGGTTTTGGGAATTAGGGGAATGGGTGGAAAGGCATACAGGAAGTCTTGACCCCAGTAAAAGAGGAAAGCATCCCTGGCCTGAGCCCCCTGAGCCGGAATTCTGGAACAGAACCGGGGAAGTTTGGCATTCCACGGACTTGCAAAGAGGTCTATGTCCGGGGTACCCAAAAGTTGAAAAATCTTGGCCACCTGGTCTGCATGCAGAGACCACTCGTGTGGAAGCAGAACTCGACTGAGTCTGTCTGCCTAAGAATTTTGAATGCCTGGAAGATACACTGCCAGGAGATGAATCTGATGCTCTCTGGCGAGGGCCCATAGTCGCAAAGCTTCGTTGCAAAGCAACAGAGAGCCTGTTCCCCCCTGCTTGTTCACATAGAACATGGCTACTTGATTGTCCGTATGAATGAGGACTGTCTTGTAGCTGAGCAGGGTGTGGAACACTCGCAGAGCAAGGAAAACTGCTCTGAGCTCCAAGAAATTGATATGTAGATGACTATCCTGTGGAGACCAGGTGTCTTGGATGGAGAGGTCTTGCAGATGAGCTCCCCAACCCATTGGAGAAGCATCTGCTGTGAGAGTTGCTTGGGGTAAGGGTTGTTGAAAAGGGGACCCCAGCAAAAGGTTTTGAGTGGATTTCCACCACTGGAGGAACAAAATAAGGTGACTTGTGTTTGCTATTTTGTCTGACAGGCATCCCGATGCCTGGGTCCACTGAGTGGATAAAGTCCACTGGGCTGCCCTCATATGGAGGCGAGCATAGGGAACCACATGTACAGTAGATGCCATGTGGCCTAGTAGTTGTAACATTTCTCGAGCAGTGAGATGAGGCTTTAGCACTGCTTGAGAAGCTAACTGCACCATGCGAAGGCAGCAGGCCTGAGGGAGATAGGCCCTTGCCTTTCTGGTATCTAGCAAAGCTCCTATGAACTCTTAAGACTGAGTGGGCGTTAGACTGGATTTTGGGATGTTTATTACAAGACCCAAATACTGAAGGATAAGCATTGTGCAGGATAGAGACGTCCTGGCCTCTGACTCTGTTGGGGCTCGAATGAGCCAATCGTCTTAAGTAGGGGAAGACGAATAATCCCTAGAGTGCGGAGAAATGCTCCTACAACAGCCATGCTTTTTTTTTTTCACACTTTCTTATATACCGCGCTCTTCTGCATCAGTGCGGTTTACATCAAACACAACTAACTGTCCAGGGCAGGAGGTATGCACTGGATTTACAATATAACGTGGGGATTTGTAACAGGGTAACTATATACATATATATAGAGGTATATTACAGCATATGTTCAAAAATAATTTCATGAACACTCTTGGTGCTGAGGCCAGGCCAAAAGGAAGCACCCTGTATTGGTAGTGCTTTCCTTGAAAAAGGAACCGAAGGAACCTTCTGTGGGTTGGATGGATGAGGACATGGGTGTATGCATCCTTGAGATCTAGAGAACAGAGCCAATCCTGACTCTGAAAGTATGGCAGCAGAGACCCAAGAGAAATCATCTTGAATTTCTCTTTGACAAGGAATTTGCTTAATTCTCTGAGGTCCAAGATATGTCTGTATCCCCCTGTTTTCTTTGGAATAAGGAAATAAGGGGAGTAGAACCCTGTACCCTGCTGATGAATGGGTACTTCTTCTATTGCCCCTTGGGCAAGAAGAATAGTGACCTCCTGCCCTAACAGGTTGATGAGAGAGGTCGGAGAATTGAACTGCCTTACTATTGTGGGAGGAGTGGCCTAGTGGTTAGGACAAGGTACTTCAGGCCGGAGGGCCGGGGGTTCAAGTCCCATCTGGGGACAGCAATCTCAGGCCGGAGGGACTGGGATTTCTAGTCCAATAGGTACTCCTTGTGGTCTTGGGCAAGCCACTTAACCCTCCATTGCCCATGTTCCCTGTAAGTATTAGCGTATGTGTGTCATATCCCCTCGTGTTAAATGTATCTCCCAATTGACCGCTTTGACCCGGTGAAAAGCGGGATATAAATACAGCTAAATAAAATAAAATAAAAATAAATTGTGTGAGGAGGCATGCTTGAAAAATGAAGCTTGTACCCCTCCTTTATGATGGAGAGTGGCCAATGCCCTGCTGTTATCTGCCCCCATCTGGGGGCAAAGTGACATAACCTTCCTGGAATGGTAGAAGGCTCTGGGTTCCCCGAGGAAGGCTAATTTCTCTAGCTGAAAGTCAAAGGCCTTGTGGAGGCTGAGACTGCTGTGACGGCTGAGGCTTAGCAGTTTTTGCTTTCTTCTGTTTGGGTGGTTGCTGACCCTTCTTGACAAACTGACTTGCCGAACGTGCCTGCTGAGCATAGGCAGGATAATATCTTTTCTTAGAAAAGAATGGTTTCTTGAAAGATTTCTTTCTAGCAGGATCAGCTGTGGACTTGGATAACCTATCCAAGGTGGAGTTTTCAGCATCCATCTCATTGGCTTTTTC
The DNA here is from genome assembly GCA_033557465.1 of Ichthyophis bannanicus. Classification (NCBI taxonomy): domain Eukaryota; kingdom Metazoa; phylum Chordata; class Amphibia; order Gymnophiona; family Ichthyophiidae; genus Ichthyophis; species Ichthyophis bannanicus. The sequence continues at coordinate 39,670,385 of CM066035.1, forward strand.
TTGCCAATCTCTACCAAACAGGTTCTCACCAGTACAAGGGATGTTTCCCAATTTGTCTTGTACCCAGAGCTCCAGATCAGATGCCTGGAGCCAAGCAATTCTACGTGCACCTATGGCAATAGCAGAGGTTCTGCTTATGCACTCAAAGCAGTCAAAGGCTGCACGGTTGGCAAATTTAGAAACATCTTGGGCATGTTTGACCATAGTGAGAAAATCCTGTCTTCTATCCTCAGGAAGAATAGGACTTAAAGCTTCTAAATCATCTGTGACCTCTTTCAGGAACATTCCCATGTAGAGACTATAGGAACTGATCCTGGCAGAAAGCATGGAAGCTTGGAAGACCCGACGTCCAAAAGCATCCAGGGTTCTGCACTCACGTCCTGGAGGATTAGAGGAAAGCCTCTTTGCACTCTTGATCCTTCTCATAGCTGATTCCACTACAATAGAGTGGTGAGGAAGCGGAGTCTTTTGGAAACCAGGACAAGGAGGGACTCGATACATAGTATCCAGTCTGCGAGAATGAGGAGAGGTGGTAAGAGGTGTCTCCCACATCCTTAACATGAGATCATATAAAATCTCATGAATGGGCAAGATAGGTGCCTCCTTAGGCGTTCTGGGATATTGTAGAATTTCCAACTCCTTGGCCCTTGGCTCTGTTTCAGGGGCCACAGTAATAGACAGACCCCGAGCCACCTCCCTGATAAAATCCTGGAAGGAAATATCCTCTGGAGGAGACATCCTGTATTTAGGGGAAGAGGGCTCCTCTGGGGGAAGCATTCCTGCATCGACAGAACTGTCAGAATCCTCAGATTCTTCTGAGGACTCGAAGTACCGTTTGTCCGGATGCTCTTGAAGAGCCCGATACCCATACCGACCGAAGTTGGCACTGGGAGTAATCGGTACCGGGGTATCGGTACCGGAGGGCATCGGATGACTGGGTACCAGCAAAGCAGACACCGATGCCGATGCTGGGGCTGGTGCCGGCGGAATTGTCTGTCGCGGTTCCGAGGGTGTCGATGCCGCAAGGAGAGCCGCCAGACTGCGCTCAATAGCCAGGAATCTCTGGTCTATCGATGCTGCCGATGCCCAGATGTCGGTACCAGAGAAGACCGCCAGTACCCCAGAGCATGGCACCAGTAGTTCTGCCGAGGTCGAGGCCTCAAGAACATCCTGGAGCCCCGATAATGCTTTGGAAGCCGAAGCCTCCCGCCAGGGCAATTTTGTCGGTGCAGAATCCTCAAGGGCAACACCAGAGGCATCTCGATGCTTAGAAGGAGATCTACCCTTTGAGGACCGGCTGGATTTATGTTTAGTTACCTGAGATCCACAGGAGGAAGAGGAAGCCGTGGAAGACGTCGATGCCACCGAAGCTGCATCAGAGGGAAACAGGGTACTGAGCTTAGCAGCTCGGTTCTGCCGACCTCTTTTAGACATCATGGCGCAGGACATACAATCCGTGATGGAGTGGTCAGGACCTAAACATTTTAGACACCATTCATGGGTGTCGGAAATGGTACCGCCACACTTGGTGCACTTTTTGAAACCTGAAGCAGGTTTCTCCATTGTAAGAAAACGTTTTTGGGCCTAAGGCCCAAAAGGCGCGTGCACCTGAAGAAAATAGGAAAAAATGTAGAATTTTTTTTTTTTTAAAGACAGACAATAAGAAGAAAAAACCGTCGGTACCGGTAAAGCGTCGAGGAAGGCAGACGTGACCACAAAAAAGAAAGAAAGAAAGAATTCTTCTGCGATGACAGGAACGACCACCTGCTGGCTCCGCGGAAAAAGAAGAACTGGACAGAGGCAGTTGGGAAGGCAGCACGCAGGTGCTGTGTGGGATGCTCCCGAAAGCTTTCTAATTGGACGCTGGGGAGCGTTCCCGCCAATACGATATGTGATGACTACATTCCTGCTTGTTCCTGGAGATAAGACAACATTCTCAGTAGACATGTCCCACCACTTAAACATTAAAAGCCATTATAAAAAAGGTATTTAAAATTTCTTTTGAAAGGTTAATAGATTTAGTTCCATCTGTATCGCAGTAGAAACGGTATTCTACAAACTGTACAATGCCAATGAGTAGGGCTATATTAGAAGTTGTAATAGTTAAATCATTTAAGAGTTAAAAGTAAGATTTGGAAATTCAAGCATAATGTCCATTGAGAAGCATTTCATTGTAAGAGCTGTTTAAGCGCGATATTCGATTCAGTAAAAATCCATTTGTGTGCAAAACAAAATTATAAACTGTACACAGCCTTTTACCACAGCTAGAGCGCTCTTACATTTTAGGGGAAATATGATCCATTTGTTTCAGTCCACAGAATACACACATGATGGTTCTGTGCTAACTCTAAATAGACTAAGACAGTGGTTCCCAAACTTGGGGTCAGGACCCCGACTGGGCTCACATCACCATGGTCATTTCCACTTCTCTCTGGACTTTCACTATGGTATATACCAAGTAGTGGCAATCACCAGTCAGCATATGGCTTATGAGCCAGCAAATATTCCTAAGTCCTTGTCCTTTCCTGTTAGGCTGGAAACCCATGCAGAGTACTGGGGTCTGTAAGCACACTTACATAAAGGAACCTTGTGCTGACTGCTGCTGCTATTGCCACTACAGTTGCTGTGCCTTCCTGCTTTACATGCGTGGATGAAAGGGAAGGCTGGAAACCTGCTTTTTAATTTTGTGGTCATCTGTGGACACATGAACTATCAGTTGTTAAAATGGGGCCATACAGGAGAGGAAGTGACATCACTGAAGGAGATGGCGGTGTAGAGGCACCGCTCCGGCAAACCCTGCCTTATAAAGTTGACGAAACAGACCCTCTGGTGGAGAACAAAAACTGAGCGAAGGGGAGAGTGCCGTGAGTGCCGGTGAGGAGGCGGCCAAGCCCAGAGCAGTGAGGAAGCGGCGAGAGCAGGAGTAACGAGCAGTGGAGGTGGAGAGAGACGGGAGCGGAGATGGAGTGAGCCACAGGCTTGGCGGGTGCAGAGAGAACCGGATCGAGCGGAGGAGCAGAGAGCAGTGGAGTAGCAGATGGATTGGAGGTGGTGAGAGGAGAGACCGGACGTGAATGCGAGAAGCTGAGCAGAAAGGCAGTGGAGTATAGCACAAGCTGGGCAGCGTGGCAGCCACGTGACTGAGCAGGTACCTGGGGAATAGAGCCAGATGAAGGCAGCCCAGGACGCGGTGAAGACTGGAGAAAGTGAATAACTGGAGGGAGAGCACTGAAGGAGAAATGCAGTAGAAGGAATTGTGGTATACATGTGATGGCTCCACAGAAGGAAGGTGAATAAAAGCAACAAGGGAGTGCAACACTACAGTGGACAAAAGGAAAGATACGTGAGAACAAACGAAAAGTTCTTAAGATGTCTTGGGGCGGAGGAATAAAATCCTAATCTGGGGACGACAGAGTATTGAAGAGCTGAGGCGAAGGGGGGAGAAGGAGGGGGAGATCAACCCACTATCATGGCTACGTGGAGGAAAACTATGGATGTTTGAGACTATGCTTTTCAGAGTGGGGGGGGGGGCACCTGTGATCAAAATGTGTCGGAGAATAAAAGTAAAACTGCTGAACCAATGGAGGCAGGGGAGGGGTCGACAAATAAATGTACGGGGGAACAAGGAAAAGACACTCAAAGAAATATCCCGAGCAGAACTAAAGAAGTGGTTTACAGAAATAAAGAAAGAAGTGCATGCTGTTAAAACAGAGCTTAGTAAACTTATTGGGACTTTGAAACATGAGATCTTGGAATCGACACACACAGCGGGAGATCATGAAAACAGGCTGCAAAGTTTAGAGCAGCAACAAGAGGATCATCAGCAGGAGGTCAAAGAAATCCAAAATAGACAACAGGAGACGCAACATAAATTGGAGGACTTGGAAAAACAGGTCGCGTAGGAATAATTTGAGGATTAGAGGAGTGCCAGAGAAAATGGAATTCCAAAACAGTGCGAAAGTAGCAGCCTCCATCCGTTCGGAAAAACAAAGAAAGGGTGGAGAAGATGTGGGCCCTGAGGAGATCGTTTTGGACAGAGCACATAGAGCATTGGAAGTGGCAAGAGTCAACAGGCCTCTAGATATCATCTGCTTTACGGGATACAAAATGAAAGAAAGGGTGGTAACAAAAATGAGGAGTCTGGGAGCCTTAACTTGGCAGGGGTATCCTGTTTCAATATATGAGGACTTGTCCAGCGGAACCTTGCAAAGACGGAGAGCTATGCAACCTGTGACAGATTTTGAGAAACAGTGAAGTTCGGTACAGGTGAATGCACCCTTTTGGGCTGTCATTTACAGCAAAAGGGAAAACATGGAGAGTACAAACGGTGGAAGAGGTGAAAGCAGCGCTGCAAGAAGCGGGGATGAGGACTGAGACAAATAAGCATAGTTACTTACCTGTAACAGGTGATCTCCGGGAACAGCAGGAATTTAGTTTTCACATATGGGTATCGTCAGTAACGGCAGAGCCTGCGCGGGAATGCTCCCCAACGTCCAATAGGAAAGCTTTTGGGAGCATCCCACAGGGTCTGCATGCTGCCTTCCCGCCTTTCCCAACTGTCCCTCTCCAGTTGAGTTTAAAGCTGAGACAAAAGAGAAAGATAGAGAGATACAACTCCTAGGGGAGGTGGGTGGGTTGTGAAGACTAAATTCCTGCTGTTCCCGGAGATCACCTGTTACAGGTGAGTAACTATGCTTATTTGTCCAGGAACAAGCAGGAATGTAGTCTTCACATATGGGGACTCCCTAGCTACAGATGCCAGGGAGAACGCCCCAGAAGTTGTGTGTCCTTGTGAAAGGACTCCACTTCCCCCCCATGGATCTCTGGCATCCTACCAGGGATTAAGTGTGGAACAGGTGTTGAAGAACAGCCTGACCAAACAAGGCATCCCGGCAGGAGTCCTTGTCTAAGCAGTAATGGGCTGTGAAGGTATGAACGGAAGCCCAAGTAGCTGCTCGACAGATGTCGATAGACACACAGAGTGAAGATGAGCCATTGAGGCTGCCATGGCTCTCACATTGTGAGCTGTGACATGCCTTCAACAGGAAGGTTCTTACTCTCATAGGCAAAAGTTATACACTGTGCAATCCAGCTGGACAGTGTTCTTTTCGAGACTGGAAGTCCCAAATGACTAGGATCAAAAGCAACAAAGTTGAGAGGACCTTCTATGTTGTGTCCTTTGCAAGTAAAAGGCCAAAGCTCTTTTACAGTGCAAAGTATGAAGATTCCTTTCTGCATTTGAGGCGTGAGGCCTTGGAAAGAATACAGGAAGGTAAACCGCTTGGTTTAAAGGAAAAGGCGACACCACCTTTGGCATAAAGTGTGGATGAGTCCTAAGGATTAACTTATGATGGAACCTTGTATAAGGAGGATCAGCCACCAATGCTTGCAATTCACTGATGCGACGTGCTGATGTGATTGCAATAAGAAAGATAACCTTCCAAGAAAGGAATTTCAAAGAGGTAGTGGCTAATGGTTCAAAGGGCGGTTTCATGAGCTGCCCAAGTACCAGATTTAAGTCCCATGCCACCGGTGGTAGCTTAATGGTAGGCTTAGTTTAAAGAAGGCCTCTCAAATCTCGCTATGAGAGGATGAGAGGAAATAGGTTGTCCATTTAGAGGCTTGAAAGAAGCTGCAATAGCACTCAAATGGACTCTCACTGAATTAGTCTTAAGCCCTGCATTTGATAAATGAAGGATATACTCCAGTAATCATTCCAGAGGTATCGCAAGAGGGTTAAGACCCTTCTGTGAGCACCATATGGTAAACTTTTTCCACTTAAATGCATAAGAGCGTCTTGTGGAAGGTTTCCTGGAAGCATAAAGGTTATCCTTTACCTGCTGGGAAAGGTTAAGACTGATGTTCTAGGCTTTCAGCAACCAGGCCCTGAGATGCAGAGACTGGGGATTGGGATGCCACAGCATCCCGTCCTATTGAGAAAGGAGATCTGGAGCAGATCCTAATTCCAGAGGCGGAGCTTGAGAGAGATGTAGAAGCAGAGGGTACCACATTTGCAGTGGCCAACGTGGAGCTATGAGGATCACATGACCTCTGTCTCTCTGAAGCTTGAACAGGGTTTTGGGAATTAGGGGAATGGGTGGAAAGGCATACAGGAAGTCTTGACTCCAGTAAAGGAGGAAAGCATCCCTGGCCTGAGCCCCCTGAGCCGGAATTCTGGAACAGAACCGGGAAGTTTGGCATTCAGCAGACTTGCAAAGAGGTCTATGTCCGGGGTTCCCCAAATTTGAAAAATGTTGGTCACCTGGTCTGCATGGAGAGACCATTCGTGTGGAAGCAGAACTTGACCGAGTGTCTGCCCAAGAGTTTTGAATGCCTGGAAGATACACCACAAGGAGATGAATCTGATGCTCTCTGGCGAGGGCCCATAGTCGCAAAGCTTCGTTGTAGAGCAACAGAGAGCCTGTTCCGCCCTGCTTCTTCACATAGAACATGGCTACTTGATTGTCCGTTTGAATGAGGACTGTCTTGTAGCTGAGCTGGGTGTGGAATACTCGAAGAGCAAGGAAGATTGCTCTGAGTTCCAGGAGATTGATGTATAGATAGGCCTCCTGGGTAGAGAGGCCTTGCAGGTGGGCTCCCCAACCCACCTGTGAAGCATCTGTTGTTAGAGTGGCTTGGGGTGAGGGTTGCTGAAAAGGAGACCCCACCAAAAGGTTCTTGGGTGACTGCCACCATTGGAGGGACAAAATAAAGCGATCTGAGTTTGCTATTTTGTCTGACAGGCAACCTGACGCCTGAGCCCACGGAGTGGATAAAGTCCACTGGGCTGCCCTCATATGGAGGCAAGCATAAGGAACCACATGCATGGTGGATGCAATGTGGCCTAGCAACTGTAACATTTCTCGAGCAGTGAGGTGAGGTTTAAACACTGCTTGGGAAGCTAACTGCACAATGCGAAGGCAGCGAGCCTGTGGAAGGTAGGCCCTTGTCTGTCTGGTATCCAGCAGAGCTCCTATAAACTCTAGAGACTGAGTGGGAGCAAGGTTGAATTTTGGGAAGTTTATGACAAGTCCCAAATACTGAAGGATGCACATTTGTGCGAGAGAGAGCAACCCTGGCCTCTGGCTCTGAAGTGGCTCAAATGAGCCAGTCGTCTAAGTAAGGGAAGACGAATAGGGTGCAAAGAAAAGCTGCCACCACATCCATGCATTTTGTAACACCCTTGGTGCACAGGCCAGGCCAAAAGGAAGAACCCTGTATTGGTAGTGCTTCCCTTGAAGTTGAAAGCGAAGGAACTTTCAATGAGTTGGATGGATGAGAACATGAGTGTACGCATCCTTGCGATCTAGAGAACGAAGCCAATCCTGACTCTGAAGGTATGGCAGCAGAGCTGCTAGAGAAATCATTTTGAACTTCTCTTTGAACAGGAATTTGTTCAATTCTCTGAAGTCTGAAATGGGTCTGTGTCCTCCTGTTTTCTTTGAAATAAGGAAATAGGAGTAGAACCACCCTGTACTATGTTGTAGAATGGGTGCCTCTTCTATTGCCCCTTTGGCAAGAAGCACAGTGACCTCTTGACCTAACTGGTTGTTGAGAGAGGTCTGAGAATTGAACTGTCTCACCATTGTAGGAGGGGGCAGGCTGAGGAAATGAAGCTTCTACCCCTCTCTTACAATAGACAGAGTCCAATTTTCTGCTGTTATTTGACCCCATCTGGGGGCAAAATGACACAACCTTCCTGGAATTGTGGAGGATTCTGGACTGTTCAGGGCCAGGAAGGCAAAGTTCTCTAGATAGGAGTCAAAGCCCCTGTGGAGGCTAAGTCTGCTGAGCCAGTTGAGGCTTAGAAGCTTTTGTTTTTCTTTGCCTAGGTTGTTGCTGCTGTCCCTTTTGGACAGACTGACCCAAACGATGGCCCTGCTGGGTATAGCACAGTTAACTTACCTGTAACAGGTGATCCATGGGAACAGCAGGAATAAGTCTTCACATATGGGTACGTCGGTACCGACTGAGCCTGCGCGGGAACGCTACCCAGCGTCCCAAAAAAGGAAAGCTTTTGGGAGCATCCCACAGCGCCTGCGCGCTGCCTTCCCGCCTTTCCTAACCGCCTCTCTGCAGTTCAAGTTTTAAAGCTGAGACAAAGAGAGAGAGGAAAGGAAAGATAGAGAGATACAACTCCTAGGGGAGGTGGGTGGGTTGTGAAGACTTACTCCTGCTGTTCCCAGAGATCACCTGTTACAGGTAAGTAACTGTGCTATCTCCAGGAACAAGCAGGAATGAGTCTTCACATATGGGGACTCCCCAGCTAGAGATGCCTGGGAGATCCCCAAGGTTGTGAGACCCTGAGAAGGGCTCTACATCCTGCCATGGATCTCGGGCATCCAACCAGGGATGGAGGGTAGGAGTTGATTAAGCATGGAACAGGTGTTTGAGAACAGCCTGACCAAACAAGGCATCCCGGCAGGAGTCCTTGTCCAAACAGTAATGGGCTGTGAAGGTATGAACCGAGGCCCAGGTGGCTGCTTGACAGATCTGGTCGATGGACACAGAATTTAGATGAGCCATAGAGGTGGCCATGGCCCTCACATTATGAGCTGTGACATGGCCCTCCAGAGAAAGGTTCTAACTCTGGTAGGCGAAAGAAATACACTGAGCAATCCAATTGGACAGTGTCCTCTTAGAGACTGGAAATTCCAAATGAGAGGGATCAAAAGCAACAAAGAGTTGAGAAGACTTTCTATGTTGCTGTGTCCTTTGTAAGTAAAAAGCAAGAGCCCTCTTACAATCCAGGGTATGAAGATTTCTCTCTGCACTTGATGCATGAGGACCTGGAAAAAAGACAGGTAAATACACCTCTTGGTTAAGATGAAAAGGTGAGACCACTTTAGGCATAAAGTGTGGATTGATCCTAAGGACTACCTTATCATGATGGAGCCTTGTATAAGGTGGATTAGCCACTAAGGCCTGCAGTTCACTGATGCGGCGAGCTGAGGTGCCTGCAATAAGAAAGATAACCTTCCAGGAAAGAAATTTCAAGGAGGTGGTGGCTAAGGGTTCAAAGGGTGGCTTCATGAGCTGACCAAGAACCAGATTCAAGTCCCATGCCACTGGAGGTGGTCTAATGGGAGGTTAAGTGAAAAGAAGGCCTCTCATGAATCTTGCAATAAGAGGATGAGAGGAAACAGGTTGTCCATTGAGAGGCTTGAGGGATGCTGCAATAGCACTCAAATGGACCCTTACTGAATTCGTTTTGAGGCCTGCATGGGAAAGATGCAGGAGATACTCTAGTAAAGAATTCAAAGGTATTGCTAGAGGGTTAATACCCTTCTCAGCACACCAAATGGTAAACCTTTTCCATTTAAAAGCATAGGAACGTCTAGTAGAAGACTTTCTGGAAGCATGAAGGATATCCCTTACTTGCTGAGAAAGATGTCAATCTTGAAGGTCTAAGCCTTCACCAACCAAGCCCTGAGATGGAGAGATTGGGGGTTCGGGTGCCACAACGTTCCCCCCTCCTGAGACAGGAGATCTGGAGCAGACCCTAAGTCCAGGGAGGGAGCTTGGGAAAGATGCAGAAGTAGAGGGTACCACACTTGGCGTGGCCAACGTGGAGCTATGAGGATCATAGTCCCTCGATCTCTCTGAAGTTTGAACAGGGTCTTGGGAATTAGGGGAATGGGTGGAAAGGCGTACAAGGAAGTCTTGACCCCAATGAAGGAGGAAGGCATCCCTGGCCTGAACTCCCTGACACGGAATTCTGGAACAGAATCGGGGAAGTTTGGCATTCCACAGACTTGCAAAGAGGTCTGTGTCCGGGGTTCCCCAGAGTTGAAAAATCTTGGCCACCTGGTCTGCATGCAGAGACCATTCGTGTGGAAGCAGAACTCGACTGAGTCTGTCTGCCCAAGAATTTTGAACTCCTGGAAGGTATACTGCCAGAAGATGAATTTGATGCTCTCTGGCGAAGGCCCACAATCTCAGAGCTTCGTTGCAAAGCGACAGAGCCAGTCCCTCCCTGCTTGTTCACATAGAACATGGCTACTTGGTTGTCCGTATGAATGAGGACTGTCTTGTAGCTGAGCAGGGTATGGAAGACTCTGAGAGCCAAGAAGATTGCTCTGAGCTCTAAGATGTTGATATGTAGGGAGGTCTCCTGTGGGGACCAAATGCCCTGGGTGGAGAGGTCTTGAAGATGAGCTCCCCAACCCTTTGGAGAGGCATCTGTTGTAAGGATTGCATGGGGTAACAACTGTTGGAAGGGGGACCCCAGCAACAGATTTTGAGTGGACTTCCACCACTAGAGAAACCAAAAGAGGAGCCTGGAGGTTGTTATTTTGTCTGACAGACCCCCCGATGCCTGGGTCCACTGGGTGGACAAAGTCCATTGAGCTGCCCTCATGTGAAGGCGAGCATAAGGGACCACATGCACAGTGGATGCCATGTGGCCTAGCAGTTGTAACATCTCTCGAGCAGTTAGATGGGTTTTTAACTGAATCTGAGAGGCTAACTGCACTAAGCGTAGGCAACGGGCCTGGGGAAGATAGGCCCTTTGCAGTTGTGGTATCCAGCAAGGCCCCTATGAACTCTAGAGACTGAGTAGGGGTGAGTTGGGACTTTGGAATGTTTATCACCAGTCCCAGATACTGCAGAACACGCATTGTGCAGGCTAGGGAAGTCTGGGCCTCTGATTGGGATGAAGCTCGGATGAGCCAGTCGTCCAGATATGGGAATACGAATATTCCTAGAGTGCGTAGGAAGGCAGAAGCTTGTAACCAAAGCAATTCTGCGTGCACCTATGGCAATGGCCGAGGCTCTGCTGGCCCCCTCAAAAGAGTCAAAGGATGCACGATTAGAAAATTTGGAAACATCCTGGGCATGCTTAAGCCAGGTAAGAAAGTCTTCCCTTTTATCTTCAGGAAAAAAAGGGAGGAAAGTTTGCAGATGATCTGTAACTTCCTTCAGAAACATCCCCATATAGAGACTATAGGAGTTGATTCTGGCAACAAGCATACTGGCCTGGAAAATTTTCCTGCCAAAAGCATCTAAAGGTTCTACATTCTCTTCCTGGAGGAGCAGATGAGTGCGCCTCTTTGCACTCTAACTTTTTCATAGCAGACTCCACCACAATAGAATGGTGAGGAAGCTGAGTTTATGAAATCCAGGACAAGGAGGGACACGATACATGGTATCCAACCTACGAGAATGAGAAGAGATGGTGAGAGGAGTCTCCCATATGCCTATCATGTGGTCATAAAGGATCTCATGAACTGGCAAAGTGGCTGCCTCTTTAGGAGCCTTCGGATATTGCAAAATATCCAATTTTTTGGCTCTAGGCTCTGTCTCAGGGGCTGAGATAGAAAGCCCCTTGGCCACTTCCCTTATGAAGTCTTGAAAAGACAAGTCTTCTGGAGGGGACATTCTTCTTTTTGGAGAAGGCGGCTCCTGAGGATGGAGTACCGATGCTTCGACAGAGGCCTCCGATGCATCAGAGTCTTCGGAGGAATCGAATTATCGCCTGTCTGGATGCTCCTGTAAAGCCCGATACGCATAGAGGGTGGTATCGAGATCAGGAATCATCGGACAGGGTACCGCTGCAGTCGACACCGAAGCCGATGTCAATGCAACCGGTACCGGCACCGGAACCGATATCGGAGCCGGTACCGACAACGAAGCTTGTTGCGGTACCAGCGGCGTCGCAGCTTGTATGAATGCCGTAATGGCACGCTGCATGGTCAGAACATTCTGATCCATCGACGCCATGAATGTCTGGAGGTCGGTACCGGCAGATTCCACCGGTACCCCAGAACATTGCAACAGGTGATCGGCCGAGGCCGTGCCATCGATGTCAACCTGTGACCCCATAGGAGGAGCTTTGGAAGCCGGAGCTTCCCGCCGGGGTACTTTTGCTGGTGCAGGATCCTCGAGGGCAAGCCCGGAGGCATCTCGATGCTTGGAGGGAAATCTACCCTTCGAGGACCAGCTGGACTTATGTTTGGTTACCTGAGATCCATAGGAGGAAGAAGCAGCCCTGGAAGACGTCGATGCCACCGAAGCTGCATCAGAGGGAAACAGTGTACTGAGCTTGGTTCTGTAAACAGTATACTGAGCTCGGTTCTGTAAACCTCTTTTAGACATCATAGAGCAGGACGCACAATCCGTTATGGAATGGTCAGGACCCAAACATTTAAGACACCAGCCATGGATGTGGGTAACGGAGATGGTACCGCTGCACTTAGTGCATTTTTTAAACCCGGAGGCAGGTTTTTCCATGAGGAATTTTCTGTTAGGCCTAAGGCCCAACGAAGAAAAAATACACTGAAGTGGAACAGAAAGTATCCTTTTTTTTTTTTTTTTTTTTTAAAGAAGAAAGAAAAAGACCGGCCGTACCGGTCCGACGTCGAAGGCGGCAGATGAGCGACCAAAGAAATAAAATAAAGAACGTCTTCAGCGGTGACAGGAACACGACCTGCTGGCTCCGCAGAAAAGAAGAACTGGAGAGAGGCGGTTAGGAAAGGCAGGAAGGCAGCACGCAGGCGCTGTGGGATGCTCCCAAAAGCTTTCCTTTTTTGGGACGCTGGGGAGCATTCCCGCGCAGGCTCCGTCAGTACCGACGTACCCATATGTGAAGACTCATTCCTGCTTGTTCCTGGAGATAGGAGGGATAAAACTTCTTACTGAATAATGGTTTCTTGTAGGATTTTTTCCTTGCAGGATCAGCTGTAGATTTAGACAATCTATCCAAGGTGATATTGTCAGCATCTATCTCATTAGCTTTTTCCTGCCAAATCTTGCCAAAGAGATTCTCTCCTGTGCAAGGAATATTCCCTAGTTTATCCTGTACCCAAAGTTCCAAGTCAGATGGCTGGAGCCAGGCAATCCTACGTGCACCTATGGCAATAGCAGAGGTTCTGATTATGCACTCAAAGCAGTCAAAGGCTGCACGATTGACAAACTTGGAAACATCCTGAGCATGTTTGACAAGGTCGAGGTAATCCTGCCTCTTATCAGGAAGGAGAGGGCTCATAAGCTCTAAATCTCCTGTGACCTCCTTAAGGAACATTCCCATATATAATATATAGGAACTGATCCTAGCAGAAGGCATGGAAGCCTGGTAGGTTCAATGCCCAAAGGCGCCAAGAGTCCTACACTCACGTCCTGGAGGATTAGATGCATGCCTTTTTGCACTCTTGATCCTTCTCATAGCTGATTCCACCACCATGGAATTTTTATTTATTTTTATTTATTTAAAGGGTATTTGTATCCCGCCTTATCCTTTAATCAAGGCGGTGAGCACAGCAAGCAATCAGTGTAAGTGTTGTGTGTTGGTGAGCTTTATGTACAGTGTGGGTGCGAGTGTTTTGATTTGTGTGAGCTATTTACATATGCGCTATGTACAGTATATACATTGGGTTCTGGGTCCAGGCTTGGTGGTTTCCGTGAGCTGTCATTAGTCCAGATTGGAATGGTGTGGTAGCTGAGTCTTCTGAAACCCAGGACAAGGAGGAACTCGATACATGGTGTCGCGTCTTCGAGAGTGAGGAGATGTGGTTAGAGGTGTTTCCCACATCCTTAACATAAGATCATGCAAGATCTCATGAATAGGTAAGGTAGCTGCCTCCTTGGGAGCTTTAGGGTATTGTAGGATTTCTAATTCCTTTGCCCTAGGCTCTTTTTCAGGAGCCACTGTGATGGAAAGACCTTGAGCCACATCTCGGATAAAATCCTGAAAGGACATATCCTCTGGTGGAGACATCCTATGCTGAGGAGAAGAATAATCCTCAGGAAGACGTACTCTGGTATCGGCAGAGCTTTCAGAATCTTCAGACTCATCCGAGGATTCAAAGTACCTCCCATCCGGGTGATCGTGCAAGGCACGGTACCGGTACCGATCGAAGTCAGCATTGGAGGAGTCCAGTACAGACTTGTCAATACCGGATGGGATAAGCATGACTCAGTCCCGGTAGAATACCTGCTGATGTCGATGCAGTCGATACCGGTACCGGAGTCGGTGCCGGTACCGGGTAAATTGTCTGAAGCAGTTTCAAGGGCATCGAGGCTGTGAGAAGAGCCGCCAGACTGCGTTCAATAGCCAAGAATCTCAGGTCTATCGACGCTGCCAATGCTTGGGTATCGGTACTGGATGAAGCAGCCGGTACCCCAGAACATGGCACCAGTAGTTCTGCCGAGGTTGAGGCCTCGAGAACATCCTGGAGCCCCGTTAGTGCTTTGGAAGTCGAAGCCTTCCACTGGGGCAATTTTGCAGGTGAAAGTCCCTCAAGGGCAACGCCAGAGGCATCTCAATTCTTAAAGGGAGATCTACCCTTTGAGAACCAGCTAGATTTAATGTTTAGTTACCTGAGATCCATGGGAGGAAGACGAAGCCCTGGAAGACGACGAAGCCCTGGAAGACGTCGATGCCACAGAGGCTGCACCGGAGGGAAAAAGGGTGCTAAGTTTAGCAGCTCGGTTCTACAGGCCCCTCTTCGACATCATCCCACAGGCAACACACTCCGAAATAGAGTGGTCATGACCTAAACATTTGAGGCACCACTCATGGGTGTCTGTGACGGAGATGGTAGCACCACACTTAGAACACTTTTTAACCCCCAAAGCAGGTTTTTCCATTTTAAAGGAAAAAAATGTTGGGCCTAGTGCCTAAAATGGCACGTGGCTCCTGAGGAGAAAATACCTGGAAAAGACTCCAAAAGAAAGGGTTTTTTTCTTCTTTTTCAAAAAAAAAAAACAAAAAACGGCGGTACCAGTGTAGCGTCGAAGGAAGGCAGACGCGACCACAAAAAAGAATAAAAGGGAATTATTTTCTGCAGTGACAGGATGTGCAACCTGTCGGCTCCGCGGAAAACGAAGAACTGGAGAGGGATAGTTGGGAAAGGCAGGAAGGCAGCACGCAGGCGTTGTGGGATGCTCCCCAAAGCTTTCCTATTGGACGCTGGGGAGCGTTCCCGCGCATGCTCTGTCAGTACTGACGATACCCATATGTGAAGACTACATTCTTGCTTGTTCCTGGAGATAACAGCTTGAAGTTGCAGTTCAGGATGTACTGGATGCCATTGAAGATCCAAGCAATATTCCCTGATAGTTCGAGTGTTGGAGGAAGTGTGTAGCGAGAGGGGATCTTCTGTAAATGATGTGGCAGTGCCCAAAAGTGCAGGAGTATTGGGGGAAGGTAGGTAAGCTATGCGTGAAAATTACAGGAGTCTCACCTGCAATGGTAATGCTCAATGAGGAGGGGGACCGTGATAGGGGAATGTTTATAGGGTACAGTATCCTGGCAGCACGTTTGAGTGTTACGGTGGTGGACGAATGTGGAGGTACCTCCGATGAAGGAGGTGGTGAGTAAGTTGGAACAGCTGTGGGGGTTGTGTGCGATTGAAGAGCATCGACAAGGTCAGTAAACACCAAAAGGTGTGGCAATGGTATGTACTATGGAGAGGGAAGAGCGTGGAGCAAGTATGGGGGGGAGGCAGAGGGGAGAGAGGGAATGAGGGGTAGAGTAGGGGCAGAGGGTGGTTATGGGGGGAGGGGGTGGGGGTGGGGCAAGCAGAATTTGGGAGTAAGGGAATAGTAGGCAAAATAGGGCAATGTAAATAACAAGCAGTTTCCTGTATAGTTGTACCATATATGTATATAGTTGACCATGTTTCCCTATTCAAGGGAACCACTGATGTATATAGTTACCCCGTTTCTCCAAGTTTCTACTCCCTGTTAAATGTAATGACCAGATATATGTAAGCTGTCGGATGTTTCTGTTCAATGTAAACCGCGCTGATAGTAAATAGTGCGGTATATAAGAATTGTTAATAAATAAAATAAATTGTATAAGAGCAATAAAAGATGAGGAATAGTGAATATAACTGCACTGTATCTAGTGTGGGGGGGGAATAGGGTGGGGTAAAGGTAGATGGTGATGTTGAGGTTTGTGTTTGCGTTTAAGATTTCAAGGGGAGGTGGAGGTTGAGGTTGGAGTGGGTATATATCTGTTAAAAATGAAGAATTGTCCTGTAACAGTTGTACTATTGGAGTGTAACAGTTTGAAAATAATAAAAAAAATATAAATTAAAAAAATGGGGTCATACAGGATAACTGTTTGAAAAGCATTAGTCTAAGAACAGTATCTGATAATCCAAGAGCACAAGATGGGAAGTGAAGCTGGAGAGGCTGATGGCTGGCTGGTTGAATGGATTCCTGGCTGGCTAGATGGGGGGTTTGATAGAGGAACTGGGGAGAAATGGGGGATAGAGGTGCTGAGTGAAGGCAGGGTTAGGGGAAATAAAAGAGAAACTGACCCGTTGGTGAATGGGGCAGGATACCATTGGGTGAACTTTGACAGTGCTTTTCAAACTTTTATCCTGTATGACCCCATTTTAACAACTGAAAATTCACATGACCCCAGATGATGAAATAAAACCGGCAGATTTCCAACCTCCTTCCCCTCATTTAAAGCAGGAAGGCGGCAGCAGCAACAGTAGTGGCAACAGCAGCAGCAGTCCGCATAGGGTCCCTTGTGTCAGTGTGTAATGTGTGCTTACAGACTTCCAGTTCTCAGCATGGGTTCCAGCCTAACGGGAAGCTTACCCAGGAAGGGCAATAGCCCATGAATGTTCACTGGCTCATAGGCCACATGCTGACTGACTGGCATAGGTCACAGTGAAAGTACTGAGATGGAGAAATGCCGTTTCTGTGACCCCATTCACTAATAATGTGATCCCATTTGGGATCCAAACCCCAAGCTTGCTCTAGTAAATCCATCTGAAACCTCACAGGGGTTCTCTCCCCGCTCCCCCCCCCCCCGTTTTAATCTTTGGTGGAAACAGTAGGCTGGTTGGGTGGGGGGGGGGGTCCAAAAGAGGTTTAAGCCTGGCTTCTAGACAGAGATTTGATAAAACCTATTGTAAAATTTGAGTAAGCTTGCTCTTCCTTAGAAGGCTCTGTCCACTCCTGATAAGCCTACTCCATATAGAATAGTAGCACATGTGAATAAATGAATGACTGCCTTTTCTGTTTGCTATATGAGGAGAAAGTCAGAAAGTCAGTGGGGTAGCCAGAACCAAAGTTTTGGAGGGGAGCGGGGGGGGGCATTAGTCATATAGGTGTGAACTATATTATAGTCATATGAATAATGCCTTAAAATACACCATAAAGTGTCGTTACAAACCTGTAACAGGTGTTCTCCACGGACAGCAAGAATCAGTCCTCACATATGGGTGACGTCGATGCCAACAGAGCACTGCGCAGAGCATCTCCCCAGCTTTCAAAGGAAGTCTTTGGAGATGCCACCATGCATGTGTGGTCCCCCTTCCCACCCAAGACCGCCATAACTAGAGTCCAACCAAGAAGACGGCAAAAAAAGAACAGCAACTCCAAGAGGAGGAGGGAGGGTTGTGAGAACTAATTCCTGCTGTCTCTGGAGAACACCTGTTACACATGAGTAACTACGCTTTCTCCAAGAACAAGCAGGAAGTCGGTCCTCACATATGGGACTCCCTAGCTCCAGGCTACCGAGGACCGGTAAAAAAACAGGAGCACAGCCCGGCCTTGGGCAGCCACAGGCAAATCCTGATGACAGACTTGAGGGACCCCAGTGTCCAGGGAGAATCATGGCTCTGATAGCCTGAACAAGAAGGGTCGGAGGGCAGGAGCTGTCTAAACCCCGAAGAGGTTACAATGTACAGTCTGGCCGAAGGCACTGTCACATTGGGGACTCCCTCTCCAGGCAGTAGTGGGCTGCAAAAGCGACTGAGGTTGCCATTGCCCAGACATTGTGTGCCATGACTCTGCTCTGGGGGATACAGGCTCGACTGTGGGCGAAGGTGATGCAGTCTGCCACCCAGATGGATATGGTTCGCTTGGGGCCAGTCAGCCCCAGTCAGCTGGGGTCGAATGAGACGAAAAGCTGCAAGGCTTTATGGTGGCCATGGGTCCACTGCAGGTAGAAGGACAGGGCTCGCTTACAGTCCAGGGAATGGAGAACAGACAAAGAGTCGGTGTGGGGACATGGAATAAGGGTAGGCAGCACTATCTCCTGATTCAGGTGGAAGTCAGTGACCACCTTCGGGAGAAACTTCAGGCGAGTGCGAAGCACATCCTGTTCTTGTAGAATCTGGTGTAGGGTGGCTCAGCCACCAAGACCTGAAGCCCACTGACCCTGTGGGCAGAGGTGAGTGAGGGACCCTGTGGCAGAAAAGATAGCATAAGGGACAGATAGCCAAGGGTTGGAAGGGCGGCTTGGTAAGCTGCGCCAGAACTACATTGAGATCCCAACTCTGCCAGGGGTGGATGGACAGGGGGATATGGAGAGCAATAAACCCCACACAAACATGGTAATGAGGGGTTGCACAGACAGAGGCTTGCCTTCCACAGGATGGTGGTTGACGGAGAGTGCACTCAGACGCACCTGGACGGAGTTGGACTTAAGTCCAGACCATGAGAGGAAGAGGAGATAGTGAAGGACTGAAGGTACCTGGCAAGAAAATGGGTTGAATTGGTGCTCCGAGCATGACACAGAGAATCGGCGCCATTTGAAGTTGTAAGCCTGTCTTGTGGAGTCCTTACAAGAGTCTAGAAGGATTTCCTCCATCTCCTTGAACAGATTAAGGGAAGCTAAAGGCAACTTGTTCAACCGCCAGGCCACGAGGGACAGGGATCCCAAGTTGGGGTAGAGTATCGAGCCCTCCTTCTGTGTCAAGTGTCCTGGAGAACTCCCAAGGGGGACTGGGGATTCCGCCAAGAGGCAGAGCAGCAAGGGGAACCAGGGGTGTCTGAGCCATCTTGGGGCCAAGAGGATCATCGACGCCTTGTCCCGTTGGACATTGAGGGTCCAGGCTATCAAGGGCATGGGGAGGGAAGGCATACAGCAGGCCCCTCGACCACAAGATGAGGAAGGCATCCGCCTCCACCCGGGAGGGGTGGGGTTGGGGGGCTGCAGAACTGGGGCAGCTGAGCATTGGTCGGTCTGGCAAAGAGGTCCGGGCTAGGGCAACCCCACATCCAAAATAAGCCCAAGCACTATCTCTGCGCCCAGGTGCCACTCATGCGGTTAGAGGATCCTGCTCAGCCTATCCGCCAGGATATCGCTCTGGCTCGGTAGGTAGACCGCTCTGAGGAAGATCCCATGGCAGGTTGTGAAGGAATAAAGGGCCACAGCCTCCTAGCAGAGGTGGTAGAAGCCTGTGTCACCCTGCTTGTTTACATAGAATATAGTCACCTGGTTGTTCATCTGGATGAGCAGACTGTTGCTGTAGGTGGCTCCGGAAGGCCCTGAGAGCGAGGAAGACTGCTCTGAGCTCAAGCAGGTTGATCTGCTGCTAGCTCTCCTCGGGGGACCAGGCTCCCTGAGAGTGCAGCGCTCTCCGCAATGGGCACCCCAGCCTATCAGGGAGGCGTCCGTCATGAGGGCCCTCTGGGGGCTCAAGGGCTGAAAGGCCATGCCCACTTGCAGTTGCTTAGCGTCCTGCCATCAGGTAATGAACTCAGTCAGTTGTCAAGACACAGTGTCTGTTGCGGAGCCGGCTGGTGGCCTGAGATCACTGTGACCGGAGGCACCACCGAGCCGCCCTCATGTGGAGGTGGGCATCGGGAAGCACATGGACTGAGGCGGCTATGTGGCCCAGGAGGCAAAGCAACATTCAGGCCGACACTGCGTGGTGCTGCTGTAGCTCAGCCGTGGGCCGATCCGCCCTATTGAAGGGGAGGAAAGCCTTGACCTGGACCATGTTGAGGCAAACCCCGATGAACTCCAGCGTTCGAGTCAGGATAAGCTGGGATTTCGGACTGTTTATCACAAACCCCAGGTGCTGTAAGACCAGAATGGTACCACCGGTGGCCTGCCTGACCCCCAAGGCAGGGTCCCCTTTTACCAGCCAATTGTTGAGGGAGGGGAAGACGTAACTCTTTTGGAGGCAGAGATAGACTGCCACCACCAGCAGACACTTGACGAAAACCCTTGGGGTGGAGGAGAGGTCAAAGGCAAGAACCCTGTACTGGTAGTGGTCATCTCCGACCACAAACCTCATGTACTTTCTGCGATTGGGATGGATAAGAATGTATGTGTAAGCATCCTTTAAATCCAAGGAGCATAGCCAAGCTCCCTGCTGAAGGTAGGGCAGCAGTTTTCCAAGGGAGAGCATCTTGAACTTCTCATGCACCAGGAACTTGAGGTTTCTTAGGTCCAGGATGGGCCTCAGGCCCCGTGTCATTTTTTGGGACCAGGAAGTACCTGGAGTAGAAACACTTCCCTCTTGAGGGGAGAGGTACAGGCTCCACTGTGCCATCCTTGAGGACTACCGCAAGCTCTTGCGGTAGCAGGGCCTGATGTAGAGGGGACCAAGGGGGTTCCTTGGGAAAAAAAAGGGACGGAGGAGTCCGTTTCGGATGCAAAAGATAGCCTTCCTGGATGACCTGGAGAGCCCATGTGTCGGTGGTAATGTGGGCCCACCAGTGGGCAAAGTGGACCAGGCATCCCCCCTGTGGGAGTGCTGGTCCTCCAGAGAAAGAGGGGCTATGCTGATGGCATCAAAACCCCGACCGAGGCTGTGCTGGGGCTGGTATCTGGATCTTCTGACCCTTGGGTCTGTGTGGTCCCTAGCCTGGGCCCTTGCCCTCATGACCCTGCTGAGGGGGTCTGGGCAGCTGAGTAGGCAGGGTAGCCCCGATAGAGTTGATTCTTCCGGAGGAAAGGGGGCTTCTTTCCCTGTGGTCTTTTCAAGAGTGGAGGTTTTTCCTCGAGTCAGGTCCGAGTAACATACTATCAATCTCAGCCACCTTATCCTCCATTGGCCTGCCAAAGAGCTGATCTCCAAGACACGGGGCACCCAGGTGTTTTTCCTGCACCCATTGCTCAAGATCTGATGATTGCAGCCAGGCCTGGCATCTAGCGCCGATGCTGGCAGTGGCCACACTGGCAATGGATTCGAAGTAGTCCTAAGTGGCTCGGGAAAAGTATTTGGAGCACTCCGCAACAGAATTCGTTAGAGCCTGGAAACAAAGATGGTCTCCATCGAGGCCAGCGGTGTTGCCACCAAGCTCCTTAGCCAGGTCCCGCAGGAACATGCCAATGTAGAGTTGGTAATTTTGAATGCGGCAAGCCAGCATTGAGCCCTGGAAGCATTTGTGCCCCAGTGCATCTAGCATGTGGGACTCCCTGCCCAGAGACTGAGGAGTGCGTTTTCAAGCTTTTTTGCCGGAACATGGCTGACAACCACCATGAAAGTGTGTGGTAGCTGCGCCTTGCAGAACCCCAACCCCTGCTGGACCCGAAACATCGTGTCGAGACGTCTGCTCACGATGGGTACTGAGGCTGGGGTCTCCCACATCTGGAGGAGAAGCCGGGTGAGGATGGGAGGCACAGGGACCGTCAGGGTCTCTTTTGGCAGTGCCTCGTACTGGAGGATGTCTAATTCCTCAGTATGCATGTCATCCTCAGACGCTGTCGTGAGGGAGAAAGCCTGTGCCATATCGCTGACGAACTTGAGGAAAGAGGTATCCTCAGAAAGGGTACAGGCACCTGGCAGCTGGGGGAGCCAGGTCCTAGGGGAGGACAGAGGACGAGACCCTCTCCAAAGATCCGCCCGAGGCATCTGGCCTTCTGCGATCGCAGCAGCGGCACAGGGAGTCCTCTATGTTGAGGTCCCTGTGGTCTCTGCGGGGCTGGGGGTCGGCAACCGCTGTGATGTGAGAATGTAGAAACGTTGTGCTCTAAAGCCAACATACATGCTTCCCGCTCAGGGGTTGCAGCCATGGACACCGACACCAGAGTGACCAAGTCAGGTGTCAAAGAAGAGAGGGGGTCCTCTATGGGACAGGCCTCAGGAGACTGCGATCACTGGAGGCCACCACCTCAGCCCTGAAGAGCTTCCGAAGGTGTTCCTGCTCCAGTTTCTTGGAAGCTCTACAGGGATTAAGGAATCAGGCATGAGATTTCTCATGCTTGTCCATTTCCAAAGACAAGGCTCTCAAGGTCTTCCTCTTATTTTTATGTACACGCTCAGGCAACCCCTGCTCGGAGTGTTAACGAGCCTGCAGAGGGGCCACGGGAGCCTTATGCGAGTCAGAGGAGCCATGTGGGGCCTTTGGACATGAGGCTACTGGGGAAACTGGATTAAGTCTGCTCAAACAGAACGACATCTTCCGCAGGCAGATGGCTCTGTATGGTCTTAGCGGACATTTTCTTGCACAAGGAGCATTCCTCTGGGTTGTGGTCTGTGCTCAAACAAACATCGGAGGCAATCAGTCAGTGTCTGAGTGACACGTTTCTAGAGCACCAATCACTTTTTTTTTTTTTTAAGTTAGTAGCCACTGGGGCAAAAAAAGAACCCCAGTGAGGCTGAAGACCCTCAAGGTGGACAGCGGTTAAAAAAGGACACAAAAGCACCGAGATGGAAAAAGCATGACAAAAGAATATTGAGGCCCGGTGAGTTTGCAGCAGGTCTTGGGCAGGAAAGCATACTCGCTCACCAATAACAGGTGTTCTCCAGGGACAGCAGGAATCAGTTCTCACTTATGGACGATGTCGGCACAGAGAGCCCGCGTGGAGCAATTCCACAGCTTTCAAAGAAAACCTTTGGGATTGCTGCCACACATGCATGGTCCTTTTTCCGCCCAAAGGTGCCATCTTGCTCAGTCAGGTCCCAGAGCTAGAGCCCTACTAAGCAGATGGCAAGGGAAGGATAAAAAAATTGCAACTCTTCAGGGGAGGTGGGAGGGTAGTGAGGACCGATTCCTGCTGTCCCTGGAGAACACCTGTTACAGTTGTGTAACTACATTTTCTCCAGGAGCAAGCAGGAAATCAGTCCTCACTTATGGGACTCCCCAGCTACAGGCTACCAAACCTGTAATCCAAAAACGCCTCCGTGAGGCTGTGATCAGAAGCTGATGCCCGAAGGAAACAGAGTCCTTGTGTCCCTGAGGCTAAGCTCTCAGCAGCTGCAGAAGAAGGGTCGGAGGGCAGGAGCTGCTTATACCCTGAACAGATTATGGAGTACAGCCTGGCCGAAGGCGCTGTCCTGGCAGAACTCCCTCTCCAGGCAGTAGTGCAAAGCGAAAGTGTTCGCTGAAGACCAGGTCGCAGCCCAACAGATGTCCGCCAGAGGCACTGAGAGCAGCGAAGCCATCAACACCGTGCACGGTGACCCGTCGATCCAGCCTGGGCAAAGGCGATGCAGTCTGCCACCCAGATGGAGAGGGTGCACTTAGTAAGTTGGGATTGTAGGCGATGAAGAGCCAGTCGGACTTGCGATGAACCCGGGTGCGGTGCAGATAGAAGGCGAGAGCCCTCTTGCAGTCGATAGTATGCAGGACCGCCGATGCCTGGTCAGCATGAGGTCTCAGAAAGAAAGTCAGCAAGACTATCTCCTGATTAAGATGGAAATCCAAGACCACTTTCGGAAGGAACTTGGGCTGGCAACGAAAGACCACCCTATTCCCGTAGAACCTGGTGTAGGGGGCCTCTTGTCATGAGGGCTTGAAGTTCGCTGACTAGCCGCACCAAGGTCAAGGCCACCAGGAAAACTACCTTCCAGGAGAGATGCCAGAGCAAGCATGTCGCCATCAGCGCAAAGGGTGGCCATATCAACTGCATGAGCACGATGTTCAGGTCCTATTCTGCTGATGGAGGCCGGACGCGGGGGCCTAGAAAGCAAGAGGCCCCGCATGAAGCAGGAGACCAGAGGCTGGCCCGAGAGGGGTTTACCCCCAACAGGGAAATGGTTGGCCAAAATGGCACTCAGGTGAACCCTGAGTTGGATTTCAGCCCCACCCACGAGAGGTGGAGGAGGTACTGAAGGACCCACCAGGTGGAACAGAACGGGTCAATCTGGAGCTGGGAGCACCAGATCGAGAAGCATCGTCACTTCAGGGCGTAGGCCCATCTCGAGCCCTTCCTCGACGCGAGAAGGACTTCTTCAATCTCCTCTGGGAGACGCAGTGATGCTAAGGAGACCCATTCAGCCGCCAGGCCGTCAGGGATAGCGAGACCAAGTTCGGGTGAAGCACCTGTCCCTCTTCCTGCGTCAGCAGGCCTGGGGCACTGCCCAGGGGAACTGGAGGCTCCACCGAGAGTCTGAGCAGAAGAACGAACCAGAGCTGTCAGGGCCATGACGGGGCTACAAGGATTACCGAAGCTCGGTCCTGCCGAATCTTGTAGAGGATCCTCGCAATGAGAGGAGTGGGAGGGAACACATACAGAAGCCCAGAGGTCCAGTCCAGGAGGTATGCATCCGGGGCCACCCTGCTCAGGTGCGGCAATGGCCCAAAAAAGCAGGGAAGCTGCGCATTCACCGGGCTGGCAAACAGGTCTATGGACGGAGTCCCCCCAGCAGCAGAATAGGTGGAGAGCCACCACTGGCCTCACCCACACGAGTGGCGCCTGAAGAATCATGCTGAGTCTATCTATGAGGAAGTTGTCCTGGCCCAGGTGGTAGACAGCCCTTAAGGTAATGCCCCAGCATACAGCGAAGGAGCAGAGGAGGACTGCCTCCTGACAAAGGAGGCGGGAGCCCGTGCCCCCTTCCTTGTTTATGTAGATCACCACAACTCTGTTGTCGGACTGCACAAACACCGACTTGCCCTTCAGATGGTACTCGAAGACCTTCAGGGCCAACCTGACTGCTTGGAGCTCGAACAGGTTGATCTGCTGCCAGGACTCCTCAGGCGGCTACTGTCCCTGGCTGCATAGGTTGCCATAGTGGGCACTCCAGCCCAACAGCGAGATGTCAGTCGTCAAGACGAGCTCCTGCTGCTGAGTCTGGAAGGGCATGCCCTGAGGGAGGCGCAGGGGATTTTTCCACCAATGCAGGGAACTAAATAGGCTGTGGGAGACCCGGACAGGGTCCCGGAGGCGCCCTGAGGCACCATTGTGCCCATCCTCATGTGCATGCAGATATGGAGGATGACATGGATAGTCTAGGACCTTGGCAGCCAGGGCATGGAGCCAATCCGCGCAGGCTCAGGGGAGAAGGGCACCGATGAACTCCAGGATCTGCACCGGCTCGAGGTGGGACTTGGAGTAGTTGACCAGGAAGCAGAGGCATTTGAGGGGGGCTGTGCGTGATGCCAAAAGGCACGCATCCTCTGCCGATGTGCCCATGACTAGCCAGTCTAAGTAAGGGTAAATGGGTATGCCCTGCAGCCGGAGGTGAGCTGCAGCCACTGACAGGCACTTTGTGAAGACTCGTGGGGCAGACGCGAGCCCGAGGGGAACACCCCGTACTGATAATGCTCCCCTTGCACCCTGAAATGCAGGTATTGCCTGTACTTGGGGTGGACTGGAATATGGGCGCAAGCGTCTGAGATCCAAGGAGCATAGCCAATCGCCCTGCCGGAGGAAGGGCAGCAGGATGCCAAGCGATAGCATTTTGAACTTCTCCCACACCAGAAACTTGTTCAGGTTCTTGAGATCGATGATAGGGCACAGGCCCCCCTGTCCTTTTCGGGACAAGGAAGTACTGGGAGTAAAACCACCGACCTCGAAGGTGCAGTGCAACCCTTTCAACCGCCTCCTGACCAAGGAGGTTGTTCACTTCTTGTTGCAAGCCAGCCTGGTGTGAGGGAAGCCGAGTAGGCTCTTCTGGGGAGAAGGGAGGAGGAAGTCTGTCCAGATGAAGACAATAACCGTCCCAGATCACCTGGAGGATCCAGGTGTCTGATGTAATCGTTGCCCACTCAGGGACAAAAAGACAGGCATGCTCCCCACAGGCAGAAGTGCCGCAGGAGGGGGGGGGGTGACGAGAAGCTATATATTTGGCATCAAAACCCCGGAGCTGGCTGGGGTGGCACCGGCAGTTGGGTCTTTTGGTTTCCAATGACCCTGAGCTCCCTCTTTGCCCTGAGCGCTGGTCATTGGCACCAGGGTAGGTGGGTAGGATGGGTATCCCCGGTAGGGCAGCCCCATCCTCTGAAAGGAAGGCTTTTTGCTGTGCTGCTTCTTCCGTGGAAGAAAAGAGGTTTTACGATAGGTGTGAGTCACGAACTCAGTCTCAATCTCAGCTGCTTTGTCCTCCATAGGCTTGCCAAACAGCTGCTCGTTGAGGCAGGGGACATCTAGGAGATTCTCCTGGATCCACTATTCCAGGTTTGAAGACTGGAGCCATGCTTGGCATCAAGCTCCAATGCCAGCCACTGCCATGCGGGTGGAGGACTCTAACCTGTCATATGCAGCGCAGGACAGGTATTTTGAGCAGTCTGCGACCGACCTCAGGAGGGTCTGGAACATGAGGTGGTGTTTGACCCAGAGGCCTGCGGAGAAATCGCCGAGCTCTTTGGCAAGGTCACGAAGAAACATAACCATATACAGCTGGTACGCCTGGATGCAGCACGCCAGCATGGATCCCTGGTAAGCCTTGACCCCCCAAGGGAGTCGAGGGCGCGGGATTCCCTGCCAGGCAGGGCCAAAGAGTGTGACTTCGGGCTCTTCTGCTTCCGCATGGCCGATTCAACCACCATGGAGGTATGAGGAAGTTGAGTCTTCCGAAACCCCGGGCCGCACTAGACCCTGTACATGTCAGTGTCTCTTGCTGGCGATGGGGACAGAGGCGGGGTGCTTCCCACATGCGGAGGAGCAGCCAGGATAGGATGGGCAGTATAGGGACCGTAAGAGACTCCCTAGGTGGAGACTCATAATGCAAAATGTCAAGTTCCTCCGCCCTTGGTTCCTCCTCTGTCTGAGTGGGCAGATTGAGGGCCAGCGCCATATTCCAAACACCAAGAAAGAGTTGCCCTCAGGAGGCGAGCTCCTTCGCGTGGTGGAAAGGGATGGTTCAGAGGGAAGGTCCCTATGGGCGTGGGTCTCCGGGGAGGTATCCCCGTCCAACTCCCAGCTTGAGACGTCCGACGAGGACTCCGAATCGGGCTGATCCCCATATCCAGTGGCCGAAGCCCGCTTGAAGCTGGAGGCACTGCCTCTGGAAGACCTTGCCCCCGAGGAACGGGATAGCGAACGAGACCGGTGCCGAGGACCCTCATGAGGCCCACAGCTCTCGGGGGTTTCCAAGGTGGTTTTTGGTACCCCTGTCGGGGGATCCTCTGTCTCTAGGCGTGGGCCAGCCGTGCTAAGCAATAGCATCTGGTGGGCAGCTAGGAAGGCATAAATGCTATGCTCTAGTGCCAGCATACAGGCCTCCCACTTAGTAGTGGGGCCCTGCGACGCCAACACCAGGGTGACCGGGTCTGGTGTGGAGGAGGATGAGAAGGGGTCCTCGCCGGGACGACCCTCGGGAGACCGGGTGCCATCGCTGGAGGCCTCCGTATCCGTACGAGGTACCTTTCAAGGCCGCTCATTGTCAGACTCACAGGAACATCGGGGAGGGCTGAGGGAACAAGCACGAGCGAGCTCGCGCTTGTCTGGAGCCCCCGACAGCGACTTCGAGGTAGTCAGACTTCTGCTTATGGCTTAACAAGGCCTTAATGGACATTTTCTTATAGAGAGCATAGCTCCGGGTTGTGGTCAGCCCCCAGACACTGCAGACAACAGTCATGGGTCTCCATGAGCGACATTCTTGGAGCATCTGTCACATTTTTTTAAACCGGTGGCCATGGGGGCAAAAAGACCCCCTGCAAGGTTGAAGACTCGAGGCCAGCGGTTAGGAAAAAAGGGCACAAAAAGGGCCTGAAGGGAAAAATGAAAAGGAAGGTAAAAAATGGAATCCCCTAGCTCACCGCCGAGGCAGAGGCATAGGGGAAGACGGGAGAGGACCGGTGCAACTGGAAAAGAGGCCAAAAGGCCGAAGATAAAAACACTTTGAGGGACGAGGGCGTGTCCCCGAAGGGCTCCACGGAAAAAGGGAGAATGAGCAAGATGGCATTTTTGGGCAGAAGGACCACGCATGCATGGCAGCAATCCCAAAGGCTTTCTTTGAAAGCAGGGGAATTGCTCCGCACGGGCTCAGTCGGTGCCAACGTCACCCATAAGTGAGGACTGACTTCCTGTTTGTTCCTGTAGAAAGGAGCTGGCACAAGCCAGAAAGATACAAAAATAGCATGAGAAAAATATTTTTTTTCCTGGGGGGACGAGATAAGATGAACGTCTGCAGAGCTCTGCGGAAAAGGGGAGACTGAGCAAGATGGCAGCCTTGGGTGGGAAGGGGACCACGCATGCGTGGTGTCATCTCCCAAAGGCTTTCTTTCAAAGTTGGGGAGATGCTCCACGCAGCATTCCATCGTCGTCACCCATATGTGAGGACCGACTTCCTGCTTGTTCCTGGAAAATGGATTTTTAAGTATTCTGCAAGAGATAGAAAATTAGCAGGAAAAGTTTAATTTTACTCTTTCCAATAGTCCCTCCAGTCCAGTCAAGTGGATTAAGCATGACAGCAGGTGGAAACTGAGGAACAAACTCTCAGTGCAGTATAAATAGCCTGTGCCCACTGACCGAGTCAGTATTGGATATTCCCCAAGCAAAACTCTAGGCTACGACCCTTATCCTCACACAGGTCCCCACTAAAACAACCAAGGATCACACCAGCCTGTAGGAGCCTTGCGCCGAACACCCCTGCAATTATCACAGGGACAGCTATGCCACAAAATAATGCACCAAAAGCAGGGCCCACCAGTATTCCCCCCAAAGGGAGCTCCAATTGTTCAACATATGCGTACCTAAGAAAATGTGCATCTTCACAGAATAACCTGCCGGAGTCCCGCAAAAGACCTGAAACGATGGAGGGTTCTAGACTGGAGGGACTACAGGAAAGAAAATTAACAGTTAAGGTCTAATTTCACCTTTCAGGGCTTCCCTCCAGTCCAGTCCAGTCAAGTGGGTCATAGAGCAGTACTAATGTTGGGAGGGAACCAAAGCCCCCACCCACAGCAGCGCTACCCCAAAGTGCACATCCTGCTGGGCCTGAAGATCCAAGGGGTAACGCCACATGAAGGAATGCAGAGGACCAAGTAGCCTCCCAACAGATGTCAAGGGGAGGCACCCTCCCCAGCTCTGCCCAGGATGAAGCCTGAGCTCTAGTCAAGTGGGCCTTTAGGCCTATCGGCACCTGTCTGCCATTCAACAAATAGGCAGACTAGATTGTCTCACAGATCCAATGGGTGAGAGAGGTCTTAGAGGATGCCTCCACTTTCTGTGGGCCACCAAAGAGGACAAACCACCTTTCTAAATGCCAAAAGGCCAGAGTTGCTGCCAGATACCACTTCAGAAATCGGCAAACATACAGCTTGCGCAGGAGAGAAAATTCCACAGAGTCCTGCAAATGAGGGCAGAGCGACTGTCTGAGGTGGAAATCAGACCATCTTGGGCAAAAAAGAAGGGACCATCCACAGGACCACCTTCTTAGAGAAAATCAGAAAGGACTCCCTGCAGGACAGTGCCTGCAGCTCTGAGATGCACTGGGCAGAACAAATGGCCATGAGGAAGACCACCTTCAGGGTCAAGTCCCTGAGTAAGGCCGCCCAAAAAAGTCTGAAGGGTGGGCCTCAGAGGAGCCAAGACTAGGTCAGTATCAGCAGCTTGTTAGGGGGACAAAGGTGCTTAACACACCACATCCAAGTGACAGCTACAGACACGCCCTGTTCGCTCCCCCAGTAAAAAGGCCAACACCACTACCTGGGAGGGGGGAGGGTAATTTTTTCTTCTCTTTTCTTCCACACAAAGGCTCCACTCCAGGTGCTGGGAACTGGGATACTGGGGCTGAAGAGGGAGCTCTAATCCTATGAGGTCAGAAATCTGACATGCTCAGTTCACAGCTACAGGAGGAAGGCGATAACCCACACATACTAGGATGGACTAGAGGGACAATGATGAATGATCTCTTAGCCAGGAGATACTTCATAAGGTCATGCAGGCCCTTATATTACCTGACTACTGTAATGCATTGTAGTGCAAAATAAGTGTTCATTACGCATCTATTACATCTCTTATCATAAGAAATGCCTTAACTGGGTCAGACCAAGGTCCATCAGACCAAGGTCCATCAAACCCAGTATCATATTTCCAACAATGGCCAATCCAGGTCACAAATAGCTGGCAGGTTCCCAAAGAGGCACAAAGATTCCATAGTGCTTGTCACAGGGCAAGCTGTGGATTTCCTGGGTCCTCGTTAATAATGGTTTATGAGCCTTTACTCCAGGAACTTGTCCAAACCTTTTTCAAACCCAACCACACTAAAACCTGTTAATTAAATAAAAACATATGCTCTCGTGAAAGCAAATATTTCTACTACAGAGAATTAAAAGTTCTGTTCAAACATTTCCACACTATATGAGGTCAGAGAAATTTTAAATCATAGCTGATAATTTCCTTTCCTTAAATTCTGCTAGACCATTACAGATGAGTGGGTTATGCTCCCTTGCCAGCAGGTGAAGATAGACTTGTGCAACCTTCAATTATTTCATTTGGTGGCATAGCATTGCAAGAGAAGCAGTAGGCAAAAACTGAAAAGACTCAGAGAAACTCCAAAATGACTGACAAAAACACAATCAATCGAAACTCAGATGTGGCTGTCCTACCATATCTTATGAATAGGCTCTGCTAAAGATCAGAATGCAAAAGGCAGTTCCCGGGCTAGTCTAGCAGATTTTAAGGAAAGGAAATGATCAGATATGATTAAAATTTCTCCTTCCTTATCACTCTGCTAGACCAGTCCACGCGAGTGTGATGCACCTAAGCAGTCAGGTACAGAGCGGGAGAAAAATGATACTGTCCAGAATAGGCTTGCCAAGCGCCATCAGCACTTGCTCACATATGCAACCTGCAGTGCTTATGAACATCCACTGGGGACACCAAGGCCTGTGACCGTCAAATGGATTCCCTCTGGTATCCATCTTCTAGCCAGAAAGTATGCTGAACTAATGGCCCCTGAGGACTTGGCTGCTGCCTGTCTTTTCTTCAGACCACTAAAGAGAACAAAAAGATGGACCAACTGCCTAAGAGTTGGTCTCTTCCAGGTGTCTGAGCAACACCTGCCTCACCATTGTGAGCATCATCAGGGTGAGCTGCCAAGGACAAACTCTAAATACAAACCTCGGTAATATGCCCAGGCTGTAACCTGAACTTTTTTTTTTTAATTTTTCTATTTATCATCATTTCAATTATTACACTTCAATAAAATAGTGAAAAGCAATTTAGCAAATACAAAGGAACAACCAACAGAATCCCATTGACAAAAAACATACAAGCCAATTAACCCACATTACAGGTAAAGCACAGTTACTTACCTGTAACAGGTGATCTCTGGAACAGCAGGAATTAGTCCTCACATATGGGTACGTCGGTACCGACGGAGCCTGCGCGGGAATGCTCCCCAGCTTCCCAAAAAGGAAAGCTTTTGGGAGCATCCCACAGCGCATGCGTGCTGCCTTCCCGCCTTTCCTAACCAACTCTCCTCAGTTCGAGTTTAAAGCTGAGACAATAGAGAGAGAGAGAAAAGGAAAGAGAGAGAGAAATACAACTCCTAGGGGAGGTGAGAGGGTTGTGAGGACTTATTCCTGCTGTTCCCAGAGATCACCTGTTACAGGTACGTAACTGTGCTATCTCCAGGAACAAGCAGGAATGAGTCCTCACATATGGGGACTCCCTAACTAAGATGCCTGGGAGATCCCCAAGGGTATGAGACCCTGAAAGGTTCCTCGTCTTCCTATGGATCTCAGGCATCCATTCAGGGAAGGAGGGCAGGAGTTGTTTAAGAATGGAACAGGTGTTTGAGGACAGCCTGACCAAACAAGGCATCCCGGCGGGAGTCCTTGTCCAAACAGTAATGGGCTGTGAAGGTATGAACCGAGGTCCAGGTGGCTGCTCGACAGATCTGATCGATGGACACAGAATGAAGATGAGCCATAGAGGTGGCCATGGCTCTCACATTGTGAGCTGTGACATGGCCTTCCAGAGAAAGGTTCTTACTCTGGTAAGCAAAAGAAATACACTGAGCAATCCAATTGCACAGAGTTCTTTTGGAGACTGGAAGTCCTAAATGGGAAGGATCAAAAGCAACAAAAAGCTGGGAAGCCTTTCTATGTTGCTGTGTCCTGTGCAAGTAAAAAGCAAGAGCTCTTTTACAATCCAGAGTATGAAGGTTCCTCTCTGCACTGGATGCATGAGGAGCTGGAAAAAAGACAGGTAAATACACCTCTTGATTAAGATGAAAAGGTGAGACCACTTTAGGCATAAAGTGTGGATTTGTCCTAAGGACTACCTTATCATGATGGAACCTTGTATAAGGTGGATTAGCCACTAAGGCCTGCAGTTCACTGATGCGGCGAGCAGAAGTGACTGCAATAAAAAATAACCTTCCAGGAAAGAAATTTCAAGGAGGTAGTGGCTAAGGGTTCAAAAGGTGGCTTCATAAGCTGACCAAGAACCAAGTTTAAGTCCCATGCCACCGGAGGAGGCCTAATGGGAGGTTTAGTTAAAGTTAGGCCTCTCATAAATCTTGCAATAAGAGGATGAGAGGAAATAGGTTGTCCATTGAGAGGTTTAAGGGATGCTGCAATAGCACTCAAATGGACTCTTACTGAATTCGTCTTAAGGCCTGCATTGGAGAGATGCAGGAAATATTCCAAGAGGGAATTCACAAGAAGTGCCAGAGGGTCAAGACCCTTTTGAGCACACCAAATGGAAAATCTTTTCCATTTAAAAGCACAGGAACGCCTAGTGGAAGGTCTTCTGGAAGCATGGAGGATATCTTTTACTTGCTGAGAAACATTTACATCCTGAAGGTCTAGGCCTTCAGTAACCAAGCTCTGAGGTGAAGGAACTTGGGGTTTGGGTGCCACAAAGTCCCCTCCTCCTGAGACAGAAGGTCTGGAGCAGCTCCCAAATCCAGGGAGGGGGCTTGGGAGAGATGCAGAAGTAGAGGGTACCACACTTGGCATGGCCAGCGTGGAGCTATGAGGATCATAGATCCTTGATCCCACTGAAGTTTGAACAGAGTCTTGGGAATCAAAGGAATGTGTGGAAAAGCGTACAGGAAGTCCTGACCCCAATGAAGGAGGAAGGCATCCTTGGCCAGAGCTTCCTGACACGGAATCCTGGAACAGAACCGGGGAAGTTTGGCATTCAACGGACTTACAAAGAGGTCTATGTCCGGGGTTCCCCATTCCTGAAAGATTTTGAGTACCTGATCCATGTGCAGGGACCATTCGTGTGGAAGCAGAACTCGACTGAGTCTGTCTGCCCAAGAGTTTTGGACTCCTGGGAGATATACTGCCAGGAGATGGATTTGATGCTCTCTGGCGAAGGCTCATAATCTTAGAGCTTCGTTGCAAAGCGACAGAGAGCCAGTTCCTCCTTGCTTGTTTATATAAAACATGGCTACTTGATTGTCCGTATGAATGAGGACTGTCTTGTAGCTGAGGAGGGTATGAAAGACCTTAAGAGCGAGGAACACTGCTCGAAGCTCCAAGTGGTTGATATGAAGAGAGGTCTCCTGTGGGGACCAAGTGCCTTGGGTGGAGAGGTCTTGAAGATGAGCTCCCCAACCTGTTTGGGAGGCATCTGTTGTGAGGGTTGCTTGGGGTAGTACAGGTTGGAAGGGGGACCCCAGCAACAGATTTTGAGTGGACATCCACCATTGGAGTGACCAAAAGAGACGTTTGGAGGTTGATATTTGGTCTGAGAGAGCTAGTGATGCTTGAGTCCACTGGGTGGACAAGGTCCATTGAGCTGCTCTCATGTGTAGGCGAGCATAGGGTACCACATGTACTGTGGAAGCCATGTGGCCTAGCAGTTGTAGCATCTCCCGGGCAGTTAAGTGGCTCTTTGACTGAATCTGGGAGGCTAACTGCACTAGACGTTGGCAACGGGCCTGAGGAAGGTAGGCCCTTGCAGTAGTGGTATCCAACCAGGCCCCTTTGAATTCTAGGGAGAGTAGGGGTGAGCTGAGACTTTGGGAGGTTTACCACAAGTCCCAGATACTGCAGAATGCACCTTGTGCGGTCCAGGGAAATCTGGGCCTCTGACTGAGATGGAGCTCAGATGAGCCAGTCGTCCAGGTATGGGAAGACAAATATTCCCAGAGTGCATAGAAATGCAGCAACTATTGCCATGCATTTCGTGAACACTCTTGGAGCAGAGGCTAGGCCGAAAGGAAGCACTCTGTATTGGTAATGTTTTCCCTGGAACAGAAAACGTAGTAATTTTCTGTGGGATGGATGGATGAGTATATGAGTGTATGCATCCTTGAGATCTAGAGAACAAAGCCAATCCTGACTCTGCAGGTATGGAAGGAGAGTTCCTAAAGATAGCATCTTGAACTTCTCCTTGCATAGGAATTTGTTCAATTCTCGAAGATCTAGAATGGGTCTGTACCCCCGTTTTCTTTGGAATGAGAAAATAGGGGGAGTAGAACCCTGACCCCTGTTGAAGAAGCGGAACTGCTTCTATGGCACTCTGGGCCAGAAGGGTGGTCACCTCCTGATCCAGAAGGTCGAGAGAGGTGGGAGAATTGAAGTGTCTCACCATGGTGTAGGGAGGAAGGTCTGAGAAATGAAGTTTGTAGCCCTCTCTTATGATGGAGAGGGTCCACTGCTCTGATGTGATTTGCTCCCATCTGGGAGCAAAATGAGCTAACCTTCCTGGAATGGTGAGAGGCTCCGGTTGTTGTAGAGCCAGAAAGGTTAAGTTCTCTAGTAGCAAGTCAAAAACCCTGAGGGGGTTGGGACTGCTGAGTAGTAGCAGCCCCTGCAGGTTTAGGCCTGGCCTGTTTAGGTTGCTGACGCTTAGTAGTAAAGCGACCTGTAGAAGACTGTTGACCAGAAGTGGAAGGAAATCTGCTCTTCTTGTAAAAAGACTTTTTGAAAGATTTTTTCTTGGCAGGAGTGGAGGTAGACTTTGAAAGTCTATCCAGAGCAGCATTTTCTGCATCCAT
Source organism: Ichthyophis bannanicus (assembly GCA_033557465.1). Classification (NCBI taxonomy): domain Eukaryota; kingdom Metazoa; phylum Chordata; class Amphibia; order Gymnophiona; family Ichthyophiidae; genus Ichthyophis; species Ichthyophis bannanicus. The sequence continues at coordinate 39,705,160 of CM066035.1, forward strand.
TTGAGTGGCTTTAATTTGCCACTCTTTGCCAAGTGATTTTCCCCAGTACAGGGAAGATTTCCTAAACCATCTTGAACCCAGGGTTCTAGTTCAGAAGCCTAGAGTCAAGCAATTCTACGAGCAGCTATAGCAATGCCTGAGGCTCTGCTGGCACCTTCAAAAGAATCAAAGGCTGCCCTGTTGGAAAACTTTGAAATGTCTTGAGTATGCTTAAGCCAAAGAAGGAATTCATCCCTTTTATCCTGTGGAATAAAAGGGAGAAAGTTGTGCAGCTTTTCTGCAACTTCCTTCAGAAACATACCCATATAAAGACTATATGAATTGATTCTGGCAATAAGCATGCTGGCTTGGAAGATTTTCCTACCAAAAGCATCCAAGGTCCTGCATTCTCTTCCTGGAGGAGTAGAAGAGTGTCTTTTGGTACTCTTTATCCTTTTCATAGCTGACTGCACCACAATAGAGTGGTGAGGAAGCTGAGTTTTTTGAAATCCAGGAGAAGGAGGGACACGGTACATAGTGTCCAATCTACGAGAATGAGGAGAAAGGGTGAGAGGAGTATCCCATATGTCAATCATATGTTCTTGAAGAATTTCATGAATTGGCAAGGTGACTGCCTCTCTGGGAACCTTAGAGTATCCAAAAATATCTAATTTTTTTGCTCTAGGTTCTTTTTCAGAGGTTACTGAAATAGAGAGTCCTTTAGCCACTTCTATTAGGAAGTCTTGAAAGGACAAATCCTCTGGAGGAGACATTCTCCTTTTTGGAGAAAAGGGATCCTCAGGAAGGGTGATGGATACTTCAGGAGATTCATCCGATGAATCAGAATCATCAGAGGAATCAAAGCATCGTCTGGCCGCTTCCAACGAACGCTACGCGTATCGATCGGTATCGACATCGGGCGTCCCCGGTACCGGATCGGTACCGAGAAATAGCCCTGGACAGGGAGCCGGAGTCGGTATCCTGGCCGATGTCGATGCCATCGGTACCGGAGCTGGTGCCGGTACCGACAACGGGACTCGTTGCGGTACCGACGGCGTCGCAGCCTTAATGAAAGCCATTATAGCCTGCTGCATGGATTGAACAGTGTGATCCATGGACGCCACGACTGCCTGGATGTCGGTACCGGGAGATTGTGCCGGTACCCCAGAGCAGTCTAACAGGTGATCGGTCGAGGCCCTGCCATCGATGTCAAACTGTAACCCCATAGGAGGAGCTTTGGAAGCCGGAGCTTCCCGCCGGGGTTGTTTGGCTGGGGCAGGATCCTCAAGGGCAAGCCCGGAGGCATCTCGATGCTTAGAGGGAGATTTGCCCTTAGAGGACCTGCTAAAAGTATGTTTGGTTACCCGAGACCCATCAGGAGAGGAAGACCTGGAAGATGTCGATGCCACCGCCAGTGCATCCGTGGGAAACAGCACATGGAGCTTGGCTGCCCGGTTCTGTAACCCTTGTTTAGACATTAGAGAACAGGACTGGCAATCCGGGATGGCGTGTTCAGGCCCCAAACATTTCAGACACCATTCATGGGTATCTGTGACAGAAATTGTACCGCTACACTTAGTGCATTTTTTGAACCCGGAGGCTGTTTTTTCCATGAGGGAAAAATTTTCTTATGGGCCTGAAGGCCTAAGAAGAAAAATACACCAAGTGAGGAGAAAAAAATTTATTTATTTATTTATAAGGAAAAGAAAAGATAAGACCGGCGGTACCGGTCCGGCGTCGGGGAAGGCAGACACGCGACCAAAGAAATAAATTAAAATAAAGGACTTCTTCAGCGGTGACAGGAACACGACCTGCTGAGGAGAACTGAGGAGAGTTGGTTAGGAAAGGCGGGAAGGCAGCACGCATGCGCTGGTGGATGCTCCCAAAAGCTTTCCTTTTTGGGAAGCTGGGGAGCATTCCCATGCAGGCTCCGTCGGTACCGACGTACCCATATGTGAGGACTCATTCCTGCTTGTTCCTGGAGATATTTATTTTTATTTATTTATTTACATTCTCTTATATACCGCGCTATTCTGCATCAGTGCGGTTTACATTGAACAGGGCATTATAACTTGGAGATAACTATTTTTCAGGGAACATGGGCTATGGAGAGTTAAGTGGCTTGCCCAAGACCACAAGGAGCACCTGTGGGACTAGAAACCCTAGTCCTTCTGGCCCAAGGTTGCTGTCCTCTAGTGGGATTTGAACCACAGACCTTACGGCCTGAAGTACCTTGCCCCAACCACTAGGTCACTCCTCCACTCCTGGATCCAAATTATAAGGAAAAAAGTATATATATGAAGTAAATATACTGATACAGCTCCCCCCATCGATACCTTTCCCAGCGAGGCCTAAAGTGGTGCCTATGGGGCATGAAGCTGGACATTAATCTCCTCTTTAGCCACTATGAAATCAATTAGCTGTCTAGGCTCAAAAATAAAGTTTTCCCCCCTCAAACAATCAAACATACACATGGAAATCTTAACACAAAGCTAAGCCCCAAGGCTGAGACCCTATTATATAGGGCCAGGAAAACCTGGCACCACTTCCAGGTGAACCTAAAAAAGATTGGAAATAAACGAATTTTAGAGCCAAAAAAAAAAGCTTATTTATTGAGCAGAAATATTTTGAAAACAGAATTGCGGTCAAACTTTATGGCAAACATGGCTAAGGTGGATCGCTGGGTACCACATCGAGAGAGGACTCAAAAACTCCATAAGATTTAAACTCAGAGTCCACCTGAACTTTAAGTGAGTTCAGGGTCAAGTCCTGATCCAGGTCTGCTTGTAAGAAGGCCAGCATAGCACCGGTCCACCTTTCCAGTATGAGAAGACAACCGCCTCTCAAAGCGCCTCCAAACCTCATGTAGATTAAGGAGGTTGAGGTCCTATTGGCCCTAAGCAGAATATTCACCACTGCACTCAAGTACCCTTGGGTTAGACAGCTTACACCTCTCAAGGGCCAAGCCGTAAGCAATAAGGAAGCAGGGCCCTCCTTTATCAGAAAAGGGACCACACCAGCAATCGTCATCAGATCCGTGTACCATGACCTGGTTGGCCAGTCTGGAGCAACCAGAATCACCAGGTCTGGATTAGCTCAAATACCACACAGGAGGTGGCTTACCATGAGCCACAGGGTAAAAGATGTACAGCACCCTCCTTCTGGGGCCACACTTGTTGCAGGGACCTACAGACCGCAGGCTTGTATGCCCTGCTATAACAAAAAAAAAAAACAAGGAGGAAAAAAAACACACAACTTTGCACCTTGCCAATGTCCTGTGTGGCCATCACATCTAACACCAGGAGAACTCACTTTTGCACTAAGATGATGAATGTATGGGGACTTAACTCCCATTCCCTGGAATCCAATATGTTCTGACTAAGACTGCTTGCACATTGTAATCTGTCCTCAGAGGATACCAAAGGAATGGCCTAAGCGTTCTCACTCAGCATCTCCAAGAACTTCTTGCGGAGCATGGAGACGCCCAAGGGTGTCCAAAGGTTTCTGCTCTATTTCCCCTATGGCAGGGGTCTCCAACTCCAATTTTGGAGGGCCACAAACCAGTCAGATTTTCAGGGTGTCCCTAATGAATATGCACAAGATAAATTTGAACACATGGAGGCAGTGCATGGGGGCAGTACCTTGCCCCAACCACTAGGCCACTCCTCCACTGTACAGGAGTGGAGGAGTGGCCTAGTGGTTGGGGCAAGGTACTTCAGACCGGAAGGTCGGGGGTTCAAATCCCACTAGAGGACAGCAACCTTGGGCTAGAAGGACTGGTGTTTCTAGTCCCACAGGTGCTCCCTTGTGGTCTTGGGCAAGCCACTTAACCCTCCATAGCCCATGTTCCCTGTAAAATAGTTATCTCCAAGTTATAATGCCCTGTTCAATGTAATTTCAGTTTGCTCAATGTAAACCGCACTGATGCAGAATAGCGCGGTATATAAGAGAATGTAAATAAAATAAATAAATAAAAGTGTGTTCAAATTTATCTTGTGCATATTCATTAGGGACATCCTGACAACATTACTGGTTTGTGGCCCTCCAGAACTCGAGTTGTAAATCCCTGCCCTATGGGTCTCGGCCCAGGAAAGGACTGCCCCTTTTGGGTCGCCCAACAGTCTCGGGACTCTTTGGTTGCTACCAGAGACAACAAATTCTCAGTGAGATCTGGTAAGGGGGGGGGGAGGGTCAGCTCTGGCACTCTCGTGTGGGTGGATTCAGATCACTTCAGAAAGCACAGTTACTTACCTGTAACAGGTAATCTCTGGGAACAGCAGGAATAAATCTTCACATATGGGTACGTCAGTACCGACGGAGCCTGCGCGGGAACGCCCCCCAGCGTCTAATCAGAAAGCTTTTGGGAGCATCCCACAGCGCCTGCGTGCTGCCTTCCCGCCTTTCCAACTGTCTCTCCTCAGTTGAGTTTTATAGCTGAGACAAAGAGGGAGAGAGAGGGAAAGGAAGAGAGAGAGAGACAACTCCTAGGGGAGGTGGGTGGGTTGTGAAGACTTATTCCTGCTGTTCCCAGAGATCACCTGTTACAGGTAAGTAACTGTGCTATCTCCAGGAACAAGCAGGAATGAGTCTTCACATATGGGGACTCCCTAGCTTTTGATGCCAGGGAGAGAGCCCATAAGTTGTGTGTCCCTGGAACAGGGCTGCACTTCCCCACCTGGATCTCTGGCATCCCATGAGGGATGGTGGGTAGGAGTTGATTAAGTATGGAACAGGTGTTTGAGAACAGCCTGACCAAACAAGGCATCCCGGCGGGAGTCCTTGTCCAAGCAGTAATGGGCTGTGAAGGTATGAACCGAGGCCCAAGTGGCTGCTTGACAAATGTCGTTGATAGACAGAGTTCAGTTGAGCCATTGAGGTTGCTATGGCTCTCACATTGTGAGCTGTGACATGGCCCTCCAGAGAAATGTTCTTGCTCTGAAAGGCGAAAGAAATACATTGGGCAATCCAGTTGGAAAGTGTTCTCTTGGAGACTGGTTGTCCCAAATGAGAAGGATCAAAAGCAACAAAGAGTTGAGAAGACTTTCTATGTTGCTATGTCCTCTGTAAGGAAAAAGCTAGAGATCTTTTACAGTCCAGGGTATGAAGATTCCTCTCTGCACATGATGCATGAGGTCCTGGAAAAAAGACAGGTAGGTAGATCTCTTGGTTGAGGTGAAAAGGCAAGACCATCTTAGGCATAAAATGTGGATTAGTCCTAAGGACCACCTTGTCATGATGGAACCTTGTATAAGGTGGATTAGCTACTAGTGCTTGCAATTCACTGATGCGGCGTGCTGATGTGATTGCAATGAGAAAGATAACCTTCCAAGAAAGGTATTTCAAGGAGGTAGTAGCTAAAGGTTCAAAAGGCGGCTTCATAAGCTGACCAAGAACCAAATGTAAGTCCCATGCCACTGGTGGTGGTCTAATGGGAGGCTTTGTTAAAAGGAGGCCTCTCATGAACCTTGCTACAAGTGGATGAGAGGAAACAGGTTGTCCATTGAGAGGCTTGAGTGAAGCTGCAATAGCACTCAGATGGACTCTTACTGAATTTGTCTTAAGGCCTGCATTAGACAGATGCAGGAGATACTCCAGCAACGATTCAAGAGGTATGGCACAGGGGTTAAGACCCTTTTCAGAACACCAGATGGTAAACCTTTTCCACTTGAAGGCGTAAGAACGTCTAGTGGAAGGTTTTCTGGAAACTTGAAGAACATCTTTTACTTGCTGAGAAAGAGGAAGATCCTGGAGATCTAAGCCTTCAGCAACCAAGCCCTGAGATGCAGAGACTGGGGATTGGGATGCCACAACTTTCCGTCCTCCTGAGAGTGGAGGTCTGGAGCAGACCCTAACTCTATGGAGGGAGCTTGAGAGAAATGTAGAAGCAGAGGGTACCACACTTGCCGTGGCCAATGTGGAGCTATAAGAATCATGTGGCCTCTGTCTCTCTGAAGCTTGAATAGGGTTTTGGGAATTAGGGGGATGGGTGGAAAGGCATACAGGAAGTCTTGACGCCAGTGAAGGAGGAAAGCATCCCTTGCCTGAGCCCCCTGAGCTGGAGTTTTGGAACAGAACCGGGGAAGTTTGGCATTCCACGGACTTGCAAAGAGGTCTATGTCCGGGGTTCCCCAAATTTGAAAAATTTTGGAGACCTGGGCCTTATGTAGGGACCACTCGTGTGGAAGCAGAACTCGACTGAGTCTGTCTGCCCAAGAGTTTTGAACCCCTGGAAGAGACTGCCAGAAGATGAATTTGATGCTCTCTGGCGAGGGCCCACAGTCGCAGAGCTTCGTTACAAAGCGACGAAGAGCCAGTTCCTCCATGCTTGTTTATGTAGAACATGGCTACCTGATTGTCCGTGTGGACAAGGACTGTCTTGTGGCTGAGCAGGGTGTGGAAAACCCATAGAGCAAGGAAGATTGCTCTGAGTTCCAAGAGATTGATATGGCGACAAGTCTGCTGTGGGGACCAGATGCCCTGGGTGGAGAGGTCTTGAAGATGAGCTCCCCAGCCCATTGGAGGAGCATCTGTTGTAAGAGTTGCCTGGGGTAGAGGCTGTTGAAAAGGACACTCCAGCAAGAGGTTCTGAGGGGACTTCCACCACTGGAGGGACAAAATGAGGCGACTTGTATTTGCTATTTTGTCTGACAGGCAGCCTAATGCCTGGGTCCATTGGGTGGATAAAGTCCACTGAGCTGCTCTTATGTGAAGGCGAGCATATGGTACCACATGAACGGTGGAAGCCATGTGGCCTAGCAACTTTAACATCTCTCGAGCAGTGAGTAGGGGTTTCAACTCTGCTTGAGAAGCTAACTGCAACAAGCGAAGGCAACGGGCCTGGGGAAGAAAGGCCCTTGCCTTTGTGGTATCCAGCAATGCCCCTATAAACTCCAGGGACTGAGTAGGGATCAAATTGGATTTTGGGATGTTTATTACCAGCCCTAAGTATTGAAGGATACGCATTGTGCAAGTTAGAGCAGTCCTGGCCTCTGATTGAGTGGGAGCTCGAATGAACCAGTCGTCCAGGTAGGGGAAGACAAATATTCCCAGGGTGCGCAGAAAAGCAGCAACCACTACCAAGCATTTTGTGAACACCCTTGGTGCAGAGGCCAGGCCAAAGGGGAGCACTCTGTATTGATAGTGCTTCTCCTGGAAAAGGAACCGAAGGAACCTTCTGTGAGTTGGATGGATGAGAACATGAGTGTACGCATTCTTGAGATCTAGAGAACAAAGCTAATCCGGACTCTGAAGGTATGGCAGCAGAGTTCCTAGAGAAACCATCTTGAATTTTTTCTTTGACTAGGAATCTGTTCAATTCTCTGAGATCTAAAATGGGTCTGAAGCCCCCTGTTTTCTTTGGGATAAGAAAATAGGGGGAGGAGAACCCTGTGCCCTGTTGAGAAGGCACTTCCTCTACTGCCCCTTGGGCTAGAAGAGTGGCAACCTCCTGCTCTAATAGGCTGAGAAGGGAGGTTGGAGAATTGAACTGGTGCACTCTTGTGAGAGGGGGCAAGCTGGAAAAAGGAAGTCTGTACCCCTCTCTTATGATGGAGAGTGTCCACTGCTCTGCTGTGATTTGCCCCAATCTGGGAGCAAAGTGACATAGCCTTCCTGGAATGGTGGAGGGCTCTGGTCCTTCTAGAGCCAGAAAGGCTAAGTTCTCTAGCAGAAAGTCAAAGGCCCTGAGGTGGCTGAGACTGCTGGGCTGGAGCGGGCCTCGCAGCCTTTGCCTTGGTCTGTTTGGAGGATTGCTGACGTTTAGAAGGGAACTGAGCTGCAGAAGATGCTCTCTGACTATAAGCAGGATAGGATCTTCCCTTCTTTGAAAAAGGTGTTTTCTTGAACAACCTTTTCTTAGCAGGAGCAGCTGTAGATTTTGATAGTCTATCCAAAGCAGAATTTTCAGCATCCATCTGATTGGTAAAGATTGGCAAGCAAAAGCCAAACAGATTTTCACCTGTACAAGGGATATTTCCCAATTCATCTTGGACCCAGGTCTCCAAATCAGATGCTTGAAGTCAAGCAACCCTACGTGCTGCTATAGCTATAGCTGAGGCTCTGCTTACGCATTCAAAGGAATCGAAAGCTGCACGGTTGGAGAATTTAGAGACATCCTGGGCATGTTTGAGCGCAGAGAGAAATTCTTGCCTTTTATTGTCAGACATAAAAGGACTTAAAGTCTGCAAATTATTTATTATTTATTTATTTATTTATTAACAATTCTTATATACCGCACTATTAGACATCAGCGCGATTTACATTGAACAGAAAACATCCGACAGTTTACACATGTCTGGTCGTTACATTTAACAGGAAGTATAACTTGGCGAAATAGGGGAAACTAAATACAATGCAGGGTTATCTGATAAAGGTCAAATGGTCAGTAACCTCTTTTAAGAACATGCCCATGTAGAGACTATAAGAATTAATTCTTGCAGCAAGCATGGAAGCTTGGAAGATTCTTCTATCAAAAGCATCCAGGGTTCTACATTCACGTCCTGGAGGATTAGAGGCATGTCTCTTGGCACATCTAATCTTTTTCATTGCAGACTCAACCACAATAGAGTGGTGAGGAAGCTGAGTCTTATGGAAACCAGGACAAGGAGGGACACGATACATGGTGTCCAACCTGCAAGAATGAGGAGAGGTGGTTAGAGGTGCTTCCCACATCCTTAACATGAGATCATACAGAATCTCATGTATAGGCAAGGTAGCTGCCTCTTTAGGAGTTTTAGGATATTGTAAAATATATAACTCCTTAAATCTAGGATCTGACTCTGGGGCTACTGTAATAGAGAGACGCCGAGCCACCTCTCTGATAAAGTCTTGAAAAGACAAATCCTCTGGAGGAGACATCCTTCGTTTAGAAGAGGACTCCTCCTGTGGAAGAAGCATCGCTGCATCGACAGACTGTCCAGAATCCTCAGAGTCAGAGGAATCGAAGTATCGTCTGTCGGGATGCTCTTGCAAAGCCCGATACCCGTACCGACCGGGGTCGGTATCGGGAATCATCGGTACCAGGGTATCGGTACCGGAGGGCTGCAGAGGGCAGGGTACCGGCATGGCTGACACCGGAGCCGGTACCTGCGGAGTAGTCTGTTGCGGTACCAAGGGCGTCGATGCCACCAGACTGCGTTCCATGGACAGAATCCTCTGATCCATGGACGCTGCCAATGCCTGGAAGTCGGTACCGGTGGAGGCCACCGGTACCCCAGAGCATGGCACCAGGAGATCGGTTGAGGCCACGCCATCTAGATCATCCTGGAACGCCGATGATGATGCTTTAGAAGTCGAAGTATCCCGCCGGGGTAATTTTGCCGGTGCAGAATCCTCGAGGGCAAGGCCAGAGGCATCTTGATGCTTAGAAGGAGATTTGCCCTTCGAGGACCGGCTGGATTTATGTTTAGTTACCTGAGATCCATGTGAGGAAGCAGCAGCCCTGGAAGACGTTGATGCCACTGAAACTGCATCAGAGGGAAACAGGGTACTGAGCTTGGCAGCTCGGTTCTGTCGACCTCTCTTAGACATCATGGAACAGGACATACAATCATACAATGTGGCATCTCGGTAAATACCTTGTAAATAGTTGTTTTATTTTTATGATTAGTTCTCATTGTTATCTTATATATATTTGTTACTTTGTTCTATGTAAACAGTGGAAACACTATTTTAAATGTTTTATGTAAACAGTCTTGATTTGTAGAAAGACGGTATATAAAATCGGTTAAATAAATAAATCTTTGATGGAATGGTCAGGGCCTAAACATTTGAGACACCAGTCATGGGTGTCGGTGACGGATCTAGTACCGCCACATTTTGTGCACTTCTTAAAACCTGAGGCAGGTTTATCCATATTTGAGGAAAAAGGTTTGGGGCCTAAGGCCCAAAACTGAAGTACACCTGAAGAAAAAATAGGTGGTCTTTTTTTTTTTTTGGAAAAGAATAAGAACCAGCAGTACCGGTATAGCGTCGAGGAAGGCAGATGCGACAGAAAAGAAATAAAGAAAAAAAAAAAAAAGGAAATTCTTCTGCGGTGACAGGAACACGACCTGCTGGCTCCACGGAAAAAGAACAACTGAGGAGAGACAGTTGGAAAGGCGGGAAGGCAGCACGCAGGCGCTGTGGGATGCTCCCAAAAGCTTTCTGATTGGACGCTGGGGAGCATTACCGCGCATGCTCCGTCGGTACCGACGTACCCATATGTGAAGACTCATTCCTGCTTGTTCCTGGAGATTAATGGGTACTCAAGGTCCTGAGCCAGAAGTATGCATTGTTTATGCTGTGTCTGAGACACCTTCAAAGAATCTCCCCCTGCCACTCCCTGCTCAAAGACTAGACACAGCCCTGGTGAACAGTTTTCTCAAGAGCAACCTCAATCCCTCTCAGAAGATGAGTATTTTGGGGCATATCAACATTCTATAGGGTCATGTATTCCTCACGACAGAGGATGTTCAAGCTACAGACGCAATTGACAGTTGTCTATCTGCACCCTGATTTCGGGACTATTTTCAGCTCCTGGGTGTCCATGGTATTGACTCTATTGGTCCTGTGGGCCTTTTGGTGTCCAGAAGCATCTACTGTCCCTCCGACCACCATGCTACATGAGTCACAAAGGGCTGTTTTTCAGTCCACAGGGAAGCAGTGAAGACATTCTTCGTGAACCTCCAAGCGCTGAACTACCTTCCATTGGAACAGTCGTGTACCTCGTTACCACTGTGACCAGGGCATCCACCCAAGGAAGCTCAAAGTTGACCCAGCTTGCCCCAAGGCAGCGGATATCCAAGCCAGAGCTTTTGGTCCCTTGAGGGACACATGGAAATTACACTTACCTGGTAATTGTAGTTCCTTGAGTGATGACAGTTCAGTCCTCCACCTCTGGGTTGTGCACCTCCTCTTGCAGCTTGGAGACTGGGCATGTCAAAATCATGACATCACTGGATATAGCCTGCTGGTCTCTCCCATCAGCACTAGTGAACTATTGACAAAGCAGACTCAAAGAAGCAACAAATAAGCAGCTAACTTGTGAACTTTAACTTCAATTTAACTTTAACCATTACTATATAAACCTGACTCTTCCCCAGTCAGAAGTTTCCTGTACTCCCCCCCCCTTATAAGCAGCATGAGTAAGAAGAAAGAGTAAGAATGAATAGGTACAAAGAGAAAGCCTCAGAGTAGGACAGACCCCACAAAGAAACAGACCTACCGGAAGTCTTCCCGTTCTTCCAACAGACCATCCACTGCCAACGATAGCACCCCGGGTGGGAATGAGGACTGAACTGTCGTCGCTCAAGGAACTATAATTACCAGGTAAGTGTAATTTCCATTTCCTTATCGTTCCTCCACTTCAGTCCTCCACCTCTAGGATGTAACAGAGCAGTAATCATTGGGAGAAACCTTTCCAGCCAGCTCGTAACACTGCCGACCCGAAACGGGCATCCTTCGCCGCTGCCACATCAAGGCAGTAGCGTCTACTACTGAAAGTATGAAGGAACGACCAGGTGGTCGCCCTACAGATTTCCTCCGGCAGAACCAAACTGTGTTCCGCCCAGAAAGTCACTTGCGCTCTGGTAGAATGAGCTCGAAAGCCTGACGGCCCTGCACGATCTTGCAGCAGACAAACTGATGCAATCGTCTCTCTAATCCACCTGGAAAGGGAAAGCCTTTGCTGCCACTTCCCCTTTACGGATGCCTCAGAACACCACGAATAGACGGTCCAACTTGCAAAAAAACGTCCGAAACCTTGAAGTATTGTCGCAACAACTGCTTCGGTCCAAGTCGCTCCCCTCCAGCGAACCGAGCCCTGACAGACACCGTTTGAATCAAGAGAAAAGAAAAACACCACCTCAGGCAAAAGGAATGGAACTGGTCGCAACACCACCTTCTCTCTGGAAAGGGACAAGAACAGTTCCCTACCTTATAACGCTTGCAACTCCAAAATGCACCTCCGATGGCAACCAAAAGTACGGTCATTAAGGTTAATTCCTTAACTGAGGCACAGTGCAACGGCTCAAAGGGAGCTTTGGTTAATGCTCCTAACACCCAATTGAGATCCCGCGGTGGAACCACAACTCTACACGAGGGACGCAGACTGGTTATTGCTTTAAGAAAACGCCACACATCAGCATGAGCGCCTAGAGCAATGCCTTCGACTGTGCCTCGAGAGTACGAAAGAGCTGCCAGCTGTACTCTTAAGGAACTGGCTGCAAGACCTTTATCAAGCCCATCTTGCAGAAATCTTAAGATCAAGGGAACGGAAACCGTAGCCACCTGAACTTGCCGCCTTGAACACCAATCCTCAAATATACACCATACACGGACATATGTAGGAGACGGGGACTGTTTTCACGCTCTAAGCAAAGTCACCTTGACTGCAGCCAAATAAACCTTTCCCTTTAGCCTCACCCTGTAATGGCCCAACCATGAGCGAGAATCCATCCATTTGGAGGCATGTGGAACGGTCCTTGAACCAATAGATCTGCCGACACCGGCAACCTCCAAGGCTCTCCATCGAAAGGGCGAAAGAGATCGGCGTATCATGGACACCTGGGTCAGCCTAATGCCACCAATAGGACTCTCCCTTGAAGAGCCTCGATCCGCTGAATCACTCGGCCTATTAACGCCCACGGAGAGAATACATAAAGAGGACTCAGCGACGGCCACTGATGCCTCGGTGCGACTATGCGTTCTGATATTCGACCTTGCCGCTTGCTGAAGAACCGACTGAATTTGCTGACTGGAAGGTCGCCATCGGCGAACTATTTCTGTAAAGCCGTCCGGATGCAGATCCTACTCCCTAACATCCACTCGGACCCTGCTGAGAAAGCGTAGTTACTCACCTGTAACAGGTGTTCTCCAGGAGCAGCAGGAATCAGTTCTCACATATGGGTGATGTCAGTGCCGATGGGAGCCCCCATGCGGAGCATTTCCCCAGCTTTCAAAGAAAGACTTTGGGAATGCAGCACGCATGTGTGGTCCCCTTCCCGCCCAAGGGTGCCATCTTGCTCAGTCTGATGACAGCTAAAAGACAGCAAAAACAAAATCAATCATATGACTACAACTCCAAGGGGAGGAGGGAGGGAGAGTTGTGAGGACTGATTCCTGCTGCTCCTAGAGAACACCTGTTACAGGGAGTAACTACGCTTTCTCCAGGACCAAGCAGGAAGTCAGTACTCACATATGGGAATCCCCAGCTAAAGGCTACCGGGGACCCAAAGCTGAAAAAATGAGCTTCCTCTAGAGCCTTAGCATGTGTGAAAAGAATCTTCTCTGAGAACGCCTCCGAACGGTAGCCCAACAGGGCCGGAGGGTAGGAGTTACCTATACCTCAAAGAGATTATGAAGTACCGCCTGTCCGAAAGCACTGTCCCTGCGGGACTCCCTCTCGAGGCAGTAGTGAGCCGCAAAAGTCTGGCTTGAAGACCAAGTAGCAGCCCGGCAGATGTCTGCCAATGGAACAGAGCGGAGATGAGCCACTGACGCAGCCTTTGCCCTGACACGGTGAGCCTAGACTCGACCCTGCAAGGACAGGCCGGCTGCCCTGTACACTCAGGCGATACAGTCTCCTACCCAAATGGACAAGGTACGCTTGGAGACAGGTAACCCCAACTTATTAGGGTCAAAAGAGACAAAGAGCTGAACAGCCCTTCGGTGCTCCTGCGTACGGTCAAGGTAGAAGGACAACGCCCTCCTACAGTCCAGGGTATGCAAGACCATCTCAGCCCGGCCGGCATGCGGCCTGGGAAAGGAAGTCAGAGGAACCACCTCCTTGAGGTGGAAGAAGGAGACAACCTTTGGAAGGAACTTAGGGCGAGTCCGTAAGACTACTCTGTTCCTATAGAACCTAGTGTATGGTGCTTCTGACACCAGGGCTTGAAGCCAACTTACTCGCCTTGCTGAGGTAAGAGCTACCAAAAACAATGCTTTCCTGGAAAGAAAGCGCAAAGGACAAGTAGCCATAGGCTCAAATGGTGGGCAAGTAAGTTGTTGCAAGACCACATTCAAATCCCACTCAGGGGCAGGTGGACGAACTGGAGGCTTAAGCAAAAGCAGTCCTCTGAGGAAGCGAGCTACCAAAGGGTGGCTTGAGAGAGACTGACCACCACCGGTAAGTGGTGCGCTGAGAGAGCACTGAGGTGGACCCTAACAGAGTTGGATTTAAGGCCTAGATTGGACAGGTGCAGCAAATACTGCAGTACCACTGGTACCAGGCATGAGAAAGGATCCTCCTTGTGTTGGGCCCCCCAGGTGGAGAACCTACACCACTTAAGAGTGTATGACTTCCGAGTGGACTGCCTCCTAGAGGCCAAGACCACATCCTCCACTTCCCTAGGCAGCAGTAAGGGTGCTAGGGACTGTTACTTCTGGAGAGAGATCTGCAATTGTTGAGTATATACTTCTGGGAATTTTCTGAAAGGAATTCTTTCTACTAAAAGCTATTGAATCTGTGAGCCCACTATTTTTTGATAAATCAGCCAGGGCCTAGTAGCAGCAGTTTAAGTTTAAATTTAAAACACAGAAGAGAACTTTCTGGTTACATTTCATACCCAGCAAAGAGTTTATAGTTTTAATTTAATAGTCACTCAGGGCCTAGCATCAGCAAAGTACTTTAAGTTTAAATTTAAAACACAGAAGAGAGCTTTCTGGTTAAATTTAGAACCCAGCAGAGAGCTTGTAGTTTAAATTTCATAATAAGTTAGAGCCTAGCAGCAGCAAAGAGCTATAATTTAAATCAAATAAGAATATAGCTTACCTCAGCAGCACAGGACAGGGTACTGTGTAGCAGCCCTCTCTTAATAAGTGTTATTTTCCTCCCTCCCTCCCCACACCCACCCACCCGTGGGATAATCGTAGCTTTATAGGTACTTACACATCCTAAAAGACAGGAGGTGTTCTCAGGTGAAGTTTGTTACCCAAATCAAACATACACTACGGACCTGAGATTAATTAAGCTTCAGGTGAACAAGGTATATTAAACGTATTAGGAACAGTTTTATTGGTACAAATATCCATAGCAACCCTTAGTAAGTAAAGAACTAAAAGATCTAAACAAAAACTTAAAACTAAGATGCAGACAGCAGTCCAGCAGCGGGATGGGGGCTTTCCAGTCTTTTGCATTGAGTGTCACATGTATGATTTTCTCCCAGTTGGTGAGAAGTCTTATGTGTGCACTAGGTGCAAGGAGCTCTTTGCTCTTAGGGAACGAGTCCGTTCTCTAGAGGCTAGAGTAGCAGACTTCGAAAACATAAGACAGACAGAGAGTTACATAGACGAGACCTACAGGGATATAGTCCTGAAGTCCCACCTCCAGTCTGGCAGCATCCCTGTTGCCATGGAGGAGAGAGGTCACGTGACAGGAGAGCATCACCCTGGTGTGGCAGGAAGTGATCCTGTCACTAGGACCTGTCCTCCAGGTGATGTAAAACCCTCTCGCACCGAGGAAGTTTCTCCAGGGCCATGTGCCCATGAAGGAAGGGTTAGGACAGCCGTTATAGTTGGTGATTCGATCATTAGGCATGTAGATAGCTGGGTGGCTGGTGGACATAAGGATTGCCTGGTAACATGCCTGCCTGGTGCGAAGGTAGCACACCTCACGCGCCACCTAGATAAGGTCTTAGATAGTGCTGGGGAGGAGTCTGCTGTCTTGGTACATGTCGGTACCAATGACATAGGAAAATGTGGTAGGGGGGGGTTCCGGAGGCTAAATTTAGGCTTTTAGGTAGGAAGTTGAAATCCAGAACTTCCAGGGTAGCGTTCTCCGAAATGCTTCCCTTTCCACGTGCAGGACCCAAAAGGCAGGAAGAGCTCCGGAGTCTCAATGCGTGGATGAGACAATGGTGCAGAGATGAGGGGTTTGGATTTGTTAGGAACTGGGGTATATTCTGGGGAAAGGAGGGGCTCTTCCGAAGGGATGGGCTTCACCTTAACCAGGATGGAACCAGGCTGATGGCATTAACCTATAAAAAGGAGATAGAACAGCTTTTAAACTAGATAATAGGGGAAAGCCGACAGTCGCCCAAGAGCAGATGGTTCAGAAGAATGTATCCTTGAAGGATACTACCAAAAGCAGAGAGGTTCCAAAAAAGAGTAAATTAGCCCAAATGCCCTCAAGTATGGAGCAGACAGAGCTTAAAGATCCCAAATTACCCATGTCTACCAATAGCCAAATTAATATGAATAAAATACAGTCTCTAAAATGCTTCTATGCAAATGCTAGAAGTCTAAAAAATAAGATGGGAGAGTTAGAATATATAGCACTAAATGAGAGGTTAGATGTGATTGGAATATCAGAGACATGGTGGAAGGAGGACAACCAGTGGGACACTGTGATACCTGGGTACAAACTATATCGTAATGATAAGAGCTGATCAAATTGGTGGAGGGGTTGCGCTCTATGTTAGAGAGGGCATTGACTCAGAAAGGATTAACATTTTGCAGGAAACAAAATTTGCTGTAAAAAGGGGAAGGTGATGGCGGTGGGGATGTACTATTGACCGCCTGGCCAGAATGAACAAATGGATGATGAAATGCTCAAAGAAATCAAGGAAGCTAACAAAAGTTACAGCGTGGTAATAATAATGGGCGATTTCAATTACCCCGGTATCGACTGGGTCAGTGTCACGGCAGTACATGCTAGGGAGATAAAGTTCCTAGATGACATAAATGACTTCTTCTTGGAGCAGCTGGTCCATGAACCGACGAGAGGGGAAGCCATATTAGACCTAGTCCTTAGTGGAACACCAGATCTAGTGCAAGAGATAAGGGTGTTGGCGCCACTTGGCAATAGTGATCATAGCATGATCGCCTTTGATTTAATTAGTGGAGGAGGGATAGTAAGGAAATCCACAGTACTACCTTTTAACTTTCGAAAGGGAGACTATGATAAAATGCGGAAAATAGTTAAGAAAAAACTAAAAGGAGCAGTTGCAAAGGTTAAAAACTTACATCAAGCTTGGGTGGTGCTGAAAAATACTATCTTGGAAGCCCAGACCAGCTGTATTCCACGCGTTAAGAAAAGTGGAAGTCGTCCAAAAAACTGCCAGCATGGTTTAAAGGTGAGGTCAGAGAGGCTGTTGTTGCCAAGAAAGCATCTTTCAGGAAATGGAAAAGAAGAGCCAAACGATGAAACCTGGAAACAGCACAAGCACTGGCAGGTCAAATGCAAGGCATTGATAAAGAAGGCAAAGAGAGAATTTGAGAAGCAGCTTGCTGCGGAAGCAAAAACGCGAAATAAAGATTTTTTCAAGTACATTCGTAGCAAAAAACCTGTGAGAGTGTCAGTTGGACCATTAGATGATAGAGGAGTTAAAGGGGCACTAAGAGGCGACAAGGCGATAGCGGAGAGACTGAATGAATTCTTTGCTTCAGTCTTTACTGAGGAAGATGTAGGGATGTTACCCATGAATGAAGTGGTATTTAAAGGTGCGGAAGAATTGACGGAAATATTGATACATCAGGAAGATGTATTACAACTATTAGATAAACTGAAGAGTAGCAAATCACCTCGGCCGGATGGTATACATCCAAGGGTGTTGAAAGAACTGAAATATGAGATTGCAGACCTGCTATTAGTAATCTGTAAACTATCATTAAAATCATCTCTAATACCTGAAGATTGGCGGATCGCCAATGTAGCACCAATTTTTAAAAAGGGTTAGAGGGGTGATCCAGGAAACTACAGACCGGTGAACCTCACGTCAATACCGGGAAAAATGGCAGAAACCATCATAAAGAATAAAATTACTCAGCATGTAGATAGCCATGGCCTAATGGGAGACAGCCAACATGGCTTTAGACAAGGAAGATCTTGTCTTACTAATCTGTTATGTTTTTTTGAAAGTGTGAACAAACAGGTGGACAAAGGCGAATCGGTTGATATAGTGTATCTGGACTTTCAGAAAGCCTTTGACAAGGTCCCTCATCAGAGACTTTTGGCAAAACTAAAGGGTCATGGGATAGGAGGCAGTGTACTACTGTGGATCAAGAACTGGTTAAAAGATAGAAAGCAGAGGGTTGGGCTAAATGGCCAATTTTCCCAATGGAGAAAGGTGAATAGTGATGTACCCCAGGGATCTGTGCTGGGTCCGCTGCTGTTTGACATATTCATAAATGACCTGGAAAGTGGAATAACGAGTGAGGTTATCAAATTTGCAGATGACACAAAAGTATTTAAAGTTGTTAAAACCCAAGAGGATTGTGAAAAATTGCAAGAGGATCTTGATAAATTGGAAGAATGGACATGAAAATGGCAGATGAAATTTAATGTGGACAAGTGCAAAGCTATGCACCTATGGAAGAACAACCCAAACTATGGTTACACGATGCAAGGTTCCACATTAGGAACCACCACCCAGGAAGAAGATTTAGGCGTCATTGTGGATAACATGTTAAAACCCTCGGCCCAGTGTGCAGCGGCAGCCAAGAGAGCAAATAGAATGCTAGGTATCATAAGGAAAGAAATGGAAAATAAAACAAAAGATTTTATAATGCCTCTATACCGTTCCATGGTGAGACCGCACCTTGAATATTGTGTGCAATTCTGGTCGCCGTATCTTAAAAAGGATATAGCGTTATTAGAAACGGTTCAGAGAAGAGCCACCAAAATGGTAAAGGGGATGGAAGGATACTCCTATGAAGAAAGGCTAAAAAGGTTAGGGCTCTTTAACCTGGAAAAGAGACAGCTGAGGGGAGATATGATAGAAGTCTATAAATTAATGAACGGAGTGGAACGGGTAAACGTAGATCGACTGTTTACATTATCAGAATATAGGAAGACTAGGGGACATGCAATGAAGCTACAGGGTAAACTATTTAAGACTAATAAAAGAAAATATTTTTTCACTCAACGTGTAATCAAACTCTGGAATTTGTTACCAGAGGATTAGTAAAGGCTGTTAGTGTAGCTGGGTTTAAAAAAGGTTTGGACAAGTTCCTGGAGGAAAGGTCCATAAACCATTATTAAGAAGGGACCCAGGATATCAATGCTTGACCTAGTTCAAGCATTGCAGAACCTGTGTCTTTTAGGGAAACTGCTAGGTACGTATGACCTAGATTGGCCACTGTTGGAAACAGGATACTGGGCTTGATGGACCTTGGTCTGACCCAGTATGGCATATCTTATGTTCTTATGTTATGTTAGATTGAGGGACTGGAGATTGGGGTGTAAGAGATCCCTGCTCCTTAAACAGGAGATCGGGTTGCATCCCCAGAGGAAGAGGAGCGTCCACCACTAGTTGTAAAAGAAGTGGGAACCACGGTTACTTGGGCCATCTGGGGGCCACCAGGATCACCGTGGCCTTGTCCCGGATCACTTTGAACAGTGTTTTGGGCACTAGAGGTGTGGGAGGAAACGCATATAGGAGGCCTGTAGACCATGGTATGAGAAATGCATCCGCTGCTACTCAGAGGATGCGGTTGTCCGGAGCAGAACCTGGGCAGTTGACGGTTCAGTGGACTGGCAAACAGATCCATGGTGGGAAGACCCCATCTTAGGAAGATCTGTTGAACTACCAGAGGATTCAACTGCCATTCATGTGTCTGTAGAACCCTGCTCAACTTGTCTGCCAGGCAATTCTCCTGTCCAGGGAGATTGACTGCCCAGGAGCACAGGTCCTGTGCTTCCTGACAAAGATGTCGGGACCCTGTGCCCCCTTGCTTGTTCACTTAGTACATAGCAACTTGATTGTCCGTCTGAACTAAGACGGACAGCTGAGAGAGGACATGAGAGAAAGTCCGTAGGGCTAAGCGGATCGCTCTGAGCTCTAGGAAATTGATTTGCTGTGTGGCCTCCCAAGGAGACCACAGGCCTTGAGTGCATGCTCCTTGACAATGTGCACCCCAACCTTGAAGAGAAGCATCGGTTGTCAGCACTTGAGAGTGTGGAGGTGCTTGAAAAGGCACCCCTTGCAGCAGATGAAGCCACCACTGCAGAGAAGCTGCCAGGAGCTTGGACACCCTTACTTTGTCCGTCAGGTGTCCTGTGGCCTGCAAACACTGAGTCCGGAGGCCCCACTGAGCTGGCCTCATGTACAGACGGGCATTTGGAGTTACATGGACCGTGGATGCCATGTGGCCCAAGAGCCTTAGTAATTGCCTGGCGGAGACTAGAGTATTGCTGTGGAACTGTCTGGCCAGATCCAGCAGTCTGTGGGCCCTGTCCACAGGTAAAAAGGCCTTCGCCTGAAGGGTGTCTAGTCTTGCTCCTATGAACTCCATGTTTTGTGAGGGGCACAAAGCGGACTTTGTGAAGTTTATGACAAATCCCAGATGCTGAAGAAAGAGACAGTGCGGAGGGTGGCTTGATTGGTCTCCTATGGAGATTGACCCCTGATGAGCCAGTCATCCAGGTATGGAAAGACAAAGAGTCCTTGAACTCCGAGATAGGCCACCACCACCACGCACTTGGTGAAAACCCTGGGGGCGGAGATTAGACCAAAAGGGAGTACCCTGTACTGGTAATGGTTTCCTCCCACTACAAATCAGAGATATTGTCTATGGTCTGGATGAATAAGGATGTGAGTATAAGCATTCTTTAGGTCTAAGGAGCATAGCCAATCTCCCTGCTGGAGGTAGGGCAGCAGGATTCCAAGGGTAAGCATCTTGAATTTTTCCCTCTCCAGGAACTTGTTGAGATTCCGCAAGTCTAGGATGGGCCTGAGGCCTCCTGTCCTTTTTGGTACCAGAAAGTACCTGGAATAGAAGCCTTGACCGCTCAGGTGGTGGGGCACCGGTTCTACCGCCTGCTCCTTTATAAGACCTGCTAACTCCTGCAGGAGTAGGTTCCTGTGCAGAGGGAGTCTTGGAGGCTCCCCTGGAAAGTAGGAGGGAGGTACCTGGTGGAAGTGAAGGAGATAGCCTCTCCGGACTATGCTTAGCACCCAGGTATCTCTTGTCACGGCTGACCACCTGTGGGCATACAGGGTCAGCTGGCCTCCTGTGCTGAGAGGGGCCAGCTGAGGAGGAGAGGCTTTGCCACTGGAGTCAAAACCCTGCTCCTTTGCTGTGCAGGAGCCGGAGCTGGTGGCTTGGGGGTTTTCTGCCTACGGGGCCCATGTCCCTGTCCCTTGGCCTGCTGACCCTGTTGGGGAGCTACAGAGGCCTGAAAGTGAGGGAATGATTTTTAGGCAGATGACTTCCTCAGGTAAAAGGTCTTTTTTCCCCTAGCCCTTCTTCTTCTGAGAAGGGGCAGAGGTTTTCCTGGACAGCCTTGTCCGGGTGAGAGTCTTGGACGGAGTTCTGCAGCCTTTTCAGCCATGGGCTTGCCAATGAGGTTTTCACCTCGGCAGGGGATATCGACCAACTTGTCCTGAACCCACGGCTCGAGGTCAGATGACTGTAGCCAGGCTCGACGGCGTGCACCGATGCCAGCCGCGGCTACTCGGGCCAAAGCCTCAAAGCCATCATAGGCTGCTCGAGAGATAAACTTCGAGCACTCCCGGATCCCCGACAGGGCCTTGAACCTCTGCAAAGGTTCCTCGGAGAGGCCAGCAGAGAACCTGGCAATCTCCTTTGCCAGGTCTCGAAGGTACATGCTCATGTACAGCTGGTAGGTCTGGACATGGCAAGCAAGCATAGAGCCCTGGAAGAACTTCAGATGATGCATGGCCGATTCCACAACCATGGAGTGGTGCGGTAGCTGTGCCTTCTGGAACCTGGGGCTCTTGCGGACTCAATAGATGGAATTGACCCGCTTGCTCAGAACGGGCATCGTGGCCGGCGCCTCCCACATGCAGAAGAGCAACCGTTCCAGCATCGGAGGAACCGGTACAGTAAAGGCCTCTTTGGGGGGAGTCATACTGCAGGGCCTCGAGCTCCTCGGCTCGAGGCTCCTGATCGGGATTCGCGGGGAAGGCCAAGGCCATATCCCGCACGAAGTCTGAGAACCGGGTGTCCTCCGGGGGGGACCGTCTCAGAGGCTCTGACTCCGGTGAGTCCGAAAGGACAAACCGGGTCCAAAATGTGTCCGAGGACTCCTCGTCCTCAGTTTCCCAGCCCGACCCCTCGGACGAGGAATCGAGCGGCTCCGGTCGGGCAGGCACCGATGCCATCCATCCCGACGCCGAGGGTACCGGTGTCGACGACCTCGGTCCCAAACGGGAGGCTGAGGGAGACCTTGGCCGAGGATCGACGCGAGAGCACATGGACTCTAGGATCGGCTTGGCCTCCGGGGTCGACTTGGACGTCAATGTCCCTGTGGTTGGGGCAGATGCACCGGCGATCAGTGCCCGCTGCTGTTCCATGAAGGCAGCCAAGCTGCTCTCCAAGGCCGTCAACTTGAGTCCGAGCTCAGGAGACTCAGCAGTCCCGACTCGGGCCCGCCCGATGTCGGCTCCCCCGGAGGAGAGTCCACGAGGACTACACTACTCACGTGACTCGGGGACTCCGTCTCCACACAAGGTTGTTTAGCAGGCCTCTCCGACTCCGAAGACCCGGGACGGTGCTCGGGGCTATGCGACCTGGTCCTCGAGGAGTCAAGTGCGTCCACCGACGCCGCCCTCGCAGGTTTCTTCTTCTTGCGATGCTCCCGCAAGGGAGACCCCCTCTCAGAGGAACCCTGGGGATGCTCGGGATCAGAGTCCCGAGACGTCGAGGCCTCTGACGAAGTCCGGGCCTGGCCGGACGCGGAGTCAGAGAAGATTCTTTTTTGGTGCTGCCAGCTCCTCAACGCCTTCGAGGACATTTTCCCACACGGGCCACAGATCATCGGGTCATGATCGGGCCTGAGGCAGCGGAGGCAGCAGTCATATGTGTCGGTGAGAGACATAAGCTTCTTACACCGATCACACTTTTTAAACCCGCTGACAGCTATCGGGGGAAAAAGGGCCCCTGCGAGGTCAAAACACAGGGCTGCCAGTGAAAAATAGAAAAATGGCGCGCACGCTAGTCACTAAGGACAAAAACCGAAAAATGAAATCAGGGCTCGATACCGGTGTACTGGGCCTAGGCGGGAAAGGGAAAACGGCGTCGAACCGAAGAAAACATGGATCCACGTAGAAAAATCAACCTTTTCCTCGGGTGAAAACGAAACACGTCCGTCGGGCTCCGCGGAAAAAAAAGACAACTGAGCAAGATGGCACCCTTGGGCAGGAAGGGGAACGCGCATGCTTTCTTTGAAAGCTGGGGAAATGCTCCACATGGGGGCTCCGTCGGCACCGATGTCACCCATATGTGAGGACTGACTTCCTGCTTGGTCCTGGAGAAAAGAAATCATAACCGAAACGTTGATGGACCATCATGCCACTTATACAAAATAGAAAGACCACAGGGATCTCACTTGCACATTAACAATGTGACACCGCGGCATTGCAGCTCAAATGCCTATAGAAATCTGAAGTGAAGGTACCGTATACCTCGGAGCAACAAATTGCAATCAAAGGAATCCAGGGAGTCCTCAAATGGAAACCCAATAATGAATGACTATTTTCTTTTTTTTGGTAACAAATTGTCCCTGCAAGACATACGAGAACAAAAACCAATTTCTCTGGACCTTCACCGTGGAATAATGTCAAATCCTAGACATTTCTCCAACAAGGGAACTGCTCCCGCACTACCATTATCCAGCACCACAGCACCACTGCTCGTGCAGAGATTCTGACCCAGACAAGACAACAAGTGACCGGTAACAGGGACAGAAGAAATGCCCCCGGGTCCATATTTAACGAAATTACTTGGGACCCTGGATAATGTTGAATTGAATTCTAGTTCAACTCTGCCTTTTTTTTTTTTATGTGCTCCGTAAGACCCTAAAGTGCCTATCACCAAAACGTCCAAATTACCTACTTCGGAGCTGTCTGTAATCAACTTAATACCAAGTGAAGCATTTTGAAGTAAAAAGAAAAAAATGCCGACACCACAAAAGGTACGGGAAAAAGAAGCCGCGCGGCTGAAACGCTAAGTTCCCGCCGAAACCAACGTCGCTCCCCGTGTCAGGCCCAAATCCCCGAATGAAGCACAAAACCAATGGGGACACTACCTCAGCGCCCAGAGGGCCAAGGAAACTGATCTGACCTTCCGCAACTGAAAAGAAAGCCTTGCCCTTATCACCACTGTGCTGATCCGACGACCTGGCAACTTCCACTGAGGAAACACTGAGCGCCAGCTCTGCCGAGTTTGCCGCAACTGTAGCGGCCTATCAAAGGCTCTCCTTCGCTATGCTATTGCTCAGATTCCCTCCACCACCCCAGGAGGGAAGAGCATGATGCACAGAACAAACACGAGGTACCTTACCTTTTTTTTTTTTTTTTTTTTTTAATCCAAACCAAATCAAATGTAAAGTAATGCTCTGTCTTCCTGCGAGGCGACCAAGCGCTGTAGTCGGCCGCGGTCTACCTCCACAGCACCAAAAGCGCAGGAAGACCTGAGCCTCCGCCGTGCCTGCTTTCTGCTGCCTCGGTTCCCTAGCCCTCTGGGTACTCACCCACTCTGCCGACTTCTGGAGCGTCCTCAGGCAAACT
Organism: Ichthyophis bannanicus; assembly: GCA_033557465.1. NCBI lineage: Eukaryota > Metazoa > Chordata > Amphibia > Gymnophiona > Ichthyophiidae > Ichthyophis > Ichthyophis bannanicus. Next base: position 39,729,588 of record CM066035.1, read on the forward strand.
TGTTGCTACCCTGCCCGCTCCAGGACCCTGCCACCCCTGACGCTGCTCACCGGGAAATGTGAGCAGTGATTGAGGAGAGGGCTTTGAGACCTTTGCTGCGGTAAACACACCCCGAGGTAGACTGGAGCTGACCGGCAGCTTGTACCACCGCACTGCTCAGCTCCCTCCGTTCAGACTAGGAGGGAGGGCAGGTTAAGGTGTTGCAGCAGACTTGAAGAGCAAAGAATAAAGTGGTTCCAATCCAGCCTTTACCCTTTTTTTTTTTTTTTTTGGATTGATAACTCCCAAAATAACACTCAACCATAGATAATAAAATAAACTCTGAAAATTAATTAACCCCTAACTATTCTACAACTGCACCTCTAGTGAGCCCAGACCTAGGCTCACTAAGTCCCCCTGCTGCATGGAGACTGGACACACAGGGGCTGATGGGAGAGACCAGCAGGCTGTATCCAGTGATGTCACGATTTTGACTTGCCCAGTCTCTAAGCTGCAGGTGGTGGTGCACAACCCAGAGGTGGAGGACTGAACTGGAGGAACAATAAGGAACTCCAGATTTTCCCACTGGGAGATCAGGAGCTGCTCTAAGGCCTCTGACAATGGGAAGAACCACTGACAGGCTGGCAGCAAGCTCTTTACCCAAGACTGACACAGCATCCTGGATCAACATCGGGAGGTCATCCCAGCAAAAAGTGGACCACCAATGGATTCTCACCCTCCAAGAGGGGAATGTCACCTTCTTCCTCAAACACTCCTCCAGATGCAAGAGATCATCTTCTGCAGCCCAGCCTATAGGTGAAAAGGCTGGGCTCACAGAGAAGCACCTAGGCGAATAGATGAGATGTCTGGGCGAATAGGTGAGATGGGGAAAGGCCCAGATCCACTCCCCGCTACACACACACACACAGGGGATGTTGGGCCCTTGGATCTCTGCGAAGGGGAATGCCATGCAGCTAAACAAGACTGAAGACAGCTGAGAAGCTGTTTCAAACGTTACTGCTCTTTGCCGGCCAAGAGATTCTCCTGTGGCACCAAAAGGCCCACTGGACCTTGCTGACTAGAAGCTAAGCCTCCACAAACCTCGGAAAAGGCATCCCGGAGGTCCTCTGGAGCTCCATCCTCCCCATAGCCAATGTGGGTGCAGAATGGGACAAGATGGTGATCCCAGAATCAGCAGAGGGTTCCGATGTAAAAGAAAATACTAGGCTATTTCATCCATCGCACCAGGGGAAAAAGGAACCCACTGGCACAACAATGGACACAATTGCAGGCATGTGACATGCCATGACTACCCTACTCAATGTGACAAAAGGAGGAAAAAAATCCAGCACACACACACACACACCAGTAAAAGCCCACGAAAAAAATGCAGACCACAAAAAAACACCACCACAGCAAATGCACTGAACCACAGTGAAAAGAAGGAAAGCCAATCTTGTGTTCACCTAAGGCATACACAGTGCAGGGAGGTCCCACTGCCAAAAAAGGCCATACCTTTTTTAAGCTGCTTTATGCAGCCAAAAAATAGAAATTACACTTACCTGGTAATTGTAGTTCCTTGAGTGACGACAGTTTAGTCCTCCACCTTTGGGTAGTGCATCTCCTCCTGCAGCTTGGAGACTGGACCAATCAAAATCTTCATCTCACTGGATGTAACCAGCTGGAATCCCCATCAGCCCCCAGTGAACTACTGACAAAGCAGACTCAAAAAAGCAACAAATAAGTAGCCAACCGATTTTAGCATCATAGATACAGATTCTTTTCTATTAAATTTTTTGTTTTGGTTTTTTTTTTAGAAGTTTGTATGTCCGTATACTAAATACAATCTTGAACAAAACCTAGAATCGCTCCCTGGCAGAAAAAAAGTGGGCGACGAGTAAGGTAGTAAAGCACAGTTACTTACCTGTAACAGGTGATCTCTGGGAACAGCAGGAATTAGTCCTCACATATGGGTACGTCGGAACCGACGGAGCCTGCGCGGGAAAGCTCTCCAGCTTTTCAGAAGAAAAGCTTTTGGGGCTTCCCACAGCGCATGCGCGCTGCCTTCCCGCCTTCCTGACCAGCTCTCTTCAGTTCGAGTTTATAGCTGAGACAATAGAGAGAGGAAAGGAAGATAGATAGAAGATACAACTCCTAGGGGAGGTGGGTGGGTTGTGAGGACTAATTCCTGCTGTTCCCAGAGATCACCTGTTACAGGTAAGTAACTGTGCTATCTCCAGGAACAAGCAGGAATAAGTCCTCACATATGGGGACTCCCTAGCTAAGATGCCGGGGAGATCCCCCTCCAAGGGTAAACCATCTTTGTATGGATCTCAGGCATCCATCCAGGGAAGGTGGGCAGGAGTTGTTTAAGTATGGAACAGGTGTTTGAGGACAGCCTGACCAAACAAGGCATCCCGGCGGGAGTCCTTGTCCAAACAGTAATGGGCTGTGAAGGTATGAACCGAGGCCCAAGTGGCTGCTCGACAGATCTGATCTATGGATACAGAGTGAAGATGAGCCATAGAAGTGGCCATGGCTCTCACATTGTGAGCTGTGACATGGCCTTCCAGAGAAATGTTCCTACTCTGGTAAGCAAAAGAAATACACTGAGCAATCCAATTGGAAAGTGTACGTTTGGTGACTGGAAGTCCCAAATGAGAAGGATCAAAAGCCACGAAAAGTTGGGAAGACTTTCGATGTGGCTGAGTCCTGTTGAGGTAAAAGGCAAGAGCTCTTTTACAATCAAGGGTATGAAGGTTCCTCTCTGCACTGGATGCATGAGGAGCCGGGAAAAAAACAGGTAGATATACCTCTTGATTAAGATGAAAAGGCGAGACCACTTTGGACATATAGTGGGGATTCGTCCTAAGGACCACCTTATCATGATGAAATCTGGTATAAGGTGGATTAGCCACCAAAGCCTGCAGTTCACTGATGCGGCGAGCCGAAGTGACTGCAATAAGGAAAAGAACCTTCCAGGAAAGAAATTTCAGGGAGGTAGATACCAACGGTTCAAAAGGTGGTTGCATAAGTTGACCCAGAACTAGATTCAAGTCCCATGCTACCGGAGGAGGTCGGATGGGAGGCTTAGTGAGGGTCAGGCCTCTCTTGAATCTTGCAACAAGAGGATGAGAGGAGACAGGTTGTCCATTTATAGCTTTTAAGGATGCTGCAATAGCACTTAAATGGACTCGTACTGAATTCGTCTTGAGGCCTGCATTGGAAAGATGCAGGAGATAGTCCAGTAGAGAATTTAAAGGAAGTGCTGGAGGGTCAAGACCCTGTTGAGCACACCAAATGGAAAAACGTTTCCATTTGAAAGCATAGGAACGCCTGGTAGAGGGTTTCCTAGAGGCATGAAGGATAGCTTTCACTGGTTGAGAAAGATGAAACTCATGAAGGCTTAAGCCTTCAGTAACCAAGCTCTGAGATGTAGGGACTTGGGGTTTGGATGCCACAAAGTCCCCTTCTCCTGAGACAGAAGGTCTGGTGCAGCTCCCAGGTCCAGGGAGGAGCCCTGGGAGAGCTGTAGAAGTAGAGGGAACCACACTTGATGTGGCCAGCACGGAGCAATGAGGATCATCGATCCGTGATCCCTCTGAAGTTTGAACAGAGTCTTGGGAATCAAAGGAATGGGTGGAAAAGCATACAGGAATTCCTGACCCCAATGCAGGAGAAAGGCATCGCTGGCCTGAGCTCCCTGACACAGAGTCCTGGAACAGAACCGGGGAAGTTTGGCATTCCACGGACTTGCAAAGAGGTCTATGTCCGGGGTCCCCCATTCCTGAAAGATTCTGCGTATCTGGTCCATATGCAGGGACCATTCGTGTGGAAGCAGAACTCGACTGAGTCTGTCTGCCTGAGAGTTTTGAACTCCTGGAAGATATACTGCCAGAAGATGAATTTGATGCTCTCTGGCGAAGGCCCATAATCTGAGAGCTTTGTTGCAAAGCGACAGAGAGCCCGTCCCTCCTTGTTTGTTGACATAGAACATGGCTACCTGATTGTCTGTCTGGACTAGGACAGTCAGGTTGACAAGGAGGGTGTGGAAGACTGTGAGGGCAAGGAAGATTGCTCGCAGTTCCAGAAGGTTGATGTGAAGGGTGGTCTCCTGGGGAGACCAGGTGCCCTGAGTGGATAGGTGTTGGAGATGAGCTCCCCACCCTGTTTGGGAGGCATCTGTTGTGAGGGTTGCTTGGGGCAACGAAGGTTGGAAGGGGGTCCCCAACAACAGATTTTTGGATGACGTCCACCACTGGAGAGACCAAAACAGACGTTTTGAGGGGAGTACTTGGTCTGAGAGCAGTCCCGATGCTTGAGACCACTGGGTGGCCAAAGTCCATTGAGCTGCTCTCATATGGAGACGAGCGTAGGGCACCACATGGACCGTGGAGGCCATGTGGCCCAGAAGTTGCAGCATTTCTTTGGCTGACAAGTGACTTCTGGACTGAGCCTGGGAGGCCAAGCTGAGTAGCCGTTGGCCTCGGACCAGAGGAAGGTAAGGCCCTTGCCGTGGTGGAGTCCAAGCGGGCCCCTATGAATTCCAGGGACTGAGTAGGGATGAGTTGGGACTTGGGAATGTTTACCACAAGTCCCAGATATTGAAGAATACACCTTGTGCGGTCCAGGGACATCTGGGCTTGTGACTGAGATGGAGCTCGGATGAGCCAGTCATCCAGATATGGGAACACGAAGATTCCCATGCCTCTTAGAAATGCGGCTACGACTGCCATGCATTTGGTGAATACTCTTGGAGCAGAGGCTAGACCGAAGGGAAGTACTCTGTATTGGAAATGTTTTCCCTGGAACAGAAAGCGAAGATATTTTCTGTGGGATGGATGGATGAGTATATGAGTGTACGCATCCTTGAGATCTAGAGAACAAAGCCAATCCTGACTCTGAAGGTATGGAAGGAGAATGCCCAGAGAGAGCATTTTGAATTTCTCCTTGAATAGAAACTTGTTCAATTCTCTCAGATCTAGAATAGGTCTGAAGCCTCCTGTCTTCTTTGTGATGAGAAAATAAGGGGAGTAGAAACCTAACCCCTGTTGAGGAAGAGGAACCTCCTCTATTGCCCCTTGGGCAAGGAGAGAAGAGACCTCCTGACCCAACAGGGTCAGAAGAGATGGGGGAGAACTGAATTGCCTCACCATGGTATGGGGAGGAAGGCTGGAGAAATGAAGCTTGTAGCCCTCCCTGATAATAGAGAGGGTCCATTGCTCTGATGTGATTTGTTCCCATCTGGGAGCAAAGTGAGCTAGCCTTCCAGGAATGGTGAGGGGCTCTGGTTGTTCTAGAGCCAGAAACGGTAAGTTCTCTAGGGGCAAGTCAAAACCCCTGAGGGGGTTGAGCCTGCTGGGGTGCAGCAGACACTGCAGGCTTTGACTTTACTTGCTTAGATTGCTGACGCTTAGCAGCAAAGCGAGGCTGAGCAGATTGTTGGCCAGTATTTGTGGAAAATCTGGCCTTCTTGTAGTAAGGCCTTTTAAAAGGCTTCTTTTTGGCAGGAGTAGAAGTAGACTTAGAAAGTCTATCTAAAGTGGCATTTTCTGCGTCCATTTGAGCAGCTTTAATTTGCCAGTCCTCACCAAATAAGTTTTCACCGGTACAGGGCAGATTCCTGAGGCCATCTACAACCCAGGGTTCTAGGTCAGAAGCCTGGAGCCAAGCAAGACGTCGGGCTGCAATAGCAATTCCCGAAGCCCTGCCAGCAACCTCAAAGGAATCAAAGGCTGCCCTGTTGGAAAACTTGGAGACCACTGAAAGTTGTGTCACCACAGAAATGAAGGCCGCCTTGTTATCCTCAGGGATAAAAGGGGCAAACTGCCGTACCTTTAGGGCAAGTTCTCTGAGAAACATGCCCATATAAAGGCTATAAGAATTGATCCTGGCTATAAGCATACTAGCCTGGAAAATCTTTCTACCAAAAGAGTCAAGGGTTTTACATTCTCGCCCTGGAGGGGTAGAAGAGTGTCTTTTAGGACTCTTTATCTTCTTCATGGCAGACTTCACCACAATGGAGTGGTGAGGCAGCTGAGTTTTTTGAAACCCAGGAGAAGGAGGGACCCGATACATGGTGTCCAACCTACGGGAATGGGGAGACAGTGTTAGAGGAGTCTCCCACAAATCCATCAAGTGTTCTTGAAGGATTTCATGGATAGGCAGAGTAACTGCCTCTTTAGGAGCTTTAGAGTATCCTAAAATATCCAATTTTTTTGACCTGGGTTCCTTTTCAGAAGATGTAGCAATAGAAAGTCCTTTAGCTACATCAAGAATGAAATCCTGAAAGGATAAATCCTCTGAAGGAGACATCCTCCTCTTTGGAGAAGAGGGCTCCTCAGGAAGATCAAGCTCAGCAGAGTCATCAGAGGAATTGAACTCATCAGAAGAATCTGAGTATTCTCTCTGTGCTTGCAATGCACGATACGCATACCGATCGATATCGACATCGGGCGTATCGGGCATGGGATCGGTATCAGGCGAAAGCCTGAATCCGGCATGCGGAACCGATCGACGCTTGGAAGTCGATGGTCTCGGTTCCGGTGTGGATACCGGAACCCGAGTCGGTACCGATGGAATCGGTACCGAGGGCGTCGCAGCCTTAATGAAAGCCAGAACGGCCTGCTGCATGGTCTGGACAGTATTGCCCATGGACGCCACTGCTGCCTGGATGTCGGTACCGGTATCGACCGGTACCCCAGAGCAGTCTAACAGGTGATCAGTCGAGGCCGTGCCATCGATGTCAACCTGTAACCCCATAAGTGGTGCTTTGGAGGCCGGAGCCTCCCGCTGGGGTTTTTTGGCCTGGGCAGAATCCTCAAACTCAAGATTGAGAGCCTCTCGATCTTTTGAAAGAGATTTGCTTTTAGAGGATTTGCCCACAGAAAGTTTAGTTACCTGAGATCCATCCGGAGAGGAAGACCTGGAGGACTGTGATGCTGGATTATCTGAAGCAAACAGCACATGGAACTTGTTGGCCCGGTTCTGCAACCCACGTTTAGACATCTGGGAGCAGGATGGGCAGTCCGGTATGGAGTGGTCAGGTCCCAAACATTTAAGACACCATTCATGGGTGTCTGTGACAGAAATGACAGCACTGCACTTGGTACACTTTTTGAAACCAGGGACTGGCTTCTCCATGAGGAAAATTAAAGTAGGCCTGAAGGCCTAACAAAAGTTACCAAGCTGTGCTGAAGAAAATAAAAAAGATTTTTTTTTTTTTTTTTTTTTTAGAAAGAGACCGGCGGTACCGGTTTCGGTATGGGGAAGGCAGGTACGCGGTCTCAAGAAACAAATAAAATTAACAATTTCTTCAGCGGTGACAGGAACACGACCTGCTGGCTCCGCGGAAAAAGAGAAACTGAAGAGAGCTGGTCAGGAAGGCGGGAAGGCAGCGCGCATGCGCTGTGGGAAGCCCCAAAAGCTTTTCTTCTGAAAAGCTGGGGAGCTTTCCCGGGCAGGCTCCGTCGGTTCCAACGTACCCATATGTGAGGACTTATTCCTGCTTGTTCCTGGAGATTGCTCCTTTCCCCTGCCGAGTCAGGAAATACCGGTAGAGACCGCCAAGCCCAAAAGACAGGGAAATAAAAGGTCCACAAACTCACCTGCCAATGCGCCTCACATCCTTGCACACATGCCGTTGCTGGCCCCAACTGAGGGTGGGATTGAGGACTAAACTGTCGTCACTCAAGGAACTACAATTACCAGGTAAGTGTAATTTCTATTTCCTTTTCGTTCCTCCAGTTTAGTCCTCCACCTTTCGGATGTACCAAAGCAGCACTAACGGGAGGGACCCTGCCAGCTGGGACGCAACACCGCCAACCCGAAACAGGCATCCTTCACTGCCAACACATCCAGCCGATAGTGTTTACCGAAAGTATGCAGCGACGCCCAAGTGGCTGCCTTACAAATTTCCACCGGCGGGATTAGACTGTGCTCTGCCCAGGAAGCCACCTGCGCCCTAGTAGAGTGAGCCCTGAGACCCACGGGTGCCTGGAGGCCCTGCAACATGTACGCTGAGACAATGGCTTCCTTAATCCACCTGGAGATGGATGCTTTCGAAGCAGCCTCTCCCTTCCTGGGACCGCCAAACACAAACAGACGATCCAACTTGCGAAAGGACTCAGAAACTGACAAATAACGACATAACACCCTCCGTACGTCCAACCGGCTCAAACCACGATCCGAAGCCTGCCCTGCTTCTGACCGGAAAACTGGAATAGACACTGTCTGATTCACATGAAAAAGGGGAAGACACCTTCGGCAAGAAAGAGGGGACCGGTCTAAGCACCACCTTTTCTTTCAAGAAACACAGAAAGGGCTCCCTGCACAAGAGAGCTTGCAACTTAAAAAACATTACAGAGCTTAAAAGGGAGAGAGGAGGCATTGTGGGTTAAACTAGAAAGAGGGAAAGAGAAATCTATTTGCATTGGTGTGATATACAGACCTCCCTCACAAGAGGAAGAGGTGGACAGAGTTAATTGAAGACATACGCAGCATTGCTAGGAAAGGGGAAGTGCTACTGATAGGAGATTTCAATATGCCAGATGTTGATTGGCACATTCCTGCTGCAGTATCATCTAGAAGTAAGGAGATCCTGGATTCTCTACAGGGAGAACTATTCAGGCAATTGGTAACAGACCCCACACGTGAAGGGGCCATACTGGATTTGGTGCTTACCAATGGTGAAAGTGTTTCTGATGTTGTAGTGGGAGATCATTTTGCATCCAGTGATCACCAGATGGTGTGGTTCAGTATTAGGACTAGGGCTGTTAGAATCCATTCCAAGGTGAGGATCTTAGACTTTAGGAAGACTAACTTTGCGAAGATGGGCCAATACCTCAGGGAGTCGTTAGTGGGATGGGAACAGCTGGGGGATGTAGAAAAACAGTGGGCAAAACTGAAAGGGGGTATTTTAAGGGCAACCAACCTTTTTGTTAAAATGGTAAATAAAGGCAAAAGGAAAAGGAGACCGCTAAGGCTTTCGAAGGAAGTAGCTGAAAAAGTGAAGAAAAAGAGGGAGGCCTTCATGAAATACAAGAGATCACAGAGAGAGGAAGACAGGCATCTGTATTTGGAAAAACTTAGAGAAGCTAGCAAAGTAGTCAAGAAGGCAAAGATTCAAAAGCAGGAGGAAATAGCCAATGCAATAAAATGGGGGGATAAGACATTTTTCAGATATATTAGTGAGAAGAGGAAGGGCAAAAGTGGTATTGTCCGACTCAAGGGTGCAGGGGGGAATATGTAGAAGCTGATAAGGATAAAGCGGAATTGCTTAACAAATATTTTTGTTCTGTGTTCACAGATGAAGAACCAGGAGCAGGACCTCAGAAAACACCCACAAATAGGAACAGAAGTGAGGGACATCTTGAACAATTTTCAGAAGACTGTGTTCGTGAGAACCTAGCTCAACTTAAAGTAGACAAAGCGATGGGACCGGATGGGATACACCCTAGAATACTGAGGGAACTTGGGGACGTTCTAGCAACTCCACTGACTGACCTTTTCAATGCCTCAGAGTCGGGAGTGGTGCCAAAGGACTGGAGAGAGGCTCATGTGGTGCCTTTACACAAAAGCGGAAGTAAGGATGTGGTTGAAAACTACAGGCCGGTTAGTTTAACTTCGTTGGTGAGTAAATTATTGGAAACGCTGCTGAAAGAAAAAATAGTGAGGTTTCTGGAGTCCAGCAGATTACAGGATCCGAGGCAGCATGGATTCACCAGAGGCAGGTCTTGTCAGACAAATCTGATTGATTTCTTTGACTGGGTGACCAGGGAGTTGGACCGCGGGAGAGCTCTAGATGTGGTGTATTTAGATTTCAGTAAAGCCTTTGACACTGTTCCTCACAGGCGACTTATAAACAAACTGAGCACCCTAGGGATGGACCCTAAAGTTACTGCTTGGGTTAGAAATTGGTTGGGTGGGAGGCGACAAAGAGTACAAGTAAATGGAGCTCACTCTGAGGAGAAGGATGTTACCAATGGTGTGTCCCAGGGATCTGTCCTTGGTCCGATTCTTTTTAACATCTTTGTTAGTGATATAGCGGAAGGGCTGTCGGGTAAGGTTTGCCTCTTTGCAGATGATACCAAAATCTGCAATAGAGTAGACACCCAGGAAGGTGTAGATAACATGAGGGGGGATCTAGCTAAGCTTGAACAATGGTCTAGAATTTGGCAGCTGGGATTTAATGTTAAAAAATGTAAGGTCATGCATTTGGGCTGCAGCAATCCAAGGGAGTAATACAGTATAGGTGGTGAAGTACTTTTGTCCACTAAAGAAGAGCGGGACCTAGGCGTGGTTGTGTCTGATGATCTTAAAGTAGCTAAACAGGTAGAAAAGGCGACGGCAAAAGCTAGAAGGATGCTTGGGTGCATACGGAGAGGAATGGCTAGCAGAAAACAGGAGGTGATAATGCCTCTGTATAAGTCTTTGGTGCGACCTCATTTGGAGTATGGTGTGCAATTCTGGAGACCGCACCTTCAAAAGGATGTGAACAGGATGGAGTCGGTGCAGAGGGTGGCTACTAAAATGATTAGTGGGCTTCATTATAAAGCATATGAGGACAGACTTAAGGATCTTAATATGTACATCTTAGAGGAAAGGCGGGATAGAGGTGATATGATTGAGATGTTTAAATACCTCCGTGGCATAAATGTTCAGGGAGAGAGCCTCTTTCAATTGAAAGCAAGTTCTGCTACGAGGGGACATGGGATGAGAGTGAAGGGAGATAGATTCAGGAGTGATATGCGGAAATATTTCTTTACGGAAAGAGAAGTGGATCCATGGAATAGTCTCCCAGTGGAAGTGGTAGAGATGAGGACAGTAACTGAATTCAAAGAAGCATGGGACCAACACAGAGGATCTCTAAAAGGTAAAAAGTGGACTGTTGTAGTTGTTGATATGGAAGGACAGACTAGATAGGCCATGTGGTCTTTTTCTGTCATCATGTTTCTATGTAACTCCGAAATGCGCCTAGCCGAGCAAATAGCCACCAAAAAGACCACCTTAAGGGTCAAATCCTTGATCGAGATTTGGGATAAGGGCACAAACGGGGCCTTTCCTAATGCCCGCAAAACCAAGTTGAGATCCCAAGACGGGACGGAAACCCGACGCGCTGGGCGAAGCCCAGTAACCGCTTTGAGGAAACGTACTACATCTCCGTGGACACCCAGCGCCACGCCCTGTACCTTACCCCTATAGCATGCCAAGGCCGCTAGCTGCACCCTTAAGAAACTGGCGGCCAGGCCCTTCTCGAAACCATCCTGCAAGAAACTCAGCACTGACGAAACCGATGGCCTGGAAGCTCGAACCTGGTGCCTGGAACACCAGTCCTCAAAAATCCGCCAGATGCGTACATAGGCGAGCGAAGTCGACCGCTTTCGAACCTGAAGCAAAGTAACTACTACCGACCTAGAGTAGCCCTTTTTCCTCAGCTGCGCCCTTTCAATGGCCAAGCCGTAAGCGAGAACCGATCCACCTGCGGCATCCAAAGAGGCCCCTGTAAAAGCAGCTCCAGTGACGATGGAAGACGCCACGGGAGCCCGTCTAGCAGTCGTATCAGATCGGCATACCATGGGTGCCGAGGCCAATCTGGTGCTACTAGAAGCACCCTCCCCCAATGGGCTTCGATGCGTTGAATCACTCGTCCTATCAGGGCCCATGGAGGAAAGATAGAGCATCCCCGTCACCGGCCAGGGCTGTATCAATGCGTCGATCCCCTCTGACATAGGTTCTCTCCGCCTGCTGAAGAACCGAGCCGCTTTCGCCGACTGGCATGTAGCCATCAAGTCCATGATCGGCACTTCCCATCGGCGAGTCAACTGGGCGAAGACGCCAGGATGCAACTCCCATTCTCCGGCATCCACCTGAACCCTGCTGAGAAAGTCCGCTATCATATTGTCTGTTCCGGCTATGTGAGCTGCCAAGATGGCCTGTAACCGCGTCTCTACCCAGGCAAACAGCCGCTCGGCCTCCTCCTCCATGGCCGCACTCCCTGCCGATTTATGTATGCCACTGTCACGGCATTGTCCGACAGTACCCGCACAGCCTGACGCGTTACTACCATCTCGAACCTCTGCAGGGCCAAGAATACGGCCCTCAGCTACAGGCGGTTGATCGACCAGCCGCTTTCCTCCACTGTCCACGGGCCCTGTGCAAAGTGTACTCCACAGTGAGCTCCCCAGCCAGCCAGACTCGCATCCGTGAACAGAGGAAGCCACTCCGGCTGTTCCAAGGGCATCCCCGCTTGCAGAACAGCAGGACGAAGCCACCACCGCAGGGCCTGCCGGACGTGAAGGGGACAAGGAAGACGTTTGCTCAGAGAATCGGTCTGGTTGGACCAGTGACGCAGCAGAGCACGCTGCAACAGCCTCATGTGAAACCTGGCCCACGGTACTACTTCCAGCGTTGCCGCCATCGTTCCTAACACCTGTAGGTACTTCCATGCCGTTGGGGCCGCCAGCCTCCGGAAGGCCTGCACGAGACCTCGCAGAGCCTGGGCTCTGCTATCCGTCAGAAATACCGCGCCTTTCCGAGTATTGAACAGTACCCCCAAATACTCGAGAACTTGAGTCGGAGACAAATGACTTTTGAGCGGTTTGACCACCCAGCCTAAGCTCTGCAGAAAGCCACGGAGAAGGTAGTAGCCTTTCTCGCTCTCGTCGCGGGATTTTGCCCGTATGAGCTAATCGTCGAGGTAAGGGTGTACTAAGACCCCTTGCTTTCGTAGCGCCACCACCACTACCACCATTATTTTGGTGAAGACACGGGGCGCCATCGCTAGACCAAAAGGCAGCGCCTGAAACTGAAAATGCCCCCAAGGCAGGGCGAACCGTAGAAATTTCTGATGAGACACCCTGATTGGAACATGGAGATAAGCTTCTGACAGATCGAGAGAAGTGAGAAACTCTCCTTGACGCACCGCCACAATGACGGACTGCAGGGTTTCCATGCGAAAGTGTGGAATCCGGAGACACCGATTTACTCCTTTGAGGTCCAGGATAGGGCGAAGAGAGCCGTCCTTTGGCACCACAAAATAAATGGAGTAACACCCCATGCCATACTCCGTGGGCGGCACTGGGACGACGGCTCCCAGCTGTAAGAGACGGTCCAAGGTTTGTCGGACCTGTAAAGTCCTCTGCGGCCCTCTGCAAGGGGAATTCACGAACGAGTCCAGCACTGGCCTCGCCAGATCCAGTGCATACCCGTCGCGGATGATCTCCAAAACCCACTGGTCCAACGTTATGTGGGTCCAGGCAGAAAGGAACCCCCGTAGACGACCCCCGATCGGTTGCCCTTCTGCTGGGACCCGCTGCCATTCATTGTGATTTGCGCACGGTGCTCGAGAACCCCACTGCGAATCCCCTACTTGCCCCCCCGGAATCCACGGAACCCCTGGGCCCGAGAGACAAATCTTCCTCTTTGAGACCCCGCGAAACGAGGGGAACGAAATCTTCGGAAATCCTGAAACTGTCCCCGAAAGGACGTGGGATATTTATGCTGCTTAGGCTTGTCCTCCGGAAGCCTGCCTCCCTTGGACTCTCCTAACTCCTTGACCAACTTATCCAGATCCTCTCCAAACAACAACTTTCTCTTGAACGGGAGCTTGCCAAGGCGAGACTTAGAGGACCCATCGGCCGCCCAGTTTTTTAGTCAAAGGGCTCTCCGCGCCGCCACTAGGGAAGACATGCTAATCGACAAGGCTCTTATGAGGTCGTAGTGCACATCCGCCAGATACACTGATCCGGACTCCAGACGCTGGAGCTCCCTCAGTTCGTCCAGCTCCAACGATGTCGACTGCCTCAGGTGCTGGACCCAACGGAGACAGGCACTAGCCACCCAAGCTCCACAGATGGACGCCTGTAAGGAAATTGCGTCCGCCTCAAAAGACTGCTTCAATAACCCATCCATCTTTCTATCCTGCGCCTCCTTCAGGGCCGCGCTGCCTTCCACTGAAATAGTGGTCTTCTTCGTGACTGCCGAGACTGCCGCATCAATCTTGGGAGCCCCAAACCTTTCCCTATCTTTGTCTGCCAAGGGATATAGTTTGGTCATCGTCCTTATCCCCTTGAGGGCTGCTTCAGGATGATCCCACTCAGTCTGAATCATCTGGTCTATTACCTTATGGATGGGAAAAAACACTTGTGTTTGACGCACTGCCTGAATAATGGGATCTGCCGTGTCCTCCTCGGCTACGGGCGGTTCTGACGACAGCCTAAGCATCTGCAGAGCCTCCGAAATGAGAGCAGACAACTCCTCTCTTCGAAAGACACGAATGATCCGCGCTTGTTCCTCCGGCTCAGGAATCTCCCCTTCTTCTAAATTCTCCAAGTCGACATCCATGTCGAACTCTCGCTCTTCTTCCTCCTGCAACCCCAGTTCAGAAGGAAAAGGCTCTGGGGGACGAGGCCGCTTGGGCGCCGTGGAAACCCCACCGTCGCGCTCCGCTATCCCTGACCGTGTACTGGAGGAGGAGAAAGGAGAGGATCCCGGCAACTGACCCTGCCTTTTACAGCAGAATGCCTCATGCATGAGCAATACAAAGTCCAGGGAAAACTCCTCCATCGGTCTAGAGAGCCCAGACCCCGAAGGAACACCCGGAGCAGCATATGCGTCCTCTGGAGCCGGAGTGGCAGGGCCGACCGTCCAAGTTTCCCCCTCCGGCTCCTTTAACACATCCGGGGAATATAGGCAATAGCCCCCTCCATTTGATGTTCAACACTGACTGATACAGCAGCGCAGCACCGGCAGATGCCTGTCTCCAGAGCCGTGCCCCTACGGGTGCCACAAATAACACACTGAGGTTTTGCTGACATGAGCTAAATGGCTGGGCGATTCCCAATGCTACCCAGAAGCCAGCATCTGCTTTCCCTTTGGTATTCTCTTTTTTTTTTTGGTAATGCTGCCCCTCTTCTCCTTTTCTTACACTTCTTATTTAATTGAAAAGGCTAAAGAAATTGTAAAACAATGCCTTTAAAGACCCCAGACCCCCCAGGACTCGGAGCCCAAAACAAACGGGAAAAAACAAAAGTAAAATAAGAAAAACAACAAAGAAAGGGAGAAGGAACCACAATCCCCCCAAAACAAAAAACCTGTCCTTTCAAGAATAGCGAACTCGCCGCGGAGTAGCCCTGCCAGCGTGTTAAGAACTGCTGAGGAAACCACATGTTTAAAATGGCCACGGTTTCCCTCAGGGTTTTGGCACGCACACCAAATGAGGCCCAAAAGCACCGCAGATCAAAAAGGTGCTTGAGGAAGGCCGTCACGTGTCCCCACGGTCGGATACCTACTCGAAAAGCATCCGCTCCGGGGAATTGAGCTCTGATCACTGCAGACGATCAGGACTGCTGTGCCAAAAAGTAATTAGACCGTACCTGCTAATTAATGTTCCTGAAGGAACGACAGTCCAGTCCCATTACTTCTGGGTTGCATAACCCTTCCAGCAGCTTGGAGGCTGAGCCCATCCTTTTTGAGGATGGTGCGGTATAAATACCACTGGCACCACCCACAGATCCCAGTAATCTAATGAAAAAGCAGACTTAACGAAAATTCAATTAATAGCCTAAATAAAAATACCAATGTCTAAGTCTCTAACTGAGCGATATGCAGATAATGTCCAAAGTTGCGCTCAAAAATAACACAATACTATGTGTGTTTATATATTTCTCAGCTAATTAAACAATAATCAACCAGATCTTCAGATTTCCAAAGGTCTCAGTCTGTAGCCAGCCGGGCTCTTTAGAATCTCCACAGCTGTAGCTAACAATCACATCAACGACCTTTTGTATGGAAACCTATTTTATAAAACATGCCTCACACTAATGAAAATAGTAGTGCTAGTTCCAGACTTTTAGACTTGGTGTTGAAAAGCGCATATGCCAAATCATTCAAATATATCATATATTCATAATAATAGCACTTAACTGGCACTATGCTGCTGAGCTGCTGTGGTCCAAGCTCTCAAAAATATTATACAGGCTGGAATCCATACGCTAATTAATATCAAGAGTGTTGCATAAGCTGAAGTCTGCGCGGCGCTTTTTCAACAGCTGATCAAGCTAGTAAGGAATCAAACCATATGAAGTCACGGAAGGCCGGCAGCATCGTTTTGTACATGAATTGAAGGCAGTGAGGTTCCCCTGATGAATTGCGGACAGTGAAACGCCGCAGTGGGACCCTAATGAGAGCGTCGGGAACTCAGTGAAATTGGCGTACAGACTTCAGCTTATGCAACACTCTTGATATTAATTAGCGTATGGATTCCAGCCTGTATAATATTTTTGAGAGCTTGGACCACAGCAGCTCAGCAGCATAGTGCCAGTTAAGTGCTATTATTATGAATATATGATATATTTGAATGATTTGGCATATGCGCTTTTCAACACCAAGTCTAAAAGTCTGGAACTAGCACTACTATTTTCATTAGTGTGAGGCATGTTTTATAAAATAGGTTTCCATACAAAAGGTCGTTGATGTGATTGTTAGCTACAGCTGTGGAGATTCTAAAGAGCCCGGCTGGCTACAGACTGAGACCTTTGGAAATCTGAAGATCTGGTTGATTATTGTTTAATTAGCTGAGAAATATATAAACACACATAGTATTGTGTTATTTTTGAGCGCAACTTTGGACATTATCTAAATAAAAATACCACCACAAACCACACAACTAACTCTCCCAATGGTTTTTTGTTTGTTTGTTTTTTTAAAGGGTCAAGGAGGAAAAAAGGGGGGGAGGGAAGGAGGAGGTTTACCCGAGTCTGACCGAGCCATCCTTCACCCCGGCCCGCCGGACCTGCGCCAAGGGACCCTTCCACTTTGTCCTGGCCCTGAATTCGGTCCGCTGATCCTCACATATCCACTAGGACATTACGCCAATCGAAGAACCAGGTGGGATCAGGGACTGGACTGTCGTTCCTTCAGGAACATTAATTAGCAGGTAAGGTCTAATTACTTTTTCCTTATCGTCACTCCAGTCCAGTCCCTTTACTTCTGGGATGTAACAGAGCAGTTCAAGCTTGGGTGGGATCCGTTATCCCGGACCGAAGTACCGCGTGCCCAAACCGAGAGTCAGCTGAACTCTGATCGTCCAGTCTGAAGTGTCTGGTAAAGGTATGCAGCGAGGACCACGTAGCCGCCCTACAAATGTCCAGCGGCAGAACTAAGCTATATTCTGCCCAAGAGGTAGCCTGCGCCCGCGTTGAATGAGCGCGCAGTCCCCCTGGAACCTGCTTCCCCTTGAGGATATAGGCGGAAGCAATAGCTTCCCTGATCCACCTGGAGATGGAAGCCTTGGCCGCCGCCTCCCCCTTGTGCGGTCCTCCAAACTGAATAAACAGACGGTCGGACTTTCGAAAAGGCGCAGTGCAGGAGAGGTAACACTTCAAGGCTCTCTGAACGTCCAGGAGGCGCAGCTTCCTGTCCCCCCCCCCTTGCCCCTCCACTGAGAATGACGGGAGTGTAACTGTCTGGTTCACATGAAAGGGGGAGATGACCTTGGGCAAGAAGGAAGGTACCGTCCGTAAGACCACATTATCCTTGAAGAATGAAAGAAAGGGGGGCTGGGAGGACAGCGCTTGAAGTTCAGAGACACGTCTGGCCGAACAAATGGCGACCAGAAAAACCGTCTTCAGTGTCAAATCCTTTAGAGAGGCTTCCTTTACCAGCTCAAAAGGTGCCTTGGTCAAGGCATGTAGTACCAGGTTGAGATCAAGGGGGAATGACCGATCTCTGATGAGGACGTAGACGCCTAACCGCTCTCAGGAACCTGGACACATCCGCGTGGGCCCCTAATGACTTTCCGCGGACCTTACCTCTATAGCAAGAGATGGCTGCCAACTGGACTCGTAAGGAACTGTGCGCTAGGCCCTTGTCAAAACCCGCTTGCAAGAACTCCAGAACCTCCGGAATAGAGGCCGAAAGAGGTTTCCTCCGGTGCTCCGCACACCATACTTCGAAGATGCGCCAAACTCTTACATAGGAGAGACAGGTCAAGCGCTTTCTAGCACTCAGAGTCGAGATTACCGATTCCGAATAATCCCGCTTCAGGAGCCTTGCCCTTTCAATAGCCAGGCCGAAAGCGAAAATCGATCCACGTGAGGCATTCGAACCGAACCCTGTCTCAGCAGATCCCTTCCTACCTTTTAACTTTCGAAAGGGAGACTATGATAAAATGAGGAAAACAGTTAAGAAAAAACTAAAAGGAGCAGTTGCAAAGGTTAAAGACGTACATCAGGCTTGACTGTTGTTGAAAAATAGTATCTTGGAAGCCCAGACCAGCTGTATTCCACGCTTTAAGAAAAGTGGAAGGAAGTCCAAAAAACTGCCAGCATGGTTTAAAGGTGAGGTCAGAGAGGCTGTTGTTGCCAAAAAAGCATCTGTCAGGAAATGGAAAAAAAAGAGCCAAAAGACAAAACCTGGAAACAGCACAAGCACTGGCAAGTCAAATGCAAGACATTGATAAGGCAGGCAAAGGGAGAATTTGAGAAGAAGCTTGCTGCGGAAGCAAACACGCGAAGTAAAGATCTTTTCAAGTACATTCGTAGCAAAAAACCTGTGAGAGAGTCAGTTGGTCCATTAGATGATAAAGGGGTTAAAGGAGCACTAAGAGGCGACAAGGCGATAGCGGAGAGACTGAATGAATTCTTTGTTTCAGTCTTTACTGAGGAAGATGTAGGGATGTTACCCATGACTGAAGTGGTATTTAAAAGGTGCGGAAGAATTGAAGGAAATATCGATACATCGGGAAGATGTATTACAACTATTAGATAAGCTGAAGAGTAGCAAATCACCTGGGCTGGATGGTATACATCCAAGGGTGTTGAAAGAACTGAAATACGAGATTGCAGACCTGCTATTAGCAATCTGTGAACTATCATTAAAATCATCTCTAATACCTGAAGATTGGAGGATCACCAATGTAACACCAATTTTTAAAAAGGGTTCCAGGGGTGATCCGGGAAACTACAGACCGGTGAGCCTGACATCAGTACCGGGAAAAATGGTAGAAACCATCATAAAGAATAAAATTACTCAGCATGTAGATAGTCATGACCTAATGAGAGACAGCCAACATGGCTTTAGACAAGGAAGATCTTGTCTTACTAATCTGTTGTTTTTTTGAAGGAGTGAATAATCAGGTGGACAAAGGTGAGTCGGTTGATATTGTGTATCTGGACTTTCAGAAAGCCTTTGACAAGGTCCCTCATGAGAGACTTTTGGCAAAACTAAAGAGTCATGGGATAGGAGGCAGTGTACTATTGTGGATCAGGAACTGGTTAAAAGATAGAAAGCAGAGGGTAGGGCTAAATGACAAATTTTCCCAATGGAGAAAGGTGAATAGTGGTGTACCCCAGGGATCTGTGCTGGGTCCGCTGCTTTTTGACATATTCATAAATGACCTGGAAAGTGGAATAACGAGTGAGGTTATCAAATTTGCGTTTGACACAAAACTATTTAAAGTTGTTAAAACCCAAGAGGATTGTGGAAAATTGCAAGAGGATCTTGATAAATTGGAAGACTGGGCATCAAAATGGCAGATGAAATTTAATGTGGACAAGTGCAAGGTTATGCACCTAGGGAAGAACAACCCAAACTATGGTTACATGATGCAAGGTTCCACATTAGGAACCACCACCCAGGAAAAAGATTTAGGCGTCATTGTGGATACCATGTTAAAACCCTCGGCCCAGTGTGCAGCAGCGGACAAGAGAGCAAATAGAATGCTAGGTATGATAAGGAAAGGAATGGAAAATAAAACAAAAGATATTATAATGCCTCTATATCGTTCCATGGTGAGACCGCACCTTGAATATTGTGTGCAATTCTAGTCGCCGTATCTTAAAAAGGATATAGCGATTTTAGAAAAGGTTCAGAGAAGAGCCAACAAAATGGTAAAGGGGATAGAAGGATACTTCTATGAAGAAAGGCTAAAAAGGTTAGGGCTCTTTAACCTGGAAAAGAGATGGCCGAGGGGAGATATGATAGAAGTCTATAAATTAATGAACGGAGTGGAACGGGTAAACGTAGATCGATTGTTTACCTTATCAGAATATAGAAAGACTAGGGGACATGCAATGAAGCTACAGGGTAAACTATTTAAGACTAATAAAAGAAAATATTTTTTCACTCAACCTGTAATCAAACTCTGGAATTTGTTACCGGAGGATGTAGTAAAGGCTGTTAGTGTAGCTGGGTTTAAAAAAGGTTTGGACAAGTTCCTGGAGGAAAGGTCCATAAACCATTATTAAGAAGGGACCCAGGATACCAATGCTTGAACCAATACAAGCACTGTGGAACCTGTGTCCCTTGGGGAAACTGCTAGGTACATATGACCTAGATTGGCCACTGTTGGAAACAGAATACTGGGCTTGATGGACCTTGGTCTGACCCAGTATGGCATATCTTATGTTCTTATGAAGCCGCCAAGGCCGGTCGGCGAGCAACTTCACCAGGTCCGCATACCAGGGGCGGCGAGGCCAATCCGGAGCTATGAGGATTACCAAACCTCGGTGGGCTTCCACCCGTTGCAGTACCCTTCCGATGAGAGCCCATGGAGGGAACACATACAGGAGCCCCTCCGAAGGCCACCTCTGGGCCAGAGCATCTAAGCCTTCGGACATCCTTTCCTTCCTTCGACTGAAAAATCGACCTGCCTTGGCTGAAGCATACCGTGCCATGAGATCCATGACTCGTGGACCCCAACGGGCTACTATCTGGTCAAAGACCTCCTGCTCTAGCTCCCACTCCCCGTGGTCGATCTTGAATCTGCTGAGGTAATCAGCCGTAACGTTGTCCGTTCCGGCCACGTGCTAGGCTGAAAGAGCCTCCAATCGGACTTCGGCCCACCGGAACAGGCTGTCCGCTTCCTTCTCCAAGGAGGAACTGCTTGTACCTCCCTGGCAGTTGATGTAAGCCACCGTGGTGACACTGTCGGAGAGGACACGAATCGCTCTGTCGAACTAGGGGTTCGAGTGCCCTGAGCGCTAAGGCTACCGCTCGTAATTCCAGTCTGTTGATGGACCAGTGAGACTCCATCAAAGTCCAAAGTCCCTGGACGAACTGGTCCTTGCAATGAGCTCCCCAGCCTGTTAGACTGGCATCCGTCATCAGCAGTAACCATTGTGGGGGTTCGAGAGGCATCCCGCAATCCAGGTTCCTCAAGTACCGCCACCACTGGAGGGCCTTCTTGGTTCGAGGGGCCCGCTGCAGTCGCATGGACAAAGGATGATGTTGATGGCACCACCGACGTAACAGGGCCCGCTGCAGAGGCCGCATGTGAGCCCTGGCCCACGGAACTACCTCTATTGCTGCAGCCATGGTTCCCAGCAATTGAAGGTAATGCCACGCCGTAGGGTTTCGCCTATTCAGAAATTGCGAAACCAGGATCCTTAGTTCCATTGACCTCTTCTTGGACAGAAACACTTTCCCTCTTCTGGTGTCGAACCTCACTCCGAGATACTCGATCTCTTGAGAGGGTATCAACCTGCTCTTTGTCCGATTGATGACCCACCCTAACTCCTCCAGGACTTCTACCACTCTGGCAGTAGCCAAGAGACTCTCCTCTTCTGACTTCGCCCGGATCAGCCAATCGTCCAGGTAGGGATGTACCAGGATTCCCTCTTTTCGCAGGGCCGCAGCCACCACCACCATTATCTTGGTGAAAGTCTGAAGAGCCATAGCCAGCCCGAAGGGCAGAGCTTGGAATTGAAAATGACCTCTTGGCACCACGAATCTCAGGAACTGTTGATGGGACCTTCGAACCGGGATATGGAAATAGGCTTCCGTCAAATCCAGGGAAGTCAGGAACTCTCCGCTCCTTACGGCCACGATGACCGACTTTAGGGTTTCCATCCGGAAATGAGGCACCTTGAGACAGCGATTGACTTGCTTTAGATCCAGGATCGGACGAAAAGAACCTTCCTTCTTTGGCACCACAAAATAAATCGAGTATCGACCGGTGCCGCATTGGTCTAGCGGAAAAGGGATCACTGCTCCGAGCGCTATGAGCCTTGAAAGAGTGACTTCTATCGCCGCCTTTTTTTTTACCGGAGATCCGCAGGGAGACTGAATAAAGGCTAGAAGTATTTGCTTTGCAAATTTGAGAGCATAACCCTCTCGGATCACTTCTAGAACCCATTAATCAGATGTGACACGGGACCAGGCGGGAAGAAACTGCCTTAAACGGCCCCCCACCAGCAGGCCATCCACCTGGACCCCCGTTTTCTCATTGTGGTTTTCTAGGTCCCATGGAGGAGGCGGCCACAAAACCTCTCCCCGCCCCCCGAAACCCTCTGAAGTTTTGACCCCTAGACGGGAAACGGCCCCTAGGAAAGGGGTTCGACCTGGCTGGACGAAACTTCCGGGGATCCCTAGGCTGGCTCCGCACAGGAGCTAGCGAACGACCTTGTTTCGGTCTGTCCTCCAGAAGCCTGCCTCCTTTAGATTCGCCAAGGTCTTTCACCAACTTATCTAAGTCTTCCCCAAACAGCTTCCCCTTAAAAGGGAAGACGGCTCAGGCACGCCTTTGAAGAGGCATCGGCTGCCCAATTACGTAGCCACAAATAATGCCTAGCTGCTACTACCGAAGCCATGTTCTTAGCTAAGCTCCTGATGAGGTCGTACTGGCTATCCGCCAGATAGGCAGCCCCGGACTCCATCCTAGCTGTAATAGCTTGTGCATCACCTGAGGTACCCTCCGCTAGCTGAAGTTGCTGGGACCACCTCAGACAGGCCCGAGCCACCCAAGCCCCTGACACCGAGGCCTGTAAGGCCAGAGCGCTAACGTCAAAGGCTTGCTTCAGCAGCGTATCCAATTTTCTATCTTGGGTATCCCTCAGGGCCGCACTGCCCTCGACGGGGATAGTTGTCTTCTTTGTTACTGCTGAGACCGCCGCATCCACCCTGGGTGACTTCAGCAGTTCTTTGTCCAGTTCCGTCAACGGGTACAGGCGAGCCATAGAGCGGACTCCCCTCAAACTTGACTCTGGTTGATCCCATTCCTCCTGGATCATGTGTCGTACCACCCTGTGGACAGGAAACACCTTCTGAGACCTCCTAACGGCTTTGATTAAAGGATCCTCCAAAGCTTCCTCATCTGCAGGCGTGTCCGAGGCCACATTGAGTACCTTCAGGGAGTCATCAATCAACGCTGAGAGCTCCTCTCGACAAAAAACTCGAACTATGCGGGATTGATCCTCCTCTGGGATCTCTCCCTCATCTTCACCTATTTCCTTGTCCGAGACCTCCTCTTCCGGAGTGTCATGTGAAAGGAACGTGAGAGGCTCCTCACTCATTAGCCTTGCGCGCTTGGGCGGAACCCCGGAGCCCTGGGTCCCTGCCTTCATTGATCTGGCCAACCTGCCTTCCTTTGCCATGCTTGACTCACTTGCTCCGAGCCGCTGCTTGCGCATACAATAGGCCTTGTGCAGCAGGAGGACGAAATCAGGAGAGAAGTGATCCCAGTCACCCTCCTCCCCAACGGATGTGGAGGGAAGGGACAGAGAAGGACCGGGCAAATCAGAGGTTGAAGGCGGAGGAGAATTGGACTCCCCCCTCTAAGGGGTCTCCTGACCCTTGAGGAGCTTGAACCATGGACAAGTGGATTTCTTGTTCCACGGAAGCGGCCTCTGCAGCACAACCTCTGCAGACCCCTGCTTCCGAGGCCATACCCCTACGAGTACCACAGGACGGGCACCGTGGCTTGCCAGTCATGTCCCCTTTTAAGCCAATCACTCAGAATTACAGCTTTAGTAAGATTAATCAATTTCGTAAATTTAAATTAATAAAATTAATTTAATTTGAAGAATGTAGACAACTCAAGCTGGAGAGGCAAATCTGAAATCAATGCGCCCACCTCTCCCCCAGCCCGTTAAAGAAACTAAAGGAAAGAAATTAAAAATAAAATAGAACAAAACTAGCTAGTTTATTCTCCCCAGTACTTGCTGTTTGTTGCTTTTCTCTCCTCAGCGTGTTGTCCAGGCGCGAGGAAGCCAGCCGTCCTCCACTGGCTTCCACGTGGTAGGCCTCAGCCACGCGGAGCCTTAACCGGCAGTCGGCGTCTCTGCTCACGCCGCCGATTTTGTGTGCCCAGCGCCCAAAACTGCCGAATTCTGGGCTCCAAGGCTTCACCAACACCCTGCCGCTCCGGGAGCTGCAGCGCGAGGCAGGTAAGGCCCTGGGGGAAGTTGTGGCGCCGCCTCAAGCGCTCAGCCACCCGGAGGGCTTCGGCGCGAGGCAGGGCAGGCCCACGGGAAGGGCCTCGGGGAGCCGGACGGCTGTGCAAGCGAGAGGAGACTTCTCCGGTCCTCCTCGCTGCTGTCGGCAAACCTCCTCCTCTGGGTTGGGAGTTCGAACACCGAGATGGAGAGAGCGAAGGGAGGGGGGGTTTTGGAAGAAATTTAAAGGCGCAGAGTTCAAGAAATAGAGAAAATCAAATGAACTTTTAAATTAAAGTAAACTAGAGTAACTAAAAGGGATAAAAATAAATGAAGACTCCAGTAAGCTCTGGGCTTACTGGAACCCTCCAGCTGCTTGGAGGCTGAGAATACTGGGATCTGTGGGTGGTGCCAGTGGTATTTATACCGCACCATCCTCAAAAAGGATGGGCTCAGCCTCCAAGCTGAAGGAAGGGTTACGCAACCCAGAAGTAAAGGGACTGGACTGGAGTGATAAGGAACTACTGCTTGTGCACATAAAACGGCCCCAAAGCTGACGCCGGCAGCCCTGCAATCAGCGGGCTGCCTCCGGAGCGGGCTGGGAGCTCTACCCCGTTCAGTCTAGGGGTAAGACATCCCACAACACACGGATAGGCAGACAAAATACCAGGTGACTTGGCAGGGCAGAGGTAAGGAAAATAAACCCCGATTGCTCAATCCTCCTCTTCTTTTTTTAAAGCTACAGTAGCCCAAATAAAACTAAACCAATTGGAAAAATTAAACAGAAAAGAAATCTCTCTCACTAGCCTGCTACTTTTAGTTCCTCCAGTGAGTCCAGCACCTAGGCTCACTAGGTCCTCCTGCTGCATGAAGACTGGACATACTGGGGGCTGATGGGGATTCCAGCTGGCTACAACCAGTGAAATGAAGATTTTGATTGGTCCAGTCTCCAAGCTGCAGGAGGAGGTGCACTACCCAAAGGTGGAGGACTAAACTGGAGGAACGAAAAGGAACAGCCAATGCATCCCAATTGAAAACTATTAGGAGGGGAGTTGGGAGGGAATCCACCCCCCACACACATACCCTTAGGAAGCAATCAGATACAGCAAGAGGGAAGGGGGGAGCTTGGGCCCAACTTACTAGTCTCTTATGGGCCCAGCAGAGTCCACCTGCTCCTCTTCAACCCATCAGCACTAGCAACTTGTGGAAAACTCTGCTGGACCCTGGGGGCAGCTGCCAGCTTGAGGATTGAAGGACATAGCCTCACTCCAAGCACCGTAGGGATCTGTCAGGCTCAGCATAGGCACTGTTTGAAGGGGATATGGGAGGGTTATACTACTACTACTGATCATTTGTATAGCGCTATGAAGGTATATACACAGAGCTGTACAGACATGTGTATAAGGCGGTCCCCGCTCAGAGCTTACAATCAATCAGTCAAGACAGACAACACAACAGCTGAGGACAGGATTATATCTAGGGAATTGGTAAGGAAACACATAGGAGACTAAGCTGATAAGGATCCAAAAGCGGCGTCAAAAAGATGACTTTTCAGCCTGGATTTGAAAAGAGCCAGAGATGAAGCCTGACGAAAAGGCTTGGGTAGTTTGTTCCATGCATAAGGTGGAAGGATCGAAGTCTGGAGTTGGAAGTAGACGAGAAGGGCACAGATAGAAGCGATCTGCCAGAAGAGTGGAGATCCCAAGGAGAGGTGAAGGGCGAGATAAGAGGATAGTAAAGAGCAGCAGAATGAGCACTCATAGGTCAGTAGAAGTTTGAACTGCATATGGAAGTGGATAGGGAGCCAATGAAGCAACTTGAGAAGAGGGATTATTTTATTTAGTCAGTTTTTATATACAACCCCTTCCAGAGATCAAGGGTGGTTTACATTAAACGAACCGCTTACAGAGAACAATTGATACAATCCATAAAACCTTACAACTATGTACAAAGTAGCTGCCCGAATCAGGCGACCTTGGTTAGAGTTATACAAGTATATAGAGGCTGGCGGACGATTAGCCACGCAGCTGAGTTTTCAGAGGGAGACCAGCAAGGAGGAAGCTGCAGTAGTCTAGATGGGAGGTAACTAAAAAAAGAAAGAGTGGATAAGCGTCTTAGTAGTGTGTTCAGAAAGGAAGGGGTGAATTTCACTGATGTTATAGAGAAAGATACGACAGGTTTTAGCTATCAGTTGGATGTGAGTGGAGGAGGAGAGGGAGTAGCCCCAAGGATTTGAGCTGAGGAAACGGAGTAGTAGAGCAGTATCCACAAAGATTGATAAAGGAGGAAGGGGGTGGGTGGGTGGGTTTGGGGGAAGGCGAGTTTAGGGAGAAAAATAAGCAGCTCGGTTTTGGTCATGTTCAATTTCAAACAGCGGTGAGACATCCAGGTGGCAATGTCAGATAAGCAGGCAGAGATCTAGGCATGGGCTGCCAGAGAGATTTCAGGTGGAGAGGTAGAACCAAGAATCGTCATCAGATTAAAGATGGTACTGAAAACCATGGGAGGAAACAAATGCACCAAGAGACGAATATATAGAGAGAAAAAGAACAGTCCCAAGAGAGAACCTTGGGGTGCACCGAGTGAGATAGCAGTAGAGGATCCACCAGCACAAATGCTGAAAGTGCAAAGGGAGAGCTAGGAAGAGAAGAAGTAATTAGATCTTACCTGCTAATTATTGTTCCTGAAGGAACGACAGTCCAGTCCCTTTACTTCAGGGTTACGCAACCCTTCCAGCAGCTTGGAGGCTGAGCCCAACCTTTTTGGGGTGGAGCGGTATATATACCACTGGTGCCACCCACCAACTCCAATAACCTACTGCCAAAGCAGACTTAACACAACTAAGTAATTGTCTAAAACGTAAATAAACCAACTAAAGCCAAAATTCCCTATACATTTTTTTTTTTTTTAAACAGGAGTAGACAGTAGGAGAGAGGGTCAAGGGGGGAGGCAGGATGACTGCTACTGCATGGGCCTTCCCTCCCGCATGACCTGGCCGCCAGACCTGAATCCGCCCTCGGACCGCAGTCCCGCTCCAGAGAAACGGCCGGAATGGCCCAACAGAGCTAGGGAGGGGATTAGGGACTGGACTGTCGTTCCTTCAGGAACAATAATTAGCAGGTAAGATCTAATTACTTCTTCCTTATCGTCACTCCAGTCCAGTCCCTTTACTTCAGGGAAGTACCAGAGCAGTACCAGCTCGGGCGGGATTTGCCATTCCGGAACGTAGCACTGCATGCGCAAACCTGGAGTCCGCCGAGCTCTGCCTGTAGTGCTTGGTGAAAGAGTGCAGAGAGGACAAAGTCGCTGCCCTACAAATATCCATAGGAGGAACTAGGCTGAACGCCCAAGAGGTAGCCTGTGCTCGAGTGGAGTGCGCGCGCAGGCCTCCTGGGACTTGCTTCCCCCTGAGGATATAGGCGGAGGCAATCGCCTCCCTGATCCATCTGGAAATTGAGGCCTTGGCCGCCACCTCTCCCTTGTGAGGCCCTCCGAACTGCACGAAGAGTCGTTCGGATTTCCGGAAGGGCGCCGTGCGGGAGAGGTAACGCTTCAAGGCTCTGGGGACGTCGAGCAGATGGAGCCTACTATCTCCCCCTCCAGATCCCTCCGGCGAAAGGGACGGGAGAGAAATGGATTGGTTGACATGGAAGGGGGAGATCACCTTAGGCAAAAAGGAAGGAACCGTCCGAAGGACAACCTTATCCTTGAGAAACGACAGAAAGGGAGGTCGAGAAGACAGGGCTTGCAATTCGGAGACTCGCCTAGCTGAGCAAATGGCCACCAGGAACACTGTCTTTAGAGTCAGATCCTTCAAGGAGGCCTTCTTCAATGGTTCAAAAGGCCCCGCGACTAGGGCATTTAGTACCAGGTTGAGGTCCCAAGGGGGGATGACCGATCTTCGTTGCGGGCGGAGCCTTCTGACCGCTTTCAAAAACCTGACAACGTCCGCATGAGCTCCCAAAGCTTTTCCGCCCACCTTGCCCCTATAGCAAGCGATGGCCACCAGTTGTACACGCAAGGAGCTGTGGGCTAAACCCTTGTCGAGACCCGCTTGCAAAAGTTCCAGCACCTCCGGGACCGAAGCTGACAGGGGGTTCTTCCGGCGTTCCGCACACCATGCCTCAAAGATACGCCAAACTCTTACATAGGATAGACAGGTGGAGCGCTTCCTCGCGCTCAACAGGGTCGTAATAACTGCCGGCGAGTAGCCGCGCTTCAGGAGCCTCGCCCTTTCAATAGCCAAGCCGTAAGCGAGAATCGATCCACGTGTGGCATCTGGACCGGCCCTTGCCTCAGAAGGTCCTTCCTGACGGGAAGGCGCTACGGCCGGTCGGCGATCATCCTTACCAGGTCCGCATACCAGGGGCGACGGGGCCAATCCGGGGCAATGAGGATTACTAGACCCCGGTGAGCCTCCACCCGTTGGAGGACCTTCCCGATTAGGGCCCAAAGAGGGAAGACATAAAGAAGACCCTCCGAGGGCCATTTCTGGGACAGGGCGTCCAGGCCCTCGGACATCCTTTCCTTCCGCCGACTGAAGAATCTGCTTGCTTTGGCGGATGCGAACCGCGCCATGAGGTACATAACTGGAGGACCCCAAAGAGCTACTATCTGGTCGAAGATCTCCTGATGCAGTTCCCACTCGCCGTGGTCTATCTTGCACCTGCTGAGGTAATCGGCCGTGATGTTGTCCGTGCCGGCCACGTGCTGAGCTGAGAGTGCTTCCAGGCGAACTTCTGCCCACTTGAATAGGGTGTCTGCCTCCTTTTCTAAGGCCAGACTGCTGGTGCCGCCCTGGTGATTGATGTATGCCACTGCGGTGACATTGTCGGAGAGAACACGAATCGCTTTTCCTAGCACTGAGGACTGAAGGGCCTTGAGCGCCCGAGCGACAGCTCTCAATTCTAGGCGGTTGATAGGCCATAGGGATTCCAACACCGTCCAACGCCCCTGGACAAATTGTTCCTCGAAGTGAGCTCCCCAGCCTGCTAGACTGGCGTCTGTCGTCAACAGCACCCACTGTGGAGATTCGAGGGGCATTCCGCGACTCAGATTCCTTGGGCACCTCCACCAGAGGAGGGAGTGCTTGGTTCGAGGCGCGCAGGGAAGCTACCGGGATAAGGGGTGCTGTTGTGGAGACCACCGCCGCAACAGAGACCGCTGTAACGGGCGCATGTGAGCTCTGGCCCACGGGACTACTTCTATTGCTGCCGCCATGGTTCCCAGCAATTGCAGGTAATGCCACGCTGAGGGAAGCCGCCTGGCCATGAATTGGGAGACTAGGGTTTTCAGGGCCTTTATCCTTGTGCTGGACAGGAAGACCCTGCCTCTGCCTGTGTGGAACCTTGCTCCGAGATACTCGAGCTCTTGGGATGGAACCAAACTGCTCTTCGCGCGATTGATGACCCATCCTAGTTCCTCCAGAGCTTGAACTACTTTGGCTGTCGCCCGGCGACTCTCCTCTTCTGATTTTGCCCGGATCAGCCAGTCGTCCAAATAAGGGTGCACTAAGATTCCCTTTTTTCGTAGAACGGCCGCTACCACCACCATCACCTTGGTGAAAGTTCTTGGCGCCGTCGCTAGTCCGAAGGGTAGTGCCTGAAATTGAAAATGACCTCGAGGTACAGCGAATCTGAGGAACTGCTGATGGGACCTTCTGACCGGGATATGCAAGTATGCTTCTGTCAGATCCAACGACGTTAGGAACTCTCCGGCCCTCACGGCTGCTATCACTGCTCGTAGGGTTTCCATCCGGAAGTGAGGTACCTTGAGACAGCGATTGACCTGCTTTAGGTCCAGGATCGGGCGAAAGGACCCCTCCTTTTTTGGGACGACGAAGTAAATCGAGTAGCGACCCGTACCGCATTGGTCTGGAGGTACCGGAACCACGGCCCCGAGCTCTATGAGGCGGGAAAGTGTTGATTCTATGGCTTCTCTTTTTGTTGAGGAACCGCAGGGAGACTGAACAAAGGCTGGAAGTATTTGCTTTGCAAATTCGAGGACGTTTCCCTCTCAAATCACTTCCAGCACCCACTGATCGGACGTGACCCGGGACCAGGCGGGAAGAAATTGCCTTAGGCGACCGCCTATCGGCAGTCTGCCCACCTGGGCCCCCGGTATCTCATTGTTGTTTTCTGGGGGCCGAAGAAAAGGATGAGGAGGCCGAGAAACCTCTGCCCCGAAACTCCCGGAATCCTTGACCCCTAGCGTTAGAACGACCCCTGAGGAAAGGGTTAGGTCTGGTCGAGCGAAACCTCCGCGGTTCTCTAGGTTGGTTCCAAGCTGGGCCTGCGAGACGCGTTTGCTTGGGCCTGTCCTCCGGGAGCCTGCCACCCTTGGACTCACCTAGGTCCTTTACTAACTTGTCCAGGTCCTCTCCGAATAATAGTTTCCCTTTAAAGGGAAGGCGACTCAGGCAAGCTTTGGAGGAGGCATCTGCAGCCCAATTCCGGAGCCACAAATAGCGTCTGGCTGCCACCACCGAGGCCATGTTCTTTGCTAAACTCCGTATGAGGTCATACTGGCTATCCGCCAAGAAGGCCGTACCTGATTCCAACCTCGCCGCGTTGGCTAGAACCCCATCGGAGGGGCCCTCCTATGCCTGGAGTTACTGAGACAACCTCAAACAGGCTCGCGCCACCCATGCCCCAGAAACTGAGGCCTGTAAGGCAAGAGCGCTCACATCGAAGGCTTGCTTAAGGAGCGTGTCTAGTTGTCTGTCCTGGGCATCCCTCAAGGCCGCACTGCCCTCTACTGGAATGGTAGTTTTCTTTGTCACTGCCGAAACCGCCGCGTCCACCCTGGGGGACTTCAGAAGTTCTTTGTCTGCCTCTGGGAGAGGGTAGAGGCGAGACATGGCCCGGACCCCTCTTAAAGCTGACTCTGGTTGATCCCATTCCTTCTGAATCATCTGACGCACCACTCTGTGGACCGGAAAAACCTTCTGGGACCTCCTGATGGCCTGGATCAAGGGATCCTCCAATGCCTCATCCTCCGCGGGGGGATCCGAAGCCACATTGAGAGCTTTCAGGGAATCATTTATTAAGGCGGGCAACTCTTCCCGCCGAAAGACTCTGATTATGCGAGAGTGGTCCTCCTCAGGGATCTCCCCTTCCTCCAGCTCCTCCTCTTCCTCCTCCTCCTTTTCCGAGACCTCCTCTTCAGGGATGTCCTGGGAAAGAGAAGTGAGGGGCTCCTCAATCACCAGTCTGGGGCGCTTTGAGGGTATCCCAGGGTCCTGAGCGTTAGGCCTCATGGGTCTGACTAGTTTGCCTTCGGCCGCAGAACCCGCTTCTCCCTGACCGAGCCCCTTCTTACGCAAACAATAGGCTTGGTGCAGTAAGAGCACAAAATCAGGGGAGAAGAAATCCCCGGCTCCCCCTTCTTCTGCGGGAAGGGAGGAGGGAGGTATAGGGGGAAGGGGAGCCTCTGAGCGAGAGGGGAGGGATAACTGGGACACTACTTCCCCTTCTGAGGGGTCCGAGGACCCCTGCGAGGCCTGGGACATGGCTAGGCTGATTTCTTGCTCAACTGAGGAAGCCACTGCAGCGCAGCCCCTGCAGACCCCTGCCTCAGATGCAGTACCCCTCCGAGTGCCACAAGATGGACACCTCGGTTTGCCCGTCATGCTCCTCCGGAGTAGCTAAATAGAAGCACAGTGACCTGAGCCCAACCAACAGGTTTATTTTTTTAAAATAAATCACTCAATAAATCAAGAAATAAGTTAAATTAAATCAACAAAATAAATCATCTAAATAAACCCCCCTAATAAGATTCCAGGCTCTGCAAATGCTCTCTGTACAGGAGGCCAACGGTAAAACCTTTAACATTAATTTATTAAAGTAATATCCAGAATAAATCTTTTTTTTTTTTTTTTTAATTTTTCAGCCTATAAGCTGAATACTTGCGGTTTAGGAGCTTCTCCCAGGCCCGAGGCCGCGATTCTCAGTAGTTGGCTCCACACGTGGTAGGCCGTGACCACGTGGAGCCCTTAGCAGAGGAGCTTGCAACAAGTGGCCTTTGTGCTGTCCCGCACACTCCGGCAGTGAAGGAGAGGCTGGGAAATGAGACCCGAACGATCCTGAGTCTCGTTTTAGTCCCGGAGCTTCTCACGCGGCTCCGGAGTTCGTCGCTGCCCTCTACCGCGCCGTGGAAGGGGGCTGAAAGGAAAAGCGCACACTCCCTCCTGTGCGGCGAGTCCTCTAGCGCTCAGCCTCCGGTGGGGCTTCGGCGCGAGGACGGGTAGGGTCTCCCGGCAGGACAGCAGAGGCACAGGCAGCACTGGCAGCGAGAGGAACTCTGACCGTTCCCCCTCGCTGCTGCAGGAAGTAAAGAAATCTCCTCCGGTCCCCGGGCCGGGCCGCGCGGGGGGGGGGGGGGGTAGAGAAGCAATACTCCAACAAGAGAGGAAGGAAAATAAAATTAAGGCAAGATTGCTAATGAAAATAAAGACGACTAACTAAGCCACTAGTAAAATTAATTAAATAAATTAAATTAAAACAGATTTAAAAGAAGTTAGGACTCCAGTAAGCCCTAGGCTTACGGAACCCTCCAGCTGCTTGGAGGCTGAGAATACTGGAGTTGGTGGGTGGCACCAGTGGTATATATACCGCTCCACCCCAAAAAGGTTGGGCTCAGCCTCCAAGCTGCTGGAAGGGTTGCGTAACCCTGAAGTAAAGGGACTGGACTGGAGTGACGATAAGGAACCAGAATAGCAGAGCCTTTGAAATCAAGAGAGGACAAGGTATCAAGTGGGAGGAGTGGCCTAATGGTTGGGACAAGTTCTCTCAGATCAGAGGGCCAGGGATTCAATTCTTGCTCAGGGACAGTAATCTTAGGCCAGAGGTACTGGGGTCTCTATTCCTATAGGCGCTGCTTGTGGCACTGGGCAAGCCACTTAAACCTCCATTGCCTCAGGTACACAGGGAGATTGTGAGCCCTTTGGGGATGAGGGAATATATCTGGAAACTGCTTGTAATGTTCGTAAACCACTTTAATGCCTTTCAGCCTGGGCAGTGTATCAGTGTCAAAAGCAGCAGAAAGGTCAAGAAGGATGAGGATCAAGTAAAGGTCCTTGGAGACTTTGGCAAGAGCCATTTCAGTAGAATGCAAAAGACGAAAGCCAGATTGCAGCGGATTCAGAAGGGCTTGAGAGAAGCTATGACTATCACTCAAATTCTGGTATTAACTCAGTAACAAAATCCTTCTACTGCCAGTTACTCTAAAGTAATAGAAAACCCGGCAAATAAGCTACTCAATCTATGTTGCAGTGGTTCCCAAACTGGGGGGGGGGGGGGTGTCAGGACCCCAAATCAGTGGATGGAGTCACAAAAAGAGGGCCATATCCCCTTCTCTCCAGACTTTCACTGGGACCTATGCCAAGTAATGGCACTCAACATGTGGTCTATGAGCTGGTAAACATTCACAGGCTCTTGTTCCCTTCCTGGGTAAGCTTCCTGTTATACTGGAAACCCATGCAGAGTACTGGAGTCCGTAAGCACATACTGCACATAGACACAAGGGACCTTGTGCCGATTTCTACTGCTGTTGCTGCTACCTTCCTGCTATAAATGAGTGGAGGGAGGGGAAAGAAGGCTGAAGATGCATTATTTTGATTTCATCATCAGCTGGAGTCGCATGAATTTTCAGTTGTTAAAATGGGGTCATATTGGATAAACGTTTAAAAAGCACTACTATATAGCAAACCTTCCATACTCTAATAGCTCCATCTCTCAAGACACAAAGGCAAGACCATATTGCTTTTTAAAAAAGCAGTACTCCAGATATGGACCACGAATATACCTCCAACTGGAAAAGCCAAGCAAGCTGGACTGCTCTAGAACCCCGCACAAACTACATGTCAGCAGAATGTCACCTGTCAAAGCACATAGAACACAGCAACCTTCATGAATTACAGAATTAAAACAAAAATCAGAAATGCAGATAGA
Organism: Ichthyophis bannanicus; assembly: GCA_033557465.1. Lineage (NCBI taxonomy): Eukaryota > Metazoa > Chordata > Amphibia > Gymnophiona > Ichthyophiidae > Ichthyophis > Ichthyophis bannanicus. Next base: position 39,763,669 of record CM066035.1, read on the forward strand.
TACCAAGAAGCCACAGCCTGTGCAGTGCAAGACAATGCACTCCCCTGCACTGAGCAAAATGCAGATTCAAAAAAAATGCATATTCCTAAAACTAATATTTTCTCAATCACTAAAAACAAAATCCTTTAACCACTTGGTAGGAGTGGCCTGGCCTTCCTAAAAATGTTTTTATGGTCTTCCCCTAAATCCTTTTTTGAAGTCTCCTATCCATTTTCTATTTCTTCTGTAGGCCATTCCTACATCTGTCTGACAATGACCATTCCATTTTATCCTCTCTCTTCTGTGCCTCTGTCTGTTCATAGCTAGATTTTGTACCTCCTTTCATTCTCCCTTTTCCACCCTAAAAAGTTCTCAGGTTTTATTCATTCACCTCTTTATAGCTTTCTGAGTGGAGTAGCAGCCTAATGGTTAGCGCACTGGTTTGGTAACCAAGAGACCAGGGTTCAATTCCCACTAGCGCTCCTGTTGCCATTGCCTTGGAGGAAAGGCCTCACAATCTACATCTACTTCCGGTCACACTGCCAAGAAAATCCAAACGTTGCTGGGTCACCAGGAGTCAGAACTGACTCTGCACTTTGCATAGCTTTCTATGTGTGCCTTGATCTTTTTCTCTACTTTCCCAGCCTTCTCTGCCCTAGAACCCAAGTCCCTCCTCAGCCTTCAATTTCCTATGGGGGGAGGAATGGTGCAGTAAGACCTGCAATATTCCCAGCTTGGGCTGACAACAGTCGTCACTGGAGGTGGGGAAAAGAAAATGAAGGAGCCCTTATCGGGATTTCAAAGTATCTTGTTTTGCACTCTTCTAGACTGCAGGAAAGCACAGACTTGCTGTCTTTTCAACAGAATCTATGGTGTGTAGTCAATATGCCTTCACCATCACCTTGTTCATGTTCAGATAGAAGACCAAGTGGACTGTATCTGTGCTCTTGTTATTTATCTGTAGATCAACCTTTTAATCCTTTTATAAAATTTGATACTACACTGGACATTTTGGTTTAGCATTGGACTATTCTGAAACTGCCCTATGTGAAAACATTTGCAAAAGCATTTTAAGATACGCTCCTGAAATTCACCTCTCCATCACCACCACCAATACCCAGAATGTAGCTATATCCAGAAAAGTATCACAAGTAAGCCATTCTGCTACCTAATGTATTTGCAATCATTTGGGACTTTGCAGCCAACATGAACCTAGAGAAAATTCAATAGTGGTAACTCATTCAAATAATGCATCCTCCAACAGCTCAAGCAGAAGAGCAGCATAATGATTTGAAAAATGCCCAGGAATTTTTTTTTTAATCTGTACAAGAACATATTGCTACAAGCCAAACACACATCCGAAATGCTGTACAGCATGAGGGAATATTGTGGTGTTTATTTGTATAGCAGACACCCTATTCTTTGCTCATTCAGTACTATCCAATTCTTGTGACACCTAAGCAATTTGGATGGACTGGAACCAGCTTTTTCATAAGGGCAGAGATCCAAATTACAGAAAAAGTAAGAGTCCTTGCTCCTAATGAGTTGAAGCATATTTGGCACTCTACACCCACTAGAAGCCTTTCAACCCCACTAACTGCTCAGTTTAAGTATATTTGCTTAACAGAGGAATTACTACTTGTTTTGAGACCTTGTAAGTTTTAAAACCTTGTGCAGTACACAGCAGATTGCAGCAAGTTACCTAATGCTAACATTCCTCAGAATGTAAATCAGTTTCAAGAAGCAACCCAGGCCTTAAACCCCCAACCTTGAAAGCAGCCACTCAGGGGTAGTTAAGACCAGCCCAAGAGTTGGTTCAAGGTGTTTATTCCCTAAGCTAACCTTAACCTTTATGTCCCCTGGCTGTCAGACGCTATTGTTTAACTTTGAATGCCTTGCTCTTTGCCCATGCCCCACCCTCACCCCAAAGAATCTGCTGCCCCAAGCCATTGCCTAATGATGTGTCAGCCCCGGGAGTATTGCTGGTCCTGAATTCAAACCCTTGTTGTACTGTATCTTCAATTGCTTTAATTCCCAGTAATGTCCCAGACACAATAGCTAAGACAGAAAAATACAGTTTGTAGAAGATCTCTGACAGCTAAGATCTCTGGATCAATCTCCAATACAAAGAGCTCAAAGAAAAAAAATATATTTTGAGACAGGAAGAGGATTAACACAAGACCATAAGCTTGTTTCACTCTCTCCAACTATCAGTTGAAGTTAAAGGTTAATACATGGCTTGCTAAGATTATAAGGCCTTCCCTGGTTTATTAACTTAATAAGCCTTGGCTAGAGCTGGACACGATCCAAGAGTTGCGAGCAAACAGCGATCTTTCCAAAAACATGGATTCATACCACAGTCCAATGTTGTAACATTTTTCAAACAAAGATGAAAAGAAGAGGCAAGATTCAAGGCAGAGGCTTTGCTGCGCAAGAGCTACTGTCCTGTAGTACAAAAAGAGGTCGCAAGGCTGAAAGCAACTTGCGCACACGCAGTTAAACTTTTCCGCATCCTTTCGCTCACCAGCAGAGCTCGGAAACTTTCCCCGAAGCTGCTCCTCGGACACCTAAAACGCTCGGAAGCCCTTTGTGCCAGCGCTTACTGCCTCCGAGCCCACTCGGCCGAGTTTTGGGAGCCCCACTCCAGCTCCAATGCTTGTTTTCCTGCATGCAAGCCTGCTGCGAGCTGCTCATTTGCATGCCAGTACCCAGAATGCCGCGGGGCTCCCCCAGCCGCGATGTGGCTCGCAAAGAGCAGGCTGTTCGCAGCCGTGCAGGCAAAATGGAGGCGGCCGCCCCTGCCGTTCGGCGAGACGTCGGCACTAGCTGGGCAGAGCTGGAGAGCCGGTGGGGGATGTCGATCTCTCCCTCCCCCCCCCCCCATTGTACCCTCTCAAGTGATGAAGGGCAAAGCAATCGCCCACTATTCACGCAGTAGCGTTTGTTACCAGCTAGATGCTTTATGATACAGATCAATCGCCCTCTCTTCATGCAATTCTCAGCTGGTTCTATTCCCAGCTATCCCTTCGTCTTAACCTAGCACTCTGCAAGTTCTTTCATACTATTGAAAAAAACTGTGATCCTTTTACGGTAATCACGCCCCCTTTCCAAACATTTCCTTTGGCAATCATTCAAAGTACAGGCCAAAATGCAGCTTTCATCTCAGTATGGACTTCTGCAAACCAACATCATAAGGCTACAGCTTAGATTCACAATGGTAGGAGTCGCTAAACACTACAGATTGAAGTGGGGGAAATCTGAAGCACGGCTCACGGACGTCTTTCCTGGGTGTATGAGGGGTGGGTCAGTGGCGCGGTACCTAAACATTCCATTGGTTCAATAGTGTCTTACCAAACCAACGCGCAAGTACAATAGATATCCATTAAAATACCAATGGTGCCAAGAACGCATGTGGCACATTTAAAACATAAGATGCCACTATCCCAAGGCATAATAAGTACTGCTCTGCGACCCCACCACTAGGAGGGCCTTACCTCTAGCAACCTGTACCAAACCATCGGCAATGCAGAAAACTAGTGCAGCCTTAAAGCACTTACTGTAAGCACACTTGCCTACTGCTACCACCAAATGCAGAAGACAGAGGCTTGCATAAACAGCAAAACAAAAACTAGTGCACAATGCCAAAGTATTTAAATTTGAGGCAAATGAGCTGTACATAATGAAACTGTGTGCAAATTTATTTATTTTATTTATTTACATTTCTTATATACCGCACTATTTGCGATCAGCGCGGTTTACATAAAACTAAATATCGCCTGCGCCCAACACGGAGAAATGCCTTGAGGATTTTGCAACCAGCCTTAGCACCAATCTCTCTATGCCTGGTCTTGACATGCTTTAAACATCTAGTGCATGCCCTCAACAGTATTTTGATGGCATCGGATGCTTTCCCTGATACCTGGATCATCTGAGAAGCAATGTCAAATATGATCCAGGCATTGGAGAAAGCCCGTCATCAAAATACTGTCACAGGGCTGCTGCCCCCAAAAGAAAGCATGGCCCAGTAGCCCCAAAACCTGCACCCAACCAGAAATAACCCTAGTATCTTTACAAACTAGCAGGAGCGCTGCCCATATGCTCCAGCTCTTGTGCTGCCATTTATTTATTTATTATTTTTATTTATTTTTTATTTTATTTATTTAACAGTCTTTTCTATACCGCCCCTTCCAGAGATCAGGGGCGGTTTACATTGAACATTAAACAGAACAATTGTATACTTCTGTATACATTTACAGGGAACATTATGCTTTAACTATGTACAGGTGTACTTACAGGGAACATATTTTGAACAGATTTTGAACAACATTTTGAACAACATTTTGAACATTAACTATAACAGAGCTTTTCAAACTATTTACAAGTTATATACATGGAGCGCATCTTAGTTAGATACAGTTACAGTGGTATTCTCTTATATACCGCGCTATTCTGCATCAGTGCGGTTTACATTGAACAGGGCATTATAACTTGGAGATAACTATTTTACAGGGAACATGGGCTATGGAGGGTTAAGTGGCTTGCCCAAGACCACAAGGAGCACCTGTGGGACTAGAAACCCCAGTCCTTCCGGCCCAAGGTTGCTGTCCTCTAGTGGGATTTGAACTCCCGACCTTCCGGCCTGAAGTATGAAAAATGTTGAAAAATGGCAACACCTGGCCCCATGCAGTGCATCCTGGGATGCACTGGGCAGGGCCAGACTGCCATATAAGACCAGTTTGATCCCGCCTGGTGCATCCCCGGATGCATTACTGGATGCACCACTTTCGCTGATGTCTGGATCATCTCCAGTCATTGGAGAAGGCCTCAAATGCCACTGAAACACAGTCTAGGCTCATATGCAAACTAGCCATGCAGTGCCCATTTTTTCAGAGCATGCCAAACTAGCGCCAACTTCTGTGCACACATTTGGCTTGCTCTCCCAGTTTAATGCTGTCATTTGCACACAGTTTAATGAATGGATAATGCATGGCTAATTTGCATATAAGCCACTTTCTGCATACCAGCGCTGAAGTCGCGCATTTTAGGTGTGCTGCAAATCGGCATAAGGTGAAGTTAGAGCTTACCTGCTAATTTGTCTTTCCTTGAGTCCCTCCAGGCCAGTACCGTTTCCACTTGGGTAGTCATCAACCAGCAGCAACTGAGCATGTCAGAAATCTGACCTTCCAGTAGAAATACTCTCCTCTGAGCCTCAGCCACCAGTCTCCAATTTCTATAGCAGCCTCCTTATAGCACCTTCCCATACATTTGAACATTGATTAAAAAAAAAAAAAAAAAAAAAAGGAAAAATTAGTACTAGTTAATATTTCATACTTTACAGAGTACAGAGAAAAGATCCAGCAAGGATTAGGCAGTGTAGAGGACTCTCCCTACTAGGACACCCCCACTCCCCATCAGGGAGATCTACCTAGAGGTGCTACCTCTTTCTTGATGTCACTACCTAAGGCAATGGTCTTGCCCCCAACATGGATAAGAATGAATGTAGAACCACAGGTGGGACCTGGACTGGCCTGGAGGGACTCAAGGAACAACAATTAGCAGGCAAGATCTAATTTAACCTTCCTAATCATCCCTCCAGGCCAATCCAGTTTACGCTTGGGATGTACAAAAGCTGATGTCAAACATAGGAGGGACCCGCAAGACCAGCCTGCAACATTGCGGCACCAAACCTGGCGTCCCCCACCACCTGTATTATCTAGGCCAGTGATGGCTAACCTTTTTGAGCCCGAGTGCCCAAACTGCCGCACAAAACCAAAGAATTTCCTCAAAGTGCCAGCACGTCAATTAAAGCTCCATTTGCATAAGGTGCTTCATTTGCATAAATATTTGCATAATGTTACCATACACTAACTTTTAGTAAACATGCCTCTTAATGAGTATATGGATAAAGAAAGACTAAAAGGTTTCTACATTACTATAATCCAGTACCAACCGCCAGGCACATTAGGAACTACTACAAACGCTGCCCATTTAGAACCCATAGCAAACCCGCCGTATCCTAACAGCACTACCAGGACTCACAAAGCACCATACTCTACCTATCAAAAGGCAACACTGCAAATATTAAACCAATACATCTCAGAGAACAACAATACATGACCTACTGGGGAAAGAACAAGTGGCAATGTCAAATAGGAATTATATAAACAGAATACCTCAGCTCAGTTACACATGCAGAACATAAACCATCACCAAACAAGTAATCACAATTTAGAAACAGGAAGACAATAATTAAACTGGGAACCCCAAAAGCCAAACTTGGAATATACAACAACACTGTAGAAATAAAACTATATATTAATTTCCTCTTGTACTAAACAAAGCGCAAAAATTAATGATGCACATTTCCCAGAGCTGACATATTCCAATTAATAAATTCAAAATAAAGAGATATTTTTCTACCTTTTGTGCATTTTTTTTCAGTTGCAATTGTTCCAGCCACTTTCTTCTGGTTTCTTCGTGTCTTCTGCTAACTCTCCATCTGCTGTCCATTTGTCCTTTCTTCTGTCTTCTTGGTTTTTTTTTTTCCATTCTCTCTCTACATCTGCTTTAACATACTAATCTTTCTCCTTTTGCTCTTTCCTCATTCCTATTTCATCTACTCAAAATTTACCCCTCCATCCTCAATCCCCACTTACTCTCCCAATACCCGGCCAATTGTAGATTTTTTATCCCTCCCACACAAAATATTTTTCCCCTCTCCATTTTACTCTCCCAGCCCCATCCCATTCTAATCCTCCCCCAACACCAGCTCCCTTCTAGTTCCAGCCTCACCCAGCATCCATTCCCTTCTAGTCCCTGCATCAGCCCATTTCCAGTCCTAGCAGCCCCCCAACCCATTTCCAGTCCTAGCAACCCCCCAACCCAAGACCAGTCCTATCCCCCCCTCATCAACCCACTTCCAGTCCTAACCCCCCATCACCCCATTTTCAGTTTAAGCCCCCCCCTATAACCCATTACCAGTCCTAACCCCCCATCAGCCCACTTCCAGTCCTAACCCCCCATCAGCCCACTTCCAGTCAGCCCCCCATAGCCCATTGCCAGTCCTAAACCCCCCCATAGCCCATTACCAGTCCTAACCCCATCAGACCACCTCCAGTGTTAACCCCCCATCAGCCCATTTCCAGTCCTAACCCCACCCAACAGCCCACCTCAAGTCCTAACCCCTCCCCATCAGCAGTCCTAAACCCCCCCATAGCCCATTAGCAGTCCTAACCCCCCCTCTCTAGCCCATTAGCAGTCCTAACCCCCCCCCCATAGCCCATTACCAGTCCTAACCCCCCATCACCCCATTTCCAGACAGCCCCCATCAGCCCACAGCCCATTAGCAGTCCTAACCCCCCCAGCCCATTAGCCTTCCTAACCCCCCCCACCCCATTAGCAGTCCTAACCCCCCCCCCCTAGCCCATTAGCAGTCCTAACCCACCCCCCATGGCAAATTTAAAAAAAAAAAAAAAAGCAGCTGGCTCTGGCTTCTGCCGCGGCAGCGGCAGAATGCAATGTCCCGCGGGGCCCCCTCCGCCCGCTAAGCCCCTCTGCAAGGGCTTTCAGATTCGCGAGGGAGAGCGTCTCCCTCGCGTCTCTGTTAAGCCCACAGGGGCTAATGGGAAATTTCCCATCAGTCCCTCTAAAGGCAGCAGCCAGAGCCCGCTTTTTCTTTTTCTGCGGACCTTCACGCGTGCCAGCTGCAAGGCCTTCGCGTGCCACAACTGGCACGCGTGCCATAGGTTCGCCATCGCTGATCTAGGCAATAACGTCTTATAAAAGTATGTAACGATGACCAAGTTGCTGCTCTGCAAATCTCTGCTGGAAGAACCAGGCCTGCTTCAGCATACTTAGCAGTATGTGACTGGGTCAAATGAGCTCAAAGCCCCACAGTTGGGAGTCATCCACGCTTCTCATACACTGTAGCTATGATCCCGTTTCACCCACCGGGCAATTGTGGCCCTCGAAGCTGGCTCTCCTGCTGGGGGCCTCCGAACACCACAAAATCTGTCCAAATTGCGCAGGGACTCCATTCTGTGCAAGCACTTTTCACAAATCCTGCATACATCTAGGAGATGCAACTGTCTCGTCCTCCAATCCCCCAAGATCAGGAAATGCTGGAAGAGATACAGTCTGATTCGGGTGGAAACAAGAAACCAACTTCGGAAGAAAAAAAGGGAATGGGACGCAAGACTACCTTTTCTTTGGATAGGACTAGGAACAGCTCCCTGCAGGACAGGGCTTGGAGTTCCGAAACACGCCTGGTGGAGCAGAGTACCACCAAGAACACTGTCTTCAAGGTCAAATCCATCAGTGATGTGCTCGCAAGATGCTCAAATGGAGCCTCTGTCAAGCCTGAAAAGTACCAGGTTAAGATCCCATGCCAGAACTATCCTCCTGATGGGCGGTCGCAGCTGCTTAGTAACATAGTAAATGACGGCAGATAAAGACCAGTATGGTCCATCTAGTCTGCCCAGTAAGATGGCAAGAGTACAGTGCACCTGCCGCTCCATACAGGCCACCACTCCCCATGTCTTTGTTTTAGGGGTGAACCCACTGCTCTGTGTAGGACACCCCTGTATGTTGAGAAATTAGTTAAGTTTAATTTTTATTTTATCCTTTATCTTTATCTTTATTGAACATTTTATATACCGCCCATTGTCGAAACATGAGGGCGGTTTACAATAAAATATAAATGCTGGCGTTAAAAGAAAGGAACTCCATTAAAATAAAGAGAAAGAAGGGCCAAAGGGGCCACCAGACAAAACAGTAAATTCAAACAATACCAATCAAATCCAATGTCACAGAGACAGATGAAAACTAACAAAGTCAAACAATACTCAAACTAGGTGATGGACAGACATACAGACAAACGAAGGACTATACAGGACATCCAGGGGGGAGGTCAAACGCCTGTTGGAATAGGTGAGTTTTTAATAGTGTCTTGAAGTTCTGGTAGGAGGGTTCTAGCCGGAGGGAGGGAGGAAGTGAGTTCCATAGGGAGGGTCCTAAAAAAAAAGAAAGCAGCATGACGTGTTTGTTCCAGGTGAGCTTGTGAAGGGGAGGGAAGGGATAAACGATTGGCGTGCAAGGTGCGAAGTTGCCGGTAGGGAGTATGGAGAGAGATCAAGTCAGCTAAATATAGGGGATTGGAGGAGTAAATGACTGAGTTAGTATGAGGAACTTATATCGGAATCAGAAACGCAGAGGAAGCCAGTGAAGGCGATACAGAAGAGGGGTGATATGATCAGATCTACAGGCAGAGGTAACCAATCGGGCAGCTGTGTTTTGCAAAAGCTGCAAGCGTTGAAGCTGGTAGGCCGGAAGATTTGCGTAAACCACGTTACAATAATCTAGTCTTGATATGACCAGCGCAAGTACGAGGGTGATAAATGAGTCAGAGGGCAAAACAGAACAGATAGAGCGGAGCTGTCGCAATATAAAGAAGGAGCGGCGGGAGAGATTGGAAATGTGTTCATGAAAAGACATGGAGGAGTCCAGGGTAACTCCCAAGTACCGGAAAGAGGAGGTAAGTGGAATGTGAACAGAATTAATTTGAGGTGCAATGTCTGGACAAGATGTACCTAGCGAAACCCACATGGCTGTGGATTTGGAAGGGTTAAGGTGGAGAAAATTGGAGGAAAGCCAGTCAGCAATATGGGTGAGACAGATATTAAGTGGGGAGATGTCAATATTGAGCGGAGAGGTGTGGAAGAGGAGGATAATATCATCTGCGTAGATATACATGGAGACTGGGAATTGTTGGGCTAAAAGGGGGAGAGGGGCAAGAAAGATGTTAAAAAGCAGGGGAGATAAGACTGAACCCTGGGGGACCCCACAGGGCAGGGGAGTGGATGGAGAAGACTGCTGATTGGAACGGACGACAAAAGAACGAGTAGTAAGAAAGGAGCGGAACCAGCTTAATACGGAGCCTCTTAAACCAATGTCAAACAGACGTGAGAGAAGGGTGTGATGGTCAATTAAATCAAAGGCTGCTGATAAATCTAATGAAACCAGGAGTGAGATATTTCCGCAATCGTGTGCGACATGAAGTTCGTTGAGGAGGGCCAGAAGAACAGTCTCCGTACTGTGTCCCGCACGGAAACCTGCCTGACGAGGATGGAGGGAATTAGTGGCCTCAGCATGGGATGACAGTTGTAGGAAGACAAAACGCTCCAGCACCTTTGCTAAGAATGGTAGATTGGACACTGGACGCCAATGGGAAAGCACTGAGGGATCGAGAGAGGGCTGTTTCAGGAGGGGATGAACTATGGCCGACTTCCATAGAGAGGGAAAACGGCCAGAGGATAGACTAGAATTAAATATGGCGGTGATGAGCGGTATCATCTGCAGAGACGGTTCTATCAGCCAAGCTGTTGCTGTAAAGGGATCCACTGTGTCTGTCCCATGCCATTTTGAATTCTGTCACTGTATTTGCCCCCAACACTTCCATCGGGAGGGCATTCCAAGCATCCACCACCCTTTCAGTGAAAGTATTTCCTGACATTGCCTTTCAATTTACCCTCTTGCAGCTTCATGTTATGCCCTCTAGTTTTACAGCTTCACCGTCTTTGGAAGAGGTTTGTTCATTATTTCTCTAAGTATTTAAAGGTCTGAATCATATCTCCCCTATCCCTCCTCTCCTCCAGAGTATTTAGGTCTTCAAGTCTCTTCTCATAAGGCTTCTGATGCAGGCTCCAAATCATTTTGGTTGCCTTCCTCTGAACAGTTTCCAGTCTTTTTATATCCTTTGCAAGATATGGTCTCCAAAACTGAACACTGCGTGACTGCTTTCAGAAAATACCACATCTGGATGCACTGCTAGCAAACATCCTTGCACTCTGCCTTGGTAACACGACAGAGCCACTATGTGCACCTTCAGGGAATTGAGTGCCAAGCCTTCATCCAGCTCGTTCTGCAAGACATCTGGATTGCACACCTAAGTGCCTGGACATGCAGCTCTTCACACCAGTCCTTGAAGATTTTCCAGACTCTCATATATGCTAAATTGGTGGTACGTTGCCAGGACTGTAACAGTTATGACCATCTGGGCCAAACTCCGATGCCTTAACCACACCCATTCAAGAGCCATGCCGTAAGCAAGAATAGATTGACTTGAGGCATCAGCATCAGGCCCTGGGCCAGTAGGTGAGCCTCCAGGGGTGGTCCACTAGTAACTTTGAGGTCTGCATACCAAGGTCACCTAGGGCAATCCGGCACTATGAGAACCACCTGTCCCCTGTGTGCCTGATCAGACATCTGATCAGCAGCAATGGAGGGAAGATGTACAAGAGACTCTGTTGCCCACGCCTGAGCAAGCGTGTCTAGGCCTTCAGATATACACTCCCAGCACCAACTGAAGAAACGGTTTGCCTTGGCATTGTCCTGCATCGCCATGAGATCGATGACTGGCTGTCCACAACATAGGGTAATGTCATGGAAGACTGTTGCATTCGGCTCCCATTTGCCAAGATCTAACTAGTACAGACTGAGAAAATCTGCTTGGACATTTTCTTTGCCCCCAACATGCACTGCCGAAAGCGATGCTAGGTTCTGTTTTGCCCAAATCATGATACGCTGACTCTCTTCTAGCAAGAAGGCACAGGGAGTGAAGTCCTATCAGTTGATGTATGCCACCATGGTGCGTTGTACGAGTTCACCCATACTGACTCTTGAGCAATTAAAAGGTTAAAGTGTTATAGGGCAAGAAAAGCTGCCCTCATCTCCAAGTGGTTGATGGACCATGAACTCTGTTCGGAGCTCCATTGCCCGTGTCACGAGAGAGGCAATGGGCCTCCCCAGCCCGTAAGACTGGCATCCGTCGTCAGTGTGATCCAGCACAGGCATTCCAGCGGAACCCCTGCCGAAAGATGCTCTACTTGCAACCACCACTAAAGGCTGTTTCTAACACTCCAGTCTCTTGTTAAGGGCTGGGTCTGTGGCAATCAGCACAACAGTAGTGCCTGCTGCAGAGGGTGCATGAGGGACCTTGCCCATGGAATCCAGCAGCCGCAGGTAATACCATGCCACTGATGCTGGTTTGAGGAAGCGCCTCACTTAGGCTTGGAGCCTGTTTATTCAGTCCTCCAGGAGACACCCAACCTGCCTGTGAATCAAAACATGCCCGCCCCTAGGTATACCAGGGACTGGACTAGTTGAAGTTGGCTCTTGCCCACCCAAACAAGATCTTGCAATACCTCCCTTACCCGCTGCGTAGCAGTGGCGGATTCCTCCACTGACTTTGCTCTAATAAGCCAGTCATCCAGATATAGGTGCACCAAGAACCCTTCTTGCCGCAACACTACAGCCACCACCACCACCATGACCTTGGTGAACATGCAGGGAGCAGTGGCCAATCCGAAAGGCAGGGTGCAGAACTGAAAATGCCTCATCGGTACTGCAAAGCGGAGGAACCGGGGACACTCGGGCCGAACCGGTATGTGCAAGCAGACCTCTGTAAGGTCCAGTGCTGTTAGAAATTCTACCCGGCGTACTGCCAGAATGATGGAGCATAGGGTCTCCATACAAAAACAAATGGAGGTACTCTTAGTGCTTGATTCACATACTTAAGATCCAGGATGGGACAAAAAAACCCTTCCTTATTTGGGACCACAAAATAAATGCAGTATCGACCAGATCTGCACTGGTTTGTGGGTATTGGTATCACTGCCCCTAGCTGCAGCAACCTGTTGAGAGTAAGGCTGACTGCTTCTGCCTTTTTTGGTGCGATGCAAGGCGACTTAACAAAAGTTTTGCGTAAAGGTCTGGCGAATCGAGAACATAAAACTTTCCTGAATTTTCTCCAGAATCCACTGGTCAGTTGTGATTGTGGCCCAGGCAGCATAAAAGCAATGTAACACACCCCCTATCACCAGCTCCGCCTGGGTCCTTCTGACTTCATTGGGGATTTTTTATTTTGTCCCGGCAAGGCAGAAATATATCCCTGCCCTGTCCACACACCCCCATAACGACCCCTTTGATAGGGTCTGAAACGCACCCTTCTGAATCTCCAGGTGTCTCTGGCCTGCCCCCTTTGGAAGGTTCCCCCATCTTCGGTCCCTTTCCATCTTCTGGCAAAAGTTCCCCCTTTAGAATCTCCCATCCTTAATTTTCTCTAAGGCCTTCCCAAAGAGTAATTTACCCTTAAAGAGGAGCTTACAGGGTCTGGACTTGAAGGTGTCTGCTGACCAATTTCGGAACCAGAGGAACTGCTGGTTTGCAATAACCGATGCCATCATCTTTGAAGCTACTCTTACCAGGTCATAGAAGGCATCCGCTAAGTATGTGGAAGGTGACTCAGGTCTACTACTTGGTTCCTACTGAGGCTCATGCCTCTGGAGTCTCTAGTCCTTGGATCCAATGAATGGAGGCCATGGAAACATAGGCCTGCAGGGCTAACGCACTTGAGTTATACGCCTGCTTGAGCAGCAACTCCAGCCTGCGGTCCTGTTGATCCTTAAGCGCTGCTCTCCCTTCCATGAGGATGGTAGTCTTTTTGGTTACTGCCGACACTAAGGCATCCACCTTAGAAACCAGCAGGAAGTCCTTTTTCTCCTGTGGAATGAGATACAAGCGCCCCAGTGCTCGACCGCCTTTCAAGGTGGCTTCCAGGAGCTCTCTGACTCAATCATCTTTTTAATGACTCGGTGTACTGGAAAACACACTTGCACCCCCTTGAAAACCTTCAATAAGAGATCTTCCAGAAGCTCCTCTGCCAGAGCCAGAGGAACTGCAATATTTAATGCTGCTAAGGACTGGGATATAAGGGCTGCTAGCTCCTCTCTATGAAAGGCCCTGAAAACATTAGGGTTATCGCCCAATGGAGTTTCTCCTTTTTCTATTTCCTGAGCCATTGGATCTCCCCAGAGGTCTGAGGTTCCCTCCCCCAACTCCTGAGACTTGATATCCAGGAGAGTCTTGGGTCAGCCAGGCCTCAATCTCTCTTGCTCTGCTTTGGCTGAGAAGCCCCAAAAAATGGGATCTTCCACTTGAAGGGCCTGACCTACTGCAACTGCTTGCAGTTCTAGAGGAAACTAACTCTGTATGCCTGTTTTCGCTTCAAACAATAAGCTCTGTGGAGGGATAAAATGAAATCTGCTGAAAAACAAGGGTTCTGGGCACCGGGGAGCCGAAGCTGCCTCCACTATTGGGTCAGTCTCTCAAGCTTTTCCCTTTCATTTTCTTTTTTCCACACTTCCTTAGCTTCGAGAGAAATTGTTGCTCGAGCCGAAATGGCCACATCTCCCACCAAGTTTCCCACAGTCTCCGATGCCTTTCATGCAAGCTTAGTATCCATGCCACCTTCTGTCGAATCCATTGCTTTTGTCTCAAACGCTACCGCGAAGCCTCTGCCACAACGAAAACAAAACTGGAAAATACCTGATGGGCCCAGGCCACGGCTGCTAGCACACAAAACACAGGACAGCAGCTGTGGCAGCATGCACTGTACACTCAACCCGTGTGCTGCAATGAAACCAGGGGGACCACGCCTAAGGAAGCTGAAGCAAAACACACACACACCGGCCCCTGCAGATGGCACAAAACACTGCCGCCCACATAAAGCACAGTTACTTACCTGTAACAGGTGATCTCTGGGAACAGCAGGAATTAGTCCTCACATATGGAATAAGTCCTCACATATGGGTACGTCGGTACCGACGGAGCCCGCGCGGGAAAGCTCCCCAGCTTCCCAGAAGGAAAGCTTTTGGGGCCTCCCACTGCACATGCGCGCTGCCTTCCCGCCTTCCTGACCAACTCGACTCAGTTCGAGTTTAAAGCTGAGACAATAGAGAGAGGAAAGGAAAGAGAGAGAGATACAACTCCTAGGGGAGGTGGGTGGGTTGTGAGGACTAATTCCTGCTGTTCCCAGAGATCACCTGTTACAGGTAAGTAACTGTGCTATCTCCAGGAATAAGTCCTCACATATGGGGACTCCCTAGCTGAGATGCCCAGGAGATCCCCTGAAGGGTATGAGACCCTGAAAGGTTCCTCATCTTCCTATGGATCTCAGGCATCCATTCAGGGAAGGTGGGCTGGAATTGTTCAAGAATGGAACAGGTGTCTGAGGACAGCCTGACCAAACAAGGCATCCCGGCGGGAGTCCTTGTCCAAACAGTAATGGGCTGTAAAGGTATGAACCGAGGCCCAGGTGGCTGCTCGACAGATCTGGTCAATGGACACAGAGTTTAGATGAGCCATAGAGGTGGCCATGGCTCTCACATTGTGAGCGGTGACATGGCCCTCCAGAGAAAGGTTCTTACTCTGGTAAGCAAAAGAGATACACTGAGCAATCCAATTGGACAGTGTTCTTTTGGAGACTGGAAGTCCTAAATGAGAAGGATCAAAAGCGACAAAGAGCTGAGAAGACTTTCGATGTTGCTGTGTCCTGTGGAGGTAAAAGGCAAGAGCTCTTTTACAATCTAGAGTATGAAGGTTCCTCTCTGCACTGGATGCATGAGGAGCTGGAAAAAAAGACAGGTAAATATACCTCTTGATTAAGATGAAAAGGGGAGACCACTTTAGGCATAAAGTGGGGATTGGTCCTAAGGACCACCCTATCATGATGGAACCTTGTATAAGGTGGATTAGCCACTAGAGCTTGCAGTTCACTGATACGGCGAGCTGCGGTGACTGCAATAAGGAAAATAACCTTCCAGGAAAGAAATTTCAAGGAGGTAGTGGCTAAGGGTTCAAAGGGTGGCTTCATAAGCTGACCAAGAACCAAGTTTAAGTCCCATGCCACCGGAGGAGGTCGAATGGGAGGTTTAGTTAAGGTTAGGCCTCTCATGAATCTTGCAATAAGAGGATGAGAGGAAACAGGTTGTCCATTGATGGGCTTAAGGGATGCTGCAATAGCACTCAAATGGACTCTTACCGAATTTGTTTTGAGTCCTGCATTGGAGAGATGCAGGAGATATTCCAAAAGAGAATTCAAAGGAAGTGCTAGAGGGTTAAGACCCTGAAGAGCACACCAAATGGAAAATCTTTTCCATTTAAAAGCGTAAGAACGCCTAGTGGAAGTTTTCCTAGAGGCATAGAGGATATCCTTCACTTTGCTGCGAAAGATTGACGTGTTGAAGGTCTAGGCCTTCAGTAACCAAGCTCTGAGGTGAAGGGACTTGGGGTTTGGGTGCCACAAAGTCCCCTCCTCCTGAGACAGAAGGTCTGGAGCCGCTCCCAAGACCAGGGAGGGGGCTTGGGAGAGATGCAGAAGTAGAGGGTACCACACTTGGCGTGGCCAGCGTGGCGCTATGAGGATCATGAACCCTTGATCCCTTTGAAGTTTGAACAGTCTTGGGAATCAAAGGAATGGGTGGAAAGGCATATAGGAAGTCCTGACCCCAATGAAAGAGGAAGGCATCCTTGGCCTGAACTCCCTGACACGGAATCCTGGAACAGAACCGGGGAAGTTTGGCATTCCACGGACTTGCAAAGAGGTCTATGTCTGGGGTCCCCCATTTCTGGAAGATTCTGAGTACCTGATCCATGTGCAGGGACCATTCGTGTGGAAGCAGAACTCGACTGAGTCTGTCTGCCCAAGAGTTTTGGATTCCTGGAAGATATACTGCCAGGAGATGGATTTGATGCTCTCTGGCGAAGGCCCATAATCTTAGAGCTTCGTTGCAAAGCGACAGAGAGCCAGTCCCTCCTTGTTTGTTTATGTATAACATGGCTACTTGATTGTCCGTATGAATAAGGACCGTCATGTTGCTGAGGAGGGTATGAAAAACTCTGAGAGCTAGAAAGATTGCTCGAAGTTCCAAGTGGTTGATATGAAGGGTGGTCTCCTGTGGAGACCAAGTGCCCTGAGTGGAGAGATCTTGAAGATGAGCTCCCCAACCTGTTTGGGAGGCATCTGTTGTGAGGGTTGCTTGGGGCAACAATGGTTGAAAGGGGGCCCCCAACAACAGATTTTGAGTGGACATCCACCATTGGAGAGACCAAAAGACGTTTGGAGTTTGCTATTTGGTCTGAGAGAGCTCCGGATGCTTGAGTCCACTGGGTGGACAAAGTCCATTGAGCTGCTCTCATATGTAGGCGAGCATAGGGCACCACATGTACTGTGGAGGCCATGTGGCTTAATAGTTGTAGCATCTCCCTGGCAGTCAAGTGGCTTCTGGACTGAGTCTGGGAGGCTAAGTGCACTAGACGTTGGCAACGGGCCTGAGGAAGATAGGCCCTTGCCGTGGTGGTATCCAACCAGGCCCCTATGAATTCCAGGGACTGAGTAGGGGAGAGTTGAGACTTTGGCAGATTGATCACAAGTCCCAGATACTGCAGAATGCGTCTGGTGCGATCCAGGGAAGTCTGAGCCTCGGACTGAGATGGAGCTCGGATGAGCCAGTTGTCCAGGTATGGGAAAACAAAAATTCCCAGGGCTCGTAGAAATGCAGCTACTATTGCCATGCATTTGGTAAATACTCTTGGAGCAGAGGCTAGACCGAAGGGAAGTAACTCTGTATTGGAAATGTTTTCCCTGGAACAGAAACCGTAGGAATTTTCTGTGGGATGGATGGATGAGTATGTGTGTGTACGCATCCTTGAGATCTACAGAACAAAGCCAATCCTGACTCTGTAGGTATGGAAGGAGAGTACCTAGAGAAAGCATCTTGAATTTCTCCTTGCATAGGAATTTGTTCAATTCTCTGAGATCTAGAATAGGTCTGTATCCCCCTGTTTTCTTGGGAATAAGAAAATAAGGGGAGTAAAACCCTGGCCCCTGTTGAAGAAGAGGAACCTTTTCTATTGCCCTTTGGGCGAGAAGGGTGGTCACCTCCTGACCTAACAGATTCAGGAGAGAAGGGGGAGAATTGAAACATCTCACCATGGTATGGGGAGGAAGGCTGGAGAAATGATAATTACACTTACCTGGTAATTGTAGTTCCTTGAGTTACGACAGTACAGTCCTCTACCTCTGGGTTGTCAATCTCCTCCTGCAGCTTGGAGACTGGAATGTCAGAATGATGACATCACTGGATATAGCCTGCTGCCTTCTCTCCTCCATTCCAGTGTGAACTATTAACAAAGCAGACTCAAAGGAGCAAAAAATAAGTATCAAACCATAATCATTGAACCTAACAAACAATAAACAGGAACGGGTCGCTTACGGGCAAGACTTTCTTACGCCCGCCCCTGCCTTAAAGAAAGAGGAAACCCCCACATCAAGGAAATCGAGACAGACCTACCTGTAACACTTCAGCGGCATTGACCGTGCCCAAAATCCATCTTGTAACATCCAGGCGGGACGGAGGACTGAACTGTCGTAACTCAAGGAACTACAATTACCAGGTAAGTGTAATTATCATTTCCTTATCGTTCCTCCAGTTCAGTCCTCTACCTCTGGGATGTACCAGAGCAGTAATCATTGGGAGGGACCTCTCGAGCCAGCCGATAAAACCGCTGACCCAAAACGAGCGTCACTAGCCGCCGCGACATCCAATCGGTAATGCTTGCTGAAAGTATGCAAAGATGACCATGTTGCCGCTCTACAAATGCCCCCGGGAGGAACCAAACTGTGTTCCGCCCAGGAACAGGCCTGCGCCCTGGTGGAGTGCGCCCGCAGACCTACGGGCGCCACCCGACCTTGAAGCAAATAAGCAGAGAAAAATCGCCTCTTTAATCCACCTGGCAATGGAAGCCTTAGCCGCCGGCTCTCCCTTGCGCATGCCGCCAAACACCACAAACAGCCGATCAGTCTTGCGGAAAGACGCTGTAACCGCTAAATATTGACGCAACGTTCTTTTCACGTCCAGAAAACGGAGACGACGGTCCGTCTCGCCCCCGTGCATCGACCCCAGAACGGGCAAGCAAACCAACTGATTCAAGTGAAAGGGAGACACCACCTTAGGCAAAAAGGACGGTATAGGCCGCAGAACCACCTTTTCTCTAGAAAAAACTAAGAAAGGTTCGACACGACAAAGCTTGTAACTCCGAAATCCTTCTAGCAGAGCAAATCGCTACAAGGAACACCGTCTTTAACGTCAAATCCTTCAGGGACGCCTGACGCAACGGCTCGAACGGAGCCTTGGATAACGCCGCGAGATTGAGATCCCACGGCGGTACACTCTCTACGCACAGGACGCAACCTAGAAACCGCCTTCAGAAACCGACACACATCAGGATGAGTACCTAAAGAGATACCGCTGATCTTGCCTCGATAACAAGATAAAGCTGCCAACTGCACGCGCAAGGAACTAGCCGCTAGACCTTTATCGAAACCGTCTTGCAAAAATTCTAAGACTACCGGGACGGACACGGTAGCCGCCCGAGTCTTCCGCCATGAACACCAATCCTCAAATATACGCCAGATCCTCACATATGCCAAGGACGTGGACCGCTTTCGCACCCTAAGCAAGGTGGCCATGATCGCCGAAGAGTAACCTTCTTTCTCAGCTTAGCCCTCTCAATGGCCATACCGTAAGCGAGAACCGATCCACCTGGGGCATGAAAAGTGGACCTTGCATCAACAGATCCGCTCTCTCCGGAAGCCGCCAAGGTGCGCCGTCCAGAAGACGCACCAAGTCCGCATACCAAGGCCGCCTCGGCCAGTCGGGCGCCACCAAAAGCACCCTCCCCGGGTGAGCCCCGATTTTCTGGAGCACCCGGCCTATCAACGCCCAAGGGGGAAAAACATACAGAAGACCCCCCGGCCAACAATGCAAAAGCGCGTCTATGCCTTCCGACATCCGTTTCCGATGCCTGCTGAAAAACCGTTCGACTTTCGCCGACCGGAACGTCGCCATCAGATCCATGACCGGAGTTCCCCAGCATGCCGCGATCTGCTCGAAGACCTCGGGATGCAACTCCCATTCTCCGGCCTCCACCTGCACCCTGCTGAGGAAATCCGCCTGGACATTGTCCTTTCCTGCAATGTGCGCTGCCGAGATCGCGGACAACCAAAGCTCTACCCAAGCGAACAGCTCGTCCGCTTCTTTCTTCATAGTGGCACTCCCCGTGCCGCCCTGACGATTGATGTATGCGACCGTCGCCGAGTTGTCAGACAAAACCCGCACGGGCCGACCCCGGATCACCTTCTCGAAAGCTTGAAGGGCTTGGAAAACCGCTCGAAGTTCCAAACGGTTGATCGACCACGAAGACTCCTGGGGGGTCCACTGCCCCTGCGCAAACAGATCCCCACAGTGAGCCCCCCAACCCGTCAGACTGGCATCCGTCAACAACGGAGTCCAGTCGGGCTGGTCCAGCGGCATGCCGGCCTCCAGGGACGACCGGCGAAGCCACCAACGCAGAGACCGCCGGACCTCGATCGGGCAAGGCAAGCGTTTGTTCAACGAGTGGGATTGATGCGACCAGCGGCGGAGCAGCACTCGCTGCAATGGTCTCATGTGTATTTTGGCCCATGGCACCGCCTCCAGTGTCGCCGCCATGGTCCCCAAGACCCGTAAATAAGCCCAGGCCGTCGGCGCCGACATTGACAGGAAGCTCCAAACCAGGGACCTCAGGGCTTCAGCCCGTTTTTGCGGAAGAAACACCTGACCGGACAAAGTGTCGAACCGAATCCCGAGATATTCGAGATCCTGGGAGGGTGTCAAGTGATTTTTCGCCGGGTTTACCACCCAACCCAGACTCTGCAGAAACTGCACCACCCTGTCCGTCACCTGAATACTCTCCTCCACGGACTTTGCTCGAATCAACCAATCGTCGAGATAAGGATGGACCAGGATGCCCTCCTTGCGCAAAGTCACCGCCACCACCACCATGATTTTTGTGAAGGTCCGGGGCGCCGTCGCTAGACCGAACAGCAAGGCTCGAAACTGGAAGTGGCCCCAAGGAAGCGCAAAGCGCAGAAAGAGTTGGTGAGCCTCCCGGATGGGAATGTGTAAATACGCCTCCGTAAGATCTAGAGAGGTCAGGAACTCTCCGCGGCGGACCGCCACTAGGACCGATCGTAACGTCTCCATCCGAAAATGCGGAACCCGCAAACAACGGTTGACAGCCTTGAGGTCTAGAATAGGTCTCAAGGTACCGCCCTTCTTTGGAACCACAAAATAGATGGAGTATCGACCCAAACCGCATTGGGCTGGGGGCACTTCTGTCACCGCTCCCAGATGAAGCAACCTGTCCAACGTCGTGCGAATGGCAGCCATCTTCGCGGGGCCTCTGCAAGGAGACATAACAAAGGAGTCTCTTATTGGACAAGCCATCTCCAAGGCATAGCCGTGTTGGACAATCTCCAACACCCACTGGTCGGAGGTGATGTGGGTCCAAGCGGAAAGAAACTCCCGAAGCCGCCCGCCTATTGGAGGCCCTTCCGCCGGGACCCGCCCCATTTCATTGCGGTTTACGTTGTGCGGAGGTAGGGGTAGAGGAGAAACCTCTGGAGGCACATCGAAACCCCCGAAACCCTTGGGCCCGAGACTGATACCGACCCCTTTGGAAAGTACTGAACCGCGCCAACCGAAATCTACGGAAATCGCGAAACTGGCCCCAAAATGGCTGCCCAGCCTTTGCTGGTTTTGGTTTATCCTCCGGGAGCCTGCCCGCCTTGGATTCTCCCAGATCCTTAACCAACTTTTCTAAATCCTCGCCAAACACCAAACCACCCTTAAAGGGGAAGTTTACTAAAACACGACTTAGAAGGACCATCAGCCGCCCAATTCCGCAACCACACCGACCGCCAAGCGGCTACCACCGAAGCAGTACTATTGGCCAATGCTCTGATTAAGTCATAATGCACATCCGCTAAGTAGGCGGTACCGGACTCCAGACGATCCAACTCTCGCAACTCCTCAGCAGCCATACACGAAGACTGACGGAGCCGCTGGACCCATCGAAGACACGCCCGGGCCACCCACACACCACAAATGGAGGCCTGCAGCGAAAGAGAATCCGCCTCGAAGGTCTGTTTGAGGAAGCCGTCCACCCGGCGATCCTGCGCATCCCGCAAGGCTGCACTACCTTCCACCGGAATGGTGGTCTTTTTAGTAACCGCCGACACTACCGCGTCAACCTGCGAAGCCCGAAACTTGGCCTTGTCCGCATCAGCCAGAGGATACAGTCGATTGAGCGTCCGAATACCACGGAGACCCGCCTCTGGCCTATCCCATTCATCCTGAATCATTTTGTCCACCACTTTGTGGACGGGAAACACCACTTGCGTCTGCCGAACCGCCTGGATGACGGGATCTTCAACATCGACCACCGCAGCCAGTTTGGCCAAATTCAACATTTGTAAGGATTCCGTGATTAAGGCCGCCAGCTCCTCCCTGCGGAAGACTCAAATAATCTTGGCCTGATCCTCAGGTTCAGGGATCACGCCTTCCTCGAGATCCTCAGTCTCCATGTCCGGATCCCAATCGGGATCACGGGTCTCCGGCCATTCGTCCTCCGAGGCCGTGTCTCTCTTTCGAATCCGTTTGGGGACCGGCGGAGTCGTATCCAGCGCCATCGCGTCCAGCTGCAGCAAAGGGGAAGAAAAGGCTTCCGCAACCGAGCCCTTACTCCGGCTACGCAAGCAAAAAGCCTGATGCATGAGTAAAACAAACTCGGGGCTGAACTCCCCAAGACCTGACGGCTGCGCTATTAAAGAAGCACCGGAGGTTCCCGCCGATTCTTCATTCGGCAAGTCATGCGCTGGGGGCTGCGGTGAAGAAATGCCTACCCCCGTGGACGCCCCACGCCCCTCGGGTGAGTCCTTGGGTTCCAGCTGCTGCTCAACAGCCGAGGAAAGGGTGGCGCAACCACGGCATACCCCAGTGTCTGCGACCGACCCACGTCTCGTGCCACAGACAAGACACTGGGGTCGAGCTGCCATAATGCAGACCCCTGCCCGTATCACTTAAGTGGACAACACTTCTGAATATGGGTATTGATTTACCTTTTTTTTTTTTTGTAATAGAACAGGCTAAAGCCCAGCTGACTAGAAAGAAAAAATAACTTTGATAACCGCCAGCTCTACACCGCGGGAGAGAGAGAGAAAGAGAGAGAGCCCCCTCACAGCCCCTCCCCCTACCCCGCGAAGTGGCAGAAGGAGAAATAAAACTAACCAAATTGAATTTCGCCCCCAAAAAAAGAAAAAGGACCGAAATAAACCAAAACAAGGGAAATCAAAAGGAAAACAAACGCGAAACAGCCGAAAATTAGAGAATCGGGACTCCCCCCGATGCACACGCGGCTGCTCCGCGGTGTTCAAAATGGCCACCGCAACTTACCGAACCAGGGAAAAAGGCGCCAAACACACCCGCAGCCGCTCCGGACCCGAAGTAAACTAGATCACCATGTGGGCAAGCAGCCTGATACTGGTAGAAGGCAGACCGGCCAGGACTACAGCTGCGGACACTGAAAGCTGTCTCAGTCAGGAACCGCGATCCCCGAGTACAGCAGCAGTGCTCTCACCTCACCGGGCAATCAGGTCCAAAGTGACAGCAAGGTCTCTCCTCCGTAGTGTCTGGGGGGGAGAGCACCTCTGCACAGTAAATTAGGAAAATGTGCCCCTTAAGCCAGACATCCCCAATAAAGTGCAGGGGCAAGAGGGAAAGTCTGCCACAGAGCTCTGACCCCAAAAGCTTTTCTATCTAATTTTTTTTTGTTGTTTTATTTAAAGAGATAGTGCCCAATAAAATGAACAATCCAAATGCCAATCAAAGAACCAAATTCAGAGAATCAAATTGGACCCTAACATCTAGCTCTTTATCAATTCCTCCAGAGAGCCCTATTCCTAAGGCTCGCCAAGTCTTCTTGCTGCATGGAGACTGGTCACACTGGAATGGAGGAGAGAAGGCAGCAGGCTATATCCAGTGATGTCATCATTCTGACATACCAGTCTCCAAGCTGCAGGAGGAGATTGACAACCCAGAGGTAGAGGACTGAACTGGAGGAACGATAAGGAAATGTAGTTTGTAGCCCTCTCTGATGATAGAGAGGGTCCATTGTTCTGATGTGATTTGCTCCCATCTGGGAGCAAAATAAGTTAACCTTTCTGGCTCTAAAACATCAAGATCCTCTCACCATTCCAGGAAGGTTAAGTTCTCTAGAGTTGAGTCAAAAACCCTGAGGGGGTTGGGACTGCTGGGCTGTAGCAGCCCCTACAGGTTTTGCCCTGGCCTGTTTAGGCTGCTGACGCTTAGGAGCAAAGCGAGCTGCAGAAGATTGTTGGCCAGTATTTGTAGCAAATCTGGCCTTCTTATAGAAAGGCTTCTTGAAAGATTTTTTCTTGACAGGGGCAGAGGTAGGACTTAGAAAGTCTATCTAAAGCAGCATTTTCTGCATCCATTTGGGTGGCTTTGATTTGCTACTCCTTACCAAACAGATTCTCACCTGTACAGGGCAGATTTCCCAACCCATCCTGGACCCAGGCTTCTAGATCAGAGGCCTGGAGCCAAGCAATTCTGCGAGCCGCTATGGCAATACCTGAGGCTCTGCTAGCACCCTCAAAGGAGTCAAAGGCTGCTCTGTTGGAGAACTTTGAGATATCTTGGGTATGCTTTAGCAAAAGAAGGAACTCCTCCTTTCTTTCCTCTGGGATAAAGGGGAGAAAATGGCGTATTTTCAATGCAATCTCCTTCAGAAACATGCCCATATAGAGGCTGTATGGATTGATTCTAGCAATAAGCATACTTGCTTGGAAGATTTTTCTACCAAAAGCATCCAAAGTCCTACATTCTCTCCCTGGAGGAGTAGAAGAGTGTCTTTTGGTACTCTTTATCCTTTTCATAGCTGACTGCACCACAATAGAGTGGTGAGGGAGCTGAGTTTTTTGAAACCCAGGAGGAGGGGGGACACGATACATGGTGTCCAACCGACGAGAATGTGGAGATAGGGTGAGAGGAGTCTCCCATAAGTCCATCATATGTTCTTGAAGAATTTCATGAATGGGCAAGGTGACTGCCTCTTTGGGAACCTTAGAGTATCCTAAAATATCTAATTTTTTTGCTCTAGGTTCTTTTTCAGAGGTTACTGAAATAGAGAGACCTTTAGCCACTTCAAGGATGAAGTCTTGAAAAGACAAATCCTCTGGAGGACACATTCTCCTCTTTGGAGAAGAGGGCTCTTCAGGTAGAGTTAGGGATACTTCAAGCAGAGTCATCTGATGAATCAGAATCATCAGAAGACTCGAAGTATCGTCTGTTCGCTTCCAGGGATCGATAAGCGTATCGACCGGTATCGACATCTGGGGTACCCGGAACCGGATCGGTATCGGGAAAAACCCCGGAACCGGGAACCGGAATCGGTATCCTGGTCGATGTGGATGCCCTGGGTACCGGTATCGGTTGTGGTACCGGAACCGGAGTCGGTACTGCTGGCTGCGGTACCGATGGCGTCGCAGCTTTAATAAAAGCCATAATAGCCTGCTGCATGGATTGAACTGTATGATCCATAGACGCCACGACTGTCTGGATGTCGGTACCGGAAGAATGAGCCGGTACCCCAGAGCAGTCTAACAGGTGATCGGTCGAGGCCGTGCCATCGATGTCAACCTGTAACCCCATAGGAGGAGCTTTGGAAGCCGGAGCTTTGGAAGCCGGAGCTTCCCGCCGGGGTTGTTTGGCTGGGGCAGGGTCCTCAGGGTCAAGCCCGGGGGCATCTCGATACTTGGAGGGAGATTTGCCCTTTGAGGACCTGCCAGAGGAATGTTTGGTTACCTGAGATCCATCAGGAGAGGAAGACATGATAATTACACTTACCTGGTAATTGTAGTTCCTTCAGTGACGACAGTGCAGTCCTCTACTTCTGGGTTGTCAACCTCCTCCTGCAGCTCGGAGACTGGCATGTCAAAACTATGACACCACTGGATATAGGCTGCTGCTCTCGCTCCACCTCCCCAGTGTGAAACTATTAACAAAGCAGACTCAAAAGAGCAACAAATAAGTAGCTACTAAAACATCGTTAACTAAACTGGACTAATCCCGTCCACGGCAAAGCTGTCTTAAACCTTCCCTGCGACACGCAGACGCAGATACTCATACAGTGAAAGCCAAGGAAAATGAAAGCGAAGGACAGGCGACCTACCTGAAATTCTTCTCCACCTGTCGCGATGCTTGATTTGAACCTGAATAAAGAGAGAATCCCGTGCGGGACTGAGGACTGCACTGTCGTCACTCAAGGAACTACAATTACCAGGTAAGTGTAATTATCATTTCCTTATCGTTCCTCCAGTGCAGTCCTCTACTTCTGGGATGTACCAGAGCAGTAATCATGGGGCGTGACCTTTCCAGCCGGCACGTAAGACTGCCGAACCGAAACAAGCATCGCTAGACGCCGCCACATCCAGACGGTAATGCCTACTGAAGGTATGCAAGGACGACCAAGTCGCCGCCCTACAAATGTCCCCTGGGGGCACCAAAGCGCGCTCCGCCCAGGAAGCAGCCTGCGCTCTGGTAGAATGCGCTCGCAAACCGACTGGCACGGACCGCCCGTGAAGAATGTAAGCGGACGCAATCGCCTCTCGAATCCATCTGGCAATGGAGGCCTTAGCAGCCGCCTCCCCTTTGCGGATACCGCCAAACACAAAAAGCCTATCGGACCTACGAAAGGACTGAGTCACCTTCAGGTAGCGCCTTAACACCCTTTTAACATCCAACCGGTGCAAACGGCGATCCTGATCAGAACCCCCCAGCAAACCCAACACCGGTAAGGTAACCGCCTGATTCAAGTGGAAGGCCGACACCACCTTGGGCAAAAAGGAAGGAACCGGCCGCAAGACAACTTTTTCTTTGGAGAAAGACAAAAAGGGATCCCTACACGACAAGGCCTGCAGCTCTGAAATGCGCCGAGCCGAACAGATGGCCACCAGAAACACCGCCTTCAAGGTCAAATCCTTTACCGATGCATGACACAACGGCTCAAAGGGAGAAACGGATAAAGCCTTCAACACCAAATTGAGGTCCCACGGCGGCACTACCACTCTACCAGACGGACGCAACCTAGAGACCGCCTTGAGAAACCGCACAACGTCAGGGTGAGTCCCAAGAGGCACTCCCTGCACCTTGCCCCGATAACAAGAGAGCGCTGCAAGCTGAACATGCAGCGAGCTGGCAGCAAGTCCTTTCTCAAATCCATCTTGAAGGAAATTCAAGACCACAGGGACAGAGGCTGTAACAGCCCAAATTTGTCGCCGCGAACACCAATCCTCAAACACACGCCAAACTCGCACATACGCTAAGGACGCAGATTGTTTCCTTGCTCGGAGCAAAGTAGCCACCACTGAAGCCGAATAGCCCTTTTTCTTCAGCCGTGCCCTTTCAATGGCCAGACCGTAAGCGAGAACCGATTCACTTGCGGCATGAAGAGGGGACCTTGCCTCAACAGATCCGCTCTCTCCGGCAACTGCCATGGTTCCCCGTCCAGAAGACGCACCAGGTCGGCATACCAGGGGCGGCGCGGCCAGTCGGGAGCTACCAGCAGCACCCTTCCCGGATGAGCTCCGATTCGCTGGATGACACGGCCTATCAAAGCCCACGGCGGGAACACATACAGGAGGCCGGAGATTGACCAGCGCTGCAACAGGGCGTCGATGCCTTCCGACATTCTCTCCCGCCTTCTGCTGTAAAACCGAGGCGCCTTCGCTGAGTTGCAAGTCGCCATCAAGTCCATGATGGGACTCCCCCAACGGAGAACAAGCTGATCGAACACGTCCGGATGCAGCTCCCACTCTCCCGCATCTACTTGCACCCTGCTGAGAAAATAGGCCTGCACATTGTCTCTCCCCGCGATGTGCGCCGCTGAAATCGCCGACAAGCAACCCTCTATCCAAGCGAACAGCAGATCTGCTTCCTCTTCCATGGCCGCACTTCCCGTGCCGCCCTGGCGATTGATGTAGGCGACCGTCGCCGAGTTGTCGGAGAGAACCCGGACCGACCGACCCACCACCTCGGTTTCGAACGCCAGCAGTGCTCGAGCTACTGCCCAAAGTTCCAGGCGATTGATGGACCAGGAGGCCTCCATCGGAGACCACAGGCCTTGTGCGAACTTGCCTTCGCAGTGCGCCCCCCAGCCCATCAGACTGGCATCCGTCAAGAGCGGTAGCCACACCGGTTGTTCCAGTGGCATCCCCGCCTCCAGGGATTGCGGCCGCAACCACCACCGCAGAGATTGTTTGACTGTGGTCGGCACCGGTAACCGTCTTTCAGGGAATCTGACTGATGAGACCAGCGACGGAGCAGCGCCCTCTGCAGCGGACGCATATGG
Source organism: Ichthyophis bannanicus (assembly GCA_033557465.1). Taxonomy (NCBI): domain Eukaryota; kingdom Metazoa; phylum Chordata; class Amphibia; order Gymnophiona; family Ichthyophiidae; genus Ichthyophis; species Ichthyophis bannanicus. The sequence continues at coordinate 39,791,794 of CM066035.1, forward strand.
AACCTGGCCCAAGGAACCGTCTCCAAGGACGCCGCCATCGTCCCCAGCACTCGAAGGTAGTCCCACGCCGACGGCGCCAGAGAAACCCTGAACTTGCGCACCATACTCCGAAGAGCCTGAGCTCTCCGCACCGGTAAGAAGACTTGACCCTGCTTCGTGTCGAACCGGACTCCCAGATACTCGAGCACCTGAGAGGGCTCCAGACGGCTCTTGGTCGGGTTGACCACCCAACCGAGACTTTGCAGAAACTCGACAACCCTGCTTGTCACCTGTCTGCTTTCCACTTCGGTTTTGGCGCGGATCAACCAATCGTCGAGGTACGGGTGCACCAGAATACCTTCTTTGCGCAAAGCCGCCGCCACCACAACCATAATTTTGGTGAACGTGTGTGGCGCTGTTGCGAGCCCAAATGGCAAGGCCTGGAATTGATAGTGACCCCAAGGAGGGGCAAAACGCAAAAACTGCTGATGCGTTGGGCGAATGGGAATGTGTAAGTAGGCCTCGGTCAGGTCGAGCGACGTCAGAAACTCTCCCTGCCGTACCGCCACAATGACGGAACGCAAGGTTTCCATCTGGAAATGAGGGACCCGCAAGCAGCGATTCACGCCTTTGAGGTCCAAAATGGGCCGTAACGCTCCGCCCTTCTTTGGCTCCACGAAATAAATGGAGTACCGACCCAGGCCGCGTTCCGCTTCCGGAACCTCCACGACCGCACCTAACCGCAGCAGACGCTCCAAAGTGTTGCGGACCTACAGTGTTTTTCTCTGTCCCCTGCAGGGGGACAGGACAAAGGAATCCCTCACGGGCCGCGCCAATTCCAGCGCGTAACCCTCCTGAATAATTTGCAACACCCACTGGTCGGAGGTGATGTGGGCCCAAGCAGAGAGAAACCCCCGAAGCCTCCCGCCTATGGAAGGTTCCTCTGCCAGGACCCGCCTCATCTCATTGTGATTTACGGGCCGTTGGAGAGGCCGACGAGGAGAAACCCCTACTGGCTCCTCGAAATCCCCGAAACCCTTGGGCTCGGGACGAAAAACGGCCCCTCTGGTAACCGCTGAAGCGAGAGGTATGAAACTTCCGAACGTCCCGAAACTGGCCACGAAAACTGTGCGGAGCCTTACTCTGTTTCGGTCTGTCCTCTGGGAGCCCACCAGTTTGGACTCCCCAAGGTCCTTCACCAATTTATCGAGATCCTCTCCAAAGAGCAACCTCCCCCGAAAGGGGAGCTTACTTAACCGGGATTTGGAAGACCCATCCGCCGCCCAGTTACACAGCCAGACCGACCGGCGAGCGGCCACCACGGATGCTGTACTATTAGCTAGAGCCCTTATCAAATCATAATGAACGTCTGCCAAGTACGCTGTACCAGACTCCAGCCTGCCGAGTTCTCGGAGCTCCTCAGGGGTCAAACGCAGGGACTGGCGTAAACGCTGCACCCAGCGCAAACACGCCCGGGCTACCCAAGCTCCACAAATGGAAGCTTGCAAAGACATGGCATCCGCCTCAAACACCTGTTTCAGCAACCCATCGACCTTACGGTCTTGGGTATCCTTTAAGGCAGCACTGCCCTCTACCGGGATAGTGGTCTTTTTAGTGACCGCTGATACCACCGCATCAACCCACGGAGCACGGAACCTGTCCTTGTCCTTGTCAGCCAGCGGGTAGAGCCTGTTCATGGTCCGAATACCACGAAGTCCCGTTTCCAGCTGATCCCACTCATCTTGGATCATCCTGTCAACCACTCTATGCACCGGAAACACCACCTGCGTAGAGCGCACCGCCTGAATCACCGGATCCTCACCCTCCTCCTCAGCGGCTGCCGGTGTCGCTAGATTTAAGATCTGCAGAGACTCCGTAATCAGAGCCGTCAGCTCCTCCCTACGGAAGACCCGTATGATCTTGGCTTGATCTTCGGGCTCTGGGATCTCACCCTCCTCGAGATCCTCCAGCCCCTCCTCAAGCTGCCAGTCAGCATCCTCGACGTCAAGGCGCTCCCCTTCCGCCTCCAAAGACGTCTTCGCCTTTTTAGAAGCTGAGGGACCCTCACCCCCCATCTCCGGCCCCTCCAGCTGCGGGGACGGAAGGGAAGGCAGTAAAACAGACGGTAGTCTACCTTGACGCCGCAAACAAAACGCTTGGTGCATCAACAAAACGAAATCCGGGGAAAAATCCCCGAGATCCGCCGTCTGAGCACTCGGGAGAGAGTCCAACGATGCTCCGGCGTCTTCAACAGCGGAAACCGTCTCCTCGCGCTGCAATGACTCTAGCCCTGCCAATAGAGGAGGCCCTTGCAGCTCAGAGGACTCTTTAAGGTCCATCTGCTGTTCCACTGTGGAAGAGAGGGAAGCACAGCCCCGACAAATCCCGGAGTCAGCCACTGTCCCCCTCCGGGTGCCGCAAACCACACATTGCGGTCGGGATGCCATCACTGCACCCCCCGTTCGTGGTAGCTCTGTTTGGGGAGTATTTACTGATATATCCTTTTTTTTTTTTTTTTTTTGTATCTAAAATGTTTTGGGTTTTTTTGTTGTTTTTTTTTTGAAACAGAGATCAAAATCTGCAAGAAAACAATTAGCAGTAAGGCCAAAGACCAATGCTACCAAACCCTGCCCGGCACGAGAACCGGGAAGGAAACAAACCCCAGGAACCCAGACCCGGGGCTGCAACGCTAAAAAGAAAACAATCCCCTAAAAAATAAAGAAAGGCCCAAAACAAACAGAGAAAGGGAAGAAAACGTTGCTCCTAAGAAGCGCTACTCCCCCCCCCCCCCCGGACCAATAGCCCTGAAACGGCAGCCAGCCACGCGGCTGCCCTGTACCGCTGAAAATGGCCACCGCAAAACCCAGAGGGGAAAGAAAAAGGCGCGAAAGTGCTTCAGCAGGCCGGCACAGGCTTCCGAAGAACTCCCCGACACTCACCAAACAGACGCCGCCTGAACCGATTAGGGGCTGACCGGTTAGGACTGCTCTGAGGGAAGGCTGCCTTCCGGCTCCGAAATTTGGCGCGGTGCAGTACTCACGAGCCTGCAGAAGCGCCCCAAAGTGCTTTCCTGTTCTGCCGGCACCGGAAAAAAAAACCGCGTCCCAGGAAATGCACGTTCCGGGCAGCTAACTGGCCTGAAGGAGGGCTCTCCCCCGAAAAGTCCGGGGGGAGAGTTCCAGCGGTCCCCTTTTTGTACAGGACAGAAAAGAATGCAAGGCAGCCTGAAACCGGACAGGGAAGGTGTAAGAGATGCTAGAATCTTTCTCCCACCTCCCCTGTGAGGAAATCCTCACCTGCTGTGGTAAATAAATTTAAAGGGACAAAAACCAAATTAATGAAAGCTACCCTAGCCTATAGGCTCCTTATCTGCTCCTCCAGTGAGCCTCAGACGAGGCTCACAACGTCCCCCTGCTGCAAGGAGACTGGTCACACTGGGGAGGTGGAGCGAGAGCAGCAGCCTATATCCAGTGATGTCATAGTTTTGACATGCCAGTCTCCGAGCTGCAGGAGGAGGTTGACAACCCAGAAGTAGAGGACTGCACTGGAGGAACGATAAGGAACTGGAAGATGTCGATGCTGGAGTATCTGTAGAAAACAGCATGTGAAACTTGGCTGCTCGGTTTTGTAAGCCACGTTTAGACATCAAAGAACAGGATGGGCAATCCGGAATGGAATGGTCAGGCCCCAAACATATAAAAAGACACCATTCATGGGTGTCTGTGACTGATATAGTACCGCTACACTTGGTGCATTTTTTTTAAAACCAGAGGCTTGTTTCTCCATGAGGGAGAATTCTGTGAAGGCCTAGAGGCCTCACAGAACAAACACACCAAGTGGGGAAAATAAGATATATATATATATTTTTTTTGTAAAGAAATAAAGAAAAAAGACCGGCGGTACTGGTCCGGAATCGGGGAAGGCAGACATGCGGCCAAATAAACAAATTAAAATAACTTCTTCAGCGGTGACAGGAACACGACCTGCTGGCTCCGCGGAAAAAGAAGAACTGAGGAGAGTTGGTCAGGAAGGCGGGAAGGCAGCGCGCATGCGCAGTGGGAGGCCCCAAAAGCTTTCCTTCTGGGAAGCTGGGGAGCTTTCCCGCGCGGGCTCCGTCGGTACCGACGTACCCATATGTGAGGACTTATTCCTGCTTGTTCCTGGAGATTAACTGGATCATCAAGACATGATCACATCACCCCCATTCTCAACCACCTCCATTGGCTCCCAATCAGCTCCCGCATCAGATATAAGGCAATACTAAACATCTTTAAAATCAAACATAACCTCTCAGCAAACAGTCTGCAACCCCTCATCAGATCTGACACAAGCACCAGACCAAGGAGGAAAGGCACCTCAGACTCCATCAATAACCCCAAAGCATTCACCGAAGTAAGGCAAGACACCTCAAGAAGAGCACTATCCCTGGCTGCGCCCGCTCTCTGGAACTCCCTCCCGGACAACCTATGATCAACTATAGACCTCAAGGACTTCAGGAAGCAGCTCAAACCTTCACTCTTCATTGAACACTATAGTGGCATCACAAACTGACCAATGGCCCCAAGGGCTACCTACCAATCTGCCTGACACCCCCCCCCCCCCAATACCCCGCTATCCTCCCTGTATACAACTCCTTGTACATAGTTCACTCTGTAAATAGCTCACCAAGAAATCATCGCCATCACACAAATACTCCGTGTTAACACTGCATGCCTACACCTACTACTACTTAGGCATTTATATAGCGCTAGTCATACGCAGCGCTGTACAGTATAGACATGTAAGAGACAATCCCTGCTCAATACAGCTTACAATCTAGTCAAGACAAAACCTGATATTTTACTTTGATTGGTTGAAGTGTAAACCGCTTTGATTTCAGGACAAAGCGACATACAAATCCTTTAAAATAAAATAAATAAATGGCTTACTCACGCACTGCTTCTACTGGCACACACTGCTTGGCCCTCACAACTGCCGCCACTAAAGAGGGCTGGAGCCTTCCCACCGGTCCTAAAATTCTCTATCTGAAGAACAGAAGCACAGGGGTAAGAGGAATCCAGTCTCCTCTCGCTAACAGGGTCTGGGATACCTTGCTGAGTGAGGAAAGGGACCTGGGGCTCCCAGGTAGTTTTACCCCAGGCAGACCCTGAACCCCAGAGAGCTCAAGGAGGAGACACAGACCCTGCCACACTGTCTGCCACCTTACCACCACTCCAATGGTAGTGAAGCTCAGCCTCAGACGACTGGGGAAACTGCTAGATACGTATGACCTACATTGGCCACTGTTGGAAACAGGATACTGGGCTTGATGGACCTTGGCCTGACCCAGTATGCTATATCTTATGTTCTCTGAAGTAGTTAGGGAATCCTTTGATTTTAAAATGTGCCCCATTATTATTGAATTATTTTAATTAAACCTTTTAAGGTAAATGTCTCTACAGGAGGTCCACTTGGGACAGTTCTTTCCATAGCTGCTGAGAACTGAAGACTGGAGGCTCAGGAAGGAGCTCTTCTACTAGGTCAGAATTCTGATATGCTCAATTCTCAGCAGCTGCTGGTGACTGGTGACTACCCAAGTGTAAACTGGTCTGGCTTGGAGGGACAATTAGGAAAAAGTTGATAGCATGCAACTTCAGCGCTGGCTTTCTGCATCAGCCTGCACATATGATTCAATCACTGGGTGTCACCATATTTAGCAACTATTAGGAAAAAGACAGAGGATTCAGTTCCTAGGTTCAAATAAAGCAGGTTATTGAACTGGATACATCCTCTCTCTAGTTCTATCACCACACCAATGGGTCGATGCAGAAAGGTTTAGCACAACATTTTTCTGTTTTTCCCATGCTAGGGTTGCTCTCCAATGCAGAAAACAAGCTAGTGCAAGAAAAATGACAAAAAAAGGAATTAGACTTACCTGCTAATTGTTGTTCCTTGAGCAACTCCAGTCCAGTCCCACACCTCTGGGTAGTGTACCTCTTCCAGCAGCTTGGAGACTGAGCATCTCATCTTTTGATAACACCAGTGTACTTATGCAGCTGGCACCGCCTACCAACCCCAGTAACCCATTGATAGACTCACAATAAGTAGATAAACCAGAACAAACAATTCTATACTTAACCTTGTGACCCCTGTTAAAAGAAGAGGAATCCCGCATCCCCCCTTTAAGAAGGGGGTCTTACCTGTCAAACACCTGGGTGACAACATCCAGCCTTGAACGTGAGACAAGACCGTTCTCCCGGTCACCCCCCCCCCCCCCACGCCACCCTCCCCAAGCAAAGCTCCTGCGCCCCTGGCCCTCTCCATTTCCAAGGAACCCAGCTTCAGGACCAGGCACAGTGCTGATCAGACAGCAAAAACTCGGGGTGGGACTAGACTAGAATTTCTCAAGGAACAACAATTAGCAGGTAAGTCTAATTTCCTTTTCCTTATCATCCCTCCAGTCCAGTCCCGCAAGTCTGGGATGTAATGGGAGGGCCCTGCAGACCTGGCCTGAAGCACCGCTGAGCCAAAATATGCATCTCCCACTGCCTGGACATCCAGGCGATAATGTTTAGCAAATGTATGTAGCGAAGACCAGGTCACTGCCCTGAAGATGTCTACCGGTGGCACTAAACTTGGCCCATGAGGCCGACTGAGCCCTTGTGGAATGAGCATGCAAACCAGTTGGCACTAGCTTTCCCTTCAAGATGTACATTGACATGAACGCTTCTCGGATTCACCTAGAAATATAGGCCTTGGCCACTGCCTCTTCTGTGCAGCCCCACAAACAGCACAATCAATCCAACTTTCAGAAGGCCGCTATCTTCTTCAAATAGCACCTCAGGATTCAAACATCCAAGAGACACAACTGAAGGTTGACCAGTCATTCCCTGCAGACAGCAGGACCAATAGATAAATCACCTGATTCAAATGAAATGCCGATACCACCTTGGGCAAAAAAGGAAGGAACTGGCTGCAGCACTACCTTCTCCCTCAAGGAGGAATGAAATGGCTCTTGGCAAGACAAGGCTTGAAGCTCCGAAATCTTGCATGCCGAGCATATTGCTATGAGAAATACCACCTTGAGGGTTAAGTCCTTTAGCGAAGCCCGGCTCAAACGGCTCCCTGATAAGAGCCGCAAACACCAAATTGAGATCCCACGGTGGAACCACTGACCTCCATGAAGGCTGAAGACGGGTCACCACCCTCAGGAACTTTACTACGTCTGAGTGCATCCCTAGCAGAACCCGCCTAACCTTTCCTCGATAGCAGGAAATCATTGCCAGTTGTGCCTGCAAGGAACTAGACGCTAGGCCCTTATCGAAACTGGCTTGCAAAACACCAGGATATCCAGAACAGCCGCCATGGCCAGCCATATCTGTCTGCACACCACACCTCAAAGATGTGCCAGACCCTAAAATATGCCAGCGAGGTAGACAGTCTCCTTGCCTTAAGTGGATATCACCGGACCTGAGTAACCTCTCTTTCTCAAGCGTGCCCTTTCAAGAGCCAAGCTGTAAGCAAGAACTGATCCATCTGAGACATGCGCACCAGACTCTCGAGTCAGAAGGCACCACGGCCAACTTGCTAGAATCCGCACATGGCCAATCTGGGGTGATCAGGACTACCCGATCCTGATGAGCCTCAATCCGCTGCATGACCCAGCCTATGAGAACCCACAAAGGAAAAACAAAGACAACCCTCCGCAGGCCATGGCTGTACTAGGGCGTCCAGTCCCTCAGACATTCGCTCTCTTCTGCTGTAAAAATGGCTGACTGGCAGTCTCAAACGTTGCCATTAGGTCCATGACCAGGGCTCCCCATCTACTCATCACCTATGCAAACACCTCTTAGTTTAGCACCCACTTGCCGGTGACAGTGACAGTGCCTGAAGGTGACTTTTGGCCCAGCTGAACAGTGCTTCAGTCTCGTCTTCCAAGGCTACACTGCCCATGCCTCCCTGCCTGTTGATGTTTGCCTCCGTGGTTGCATTGTCCAAAAGGACCCAGATTGCCTTCCTCTGCAACCATGCCTCGAAACTCCCAAGAGCCAGGGTTACTGCCCGCATCTCCAGCCTGTTGATCAAACAAAGGGCCTCCTGTGTGCTCCAGCATCCCTGAGCAATGTACCCCTCGCAATGGGCTCCCCAGCCTAACAGACTGGTATCTGTCATCAGCAGGATTCATTGCGGCAACTTGGAGGGGCATGTCCCCTTCTAGGTTTCCCTGATGAAGCCATCATTTGAGGGCTGTCTGTCCTTCCCTCACAGACAGGGGAGCTTGTGCAATAAAAGATGAGTCTGGTGTGACCAACACCAGAGCAAAGCCCTCTGCAGCGGATGCATGTGCGCCCATGCCCATAGTACAAGTTCAAAAGTTGCTGCCATGGCCCCCCAGGAACTGCAGATAATGCCATGCCGTCAGAACTAGTATCTTCAAAAATTGATGCACTAAACTGCATAGATCCTGTGCGCTCTGCTCCGGCAGGAAGATTCTCGCCACACGGATGTCAAAGCAAGCCCCCAAGTATTCCAGCTCTTGGCCACATTAACCACCCAACTGAGACTTTGCAAGAACTGTAGCACTCGTGATGTTGCTTGCTCACTGTCCTCTATGCACTTCGCGTGGATCAGCCAGTTGTCGAGGTATGGATGCACCAGAATACCTTCCTTGCAAAGCACTGCGGCTAGCACCACCATGACCTTGGTGAAAGTACGAGCAGTTGCTAGCCTGAATGGCAAAGCCTGAAACTGGAAATGCCCCATCGGGACAGCAAAACGGAGGAATTGCTAGTGTTCTGGCCTTATAGGGATGTGCAAATATACCTCCATGAGGTCAAGAGCCATCAAAAAACTCCCCACTTCTCACCACGACTGACGGACCACAACATCTCTATGCAAAAATGCAGGAACCACAAACAGTTCACACGCTTGAGATCTAGGATCGGGCAAGAGGAACCCTCCTTTTGGGCACCATGAAGTACTGACCACAGACATACTGGTCATGGGGGACAAGCACCACAGCCCTGAGCTGCAGAAGCCATGCCAAGGTGTCTCTTACCACTACCACTTTGCCTCATGCTTTGTAGAGAGACTGAAAGAAGGAGTCTGCTACTGGATGTGCCAACTCAAGGGCGTACTCCTCCCTGATGACCTCCAGTACCCATTGGTCGGAAGTGAGCTGGACCCAGGTATGGTAAAACTCCTGTAGCTAACCACCCACAGCTGCACCACTACCTGGGCCTCCCTTGCTTCATTGGGATTTTTGAGTACTGAGGATGGGACGGTGGCAAATCCTCTGCCCACTCCTCAAAACCCCCAGAACCCTTGTCCTCTGGAGGGGAATTTTCCCTTTTGGTAAAGTGGTGGGAGTGCTGAATGAAACCACCTGAAGTCCCAAGGCTGGCCTCGAGAAGCTGGCAGGTTACAGCTTTGCTTCTGCTTGTCCTCGGGCAGACATCCCCCTTTTTGACTCCCAAGGCTTTAACCAACTTGTCTAGCTCCTCAAACAGAAGTTTTCCCCGGAAGGGGAACTTGCTAAGGTGGGACTTGGAAGAACCGTCTGCTGCCCAGTTGTGTAACCAACGGTAGCAGCAAGCCACCACCACCGACACCATGCTCTTAGAGAGCCCTCTAATGAGATCGTAGAGGAGATCTGCGAGATAAGCTGCTCCAGTTTCCAACCTGGCTGCTTCCCCCCAACTGTTGCACTCGTGACCAGCAGAGGCAGGCTCTAGCGACCCAAGTCCCACAAATGGATGCCTGCTGTGAGAGGGCGTTGATATCAAAGGCCTGCTTTAGAAAGGTATCCAACTTCCTATCCTGGAGCACCACACTACCTTCTACTGGACTCGTGATCTTTTTAGCAATCACCGCAACAGCCACGTCCACCCTAGGGGACCAAAACAGCTTGTGGTCCTGATCCAGCAGGAGATAGAGACACATCATAGTCCGCACCCCTTTGAGCCCTGCCTCCGGCAGATCTCATTCCTCCTGGATCATCTGCCTGACCACCCTATGCAGCAGGAAGACCTGCGTCTTCTGAACTGCTCAGAGTAGACGCAGAGGTTCCCAACTCCAGTCCTGGAGGGCCAAACACCATTCAGATTTTCAGGCTGTCCCTAATAAATATGCATGAGATACATTTGAATACAATGGGACAGTGCATCTCATGCATATTAGGGACAGCCTGAAAACCTGAATGGGTTTGGCCCTCCAGGACTGGAGTTGGGAACCTCTTGAGTAGAGGGTCCTCTAGCGACTTGTCTTCGGCTGATAAACTGGGAGGGTATATTAAAGGGTTTTAAGGGATTCCATGATGAGCGCTGGCAATTCCTCTCAGCGAAGCACAATCCGCACCTGGTCTGGGATCTCGCTCTCGCCCTCCAAGTCCAGCTCCTCTTCTTCCGGCCCCTCAAACAGAGACTGTCCTTGCCCGTCATCCACAGGCTTAGCCCTTTTCAAAAAGATACCACTCCTAGCTCGCTCTCTAGCATCTGCTGCCATCTTAGCCCAGCGCTGCAGAACCCCCTGTGGATCCCTGCTGGTGCAAGCAGAACACTATTAAGTAGTAGGACAAATTCTGATGAGAACCCCCCCCAAACCCATGCTCAGAGATGGAGAGCCCGGGAAGGGCCAAGGAACAGGGCATCACCTCAAGAGGCGGCAGCAGAGAGGGTGCCCTCTCCTGCCTAGTAGTCTCCTGCAGGGACTGCTCCATTGAAGCCGCCTCTAGCATACAACCGCAGCAAATCCCCGCATCCGACACTGTCCCCTGCCGGGTCCCACACACAAGACACTGCAGTCGCGCCGGCATGGGTGCTCAGTTCCGTGGACTGCCTGTTCCTGACCCCTTATCCTTCTGCATGCACAGGGAGAGCCCTTTGCCCAGGAACCAAGGTAACTCCTCCTGCCTTAAACGCAAGGTTGTTTTTTTTTTCTTTTGAGCTGTAAAGTAAGAATAAGAAAAATTCAAAGAGACGAGGATGGTTTCTGCTTCTTCGTGCCCCATTAAGGATAAAATCAGCAGGAAGCCCCTTGCAATAGAGGCAGAGGCCGAGAGCGTGAGAAAGAGAAAAAAGAAACGCTGCTTCCTGCACCAGCTGCTCTAAAGCCTACCACATAGTCGAGGCCTGTGATAAGGAAGCTTATCATAGCTCAGGAAGGAGCTATAGAAAAGGTGAAGTGACTGAACAAGCAACCTGTCAGTTCTGGTAGAAATAAGAAAACAGAATTTTCCCATAAAAGACTACCAGTCCCAGAATGCACCAGGTTTCCAACAGCCATTAGAGGAGCTGAAGTGGGGAAACGTGTATTCAATCAGGAGGGCTATGAGGTAATCCCTAAGCACTCATCTCAAAGGGCAGGGCCTGATTCAGCACAGCTGCGCTGTGTTAGGGAGGAGCACTCATCTAAGCAGAATAAGAGTAGAGTTTATTCTACAGATGACCATCCTCAGGATCTTCATGATCACCTTGGATATCCAGAGAATTGTCCTCATTGTCCTCCTTATCCTGAGAATCAGCTTGAGTTTGATCATCAGTTTCATCTGAAGGATCCTCAGAAGCAGAAGCCAAACCGGACGGACAGAGAGGGAAAGAGACCCTCTGGAAGAAAGAGGAGAAAAGCCTTTGAGAGGTCTAGAAGAGTCCAAAGCAGTACGTATACTGGGAGGCATTTCAAGGGCCAGCATACACCATTGGACTGGGGAAAGCCAGAGGAATGGTGCTGCAGAGCTAGGAATCTCCAGACGCTACCTGTGAGGGAGACGGCTGCACGTGGAAGGGACCCTAGGACCCGTGCCAGAAGGTATGTGAAGAGAGATCCAGTGTCCAGGGATCTGGATTGGAAGGCTGGACATAAGAACTGGACTACATACTGGCCAGGCTATATAGAGAGGAACTCTAGCAGCAATGGAAGCTCAGGTATTAACACTGATCTATGCCCTAGCTATAACCTTGAAAGACAGCAGGGAAACAAATATTCTCCTGAAACTGCTCCATTGAGAGATTCATCTTTGCCAATCCATGATATTGAACCTATGCTTGTTGAAGATGGGGGAATGATTGCAGATGAAGAATGTGTTTATATGGATTGCTCTCTATCAAAACTCCGTTGGTAACTTTCTGTTAAAGTACAGCAACCATCACAAAGAAAAATACAAATTTGTTCTTTAATCTACCCAGAAAAGCTCCTGAAGCAGGATTTGACCCACACAGTAGAAAGCAAGCCAGCTAAGGGGTTTCAGCTGGATAACTGCTAGCAATTAAGCCTTACCTAATTGCTTGTGAGCTAGGAGAGAATCACTTCTGTATCTATGTGGGAAGTAATCAGAAGTTAACCTGAAAAGAACAGTTTGTTTCTTGCTTTGTGGCTTTTCATTTGTTGTTTTCCTGATTTTGACTTTGTTTTTCCAAGTTAACACTGAAAGCAAGTAACCTAATTTATGTGCTACCAAGCATATCTGTGTTGGGAGAAATAACCCCATAAATAAATATCTTATTGGCTTTACCCAAGAGCACAACTAAATTATTGTCAGCAGCTGTGTCTGGTGTGAATGAACTACATTGCCCACAATACCTTGCAAATCATATAGAAATATGCACTTGCCAAGAGTGTGAAGATTCTCACCCAGGCAGCCGTCTGACAGGCCTTCACCAGCAGGCTGGGCCGTGACAAAATTAATTCCCACCACTGTGCCCAGCCCCACTGACCCTTACAGCGGCAAACAGAAAAAGGGGAAAAAAAACCTCACACATCTCACTTCTTGGCACCTTGAGCTGGTCCAGCCCTGCTGATACTTCCTTCGGCATTGAGGGACTCCCGGGCAGCAGTCAGCCTCAGACTGTGCTATGCTCAGTCAGCATCACCTCACCCGATAAGGGGTCAGGAGCCACCAGTAACCCCGGGATGGATGGATGACACCCCCCCCCCCCCCAAGACACCCTCAGATCTCCAGGAGGGGAGGGGAGGGGAATCTCCTCAGCACTGCTTGCTTGGCTTTTTTTTTGTAAAAGCGCAACTAAGGCAAAACAAGAAAATGTAAAAAAGTCTAAATCCTAGACCCAACTTAACTATTTATTTATTTAAAAGTATTTATATTCCGCTTTATCTTTGAATCAAAGCAGATTTCACTGCAAACCAATCAAGTAGGGTAGTGCAGGGGTGTTGGCATGCAGTGGTTGTGAAGGTAGTGTTCGTGAGTGTGTGGATAGGTAAATCTTGATTTGGGGTGCAATATATACAGGTTGAGCTATCTACATTGGGATATATACATTTTAATGTGTAGCAGGATGTTTTTGTTGTGGATGTCATGTCTTGTGTAGCTTGTTTTGTGGGGTGGTTAGGGTGGATTGGTGGTCTTCATTGAATTGTTCAATGAATAGGGTGGTTTTAAGTAGCTTCCGGAATTCCTTTATATATGTGTTGATTTTAGATTATCTGTGAGGACATTCCAGATAGCGGGGGCAGCAAGAGAGAAGGCTCGCATAGATGTGGATTTGTTCTTGTAAATAGAGTAGGTGTTGGTATATTGTTTTTGGTGCTGTTCCTGTCTGGTCTTTTGCTTGTTTTGGTTCCAATGAGTTCCTGTAGTATTCTTGCTGAGATGTTTTTAATTTTGAAGATGGTAAGCGCTGATTTATATTTTGCCCATGAGGGGATTGGTAGCCAGTGTAGATCTTGTAGTATTGAAGTTATATGGTCTTGTGTTGAAGCGCTAGTAATAATGTGGGCAGCAGTGTTCTGGACTATTTGTAGGGGACGGGTGGTTTGTTTAGGCAGACCTTGGAATAGTATATTACAGTAGAGTCCAGCAGAGGTGTAATGATGGCCTGGCATACTGTACAGAAGTGTTCTTTGAGGAGGGGTTTTAGTCTCCGGAGTGTTGCGAGTTTGAAGGCAGCTGTTCTGGATATTTTGTTGATATGTGGTTGTAGGGCGAGTTTCTTGTCTAGAATCACTCCAAGGTATCTGACTTCATCTTTTATTGTAATCAGTGTATTGGATATGTTGATAGTATTTATTTTAATTTATTTATTTAATGTTTTTTCTATACCACGCTATTCATCATCAGTGCGGTTCACAGGCAACATATTTGTGTAATGTAGTAAGATCTACATTGGACTTACAATAAACGGTGTGTTTAAACAGGGCTAACAGGTAAACTATGTACAAATTGGTAGCCAAGGTTCTACAAGCAGCTCGGCATTATTTACAGTTCAAACATGACTATATACATTCTAGTTGTATGTCGCAGGGTAGTGGACAGCTCATCGTAATCTAGGTTAGTGTCAGATATCCACTGGGAGGTGGTTACAGAGGGAGGGTTCACTTAGGTGATCTGAAAGGTGTGTGAGGTGGGTACTCTGGGGGTGTTGGCTTGGGCACAAGGTGTGGGAGGCTGTGTGATGTCGTCTGAATTGGTAAAGTACTGGAGAAACAAATGGTGCTCCAGTGCCTTTCTGAACTGGGGGAGGTTGTTGATGGCCCGGATGTCTGGTGGCAGGGCGTTCCAGCAGGAAGGTACATAGAGTGCAAAGGCTCGGTTTCTCGTAGCCTCGGAGCATTTGGTGATTGCTCTCGGGAGTAGCAGAGTGTTGATGGCGGCTGATCTCCTCAGCCTGTTGAGGGGGGTGGTCTGGACGAGGTCCGAGAGGGAGATGGATGTTCACTTGTTGATGGCCTTAAATGTCATTGTTAAGATCTTAAAGGAAATCCTGCAGTGGACAAGGAGCCAGTGCAGATGTTTTAGAACTGGGGTGATATGGTCCTTTCTAGATGCTCCATGCAGGATTCTGGCTGCAGCGTTCATCGCGAGCTGCAAGGGGTTCAACAAACTCTTCGGAAGGCCATGCAGAATGGAATTAGAGTAGTCAAAATGTGGCATTACTAGTGCTTGATAGACTGTTCGGAAGTCTTTCGGCTCTAGCAGCTGTCTCATGTGGCGCAGTATCCAAATTTTATGGTATATCGCCTTTGCCATGTTGGTTATCTGGGCATTCATGTTAAGATGTTGGTCGACCGTGATACCGAGGTATCGTATCATAGGCTTGGTGAGGAGCTCTGCATCGCGTACCTTAAGCGATGAGGGCGGAGTGAATGCCTGGTTCCTGCTGATGAAGAGGACATCCGTCTTTTTGAGATTTATTTTGAGCTTCCGCGTGTGTAGCCAATCCGTGACTGCATCGAAGCAGGTAGACAGCTGAGAGAGGTCTGGATGCTCTGTGGATATTAGCGTGTACATCAGAACGTTGTCAGCGTATATTAGGCAATTAATGTTGAAGGATCGGATGAGGGTGCAGATGGGTTGCATGTAAACATTGAATAGGGCTGAGAGTGATGATCCTTGTGGCACGCCCTTCTCTTGCGGGAAGGGTGTGGATATGGAGGAGCCAAAACGGACATGCTGCCATCTGTCATTCAGGTATGAAGCACACCAGGCCAGTGTCTTGCCGTGGACTCCCTTCTCGGTGAGGCGGGATAAGAGTAGTTCATGACTGACGGAGTCGAAAACTGCAGCGATGTCCAAGAAAATAAGAGCAAAACCTTGTCTGATATTGTCCAGACCTATGGTTAGTGTGCTGAGTAAGGTGGTCAGCAGAGTTTCTGCGCCGTGTGGTTCCCGGAATCCATGCTGGCAGGGGTTGAGGGGTGCGTTATTCTCGATATGGTGGTTCAGTTGGCGTTGGACTATCTTTTCCATTTTAGCTAGGAGCGAGATGCTCAAGATTGGCCTATAAGAGTCCATCTTTGCAGGGTCCAATTTATTGTTTTTCAGCAGCGGTCTGAATGATGTTTGTTTCAGGCTTCGTGGGAAGGTTCCGGTAAGGAATGATGTATCTATAAGTTTGGTCAGGAATGGGCTAAGGTCGCCCGCAGGGCTTTTATCCAGAATGCTGGACATGGGTCATTTGGTGCTGTGGGGGTGTTTATGCTCATGATGATGTCTTGGACGTCTTTTTCAGTTGGTGGTGAGGTGGTGATATGATGGGCCTCCATTAGGGCTTGTGAAGGAGCGGATGAGGGTGTCGGCTTGGGTGCCCCATCTGGATAGCGGGTGTTTGAGAGTATGCTGGACTGACTTTTTTGGCTCGCAGGTAGTCTGCATAATCCTGTGGGTCCGGGTGGTATGAATGGCCAAGGGAAGGCTCTTTTGTTAAGGTTTAACGAGGTTAAAAAGCTCATGTGGTTTATGGAGCGTTGTAGTATTTCTGCTTGGTATTGCTTCATTCTCATTGAAACTGCTGATCGGTGTCTGCCTAAATGAGCAATGTAAGCTTCGTGGCTCTTAGTTGATCTTGAGCGACACCAGCATCTTTCTGTCGAAGTTGGAGGAGGGATTTCCATAGCGCAGGCAAGTACCAGGGCGCCTTCGTCCTCTTGCCAGGACCCCTTGTCCTCTTGCCCCTTCGCTCAATCCATATAAACCGCCTTCACCTACCCTCCCCATCACATGCCCACCTACAATCTACACGCTCCTCAGCTTTTTTCTTTATTGGTCCAGCTTACTGGAACTCTCTACCCCTTTCTCTCAGACTGGAACAGCATTATTCCACTTTTAAAAAAAGACTTAAAAACACCCCTCTTCTCTACCGCCTTCAACCTCCCCTCTCCTCCTGTGTGATAAATGTTCCCCTCCCTGTTTTCTTTCTCCTCTCTTCCTGCAGTCATGTCTATTTAAATGCCTTGGGTGCTTTCCTGTCCTATATTGTAATTTCTTTTCTTCTTTTTTCGACCTACTGGTCTCTCTCTATAAAAATTTGTTTTTCCATTGTAAACCGCTATGTTCTAATTGTAATAGCGGTATATCAAGCTTAATAAACAAACATAATTTGTTGATGGGGGGGTGGGTCGATTCTGGCATCCAGACTTGCATTCCATGTGGCGATTATATCATCTAGACTCTGTTCAAGCAGGTAATGGAGAGGCCGTGCTCTCTCCAGGATCTCATCTTTGTTGAATGGGCGGAAACGTTTTGATGTTGAGGTGGCTGGTTTGTCGGAAGACACTGGACTAGTAGGGTCAGAGCGTACTGGCATCAAGAATCTAATCAGGCAGTGGTCGGACCATGATACCGTGCTTACAGAAAGATTTTGTACGTGGAGTTGAGGGCTGCGTGTGGTGCGAATATCAGATCAAACGTGTTTCCCTTGACATGGGTAGGGGAGTTAACCATCTGGGTATAACCTAGCGCTTCGAGGGCATCGAGGAAGGCCTTGGTGTGGGTGTCTTGGAGGGCAGGGAGGTTGAAGTCGCCCATCACCCAGTTTGACGTGCGTGGGTTTATGGAGTTGCAGGCAAGGTCGATTATTGTGGCTAGATCATCTGGGGATGGGGAAGGTGCTCGGTAGAGCAAGTTGATGGTGTTGTGATTATTCGCTATGGTGATGGAGTCAAGGATTGATGTGCTGCTGGAGGCGATCTGAAAATGTAGATCTGTCTTGGTTAGGATGATGAGTGCTCCACCACCTTGACGGTTGGTTCTGTGACATGAGTGGACCGAGAAATTAGGGGGAACAAACTGGTGAAGGAGAACAGTGTCTGAGGCAGACAGCCATGTCTCAGTAACGCATAGGATGTCGAGGGCGGACAGCATGTCAGTCACGGCTGGCCATTTCTTTTGGATTGAATGTGCGTTTATGAGGGCACACAGATGAGGTGAGGGTATGGCATGCGCCCATGTCTCCCTGTTTGGTGGTTGGGGTTTCCATAGCATTTCCTCCCTGAGCCGTGTAGAATTGGAATGGAGTTGAGAGAGGAGGTGAGGGCCTGGGTGCCATGTGCCAGAGCAAGTATCATGCAGCAGCTGGCAAGGGCATAGGAATATGTGGTTGTAGTAGGTAGTAACATGGTGGCTAGGTAAGACAGGGGGGTTCAAATGGTTAGTAATGGTTCAGTGTAGTGTGCCAATTTAGCTGGGTTCAAATATACAATACAGCTGAGATAAAATTGTTACATCTGGGATCGACGGATGGTACAGTAGAATTCAAGTTCATACATCAGTACATAGTAGTAGGAAGAACGAATGTGGAGTCTCTCGTGATAATTGCTTCAGTTTTTTTATGTTAATGTTTAAGTTGTTAGTTAGCCAGGTTATTTCTTGAATGCAGGTTGATATAGTGGTATAGTCTGGGGAGTCCAGTTGAATAGGGGTATATGCCATGTCGTCAGCATATATGGCGTATTGTATCTTGTGTTTGTTAAATATTTTGCATATGGGCTGAATATAGATGTTGAAGAGGAGAGCTGATAATGATGAGCCTTGGGGAACTCCTTGAGTAGTCTTGAAGGGTTCTGAGGTGAGGTTCCCAGATTTTACTCTCTGCTGTCTATCTTCAAGGTACCATTTAATTGTGGTATCTTGTAGTCCAATCTCAGTTAGGTGCTTCAATAGTATGTGATGGGAAACTGTCGAATGCTGATGATATAATCGATAAATATTAGTAGGAAGCCCTGCTTTATCTTGTCTATTCCTTTGATTATGTTATTGAATAGATGTATGAGTAGTGTCTCAACGCCATGTTTTGGGCGGAATCCGTGCTGGTGGGGGATCTAGTGGGGCGAATTCATCAATGTGATCTTGGAGCTGTCTCTGTACAATTTTTTCAGTTATTTTAGCCAGGAATGGGAGGCTGGATATTGGGCAGTAGGTTGAAGGGTCGGTATTGTTGGATGAAGTAGATTTAGGAATGGGGCGGATAGTAGATTGCTTTAGGGATTTTGGCATGTAGCCCTGGGTGAGAGGTACTCACTATCATTTGGATGAATTTGTTGAGTTCTTCTTTGGTGGATTTAATCCAAGTTACTGGGCAGGGGTCCGATGGAGAGGTGGCGGTGTTGGTTTGTTCTATTTGTTTTGTTGATGGAATGCTGAAGTTTTTTCCATTGACTGGTAGCTGTAGAGCCATCTGTTGCTGGTGTGTCCATAAGGGGGGGGGGATGTTCTTATGGTGTGCGTTGGTGCTGTTCTTGGCTGTTTGCTGATTACGTAAGGTTTGTGGGTGCATGTTGCTTTCATCTTTCATTGTTGGGTCATTCGTTAGGGTACGAATGATGTTGAAGAGTTCTTTAGGTTTATTACAGGCTTTTAGTACAAGGTTTGTGTGGTATTGTAATCTTTTTGCATCTCCTGGTATTGTTTCAGTGTAGTTTCCGATTTGTTGCGTCTCCAGCGACGTTCCAGTTGCCTCAGTTTTCTTTTGGATTGTCTTATTGTATTGGAGTACCATGGTGTAGATCTGGTCCTGTTTTTGTTGTGGTGTAAATTCATATGAGGTGTTAGTTGAGATGCAGCAAATATGGTGGTATTCCATGAGTTGATGGCTTCGTCCAGGTCAGTGTAATCTTGGGGTAGGGACTGCACGGTATCTCTTAGGAATTGCTCTTTGTTAAAAGCTTTGAAGTGTCTTGTTGGCTGTTCTGTTTTCCGAGCTGCCTGTTCGGTATTGAGGTGGAGTTCAAATGATATGGCATGGTGATCTGACCATGGTATTGGTGTAGCTTTAGGTGGTGTTATGAGACCTTTATCTAAGGCGTTGGTTGGAGCGAGTATGCGGTCTGGTGTAGAGCCAGAGCGATGGGATGGACCCGATAAGATTTGCTTGAGTTGAATGGATTCCACTGCTTTTTGAAATGCGAACTCAGTTGTTGAGGCAGATGTGAGGTTTAGGTCTCCTAGCACAATGAGAGTCTTGTGTGGCGAGTTAGCTGCATCTATCATGTCCAGGATGTTGGATGTGTCCTCTGTTGGGGCATTTGGGGGGGGGAGGGGGGTCAGTATATTAAGCAAATAGATGTTTGTTTTCAGTGTTTATGAATTCACAGTGTTCAGAGCTTTTGGAGGATGATGTCTTGAGCCTTAATTCTTATCGGGCCAGGATTAATACTCCGCCTCCTCGTTTGTGGGTTCTGGGGCAGTTGTAAGCTGTGAATGCTGGTGGTGTTATTTGGTTCAGTATTACCTGGTCTGTACTTTTGAGCCATGATTCAGTAATGCATAGGATGTCAAAGTTGTTTTCATAGATGTAGTCGGTAATGGTGTTTGTTTTGTTGCATATTGATCTTGCATTTATCAGGCCTATGGTTAAGCAGGTGGTGTGTGGAAAGTGCGATTGAGGTACGCATGTTTGTGACGATGGTTCTATTTGATTATGTTTAATAGATCTCTTGCTGTGAGGTTTGTAGTGTGCAGATGTGTATGAAGGTCAGTATATGGTAGGGAAGGTGAAATTAGACTTACCTGCTAATTGTTGTTCCTTGAGGAACTCCAGTCTAGTCCCGAACTTTAAAACTTTAGAAGTTGTATACGTCCTCCTGCAGCTTGGAGACTGAGCATGTCACACTTTTGATGACACCCACATAAGTACTCCCGGGACCGCCTCCTTGATCCAGTTTCCTATTGACAAAGCAGACTCACTATAGCAATAATTAAGTAAAAACTGACACCTCAACTAAGAATAAAACAATCTCTCTCTTAATAACCGCAAAACAGTGGAATTTATGAGCTGAAACTGTCCTTATGTCCGCTCACAAAACTGAAAGTACTGCATCCCCCATGTTCCACTCCTACCTGAAACACCGACCCCCAAGAAGTTCTTGAGGATCCCCCTAATCTCATTTTCTTTGAATCAAAGTGCCTCCCAGCAGGCCATTCCAGGGAGGGATGCGGGACTAGACTGGAGTTCCTCAAGGAACAATTAGCAGGTAAGTCTAATTTCACCTTCCTTATCGTCCCTCCAGTCTAGTCCCGAACTTTAGGAGATGTATCAGAGCAGTAAATCCTTTAAACGGGAGGGGCCTGCCAGACCAGCTTTAAGCACCGCTAATCCAAACTTAGAATCCCCTTCTTGAATATCAATCCTGTAATGCTTAACAAAAGGTATGCAACGACAACCAAGTCGCCGCTCTGCAGATATCCACTGCCGGCACCAAACTGAACTCCGCCCAAGACACAGCCTGCACCCTAGTCGAATGCGCTTTAAAGCCACTTGGTACCACCTTTCCCTTCAACAGGTAGGCTGAAGCAATAGCTTCCTTAATCCACCGAGCAATAGACGCCTTAGACACCAGCTCTCCTTGCTTCTGACCCCCAAACACGAACAACCTGTCGGTCTTCTGAAATGACTCAGTTCTCTGCAAATAAGCTCTCAACGCTCTGCTCACATCCAACTTATGCAGTCGACCTTTTCCTACGTCTCGCCCTGTCTTCTCAAATACCGGCAACGACACTACCTGATTCACGTGAAACGCCGACACTACCTTAGGTAAGAACGAGTGAACAGTCCACAATACCACCTTATTGCCTCCAAAAACCAAAAAAGGCTCTCTACACGACAAAGCTTGCAATTCAGAAATCCTTCTAGCTGACAATATGGCTACCAAAAACACCACCTTAAGCGTTAGGTCCTTCATTGTCACCTTAGCTAAGGGCACAAATGGCTCGCGCACCAGTCTCCAGCAGCACATTCAGATCCCAGACCGGAAATGCCACTCTGCGTGGAGGCCTCAACAGTGCCACCGCTCTCAAAAACCTCCTGACATCTGGATGCGTTCCCAGAGCCCTCCCTTGCACCTTTCCTCTAAAACAAGAGACTGCCGCCAGCTGCACTCTCAGAGATGCCACCACCAGTCCTTTCTCGAATCCATCCTGCAAAAAAGGACAGCACCTGCGGCACCGAGGCCACTAAGGCCTTACAACCCCTATCTTCGCACCATGCCTCAAAAATCCGCCAAACTCTGACATACGCCAATGAAGTAGACCTCCTCCTAGACTTTAGCAACGTTGCAATCACCGCCGCTCAGTATCCTTTAGCTCTTAACCGCGACCTCTCAATAGCCAAGCCGTAAGCGAGAACCAATCCACCTGAGGCATAACTAATGGCCCCTGCTTCAGCAGATCGCTCCTTAGAGGTAGTTTCCATGGAGGCTCCACAAGAAGGCGCATTAAGTCGGCGTATCATAGCCTCCTTGGCCAATCTGGTGCCACCAAGATTATGAGCCCTGTCAGACGGCTGCCTGGGTGAGAATCTTCACAGTCTTGGCAAGTGCATATATCTATATGATTTGCAAGGGATTGTGGGCAATGCAGTTCATTCACACCAGACACAGCTGCTAACAATAATTAGTTGTGCTTGATGGTAAAGCCAATAAGATATTTATTTATGGGGTTATTTCTCCCAACACAGATATGCTTGGTAGCACATAAATCAGGTTACTTGCTTTCAGTGTTAAACTTGGAAAAACAAAAATCAGGAAACATTTGAACTTGTCAGGCAATCAAAGCAAAAGAAATAAGACCTGGTTGGCAACAAACTGGTCTTTTCTGTAGGCTTTAGCTAATATTCTCTTAGCAATGTATCAAACAACAAACCAAAAGCCACAAAGAAAGAAAAAAACTGTTCTTTTCAGGTAAACTTCTTATATCTTCCCACATAGATTCAGAAGTGATTCTCTCAGAGCTCACAAGCAATTAGATAAGGCTCAATTGCTAGCAGTTATCCAGCTGAAACCCCTTAGCTGGCTTGCTTTCTACTGCGTGGCTAAAAATCCTACTCAAGAGCTTTTCTGTGTAGAATAAAGAACAAGTTTGTATTTCTTTGTGATGGTTGCTGTATTTTATAACAGAAAATCACCAAAGGAGTTTAGACAGAGAGCAGTCCATGTAAACAGATTCTTCATCTGCTATCACCCCCTCTTCTTCAACAAGCATGGGTTCAATATCATGGATTGGCACAGATGAATCTCCCAATGGAGCACTTTCAGGAGAATACGTGTTTCCCTGCTGTCTTTCAAGGTTATAGCTAGGGCATAGATCAGTGTTCATACCTGAGCTTCCATTGCTGTTAGAGTTCCTCTCTATATAGCCTGGCCAGTATGTAGTCCAGTTCTTATGTCCAGCCTTCCAATCCAGATCCCTGGACACTGGATCTCTCTTCACATACCTTCTGGCACGGGTCTTAGGGTCCCTTCCACGTGCAGCCGTCTCCCTCACAGGTAGCATCTGGAGATTCCTAGCTCTGCAGCACCATTCCTCTGGCTTTCCCCAGTCCAATGGTGTATGCTGGCCCTTGGAATGCCTCCCAGTATACGTACTGCTCTGGACTCTTCTAGACCTCTCAAAAGCTTTTCTCCTCTTTCTTCCAAAGGGGTTTTTTCCCTCTGTCCATCCGGTTGGGCTTCTGCTTCTGATGATCCTCCTGATGATGAAGATGATCAAGCTCAAGCTGATTCTCTGTAGAATAAACTCTTATCTTTATTCTGCTTAGATGAGTGCTCCTCCCTAACACAGCGCAGCTGTGCTGAATCAGGCCCTGCCCTTTGAAGATGAGTGCTTAGGGATTACCTCATAGCCCTCCTGAGTGAACACACATTTCCCCACTTCAGCTCCTCTAATGGCTGTTGGAAACCTGGTGCATTCTGGGACTGGTAGTCTTTTATGGCAAAATTCTGTTTTCTTATTTCTACCAGAACTGACAGGTTGCTTGTTCAGAGCCACTTCACTTTTCCTATAGCTCCTTCCTGAGCTATGATAAGCTTACTTATCACAGCCCCTTGTGGCGCTCTATGCATTGCAGAACTCGCCCTATTAGGACCCAAGGCGGGAAAATTTACAGAAGCCCTTCCTCTGGCCACTTTTGAATCAGGGCATACAACCCCTCTCTTCTTCTGCTGAAAAACCTGTCCACTTTCGCTGACGCCCACTTTGCCATGAGATCCATTACCGGTCAACCCCATCAGTGCACCAGCAAAATCGAACACTTCCTGATGGAGGACCCGTTCCCCCGGATCCACCTTGACTCGACTCAAAATCGGCCGTCACACTGTCCACTCCCATGACATGCGATGCCGAGAACACTTCCAGATTCGATTCTGCCCAACTGAGCAGCTCGTCCGCTTCCTCTTCGAGGGCCACGCTGCCTGTGCCGCCTTGCTGGTTGATGGAAGCTACTGCTGTAGCGTTGTCCGAAAACACACGGATTGCCCTTCCCCTCAGCCCCCACTGAAGGGCTTTCAGGTCTAGAGTGACCGCTCTCAACTCCAACCTGTTGATCGACCAAGTCCTTTCCTGTACCATCCACTGACCCTGAGTGTACTGCCCTTCGAAGTGCACGCCCCAACCGAACATGCTTGCATCGGTTGTCAACGCCCTCCAATCTGGCACCTCCAGAGGCATCCCCTTTTCTAGACTCCCTGGATGCAACCACCACTGCAGAGACTGCCTTGCCTACAGAGGACAGACCATCCTCCTTGACAACCGATCTGACCGATGTGACCATCTTCTGAGCAGAGACCACTGCAACGGTCTCATGTGGGCTCTGGCCCACGGAATCACCTCTAGCGTGGCTGCGATTGTCCCCAATATTTTCAAATACTGCCACGCTGAGGAAGCCCTCCTTTCCAAGAAAGCACGAACCAACCGCCTTAACTTGCTGATTCTGACCTTTGGCAGGTAAACTCTGCCCTTGCTCGTGTCAAATCGAGCCCCCAGATATTCCAACACCTGCGATGACTGTAATTTGCTCTTTGCTATATTTACTACCCATCCTAGGGACTGCAAAAACTGCACTACCCGTCTGGTAGCCACCACACTCTCTTCTCTCGACTTTGCCTGGATCAGTCAGTCATCCAGGTAAGGATGTACCAACAGCCCTTCCTTTCGTAAAGCCATCGCCACCATGATCTTGGTGAACGTCCTTGGCGCTGTCGCTAATCCAAAAGGCTTGGAACTGAAAATGCCCCATGGGCACCGCAAACCGCAGAAACCTTTGATGTTCTACTCTGATAGGGATGTGTAGATATGCCTCCGAAAGATCTAGAGCCGTGAGATACTCTCCCTGTCGAACCGCCGCTATAACCAACCATAGTGTTTCCATGCGAAAGTGCAACACCTTGAGACACCTGTTTACTCTTTTGAGATCTAGGATTAGCCTTAATGTGCCCTCTTTTTTGGGTACCACAAAATAAATGGAGTACCGACCGCAGCCGTATTGGTCCTGCAGCACTGGCACTACCACCTTCAGCGCTAGCAATCTTGCCAAAGTTTCCTGTACTTCCAGCACCCTCGCTCGCGCTCGGCAGGGCGACTGTACAAAAGCGTCTCACTGGCTGTTGAAACTCGAGCGCATACCCCTCTACACAATTTCCAACACCCACTGATCTGAGGTAATTTAGACCCAGGCCGGAAAAAACTCCTTCAACCACCCTCCTACCGGAACGATTCCAGCCTGAGCCCGCCCTCGCTTCAATGCTGCTTCTTAACGTTCGGGGAGGAGGCGGCTCCAAAACCTCTGCCTGCTCCCCTGAACCCTCGAAACCCCGAGGCTCTGTACTGAAAACATCCCCTTTGAGACAGACCAAATCTGGACTGACGAAAACGGCGAAACTCATGCTGCTGGCTCCTGGAGGGCGCCATCGGCCACCCCTGCTTCAGCTTATCTTCCGGCAACCTACCCCCCCCCCTTTGACTCCCCTAAATCCTTACCTTCTCCAGATCCTCATCAAAGAGCCATGCCTTAGACGCCACATCTGCCGCCCAATTACGGAGCCATAAGGATCTCCTAGCCGCCACCACCGACACCATACTCTTCGCCAATCCACGTATAAGATCATACCGACTATCTGCTAAATACGCGGCTCCTGATTCCAACCTAGCCACCTCTTCTACCGTGTCCTCCACCTGCAATCCCTTAATCCTTTGGGACCATCTCAGGTATGACCTCGCCACCCAAGCCCCACAAATCGAAGCTTGAATGGAGAGAGCATTAACCTCAAACACTTGGCGCAGAAACGTGTCCAACCTCCTATCCTGCGCATCCTTAAGCGCTGCACTCCCCTCTACCGGGATGGTAGTCTTTTTAGTAACTGACGAAACAGCCGCGTCAACCTTCGGGGACTTAAATAGCTCCTTATCTGTCTCTTGCACCGGGTACAATCTGGTCAACACTCTGGAGCCCCTGAGAATGGCCTCCGGCATATCCCACTCTTCCTGAATCATTTCCTTAAATACTCTATGAATTGGAAACGCCCGCTGAAACTTCTGTATCGCCTGTAACAATGGATCCTCCAAAGAAGCATCCGTCCCCTCTTCCGCGGCCGGCATATTCAATGCCTTCATTGTCTCTGCAATCAACATGGAAAGCTCCTCTCTCCGGAACACCCAGACTACCCTCGCCAGTTCCTCCGGCTCTGTCAACTCTCCTTCCTGCAAGTCTGGGTCTATGTCCGAATCCTCTAGGACCCCTGACTGCTCCCCTAGTGCTAAATCTAGCTTCGTTCAGTCTGCCGAAAGCCTAGCCTTCATACCGGGAACGCCACCCGTCCCACCTTCCAGTGGCACTCCCTGCCTCTTGGACCCTGGCACATTCTCTTCTCCAGCCCCTGCTATGTTGGTGCTCGCTCCCCCCCCCCCACCCAACGCCTGCTGGAGCATCAGCATAAACTGCTTCGAAAAAATTGTCCCCAAGCCTCCCTGTAGCGAGGCTTGGACCAAAGGCACATCTGGTGCCGATGAGGGACCTGCCACCAGCTCCTGCGGCTCTACCGGGACGTCAAGAGGCTCTCCTGCCTCCAATACCTCAGTAGACATCTCTGTCCCACGGTGTTCTGACATAGCCGACAGAGCCATCTCGTGAGCACCACCTCTGCAGACCCCCCGCCTCCGAAAGGGACCCTCTCTGGATCCCACAGAGGCGGCAGCAAGGCCTAACAGGCATAAATAGCACTTTTCCTAAACTTACGTTTCTCTTAATTTTTTTTTTTTAAATAACTTCAATTCTGCTCAAACTCTCTCACCCCAATATCCAAAACCGACCTCTTGCCTGCCTTTACCCAAATACCTGCAGAGACCGTGAAGGCCTATCCCTGCCGGCTCCCACGCATAAACCACAAAGCCTTAAAATGGCCGCCGCAGTTCCTCACACCTCACCAGGCACTGCACTGCACTGCACTGCACTGCCCTGCCCTAGACAATTGCAGCTCTTACCTCCTCAGAGCTTACCACTCCACACTCAGGTGCCTCAGCTCCAAACCGCTCAGTGTTTCTCGAGCACCCAGGCTACCCTGCGATCGCCGGACCGCCGAACACTGCTTTGTCACTTCTCCGCTCACTCTCCCGCCCGAGCGGCAGTCCTCGACAGCTCCTCACCCACTACAGGGGCTCGAAACCGGAGTCCCCTACCGCGACTCCCACACCCTTCTCTGTTCTACCACATCGTTTCAGAGAAGGGGGAGAAGGGGGGCAGTCTTTCCACACCAAGCAAAATGTGCCTGAAATTTAACCCAACAAATCACCGATTTAAAGGGCCCGCAGCCCCCTTCTTTGTTTAAAAAAAATAAATAAAATCTAAGCTCAACTTAATTTAACCTAACAACTTGATTCCTGTAGTGAGTCCCGAGCCTTAGAGCTCACGTCCTTCCGCAGCTTGGAGACTGAAAAACTGGATCAAGGAGGCGGTCCCGGGAGTACTTATGTGGGTGTCATCAAAAGTGTGACATGCTCAGTCTCCAAGCTGTGGGAGGACGTACACAACTTCTAAAGTTCAGGACTAGACTGGAGGGACGATATAGATATATTTTTTTATTTTTATATATAGATAGTCAAACCTCGGTTTTCGTATGCCCTAGTTTTTGTACGATTCAGTTTTCGTTGACTTTTTTCATCAAAATTTTGTCCCAGTTTTCGTACATTGTCTCGGTTTTTGTACAGTTGAAAATGGAGCACCATCTTGTGGCCAGAAGTGGGATTTTCTTTATTTTGATTCTCTTGCTGATTGACTGTCTTCCATATGCCAACAAGAGTCTTCAATAAAGGTAAAAAGTGATGTTAAATGTTCATTTATCCATTTATGTCATTTATATTTATTTCTCATTGTTTTCTGTATGTAAAAATATAGTTATTCTCTATAAAATGTATTTTTTGTTAATATTTTTAGGTGTCTGGAACAGATTAATTGGATTTACATTATTTCTTATGGGAAATATTGCTTCAGTTTTCATACATTCGGTTTTAGTCAGACGTTTTAGAACGGATCAACTCATCCTTCCAGAAACTCGAATAATTTTTGCCTGATCTTCCGGCTCCAGAATCGCCCCTTCTTCCAACTCTTCTGTATCTCCATCCAGATCGAACTCTGGTTCCTCAGGGTCCTGCCAACCCGGATCCGAAAGAGAGGGCTCCGGCAGACAGGCTCTCTCTGGCGGTCTCGGCGCAACGCTCTCGCCCTCGAATATCCCAGACTGAGGTACAGACGAGGAAAAGGGAATGGGACCAAGCAATTTACCCCGACACCGCCGACAAAAGGCCTGATGCATAAGCAAGATGAAGTCCAGGCAAAAATCCCTGAGCTGCGGGTATGACTCCGGTAACAGCCCCCCCGACAGCTCAGCTGAAGACTCTGGCCCAAGAATAGAAGGAACAGCCCCTCCCGCTTCTCCTTCCATCCCCGACGTGGCCCCTCGAGGCCCTGGAACAACCGATGCCTCCATCTGCTGTTCCACACTGGCTGAGACAGCCGCACAACCCCTGCAGATGCCAGAGCCCGCTACCGTGCCTCTGTGGGAGCCGCAGATGACGCACTGCGGGTGTGCTGACATGTGGGACGCTGTTCACCAGACCCAAGTGGGAAACAGCCCAAAAAGAAAAAAACGGTATCCTTTTTCTTAACTCTTATGTTTCACTTCTTTCTCTTGCTTCCTTCCCCTTATCCACTCCTTTCTCCCAGAAGAAAGAAAAATTAAAGACTCAAACTAAAAATAAAACCCAAACAAAGGAAACTGCCCTCTAACCTTTAAAGAATAGAGGGAAAATCAAAACTGGGAGGAAAAAAAGATGAAATACAATGGTAAAACAACCGCGACAAACTAATCCCCCCCCCGGGAGGCCCAAGGATCGCTGCCGCACTGCTCAGCTACGTGGCAATTGCCGCAGATTCAAAATGGCCGCCGCTGTGTGGAACGGAGATTTGGCGCGCAAACACACTGGCGCAGTATCCCAGTCTGCTCCACCTGCCCCGGGGGTCGCCCTTCAAGCTGCACGCTGCTCAGCGACCAAGCCAGCAGTGTCGACAGCGAGGGCTGGAGTCTCGAGTGAGCACACCTTCCGCTCTGAGTCCGGGACGGTGAGTCACCACTCAGCTGGGTGCAGAAGTGATTAACAGTCTGAGGGCTCACTCCCAGTATGTCAAGGGAGACATATCTCAGCAATAACAAGAAAGCCTTGGGACGGCAGAGAAGTTTCTGAATACTATTTTTTTTGTAAAGAAATTTAAAGAAACAGTAACCCACTAAATTTAGAAACAAGTAAATCAATTTAAAAGCTCAAAACAACTGACCGAAACCAAATTTTGACACAAGGGAAAGTGATCCTAACCAAAATCAAACTAAATCTTAAGGAAATTTTGCTTATTCGTTCCTCTAGTGAGCCCAGCACCTAGGCTCACTACGTCCTCCTGCTGCATGGAGACTGGACACACTGGGGCTGATGGGAGATGCCAGCAGATTACATCCAGTGAGGTCACAAGTTTGACATGCCCAGTCTCCAAGCTGCAGGAGGAGGTTCACAACCCAGGAGTAGAGGACTAAACTGGAGGAACGATAAGGAAAGTGATATTTAGATGGTAATGGATACCAGTACATAAAAATAGAGAAGGTAAGGGATCGGATGAAAAATGCTGGAGGGGCTGTCACGAGAGGGGGGATTGGCTACATATGTGGTGGAAGTGTGAATGGATACAGGCATATTGGGTAAAGATTATAGATATGATACATGGCATGACAGGATATAGATTACAAAGACGACCAGAGGTATGTCTGTTGCATCAACTGGATGAAGATATCCCAAGAAGGGGAGGGGGATGCTGCATCATTGTATAGTGGCAGCCAGATGCTAGATAGTGCAACATTGGGTGGGGCTGAGCGTACCACAACCTACAGGATTTGTTAGGAGTGGCTGAGGTGAGTTTGATGTATAAATTGACTGAGCTGAGACTAGGGAAAGGGGAGAGGAATGCAGATAAATGGAAGGGGGTGTGGAAGTGGTTGGAAGCCTGGAAGGAGGGGGAGAGGGTGTGGAAGGAGGATGGAAGGCAGCCTGCATCACAGGAAACTTAGTTGGATGTATGGCATAAGGTTCAGAACTCAGGGTGAATCGAAATAAAAGAGTTGAGACTTTACAAGTGGAAGGTGGAGAGGGAAAAGATGGCAGGATGAATGAGAGGAGGGGAACATTTAGGGGGGGGGGGGATGTACAGGAAGGTTGCATTTGTAAGGGGGGGAGCAATGTGTTATGAAGGGTAAATTTTGTAGAGCATGTCTAATGTTGAGAATGAAATATGTTGTAATGTGAAATGCTGTGCCTAATAAAAATTTAAAATGGGAAAAAAATTAATAAACCTTGGTTAAATCCAGATATGCTAAGAACTCCCCACAGTGTACTGCCAGGATCACCGACTGCAGGGTCTCCATATGGAAGTGAAGAGTGCATAGGTGAGTAAAGACTCCCTTGAGATCGAGGGCTGACTGAAAGAGCAGTCTCTTTGGAACTGGGACCACTACTTGCAGTTGACGCAACCTGTCCAGCATGATTACGATTGTTTTCTTGGCTGTAGAACCATGAAGGGTGTCCTCCTGAACCTCTTTGGCTCACTAGAGTTTGAACCTATGATAAACCGCCCTGGGCACAGGGCAATTCTAAGGTCCAGAGACAAGGGCACACCCATGTTCCAAACAACGTACTGACTCAATCATAATGATCATAGCATCATACTGTGGGTCAGGCTTATCTGCACTGCTGTGCCAGTCCACATACCTTGCCACTTGCTGGAGGCAGATAATACTGCACCAAAGGAAATACTAGTGATGATATCATTGGAAGTTGCCCTAGTCTGCTTCCACCTGCTGGCTGAGCAAACCAAACTCATCTGGACTGGTCTAGAGAATAAGGAAACACCTAAAATCCTTATAGCCTTTTTCCAATCTGTACTTTTAACTACTCTGAGTTCTTGCTGCAGGTGTATTCAGCACATTTAGACCTTTTCTTCAAATTCACTTCATAGAAAAAAATCACTTAGGCAGGAATATTAAAATTACAGTGTGATATTAGCAACTTGAAAGACATTATGTAAGACTGGGATTATGAAGTTGTTGTAATGTATCTTCAGAGATATTGTTCATGTTATGTATAGTACTTTTCATGTAAGTTGATGTAGGCTATCTAATAAATGAATGAAAATGAATGATTCAACACAGATGGGTTCTAGTCCTCCCAGAGGGTCAGGATAGATACTTTTAGTCTTCATGGATTTACTTGAGTTAGTTGTACATTTATACGATTTTGTAAGCGAGGCCTTGACAAAATATGTTCTTTCAATTTAGGAGCCAGCAGCCAAGACTGTCTCCCCCACCTCATTGTCTTTCACTGAAGTTGAGGGGGGGAGGGGGGATCCATCACAGCTTCTTTGAAGCCTGATCTACTGAGGCTGTTTTTTTTTCTCTTCAATATGGAATGGGGAAAAGTAAAATCAGGCATCCCTGCAGGCCACTGGTAGAAATGCAGCCAGCAGATCCCCTCCTCACCCCTCTCTCTATCCACCCCCTCCTGTCATCACCCAGTCTCCCTCTTGTATCCTGTTCCTCCCCAATTTCCCTATTCCACCATCTCCCTCCTCTTAAAATCAGCCAGCCCTAGTCCCAGCCTCCCCACTCACATCAATCCAGTCACCCTCCAGTCCCTCCCACCACCTCCAAGCTAGCCAGTTAGGCCCTCCAGTCCTTACCTATGCACCAAATAGCTCATCAGGCACACCAGTCCCTACCCCCTTCTAGCTAACCCTCACCAACCAGAAAGCCCAGTCAGCTCCCCAATCCTTATCCTTGCTACAACAAGCCAGTCCCTACCCTTTCTAGTTGACCCTCACCAACCAGAAAACCAGTCAGCCACACACCTCCAGTCCTTACCCTTCTCCCACACGCCAGTCAGCCACCACCCACGATCTCTACCCTTCCAGTTTTAGCTTCAACATCCAGACACCTTTTCCAAAACCCTAACATCGGCCAGCAAACTCCAACCCCCCTTCTCCAATCTCCAGCTCCTACATGGCCCATTGTGCTGGAGCAGGAAGTACCTCCTCTCTGACAGTAAAGCTCTGTACAAGTCTGAGCTGTAGCATGCATGAACTTTGTGTGTTGGGTCTTTGGTTTTTTAAAGTCTTACAAGATCAGCATATGAGAGTTCATGCATGCTGTGGCTCAGAAGCACAGATCCACACTGTGCAGGGAAGCGGTTCCTCCTCGAAACAGTGATTACAGTCAAGGGAAAAAAGAAAAAAAGCAGGGATTTGGCAGAAAATTCTCAGGCACCAGACAGAATTTTTAGTCACCATAGCAGCCTAGCAACTGGTAATTGTCCAGC
This sequence comes from Ichthyophis bannanicus, assembly GCA_033557465.1. Lineage (NCBI taxonomy): Eukaryota > Metazoa > Chordata > Amphibia > Gymnophiona > Ichthyophiidae > Ichthyophis > Ichthyophis bannanicus. Next base: position 39,824,153 of record CM066035.1, read on the forward strand.
CCTGTTGTAAGCCGATTCATGGTACCATCAACATTTTATGAAATTGGAATTAAAACTAATACAGACATGCTAGGGATGACCCACTACTTACCCACAAGCACCAGTTTACAAAACCACCTACTCTACCATGTAGAATTTTGACCAATTAGCTTCCCTATACTCAAAAACTAGTACAGCATGAACATAAATACCACAAAAGAAACAAGAAAATTTAAAGGAAAGCGTAGTTACTCACCTGTAACAGGTGTTCTCCAGGAGCAGCAGGAATCAGTCCTCACTTATGGGTGACGTCGGCGCCGACGGAGCCCTCGCGGAGCAATTTTCCCCAGCTTTCAAAGAAAGCCTTTGGGAATTGCAGCGCGCATGCGCGGTAGTCTTCCCGCCCGAAGGTGCCATCTTAGCCAGTCAGATGACATAGCTAAAAAGACAGCATAAAAATTTGCAAAAAGAACATAAGCAGACGATTGCAACTCCAAGGGGAGGAGGGAGGGTAGTGAGGACTGATTCCTGCTGCTCCTGGAGAACACCTGTTACAGGTGAGTAACTACGCTTTCTCCAGGACCAAGCAGGAAGTCAGTCCTCACTTATGGGACTCCCAAGCTCAAGGCTACCGGAGACCCTAAGCACAAAAATGAGCTCCCTCTAGCTCAGCAGCACAGAAGGATAGAATCTTCGCTGAATTATCACCCACCGGTAGCCCACATCCGGGATGGAGGGTAGGAGTTGCTCAGACCTCAAAGAGATTACGGAGGACTGCCCGTCCGAAAGCACTGTCCCTACGGGACTCCCTCTCGAGACAGTAATGGACCGCAAAAGTCTGGCTCGAAGACCAAGTAGCGGCCCGGCAGATGTCTGCCAGCGGAACAGAGCGGAGGTAAGCCACTGACGTGGCCTTTGCCCGAACGCAATGAGCTGTGACTCGACTTTCTAAGGCGAGTCCGGCTGCCCCATAAGCCCAAGAGATACAGTCCGCAACCCAGATGGACAGAGTACGCTTGGAGACCGGGAGCCCCAATTTATTGGGGTCAAAGGACACAAAAAGCTGCGCAGCTTTACGGTGCTCCCGCGTACGGTCAAGGTAGAAGTTCAACGCCCTTCTACAGTCCAGGGTATGGAGGACCGTCTCAGCTCGGCTGGAGTGTGGTCTGGGAAAGAAGGTTGGAAGTACCACCTCCTGATTCAAGTGAAAAGGGGAGACCACTTTAGGCAGAAACTTTGGGTGAGTCCGTAGGACTACCCTATTCTTGTAGAACCGAGTGTAGGGGGGATCAGACACGAGGGCCTGTAATTCACTTACGCGCCTAGCGGAAGTGAGGGCTATCAAGAACAGCGTTTTCCAAGACAGAAAACGGAGAGAGCAGGTAGCCATAGGTTCAAAAGGCGGACAGGTGATCCGCTGTAAAACCACATTCAGGTCCCAGTCAGGCGCTGGCGGGCGCAGAGGTGGTTTAAGTAGTAGGAGACCTCGGAGAAACCTCGCTACGAGAGGGTCGTTGGAGAGAGGTCTGCCGTCCACCGGCACATGATGTGCGGAAAGAGCACTGAGGTGAACTTTGACGGAGTTGGACTTAAGTCCCAGATTAGAGAGGTGTAGCAAGTACTGTAAGATCACCGACACCGGGCAGGAGAAGGGATCCTGAGACTGTTGGGTACACCAGACTGCAAAGCGACGCCATTTAAGGGCGTAGCATTTGCGGGTAGAAGGCCGTCGCGAAGCCAAGACGACCTCCTCCACCTCTGCCGGCAAGAGGAGAGGAGCAAGGACTACCCTCTCAGCAGCCAGGCCATGAGGTTGAGAGACCTGAGGTTGGGGTGCAGTAGGGACCCCTGATCCTGGGTGAGGAGATCCGGTTGCACCCCCAGAGGGATTGGATCCTCCACCGCCAGTTGCAGCAAGAGCGGAAACCACGGCTGCCTGGGCCAGCGAGGGGCCACCAGGATCAGGAAAGCTTTGTCTCGGAGAACCTTGAAAAGGGTCCGAGAGACTAACGGGATGGGAGGGAAAGCGTACAGAAGGCTCCCCGACCATGAGATCAGAAAGGCGTCCGCCGCCACCCGAAGGGGGTGAGGCTGACGAGAGCAGAAGCGAGGAAGCTGCCGGTTGTGAGGACTGGCAAAGAGATCCACTGTGGGGAGGCCCCACCTGAGGAAGAGCTTCTGAACGATCAAGGGGTCCAGACGCCACTCGTGCGGCTGGAGGACCCTGCTGAGTTTGTCCGCCAGGCAATTTTCTTGGCCCGGGAGATAAACTGCCTTGAGGAGAATGCCGTGACTGACGGCCCAAGAGCAGAGCTTCTGTGCCTCCCGGCAGAGGAGGAAGGAGCCCGTGCCCCCCTGCTTGTTCACGTAGAACATGGCAACTTGATTGTCCGTCTGGACAAGGACGGACTGTTGGGAGGTCAGGTGGGAGAAGGCCTTGAGAGCTAGGCGGATCGCCCTGAGCTCCAGGAAGTTGATCTGCTGAGCAGACTCCCACGTGGTCCAGAGGCCCTGAGTACGTGCCTCTTGGCAATGGGCTCCCCAGCCCAGGAGGGATGCATCGGTGGTCAGCACCCGGGTCGGCTGAGGTGACTGGAAAGGCATTCCCAATACCAGGTTCGGCTGCCGGAGCCACCACCGGATAGACGAGACCAGCGGCTCGGAGACGCGCACCAGGTCTGCTAGGCCGCCCGTGGTCTGTCGCCACTGCTGGCGGAGACACCACTGAGCAGGCCGCATATTCAGGCGGGCATTGGGGGTCACATGGACGGTGGAAGCCATATGGCCGAGCAGTCTCAGGAAGCGCCTGGCGGAGACCAGGGGCTGGCTGCGAAAGCGGTCGGCTAGGTCCATGAGCCGCTGAGCCCTGTCGAGCGGTAGGTACGCTCGCGCCTGAGGGGTGTGCAGCCTTGCGCCGATGAACTCGAGATCCTGTGAGGGGAGCAAAGTGGACTTTGCGAAGTTGATGACAAAGCCCAAGTGCTGCAGCAGAGTCACCGTGCGGCACGTGGCGGTGGTGACCTCCTGAGCGGACGCTGCTCTGATGAGCCAGTCGTCGAGGTACGGAAAAACATAGAGGCCGTGAAGCCGGAGATGGGCCGCCACGACCGCGAGACATTTTGTGAAGACTCGCGGTGCGGAGGACAGGCCGAAGAGCAGTACTCTGTACTGGTAATGATTTCCTGCCACCACAAACCTTAGGTATTGGCGGTGGCTTGGGTGGATGAGGATGTGCGTGTAAGCATCCTTTAGATCCAAGGAGCATAGCCAATCTCCCTGCTGGAGGTAGGGCAGAAGGATTCCAAGGGTAAGCATTTTGAACTTCTCCCGCACAAGGAACTTGTTGAGGTTGCGCAAGTCCAGGATGGGTCGGAGGCCTCCTGTTCTCTTTGGTATCAGAAAATACCTTGAATAGAAGCCCTGACCTCTCAGGTGGTGTGGCACCGGTTCCACCGCCTGATCCTGCAGAAGACCTGCTAACTCCTGAAGGAGCAACTCCCTGTGCAGAGGGGGGCGCGGAGGCTCTCCCGAAAATAGGAGGGAGGGACCTGATGGAAGTGGAGAAGGTAGCCCTCTCGCACGACCTGAAGCACCCAGGCATCTGCGGTGATGCTGGACCACCTGTCGGCGAAGTGAACCAGCCGGCCTCCGGTGCTGGGGGGAACCAGCGGGGGGGGAGAGGCTATGCTGAGCGAGTCAAAAACCCCCACCCTGCTGAGCAGGGGCTGGTGGCGCAGGCTTGGGGGCTTGCTGCCTACGGGACCCGTTACCCCGTCCCTTGGCCTGCTGGCCCTGTTGGGGAGCTGCAGGGGCCTGATAATGGGGGTATTGTTTGTAGGCAGCCGCCTTCCTCGGGTAAAAGGTCTTTTTTCCCGAGCCCTTCTTTTTCTGGGAAGGGGCGGAGGTCTTCCTAGAAAGCCTGGTCCTGGTGAGAGTCTCAGTCTCAATTTGTGCAGCCTTTTCCGCCATGGGCTTGCCAAAGAGGTTTTCGCCTCGGCAGGGGACATCGACCAACTTGTCCTGTACCCAGGGCTCAAGGTCGGACGACTGAAGCCAAGCCTGTCGGCGGGCACCGATGCCGGCTGCGGCTACTCGAGCCGAGGCTTCAAAGCCATCATAGGCTGCTCGGGACATGAACTTTGAGCATTCCCGAATACCTGTGGACAAGGCTAGGAACCTCCGCAAGGGTTCCTCGGACAAACCAGCGGAGAAGCCGGCTAGCTCTTTAGCCAGATCCCTGAGATACATGCCCATGTAGAGCTGGTAAGTCTGGACACGACAGGCGAGCATAGAGCCCTGGAAGCACTTTTTGCCAAGGCCATCCAGGTTACGGGCCTCCCTTCCAGGAGGCACCGAGGAGTGCATCTTCTGGCTCTTAAGACGATGCATGGCCGATTCCACTACCATGGAATGGTGTGGCAACTGCGCCTTTTGAAAGCCAGGGCTCTTGCGGACTCGATAGATAGAATCGACCCGCTTGCTCAGGACCGGCGAGGAGGCCGGACTCTCCCACATGCGGAAGAGTAGTCGTTCCAGCATAGGAGGAACCGGCACAGTAAAGTGCTCCCTCGCGGGAGAGTCATACTGGAGGGCGTCGAGCTCTTCGGCTCGAGGCTCCTCCTCGGGGTCCGCAGGGAAGGCCAAAGCCTTGGCCATATCCCTAACGAAGTCCGAGAACCGGGCATCCTCCGGGGGGGACTGCTTCCGAGGCTCGGACTCCGGAGAGTCCGATGGGACACACCGAGTCCGGAAAGAATCAGGTGACTCTTCCTCCTCAGACTCCCAGACCGACTCCGACGAGGACTCGGTGGGGTCGGCTCGGGCAGGGTGCGGCGCCAGCCGCCCCGACGCCGAGGGAGTCGGCGTCGGCGACCTCGGTCCCGAACGGGAGGCCGAGGGCGACCTCGACCGAGGATCGACTCGAGTTCTCATCGACTCGAGGATCGGCTCGGTCTCCGGGGTCGACTTGGACGTCGACGTCCCGGCGGTCGGGGCAGCGACGCCAGCGAAGCCAGCGAGCAGTGCCCGCTGCTGGTCCATGAAGGCAGACAATCTGCTCTCCAAGGCCGTCAACCTGAGTCCGAGCTCAGGCGACCCAGCAGCCCCCGACTCGGGCCCCGACGGCGTCGGGCCCGACGTCGGCTGACGCGGAGGCGAGTCCAGAAGGACAACAGGACTTACCCGGGCAGGCATCTCCGACTCCAGGCGAGGTCGCTTCGGGAGGTGTTCCTTCTCCAAGGACCCGGGGCGGCTGTCGGGGCTATGCGACCTGGCCCTCGCGGAGCCAGGAGCGTCCACCGACGCCGCCCTCGCGGGTTTTTCCTTCCGTCGATGGTCCCCGGAGGGAGAACCCCGGTCGGAGGAGCTCCGTCGACGGTCCGAACTGGAGCCTTTCGACAGTGAGGCCTCCGACGAGGTCCGGGTACGGCTGGGGTCAGCGAAGATTCTTTCGCGCTGATGCCGCCGACTTCTCAACGCCTTCGAGGACAGTTTGCTGCAGGGCCCACAGATCAGTTCCTCGTGATCTGGGCCCAGGCAGCGGAGGCAAAGGTCGTGTGAGTCGGTGAGTGACATATTTCGGTCACACCGACCACACCGCTTAAAGCCACTGGCAGCCATCGGGGGAAAAAGGGCCCCTGCGAGGTCAAAGGACCGGGCTGCCAGGGAAAAAACGAAAACGAAAGCTGACTAAGTCAGAAAAACCGAAAAACCGTTAGAGGACTCGAGACCGGCGTCGCGAGTCCGGGCGGGAAAACGACCGGCGTCGAACCGAAAGAAAAAAGGATAAATACAGAGGAAAATCAACTTTTTCGCGGGGACAAGACGGGGACGTCTGTAGGGCTCCGCGGAAAAAAGAAGACTGGCTAAGATGGCACCTTCGGGCGGGAAGACTACCGCGCATGCGCGCTGCAATTCCCAAAGGCTTTCTTTGAAAGCTGGGGAAAATTGCTCCGCGAGGGCTCCGTCGGCGCCGACGTCACCCATAAGTGAGGACTGACTTCCTGCTTGGTCCTGGAGAAAAAAAGTTTTTTTAGCTGCTTTATAAATTCAGTTTTCATTCTTGCAGTTGTTGGACCTCTATGCGGTCATCATGAGGCAGGCATGCCAGGTGCATCCCAATAATGGATTACGAACTCTCAGAGCAACTGAGTCTGCTTTTACACACTACATCCCTTAGTTGGCAAGCAACAGCACATCTCACAGGCCAAAGTCAACAGAACAATAATAGCACAATTGCTTGTTCTGCATTGCCCAAATCTGCTTGAGAGTGCGTCATTCTGATGCTTCACTTTAGGTCCCAGTTTCAAAGGCACTTGTACTAACCTAGTCTCAGTCAAGATTTGGCAGAGCCAACAAATGGTCAAGCAGGGCTGTATGTTGGTTTAGAAGTATAAGTTGAGAGCAATGAACCTTTCACTTGTGATTTAAGTATTTCAATTGTGCTTCTAACTGTTGCAGGCTAAATATTTTTCAAACCATACTTGCTTCAAAATATTCTAGACACAGTTCATTTAGTGAGAGATCTGGGTCAATGCAGAATAGTACTCTTGCAAACTATCTCCTATGTGTACCAACTCTGCCTGACCCCCAAACCTTCACTGAGAGGTCTTAGAGCCACTGGAACCTCCGGCTACCCATCGCTGCTGCCCCGCCCCGCCCCACCCCACCCCCACACTGAAAGGAAGCATCCCTAGGGAGGAAGTGTCCTTTGGAAGGAGGGGGGCCTCAATCTCATGGGACAAAGCCTCCAGAAATCCCAAAAGCGCCCTTGAGCTACAGGAGCAGGCTTTGCGACCTTCGATTTGTCCTCTGGAAACACCGGAGCCTTTGACTCCCCTAAATCCTTAACCAGTTTCTCCAACATGTCACCAAATAGTAACTTCCCCTGAAAGGGACACTTAGGAGACCTTTCATAGAGACATCCACGGACCAGTTATGCAACCACAAGAGTGTCTGGGCCATAAAGCGTAGTTACTCGCCTGTTAACAGGTGTTCTCCAGGGACAGCAGAAATCAGTCCTCACATATGGGTGATGTTGACACCGATGGAGCCTGTGCATAGCGTCTCCCCAGCTTTCAAAGAAAACCTCTGGGAGAAGCTACCACGCATGCGTGGTCCCCTTCCTGCCCAAGAGTGCCATCTTGCTCAGTCAGATGACATAGCTACAGCCGACAAATATTTTGAACAGCAACTCAAAGGGGAGAAGGGAAGAGTTGTGAGAATTGATTCCTGCTGTCCCTGGAGAACACCTGTTACAGGTGAGTAGCTACACTTTATCCAGGAACAAGCAGAAAGTCAATCCTCACATATGGGACTCCCTAGCTATAGGCTACCAGGAACCTATAGAGAAAAAACATGGCCCAGCTGTGAGCAGCCACAGGCGAATCTGAAGACAGACTGAGGACCATGGCTCCGGTCGCTTGAACGAGAAGGGTCGGGGGGCTTGAGTTGCCTAAACCCTGAACAGATTCCAGAGGACAGTTTGGCTGAAGGCACTGGACTGTCAGGGCTTCCTCTCCAGGCAGTAATGAGTTGCAAAAGTCTGAATGGCGGACCAGGTGGCAGCCCAACAGATGTCTGCCTTGGGCCATAGTCATGACATTTTGCGCCATGACACAGTATTCTAACGACAGTGTACTTGGTGACAGCTTCCCCCAGATGACTAGGGTCATAAGAGACGAAAAGTTGAGAGGCTTTGCGATGGTCCTGGATGCACTGCAGATAGAAGGACAGAGCCCTTTTGCAGTGCAGAGTGTTGAGAACAACTGATGCCTTGTCGGCATGGGGCCAGGGAAAAGTGGTGGTAGTACCACCTCTTGATTGAAATGGAAAATCAGATACCACCTTCAGTAAGAATTTTGGGTGGTTACGGAGTACAACCTTGTTCTTGCAAAACCTGGTGTAGGGTGGCTCAGCCACCAAGGCCTGAAGTGCACTGATTCTACAGGCAGAGGCAAGTGCCACCAGGCAGGACACCTTCCAGGACAGGTAGCACAGATGACAGGTAGCCAAGGACTCGAAGGGTGGCTTGGCAAGTTGTGCTAGGACTACATTGAGATCCCATTCTGCCAGGGGCAGACCTGATAGGGAGGCTTAGACAGCAGTAAGCCCCGCATGAATCGAGTAACCAGGGGCTGCACAGAAATAGGCTTGTCTTCTGATGGTTTGCGAAGAGGGCACTCAGGTGCACCTGGATGGAGTTGGACTTAAGCCCGGACTGCAAGAGGTGGAGCAAGTATTGCAGCGCCATGTGCACTGAACAGGAGAACGGGTTTGCCTGGTATTCCGTGCACCATGAGGAATACCAGGCAACTTGAAGGTGTAGACCTTGTCTCGTGGAGTCCCTGAGAGAGAGGCCAGAAGGATTTCCTCTACCTCCCTGGGGAGGCCGAGGCATACTAAAGAGATCTGCTCAGGAACCATGCTGTGAGAGACAAGGATCCCAGGTTGGGATGTAGGATCGTGCCTTCCTCCTGGGTCAAAAGTCACAGGGAGCTCACGAGAGGGAGTGAAGGTTCCGTCAAGAAACAGAGCAGCAGGGGAAACCAAAGCTGTCTGGGACATCTCAGGGCCACCAAAGTCACGGAAGCCTTGTCCCGCTGGACCTTTAAGAGGGTCCACGCTATCAGAGGTGTGGGACGGAAGGCATACAGTAGACTCCCCGACCATGAGATGAAGAAGGAATCCACAGCTACCCGGTCCAGGTGCAGGCAGCAGAAATATAGTAGCTGAGCATAACAAAGAAGTCAAGGTTCAGGGTGCCCCACCATCAGAACAGTCGCCGTGCCACCCCCGGGTCCAACTGCTACTCATATGGCTGGAGGGACCCTGCTCAGTCTTTTCGCCAGGGTGTTCCACATTAGGAACCACCACCCAAGAAAAAGATTTAGGCGTCATTGTGAACAACATGTTAAAACCCTCGGCCCAGTGTGCAGCGGCAGCCAAGAGAGCAAATAGAATGCTAGGTATCATAAGGAAAGGAATGGAAAATAAAACAAAAGATATTATAATGCCTCTATATCGTTCCATGGTGAGACCGCACCTTGAATATTGTGTGTAATTCTGGTCACCGTATCTTAAAAAGGATATAGAGTTATTAGAAAAGGTTCAGAGAAGAGCCACCAAAATGGTAAAGGGGATGGAAGGATACTCCTATGAAGAAAGGCTAAAAAGGTTGGGGCTCTTTAACCTGGAAAAGAGACAGCTGAGGCGAGATAGATATGATAGAAGTCTATAAATTAATGAACGGAGTGGAACGGGTAAACGTAGATCGATTGTTTACGTTATCAGAATATAGAAAGACTAGGGGACATGCAATGAAGCTACAGGGTAAACTATTTAAGACTAATAAAAGAAAATATTTTTTCACTCAATGTGTAATCAAACTCTGGAATTTGTTACCAGAGGATGTAGTAAAGGCTGTTAGTGTAGCTGGGTTTAAAAAAGGTTTGGACAAGTTCCTGGAGGAAAGGTCCATAAACCATTGTTAAGAAGGGACCCAGGATATCAATGCTTGACCCAGTACAAGCATTGCAGAACCTGTGTCTTTTGGGGAAACTGCTAGGTACGTATGACCTAGATTGGCCACTGTTGGAAACAGGATACTGGGCTTGATGGACCTTGGTCTGACCCACTATGGCATCTCTTAAGTTCTTATGTGTTGTCCTGGCCCAGGAGGTATGTCGCCCAGAGGAGCATATTCTGAACACATATAAGCAGAGGGCTACGTCTCTCCGCGCAGAAACCGAAGCAGTCCAATGGCCCTTCCAGTGGGTCCTCCGACCTCCCCAGAGGCTTCCTAATCCTGTTCGCAGAGATCCTCCGGCCATTCCTGCTTGGCCAGAGGAGTCATTGGCCCAACCTGTAATCCCAACTCCATCCATGGCCCACTAGCTGTGGGTACAAGCCCCTGACTCATGTAATAAGCCTTCAGCAGCAGGAGCACAAATTCTGGAGTGAATGCCCCCACAACTACTGGGCCTGATCCTTCAACCAATCCAGCTAAGCCCTGAGAAAATGCCAATTGTGCCATTAACTGGCTCCCCGGGTCCTGGCCAGCTTCCCCACAGCAGATCCTGATAAAATGTCAGCATTTCATGCCAAATCCGGGCCTTTGCATTGCGATGATGCCTCCTCTAATACCGCCACAGCCCCAGCAGCCTGGTCGGACACTGGAACACACTGTCGGGGAATCTCTTCCTCAGTGTGCGCCCCCCCTTTCATACAACTATGGCAGACGCCGTCTCAGAAGACTCTGGCAGTTGCCACAGGCCATGCATACCAGTTTTGAACTGAGCATAACGCGCGAACGCATCACAGGCTTCCCTTTTTTTAAAGAGAAATTAAAATTACCTGCTAATTGTTGTTCCTTGAGGAACTCCAGTCCAGTCCTGCACCTCTGGGTAGTGCACCTCCTCCAGCAGCTTGGAGACTGAGCATGTCATCTTTTTGATGACACTAGTGTACATATGCAGTTGGCACCACCCACCAGCCCCAGTACCTATTGACAAAGCAGACTCAGAGGAGCAACAAAATTAGTTAAACATGCAACAAACTTCTACGTCTAAACAAAACTAGTACCTCCTCCATCCCCTGGAAAGGATACCCCGTCCCCCCCTCCAGAATGGGGAGGCCTACCTGTTGAGCACCTGAGCAACTCCAACCAGCAGGAAGAGAGCAACCAACAGCTCTTCTGGTCCACCCCTCCCCCAAACACTGATTACACACCCCTCCCCGGCTCCCCCTGGCCACTTCCTCCACCAAGGGAGGAGCTTCAGGACCAGGGTGTGCATAGATTATCACAGAAAGCACTCAGGGAGGGTTCCGGGACTGGACTGAAGTTCTTCAAGGAACAATTAGCAGATAAGTCTTATTTCTCATTCCTTATCGTCCCTCCAGTCCAGTCCCGCACTTCTGGGATGTATCAGAGCAGTTAAACTAATGGGAGGGACCCGCACAACCAGCCTGAAGCACTGCCGAGCCGAAACGAGCATCCAGGCAAAAATGTTCAGATAAAAGTATGCCACCCTACAGATCTCCATCAGCAGAACTAAACTATACTCTGCTCATGAGGCTGCCTGAGCCCTCGTGGAATGCGTCTGCAACCCCGCCGGCACTGCTCTACCCTTCAAGATGTATGCAGGCACGATTGCCTCACTGATCCATCTGGAAATGGAGGCTTAGCTACCGCTCACTTTTGCACGACTCACCAAACAGAACCAACAGACGGTCTGATCTCCAAAAGAACAAAGTCCTTTTCACATACCTTTGCATCCAAGTGGCACAGCTGTGGAGTGGCAGAGTCCATAATCCGCTGTCGCCCACATCTGAGCTCGACAGAGCCAGTAAGGAAACAGGCCTGATTTACATGAAATGCTCATACCACCTTGGGCAAAAATGAAGGTACCGGGCGCACAAGACCACTTTCTCCTTGGAGAAGGAAAGGAATGGCTCCTGGCATGACAGGGTCTGAAGCTCCAAAATCCTGCATACCAAGCAAATCGCCACCAGAAATACTATTTTCAGAGTCAAATCCTTCAGGAAAGCTCGACTCAGTGGCTCAAAAAAATGTTTCCCAGACAGCACCGTCAGCACCAGATTGAGATTCCAAGGCGGTACCACTGTCCTCTTTGGCAGAGGGAGGTGTGTCACCGTCCCTAGAAAGCTCAGCCCATCTGGGTGTGTACCCAACAGCACCCTGTGAACTTTCCCGCAATAACTGGAAATTGCCACCAGTTGCACCCTCAAGGAACTGGCAGCTAGACCCTTATCAAAACTGGATTGCAAGAACGCCAAGATGTCCAGGACAGAGGTAGTGGAAGGGCGCGCCTGCCTCTCTCCGCACCATGACTCAAAGATGCGCCCTACGCAGATGTACACCAGGTTCATAGACCACCTCTGGGCCTGTAGCAAGGTCGCTATTCCCGAGCCCAATTATATTTTCTTCTTCAACTTCGCCCTTTCAAGAGTCATGCCGTAAGCTATAATTGATCCACCTGGGGCATACAAAGCAGCTCCTGTGTCAAGAGGTCCTTCCAACCAGAAGCCACCACAGTCAATCCGCCAGTATCTGAATCAGGTCAGCATACCATTGGCACCTCGGCCAGTCTGGTGCCACCAGAATTACAAATCCCTGGTGCACCTCTAGCCATTGCGCTAACCGGCCTATGAGCGCCCAAGGGGAAAAAACAGAGTAGACCCTCTTCGAGCCACTGCTGAATTAGAGCATCCAGGCCCTTGGACTTCCTCTCTTTTTCTGCTGAAAAAAAAACAGCAGGCCTTGGCCGACTTGAACATTGCTATTATGTCCATGACCGGTGTGCCCCATCAGTGGGCCACCTGTTCGAACACCTCCTGATTGAGCTGCCACTCTCCAGGGTCCAAGCACACTTGGCTGAGGTAGGCTGCCGTCACACTGTCAACTCCTGCTATATGTGCTGCCGATAATGCCTGGAGATGAATCACTGCCCATCCGAACAGCTTTTCGGCCTCCTCCTCCAGGGCTGCACTGCCTGTGCCTCCTTGCCGGTTGATGTAAGCCACCGTGGTCACATTGTCCGAAAGGACTTGGACAACCTTCCCCTGCAACCATGGCTCGAAACTTTCTAGCACCAAGGTCACTGCTCGCATCTCAAGCCTGTTGATTGAGCACAGAGCCTCCTGCGGACGCTTGTCCCTAAACAAAGCGTCGTTTGCAATGGGCTCTCCAACCTGACAGGCTGGCATCGGTCAGAGGAACCCACACCGGGGACTCCTTCAGGCTCCCCACATGCAGCCATCAACTGAGGGCTCTCCTGGCACTCCGCGGGCAGGGGAGTACTTGGGACAGGGGTTGACTCTGATGGGACCATTGACTGAGCAGAGCCCTCTGCAGCGGTTGCATGTGCACCCTTTCCCATGGGACTAGCTCAAGAGTGCCCGCCATGGTACCTAGAACATGCAGATGCCGCCACTCTGATGGTCTTGCCATCTTCAGGACCTGCCATATCCACTGACATAGCTCCTGCGCCTGGCGAACCGGCAGGAAAATCCTTCCCACGCAGGTATCAAAGCACGCTATCAAATACTCTAGCTCCTGGGCCAGCCAGTTTGCCCCCAACAGAGACTTTGAAGGAACTCTCCCACCCGCACTGTTGCTCTTTTCACCATCGTCCCTGGACTTCGCCTGGACCAGCCAATCGTCTAGGTACGGGTGGATGAGAACCCCTTCCTTGTGGAGAGCTGCCGCCGCCACCACCACAACGACCTTGGTGAAGGTATGGGGGGGTGGTCGCCAGACCAAAGGGTAACGCTCGAAACTTGAAAATGCCCCTTGGCACTAAAAAGCGGAGAAACTGCCGATGTTCTGGATGGATGGGAATGTGCAGATACGCCTCTGCGAGATCGAGAGTCACCCAAATCTCCGCTTCCTACCGCCATTATTACTGTGCAAATGCGGTACCTGGAGACCATAGTTCATGCCCTCAGTCGAGAATTGGGCGAAAGGAACCTTCCATTTGGGCACCACGAAATACATGAAGCCTCGACCGCAGACATACTGGTCTCGCGGAACCAGTTCCATGGCTCTCAGCTGCAGGAGACAAGTCAAGGTGTCCAACTGCTGCCAACACCGCTGCACCCACTTTGGGTGATCAAAGGAGCTCATTCTTGTTCCGGCAGCAGGTATAGGCGCGTCATGGATTGCACCTCTTTAAGGCCAACCTCTGGCGGATCCCACTCATCCTGGATCATCTGTCCTACTACTCCATGTACTGGTAAGACTTTCTGCGATTTTCATACCGCCTCTTCCTCTGCCAGGAGGTTAGCAGGCATATCCAGGACCTTGAGGGTCTCCAAGGTACACATAGAGCCAAACGACGAAACCTGGAAACAGCACAAGCACTGGCAAGTCAAATGCAAGACATTGATAAGGCAGGCAAAGGGAGAATTTGAGAAGAAGCTTGCTGCGGAAGCAAAAACGTGAAGTAAAGACCTTTTCAAGTACATTCGTAGCAAAAAACCTGTGAGAGAGTCAGTTGGTCCATTAGATGATAAAGGGGTTAAAGGAGCACTAAGAGGCGACAAGGCGATAGCGGAGAGATTGAATGAATTCTTTGCTGAGGAAGATGTAGGGATGTTACCCATGACTGAAGTGGTATTTAAAGGTGCGGAAGAATTGAAGGAAATATCGATACATCGGGAAGATGTATTACAACTATTAGATAAACTGAAGAGTAGCAAATCACCTGGGCCGGATGGTATACATGGTTATGGTTATGGTAATTTTATTTGATAAACCGCCTTTCTGAAACAAGCAAAGCGGTGTACAATATACCAACTAAAGGAAAAGGCTCAGGGCCATAGAAACAAAAAGGAAGTTTACAATGGCTTCGTGAGAAAAGAGAAAGAAGGGAGACAGGACAGAACAAAGAGAGGATACACACCGGAAGGAGATAGACCTTAAGGCGGGTCACACAAGGGGGAGGGAAGGCCGAAGGCTATGGAGAAGAGGTGAGTTTTCAGGTCTCTTTTGAAAGTGCTGTGATTGGACTCCAGGCAAAGGGATGAGGGAAGGGAATTCCACAGGGCAGGTCCTATGAAAAAGAAAGCGGAAGATCGTGTAAACTGCAGATGGGCAAGGGAGGGTGAAGGAAGGGTGAGGCGATTGAGGTGAAAAGAACGGGATGTGTGCCTGGGGGTGTGGAATGAAATGAGATCGGCTAGATATTGTGGAGTATTTGTATGGAGGATGTTGTGCACTAGAGAAAGCAGTTTATACTGGGTGCGGAAGGAGACAGGTAACCAATGAAGGTGGAGGAGCAGAGGTGTTATGTGATCCCGGGGGGAGGAGTGAGTAAGAAGGCGGGCAGCGGTGTTTTGGATCCAAGGGTGTTGAAAGAACTGAAATACGAGATTGCAGACCTGCTATTAGTAATCTGTGAACTATCATTAAAATCATCTCTAATACCTGAAGATTGGAGGATCGCCAATATAACACCAATTTTTAAAAAGGGTTCCAGGGGTGATCTGGGAAACTACAGACCGGTGAGCCTGACATCAGTACCGGGAAAAATGGTAGAAACCATCATAAAGAATAAAATTACTCAGCATGTAGATAGTCATGACCTAATGGGAGACAGCCAACATGGCTTTAGACAAGGAAGATCTTGTCTTACTAATCTGTTATGTTTTTTTGAAGGAGTGAATAATCAGGTGGACAAAGGTGAGTCAGTTGATACAGTGTATCTGGACTTTCAGAAAGCCTTTGACCAGGTCCCTCAGAGACTTTTGGCAAAACTAAAGAGTCATGGGATAAGAGGCAGTGTACTATTGTGGATCAGGAACTGGTTAAAAGATAGAAAGCAGAGGGTAGGGCTAAATGGCCAATTTTCCCAATGGAGAAAGGTGAATAGTGGTGTACCCCAGGGAGCTGTGCTGGGTCCGCTGCTTTTTGACATATTCATAAATGACCTGGAAAGTGGAATAACGAGTGAGGTTATCAAATTTGCAGATGACACAAAACTATTTAAAGTTGTTAAAACCCAAGAGGATTGTGGAAAATTGCAAGAGGATCTTGATAAATTGGAAGACTGGGCATCAAAATGGCAGATGAAATTGAATGTGGACAAGTGCAAGGTTATGCACCTAGGGAAGAACAACCCAAACTATGGTTACACGATGCAAGGTTCCACATTAGGAACCACCACCCAGGAAAAAGATTTAGGCGTCATTGTGGATACCATGTTAAAACCCTCGGCCCAGTGTGCAGCAGTGGCCAAGAGAGCAAATAGAATGCTAGGTATGATAAGGAAAGGAATGGAAAATGAAACAAAAGATATTATAATGCCTCTATATCATTCCATGGTGAGACCGCACCTTGAATATTGTGTGCAATTCTGGTCGCCGTATCTTAAAAAGGATATAGCGATTTTAGAAAAGGTTCAGAGAAGAGCCACCAAAATGGTAAAGGGGATGGAAGGATACTCCTATGAAGAAAGGCTAAAAAGGTTGGGGCTCTTTAACCTGGAAAAGAGACGGCTGAGGGGAGATATGATAGAAGTCTATAAATTAATGAACGGAGTGGAACAGGTAAACGTAGATCGATTGTTTACCTTATCAGAATATAGAAAGACTAGGGGACATGCAATGAAGCTACAGGGTAAACTATTTAAGACTAATAAAAGAAAATATTTTTTCACTCAACGTGTAATCAAACTCTGGAATTTGTTACCGGAGGATGTAGTAAAGGCTGTTAGTGTAGCTGGGTTTAAAAAAGGTTTGGACAAGTTCCTGGAGGAAAGGTCCATAAACCATTATTAAGAAGGGACCCAGGATATCAATGCTTGAACCAATACAAGCATTGTGGAACCTGTGTCCCTTGGGGAAACTGCTAGGTACGTATGACCTAGATTGGCCACTGTTGGAAACAGAATACTGGGCTTGATGGACGGTCTGACCCAGTATGGCATATCTTATGTTCTTATGTAGAATGTGAGCCCTTTGGGGATGAGGAATTGTAGTGATTGTAAACCGCCCTAATGGCCTTCAGCCTGGGCAGTATATTGAGAAATTGCATAAACATAAGCATAAAAATGAGCACTGGTAGCTCCTCCTGGCAGAAAACCCAAACAATCCGGGCCTGATCCTCCTGTTCTACTCCTCCTGCAGATCTAGCTCCGTGTCAAGATCTTCCCCATCCAGCCTCTCCGACAACAGCAATTGCTGCCACTCCTCTAAGCCTCTAGCCCACTTAGATGCCACTGCTCCTAACTCGTGCTCTTTTGTGTCTGACATCCTCTTAGCCCTGTGTTCTGGGGCTGAGGAGCCACTTGGTAAGCAAAACGCCTTCTGCAAAAATAAGAAAAACTCCGGTGAGAACTCCCCCAGGAGTCCTACTTCTCCCAGAGCTCAAGGGGTAGATGGTCCGGGAATCGTGCAGGGACCGGGGGACGGATCCGTTGAAGGTAACATGTCGCCCCCAGGGGTCTCTTGCAACCTGGAGGGATTCTGCTGCCTCATCTCATCCTGCAGGTCCTGCTCCCATGACAAGCCTCTTGCGTGCAGTTTAGGCAGATGCCTGCCTTCTAGACCACACCACATCGGGGACTGCATAACGAAGATTTTTAGATTGCACTGCAGTGTTGTATCTTAAAGATATGAAATGGACCTTACCCTGATCCAATCAAACTGACACATTCTCCAAGAAAAGTTTACATTTTTCTTATAATACTACAAATGGCTATAAGGGAATACAGATTCCCTTACAAGTAATATTACAGATTTAATAGGTACATAATCTGGGCTAAGTGACAAGAGATGATCATGTCAGGTTACTCACTGACCAGAGACAGATGGAAGGATTTCATTTGCGTCCAATCCACTATCTTTCAAATTACATATATTTCTTGTATGCAGGTACTTCCTGTTTTCCCCAGAGCTGTAGCTGCTACAAACCCATATGCAGCACCTTTTTTTTTTACACTTATCTTTATTTCTGTCTCTGACTTATCTTACCCTTCTCAGGAGAAT
The DNA here is from genome assembly GCA_033557465.1 of Ichthyophis bannanicus. Lineage (NCBI taxonomy): Eukaryota > Metazoa > Chordata > Amphibia > Gymnophiona > Ichthyophiidae > Ichthyophis > Ichthyophis bannanicus. The sequence goes on from CM066035.1 coordinate 39,841,640, forward strand.
GCAACAATGTTTCAACCAAGTGCCAGTTACATCACCTGACCTAGTACAACAGCCCTCTGAAAATCCTCTCAGCAACAAACAATGGCCTATCTGATTAGGCTTTTCCCACATGTCTGCATCAAGTCATTGTGCACTGAATCAGATTTGAGCTGTATAACACAAGGAATGCTTAAGGATTAAGTGGGGTTCACGCCCCTTGATACCATCCTATACCAGGCACTGTGGTCTGGCCAGAATGGTGGGAAGGGCTGGGGGCACTCTCCAGGAACACCCCCTCAATCTGTACCCCGGTAGGTAAAAGGATCCCCAGCAATGTTCCCTCTAATTCTCTGTAGGCTGTGTGCGCATAAAATATCAGCTGTGCAGCTTTTGAAGGAAGGTTAAATTTTTGTGCACCACATAACGACACTCGGAGTTATATACTTTAAAATTTGACTACATGTCAGAATACAGTATGTACACCACATTGATTTTAATCAAATTAAATGAAAATAGATGATTACTAAATGAAGCGGAAAATTTCTAGTAATTACAATCACAACTTTTAAATTTTAAGACGTCTGTGTTGTTTTCTATCAGAATCAGAGCCGTAATTTTTGTGCGCTCTGTTGTAAAGCATGTGCGCTCGCTTGGCGAGGTGTGTGCGCGCGCACATGCGCACAGCTTAGAGGGAACAGTGATCCCCAGCACAGTGCACCTCCACAGGCTCAGGGTACTAGAGTACTTGAACTAAAATAAAATCAAACTAAAATCGCATTAACTGAAACTGAAATTATAAAGTAACTGCAAATGGCCCCCTAGGAAGAGGCTGCTCTGTCCTGCTTTATTCTCCGGTGGCTGCCTCCCCCAGGCACCCAAAACACAACAGGGGGTTAAACACATGCAGGCCTGAATAAGAAGTCGCACCTAAATGCAGCAGGGGGAGTTTTTCCAACACTACTGTAGGCTCCCAAACATGCAGCTGCAGGCCGCTCTCTGTCTCCTCGTGTTCTGGCAGCTGCTAGGGGTTCCTGCTGTCCTCCCCCCCCCCCCCCGCCACTCTTACCTTGGAGCCTCTTTGCGCATAGCTTTTCTACCCCTCACGCTCAGCCTTCCTTCCCGGCTTCAGCGCTAAGGGGGGTGACTTTCACTCCTGTCAAGCAACTGTAGCGACTCCACACCCGATAACAGGTTCAGGAGCAGCCAGAAATCTCAGATTGAAGAAGGCCCCCACAGAACTCTTCCCCCCCCCAAAATCCTGGGGGGGAGGGGGGGGGAAGAAGGAATATCCTCCCCTCAGCCCTGTTGTCCCCCGGTTTCTCTCTGTTCCTTCTGATTTTTTTCACCCCCCCACAGTTCTGCCTTTAAAACCAAAGAAACCTTCACCTTAACAAGGGAAATAAAAGCAAACTAAATCGAAATTACACTTACCTGGTACGTGTAGTTCCTTTAGGTACTACAGTTTAGTCCTCCACCTCTGGGTTGTGCACCTCCTCCTGCAGCTTGGAGACTGGGCATGTCACAAAAACGTGACATCACTGGATGTAGTCTGCTGGTCTCCCCCATCATCCCCAGTGAACTATTGACAAAGCACACTCAAAGGAGCAACAAATAAGTAGCTAATAATAATCATCACAACCTTCCAATGTAACTCATACCAACCACTATCATACAGGGGAGTCTCTTCTCCCGGAAGTAAGGCATTTCTTCTTGTGCCCCTTCCTACACTCCTCCAGAATAAACTGAGACAGACAGACAGACAATCATAGCATCAAGTATACCTACCGGTGATCTCACCGCTCTCCCGACAGAACCCCCACTGCTAATCTTACTATCCAGGGCAGGAATGAGAACTTAACTGTAGTACCTAAAGGAACTACAATTACCAGGTAAGTGTATTTTTGATTTCCTTATTGGTCCTCCAGTTTAGTCCTCCACCTCTGGGATGTAACAGCAGTACTTATTGGGAGGGACCTTTCCAGCCGGCTTGCAACACCGCCGCCCCAAATACAGCATCCTTTGCTGCCAACACGTCCAGGCAGTAGTGCTTACTGAAAGTGTGAAGAGACGACCAAGTAGCCGCTCTACAAATTTCCACAAGCGACACCAAACTGTGCTCCACCCATGACACTGCTTGCGCTCTGGTAGAATGAGCTCATAACCCAGTTGGAACCGGTCTACCAGACAACAGATATGCCGAAGCAATCGTCTCTCTAATCCATCTAGAAATAGAAACCTTTGCCGCTGCCTCCTCTTTACGGGAGCCCCTGAACAAAATGAAGAGACGGTCGGATTTGCTAAAACCCTCTGAAAAACTTTCAAATACTGCCGCAACACTCGCTTTAAATCCAAACGCCGCAATCCCCAGTCCGCTGTGTCTCCCTCTAATGAGCCCAGCACCGGGAGAGACACCGTCTGATTTAAATGAAATGGAGAAACTACCTTCGGTAGAAAGGAGGTCATAGGCCTGAGCACCACCTTTTCCCTTGAAAAAGACAAACGGTTCTCTACATGACAACACCTGCAACTCTGAAATTCTCCTTGCCGAGCAAATGGCCACCAAAAATACTGTCTTTAACGTTAAATCCTTTACGGATGCCTGATGCAAGGGTTCAAAAGGCTCTCTAGCCAGCACCCCCAAGACTAAATTGAGATCCCACGGAGGGACGACGACTCTACAAGAAGGGCACAGCCTTGTTACTGCTTTGAGAAAACGCAACACATCGGCATGCTGCCCCAGCCCTACATCTTGCACCTTGCCTCTATAACAATCCAGCACGGCTAACTGCACTCTCAATGAGCTGGCCGCCAGGCCCTTTTCAAAGCCTTCCTGTAGAAAGCTTAGAACCACTGGAATGGACACCGTCGCCGCACACACTTGTCTCCGCGAACACCAATCTTCAAATATCCGCCAGACGCGAACATAAGCCAGCGACATCGACGTCTTCCACGCTTTAAGCAAAGTCGCAATAACCACTCCAGAGTAACCCTTTCTCTTTAGCCGCGACCTTTCAATGGCCAAACCGTAAGCGAGAACCGATCCACATGGGGCATCTGCAGAGGTCCTTGAACTAATAGACTTTGACGCTGGTAGCTTCCACGGCTCTCCATCGAGTAACCGAATGAGATCGGCATACCACGGATGTCATGGCCAGTCCGGAGCCACCAGCAACACTCTCCCCGATGGGCCTCGATCCGCTGCACCACCCAGCCTATGAGCACCCACGGCGGGAACACAGAGGAGACCCGACCCCGGCCACCATTGCAGCAGTACAATCGATCCCCTCCGACATCCTTTCTCGCCGTCTGCTGAAGACATGACTGGCCTTCGCTGAGTGGAAGGTCGCCATGAGATCCATGATTGGCAGCCCCCACTTATGCACCACTTGCGCAAAGACCTCCGGATGCAATTTCTATTCTCCAGCATACACCTGAACTCTGCTGAGAAAATCTGCCATCACAGTGTCTTTTACCGCAATGTGCGCTGCTGAAATTGCTGGCAGTCGCTGCTCCACCCAGGCGAACAGCCTCTCTGCCTCCTCTTCCATGGCCGTACTTCTTGTACTGCCCTGTCGATTGATGTAAGCCACCATTGCGGAGTTGTCCGACAGCACTCGTACCGCCCGACCCCCTACGGTCACTTCGAACGCTTGCAACATTAATGTCACCGCTTGGAGCTCCAACCTGTTGATCGACCACGTGCTCTCCTAAGATGACCATAGCGCCTGCGTGAAGAGCTCCCCGCAATGCGCCCCCCACCCCGCAAGGCTGGCATCTGTCAACAAGGGCAGCCACTCTGACTGCTCCAGAGGCATTCTGACATTCACCGATTCTTGAAGTAGCCACCACCTCAACGCTTGCCTGACCTTGAAAGGGCAGGGCAGCCGCCTGCTCAGCGAGTCGGACTGATGAGACCAACGGCGAAGCAATGCCCGCTGTAGCAGATGCATGTGAAACCGAGTCCAAGGTACCGCTTCCAAAGTCACCGCCATGGTTTCCAACACACGGAGATAACTCTAGGCCGAAGGTGCTTGAGTGACCCTGAACTGGCAGACACTTGACGTAGTACCAGGACACGACGATCTGACAGAAACACTGCTCCCTGATGAGTATCGAATCGTATCCCGAGCTACTCAAGACTCTGGGACGGTATGATATGACTTTTGCTTGCATTGACTACCCACCCGAGCTTCTCTAAGAACGTCACCACCTTGTCCGTGACTTGTACGCTCTTGGACTTGAACTTTGCCCGAATTAACCAATCATCTAGATAGGGATGAACCAGAATTCCCTGCTTTCGTAATGCCGCAGCTACTACCACCATGATCTTGGTGAACGTCCGCGGTGCCGTCGCCAGACCAAAGGGTAACGCCTGGAACTGAAAGTGTCCCCACGGCAGAGCGAAGTGTAGGAACCTCTGATGTTCCGCCCCAATTAGAAATGTGTAAATGCACCTCCGTAAGATCGAGGGATGTTAAGTACTCTCCTTGGCGCACCGCCAAAATGACGGACCACAGCGTTTCCATCCTGAAATGTGGTACTCTACGACACCAGTTCACTCCTTTTAAGTCCAAGATTGGACGAAGAGTACCGTCCTTCTTTGGTACCACAAAATAAATTGAGTATTGACCCCTGCTGCAATAGTCTTTGGGGACCAGGACGATCGCACCTAAGTTCAATAGCCGGTTCAGAGTGGAGCGGACCACCAGGACTCTCTGCTGTCCCTTGCAGGGCGACCACACAAATGAATCCCGAACGGGCCTTGCGAACTCCAGCGCATAGCCCTCCCAGGTTATTTCTAACACCCACTGGTCGGACATAATTTGGGTCCAGGCAGGAAGAAAGTTCCAAAGTCGCCCGCCTATCGGAAAGCTTCCTGCCGGGACCCCCCCCCTCGCTTCATTGTGGTTTTCGAGTGGCTCCTGCGGACACCACCGCAAAACCTCTATCTGCCCCACGAACCTCCCGGGCCCGAGAAGCAAATCGTCCTCTTTGGAATCCGCCCAAGCGAGTCCGAAACCTCCGAAAATCTCTAAAAGTAGCCACGGGCTTCCCCTGCTTTGGTTTATCCTCAGGCAGGTGCCCGCCTTTAGACTCCCTTAACTCCTTTACCAACTTGTCGAGGTCCTCCCTGAACAACAATCTTCCTTTGAAAGTGAGTTTACCGAGACGAGCCTTAGAAGAGCCATCTGCCGCCCAATTTCTCAAACACAGGGATCTGCGGGAGGCCACGAGCGACGCCATACTATTAGCCAGGGCCCTGATCAAGTCATAATGAACATCTGACAAATAAGCCAAACCCGACTCTATGCGATCCAGCTCTCAGACCCTCTTGCTCCAACTGAGTAGACTGCCACAAACGCTGCGACCATCGCAGACATGCTCTTGCCACCCAAGCCCCACAAATGGAAGCTTGTAACGACAAGGCGTTGGCGTCAAAGGATTGTTTCAACAAAACATCCAACTTTCTATCCTGTGCATCTTTTAGGGCTGAACTACCTTCCACCGGAATAGTTGTTTTCTTGGTCACCGCCTCATCAATCTTCGGAGGCTGAAACCTCTCCTTGTCCTTATCAGCCAAGAGATACAGCCTATTCATAATTCTAACTCCTCTGAGCCCTGCCTCCGGCTGATCCCACTCATCCTGTATCATTCTGTCTACCACCTTGTGCACGGGAAAGACAATCTGCGTTTTGTCTCACAGCCTGAATAATGGGATCTTCACCGTTGTCTTCCTCCACGGGCTGTTCCGTAGCCAGCTTTAGCATTTGAAGAGATTCCGTGATAGGTGCTGTCAACTCCTCTTTCCGGAACACCCTAATAATCTTCGCCTGATCCTCTGGCTCAGGATCTCTCCTTCCTCCAATTCTTCCTCTCCACCGTCCAGGTCGAGCTTGTTTTCCTCCAACTCCTGCCCCTCTACCTCCGAAAGCGAAGGCTCCCGAGTCCTGGCTCGCTTTGGCGATCTCGAGGAAATGGCTCCCACAGACAGTCCTGGTTGTTGCAGTGCCGCAGAGGCAAAGATTCCGGCAACTTCCTCTGCCATCTTAAGCAGAACACCTGATGCATAATTAAGACAAAATCAGGACAGAAATCCCCAGGCTGCGGCACCAAGACCGGCAGGTCCCACGACGGACCAACCGGTGACTCAAGACCGGCCCCTGGAGGAGTGGGCAGCAGCACTTCTCCGTCTGATCCAGCCGAGGAACCCTGAAGGTCCTGCCCAACCTTGACCTCCATCTGATGCTCCACGCTTGTAGAGACTGCCGTACAACCCCAGCAGATCCCCGAGTCTGATAGCGCCTCTACAGGTGCCGCAGACTACACATTGAGGCCGCAAGGACATCGCCTACAGCCCCTAACGCCCTCAAGAGCCTACTACCAGGGATAAAAAGGAGCACAGTGTATATGTGCCTTTCAATGTCTTTTTTTTCCCCCCAAGGTAGACAAGACAGCCCAACAAATAGACCTGTCTCCCCCTTTACCAAAGGTCTAAGTGCTCCTGAAACGTGCTCAGAACCCCCACCTGACCTGCCTGGTCAGGGAGAAGCAGTGCTAACGAAAAAAAACCACCAAAGAAATCAAAGGCAGAACAGCGAAAAATAATGAAACAAAATGAAATCGGGAGGGAGAAACGGCTCCAAACAGTGAGCAATGCGATCCCCGACTCAGCGACGTGCCACGCAGTAAACACGCTGATAAAATGGCCGCCGCTATCTGCCTGAAAGCAAAAAAGGCATCAAACTTGCCGAGCCCCGCTGAGCGCTTTGGGCATGCTTCCGCTCTCAGCCCGCTCTCCTGCCCCTACTTACAGCAGCACCTCGTTTGTTGCTCCAGCACCGCGGTGCTGCAACCCCCACGGCTCTGATCAGCGGGAAAGTGATCAAAGAGCCGTCGGGCACCTCACCCGTCAGTGAGAACTCAGCATCTGTAGATGCGCGATAGCTCCAAACTGCCTCAGACACTGACTGCTGCCCTGCTACTGCAGTGCTCTCCCCTGTACTGACAAGGGGGAGAGCTCTGTGACGGGAGTGAGTTTAGACAGAAAGGTAAGAATAAAAAGGGGCAGGCAGGACCAGGCACAAGAACCCGCTGTACTTCCTCTCGTATCCTTGCTTTTAAAAAAAAAAAAAAAAAAAAGAGACAGGTACCAAATCAAGAAAAAGTTAAACTTAGACCAAATCAATTCAAAATTTAGGCAAACCCGAATATTCTAACCGCTCCTTATCTGTGTGAGCCCAGCACCTAGGCTCACTACATCCTCCTGCTGCACAGAGACTGGACACACTGGGGATGATGGGAGAGACCATCAGACTACATCCAGTGATGTCACATTTTTGTGACATGCCCGGTCTCCAAGCTGCAGGAGGAGGTGCACAACCCAGAGGTGGAGCTGCTTGGAGATTGAGTTTACTGAGGCTGGTAGGTGGTGCCAGCTGCATAGGTACACTAGTATCATCAAAAAGATGACATGCTCAGTGTCCAAGCTGCTGGAAGAGGTGCACTACCCAGAGGTGCAGGACTGGACTGGAGGGACAATAAGGAACAGTACTTATGGCAATGCCACTGACAGTCCTTGTGTCCCAGCATTGGAGTCACCTGGTTACTGTTGCCTGATTATTATGGTTAAAAAAGATTTTTCTAACTTTTCAGGCACCACAACTGGGGAGTTCTCCGAGCACTACCTGCAAAGTGCCGACAGAACCCTTGTGATCAGTGCTGGCCATCCTCAGTGAGGTGGAGAGAAGGGGAGGGCACCAACACTTTGGGGGGAGGGACGCAGCCCACCAGATAACACCCCAGGCCTGCTGCTCTAGATCCTCAGCAGTCATACCAGGGAGACACCACTCTATGGCCTGTTCAATGCTGGATCTCCTCTACAGTAGTGAGTAAAACCTCCTCTCTGTTCTTTGCTAATCCTACCCTTCCTTTTTTTCAACTAAGCTGTCCAGTGAAGTCCAGGCTGTCTAGGAGCCTAAGCATCTTCCATCTGCTGGAGACTGAGAAATACTGGTTTGGGAGCCTCAGTGCAGGGACCTTATAGGCCAACATCAAACCATTGGTTCTCAGTCTACATCTTCTGGTAGACAGGCATAAACCCACTAGACTGGACTGAAGGGATGATTAGGAAGTAACCATCTGATCCACTTCATTCTGCTTCAAGAATTTTTGATGGATGAAAATTCACAAGGACCATGAAGCATCTAATGTAGGTTCCTAGATCTCATGAAATACACCAAAGAATACACAGATGTTCTACGCAGGCCATTATTGGACAAAATTGCATCCCCCACCCTAGGAATGCACATTTGATTTGTCTAGACACCTAGAACTATGCAGATTGCTTGTATGTTTGTAAAATTATACATTTTTTACAGTAAATCCATTGGGCATATGTGTGCATATAACCAATATATGGGAAAAAAAATCTGTTTTAAACTAGTACAAACAAGCTTACTTAAGCGGTGCATACCCCCCACCTTCTACTCTGGGCACATGTACTTATGCTCACAGATGGATTCAAGGCAGTACCCACTGTTTACCACTCTTCTTGCCTGAGACTTCCGACAGCCCTGGAAGCACAGCTGTGAGTTACCTACTTGAACACACCAAACATGTTTGTACGCTTCAAGTTTTGATTACAGCTCAACCATTTAGCAAACAGGGCAATCGCCTCTGGAGAAAAGCAATACTGTAGTGTCAGCAGAGGGAGGGGGGGCAATAAGGCTTAAGGTTTTGCCTAGGGTGCAAACATCTTGAACAAACTCCGTGGCCAGCCTCGACTTCAAGTTAACAGAACCTTTCCGAGATCCTTGCCAAATAAATCCCCCCTCCCACACACTGGATCTGCAGGCGTCACATTAAAGTTTAAATATTAGCAGGCTCATTCAACTTGCGCTCCCATTTTTTTCGACGAGATAACCCTTATATTTTCTCAATGCTTGTACGCAACATGGTTTTCCCTCTTAGTCCATTGACCTACTCGAGGAACAAAGCTTTATCCTTGGAAAGCTAGCCCAAAAGTGTATTAGTTTAATCCAATCGACTTATTCTTTTTATGTAGCAACCATTAAACTGGACCTACATAGCAAGCACACTACTCGAGCCTCTCTAGGTTCCACCTTCCCTGGTGCCTTCGGATTCATACTTGGAGCAAAACATGGTTTCTTCATGGGGGAGGGGGAAACTGCTTTTACTGGTCAGACGCCTTCGCTGTCGAAGCTCTTTCCACGGGTCCATTCCTCAGCAACTCACTAAGTGGAATTAAACTACAGCCTGAAAGATCCTTAAAAGCGGCAACAACAAAGCCCTCCCTCATCTGTCCGACCCAGAGATCCGAATTTACGTCAGGACAGAGCGGATTTGGCGGGAGTGCGGGACCCGTGCGGATTGCAGGTGCCCAGCCCAGGCCAATCTCACACTTCCGGGCCTTGAAGGCTACACGCTGAGAGGGTTAGGGAACTGCTGCTGCTACCTGCCTACTCACTCACCCCGTCCCTCCTCCCCTCCCTCATTCGGACGTGGCCGTGACTCACTCACCCCAGCCCGCGCTGCTCCCAAACGTTTTCAAAACTCCAGCGCCCACCTCACCCTACCGACTCCTATTGGCTCAGGCGCGAAACCACGCCACGTGACCTGAGAACGAGCGTCAATCACACCTGCTTGCCTCGGGCATATCCGCCGTTGCCGGAAAGTTCTAGGCCAGGGGTGGGGAAGTGAAGAGTGAAGGGCGGAGCGTAGGCCGGGGGTGGGGAAGTAAAGGATGAGGGGAGGAGGATTTACGAAGGGAAAGAAAGCTGAAACTGCATTTCCCGAGAGCCTGCGCTCGCTTAGCCCGTCCCATCGCCCTTCCTGAGTCTATAGCACTGCATTACCCAGCACTCCCCGTTCTGATGTCAATGCGTCTCCCTCCCAACATCCTGTTGTTGCGTGCCTTGTTTGGCAAAGGAGGGGGCTTGGTTGCCCTGGAAACGGCGAGCGCGTGCCCTTAAGCGGCGGGCTGGCAGTGCGTGAGAGGAGAAGGATTGATAGTAGCGGAGCGGTGAGAGATGAGGGTTAATTGGTCCGCAGAGCCTGCGAAGTGATGCTGCAGAGAACCAGAAATCCGGCAAGTCCGGAATTCGTTAGGAGTAGTTTGGTAGGTACAGAACAGCCGTTAGTCTTATAGCGCTATACTAGTGCTCAGTAGTAGTAGTAGCAGAAAAGGGGATTGGGTTTTACGCTGCCTGCGAGGTGGAGATCCTTGAGTAAGAACAGTTAAGGTGGTTAGGCCTTATGGGTTTCCCACTCTCCCTGTCAGGCTGAGCCATTCAAGGTGAAGAGGAGGAATATGCGCAAGCTGATGAGAATAAAGTGGACTTGCTTAACAAATCTTTTCGTTGTGTGTTGCAGATGAAGGGCCAAGACCAGGACCTCGGAAAACACCCACAAACAGGAACAGATGTGAGAGGATTGAACTTTTTTCCAGAAGACTGTGAGGAACTAGCTAAATTAAAAGTAGACAGAGCAGTGGGACGGATGGGCTCCACTGTTTGACTTTTTCAATGCTTCTTTAGAGTCAGGCGTGGTCGCAGATGACCGGAGATGGGCACATGTGGTCCCTTTACACAAAAGCAGAAGTAAGGATGAGGTTGAGAACTACTAACTGGTTACTCTGACCTCTGTGGTGAGTAAACTAATAGAAGTATTGCTAAAACAGAGGATAGTGAGATTTCTGGATTGCAGGATCCAAGACAGCATGGCTTTACTATAGACAGGTCTTGTCAGACAAATCTGATTTCTTTCACTGGGTGACCAGGACGTTGGACCAAGGGAGAGCTCTAGATGTGTTGTACTTAAAGTTCAGTAAAGCCTTTGATCCGCACAAGCGACTTATAAATAAATTGAGCACACTAGGGATGGACCCTAAAGTGAGTGACTAAGAAATTGGTTGAGTGGGAGGTAACAAAGTTTACAGGTAAATGAAGCTCACTCTGAGGAGAAGGATGTTACCAGTGGTATGCTGCAGGGATAGGTCCTTGGTCCAATTCTTTTTTTAAACATCTTTGTTAGTGATATTGCAGAAGGGCTGTCAGGTATGGTCTGTCTCTTTGCAGATTATACCAAAACCTGCAGTAGAATAGACACCCAGGAAAGAGTAAACATGAGTAGGGATCTAGCTAAGCTTGAAGAATGGTCTAGAACTTGGCAGCTCAGATTAACACTACAAAATGCAGAGTCATGCATTTTGGCTGCAAAAATCCCAGGGAACAGTGCAAAAACAGGACTTGCCACACACTGGGGATAGGAACAAAATGTTTTTTTTATTGAAGTATCCAACAAGGTCACACCCTGCACATATTTCGGCTTGAGCCTTCTTCAGGGGCTTGAGACCTTATATAGAACAACAAATAAAAACACTCATAAAGCAGATTAAAATCACAATTAAGTAAAAATAGGAATAACTGCCTGGTTGGAGCATATCAAATTATCACACAAAAATTTGTATACGAATAGAATAGAAAACCTTGATGCTTTTACTTATGGTTGTTTTTATTATTTAGCAATAAATATACCACAAAATCAAAACTTGGTCATATAATAGGGGGAGGACCTGGATTGTACAAGTAAAAAAAACTGATGACTGATCTGGGGGATGTAAACATGCATATTTGTATCAATTACCTGACATTCCTTAGATATGTTTATACTCACTTATAAAGAGGATACTCCTAAGTTGGGTAACTGCTACTGATATGGCTAAAAATTGAACACTATAAATAGTGAAAATAACTCAACTATAAAGCATAAAAATAATTTAAAAAAAAGGAAGGGAGACACATCGGAGATTATTAATAATGAGAGTAAAAAGTGATGTGGTGTCATAATCGCAACAGGAGTTTTAAAATCCACAAATAAATGCTGACAAAAAACACCAGGGGTTACATCCTAATTGGCCATGATCCCAAATATAAATTCCAGATTAATAAACTACATAATGTGAACAGATATTGAAAGATGCATACGGAGGTAGAGGGAGCCACAGGAGAAAAGCCTATAAAGTGGCACATGAAATTCAGTCAAACAAGGGCCATAAGCATGCTCTAACTAGAAATGGTTTTAATGTAGCAGAAACCCAATTAAATCCTACAGAAGAATTAACATCTTGTCTAAAATGCTTAAAGGCATGCGATTGTACAATCGGAACTCCAACCGATTATAAACAAAAGGGAAAAACCTGTATATAATGGATAAAAAACTCCTTTACCAAGACTGGCAGATATTTTTCAGGTTATGCAAACCCCTTTTATTGTCCCCTACGCGTTTCGGCCATTGGCCTTCCTCAGGGGGTATCAGGTGAGGGAGCAAACCTCGAAAAAGCATAATCATAAATTATTTGACACAATAATCAATTTGTTGGATGAGGAAATAATGTTGTAGCACATAATATTGTATACATGCAGTATGAAGATTTGTGTTATACATTTTATATCTATTGATGAGACTTCAAAATTAGTTAAGGACACAGCAATATTTTGTTAAGTGTCTTTTCACCCCGATTCGGCGTGGGAACGCCAGTAGAGGTAGTCTCTGTAGTTATACGATTCCCCATCTTTGCCTTCACATGGAAATTCATGCGATTGTGATAAAATTGTATATGTGCAGTACAAAAGTTTATAATTCACATCTATCGATGATGTTTCTTAAAATTAGTTTTGGATTTATTTATATTTTACCAAATGACCTTTCACCTCGATTCGGCGGGAAAACACCGGTAAAGGTGACTTCCGTAGTCATTAGATTCTCTAACATTGCCTTCATACAGAAGTTCACGCTATTGCGGTAAGATTGTTTCTCTTCACCTCGTTTCTTTTATATCAGAGCACAATACTCATATATATGTGATATAATAGATCGTTACTTATTCCTTATCGTTCCTCCAGTTCAGTCCTCTACCTCTGGGTTGTCAATCTCCTCCTGCAGCTTGGAGACTGGTATGTCAGAATGATGACATCACTGGATATAGCCTGCTGCATTCTCTCCTCCATCCCAGTGTGACCAGTCTCCATGCAGCAAGAAGACTTGACGAGCCTTAGGGATAGGGCTCTCTGGAGGAATTGATAAGGAGCTAGGTGTTAGTGAGGGTCTAATTTGGCTGTCTAATTTGGATCTTTGATTGGCATTTTGATCATTTTGATTGTTCATTTTATTGAACACTGTATCTTTAAAAAAAAAAAACCCGAAAAGAAAAAAGTCAGAAAGGATTTTGGGTCAGCGCTCCTTGGCAGGCTTTCCCCCTTGCCCCTCTACTTTCTTGGGGGTTGCTAGCTTAAGGGGCACGTTTCCTTTCTTTACTGCTAAGAGGTGCTCTCCCTCCGGACACTACAGGGGAGAACCCTTCCTGTCACTTCTGACCTGCTTTACCCGGTGTGGTGAGACAGTGCTGCTGTACTCGGGGATTGCGATTCCTGACGGAGACAGCTTTCAGGGTCCGCGGCAGCAGTCCTGACCGGTACACCTTTCACCGGTGTCAGGCTGCGCTCTAGTGTACTTCGGGCCCAGAGCAGCTGCGGCTGTTTTTGGCGCCCTTTCCCTGCATCGGTAAGTTGCGGCGGCCATTTTGAGAACCGCAGAGCAGCCGCGTGTGCATCAAGGGGAGTCCCGATTCTCTGCTTTTCTGCAGTTTCGCGTTTTGTTTTATTTTGTTTTGATTTCTTTCTTGGTTTCTGCCTTTTTATTTAATTTGGGGGCAAGTTTTATTAATTTTGTTTCCCCTTCAACCACTTCTTTGGGTGGGGGGAGGGGCTGTGAGGGGGCTCTCTCTCTCCCGGGGAGTTAGAGTTGGAGGTTACCAAAAATATTTTTTGTTTTCTAGTCCCTGCTGTGGTATAGCCTGTTCTGTTAAAAAAAAAAAAAAAAAAAAGAGGGACAGAGACTGTTAAGTAATACAAGCAGGGGTCTGCATTATGGCAGCTCGACCCCAGTGTATTGTCTGTGGCACGCGACGTGGGACGGTCGCAGACACTGGGGTGTGCCGTGGATGCGCCACCCTTTCCTCTGCCATGGAGCAGCAGATGGAGCCCAAGGACTCACCCGAGACGCAAGGGGCGTCCGCGGGGGCGGGCATTTCTTCACCGCAGTCCCCAGCACATGACTCGGCGATGGAGGAGGTGGCGGGAGCCTCCAGTGCTTCTTTAACAGCGCAGCCGTCGGGCCTTGGGGAGTTCAGCCCCGAGTTTATTTTACTCATGCATCAGGCCTTTTGCCTGCGTAGCTGGAGCAAGGGGTCGGTCGCTGGGGCATTGACATCCCCACTGCCGCAGCTGGAAGCGGTGGCGGCGGTGGATGAGACTCCGCCGGTTCCTAAACGGATTCGGAAGAGAGACACGGCTTCGGAGGACGAGTGGCCGGAAGTCCGTGATCCCGATTGGGATCAGGACATGGAGCCGGAGGATCTCGAGGAAGGTGAGATCCCTGAACCCGAGGATCAGGCCAAGATTATTCGGGTCTTCCGCAGGGAGGAGCTGGCGGCCTTAATCACGGAATCCTTACAAATGTTGAATTTGACTAAACCGGCCGCGGTGGTGGACGATGTTGAAGATCCCGTAATCCATGCGGTTCGGCAGACACAGGTGGTGTTTCCCGTCCACAAAGTGGTAGACAAAATGATTCAGGATGAATGGGATAGGCCAGAGGCAGGTCTCCGCGGCATTCGGACGCTCAATCGCCTGTATCCTCTGGCTGATACGGACAAGGCCAAGTTCCGGGCTTCGCGGGTAGACGCGGTGGTGTCGGCTGTTACTAAAAAGACCACCATTCCGGTGGAAGGTAGTGCGGCCTTGCAGGATGCGCAGGATCGCCGGGTGGACGGCTTCCTAAAACAGACCTTTGAGGCGGATTCCCTATCGCTGCAGGCCTCCATTTGTGGTGCGTGGGTGGCCCGGGCGTGTCTTTGGTGGGTCCAGCGACTCCGTCAGTCTTCATGTATGGCTGCTGAGGAGTTGAGAGAGTTGGATCGGCTGGAGTCAGGTACCGCCTACTTAGCGGATGTGCATTACGACTTAATCAGAGCACTAGCCAATAGTACTGCTTCGGTGGTAGCCGCTCGGCGTTCGGTATGGTCGCGGAATTGGGCGGCAGATGGTCCTTCTAAGTCGCGACTTAGTAAACTTCCCTTTAAGGGTGGTTTGCTGTTTGGCGAGGATTTAGAGAAGTTGGTTAAGGATCTGGGAGAGTCCAAAGCGGGCAGGCTCCCGGAGGATAAACCAAAACCAGCAAAGGCTGCGCAAAGCTTTCGGGGCCAGTTTCGCGATTTCCGTAGATTTCGGTCTGCGCGGTTCAGTAGTTTCCAAAGGGGTCGTATCAGTCTCGGGCCCAGGGGTTTCGAGGGTTTTGAGGTGCCTCCAGAGGATTCTCCACTACCTCTGTCTCCGCACAACATAAACCGCAATGAAGTGGGGCGGGTCCCAGCGGAAGGTCCTCCAATAGGCGGGCGGCTTCGGGAGTTTTTTTCCGCTTGGACCCACATCACCTCCGACCGGTGGGTGTTGGAGATAATACAACACAGCTATGCCTTGGAAATGTCTTGTCCAATACGAGATTCCTTCATTATGTCTCCTTGCAGAGGCCCCGCGAAAGCGGCAGCCGTTCGCACAACGTTGGACAGGTTGCTTCACCTGGGGGCAGTGACAGAGGTGCCCCCAGCCGACTGCGGCTTGGGTCGATACTCCATCTATTTCGTGGTTCCTAAGAAGGGCGGTACCTTGAGACCCATTCTAGACCTCAAGGCTGTAAACCGTTGTTTGCAGGTTCCGCATTTTCGGATGGAGACGTTACGATCGGTCCTAGTGGCGGTTCGCCGCGGAGAGTTCCTGACCTCTCTAGATCTTAAGGAGGCGTATTTACACATTCCCATCCGGGAGGCTCACCAACGGTTTCTGCGGTTTGCACTTCCTTGGGGCCACTACCAGTTTCAGGCCTTGCCGTTCGGTCTAGTGACGGCGCCACGGACCTTCACCAAAATCATGGTGGTGGTGGCGGCGGTATTGCGCAAGGAGGGCATCCTGGTCCATCCTTATCTCGACGATTGGTTGATTCGAGCAAAGTCAGTGGAGGAGAGTGTTCGGGTGACGGCCAGGGTGGTGCAGTTCCTGCAGAGTCTGGGTTGGGTAGTCAACCCGGCGAAGAGTCACTTGACGCCCTCCCAAGATCTCGAATATCTCGGGATCCGGTTCGACACCTTGTCCGGTCAGGTGTTTCTGCCGCAAAAACGGGCCGAAGCCCTGAGGACCCTGGTTCGGAACTTCCTGTCAATGTCGGCGCCGTCTGCCTGGGATTATCTACGGGTCTTGGGGACCATGGTGGCGACGCTGGAGGCGGTGCCGTGGGCCAAGATACACATGAGACCGTTGCAGCGAGCGCTGCTCCGCCGCTGGTCGCATCAGTCCCACTCGTTGAACAAACGCTTGCCTTGCCCGATCGAGGTCCGGCGATCTCTTCGTTGGTGGCTTCGCCGGTCGTCCCTGGAGGCCGGCATGCCGCTGGACCAGCCCGACTGGACTCCGTTGTTGACGGATGCCAGCCTGACGGGTTGGGGGGCTCACTGTGGAGATCTGTTTGCGCAGGGGCAGTGGACTCCCCGGGGGTCCTCGTGGTCGATCAACCATCTGGAACTTCGGCCCGTGCAGGTTCTATCCGACAACTCGGCGACGGTCGCATACATCAATCGTCAGGGCGGCACGGGGAGTGCCGCAATGGAAAAAGAGGCGGACGAGCTGTTCGCTTGGGTGGAGCTTCGGTTGTCCGCAATCTCGGCAGCGCACATTGCAGGAAAGGACAATGTCCAGGCGGATTTCCTCAGCAGGGTACAGGTGGAGGCCGGCGAATGGGAGTTGCATCCCAAAGTTTTCGAGCAGATAGAGGCCCGCTGGGGGACTCCGGTCATGGATCTGATGGCGACGTTCCAGTTGGCGAAAGTCGGTCGGTTTTTCAGCAGGCATCGGGAAAGGATGTCGGAAGGCATAGACGCGCTTTTGCATCGATGGCCATCGGGGGGTCTTCTATATGTTTTTCCCCCTTGGGCGTTGATAGGCCGGGTGCTCCAGAAAATCAGGGCTCACCCGGGGAAAGTGCTTTTGGTGGCGCCCGACTGGCCATGGCGTCCTTGGTATGCAGACTTGGTGCGTCTTCTGGACGGCGCGCCTTGGCGGCTTCCGGAGAGAGCGGATCTGTTGATGCAGGGTCCACTTTTCATGCCCCAGGTGGATCGGTTCTCGCTTACGGTATGGCCATTGAGAGGGCTAAGCTGAGAAAGAAGGGTTACTCTTCGGCGGTCGTAGCCACCTTACTTAGGGCGCAAAAGCAGTCCACGTCCTTGGCATATGTGCGGATCTGGCGGATCTTTGAAGATTGGTGTTCGCGGCGGAAGGTTAGGGCGGCTACGGTGTCCGTCCCGGTAGTCTTAGAGTTTTTGCAGGACGGCTATGATAAAGGTCTAGCGGCCAGTTCCCTGCGCGTGCAGTTGGCAGCTCTCTCTTGTTATCGGGGCAAGATCAGCGGTATCTCCTTAGGTACTCATCCCGATGTGAGTCGATTTCTGAAGGCGGTTTCCAGGTTGCGTCCTGCGCGTAGAGTGAGCGTACCGCCGTGGGATCTCAATCTCGTCCTCGTGGCGTTATCCAAGGCTCCATTCGAGCCGTTGCGTCATGCGTCGCTGAAGGATTTGACGTTAAAGACGGTGTTCCTTGTAGCAATTTGCTCTGCTAGAAGGATTTCGGAGTTACAAGCCTTGTCGTGTCGAGAGCCTTTCTTGGTCTTTTCTAGAGAAAACGTGCTTCTGCGGCCAGTGCCGTCCTTTTTGCCTAAGGTGGTGTCTCCCTTTCACTTGATTCAGTTGGTATGCTTGCCCGTTCTGGGGTCAATGCATGGTGGTGAGGCGGATCGTTGTCTTCGTTTTCTGGACGTGAAGAGAGCGTTGCGTCAATATTTAGCGGTCACGGAGCCTTTCCGCAAGTCTGATCGGTTGTTTGGGTTGTTTGGCGGCGTGTGCAAAGGAGAGCCAGCGGCTAAGGCTTCCATTGCCAGGTGGATTAGAGAGGCGATTTCATCTGCTTATTTGCTTCACGGTCGGGTGGCGCCCGTAGGATTACGGGCGCACTCCACCAGGGCGCAGGCCTGTTCCTGGGCGGAACACAGTTTGATTCCTCCCGGGGACATTTGTAGAGCGGCAACTTGGTCATCATTGCATACTTTCAGCAAGCATTACCGGTTGGATGTCGCGGCGGCTAGCGACGCTCGCTTTGGGTCAGCAGTTTTATCGGCTGGCTCGAGAGGTCCCTCCCAATGATTACTGCTCTGGTACGTCCCAGAGGTAGAGGACTGAACTGGAGGAACGATAAGGAAATGATAATTACACTTACCTGGTAATTGTAGTTCCTTGAGTGACGACAGTTCAGTCCTCCATCCCACCCAGATGTTACAAGGGGGATTCTGGGCACGTTCAGTGCCGCTGAGTATTACAGGTAGGTCTGTCTTGATTTCCTTGATTGGAGAGTTTCCCTTTCTTTAATGCGGGGGCGGGCGAAAGAAAGTCTTGCCCGAAAGGGACCCGTTACTGTTTACTGTTTACTAGGTTCAATGATTATGGTTTGATACTTTTATTTGTTGCTCCTTTGAGTCTGCTTTGTTAATAGTTCACACTGGAATGGAGGAGAGAATGCAGCAGGCTATATCCAGTGATGTCATCATTCTGACATACCAGTCTCCAAGCTGCAGGAGGAGATTGACAACCCAGAGGTAGAGGACTGAACTGTCGTCACTCAAGGAACTACAATTACCAGGTAAGTGTAATTATCATTTTTATGTCGCCTCCGTTTTCATGATTAGGTGAACACTACGTTTTATTTTGCTAAAAGTTCTTATTTTTAACTTTTTACATAGATTTGGCGGCATACACCGTTAAGGTAACCATTTATAGTTGTTTCTTTACATTGTCCTCACATGGAGGTTCATGGTAGGGTTAAGAATAATTTCATTTTGTTTTTGGAGATATCCTCATGTTTTGTTATTTTAACTAGGCTTGTAGGCTCAACATGCTCAGGATTCTTTGTAAAATACAATGTTTCTCCGGCTCATACACACATCCTGGTTTGTGCAATAGTAAGTTTTTTTTAGAACACAATTTTTTATTTACACGTATGTTTAAAACAATAACGTTCAGATTATAGAACACATACAAATATGGATATCACATGATTCATTAGGTTGGAAAACGCCAACGTAGGCTATCATCGCAATCGTTTTTTTAATTCTTTAATATTGTCTCCATATGACGATATATACCGGTGCGGTGTGGCAACTGTTCCCTTTTTGCTGTGTTTAATCAATAACAAAACATTTGTATACTGTGATAAGGAAGCTTATCATAGTTCAGGAAGGAGCTATAATAGAGGTGAAGTGACTCTGAACAAGCACCCTGTCTGTTCTGGTAGAAATAATAAAACAGAATGTTTCCATAAAAGACTACCAGGCCCAGAATGCACCAGGTTTCCAACAGCCATTAGAAGAGCTGAAGTGGGGAAACATATGTTCAATCAGGAGGGCTATGAGGTAATTCCCAAGCACTCATCTCCAAGGGCAGGGCTTGATTCAGCACAGCTGCGCTGTGCTAGGGTGGAGCATTCATCTAAGCAGGATAAAAGAAAAGCTTATTCTACAGAGAATCATCTTGATCATCTTCATCAGAGGCATCTTGATCAGAAGCACCTTGATCATCCTGACCATCATCATCAGCAGAAGCCAGAGCTGACGGACAGAGAGAGAAAGAAACACTTTGGAAGAAAGAAGAGAAAAGCATTTGGGAGGTCTAAAGGAGTCCATAGCTGTACGTATACTGGGAGGCATTCCAGAGGCAAGCATGCACCATTGGACTGGGGAAAGCCAGAGGAGTGGAGTTGCAGAGCCAGGAATCCCCGGACGGCACCTGTGAGGGAGACGGCTGCACTTGGAAGGGACCCTAAGACCAGTGCAAGAAGGTATGTGAAGAGAGATCCAGTGTCCAGGGATCTTGATTGGAAGGCTGGGCATAAGAACTGGACTACATACTGGCCAGGATATTTAGAGAGGAACTCTAACAGCAATGGAAGCTCAGGTATGAACACTGATCTATGCCCTAGCTCTTCACTGGGAAGACAGCAGGGAAACAAGTATTGTCCTGAGAGTGTTCCATTGAGAAATTCCTCTGTGCCAATCCATGATAGTGAACCTATGATAATTGAAGAAGGGGAAGATGTTGTAAATGGGGACTTTGAATACATGGATTGCTCTCTGTCTAAACCTCTGTGGTAATATGCTGTTACAAAATACAACAACCATCACAAAGAAATATAAACTTGTTCTTTAATCTACTCAGAAAAGCTTCTGAGTAGGATTTGAGCCACGTAATAGAAAGTAAACCAGCCAAGAGGGTTTTCAGCTGGTAATTGTTAGCAATTGAGCCTTGCCTAATTGCCTGTGAGCTCTGAAGGGACACTTCTGAGTGTGTGTGAAGATACAAGAGGTTATCCCTGAAAAAGAACAGTTTTTTTCCCTACTTTGTGGGGTTTTGTTTGTTCTTTGAAGCACTGCTAAGGAGATATTAGCAGGAGCCTACAGAAAAGACCTTTCTGTTCCCATCAAGGTCTTTATGCTTTGATTTGATTGCTTAACAAGTTCAGCTGTTGTTTTTTCCTTATTTGTTTTTCTAAGTATAATACTGAAAGCAAGTATTCCTTTTTATGTGCTACCAAGTATATCTGTGTTGGGAGAAATAACCCCATAAATAAAATATCTTCTTTGCTTTACATTCGAGCAAGCACAACTAATTTATTGTGAACGGCTGAGTCTGGTATGAATGGACTACATTTCCCACAATCCTTTGCAAGTCATATTAATATTTGCTTTTGCCAAGACTGTGGACATTCTCACCCAGCGCCCCCGTTTACAATACACATAATTCATATTTATTTCCTTGGCTTTGCAAGTAAATGAGTATCAAGATATAATTTGTTCAAAGATCTAAATTACTCCCTTTATTCCGATTTGGTGCAAAAATGCCGGTAAAGGAAAAAGATGTAGTTCTTTAACATTGTCCTAATAAGAAGTTTTATGCGGTAGTGGCAAAAATTTCTATTAAAAATTTCTATTGCATTTCATTTGTTTTTGAAAATTCATATTATAATTATTGGTCTTCTATTGAATTATATTTAGAGCGTTACATTTTATTTACATTTTACAGTATGGTCTGTCTGGTCATCCACATGGGACAATTTAAAAAAAATGACTTCTATGCAGATTAGCTATCTTACGTTAGCTATATACTAAGATTACACTATAATACGTTTTTCATTTTTGCCCTGATAATTTAGTAGAATAATCCCCTGATGCATAACTTTTATGATGCTATTGCTCCTCCTCTTTGTTTCTTGAATTTTTTATGACGCCATTGCTTTTCCTTTGCTCTTGATTTTTATGATGCCATTCCTTTTGGTTTTTGTTTTCTTTTCTTTTTTTATACAACTTGTTCAAATACAAGGAATCTTATCATCTGATCATTTTGACTTTCTCACACATCCTGATACATTAAATTAATATCTTAATATTTTCTATGTTTATTTATTTATTCATTTACCTGTATAAATTATTACCATTGGTTAGTAATGGTATAATATATTTGTGTTATAAATGGTTTTTACATATGTATTATTTTTATCTGTGTATTACTAATTGATTTAATATTTAATTATTTATTTCAGTGACATGTCTTTTATCTGAAAGAGTTTTTTTGACAAGAAGGTATCGGTGATATATTTGTTTTTATACATATTCGCATAGGTGCTTCATAACACATGATCCATTTATTTTATAGTTATCCTCCTCATCTCTTAATACATTATGTTTTGTTGATTATGTTCTTCACAATATGCACATACATATGTTTTTGGTCCTATTGGTGTTTGTTTTTTATACTGTGGAAATTATCGAACAATCGCTCTGATCCCACATGCCAGCAAGATTATACTGAAGATTATTTCAAAAGAGACTACAACCATACCTGGAACAAGAACTACCTGAAGTGCAAGCAGGGTTCAGGAAAGGGCGAGGAACGAGAGACATCATTGCGGATGTGAGATGGATCCTTGAAAAGACTAAAGAATACCAAAAGGATATCTATTTGTGCTTTATTGACTATAGCAAGGCTTTTGACTGTGTAAACCATGAGAAACTCTGGGCCACATTAAGAAGCATGGGTATACCAGAACACCTGATCGTTCTCTTGCGCAATCTGTACATTGATCAAGAAGCAACAGTTCGAACGGAACGGAGAAACAGAATGGTTTAAAATAAGCAAAGAAAATTGATGCCTTTGAATTATGGTGCTGGCGGCAAATACTGTGTATACCATGGACTGCCCAAAGAACAAACCAGTCAATACTAGAGGAGATCAAACCTAAGCTTTCTTGAGAAGCTCAGATGACAAGACTTCGACTTTCATACTTTGGACACATCATGCGAAGAGGGAGATCATTAGAGAAAGACATCATGCTTGGCAAGATAGAAGGTCAACGCAAAAGAGGAAGGCCAGCAATGAGATGGATCGATACCATAACAACAGCTATGGGTACCAGTCTGTCAACAATGAGCTGCCTGACTGAAGACCGAACACAATTTAGGATAGCTATCCAGAGGGTCGCCATGAGTCGACTCCGACTCGACGGCACTTAACAACAACAAATAATTGTTTTAGTTTATTTTTATTTACCATAACAATTTGCATGTTCTATCTTATTATTTATTAATAATTTATCTTTTTAACATATTTTTAACTTTGATTATGTTTTTAATTTATGATTATGCTTTTTTGAGGTTTGCTCCCTCACCTGATACCCCCTGGCCAATGGCCAAAATGCGTAGGGGACAATAAAAGGGGTTTGCCTAACCTGAAAAATATCTGCCAGTCTTGGTATCTGTTCTTTTGTTCTCACGCATTTTACAGATACTTTTGTTGCTTCTTTTTGGGTCTTTAAAAACTCCCTTTACAGGATGTCAAATGCTATTCTAAAATCCAAGTGTCATTACAATGAATAGAGATTAATGGAACTATATACCAACCATAAGTACAAGCAGCAAAAAAAGGAAAGGTGTTAGGGCACAGATTTGATCTTAAAATCAGCGGATAAACATCAGAGGATATGCTGGATGAAATCAAAAGCGCCAAAACAGGTGCCATTCAGGTGGTATAAATAATTCCTTTTCATCCCTCTAGTCCAGTCCTGGAACCTGTGAGTTCAGCCTCCAAAGCTGCTGGAGGAGGTACTAAAACATGTCATCGCTTTGATGACACTGGTATAAGTAGGCAAGGATCGCCTCTCCCCACCAGTAGTTTCAGTATCCATAGCAGCTGGAGAAGGTGCTGAGCCTAGGGGTCTGGGCTCAGGCAGTGGCAAATAAGGCAGAGCTTTTGGGATTTTTCTTTTTGGAACCTAAGGGGTATGTTTGCTCAAGTGCGCGGCGCACAATAGCGTGCGTTAAGGTACCTTAGCGCACGCTAATGATGCGTTTTTGTGCCCCGCACACTTCTTCCCCCTCCCCCCGCGCGCAGAAGAACAATACCGCTGTGGAAGATCCGGTGTGAAGAGCCTCCCTGCTCCTGATCCCACGTGAACAGGTGAGGAGCAGGCGCAGCCAGCAGCGTGTCTGTAGCCGGAGGAGGCAGGAGAATCGCTGCAGTGCCTCTCTATCCCGGAGCCGAAGCCGCCGATCCAGCTGAGCTCCAGTGGTGGATCGAGGCCCCCAGAGTGCAGGAAACCGCAGTAAGCCTCTGGTTAGCATTTTTGGGGGGGAGGCCGGGGAGCTCAGATCGCGGCATTTTAGTGGACCGCCTGGTGTTCACGTGGGAAGCGCAAGGGCAGACATTTTGTGCCTTTTCGGCACAGCAGGCTCACAGAAACCAGGAGAGAAGATGCAGTTGGTCTCCCGAGGATTTGTTTGTGAATGTGGGATTCTGTGGAAGTAGGTTTAGGAAGAGCTGCCAGTGAGGGGCCTAACAAGTAAAAAAATAAAATAAATAAGCGGGGAACCGTCTTCGCTGCCGGGACAGGGTCCAGCGGGGGGGCAGCCCTTGGTCCGGATTTCTTTTTGCTAATGCATCAGGCGTTTTCTCTACTGCAGCCCGGTATGGCCACTCTTCCTGCCAGTGTACGGGGGGAGAAGCGCCTGGGGACCCCGTTGAGGCAGGAGGCTGCAGGTACCCCCGTTAAAGAAGTAAGGGAGCAGGGGTAGCGATGTTGGCGTCTACGCCCTTAGAAGATCTCGAGGTGGCAGAAGGCGATCTCAAGGAAGATTCCATAGAGGAGTTAGAAGAGGGCGAGCTGCTGGATGCGGAACAGCAGGCTAGTCAGGTTGTTTAGGCGGGAGGAGTTGCCAGCGCTGATTACCGAATCCCTTTAGGCGCTTAATATGCTGGCTGCAGTTCCAGCAACGGATGAGGCATTAGAGGATCCGCTGTTACAAGCCGTACGTACGACGCAGCGGGTATTTCCTATTCACAGAGTGTTCAGGAACATGATTCAGGAAGAGTGGGATATGCCAGAGTCGGCTCTCAAGGGATCTAGGTCTATAGCTAGACACTATCCGCTGTCTGACTAGGATAGGGATCTTTTTCGCTCCCCAGAGATCTACGCGACGGTATCGGCCGTTACGAAGATGATCCCGGTAGAAGGGTCGGCGGTGCTTAAGGATGGTCAGGATAGGAACCTAGATATGTTGTTGAAGCAGGTGTTTGACATAAGTGCCCTGTCCATGCAGGCCTCTATCGCGGGGGCTTGGGTGGCGAGAGCCTGTCTGCGTTGGTCTCAGCGACAGCAGGTGGATGAGGTGTCTCATCTGGAGTCCGGGACCGCCTATTTGGCGGATATTTATTATGACCTGATCTGAGGGCTTGCAAAAAGTATGGCTTCGGTGGTGGTAGCCCAGCGGTATTTGTGCAACTGGGCGGCAGACAGTTCTTCCAAGGCGCGGCTCAGTAAGCTTCCTTTTAGGGGGAAGCTGTTGTTCGGAGAAGATTAGGACAAGTTAGTCAAGGATTCTGGAGAGTCTAAAGGGGGTCAATCGCCTGAAGATAAACCAAAACAGGGCCGCCCTAGCCCGGCTCCCAAAGGGTCACAGAGTTCCGTAGGTTTTGTTCGCCCCGCTTTGGGCAGTTTCAGCAGGGCAAGTTTCCTGTGCGAGGCCAGGGGTTTCGAGGGGTAGGTAGAGGTTTTGTGCCCATCTCATCCTCGAATCTTAAGAAGCCACAATGAGGTGAGGAGGACTCAGGTGGGGTGTGAGCTGGTGGGGGGACAACTGCAGGACGTTTACCCTGCCTGGGTCCAAATAACGTCGGATCAGTGGGTGTTGGAGGTTATTCGAGAGGGCTACGCTCTGGAGCTCCATTGGCCAGTGGTAGATGTGTTTATCCAGTCTCCTTGCAGGGCACAGATCAAGTACCGGGCGGTGCAGGAGACACTTCAAAGATTGTTACAACTTTGGGTGGTGGTGCCAGTTCCGCCGGAACAGTGCGGATAGGGTCGGTACTCCATTTATTTCGTGGTACCAAAGAAAGAAAGAAAGGTGGCGCGTTTCGGCCCATTCTAGACTTAAAAAGAGTGAATCGCTGTCTCCGGGTGTCGCATTTCCATATGGAAATATTGCGGTCCGTGATTGTGGCAGTCAGAAAAGGAGAGTTCCTTACGTTGTTGGATCTAACAGAGGCCTATTTACATTTTCCCATTCGGCAAGAGCATCAACAATTTCTTCGGTTTGTGGTCGGAGGAAGAGAGCAAAAAAGCCACATCCTGGGTAGTGCAGGTGTTGCAGAGCCTGGGATGGGTGGTCAACTTCTCCAAGAGCAAGTTGGTCCCGTCGCAGTCCCTAGAATACCTGGGGGCATGGTTCGACACAGCGCAGGGGAAGGTTTTTCTTCCAGTGGAGCGGTTGCAGGGCTTGAGGGCACTGGTGCGGAAGTTTGTATCCCAAAGGGCTCCCACAGCCTGGCATTATCTGCAATTGCTCGGAACAATGGCGGCCACGATAGAGGTGGTTCCGTGGGCCAGGGCGCACATGAGACCGTTGCAAATGGCTCTACTACGGCGTTGGTCACACCAGTTGGATGCGCTGTCGCAGCGGTTGGTTTGCTCGCTGGAGGTGAGACAGGAGCTTCTCTTGTGGTCTCGTCAAGAGAACTTTGAGAAGGGAATGCCCCTGGAGGCCCTTGACAATGGATGCAAGTCTCACAGGCTGGGGAGCGCTTTTCGAAGGAAGGTTCGTGCAGGGGCAGTGGTCGGCGCTGGAGACGGAGTGGTCGATCAACAGACTGGAAATGAGGGCGGTGTATTTGGCCTTCTTAGAGTTCCAGTTGTGCCTGGATTGGTCGGCGGTTCGGGTGCTCTGACTATGCGACCACGATAGCCTACATCAATCGGCAGGGCAGCACGGGGAGTGCAGCGTTGGAGGCAGAAGCAAGTCATCTGTTGGCTTGGGCCGAACTAAATCTGCTGGCCATCTCGGCTCAGCATGTAGCAGGAGTAGACAGTTGTGAGGCAGATTATTTGAGTCATCGCAAAGTGGATCCAGGAGAATGGACGCTTCACCCGGATGTGTTTGCACTGATCGCAAGGCGCTGGGGGACGCCGATAATGGATCTGATGGCGACCTTTGAGTCCGCAAAAGCAGCCCGGTTTTATAGCAGGCGACGAGAAAGAATGTCGGAGGGTCTCGATGCGTTGATGCAGAAGTGGCCAGTCGAGGGGCTCGTCTACGTTTTTTCCACCATGGGCGCTCATCGGATGGGTGGTGCAGCGCATAGAGCGTCATCAGGTCCGAGTGATTCTGGTGGTGCCGAGAAGGCCATGGTATGTGGATCTGGTTCGTTTACTGGTGGACAGGCCATGGCGGCTCCCGCTGAGGGAGGATCTGTTGCTTCAGGGGCTGCTACGCATGCCGCAAGTGAGTCAATTCTCGCTTACGGCTTGGCTCTTGAAAGGGCGAGGATGAGAACCAAAGGTTATTCAGCGGCAGTCATTTCTATGTTGCTGAAGGCGAGGCAGAGGTCTACCTCCTTAGCTTATGTGTGGGTCTGGTGAATTTTCAAAGCCTGGTGTGCGGACAGATAGGTAGTGCCCTCGGTGGCGTCTATTTCGCAGATCCTTTCGTTTTTGCAGGACAGATTCGAGAAGGGGCTGGCGGCCAGTTCTTTGAGGGTGCAGTTGGCAGCGATCTCGTGTTACCGAGGTAAAGTCCAAGGAGAGCTGTTGGGGGCGCATGCGGATGTTAAACGTTTTTTGCAGGCCGTATTGCTCTTGCGGCCTCCACGCCGGTGCTCGGTTCCCCCGTGGGACCTGAATCTAGTGTTGGAAGCATTGGTCAGAGCTCCTTTTGAACCGTTAGGTAAGGCGTCCTTGAAGGATTTGACATTAAAGACGATTTTCGTAGTGGCCATTTGCTCAGCTCGCAGGATTTCTGAGTTGCAGGCTTTCTCCTGTAAGGAACCGTTTCTGTCGTTCTCAGAGCAGAAGGTGGTGCTGCGGCCGGTTCCCACATTCTTGCCCAAGGTGGTTTTGGTTTTTCACGTCAACCAGGTGGTCTCGTCACCAGTGTTCTCTGGAGAGGAGAAGGAGGCCATGGGAGGTAGGTTACGGCTTCTGGATGTTCGTCGATCTCTTAAGCGGTACCTCCGCAGGACAGAGTCCTTCCGTAAGTCGGATCGGTTATTTTTATTGTTCGGAGGTCCGCGGAAAGGGGAAGCTGCGACTAAAGCGTCCATTTCCAGATGGTTGAAGGAAGCCATTGCAGGGGCATATATTTTGAAAGGTAAGGTGGTTCTGGAGGGTCTCAGGGCTCATTCGACTAGAGCGCAAGCAACCTCCTGGGCAGAATTTGCTTTGGTGCCGGTGGCGGAGATTTGTAAGGCGGCGACCTGGTCGTCCTTGAATTCGTTTGTCAAGTATTATCGGCTAGATGTGCAGGCAGCAAGTGATGTACGGTTTGGGTCGGCGGTAATTCAGGCTGCTCTTGCAGGGCCCTCCCGTTGATATTTACTGCTCTGTTACATCCTCACAGGTTCCGGGACTGGACTAGAGGAATGAAAAGGAAGTTGAAATTAGACTTACCCGCTAATTGTTGTTCCTTGAGGAACTCTAGTCCAGTCCCGGATCCCACCCACGGTTGTTCCAGGTTTTTTGGACCAGCCTGAAGTCCTTGCAGGGCAGAGTGGTGATAAGAAGGCGTTTACAGGATGGCGTCGGTCATCGGATCGCATGAGGGGGTCTCTCTCAAGATTTCTATTCTCTAGCAGAGAGGGAGAAACCTTCCTATGCAGTACTTAGTTTTTCGCTGAAGTTCTTCTTCCAGGGGAGCTTCTCTTAGGTGTAAGGATGTTATAAGAACATAAGATATGCCATACTGGGTCAGACCAAGGTCCATCAAGCCCAGTATCCTGTTTCCAACAGTGGCCAATCTAAGTCATTCGTACCTAGCAGTTTCCACAAAAGACACAGGTTCCACAATGCTTTTACTGGGTCAAGCATTGATATCCTGGGTCCCTTCTTAATAATGGTTTATGGATCTTTCCTCCAGGAACTTGTCCAAACCTTTTTTAAACCCAACTACACCAACAGCCTTTACTACATCCTCTGGTAACAAATTCCAGAGTTTGATTACACGTTGAGTGAAAAAATATTTTCTTTCATTAGTCTTAAATAGTTTACCCTGTAGCTTCATTGCATGTCCCCTAGTCTTTTTCTATATTCTGATAACGTAAACAATTGATCTGCGTTTACCTGTTCCACTCTGTTCATTAATTTATAGACTTCTATCATAGCTCCCCTCAGCCGTCTCTTCTCCAGCCTAAAGAGCCCTAACCTTTTTAGCCTTTCTTCATAGGAGTATCCTTCCATCCCCTTTACCATTTTGGTGGCTCTTCTCTGAACCTTTTCTAATAGGGCGACAAGAATTGCACACAATATTCAAGATGCGGTCTCACCATGGAACGATATAGAGGTATTTATAATATCTTTTGTTTTATTTTCCATTCCTTAACTTATGATACCTAGCATTCTATTTGCTCTCTTGGCCGCCGCTGCACACTGGGCCGAGGGTTTTAACATGTTATCCACAATGATGCCTAAATCTTTTTCCTGGGTGGTGGTTCCTAATGTGGAACCTTGCATTGTGTAACCATAGTTTGAGTTGTTCTTCCCTAGGTGCATAACTTTGCACTTGTCCACATTAAATTTAATCTGCCATTTTGATGCCCAGTCTTCCAGTTTATCAAGATCCTCTTGCAATTTTCCACAATCCTCTTGGGTTTTAACAACTTTAAATAGTTTTGTGTCATCTGCAAATTTGATAACCTCACTCGTTTATTCCCCTTTCCAGGTCATTTATGAATGTCAAAAAGCAGCGGACTCAGCACAGATCCCTGGGGTACACCACTGTTCACCTTTCTCCATTGGGAAAATTGGCCATTTAGCCCTACCCTCTGCTTTCTATCTTTTAACCAGTTCCTGATCCACAATAGTACACTGCCTCCTATCCCATGACTCTTTAGTTTTGCCAAAAGTCTCTGATGAGGGACCTTGTCAAAGGCTTTCTGAAAGTCCAGATATACTATATCAACCAACTCACCTTTGTCCACCTGATTATTCACTCCTTCAAAAAAACATAACAGATTAATACGACAAGATCTTCCTTGTCTTAAGCCATGTTGGCTGTCTCCTATTAGGCCATGACTATCTACATGCTGAGTAATTTTGTTCTTTATGATAGTTTCTACCATTTTTCTCGGTACTGACATCGGGCTCACCGGTCTGTCGTTTCCCGGATCACCCCTGGAACCCCTTTTAAAAATTGGCGTTACATTGGCGATCCTCCAGTCTTCAGGTATTACAGATGATTTTAATGAAAATTCACAGATTACTAATACCATGTCTGCAATCTCATATTTCAGTTCTTTCAACACCCTTGGAAGTATACCATCCGGCCCAGGTGATTTGCTACTCTTCAGTTTATCTAATAGTTGTAATACATCTTCCCGATGTATCAATATTTCCTTCAATTCTTCCGCACTTTTAAATACCACTTCAGTCATGGGTAACCTTCCTACATCTTCCTCAGTAAAGACCGTAGCAAAGAATTCATTCAGTCTCTCCGCTATCGCCTTGTCGCCTCTTAGTGCCCCTTTAACCCCTCTATCATCTAATGGACCAACTGACTCACAGGTTTTTTGTTACGAATGTACTTGAAAAAGTCTTTATTTTGCGTTTTTGCTTCCGCAGCAAGCTTCTTCTCAAATTCTCCCTTTGCCTGCCTTATCAATGCCTTGCATTTGACTTGCCAGTGTGTGTGCTGTTTCCAGGTTTTGTCGTTTGGCTCTTTTTTCCATTTCCTGAAAGATGCTTTTTTGGCAACAGCCTCTCTGATCTCACCTTTAAACCATGCTAGCAGTTTTTTGGACTTCTTCCACTTTTCTTAAAGCGTGGAATACAGCTGGTCTGGGCTTCCAAGATAGTATTATTCAACAACACCCAAGCTTGATGTAAGTCTTTAACCTTTGCAACTGCTCCTTTTAGTTTTTTCTTTACTATTTTCCTCATTTTATCATAGTCGCCCTTTCGAAAATTAAAAGGTAGTACTGTGGATTTCCTTACTATCCCTCCTCCACTAATTAAATCAAAGGCGATCATGCTATGATCACTATTGCCAAGTGGCCCCAATACCCTTATCTCTTGCACTAGATCTGGTGTTCCACTAAGGACTAGGTCTAATATGGCTTCCCCTCTGGTCGGTTCATGAAGCAGCTGCTCCAAGAAGCAGTCATTTATTTCATCTAGCAACTTTATCTCCCTAGCATGTCCTGCCGTGACACTGACCCAGTCGATACCAGGGTAATTGAAATCACCCATTATTATTACTGCGCTGTAACGTTTGTTAGCTTCCTTGATTTCTTTGAGCATTTAATCATCCATTTGTTCATTCTGGCCAGGCGGTCGATAGTACACCCCCACTGCCATCGCCTTCCCCTTTTTACATGGAATTTCAATCCATAGAGATTCTACAGCAAATTTTGTTTCCTGCAAAACTTTAATCCTTTCTGACTCAATGGCCTCTCTAACATAGAGCACAACTCCTCCACTAATTTGATCAGCTCTATCATTACAATATAGTTTGCACCCAGGTATCACAGTGTCCCACTGGTTGTCCTCCTTCCACCATGTCTCTGATATTCCAATCATATCTAACCTCTCATTTAGTGCTATATATTCTAACTCTCCCATCTTATTTTTTAGAGTTCTAGCATTTGCATACAAGCATTTTAGAGACTGTATTTTATTCATATTAATTTGGCTATTTGTAGACATGGGTAATTTGGGATCTTTAAGCTCTGTCTGCTCTACACTCGAGGGCATTTGGGCTACTTTTACTCTTTTTTTTGGAACCTCTCTGCTTTTGGTAGTATCCTTCAAACAAGCGTTGATGTTTAACAGTTATGGTTAAAAATAAATAAATTAATAAATAGAAATAAAGTGGTTAAGGGTACGGCTAAGGCTGTTTTGGATGGCAAATTAACTACTTTATTTGTTGCTCTGCTGAGTCTGCTTTGTCAATAGGTACTGGCGGGGAGAGGCGGTCCTTGCCTACTTATACGGGTGTCATCAAAGCGATGACGTGTTTCAGTCTCCAAAGTTTCTGGAGGAGGTACTAAACTCACAGGTTCCGGGACTGGACTAGAGTTCCTCAAGGAACAACAATTAGCAGGTAAGTCTAATTTCACCATATATATCAGTCTAAAAAACACATAAAATGTCATATATTATGTTCCTATGTGATCACAGTCATAAAAACATCTAAACGCTCAGCAGTTTAACATTAAAAAAAACCTGCTTGATCAGAAAAACATGAAAGGGGAACTAATGATAACGGGTGGGTGACCGATATTAATGTTGACTATTGGACAGCTTATTGAAAATAAATTGAAAAAGAACCCCAATACAAATGACATAGCCATATGCTAAAAGGAATTGATAAAACATTAAAAGACAATAAGAAGCAATAAAAACATTTAAAAAATAAATAAAAAGGGGGAGGGGAAAATAAATGCAAAAGTACTAGATTCTACATTGTAAATGACAGAGTAAAATTTTTAAAAAGCATACAGGGAGGAGGGAGGGGTGAAGGGTGAGAGGAAGAGAAGGGGGGGAGGAAGGGAAGAGGGGGAACGGTCAGAGAGGGGAGGGGGAAGGAAAGAAAGGGGAGGGCGAGAGAAAGATGAGAGAGGAGGAAGGGTGAGAGGAAGGGGAGGGATGGAAGATGGAGAAGGGGGTGGTGAGGGGGAGTGAAAATGAAGGGAAGAGGGGGAGGGGCAAGAGGAACAGGGAGGGAGGAGGAAGGGGAAAGGACGAGAAGAGGAGGGAGGAGGAAGGGAATAGCGGGAAGGGCTAGAGGAAGAGTGAGGAGGAAGGGAATGGGGGAAGGGCTAGAGGAAGAGGGAGGGAGGAGGAAGGGAATAGCGGGAAGGGCTAGAGGAAGAGGGAGGGAGGAGGAAGGGAATAAGGGGGGAAGGGCTAGAGGAAGGGAAGTAGGTGGGATATGGAAGGGGGAAGGTGAGAGGAAGGGAAGTGGTTATGGCGAGGGGGAGGGGATTATGGTGAGAAGGAGGGAGGGAGGAGGAAGAGAAGGGTGAGAGGAACGGAGAGAGAGGAGGAAGGGAAGGGGGCAGGACTGTACCTAGCCCTGTGTGAGCGCTGCGGCCGCACAGGGCGCAAAGGCTTAAGGGGCGCATTTTAGCTGTTTGCCGTTGCCTACCGCCGCCACTTTTTCTTCTCTCACAACGACAGACAGCTAAAATGCGCCCCTTAAGCCTTCTCGCCGGCGACTTGCACATCGGGCGCACCCCTTCTCTCCCACCGTGGGGGGAGGAGGCGCCCAATGTGCAAGTCGCACAGGGGACGATTTACACTCGGTATGGCCCTGGAAGGGGATATGGGGAAGGATGTGGGAGGGGGGAGGAGGGATGGCAGGGGGAGGAGGAGAAAGGGGAGGGAGAAGGAAGGGGGGAAGGGTGAGATGAAGGGAAAGAGGTGGGATGTGGAAGGAGGGTTGAGGGCGAGTGGAAGGGAAGGGGGAAAAGGCAAATGGAAGGGAAAGTGGTATGGTGAGGGGGAGGGAGAAGCACAAGAAGGGGGACGGGCAAATGGAAAAGGGAAGGGGGAAGAGTGAGAGGAAGGGAAGAAAGGAAGGATGGCAGGGGGGGAAGGGCAAAATGAAGGGAAGGAGGTTGGATGTGGAAGGAGGGGGAAAGGGCGAGAGGAAGGGGAGGAGGGAAGGGGAATGGCAAGAGGAAGGGAAGGGGGTATAGTGAGCAGGGAAGAGGAGGGGGAAGGGCAGGAGGAAAGGAAGGGGGGGATGGCAAGGGGAGAGGGGAAGGGAGGTGGAAGGGGGTGGCAGAGGGATAGGTTGAGGAAGGGAAGAGGGCAGGGAGGAGGAAGGGAAGGGAAGGGGGATGGGGAGGGAGTAGGTTGGGGAAGGGTGAGGGGAGGAGGAAGGGAAGGGAAGGGAACAGGGGATGGGAGGGGGAAGGGTGAGGGTAGGAGGAAGGGAAGGGAATGGGGGATGGCAGGGGGAGGGGGGATGGCAGGGGTAGGTTGAAGGGAAGAGGGCAGGGAGAAGGAAGGGGAGGGAGTAGGGTGGGGAAGGGTGAGAGGGGATATCGGGGTAGGGTGAGGGAGGGAGGAGGAAGGAAAGTGGGAGGGGGTAGGTTGAGGAAGGGGAGGGGGGAGGGAGGAGGAAGGAAAGTGGGAGGGGGTAGGTTGGGGAGGGAGGAGGAAGGAAAGTGGGAGGGGGTAGGTTGAGGAAGGGGAGGGAGGAGGAAGGAAAGGGGGAGTGGGGTAGGTTGAGGAAGAGGAGAGGGAGGAGGAAGGGGAGGGGGATGGGGAGGAAGGGAAGATGTGAGGGAGAAGGAAGGGAAGGGGATGGCAGTGGGAGGATGAAGAGGGATGGGGGGGGAAGGGGTTGGGAAGGGCGAGATGAAGGGAAGGGGATGGAACGGGGAGGAGGGAGGAGGAAGAGGGATCGGCCGGGGAATGGGTTGGGAAGGGCAAGATGAAGGGAAGGTGGGATGTGGAAGGGGGAGGGGGAATGGGTTGGGGAGGGAGAAGAAGGGAATGGGATGGCAGTGGAAGGAGGAAGGGGAGGGGGGAATGGGTTGGGAAGGGCGAGATGAAAAGGGGATGGCAGGGGAAGGAGGAAGGGGAGGGAGGAGGAAGAGGGATGGGCGGGGGGAATGGGTTGGGAAGGGCAAGATGAAGGGAAGGTGGTGGGATGTGGAAGGAGGAGTGAGGGTGAGTGGAAGGGAAGGGAAGGGGTAATGGCAAGGGGAGGGGAAGGGCAAGAGGAATGGGGAGGGGGGAGGGAGGAGGAAGGGGAGGAGGGGTAGGGTGAGGAAGGGAAGAGGGGAGGGAGGAGGAAGGGGAGGAGGGGTAGGGTGAGGAAGGGAGGAGGAGGTAGGGGAGGAAGAGAGGGGGAAGGGAAGGGGATGGCAGGGGGAAGGGAAGAGGGAGGAATGGGTTGGGAAGGGCGAGATGAAGGGAAGGTGGTGGGATGT
Source organism: Ichthyophis bannanicus (assembly GCA_033557465.1). Lineage (NCBI taxonomy): Eukaryota > Metazoa > Chordata > Amphibia > Gymnophiona > Ichthyophiidae > Ichthyophis > Ichthyophis bannanicus. The sequence continues at coordinate 39,876,273 of CM066035.1, forward strand.
GGAAGGAGGGGTGAGGGCGAGTGGAAGAGAAGGGGGTATGGTGAGGGGGGAAGGGCAAGAGGAATAGGGAGGGGAAAAGGAGGGATGGCAGAAGGTGGGGGGTAGGGGAGGACGGGAAGAGGGGGGAGGAAGGAAAGGGGATGGCAGGGAGAGGGGGATTAAAAGGGGAGGAGAAAGGGAAGGGATGGCAGGGGGAAGGGGTAGAGGGAGGAGGAAGGAAAGGGGGTAAGGGCAAGATGAAGGGAAGGAGGTGGGATGTGGAAAGGGGAAGAGCGAGAGGAAGGGAAGGGGAAAGGGCAAGAGGAAAGGAAGGAGGTACGGTGAGGGGAAGGGCAAGAGGAAGATAAGGGGGGAATGGGGAAAGGAATGGGGATGGAAGGAGAAAGGGATGGCAGGGTAGGGGAGGATGGGAAGAGGGGAGGGAGGAGGAAGGGAAGAGAAATGGAATGGGGAGGGAAGAGGGCGGGGAAAGGGCGAGATGAAGGAAAGGAGGTGGGATGTGGAAGATGAGGGTAAGGAGGTGGGATGTGGAAGATGAGGGAAGGGTGAGAGGAAGGCAAGGGGGAGGAGGAGAAGGAGGGATGGCAGGGGAAGGGTGAGAGGAAGGGAAGGGATTGGCGGGGGAAGGGGAAGGCAGAAGGATGAGGGAAGGGGGAGGGAGGTTGGGGGGAAGGATGAGGAAGGGAAAGGCATGAAAGGAAGGGGAGGGCAAGAAAAAAGGAAGAGGAGGGAGGAAGACGCGGAGGGAGAGGGAAACGGACGAGGGAGAAGGGTGAGAGGAAGGGTAGGGGGATGGGCGAAAGGAATGGAAGGGGGAGGGAGGAAGGGAAGATTGGAGGGGGAGGGAAAAGAAAGGGGGAAGGGCGAGTGGAAGAGGGAGGGAGGAGGAAGGGAATGGGGAGACAGGAAGGGAAGATAAGGGGGAAGAGGAGGAAGGGGGATGGGCGAGATGAAGGGAAGATGGGAAAGGGCAAGAGGAACGGGGAGGGAGGAGGAAAGGAAGGGTGAAGAGAAGGGGGAGGGGAGGAAGGAAAGAGTGAGAAGGGAAGAGGGAGAGGCGTAAGGGGGAGGAAGCAAAGAAGAGGAAAGGGGGGAGGAGGAAGGGGATAAAGAAGATGAGGGGAAAGGGAGCCAAGGAGGAGGGGTGATGGGAAGGAAAAGAGAGGAAAAGGCAGAGAGGGGGAAGGAAAGGAAGGGGGATAAAGAAGATGAAGGGAAAGGGAGAGAAAAGGGTGGGGGGGCGAGGGAGGGCCGAGGGAGGATGTTTATCTTCTGATGTGTCTCCCTTCCTTTTGTTTTGATCCCTTTTATGCTTTTTTTTGGTTGAGTTGTTTTCACATTGGTGGTTTTACTATTTATAGTGTTTATTTTTTAGCCATATCATTGGCAGAGTTACCTGACTTAAGACTATTCTCTTTTATAGGTGAGTCCATACATATTTGTATCAATTATCTGACATTCCTTAGATATGTATGTTTATATCCCCCAGATCAGCCATCAGTTTCTTACTCGTGCAGTCCAGGTTCTCCCCCTGTTCTATGACCAAGTTATGATTTTGTGGTATATTTATTGATGCTTTTGCATTTATTGTTTTACAACTTTTACTTATGGTTGTTCTTATTGTTTAACAAGGTTTTCTATTCTGTATATATTTGTATACAAATTTTTGTGTGATAATTTGATATGCTCCAACCAGGTGGCTGTTCCTATTTTTATTTAATTTTTTTTGTAATTGTGATTTTAATTTGTTTTATGAGTGTTTTTTATTATGTGTTCTACATGAGGTCTCAATCACCCTGAAGAAGGTTCAAGCCGAAATACGTTTAGGGTGTGACCTCATTGGATACTTCAATAAAAACCTATGCCCCTATCTACAGGTGTGTGGTGAATCCTGCCTTTCTGTTCTAGGGGATGAAGTACACCTATCCACGAAAGAAGAGTGGGACCTGGATGTGATTATTTCTGATGATCTTAAAGTGGCTAAACAACTAGAAAAGGAGACGGCAAAAAACTGAAGGATGCTTGGTTACATAGGGAGAGGAATGGCCATCAGGAAAAAGGAGATGATAGTGCCTCTGTTTAAGTCTTTGGTGAAACCTCATTTGGAGTATTTTTGCAGTATTGGAGAATGTAAAGCAGATGAAGTCAATTCAGTGGTCTTCATTATATGGGCTAAGTAAAAAGGGGGTCGGTCTCTGTGAATGAATGCTATAGACTACGTAAAAACCTCATTCAACTTTTCACCAATATTGCCAGATATAATAATACTGAATATCACAGCACAGCCTCAGAAATAACCGTGGGCACTCAATTATTCTGGATTAAATGTATTACACTTCCAGACTTGTGCCGGTTCTTACATCAATGGCTGAATAATGTGTTGTGGTGATGATATCACAAGTTCATGTTATGGGCGAATCAGAAAAATAATCAAAAAATACTTAGCTCAAGCTGAACCGTGGAACTGTGCTGTGTGTTTCACTCTTTATTTATAAAAGTATCACGTTCTCCTTCTCCTTCATTCTCTTTTTATATTTTTTTCGTTTTTTATATGAAGAACGTCCTTCCACTTGCAGGTGCTAAATATGAAACACGTCCCAACGCCAATTTATCACGGCGCCCATGCGTTTCGCCAAATGGGTTTTTCAAGGGACTATGGCATAAAGTGGAATTTATTTCTGTGGGTAACGCGGTTCGATTGCTTGACAACTGGTCTCCTGCTGATGCATTCGGTAGACTCAATGAACGCCGCGCATGGGGACAGACTTAAAGATCTCAATATGTATTCTTTAGAGGAAAGGTGTAATAGAGGAGCTATGATAGAGTTGTTTAAATACCTCTGTGGCATAAAGGCACAGGGAGCCCCTTTTTAATTGAAAGACATCTCTGCAACAAGGGGGCGTAGGATGAAGGTGAAAGGGGATAGATTTAGGAATAATATGTGGAAATATTTCTTTATGGAAAAAATGTTAGATGCATGGAATGGTCTCCTGTGGAGGTAGTAGAGACAAGGACAGTATCTGAATTCAAGAAAGCATGAGACAAACAGATAATTTCTGAAGGGGGGAAAAAGGGGCTGTTTTGCCACCCCCAAAAGTTTGCTGCCTGAGGCCACCGCCTTACTCCATCTCATTATAGAGCCGTCCCTGATCTGCATCCAGAATTCTGCTGTAATAAGTTTTCTGTTGGCCCTACTGCCTGCATACATTTTGTTTTACATATATCAGCTTTGACTGGACAAGGATATTGGAGTCGGATGGCTTCTAATTATCAGGGCCAGCTGGGAAAGTCCTAGTTTTGTCCCAGTGCACCCTTTGTTCATGTTCAGAAATGCAGTGGAAGAGGGGTTAGAAACAGAAACATGACAGCAGAAAAAGTCTATCTAGTCTGCACTCCCATATTAATTACTATTGCTCCTTAAAGAGCCGCCTCACTCCGCCCTCAGATTTAAAAAAAAAAAAAAAAATTGGACAAGCGGCTGTGATAGCGGTAATTTAAAATGAAAAGGAAACCGGTGCGACGCTTTCTGGCCCTATGGAACCCCTGCTGCTGTGTCCTGCTCTAGTGTCACTTCCTTTTGGGGGTGGGACGCAGCAGCAGGGGTTCCATAGGGCTGGAAAGCTCCGCACCAGTTTCCTTTTCATTTTAAATTATTACCACTGTCGCAGCCGCTGAGGAATGGAAAGGAGCGGAACGGAGACACGGGGAAAGGAGAGGGAGTGGAATTGGGCTGATACAGGTGGCAGGAGAGGGAGCAGAATGGAGCTGCATGGGGGGAAGGAGAGGGTGCAGAACAGCTGACACGAGTGGCAGGAGGTGGAGTGGAATGGAGCTGCACAGTGGGAAGGAGAGGGAGTAGAACAGAGCTACACGGGGCAGGAGAGGGAGCAGAATAGAGCTACACAGGGGGAAAGAGGGAACGGAATGGAGCTACACGGGGAAGGAGAGAGCGCGGAACGGAGCTACATGGCAGGAAGGAGAAGGAGTGGAACGGAGCTGATAGAGGGGGAAAGAGATTGTTGGAAGAGGGCTGACGGGGAAAGAGAAGCCTGGAAGGGAGCTAACAGAGGTGGCAAAGAGAGGGCTGGAAGGGAGCTGACGGAGGGGGGAAGAGAGCGCTGGAAGGGTGTTGACAGAGGGGGAAATAGTGGGCTGGAAGGGAACTGACAGAGGAAGGATGTGGCTGAAAGGGAACTGACGTGGGGGGAAGGTAGAGGCTGGAAGGGAACTGACATGGGAGGAAAGAGGGGGCTGGAAGGGAGCTTATACCTGGGGATGGTACTGGAGAGGGACTGGAAGAGAGCTGACACCTGGGGGTGGAACTGGAAGGGAGCTGACACCTGGGGATAGGACTGGAGGGAGCTGAAACTGGGGATGGGACTAGTACGTGGCTGGGTAATGGGGAGGAGGCTGGCAGGGAGGGGGCACTGTGACTGTAAGGGAGCTGACACATGAGGGTTACTGGGACTGGAAATAGTCTGATGGAAGGAAGTGAAGAAAACAAAAGAAGAGACAAGAAATGGCAGATAGACCATAGAAAGAGTGCTAAGGGAAGACAGGAAAGCAGAAGCCTCAGATCAGGACAGCATGACCAGAGAATAAAATGGTCAGACGACAAAGGTAGAAAAAATAATGTTATTTTCAATTTAGTGACTGGACTTTGCACTTTCTTTATATTTTACACAGTATGGGGAAACTTCGTCTCTTATTTATCTGGTGTTGCACTGCATGCAGAGTCTGGCTTCTTGGGGTTTCAGTTTAATTTTGTCTAAATATTTTATTTTTACTTTAGGTTGTGATCACTTATTCTGTGAGAGTGTGAGTTCTGAGTGTGTGACCAAGGCCATGTGTTCTGTTAACATGAAGTTTGTATGCAGGGATCTGTAGTGTAGTAATTTGCCTTGTTCAGCTTTTCAAATAGGTGTTAGATGTTCTAGGGCCTGCTGCAGTATTTAAAGTGCTGCTTTTTTCTGAGTAGGCACCTTGTATGAGTTTTGGAAGTTTATGCTGGTTTGTATGGTATGGTAGATTTGGCATTGTAGATCTTTGGTGACTTTTGTAGGGTTTAATATTAGTTCCCAATATGCCTGATACTGGAGAATGTTTGTTAGTAAAATGACCAAAATCAGATTTTTTTTTAAATGTTGAGTTCTGTGGGTGAATGTCCTAGTTCTGCTCTGCTCCCACTGTTAAGGGAGGGGGTTCTGTGGATGCAAAATATATTCGAAAAGAAAAAGCAAGAACCATAACGCAGATTATAACAAAATAAAAATGAGTTATAATTTAGTTTTATAAAGTGTGCTGTCGTTCTCCCTCATTCTTTTAGTTTCTTGGTGTGCAAACATCTTGCATTTCCTCCATGTTATCTAATGAGCTTTTTGGTTTGGTTTAGTCCCTGACTTGAGTTTTGAGAAAGGCCCCCCCCCCCCCTCCCACTACTGAGAAGGAGCGCCATCCATGCTGTTTTTTTTATTTCTGATCCATTACAAAGAAGTGCACCTGGGGAATTCTACATAAGAATTTAGAAAATTTTGCACATAGTATTTTAAAACTCCTGCATGCTTTATTAGTACATTTTTATGCAGAATTCCCTCATCATAAAGCCTAACTCCTCTAGATCTGAAATTCCCCCTGCATGTTCCTCCTTGGCTCTCTTGCTTCCATCACAGTACTCTCCACAACCTCCCCTCCCCAATTCTCTCTCCCTCTAACTTCCAACCAGATCCCTATTGCTGTCTTTCCCTAAGGTCTACCCTCATGCACATACCCCACCTCACCTTATCTCTCCTTCTTTTTTCCCAGACACATTCCTTCACCTTTCTCTCTCACTACCCCTAGTCATAGATCCTTCTCCAGCCACCCCCCTGATTCACCAGCAGCCCATCTTCAGCTACCACACCGGCAACCTTAAGGGCTGCCCCACAGTTTCTGAACTATTGCTGCCATTGCAAGCCCCAGAGGCGGCATAGTTCACCTAATGGCAACGCCAGGCCTGTCTAGGCACCTTGTGGTATTCAATCTGATGGCCACACGGGAGAATGCCAAGATAGGAAACTCTTTTAGTCAGAGGATGGATCCACAAGGAGCAGGCTTTGATGCCCTCCTTCAGTAGGGGCTTCTGTATGTCTTTTATCTGTGACTCTTGGTGAGCCACCTCCTATGCAGGATTTGTTTTCATCCAGCTCTGTTGATTCTTGTGGCCACAGACGTTCCACACAGGCCATGGTATGCAAATCTAAGAGGTTGGTTGGTGGGGTCATCTTTAGCAAGGACCTTTAGTGATGGAATTAGCTTGTTTAAAAATCAGGTTGTTGAATGTTGTATAAATGTTTGCGTTGCCTTGCAAGTACTACCGTTCCTGGAGGGGTTCTGTTTCAAGCAAGATAATTTTATGGCTCTTAACACAGATTCTCTGCCTGAGAGTTCTTAAGAAAGGGGGCTATTTTTATTAAATAACCTTAGCAGCAAAAAATGTAAATGGTTTATTCTTTGTAGCAGTTTGCAGAAAGGAATTTTTATGTTCCTAGACCAAGCTTTTCTGCTGCTGCATTTTGTTTATTCTCCAGGAACAGGCAGGAAGTCAGTCCTCACATATGGGTGATGTCAGTGCCCACGGAGCCCTCGTGCGGAGCAAATCCCCAGCTTTCAAAGAAAGCCTTTGGGATTGCATCGCGCATGCGTGGTCTCCTTCCCACCCAAGGGTGCCATCTTGCTCAGTCTCTCTTTTTCCGTGGAGCTCAATGGGCGTTGTCCCAAATCCCTCGCGGAAAAAGTGTCAAAACTCCAGAAGATTTTTCTCTTCGACCCGGTTCGATGCTGGTTCCCCTTCCAGCCTCGGCTTGGTACATTGGTATCGAGTCCAGTCAATTGTTTGCGTTTTTGTCCTTAGTGACTAGCGTTCGCACTTTTTTTTTTTTTTTTTTTTTTTCACTGGCAGTGCGGTCCTTCGACCTTGCAGGGGCCCTTTTTCCACTGATGGCTGCCAGTGGGTTTAAGAAGTGTGATCGGTGCAAGACGTTGATGTCCCTCACCGACACACATGACTGCTGTCTCCAATGCCTCGGGCCCGACCATGACCCGCAGGTCTGTGGCCTGTGTGGGAAGATGTCCTCTAAGGCACTTAGGAGTAGGCAGCAGCAGCGTGAAAGGATTTTCTCAGAGTACGCATTCCCCCGGGTCCGGATCTCGTCAGAAGCCTCGACGTCTCGGGAGCTGTCTGAACCCAAGCAGTGTTTGGGGGGTCTTCTGAGTGGGGATCTCCCTCCCGAGAACACCAGAGGAAGAAGAAACCAATGAGGGTGGCATCGTTGGATGCCTCCGATCGCCCTGGGCCCTCGAAGGCCAGGTCGCAGAGTCCTGACCGCCGCCCTGGGTCCTCTGAGTCGGAGAGGCCTGCAAAGATGCCTCGCACAGAGCCGGAGATGCCGAGGAAGGTAACTGCTGTTGTCCTCATGGATTCTCCTCCGGGGGAGCCAGCATCAGGCCTGACGGCATCAGGACTCGAGCTGGAGGCTGCAGAGTCAACTGAGCTCGGTCTCAGGATGATGGCCCTGGAGCGCAGCATGTCTGCCTTCATGGAGCAGCAACGGGCGTTGATAGCCGGTCTCACCAGTCCATCCACCCCGACCACCGGGACCTCGATGTCCAAGTCGACCCCGAAGGCCGAGTCGATCCTCGAGACTCTTCTGTCTTGAGTCGATCCTCTGCTGAGGTCTCCCTCGACCTCCCGTTCGGGACCGAGGTCGTTGACGCCGGTGCCCTCGACATCGGGGCGGTCGGGGCCGAAGCCCTCGCAGCCAGAGCCACTCGATTCCTCCTCGGAGGGATCGGCCTGGGAGACAGAAGATGAAGAGTCCCTAGACACCCATCGGACCCGGTATGTCCCATCGGACTCACCGGGTTCAGAGCCTGGCATTCCGGGCGGACACCGAGGAGGAGCCTCGAGCTGAAGAGCTTGAAGCCCTCCAGTATGACTTTCCCCCGAGGGAAGCCCTTACTGTGCCGGTTCCTCCGATGCTGGAATGGCTAATGCTCCGCATGTGGGAGTCGCCGGCCTCAATGCCTGTGCTCAGCAAGCGGGTCGATTCCATCTATCAAGTCCGCAAGAGCCCTGGGTTCCAAAAGGCACAGCCGCCACACAACTGCATGGTTGTGGAATCAGCCATGCACAGGCTCAAGAGCCAAAAGACGCACTCCTCGGTGCCTCCTGGCCGCCCTCGGCAGAAAATACTTCCAGAGCTTGATGCTGTCATGCCAAGTCCAAACCTACCAGCTGTACATGGGCATGTACTTGAGGGACCCGGCAAAGGAGATTGCCAGGTTCTCAGCTGGCTTCTCCGAGGCACCCTTGCAGCGCTTCAATGCCTTGTCCACTGGGATTCGGGAGTGCTCGAAGTTCATATCTCGAGCGGCCTATGATGGCTTCGAGGCGTCGGCCTGAGTAGCTGCAGCAGGCATCGGTGCATGCTGCCAGGCCTGGCTAATGTCATCAGATCTGGAGCCATGGGTTCAGGACAAGTTGGCCGATTGTCCCTTGCCGAGGTGACAACCTCTTTGGCAAACCCATGACTGAGAAGGCTGCTGAGCTCGAGTACTTGACCCAGACGACTCTCAAAGAAGACTTCTGCCCCTTCTAAGAAGAAGGGCTCGTGTAAAAGCCCTTTTTTCCAAGGACGGGTACTGCTTACCGCAACTACCCAAGGCATAGTCTCTCTTCCGCCAGTGGTAAGGCCTTGCACAGGAGGCAGGCTGACCCTGTATGCCCACAGGCGGCCAGCCATCACCTCGGATATCTGAGTCCTGCAAATAGTCCAAAGGGGCTATTTGCTTCACTTCGGCCAGATACCACCCTCCTTCTTTCCAGGAGAGCCTCTCAGACCCCCTCTTCAGAGGGACCTCCTCTTGCAGGAGTTGGCAGGTCTTCTAGAGGATCAGGCGGTGGAACCAGTGCCCCACAATCTGCAGGGCAAGGGCTTCTAATCCAGGTATTTTCTCATACCAAGGAGAACAGGAGGCCTCAGACCCATCCTCGACCTGAGAAACTTAAACAAGTTCCTGGTGAGGGAAAAGTTCAAGATGCTTTCCCTTGGAATATTGCTGCCTTACCTCCACCAGGGAGATTGGCTATGCTCCTTAGACCTGAAGGATGCCTATACACACATCCTCATACATCCAGACCACAGACAATATCTCGGATTTGTAGTGGGAGGAAAACATTTCCAATACAGAGTTACTACCCTTTGGCCTAGCCTCTGCTCCCAGAGTGTTCACCAAATTCCTGTCTGTAGTGGTGGCCTTCCTTAGAAGCCAAGGGATCTTTATCTTCCCTTACCTGGACGACTGGCTCATCAGGGGCCAGTCACCACAGGAGGCCCAATAGGCCACTTCTCGCACTGTCAACATGTTGCAAGGTCTAGGCTTTGTAATAAACCACGCAAAGTCCACTCTGCTCCCCACTCAAAATTTAGAGTTCATAGGAGCAAGACTGGACACCCTTCAGGCGAAGGCTTACCTGCCGGAGGACAGGGCACAGAGGCTGCTAGCACTGGCACAACAGCTCAGGTCTCAGCAAGACACTTCTTACGCCTCCTGGGCCACATGTCCTCCACAGTACATGTGACCCCAAATACTCATCTCCACATGAGAACAGCTCAGTGGTGCCTCAGAGATCACTGGACACAAGCCACCAGCAACCTCAGAGACAGGATAACAGTGTCCAAATGACTGGTGAATTCGCTGCAGTGATGGCTTCAGCCACCCAACCTGCTCGAGGGAGTGCCTTTTCAGACTCTCTCGCACACGAGAGTGCTAACGACAGATGCCTCCTTGCTGGGCTGGGGAGCCCATTGCCAGGGATCATGCACTCAGGGGCTGTGGTCTCCTCATGAGTCTACACACCAAATCCACCTCTTAGAGCTGCGGGCGATTCGCCTAGCTCTTCAGACCCTTTGTCATGTTCTCTCACATCAGTCTGTATTGTTACAGACAGACAACCAGGTAGCAATGTTCTATGTGAACAAGCAGGGAGGTACAGGGTTTCGTATCCTATGTCAGGAGACACTGGACTTCTGCTCCTTTGCCATCGAGCAGGGTATGTCTCTCAAAGTCAGGAGAACTGCCTAGCAGACAAACTAAGCAGAATTCTCCAACCTCACGAATGGCAACTGAATCCGGAGGTGGCCCAGCAGATTTTCCACCGCTGGGGGCATCCGTCCATAGATCTCTTTGCCAGTCCACAGAATCACCAGCTGCCCAAGTTTTGCTCCAGACAGCCACATCCTCTGAGGGTGGCTGCGGACGCTTTTCTGATCTCCTGGTCAGTGGGCCTCCTGCATGCATTTCCCCTGTTCAAAATCCTTCAGGACAGGGCCTCGGTCATTCTGGTAGCCCCCAGATGGCCAAGACAGCCTTGGTTTCCACTTCTCCTTCAGCTGGCGGTGGAAGTCCCACTCCCTCTGGGGGTGCAGCCCGACCTCCTGTCTCAGGAGCAGGGCTCTATCTTGCACCCCAACCTCAGGACCCTCAACCTGATGGCATGGCTGCTGAAAGGGTAGTGCTAGCTCCTCTTCTACTACCAAAGAATATAGAGGAAGTGTTGCTGGCCTAAAGGAGGCAGTCCACTAGGAAATCCTATGCCTTCAAATGGCGTAGATTTGAGAGGTGGTATACTCAGCACGAGAACCCTTTCTCTTGCCTTGTACCAGTGGTGTTGCAATACTTGCTTCACCTCTCAGAATTGTGTCTGAAGTCTAACTCTGTCAGGGTCCACCTGAGTGCTTTGTCAGCAAACCACTCGACAGTGGAGGGACAGCCTCTTTCGGCTCACCCCCTGGTGTCCAGATTCCTCAGAGGCCTGCTTCTGCTGAAGCCACCAGTTCGCCCTCCGACAACTGAGTGGGATTTGAATGTGGTGTTAAAGCAGTTTACTCGCCTACCTTTTGAGCCTATGTCCACTTTCTATCTGCGCTTCCTCTCCTGGAAGGTGCTCTTCCTGGTGGCACGCACATCAGCCAGATGTGTGAGTGAGCTACAAGCTCTCGTATCTAATAAACCATACACATGGTTTTATAGGAACAGGGTGGTCCTTCGCACCCACCCCAAGTTCCTTCCGAAAGTGGTCTCTTTGTTCTACCTCAACTAAGACGTGGTTCTTCCAACCTTCTTTCCCAGACCACATGCCAGCCGGGCAGAGGCGGTCCTGCATACCCTGGATTGTAAGATGGCGTTGGCCTTCTACCTGGAGCGTACGCAGGGACATCGAAGGGCTACTCAGCTCTTCGTCTCTTATGACCCCAGTAAGCTTGGGGCTACCTGTCTCCAAGCGCACGTTGTCCACCTGTGTGGCAGACTGCATTGCCTGGGCGCACAGGGCGGCCGACCTCCCGTTGCAGGGTCGAGTCGTGGCCCACCGTGCCAGGGCTAAGGCCGCATCAGTGGCTCACTTCCGCTCTGTTCCGCTGGCAGACATCTGCCGGGCCTCAACTTGGTCTTCAAGCCAGACTTTTGCAGCCCATTACTGCCTGGATAGGGAGTCCCGACAGGCTTTTGGCCAGGTGGTACTCCGTAACCTATTTGAGGTTTAGGCAACTCCAACCCTCCGACCCTTTGGTGTCAGGCTACCGGGGAGTGGTGCGTTCTCGGCTGAATTCCTATTAAAGCTGCTGCGGCTCTTCTAGAGGAAGCCATTTTTCAGCTATGGGTTCTAGGTAGCCTATAGCTAGGGAGTCCCATATGTGAGGACTGACTTCCTGCTTGTTCTTGGAAAAGGTGTAGTTACGCACCTGTAACAGGTGTTCTCCAGGGACAGCAGGAATCAGTCCTCACAACCCTCCCTCCTCCCCAGGAGATGCAGTCCTATTATTAATTTTTCTATTCTTTGCCGTCTTTTAGCTATGTCATTTGACTGAGCAAGATGGCACCCTTGGACGGGAAGGAGACCGCGCATGCGTGGTCTATCCCAAAGGCTTTCTTTGAAAGCTGGGGATTTGCTCCGCACGAGGGCTCCGTTGGCGCCGATGTCACCCATATGTGAGGACTGATTTCTGCTGTCCCTGGAGAACACCTGTTACAGGTGAGTAACTATGCTTTCTTTCCTCTAGCCTTCAAGTTTAAAGAGTAGGAAAAGCACTCTTTGAAATCACTGCACTGCTGAGGTGTTAATGCTCTCCTGCCCCATACCAACCTCCTACCCACCAATGTGAGAAATCTTGCTATTTAGAACCACTGATCAATTAGCTTGTTATTAAGATAGAAGTGTTTGGCATTGGGTTGAAGAGAAAATCTAGGAAGTAACTAGTTCCACATTTGGATAGCTCCACAAGTAAACAAGTGTTTATATTTGAAAGTGCTTAAATTAGGTAATTCTGTAAAGGGAGCACATTTGATTATATACCTCAGAAACATACATCAGAGGTGTTAGATCTCGCATAAGAGGCTAGCTGTATTTCATTGAACAGGTCCCAAACCTCCTACAATTGAACAATGACAGCCTTTTTCATCCCAGTTATAGTTTTCCATGAACCATGTCTCCGTGACCACCACTAAATCCAAGTTAGCCTTTTTCATTGAAGTCTCATGATCCTGAGTCTTATTTCCTATACTATGGGTATAAATATACATTGTTCTCCAGATGATCTCCAGGAACAAGCAGGAACCCAGTCTTCACATATGGGTGACATCAATACCGACGGAGCCCGCACGGGAATGCTCCCCAGCATCCAATTGGAAAGCATTTGGGAGCAGTCCACTGTGCCTGCACATCTGTCTCCCCGCCTTCGCAAGTCCTCTCTCCAGTTCTTCTTCATTTTTTGCGGAGCCAACAGGTTGTTCCTTTTCGGTCATCCAGTTTAGTCCATACTTCTGGGTAGTGCACCTCCTCCTGCAGCTTGGAGACTGGGCATGTCCAGAAACGTGACATCTCTGCATGTAGCTCCTCAGCTCTCCCAGGAATCTCCAGTGTGTCCAGTCTCCATGCAGCAGGAGGATGTGTGAGCCTAGTGCTGGGCTCACTTTAGGGCTAGGTTAAGGAGCATTAGCATCCATTTAGGAATTTTAATTTCTTTTCAGGCATTTTCTTGATTTGGTTTATTTGGGGGTATGTACCTTTGAAAAAAAAATAAGACGGGAGTCAGCATTCTCCCTGCTGGGAGCTCATGTCGGGGGCTTTGTGGGCTCTCGGCGCTGCTTTGATCTCTCCACCCTTGCCGGTTCGGGGGAGAGCACTGCAGTAGTAAGTGGAACGCTGATTGATCTGTTCCGGTCATTCTCCCCGCTCCGGCTGCAGTGGCAGGCTGTCAGTCCGTACGGGGGGTTCAGCGATTAGCCCGGAGGCAGCGGGCGCTGCAGTTTCGCGGTCTCAGACCTAGCACGCGAAGATAAGCAGGGGACCTAGCAGGAGATGTGAACGGCTGACCTTTTTGCCATTTCGGGAGAGCTTCGGGCGATTTTTGGCACCATTTCCTGTCTCTCTCTCTCTCTCTCTTTCTGTCAGTGGCGGCCATCTTGGCCTCGTGAAAGCCACGTGCAGACAGTTTAGCAGAGTGCAGGAGGTGAGAGAAGCCTGGTAACTTGATTAATTTGACCATCGGCTCAGTTACATCCCGGTTTCTTATTTTCTTATTTGTTTTATTTTTGCCTTCGCGCTGGGGTTCTTAGTTCTAGCGCGTTTCTTTTTGTTTAGGAGCAGCGCTTTGTCCTTTCCTTTACTTCAACGGAACGTTGTTTGGGGCTGGGAGCTGTTTCTTTTGGGCCAGTCCTGATATTTAAATTAAAAAAAAAAAAAAGAAGAAAAACAGAAAAAAACCCAAAGAGCATTGAAAGCTATTTTTGTTTATTCACGGTGTACACCTTTTATGGCGGCCCGCCTTCAGTGTGTGTGGTGTGTGGCAGCCGTAGAGGTGCGATTACCAAGTCCGGGATCTGCCAGGGGGTGTATGGCAGTATCCGCCTCGCTTGAGCAGCAGATGGAAGTTCAGACAGCCGAAGTTCAGGCCGTGGCACCTGTGGCTGATGGAAGCCCTCCCTCTGCATCCCAGCAAACGCCCTTACAAGGCTCCCAGGAGGGGCAAAGTGTTACTCCTCTGTTGGGGGGAATAGAGCGGCAGCTGGGTGACTTTCTCCAGTTTTTGTTCTAATTATGCACAAAGCATTTTGTCGGCAATGGCAGGGTAGAGTGCTGGATTCCTTGGGGTTACCCATGCCGTCCCCACAGGCTTTGGCGGCGGAGGTGAGCAGCGGGTCCCTCCGGCCGCCTAAGAGAGGCAAGGTTTGGGATCTTTCCCCTCCTGAGAACGAGTGGAAGGACCCGGAGGAACGTGAGTTGGAGTTAGAGGCTGGCGTAGAGGAGCTAGAGGAGGGGGAGATTCCCGAGCCAGAGGATCAGGCAAAGATTATTAGGTTGTTCCGGAGAGAGGAATTGGTGCCGCTTATAACAGAGTCTCTTCATATGCTGAAGTTAACGGCCGAGCAGCTGGCGGAGGACGAAGGAGAGGAGGACCCAATTATTCAGGCGGTGAGGCAATCTCAGGTAGTTTTTCCCGTGCATCGGGTGGTTGACCGAATGATTCAGGATGAATGGGATTTGCCGGAGGCAGGTCTCAAAGGCATTAGGACCATGTATAGATTGTATCCTTTGGCAGATAAGGACAAGGAAAAGTTTCGGTCTCCGAAAATTGATGCTTCCATTTCGGCGGTAATGAAAAAGACTACCATTCTGGTGGAAGGTAGCGCGGCTCTAAAGGATGCACAGGATAGGAAGGTGGATGGTTTGTTGAAACAGTCCTTGAGGCGGATGCTCTGTCACTGCAAGCTTTCATCTGCGGAGCTTGGGTGGCTCGGGCTTGTCTTAGATGGACTCGGGGTTTGCGCAGCGTCGTGCAAGACCCCGAGGGACTGCGGGAGTTAGACCGTCTGGAGTTCAGGGGTGGCTTACTTGTCTGATGTTCATTATGACTTAATCAGAGCTCTGGCTAATAGTATGGCATCCTTAGTGGCTGCTCGTAGATCCATTTGGTTGAGGAATTGGGCAGCAGACAGATCGTCTAAGGCGCGTCTCGGCAAGTTGCCATTTCGGGGGACCTTGTTGTTTGGCGCGGACCTAGATAAGCTGATGAAGGATTTGGGGGAGTCTAAGGATGGTAGACTCCCGGAAAATAAGCCTAAGCAGGGAAGATCCTCGCTTCCTTTTCGGGGTCAGTCCCGTGACTTCAGGAGGTTTCGATCGTCCCGGTAGGGGGGTTTTCAACGGGGATGATTTGCATCAAGAGTGCAAGGGTTTCGGGGGGTTTCGAGGAATCGGTAAAGGTTTTGCAGCAACTTCCTCGGCTCCCGCCAGAAAGTCGCAATGAAGTGCGGCGGGCCCTGGCCGAAAGTCAGCCAATAGGCGGGAGACTTCAGGCTTTTCTTCCGGCTTGGGCCCAAATAACGTTGGACCAGTGGGTTCTGGAGATAATTCAGGACGGCTATGCCTTGGAATTCACCCGGCCCGTGCGGGATCCCTTTGTTCTCTCTCCTTGCAGAGGTCTAGGAAAATCCGTGGTGATGCGTCAGACACTAGACCGCTTATTGCAGTTGAAGGCTGTAGGTCCAGTTCCCACAAGCGACTACGGCAAGGGTCGATACTCCATCTATTTCATAGTTCCGAAAAGGGATGGTTCAGTGCAGCCCATATTGGATCTAAAAGGAGTAAACCGCTCCCTTCGAGTGCCGCATTTCCGGATGGAGACCTTAAGGTCCATCATTGTTGCAGTGCGGCAAGGGGAGTACTTAACGTCTCTCGATCTGACGGAGGCTTATTTGCATATTCCGATCAGGGAAGGTCATCGCAGATACCTTCGCTTTGCTCCGCCGTGGGGACATTACTAGTTTCAGGCCTTGCCCTTTGGCCTTGCGACAGCACCGCGCATGTTTACCAAGATTATGGTGGTGGTGGCGGCGGCGGCGTTGCGCAAAGAAGGAATCCTAGTTCACCCTTATCTGGACGATTGGTTGATTCGGGCAAAGTCCGAAGCCGAGAGCATTCAAGTGACAGGCAAGGTGGTGAAGTTTCTCGAGGGTCTCGGCTGGGTGGTCAATATGACAGAGTCGTCTAGTGCCGACCCAGGAGCTTGAATATCTGGGGGTACGGTTCGACACTCGAGTGGGGAGAGTGTTTCTACCGTCGCGTCGAGTGCAGGGGCTACAGGAGTTGCTTCGTCGGTTCCTGCTATCCCCAGCCCCCTCGGCTTGTTGTTACCTACAAGTTCTGGGAACTATGGCGGCGACGTTGGAGGCGGTACCCTGGCCAGGTTTCATATGCGTCCATTGCAGAGAGCGTTGCTTCATCGCTGGTCCCATCAGGAGGACTCGCTGAACGCGAGGCTTCCTTGTCCGGCCAGGGTCCGGAAATCGCTTCGATGGTGGCTGCTTCCCGGGTCTTTGACCTCGTGGATGAGTCTGGAACAACTGCAGTGGCTCCCGCTTTTGACAGACGCAAGTCTAGCGGGCTGGGGAGCTCATTGCGGGGAGCTCTTCACGCAGGAGCTTTGGTCGGCTCTGGAGGCCACGTGGTCGATCAACAGGCTGGAGCTTCGAGCAGTGGCTCTAGCACTGCGGGCGTTCGAGTCTACAGTGACGGGAAGAGCGATACGAGTGCTGTCTGACAACTCAGTGACAGTGGCTTACATCAATCGTCAGGGCGGCACCGGCAGTCTGGCCATGGAGGCAGAGGCAGAAGAGCTCTTTCAGTGGGTGGAAGCTCGACTGTTAGCGCTGTCAGCGGCACACATTGCAGGGAAGGACAATGTGACAGCAGACTTCCTCAGCAGGGTAAAGGTAGACGCCGGGGAGTGGGAGTTGTATCCCGAGGTTTTTGCTCAGATAGCCCAAAGATGGGGGTCGCCGATTATGGACCTGATGGCGATGTTCCAGTCCGCAAAAGTAAGCCATTTTTTCAGCAGGTGTCGGGAAAGGATGTCAGAAGGGATCGACACGCTGATGCAATCTTGGCCGACGTCGGGTCTGCTCTATGTCTTTCCTCCGTGGGTGTTAATCGACAGAGTGGTGCAAAGAATAGAAGCGCATTGGGGGAACGTGCTATTGGTGGCTCCCGATTGGCCGAGAGGTCCATGGTATGGTATGGTCTGCTTACTCAGCGGGGATCCGTGACGATTACCGACGTCGGAGGATCTATTGCGGCAGGGGCCGCTGCAAATGCCACAAGTGGATCGATTCTCGCTTACGGTTTGGCCACTGAGCGGGCGAGGCTAAGGAAGAGAGGTTGTTCGGCGGCAGTGATAACGACTTTGCTTAAGGCTCGGAAGAAGTCCACATCTTTGGCGTACATGCGCATTTGGTGGATCTTTGAGGATTGGTGTTCCTGGGGTCAGATCCGGGCAGCGACAGCGTCGGTCCCGGTGGTACTCAGTTTTTTACAGGACGGTTCTGAGAAGGGCCTGGCTGCTAGTTCCTTAAAGGTCCAGTTGGTGGCTTTGGCGTGCTATAGGGGCAAGGTGCAAGGAGTGGCGCTGGGGACGCACCCGGATGTGCTGCATTTTCTAAAGGCCTTGTCCAACCTTCGTCCGGCTCAGAGAGTCCTGGTTCCTTTGTGGGATCTCAATTTGGTTTTGAGGGCCTTAGCGAAGGATCCCTTTGAACCATTGCGTAGGGCCTCGGTAAAGGATTTAACGCTGAAGACTGTGTTTTTGGTAGCCATTTGCTCGGCAAGGCGAATTTCGGAACTCCAGGCTTTATCTTGTCGAGAGCCGTTCTTGTCTTTTTCTAAGGAAAAGGTGGTTCTGCGGCCTGTTCCTTCCTTTTTGCCAAAAGTGGTTTCCCCGTTTCACTTGAATCAGATGGTGTCTTTGCCAGTTCTGGGTTCTCTAGAAGGTGACGCAGCGGACCGCAGTTTGCGGCGTTTGGACTTGAAGAGAGTGTTATGGCAGTACCTAAAGGTGTCAGAGGCCTTTCGTAAATCGGATCGGTTGTTTGTCCTGTTCGGGGGTAACCGCAAGGGTGAAGCAGCAGCTAAAGCGTCTATCTCTCGGTGGATTAGGGAAGCCATTGCTTCTGCTTATCTCTTGGAGGGTAGAGTGGTGCCGGCAGGTTTGCGGGCTCATTCTACCAGGATACAGGCTGCGTCGTGGGCGGAACACAGCTTGGTGCCTCCGGTGGAAATCTGTCCGGCGGCCACCTGGTCGTCTCTTCATACTTTCAGCAAACATTACCGCAGGATGCGGTTTTCGGATTGGCAGTGTTGCAGGCCGGTTTGAAAGGTCCCTCCCAGTAGTTACTGCTCTTTTACATCCCAGAAGTATGGACTAAACTGGATGACTGAAAAGGAAATGGAAATTACACTTACCTGGTAATTGTGGTTCCTTGAGGGAATCCAGTTTAGTCCTCATTCCCTCCCGAGATAGTTTAAGGTGCTGAAAGAATTTGATTGGGCTGTGTTACTAGTAAGTAAGTTTCAGTGTTTCTCTTTCTGTTCTTACCTGTCCATGGGTTGGCTCGGACAGTAGGAGGCAGGCAGAAGTAAGCAAGTCTGTCTATATAAAAAAAAAAAAAGGGGGAAAATAATGCAGAGGAGTGTTTCGGTTCAGAATTTGTTCTGTTAGGTTTAATGCAGATGTTTATTGCTCCTTTGAGTGTGCTTTGTCAGTAGTTTACTGGAGATTCCTGGGAGAGCTCAGGAGCTACATGCAGTGATGTCACGTTTTTGGACATGCCCAGTCTCCAAGCTGCAGGAGGAGGTGCACTACCCAGAAGTGTGGACTAAACTGGATTCCCTCAAGGAACCACAATTACCAGGTAAGTGTAATTTCCATTTTCTTTCCAGTCACCACCAAAAAACATTATTTTTTGGTTAAATTCTGTGCTCTGCCTTCATCTTCACCAGCTCCAACCCCAATATTTTTTCTTTCTTTTTAAAACATTTATTCATTTTAATTTTTCATTCAATTTTAGTGGTTTCCACCACCAGCTAGGCCTTGGCCTACATTTTCCTACCATGGTGGAAAACACATCAGTGGTTCCAAAAAATGTATCAAGTGTTCTGGTACTATATCAGTCATGGATAAACATGACTGGTGTTTAAAATGTTTGGGCCCTGACCATGTTCCTGACAATTTGTACTTTGTGTCAGCAAATGACAAAAAGAAGCCTAAAGAACAGGGCCAGTCATTATGGTTCTCTGTTCGCCCTGGACTCGATTTCAGTGGCTTCCACAACGTCGAGGACATTAGCCTCCTTTCATGGTTCTCAGATATCATCAAAGTCCAAACACAAAACTAAGTCTAAGTTATCGGCATCGAAGACCGATACTGATTCCAGATGAAAGTCCCTTCATTGTCATCGAGACTCACCGAAAGGTGCATCTGATGTTGACCGGCCTGCCAAACAGCCCAGGCAGGAGGTCCTGACCTCCAGAGCACAAGGGGAACTCCAGGACATTCCTGAGGCCTCGACCTTCGGAGAGCTACTGGTTCCATGCTCTTGGACAATGCCTCAAAGCCCCGTATAGGATTTCACCCAGGCATCGGTCAGCTCCCTCGATCAGCGTATACTGGCCATCGAAAGGAGTTTGGCCACTCTCCTGGCAGCCTCGGTATAGACAATATTGACAGCTTCAGCAGTGCAAGCAACGGCACCCTGCCATAAAATGCCGGTTCCGGGGCCAATGCCGGCACTCAAACCTGTATCAGGGGAGCTCCTCCCTCCGATATCATCTCTTCTGGAACCAACAGACATCATCAGTACCCAACAGATTTTCCGATACTGCACTGACCCTCTGTACCAGTATCGAGATCACGCACGAGATTGTCGATACTTTGCCTTTCTGTCAGACTCTGACTCTATTTCCTCCGATTCTGATAATGCAACAGAGGACTTCTGAGAAAGCAGGGACATTCCTTCAGACCTGTATCCTCATGAGCGGTGTCGATCCCCGCCAGAGGACATGTCTTTTGTGATAAGGAAGCTTATCATAGCTCAGGAAGGAGCTATAGAAAAGGTGAAGTGACTCTGAACAAGCAACCTGTCAGTTCTGGTAGAAATAAGAAAACAGAATTTTGCCATAAAAGACTACCAGTCCCAGAATGCACCAGGTTTCCAACAGCCATTAGAGGAGCTGAAGTGGGGAAACGTGTGTTCAATCAGGAGGGCTATGAGGTAATCCCCAAGCACTCATCTCAAAGGGCAGGGCCTGATTCAGCACAGCTGTGCTGTGCTAGGGTGGAGCACTCATCAAAGCAGAATAAAGGTAGAGTTTATTCTACAGAGAATTATCCTCATCCTCAGTTTCATCTGGGAGATCATCATCCTCAGTTTCTTGGAGATTCTCATCTTGGACAGCTTCATCATCTGGAGGATCATCAGAAGCAGAAGCCAGAGCGGACGGACAGAAAGGACAAGAAACCCTTTGGAAGAAAGAAGAGAAAAGCATTTGGAAGGTCTAAAGGAGTCCAGAGCAGTACGTATACTGGGAGACATTCAAAAGGCCAGCATACACCATTGGACTGGGGAAAGCCAGAGGAATGGTGCTGCAGGGCTAGGAATCTCCAGACGGTACCTGTGAGGGAGACGGCTGCACGTGGAAGGGACCCTAAGACCCGTGCCAGAAGGTATGTGAAGAGAGATCCAGTGTCCAGGGATCTGGATTGGAAGGCTGGACATAAGAACTGGACTACATACTGGCCAGGCTATTTAGAGAGGAACTCTAACAGCAATGGAAGCTCAGGTATGAACACTGATCTATGCCCTAGCTATAACCTTGAAAGACAGCAGGGAAACAAGTATTCTCCTGAAAGTGCTCCATTGAGAAATTCCTCTGTGCCAATCCATGATATTGAACCCATGATTGTTGAAGAAGGGGGAGCGGTCTTAGATACAGGCTGTGAATATATGGATTGCTCTCTGTCTAAACTCCTTTGGTAATTTACTGTTACAAAGTACAGCAACCATCACAAAGAAATACAAACTTGTTCTTTAATCTACTCAGAAAAGCTCCTGAAGTAGGATTTGAGCCACGCAGTAGAAAGCAAGCCAGCTAAGGGGTTTCAGCTGGATAACTGCTAGCAATTGAGCCTTACCTAATTGCTTGTGAGCTCTGAGGGAATCACTTCTGACTCTGTGTGAAGATATAAGAAGTTAACCTGAAAAGAACAGTTTTTCCCTTCTTTGTGGGTTTTGCTTGTTGTTTGAAACACTGCTAAGAAAATATTAGCTAAAGCCTACAGAAAAGACCAGTTTGTTACCAACCAGGTCTTTATTCTTTTCATTTGATTGCCTGACAAGTTCATCTGTTTTCCTGATTTTGTTTTTCTAAGTTTAACACTGAAAGCAAGTATCCTGTTTTATATGCTACCAAGCATATCTGTGTTGGGAGAAATAACCCCATAAATAAATATCTTATTGGCTTTACACTCAAGCACAACTAATTATTGTGAGCAGCTGTGTCTGGTGTGAATGGACTACATTTCCCACAATCCCTTGCAAACCATATTGATATATGCCTTTGCCAAGACTGTGAACATTCTCACCCAGGCAGCCGTCTGACACTTTCCAAGGCTTCATTAGAGACATGGCAGCAGGCCTACAGATCACTGTGGCATCAGAGATGGAACAGAAAGTGGAGGAATTGAAAATCCTCCAATACCCCTCGACATCTAAGAAAGCTGCCACTTTACCGATACACCGCATCTTACAGGATTTGATGCTTTGTATGTGTGAGGCGCCCCTAACGGTTCCACCTATCAGCAAACTACTCGATACCATGTACCAAGTTCCAGCATGCCCAGGCTTCCAGAAGCCTCAACTGTCACACCATTCTATGGTGGTGGAATTGGCGATGTGCCGCATTAAGAGTTCTAAGGATTTCAGAACTCTTGATGCTTTTGGTCGTCAGTGTTTTCAGGCATGCATTCTCGCCTCTAGAATTACCTCCTACATACTCTATGTGGACATGTTCCTCAAGGATGCATCCAGGGACATGGAGGCATTTGCACCTCTCCTTCCAGGTGACAAATGAAATGCATTCCCAGTTTGAATCGGGCAGAATCAAAATACATCCAGATTTTCTCACCAGAGCTTCAGCAGTCTACATTGGTGCCCGCAGGATCATCGGATCTTGAAAATGGTCCAATAAATTGGCTGATATTCCTTTTTCTGGAGAAAACCTCTTCGGAAAGGGTTGAAAGGAAAGGTCTGGAGAGATTGAGACACATGATCTCACTCTCAAATACCTTTCAAGAAAGACAGCGGATCCCTCTCAAAGGAGGACTAATCCCGCAGCTACTTACCAACCTCAACCGCAACAGCAGCATTAACAGGGCCCTCGCCAACCCAAGAAGCCTAAGGCTCCTAAACCCTAACCAGCTGCACAGCCACAATCAGCACCTGGTTTTTGACTCCTTCCTGGGGAGCATGGCTACTCCTACCTCTGCAGATTCCCCAACCCCTACACATATCAGGCAGGCTCTCTTCCTATGCCCACAGGTGGCACCTCATCACATTATAGCAGTGGACTCTCAACATCATCCAAAGGGACTATCTGCTTCATTTCAAAAGCTTACCCCGCACCACCCTCATAGGAGATTTATCCCAGAAACCCCCTCCAGATAAATCTCTTCTCAGAAGAGGTGTCCTCCCTGTTAGCTCAGGGGGCCATCGAGAGAGTTCCCTGCACAAAGAGGGCATGGGCTTCCTCTCCTTATTTTCTTATCCCCAAGAAAACAGGAGGGTTCAGGCCCATCTTAGATCTAAGGGACCTAAACAAATTCCTTGTTCGAGAAAAATTCCAAATAATTTCCCTCTGCGCATTCCTGCCATATCTTCCAGAGGAATGACTGGCTGTGTTCTCTAGACCTCAAGGAGGCATACATACATTTAATTATCCACCCTCAGCACAGACAGTATCTGCATTTTCGGTTCCAGCAGAACCATTACCAATATTAGGTACTCTGTGTTCAGGTCCATGCCTTCCGGTTTTCTGTCAGCTCCCACTGCCTGGGATTACCTACAACTCTTCATCACCTTGGCTTCTGCTCTCGACGTAGTTCCCTGGGCCCGTGCTCACATGCATCTACTTCAGTACTCTCTCCTGTCGCACTGGTCCCCCATCTACCCAAGTCTATCGGATTTGTTTTCCCCATTCTTCAGTGGTTCACCACAAGTCTTTGCTGGTGGCTTTGTCCTCATCACTTGTTGAAGGGCGTTCCCTTGGAAATTCCGCATTTGGGTAATGGTCACCATGGACGCCAGCCTTGCAGGTTGGGGAGCGCACTGCTAGGGATAGGCAGAACAGGGATCTTGGTCCATCACTCGTCTCAAAGCCTGGACTGTTCGTCAGGCACTACTACTCTTTCAATCCCACCTCCAGGGTCGAGCAGTCAGTACTTTCTGACAATTCCACCACTGTGACTTATCTCAACAGAAGAGTGGGACCAACTGTCCCAGCATGGTCCTGGAAATGAGTTTTCTATTTGCCTGGGCAGAATCCAGCCTCCTGGCTCTTTCTGTGCAGCACATTGTGGGAATGGGGAACTTTCAAGTTGATTTTCTGAGTTATCATATCCTGGACCATGGCGAGTGGGAGCTAGATCTATGGGCATTTGTGAACATTGTATGTCAGTGGGGTCATCCGATTCTAGACCTAATGGCCACCTCTTCCAATGCCAAGACGTCAGTCTTTTTCAGTCGTTGGAAGGAATCAGACTCTCACAGCCTAGATGTTCTGGTTCAGACTTGGCCCACAAACCAGCTTCTCTACATCTTTCCTTCTTGGCTGCTAATCGGCCGTGTACTCCATTTGGATAGAGTCACACTCCGGTCAGGTAGTGCTGGTAGCCCTGGATTGGTCTCTGCATCCATGGTATGCCAATCTCCTCCGCCTCCTGCATGAGGCACCCCTACTTCTCAGTGTTTGGCAAGATCTCCTGTTTCAGGGGCCATTTCTCATGACCAGTCCTGCTCACTACTCGCTTACAGCTTGGCTATTGAGCGGTGTCACTTGCATCATAAAGGTTACTCGCCACAAGTAGTGGCCACTCTAAAATGAGCTCAACTGTCTTCGACCTCACGTGCCTATGCTCGGATCTGGCATCTTTTTTTATTCTTGGTGTTCTAAGAGATCCCTCTCCTCTTAGCGAGCTGATGTTCAAGATATTCTTTCCTTCCTTCAGGACAGATTTTGATAAGGATCTCACCATTAATTCTTTAAAAGTGCATATTGCAACCTTGACATGCTTTTGGGGGCCTCTCCATGGGCAGTCTCTTGTTTCTCGTGTGGACATTTCCCATTTTCTGCGGGGCGATCGCTCCCTGAGGCCCTCCATTTATCCAATCGTCCCCTGTTTGAGCCTCTCCATAGAGCATCTCTCAAAGATTTAACTCCCAAAACTGTTTCTCTTATAGCAGTCACTTTGGCATGGCGCCTTTCAAAGCTCCAAGCACTTTCTTGCCAGGATCCTTTTCTGTCTTTTCCCTGGAGGAGGTTACCATTCGAACCTTGCCCTCTTTTCTGCCTAAGGTCCTTTTTGGATTTTCATGTGAACTAATCAGTTGTGCTTCCTTCCTTTTTTTAAGGAGCAGTCTTCGGATGACAACCAAGTCCTTCACCTGTTGGATGTTGGTAGGGCATTACACTGTGTAACAGGGTAGACCCTGTACAGACAGAGGAAATGCAGGCCAGCACAAGTGAAAACAGAAAAAGTGACAGGGTAAACAAGAAAGTGTCAGATAGTTACCCTGAGCAACGCAGGAACATGTGCAAAAGCTCAATCAGGACACACCCAGCTAGCACAGGAAGGGAATTCACTTCACCTGACAGGGTTCAGCTAACTAAGGGTGGAGCAAGTGAACGTGGGTTTAAAACAAGCTCTCAGACATTCAGAGACAGTCTAGGATTCGGATCAGGATTAAGGCAAAGCCAGGAGCTGGTGCCGGAGCTGAGAGAGAGAGAGAGAGAGAGAAGCCGTGGCAGCCAAGGACACACTTGGAGAAAATACAGAGAGGGCAGCTAAAGCCCCGGGAAGCATGGCACAGGTATGAGAATGCAAGAGAGAGTGATAAAGAAACTCTGGAGCAATTAGAGTGCCCATATGAAGGTCAGAGGGAACCCGAGGACCTGAATAAATCAGAGAGATATCCACAGCCAAATAGTGTGTATGAGCAAGAGAAAAGCTTTTACTTACCGGATAAAGCTGAAGAGTTTTGTAATTGTAAGTTCACAGCTCCGTCTGAAACTCCGTCACGAGCACTCCGATTCAGCTCAGCTGGGCTACAAAAGGGAAACCCGGATAGGTTGGAAAGTTCCCTTAATTATCCCACGAGCAGAGCAAGTAAGGGGCTAAGCTCTACTCAAAAGTACCAGCAGGGGCAGTGCCTGGGAAATCTCTATTCCAGTATATATGGTAATACCCAGAGAGGCTCTAGCCCGGTGAAAGAGAAGAACTTCCTGGTTGACGTACTTAGGCAGCAAGTCTCACAGAGTACTCCTAAAGTACAGAATGAATATACCAGTCAACCAGAGATGATGGAATACCAGAATGCTGAGGAGAATGATACACAGGAATTAATGGATTGTTCTTTATCATTAATTGAACCTGAATTCTCCCTGAGATAAGGAAAGTAACTTGGTGTCTTAACTTCAGTAATACAGCAACAAACCTGTAACTCTCTCTCGAGGCAGAACAGAGGTATGCTCCACTCTCAGCTACCAGGGAGAGAACCTTACAGCAATATTTAAGCTTTTGTTCTTTTGTTGATTTATCCTTTAAAAGCTGAAGAAAGCAAGTTATGTTTACATTTGTTATTGTACATGAAATGTCCAAGCAAAGCATATAATTTATGTTCCTTGAAGATAAAATACCCTCAATGGGACGGGGAATAAAAACCCTTTGATTTGAAGAAAGAAGTGTTTGCGTTTATATTCATAAAGGCACAACTACCACCCTCCAAGGGCCTTGCAATACAGGAGGCTACCGCTTGGCCAGAGGAGGTGTGACACAATTGGCGTAGAGAAGAGGATAAAATTTTCGGGGGGCATAATAAAAAGGATTTGCCTGAAAGGGGGGGCATAATAAAAAGAAATTGCCTGAAAGGACATTGCTGAAAAGCAAAAGAAGTGTTTAAAGCACTGCTCAAAGAGGATTCGGCTGGCAGAGCGGCCAGCGGTGGAAAAGACCCTTCTCACATGCTGATATCACCAGGAGACTAAGGTATTGGTAGCCTGGGTAAACCGGTATAAGGATACCGTGAGAAAGGGGGAGCTAAAAGAAAGAAAAAACAACTTTTGTGTGTGTGCCGCACTTGGTGGGTCTCTTCTCTGTTTTTTTCAGGTGCAGAAAAAGAAGATGGATCCCCAAGATGTACTCGCGTGGATGAATGAGCAGCAGGAGAAGCAGGCCAAGGTGCTCCAACACCTGCAAGGACAGTATATGGCTACGCTGAAGGAACAACAGAAGCCATTGCTGGAAGCCATGACAGCGCTACTGGAAAAGGCTCGAGAGGACAAAGCTACTATACCGCAAGTAGAAATCAATACGGGACTTGTATGCAAACATTTAGGGCGGGCAGATAACCCCGACGATTTCATTGAGGCCTTTGAACGCATTGCTGAGAACTCAAAATGGCCTGTGGAACAATGGGCCATGCGTTTCGCAATGACTTTGAGTGGCGAGGCCTTGTCTGCGTTCAAAACTATGCCTGCTAGTTTAGCCAATAATTATCTAGAAATTAAAAAGGCCGTGAAAGACCGCCTTGGTCTCACGCCGAGACATTACAGGCGATTATTTAGGGAGGCTGTGATAGGTGAAAATGAGACTCCAAAAGCCTTATGCCAGAGGCTCAAGAACCTAGCCTATAAATGGTTGGATCCTGATGGCAAAACGCTTGAGTCAATTCTTGATGAAATTGTTCTGGAACAGTTTTTAATGTCAATACCAGGTGAAATGAAAACGTTTTTGACCCTGCAGAATTGTGCGAACACTGGTGAAGCAGCTCAGATGGCTGAAGTGTTCAGGGAGGCAGCACATGCCAGTACTTTTAAGTTGAACCTTTTAAAGGGTGCAAGTGTGACTGAAAGGTATGAATGTGGAAAGTACGCACGGGATGGAATGGCTGCATATGACCCTAGCAGGGAGGGCAGAGATAGGGACACTAGAAAGTGTTATAGGTGTAACAAACCTGGTCACATGATAAAGGATTGCCGAGTTAAAACTGCCCTTATGACAGGGTCAGAGGAGATAGTGGCAGAGGGATTCATAAGAGAAATATGGATAGAAGGAATACACGCTTTGGCTCTACTGGATTCGGGGGCAGACCAAAGCATGGTCTCACAGGACTTGTGGGAAATCATAGATAAAAACCGCTCATCTCCCCCGGACCCAGTAGAGGGACAAATCCGCATAAGATGCGTGCATGGGGAAGCTTCTCATTACCCATTACATGAGGTAACCATACAAGGGTTAGGATCTACACGGAAGATATCAATTGCTGTAGTACCAAAACTTCCGTACGCAGTAGTTCTAGGCCGTGATTGGGTCCCTTTCTCCCAAAAATTGGAGGAAGACCTCCAAGAGATAGTGCCCACTACTCCAGTGAAAACCCCAGTGATAGAGGAGGAAAAAGTTGAAGCCATAGCCACGGCCATCCCCAGTCCTTTATTCGAGAGAACACCCAAAAAGGGATTTCCCTCTAAGGGACCACCAGTTACAGCGAAACAAAAGTTTACCTTGCAATTTTGCAAGACCACACCTCAGGCAAAAGGTCCAACAAGGGCTTCTGAAATGGCTGCAGGTTACGACCTTTTTAGCATGGAAAATGTGGTAGTAGTGAAAGGGGGAAAAGCTCTAGTGGATACGGGCATTCGTATTAAAATACCTGAGGGGTGCTACGGGCGAATAGTGCCGAGGTCAGGGCTAGCAGTACAACATTTTATAGATATTGGCGCAGGAGTCATTGATCCTGACTACCGGGGGCCCGTAAAGGTCTTGGTGTTTAATTTTGGGGCAAAGGACTTCCAAATACAACAAGGGGATAGAATAGCACAGTTAATCTGTGAGAGGGTAGGGTTCCCTGCGGTAGAGGAAGTGTCCACGCTACCCTCCACGGAAAGAGGAGAAAGCGGGTTTGGTGCTACTGGGACAAGGGAGGTGAAGAGCTTAACAGCCCTTGGAGAGGAAAAAACTGAGGAGGATCTTGGGCCTCAAGTGGGGGATTGGGCAAGACAACCTTCCCCAAAAATAGGCTCAGAGTTGAACCCACAGCAGCAGAAAGATTTAGCACGACTTTTAACAAAGTTCGCAGACGTCCTGACCACCTTGCCTGGCGAGACGCACCTTGTGGCGCATGAAATAATCACGCCACCAGGAAGGGTCATAAGACAGCGGCCATATAGGATGCCCGAAACAAAAAAACAAGAGGTGATTGCCCAAGTGAAGGAGATGCTGGCCATGGGCATTATAGAGGAGTCTAGAAGCCCATGGTCTAGCCCAATAGTTTTGGTCCCTAAACCGAACGGAACCTTAAGGTTTTGCATCGATTTTAGGCAAATCAATGACATATCGCAATTCGATGCTTATCCTATGCCACGCATAGATGATTTGTTGGACCAATTAGGACAAGCAAAATACCTAACTACATTAGACCTCAGCAAAGGGTATTGGCAAGTACCTCTAACAAAGAGTTCAAGGGCCAAAACAGCTTTTTCCACACCCATAGGGCTATATCAATTTAGGAGAATGCCATTCGGTTTACATGGGGCCGCGGCGACTTGTCAGCGTCTCGTGGACCAAGTGTTGAGACCCCATTACGAATATGCTAGTGCCTATATGGATGATATAGTGATACACAGTACAACTTGGGTGGAACACCTCACAAGAGTAGAGGCGGTTCTTAGAGCGCTAAGAAGGGCTGGCCTCACATTAAATCCAGAAAAATGTTTATTTGCTACGAGGGAAGCGAAGTATTTGGGGCACCTAATAGGGAGAGGCTTAGTAAAACCCCTAGCCAGTAAGGTGGAGAGTATTCGAGAATTCCCAAGACCTGCAACAAAGAAACAAATGCGCAGTTTCTTGGGGTTAATCGGGTACTACCGCCGCTTCGTTCCCCGTTTCGCAGAAGAGAGCCTTCTCCTCACAGAGATGTTGCGAAAGAACGCACCAAACCAGGTCCGTTGGACCCCAGAAGCCGAAAAGGCTTTCGAAACCCTTAAAGGGAAGTTATGTAGTGCGCCCGTATTGCGGGGTATAGATTTTAATTTACCCTTTATCATCCAAACGGATGCGTCGGACACAGGGTTGGGGGCGGTAATGTCCCAAGTATTTGAAGGAAACGAACACCCAGTGGCATATTTAAGCCGAAAACTCTCGCCTGCGGAGAGAAACTATGCCACAATAGAGCGGGAGTGTTTAGCGATAAAATGGGCCGTAGAAACCCTTCGTTTCTACCTTACAGGGAGGAAGTTCTTATTAATAACAGACCACGCTCCTTTAAAATGGCTTCATTTAATGAGAAACAACAATGCCCGATTAACCCGCTGGCATTTGGCCCTCCAGGCCTTTAATTTTACAGTTCAGCACCGTGCAGGGAAAATGCATGGAAACGCTGATGCGCTCTCAAGAATTACTTGCTGTCCGTTAAATACGGCAACAAGTAATATTTTAAGGAGGGGAATATGTAACAGGGTAGACCCTGTACAGACAGAGGAAATGCAGGCCAGCACAAGTGAAAACAGAAAAAGTGACAGGGTAAACAAGAAAGTGTCAGATAGTTACCCTGAGCAACGCAGGAACATGTGCAAAAGCTCAATCAGGACACACCCAGCTAGCACAGGAAGGGAATTCACTTCACCTGACAGGGTTCAGCTAACTAAGGGTGGAGCAAGTGAACGTGGGTTTAAAACAAGCTCTCAGACATTCAGAGACAGTCTAGGATTCGGATCAGGATTAAGGCAAAGCCAGGAGCTGGTGCCGGAGCTGAGAGAGAGAGAGAGAGAGAGAGAGAAGCCGTGGCAGCCAAGGACACACTTGGAGAAAATACAGAGAGGGCAGCTAAAGCCCCGGGAAGCATGGCACAGGTATGAGAATGCAAGAGAGAGTGATAAAGAAACTCTGGAGCAATTAGAGTGCCCATATGAAGGTCAGAGGGAACCCGAGGACCTGAATAAATCAGAGAGATATCCACAGCCAAATAGTGTGTATGAGCAAGAGAAAAGCTTTTACTTACCGGATAAAGCTGCTACCTGGGACTCCTTTCTAGCCTCTGTTTCTGACTTAGTTCTTCAATTCCCTCAACTTCACTTGCTGGGTGATTTCAACATCCACTTTGACTCCCCTACCTCAGCGAGGGACATCGCCTTTTCCTCTCTTCTCCGTGATCTCTCATTGGTACAGCATGTTTCTTTATCCACCCATGTTGCAGGTCATACCTTAGATCTAATCATTTCCCCAGAGTCTTCTCCATACATTGTATCAGTTTCTTCAGCCACCGCCATACCCTGGTCAGACCACTGCTACCTCCTGTTCACCTTTCAAGCCCCTCCTCTGGCTCCCCTCCCCCTCTCTCCACCTGCTGTTCTTTCTCGCCGCCTCAACTCGACTATCCTGCAGGCCTTCTCTACAGCTCTTCCTCCCCTCCCTTCTGACTTTTCTTCCTCTTCTCCCTCCTCTCAGGTTACCGCCTGGAATGCTGAGCTGTCACATACCCTTGACCGAGTTGCTCCCACCAGACTTATCAAACCCCGACCTCGCACCCACCAGTCTTGGTACCATGCTGGGCTTTTTCTTCTTCGCTCTCATTTACGTAGAGCTGAGCGTCTTTGGCGCAAGGCTCCTTCTGCCCCTTCGTATCATAAATTTAAATCCTGTCACGCTCACTACCGCTCTGCGATCCACCAGGCAAAATGCTCTTTCTACTCATCCACAATCTTAGCAGCCCCTAATAGGTCCCGTCAGCTCTTTGTCACCTTGAACACTCTTTCTCGCCTACAGTCCCCAACTGCTACGGGCCCCTCACATTCTGATACGGCCCCTAGTCCTACCACTCTGGCAACCTTCTTTTCCAACAAAATCCAGAAGCTTCGTTCCTCTCTCCCTCATTGTCCCCAAGCCTTGTCCTCTCCTCCTCCTGTTTCTCCCCCACTTTCCCCATGCCTTTCCCATACCTGGTCCACCTTCTCACCTATTTCCTCGTCTGAATTGCTTCACTTGCTATCCACCACTCGGAAAACAACCTGTGACCTGGACCCTATTCCTTCTTCTTGGTTTTCTGAACCCTCCGTCTCATTACTTCAACCTCTTCTGATCATCATCAACTCTAGTTTGTCCTCAGGTTCCTTCCCCACTCCCTGGAAACACGCCACAGTTCGTCCTTCTCTTAAACAACCTGCCCTCGATCCCTCCGTCCCTGCCCATTATCGCCCTGTGTCTAATCTCTCCTTTACCTCTAAACTTTTGGAAAAGGTAGTCTTCTCTCAACTTTCTCATTATCTGGCCTCTACACTGTTTCTGCACCCCAGACAGTCTGGTTTCAGACCTGGTTTTAGTGTCAAATCCACAATCACTGCTGTAGTAAATGAAATTCATACCTCCCACGATCAGGGCAACATCACACTAGCAGTATCACTCGATCTCTCAGCAGCTTTTGACCTGGTGGACCACGCCCTTCTTCTTTCTCGTCTGCGGGATGCGGGTATTCGTGGATTAGTCTATCACTGGTTCCATTCTTTCCTTTGCCACCGGTCTTTTGCTGTCTCCTCCTCTCGCTCACTGTCCAACCATTTCCCACTCCCATGTGGTGTCCCTCAGGGCTCTATTCTGGCTCCTTTATTGTTCAACATCTTCCTTGCCCCTTTGGCGCTAATCATTCAACAAGCCGGGATCTCTAGTTATTTCTATGCGGACGACATCTTTCTACTGCACCACACCTCATCATCCCACCCTGATTTATCACCGCTAGAAAATTGTCTGTCAACTATTTCCACTTGGCTTTCCTTTAACTGCTTAGTGCTCAATGTTTCTAAAACCGCCGCAATTTGGTTTCCTCACACCTCTCCTGTCCCGTCTCTTTCTCCATCCCTTGCAGGTTCCCCCATCACTGTGGCTTCCAAACTCCGCTACCTTGGGGTATTTCTTGACAGCAATCTCAGTTTTCAAGACCATATCTCTCATGTTTCCCGCTGTTCTTTTCTATGTCTTAGACAAATTCGTGCCGTACGTCCCTTTCTGTCTACTCAGGCCCTCACTACTCTTCTGCTCTCGTTGGTTATCACTAGATTAGACTTCTGTAACACTATTTTTGCTGGTCTCCCTAAAGCTCAAAAACACCGTCTTCAACTGATCCAGAATACAGCTGCCCGCATGATCCTCCACGCTTCCCCACGTGACCATATCACCCCTCTGCTTTATCACCTCCACTGGTTGCCACTTGACTATCGAATAACATTTAAGGTTCTCACTTTAGCTCACAAAGCCATTTATCATTCAACTCCTGCCTACCTTTCTGATTTACTGACTTATCATAACCCCTCTCGCAGCCTCCGGTCCATTCACATTAACCGTCTGCACCTCCCTGCACCCTCCAAAGCCCATTTGCAATCCACCAGAAAATCTGCATTTTACTACCTAGGACCCTCTCTTTGGAATTCCCTCCCTACTAACCTCCGCACAGAAGAATCCTACCCCAAATTCTGCTCTCTTCTTAAAACCCATCTTTTCTCACTAGCTTTTCCCCTCTGAAGACTTCTCTCTGTTTTCTATTTGTATCGCTTCTGCCTTTACTGTCCTTTCTGCTTTTAATTATTGTAATTTCCTTTCTTTTTAACCTCTATTTTGTTTTAATTGTAAACCGCCTCGGTGTAATGAGAGGCGGTATAGTAAATGTGAAATAAACAATAAACAATAATTGTAAGTTCACAGCTCCGTCTGAAACTCCGTCACGAGCACTCCGATTCAGCTCAGCTGGGCTACAAAAGGGAAACCCGGATAGGTTGGAAAGTTCCCTTAATTATCCCACGAGCAGAGCAAGTAAGGGGCTAAGCTCTACTCAAAAGTACCAGCAGGGGCAGTGCCTGGGAAATCTCTATTCCAGTATATATGGTAATACCCAGAGAGGCTCTAGCCCGGTGAAAGAGAAGAACTTCCTGGTTGACGTACTTAGGCAGCAAGTCTCACAGAGTACTCCTAAAGTACAGAATGAATATACCAGTCAACCAGAGATGATGGAATACCAGAATGCTGAGGAGAATGATACACAGGAATTAATGGATTGTTCTTTATCATTAATTGAACCTGAATTCTCCCTGAGATAAGGAAAGTAACTTGGTGTCTTAACTTCAGTAATACAGCAACAAACCTGTAACTCTCTCTCGAGGCAGAACAGAGGTATGCTCCACTCTCAGCTACCAGGGAGAGAACCTTACAGCAATATTTAAGCTTTTGTTCTTTTGTTGATTTATCCTTTAAAAGCTGAAGAAAGCAAGTTATGTTTACATTTGTTATTGTACATGAAATGTCCAAGCAAAGCATATAATTTATGTTCCTTGAAGATAAAATACCCTCAATGGGACGGGGAATAAAAACCCTTTGATTTGAAGAAAGAAGTGTTTGCGTTTATATTCATAAAGGCACAACTACCACCCTCCAAGGGCCTTGCAATACAGGAGGCTATCGCTTGGCCAGAGGAGGTGTGACAACTGTTACTGATACATTTCATCTCTCTGATCACCTTTGTGTCCTGGCTTCTGGTCCACAAAAAGGAGTGGCCGCTTCCAAAGCGACCATTGCGCACTGGATCAACCAGACCATTGAGTCTGCTTATATTTTATTGAAAAAGCCTGTGTCCATAGGTCTTCGGGCACATTCTGCACAGGCCCAGGCTATCCTCTTGGGCAGAATGCGCATGGGTAGCTCCACTAGATATTTGCAGGGTGGCCACCTGGTCCTCCCTCTCTACATTTGCACGTCACTATTGTTTGGATGCCCAAGCTGGAGAAGCAGCTTGCTTTGGAGCGTCTGTCTTCGCTGTAGCTGTTTCTTCCTCCCTTGGAGTGGTTTAGCTATGATACTCCCCACTAGTCTGGGCTGGTCTAGCAGGATGTATTTGGAAGGAGAAATTTTACTTCCCGATTAATTTCCTTTCCTGGAATCCTGCTAGACCAGTCCAGGACCTGCCCCTCTAAACTGTTTAGTCTGTCGCCTAACTGAAACTCTCTCTTTACATATCGGTAACATTGCTGTACCTCACCATGTACATACGTCCTTGGCCTGCAGATCCTGTTTCACATTGTTCAGTTTAGCTTGTTATAGGAGTTATTCATTTATGAACTCATTTTTGGTCTGGTTCTGTGCTTCCTTGGCTTTTGAACTCCTGCTGCTTGTTATGGCTATACTGAAGCTCCCTTTGGGGGGATGAGTTTTTATACCAAGGGTGATGTCACAAAGCTTCAGGAAGTTTTCTCTGTCTCACTATCTGCTGGCAGGGGAACACAATCCACTAGTTTGGACTGGTCTAGCAGGATTCCAGGAAATGAAATTATCGGTAAGTAAAATTTCTCCATCTTTTCAAAATTCTTAAACTGGTTCAGTAAAGTGTATTACAGCATATAAAGATTCTTGTTTATCTCAAGATCCAAGCAGTTACTTAAACTCCCTCCCTTTTATAAGACCATTGCTAGAGTACATTTTTCAGTTTTGAGAAAAGGTGTGTAT
Source organism: Ichthyophis bannanicus (assembly GCA_033557465.1). Lineage (NCBI taxonomy): Eukaryota > Metazoa > Chordata > Amphibia > Gymnophiona > Ichthyophiidae > Ichthyophis > Ichthyophis bannanicus. Next base: position 39,910,952 of record CM066035.1, read on the forward strand.
TTGATTCCTACTGTTTTTGTTTGTTTTTTCTTCTCTTCCGTTTCTTTTCTTCTCTTCCTGAATTTCCCCGTTCTATCAAGAGTACTTTTAAACCAGATATTTTTTTGCTATAGCCACCACCTCCTCCACCCCTAGGTGATCTGTAGCCTTGCCTTTTGTATTCAGAAAGCAATGTGACAAATCTCAGAATGTGGGAAGGGATTTTAATAACCAGGAGTCAATTTTATTCCTAAAGGATTAGAATTAGTTATGAGATGTGCCTGACTTTCATACCTGTCTCTCATACCTGGATTGAGACCTCTCCATCCTCAAACTTAATTTTTATGTTACAAGAGATATATTTGACAACTGAGATTAAAACAAGACCTTCAATGCCTAGAAGCTCTACAGATGTATGAGCTGTGCAGCTTATAAAGCTAGTCGTGATACTATTTACAGGGCTTACCAAAGGATGGCCATACAGATCCCTCAGATATAGAGTAGTCTTGAAAACTGATGAACAGCAGCCTACTAAAACTCTAGTTTAAAGTAGATAATAGAAGTAACAGGATGCTGAAATGTCAAAAGATTCTCTCTCTTTTTTTTTAAGGCTTCTAAAAAGTTAAAGATGAAGAAAAACAAAGCCCTATACGACATACCAGGACCTCCTGCTGACTTTTCATTCAAATGCATCAACAGCATGCAAGGTAGAGTGACATTTTTTTTAGACCTTACGTAGTGTGGGGTACAGATTGCGTGCATGGGATGAGAGACTTCACCTGTGAAATTATAACGATCAAGGCATTAAGTGCTATTTTTATTTAATAATTTTCTGCTTCGGATATGTCATAGGGCTGTGTCACATCCCTACACTTGCATTTTACATATATAGTAAATAGCATTCTGCAGGAACAAGCAGGAAGTCAACCCTCCTCACATATGGGCGATGTCAGTGTCGATGGAGCCCTTGCAAAGCATTTCCCCAGCTTTCAAAGAAAGCCTTTGGGACATGCTACTAACCATGCCTGGTCCCCTTCCCACCCAAGGGTGCTATCTTGCTCAGTCTTATTTCCACAGAGCTCAACGGACATCTTTTCCTGTTCCCCCGGAAAAAATCCTTGCTGATTATCCTTAAAAGTTAGCTTTCCTGACTTGCGTACCACGTCCTCTTCCTGCCTCGAGCCAACGCCGAGCTCGGTGCTGTTCTCGGCCCCTTTTCATTTTTTGATTGAGGCCTGCCTCGACCAGTGTTCTTTCCTTTTTTCGCCCAGTGGTCTTGACTCCGTTCGGGTGCTTCCCACCATGTCCCCCGGTGGGTTAAAAAAATGTGACTGCTGCAGTCAAACCATATCAGTGACCGACACCCATGACTACTGCCTGCGTCCGGACCATGACAGCACCTCCTGTGACCTCTGCCAGGCCATGATGCCTAAGACCAACAAAAAGAGATCGGAGTTGCAGGAAAAACTGTTCCCCAGATCCGACTCGGCCCCGGCCTCCCTGATGCCGAGCTCCAAGCCCAGCACTTCCCATGAGGTCCGAACATCCTCGGAGTCCTGTGGCAGCGGCTCCTCTGAGAAGATTTTTGACCCTGAGAAAAAGAAGAAAAAGTCCTCGACGTCCGCCAAGGTTGCACCGGAGAAACCTACTCAAACCACTTGAAGGGACTTAAGTGGCTCCGAGAAGCACCCTACCAAGATCCTCAAGAAGGATTCCTTGGCTGGCGGAGTCCATACAAGGTTCCTTGAGGCTGTAGTCCTCATCAAGGATGCACTTGTGAGAGTGCCAGTTCCATGCCCAAGATCCTTGGTGCCCATGCCAAAAGCTGTGGAGCCTTCTGGCTTGGAAATCAGAATGGCGGCCCTGGAGCAGAATATCACTGCTATCCTGACTCTGCAGCAGGCAATGATATCTGTTTCATCTGCATCATCTGCCCCAATGACAGGACCCCCAACTGCGAGGGAGTCATCGGTCATTGAGCCGAGCTCCGAGCGCCACCAGCCTCGGGTAAGCCCTCTGTGCTGGTCGAGGTCCCAGTCCTGTTCCTCAGGCATCTGATCCTCCCTGGCTAGTTTCTGCAACTTGGATCCCAGGTCCTCCGGAGGCCACTGACCCCTCGGCACCAGCCTCAAAACAATGAGTCGCAGGGCCTCGGATTCATCGTCACCACTTGACTCAGAGTGGGAGACCGATGACGAGGCATCCCCAGAAACTAATCGGCACCGAGATATTCCCTCAGACCTGTCTCTCCCAGCGCCCCGGTGCCACTCTCCTCTGGAGGACATGGCCTTCCATGACTTTGTCAAGGACATGGCCAAAGCCTCTTAGTGCAGACCAAAGTGGAGGAAGACCCACACACCGAGGAGTTGGAGATCCTCCAATATGAGTCTCCACCCAAGGAAACCCTCATGGTGCCTGTGCAGCCGATCCTCAAGCGGCCATTGCTCAGAATGTGGGAGAGACCGGCATCGGTACCAGTGGTGAGCCAGCCCTTCAATGCCATGTACTGTGTCCAGAAGGGCCAGGGGATCCACAAACTCCAGCTCCCACATAAATCCATGGTCGTCAAGTCGACCATGCAAAAACGTAAGTCAAAAGACCCACTCCTCCATTCCCCCAGGAAGGGAGGTCAGAGGCCTCAACGCCTTCGGGCACAAGTGTTACCAGGGCTCAATGCTGGAGTGCCGGATCCAAGCCTATGAATTATACATAGGTATGCACCTGAAGGCTCTAACCCAGGAGCTGTCAGGGTTTTCGGCTGGTCTTGTCGGGGAGCCCCTCCAACGGTTCCAGTCCCTGACCTCTGGGATCAAGGACTGCTCCAAGTTCCTCTCCCGAGCAGCCTATGATGGCTTTGCATTAGTGGCTCAAGTCACAGCAGCCAGCATCAGGCTCACCGGTCTGTAGTTTCCCGGATCACACCTGGAACCCTTTTTAAAAATTGGTGTTACATTGGCGATCCTCCAATCTTCAGGTATTACAGATGATGTTCGACGACATTTTCCCCAAGGCAGCCCCAGGGTCCCTGGTGGCACCTCACCCTGCCAATCCACTGCTTGCGGAGTCCCCCGCAGTGACCCCACGGCCCCGGTGTCACTCTGATCAGGGTTCGTCCTAGCTGGAACGGTGAAAGAAGAAGACCTCAAAGTCGATGTCGGGGGCTCCAGACAAGCGCAAGCAGTCTCATGCTCGTTCCCTTAGCCCTCCCCGGTGTTCTTGAGTCATACAAGGAGCGGCCTCAAAAGGTACCTCGTACGGACACAGAGGGCTCCGGCGATGGTGCCCGGTCTCCTGAGGGTCGTCCCGGTGAGGACCCCCTCTCCTCCTCCACGCCAGACCCAGTAACCCCGATGTCGACGTCACAGGGACCCACTCCTGAGTGGGAGTCCCGTATGCTGGCACTGGAGTGCAGCGTTTCTGCCTTCCTTGATGCTCAGCAGGCACTTTTGCCCGGCATGGCTGGTTTGCGCCCCAAGACTGAGGGTCACCCGACTGGGGTCCCAAAAACTGCCTTGGAAACCCCCGAGAGCCATGAGCCGTGAGCCTCGTGAGAGTCCTCGGCATTGGTCTCGCTCGCCGCCCTGTTCCTTGGGGGCAAAGTCTTCCAGAGCCATTGCCCCCGGCTCCAAGTGAGCCTCGGCCACAGAGTGCGGGGATCAGCCCGACTCAGAGTCCTTCTCAGACCTCTCGGGCTGGGAATCGGACGGGGACACTTCCCCGGAGACTCGCACCCATAGGGATCTCTCCTCTGACCCATCCCCGCCTACGGTCGCCTCACGAGGACACCTTTCCTGACCATGTCCCTCCACCCTTCTTTCCCGGGGAGCCCATTCAGTTCCTCCTGCACCAGACCTTGCTGAGACAAGAGCTCACGGTCCTTCTAAAAAACAGAGGTTTGGAGCCTATTCCACACCATGCAAAGGGCAGAGAGTTTTTACTCCCTGGTCCCCAAGAGAACAGGGGGCCTGAAACCAATCTTGGATCTGCGAAAACAAGTTTCTGGTGCGGGAGAAGTTCAAGATGCTCTCCCTTGGAACACTGCTGCCCTACCTCCAGCAGGGAGATTGGCTATGCTCCTTGGATCTATCTGAAGGATGTACATACCCACATTCTGATCTACCCAAGTCACCAGCAGTACCTCAGGTTCATGGTAGGATGCGACCACTACCAGTACAGGGTACTCCCCTTCAGCCTCGCCTCTGCCCCAAGAATCTTCAAGTGCCTGACAATGGTGGCGACCTATCTCCGTCTCCATGGGGCCTTTGTCTTCCCCTACCTCGACGACCGGCTTGTCAAGGGGGACACAGCCTCAGAGGCTGGACAGGCCACTGGCCACACCATTCAGGTGTTACAGTACTTGGGCTTCATGATAAATTATCCAAAGTCCAACCTCATTCTAACGCAGGCTCTGGAGTTCATTGGGACCCATTTGGACTGCATGCAGGCCAGGACTTTCCTTCTCTTCGACAGGACAGATCGCCTCATGGCCGAGGTACAGAGGCATCACGCTATGTCAGCTCAAGTGCTCCTCTGCCTCTTGGGCTACATGGCCTCCACGGTCCATGTAGTCCCCAATGCACGCCTCCACATGTGAGTGGCTTAGTGGTGCCTCCGGTCCCAGTGGACCTAGGCCACAGACAGGCTTCAGGACAGGGTCACCGTTTCCCACCAGCTCACGGAGTCCCTCACCTGGTGGAAGGACGCCCAGCATCTGCGGGTGAGCATGTCCTTCCAGTTCCCGATCCCCTGTAGGATCCTCATGATGGATGCTGACTGGTTGGGGTGCCCACTGTGAGGAACACCCAAGGGACTTGATCCTACTAGGAGAGCCAGCAGCAGATCAATCTGCTCGAGCTCCGAGCCATTTCCCTCGCCATGAGGGTCTTCCGACACCGCCTGTGGCACCAGTCGGTCCTCATCCAGACAGGCAACCAGGTCACGATGTTCTACGTGAATAAGCAGGGCAGCACAGGCTCCTACCCCCTCTGTCAAAATTCTGTGGCCCTTTGATCCATTACGGTCAGCCAGGGAATGCTCCTTAGGACTGTCTACCTTCCAGGCCAGGACAAAGTCCTGGCGGACAGGCTAAGCAGGATCCCCCAACCAAATGAGTGGCGTCTGGACCCCGAGGTAATTCTTGGACTCTTCTGGCTATGGGGAACCCCCCATCATGGACCTCTTTGCCAGCCCAGACAATTCTCAGCTGCCCTGGTTCTGCAGCCCTCAAGCCCATCCCTCCCGGGTGGCTGCCAACACTTTCCTTCTCTCGTGCATTTGCCCCATTCCACTCATTGCTCAGACCCTCTTCAAGCTCTGCGTGACAAGGTGTCAATCATCCTGGTAGCCCTGACAGCCGTGGTTCCCCCTGCTGCTCCGTCTCTCGCTGGAGCCCTCGGTTTCCATCTGGAGCTCTCCAGGACTCCTGACACAGGAAGAGGGCTCGATCCTTCATCCCAACCCAGGAACCCTGTCCCTCACGGCATGGCGGCTGAGCGGGTCACCGTAGCCTCACTACACCTTCCCATGGAGGTGGAAGAAATCATCCTGGCCTCTCACAAGGATTCCACAAGATGGGCTTATGCCTTCAAGTGGCGGCAGTTTGCTGTGTGTGCACGGAGTACCGCCTTGACCCATTCTCTTGCCCAGTGCTTTTGGTCCTTCAGTATCTCCTCCACCTATCGCAGTCTGGGCTTAAGTCTAACTCCGTCAGGGTGCATATCAGCTCTCTCTCGGCTAATCATTACCCCACTGAGGGCAAGCCCCTCTCTATGCAGCCCCTCCTCACCAGGTTTATGTGGGCCCTATTGCTTTCCAGACCTCCCTTGCAGCCGTCACCAGTGGAATGGGATCTCAATATGATCCTGGCGCAGCTCACCAAGCCACCATTCGAGCCCTTGGCTACCTGCTCCCTCAGCCACCTGTCCTGAAAGGTCGCCTTCCTCATGGCGCTCACCTCGGCTCGCAGGGTCAGTGAACTCCAGGCATTGGTGGCCGAGCCCCCCTACACTAGGTTCTACAGGAACAGGGTGGTGCTCCACACTCACCCCAAGTTCCTACCGAATGTAGTCTCCGACTTCCACCACAGTCAGGAGTTGGTTCTCCCTACCTTCTCGTGGCCTCACGCCGAAGCTGCATCAGCCGTCCTCCATACCTTGGACTGCAAATGAGCCCTGTCCTTTTACTTACAATGGACCCAGAGCCACCATAAAGCCTTCAACCTTTTTGTTTCCTTTGACCCCAGCCACATGGGGCAGGCGGACCATATCCGTCTAGGTGGCGGATTGCATCGCCTTCGCTCATAGCCATGCCAGAGTCCCCCTGGAGCGGCTAGTCACGGCGCACAATGTCAGGGCAATAGCAACCTCAGTCGCGAACCTCCGGTTGGTGCCGATGGCTGACATCTGCCGGGCCGCCACCTGGTCCTCTGTCCACACCTTTGCAGCCCACTATTGTCTGGAGAAGGAGTCCTGACAGGACAGCGCCTTCGGCCAGGCTGTACTCCATAATCCCTTTGGGGTTTAGGTAACTCCTGCCCTCTGACTCTTCTTGTTCAGGCTACCGGAGCCATGGTTCTCCCTGGATACTGGGGTCCTCAGAGTCTGCCTTCAGTTTTGCTTGCGGCTATTCACGGCCGGGCCGTGGTTTTTCTACTGGTCCTCGGTAGCCTGGAGCTAGGGAGTCCCGCATGTGAGGACTGACTTCCCGCTTGTTCCTGGAGAAAGCGTAGTTACTCACCTGTAACAGGTGTTCTCCAGGGACAGCAGGAATCAGTCCTCCAACCCTCATAGCTTTAGCTATGGCATCTGACTGATCAAGATGCATGTGTGGTGGCATCTCCCAAAGGCTTTCTTTGAAAACTGGGGAAATGCTTCCACGAGTGCTCGGTTGAGGCCGACATCACACATATGTGAGGACTGATTCCTGCTGTCCCTGGATAAAGTGTAGTTACTCATCTGTATCAGGTGTTCTCCAGGGACAGCAGGAATCAGTCCTCACAACCCTCCCTCCTCCACTGGAAGTTGCCTCCCTTCCTTATTTTTTCACTACCGTCCTAGCTATGTCATCTGATTGAGCAAGATAGCATCCTTGAGTGGGAAGGGGACCATGCATGCGTGGTAGCATGTCCCAGACGCTTTCTTTGAAAGCTGGGGAAATGCTCCGCGCAGGCTCCGTCAGCACCAACACCACTCATATGTGAGGATTGATTCCTACTATCCCTGGAGAACACCTGTTACAGGTGAGTAACTACGCTTTTGTGTAGCTAGGTTAAAATTTTGCTTTCTAAAGAAGTTAGCACCCTATTCTGGTAAAGAAATATGCTTGCCAGGAGGAGGGAGGAGAGATACTACCAGAACAAATTTGCTTATGCCACTTGTACTATACCCAGGCAGCGAAAGATGAGTTGGGGGGGGGGATTAGCTAGTATCTAGCAAGGTCCTAACACAGGTGTCTTCCCCCCCCCCCCCCACTCTGAGATTCTTCTAATTTTACCTCTCAGCTGCTTGGGGATTACCAGTGGTACCTTGGGGAACCTTTTCTCCTCACGCAACATGTCTAATCTTATCCATATCCCTCTCCTTTCCCTTTCCACTCTCGCCCTTTCTCATGTGTCGGAGATATCAACCCCAATCCTGGCTCCCCTAGATTTCGGTTTCACTCTGAGAAGAGATCCTCACGCAACATGTCTAATCTTATCCATATCTCTCTCCGTTCCCCTTCCACTCTCCCTTTCTCATGTGCCTTATGGAATGCACACTGTCTCTAATAAACTCGCTTTTACTCATGATCTCTTTATCTCTAATGCTCTACATCTTCTTGCCCTAACTGAGACCTGGCTCCTCCCAGATGATACCGCATCTACTGCTGCCCTCTGCCACGGGAGCTATCAGTTCTCCCACACACCTCGTCCCACTGGCCGTGGTGGGGATGTTGGGCTTCTACTTTCTCCCTCTTGTCAATTCCAACCCTTCCTGCTGCCTCAGTCTCACTCCTTTCTCTCTTTCGAAGTCCACTCCTTCCGCCTCTTCACTCCACTTCCTCTCCGGGTAGCTGTTATTTATCGACCTCCAGACAAGTCTGCATCAACCTTTCTCACTGACTTTGACTTGTGGCTTTCCTTCTTTCTGGATTCCTCTTCCCCCACTCTTATTCTTGGGGATTTTAACATTCATGTCGATAACCCCTTTGATCCACATGCTTTAAAGCTCCTCTCCCTCACCTTCTTGTTTGACCTCAAACTTTGTTCCACTGCCCCCACTCACCAACATGGCCACTGCCTGGACCTGATATTTTTCTCTAGTTCCTTACCTTCGAACTTCCGTAGCTCAGTTCTTCCCTTATCTGACCATCACCTTTTAAGCTTTAATCTTCATCTCCCGCTGCCTCAGCCTCATCCTGTCTTCTCCAACCTATTTAGAAGCCTTCATGCTATTGATCCCTTGACTCTCTCTTCCACCATTTCCATTTATTTATTTATTTATTTTAATTCTCTTATATACCGTGCTATTCTGCATCTTTCTTCCAGTTTGTCATCCAAATCTGTCGACGAGGCAGTAACTTCCTATAATGCCGCACTCTACTCGGCTCTGGATGCTCTCGCTCCGCCCATGCCACATCCTGTGAGACGTTCTGCACCCCAGCCCTGGCTTTCATCCATTACCCGCTATCTGCGTTCCTGTGCCCATTCTGCTGAGCGTGCTTGGCTCAAATCCTGCTCCCCTGAGGACTTTCTAAACTTCAAATTCATGCTTGTCTCCTTCCAGTCAGCCATAGCTCTTGCTAAACAAGACTACTATGTCCATCTGACTAACTCTCTTGCCTCTGATCCTCGCCATCTCTTTACTACTCTCAGCTCTCTCCTTTTAAGTGCCTCCGCCTCTGATCCCTCCCTCCCTCCCTTTCTGCCCAAATCCTGACTATTTCCATGACAAAATCCACAAGATCACCCTCAAATTCCCCACAAACTCGGCTATTTCTCCTCCTCCCCCTCTCCACTCCCAACTCTCCCCCCCCCCTTCCCTTGTTACCCTCTCTTCCTTTCCTGTCATCTTTGAAGAGGAAACTGCTACCCTCTCCCTTTCCTGTCATCTCTAATGAGGAAACTGCACACCTTCTTTCTTCCTCCAAACTCATCACCTGCTCCTCTGATCCTATTCCCACCCGTCTCCTAAGCCCCATCTCCTCCACCATTGTCCCTTCCATCTCTCATATTCTCAACCTTTCGCTGTCCACTGCAACTGTCCCTTGCAGACTTCAAGCATGCTGTGGTCACACCTCTCCTCAAGAAACCATCTTTTGATCCCACCTGTCCTTCTAATTATCGACCCATCTCTCTCCTTCCCTTCATTTCTAAACTACTAGTTTCACCGCCGCTGCCTCGACATCCTCTCCTCTCATGCCCTCCTGGATCCCTTACAGTCTGGCTTTCGTCCTTTACACTCTACTGAAACGGCTCTTGTTAAAGTCTCCAGTGACTTGTTCCTGGCTAATTCTAAGGGCCTGTACTCTGTCCTCATCCTTCTTGACCTCTCTGCTGCTTTTGACACCATTGACCACAATCTTCTCCTCGATACCCTGTCCTCACTTGGCTTTAAGGGCTCTGTACTATCCTGGTTCTCCTCCTATCTCTCCCATCGCTCCTTCAGTGTGTGTTCTGGTGGCTCCTCCTCCTCTGCTACCCCACTCCCAGTCGGTGTACCCCAAGAATCTGTCTTGGGTCCCCTCCTTTTCTCTCTCTATATCCAGTCCCTTGGTGCGCTCATCTCTTCCCATGGCTTTCAGTACCATCTATATGCTGATGACTCCTACCTCTCTACGCCTGAACTCTCTCCAGCAATCCAGACCCTGATCCCTGCCTGCCTTTCTGACATTGCTGCCTGGATGTCTCACCACCGCTTGAAATTGAACATGGCCAAGACTGAACTTCTTATCTTTTCCCCTAAAACCTCCCTTCCTCTTCCTCCTTTCTCAGTCTCTGTGGATGGCTCTGTACTCCTTCCTCGGCCCGCAATCTGGGGATTGTCTTTGACTCCTCTCTCTCTTTCTCCACACATATCCATCTCATAGCTAAGACCTGCCGTTTCTTTCTCTATAACATTAGCAAAATCCGCCCTTTCCTTTCTGAACACACTACTAAAACACTTATCCACACCTTAATCACCTTCCCGTCTTGACTACTGTAACCTACTCCTTGCTGGTCTCCCTTTGAATCATCTCTCTCCCCTTCAATCTGTTCAACACTCCACTGTACAGCTAATCTTCCACCAGCCTTGTCATGCCCATATTACTCCTCTTCTCAAGTCACCTAACTGGCTCCCTATCCGTTTCTGCATCCAGGTCAAACTTATCCTGCTGACCTATAAATGCATTCACTCTGCGGCTCCTCAGTACCTTTCTTCCCTTATTCCTCCTTACAACCCCACTCACGAACTCTGCTCCTCTAGCCAACTGCTTCTATCTGTGCCCTTCTCTTCTACTGCCAACTCCAGACTTCGCTCCTTTCACCTTGCTGCACCTTACGCCTGGAACAAACTACCTCTGTCTGTACGCCAGGCACCTTCTCTAACCCTCTTCAAATCCTGGTTGAAAGCTCACCTCTTCACTGCTGCTTTTGGATCTTGACTCTTCTGATCTCCTTTTCTTTCCCCTGGTTTTACCCTGCCTACACCGTCTGTGTTTTGTCTTGACTAGATTATAAGCTCTGATGAGCAGGGATTGTCTCTTACATGTCTGTGCAGCGCTGCGTACGACTGGTAGCGCTATACAAATGCTCAGTAGTAGCAGTAGTAAATTCTGTAAACCTCAGAGCATAGCAAATAATGACACAGAAAATTAATAGATCAAGACATTATTACAGAAATCAATTTAAAATAAGTGTCAGGACCCCAGCCAAGACATAGGCAGCCTCCATGGTTTTGGAATCCTTTGAGGATAACCAGTGGCAAAGAATGCAAAGTCATCAGAGTATTTCAAAGGCAAGTTTAATGACACTACCTTGAATATTTATTTGTTTCGCTTTATCCTTTAGTCAAAGCTGTTTGCAGCATAGCAAGGTAACTGTTTACATTATAACATGATAAAAGTTGCCCGTTAATGTTATATATATCTGAGAATTTATATATATGATAAAATATTACGGGATTAGGTGGCAAGGTAGCATAAACTTGAATGTTAACATTACATAGGGTAGTCGGTGGATAGTGGGGTAAGGTCGAATGGTTGAGGGATAAGTTGAGTTCCTTATCGTCCCTCCAGTTCAGTCCCTCAACTCTGGGTAATGCACTTCCTCCTGCAGCATGGAGACTGGGCAAGTCAAACTTGTGACATTACTGTGCATATCCTGCTGGCACCCCCACCAGCTTCCAGTGTGCTCAATCTCCATGCAGCAAGAGGTACTGAGCCTAGGTGCTGGGCTCACTAGAGGAGCAGATAAGGAGCTTTAGACAGGTTGGATAGGGCATTTAGATTTTCTTTTCCCCTATAATATTTTTTCCTTTCCTTTGATTGTAGATTACCCACAGACCTTGCCTTTTTTTACTTTAATCAGGAAGCTGCTTTCTCCCTCCCGTTTGCTTCTGTTTACCTTTAGCCTGCCTTTCCCTCCTTGTTTGCACAGAGGGGAGTTGTTCAGCAGGTTTTTATTTTCTGACCTGATCAGTTTTTCTGCTCAGCTGATTCCTGTCAGAAGCTTGTATCGGGGTTTCTCCCTGCTACTGCAGCCAGCTGACAGGATTTCTCAGCAGTGCTGTTTTCAGTTTGTTAATGGTGATTTTCAAGATACAGAAAGGATCTGAAGGACTCTGATGTTAAGGTGAGTGCTCCGATCATTTTTATTGCTGTCAGGAGAATGTTTGGAGCCTGTTACAGCATGAGACACACTTTTTGACGGTTTGCAGTGCTGCGGGCCGTTTTTCCAACGTTTTTTTTTTTTTCACGGAGCTGTTTTTTCCTTCCAAACTGCTGTAATTGCTTAAATGATTTAGTCTTTGGTTAAATTTAAATTAATTTTGATTGAATTTGATGGTTTTTGATGTGTTTGTTTGCTTTAGATGGTTTTGAAGATTCCTTAAATTTTTATCTCTCAGTGTTTTGAGCTCTTAAAGGGCCAGTACATTTAAAAAAAAAAAAAAAGTAAAAGATCAGTTCCTTATCGTTCGTCCAGTTTAGTCCTCCACCTCTGGGTTGTGCACCTCTTCCTGCAGCTTGGAGACTGGACATGTCAAAGTTGTGACATCACTGGATATAGCCTGCTGGTATCTCCCCATCAGCCTCCAGTGTGTCCAGTCTCCATGCAGCAGGAGGACATAGTGAGCCTAGCTTCTGGGCTCACTTGGGGGGAACAGATAAGGAGCATTTAGTGTGACAAATTCTATTCTGATTTTACTCTTGATTTTACCTTTAATTTACTTTTAATTTTACTTTTAATTCAGTTACCTTTGGTTAATTGGCAATCAGGGATTAGTTCCCTTTAGTTAGGAGCAAATTTCCTTATTTACAGTAATTTTAAATTTGAGCCTGGCTCTTTAAATTAGTAGCAGCTCTCGCCTTCCCTCCTTCTCAGTTATTTTCACTTGCTACAGGCATTTGCCGGTGCGGATCTCTCTCCCTTGACTGTACGGGAGAGAGCTCCGGGACCCGTACAGCCACACTGAAGCTGTGTGAGACGGAGCCTCTCCGTTGTTGCGGGATTTTAATTTTACTCTGTGGAACCGGCTGAGCGATCCTCACCGTGGCTGCCAGGCGCATCAGCGCAGCTTGAGGATCGGAGGAATTCAAGGTGGTAGGAGCAGGCTGTGTGGCTTTCTGCCCTGCAGGTAAGGCCTTCGGGCTCTGTCGGTCTACTGAGGCCTCCTTTTTGCAGCGGCTGTTGTTCTTGGCGCCAAAATTCTTTGGCGAAGGGGCGGCCATTTTCTCTCTAGGTATTTGGACCGCATGGCGAGAGCTGCAGGGAGCTGCCTGTGTGAGGAAGACAACAGGCAGAATAGTTAGTTTTTTGGGCCTAGTGTTTCTTTCTTTTGTTGGTAGTATTTTTGAGGCTTGGGGGGGGGTTCTTCAGCCTTAAGGGGGCTGTTGTCAGTCCTCTTTATTTTTAAGTTTATTCTTAGTTTTATAGGACAGCAGTTTTGGCATTGATCCCTGATACCACATGTTCTTTCCCTCCTAATCATATCTCTGAGGAGCATGTTAAGTCCCAGGATATTAGGCAAATTGCCAGTTTTTAGGCTCAAGAACAGAGCCCTAACTTGTAGTTGGAAGGAGGAACCGCCTGGAAATGTGCTTTTATGTATTCTATAGTGAAAGTTGCCCAAAATTCACAGGGACAGATTTAGGAAACCTTAGGATATAAAAAAAAAAATAGACTGACAGTTAAACTGTCAACCAAGAAGTGCCTGTGCTACGGTCTATGGCCACCAGAGGGCAGCTGGTACACTCCATAGTGCCTTTCTATGACTGTGTGTATGCAGCCATCAAATTGATCATTCTCTGCAAGTCAGGGAACAAATACCCACAAAGCCACCTCATGGGCTCTCAGGGGTTAGTGACTAAACAAGCAGCTGTAATGTAATGTGGGGTTTCTAGTCCTACAGGTGCTCCTTGTGGTCTGGGGCAAGCCACTTAACTTTTTTACAGGGAACAGGGGCTATGGAGGGTTATCTCCAAGTTATAATGCCCTGTTCAATGTAATTTGTTTGTTCAATGTAAACCGCACTGATGCAGAATAGTGCGGTGTATATAAGAGAATGTAAATAAATAAAATAAATAAATAATGTTCTGCAAATCAAGATTAACATAAGAACATAAGATATGCCATACTGGGTCAGACCAAGGTCCATCAAGCCCAGTATTCTGTTTCCAACAATGGCCAATCTAGGTCATATGTACCTAGCAGTTTCCCCAAGGGACACAGGTTCCACAATGCTTGTATTGGTTCAAGCATTGATATCCTGGGTCCCTTCTTAATAATGGTTTATGGACCTTTCCTCCAGGAACTTGTCCAAACCTTTTTTAAACCCAGCTACACTAACAGCCTTTACTACATCCTCCGGTAACAAATTCCAGAGTTTGATTACACGTTGAGTGAAAAAATATTATCTTTTATTAGTCTTAAATAGTTTACCCTGTAGCTTCATTGCATGTCCCCTAGTCTTTCTATATTCTGATAAGGTAAACAATCGATCTACATTTACCCGTTCCACTCCGTTCATTAATTTATAGACTTCTATCATATCTCCCCTCAGCCGTCTCTTTTCCAGGTTAAAGAGCCCTAACCTTTTTAGCTTTTCTTCATAGGAGTATCCTTCTATCCCCTTTACCATTTTGGTGGCTCGTCTCTGAACCTTATCTAAAATCGCTATATCCTTTTTAAGATACGGTGACCAGAATCGCACACAATATTCAAGGTGCGGTCTCACCTTATATTATATGACCAAGATTTAAAATATAAAATTGTATTACTCATCAGGTTCACACAGGCAGCAACCTCTAAGACCTCCATTTGCAAGGTTGTCGGTGTATCCCACTGCTATTTCTCTGACTGCAGGAAGGCCGGGGGGGGGGGGGGTGCCTGTGTGTTTCATAGCTCCACTTAGCATGCCCTTCCCAGGAACTTCTCATCTATTTCTAGAGCAGGATTTCATTTCATTTCATTTCTCTGGTTATGGTTAATGCACAGCGTTAAGGGGCTGTGTTCGAAGGCTTGGGTCCCACGGACTTCGGTGGGATTTCAAAAAGAAAAAGAAACTCTTTAGTGAGAGATAGCCTTGTTCATTTTTAGCTAACACTGTTGATTTATTCAGTGGCCTTTTGCGTCCTGAACCCCAAGGTCAGGACACTGTTTGCTTCCAGGGGTTCTACTTTCTATTTTGCTCTTCAGCTCCCTGGCAGACACAGCAGGCTGGCAGGGGGGTGCGCAACACGTCCTGCAATGCTGAATCCCTCAGGATAAGGGGGGAAGGAAAGCTGGGTGCAGCGGGGGCTTTTAGCTTCTTGCAAAGCTATAGGAGCAGTTCGGGTAATTTTAGCTGATCCGCCGACTCCAATGAAATCAAAGCAGAAACTTGGTTTTTGGAGTCCTATACTTAAAAAAAAAAAAAAGATTTACAAGAATCTCCTTCCGCTATCCATAGAAGGTCCTATAACGCGTTAAAGTCGGTTTATATGGCAGGGTAATATTTTGGCTTAGCTGCTGTGATACAGCACTATGATGCGCTGTAAACATATTCATGTTACAAGAAATTATGGTGATAACTTTCCTGGACAGTTGTAACAGGTGCTTGGGTGAGCGCCATGGCCAGTCCACAGATGTGGAATGCTCTGCCATAAGCATTATGTCATGAGAGGGGTTTTATAGTTGTGTGGTTTCTTAATGGAAAATATTCCCGTTTAGTTTGGCTTTGCCCAAATTATAAGATTTTACGATAGATTTGTAATGTCTTAATTTTGGCTATATGTGGTTTAATTTTACATATGGAAAAGGCAGCTCAGCGGAGAGAAGTTGCAAAATAGAACTCTAGCCTTTGAAGCTATCTATGCTCCCATTCCATTTATCAGAGGTTCTCCAGTACGGAGAGTCTCTGCTAGTGTTCAGCAAATGCCTTCATGGGGGCCAGAAGCACGCAGCCAGGCTAGTTCTCTAGCAGCAATGGCAGCAGCTCAGATTCTAGTAGGCATACATCATATGCTGGGCTTACAAGATGGCTTCCATGCTGATCGGCATCAGCCAAGATGTCTGCCGGTTTATTTTATTTATTTATTTATTTATTTAACAGTTTTTATATACCACACTATTCATCATCAGTGCGGTTTACATTAAACAACATACCTGTCAATATATAACTGATCTAGGTTTACAGATAACAGGGAAGGTAAACTGTGGAGTCAGCCTGGATGAGGGACCATGCGTTCTCTGGAAAATGCCCTGCATACACCGAATCGTTTCAATTCGATCAGCTAATGGCAGGGCACAAGGCACTCTCGCATGCTTTTTTTTGCTTCAGTGATCTAAAAGTGGAGTCTTTACCAGGTGGTATAATGGCAACTTGTCTGCAGTTTCTTGGCTTCTTCATTGCTGACTCAATTGCCACTGCGGAATGAGAAAGCTGTATTTCCTAACACCAGGTGCTAGTTGAACTTAAACTATAAAGTCCATCTTTGTGCAGTCAGACGGAATGGGGCGTTACTCTAGCAGGAAGGCCGTGGATTAGTATGCCTGTGTTTGGGAGTTCTTTCTACTTCATATTGTTGGCACGGAAAGAGCGTCTCTTAACATATGCTGAAGGAATTTTTGGTTAAGAGATGTCTTTGTGAAAAAAAAAAAAAGTATTCAGCTGTCCTGAATTCGCCTGTTCTTGTTTGACATTTTGAGGCTAAGCAGGGGCAGGCCTGGGTACTACGTGGGTGGGTGCACACCTTGCACTACCAAGGGGTGTGGACTCAATGTATGGAAGGGAGCCCTATCAATCTTCTTTAGTGCAAGATAGGAAAGTAGATGGTTCACTGAAGCGATCGTTGGGGGCAATGCACTGTCCTTACAAGCTCCCATTTGTGGAGCCTGGGGAGGCGAGAGCATGCTTCAAGTGGTCGCAGTGTTTACGGCAGTCTACTGGCCTGGAACAGGAAAGGATCAGGGAGTTGAATCGACTAGAGCCTGATTTGCTTTATGTGGTAAATGTGCATTCTCCAGGACCAAGCAGGAAGTCAGTCCTCACATATGGGTGTCATCGGCGCCGATGAAGCCCCAGCGGAGCATTTCCCCAGCTTTCTATGAAAGCCTTTGGGAATGCAGGCACGCATGCACGGTTCCCTTCCCGCCTAAAGGTGCCATCTTACCTCAGTCTCTTTTTTTCCATGAAGCCCACCGGACGTGTGTCCTGTTCTTCTGGTTAAAATTAGATTTTTTTTGGCGATTTTTGCTATTTTTTTCTCCCGGTTCGATGCCGGTTCCCCTCCCGCCGGGTTCGGTACACCGGTATCGAGCCCGATTCTTCTTTTTCGGTTTTTGCCCTTCGTGACTGGCGTTCGCGCCCTTTTTTCCATTTTTCCCTGGAAGGCCGGTCCTTTGACCTCGCGGGGACTCTTTTTTCCCCGATGGCTTCCAGGGGTTTTAAAAAGTGTGATCGGTGTAAGAAACTGTCGCTCACCGACACACACGACTGCTGCCTTTGGTGCCTCGTCCCCGACCACGACCCTAAGTCGTGCGGGCCATGTGGAAAGATGTTTTCCAAGGCACTCCGAAGTCGCCAGCAGCAAAAAGAAAGGCTTTTCTCGGACTCAGCCTCCGGCCGGGGCCGGACCTCATCTGAGGCCTCGACATCTCAGGATTCCGATCCCAAGCGCCATCGAAGCTCCTTGGACAGGGGGTCCCCCGACCGGGAACGCAAGAGGAAGAAGCGGCTCGTGAGGGCGTCGGAGGAGGAGGTCCCTGGCTCCTAGAGGGCCAGGTCTAAGACCCCCGACCGTTGCCCTGGGCCCGTGGAACTCGAGAAGCCTGCAAAAGTTCCTTGCGTGGAGCCGGAGTCTGCTGGACACGTAAGCCCCGTAGTCCTCGAGGACTCTCCTCCCAGGGAGCCGCCGGGGCCCGAGTCGGTGGCTGCTGCGTCTCCCGAGCTGAGTCTCAGGATGACAGCCTTGGAGAGCAGATTGTCTGCCTTCACGGAGCAGCAGCGGGCACTGATGGCCAGCCTGTCTGGCGCATCTGCCCCGACCACCAGGACATCGACTTCAAAGTCGACCCTGGAGACCGAGCCGATACTCGAGTCCATCGTGGCTCAGAGTCGATCTCGGTCGCGGTCTCCCTCGACCTCCTGTTCGGGACTGAGGGCGTCGATGCCGGTGCCTCCGGCATCGGGGCGGGTGCTCCAGGGCCCCGCGGGGTCGGACCCTGACTCCTCCTCGGACGAGTCAGCTTGGGAGACGGAGGACGAGGAGTTTCCTGATACCTTCAAGACTCGGTGCGTCCCTTCGGACTCACCGCAGTCTGAGCCCCGGAGTAGGTCCCCCCCGGAGGATACTCGGTTCTCTGAGTTCGTCCGTGATATAGCCGCTGCCTTGGCTATCCCGGTGGACCCCGAGGAGGAGCCGCGAGCTGAAGAGCTCGAGGCCCTACAGTATGACTCTCCTCTGAAGGAGGCCTTTACTGTTCCGGTTCCTCCGATGCTGGAACGGCTCCTCTTCCATATGTGGGAGGCACCGGCCTCGGCGCCGGTTCTCAGCAAGCGAGTCGATTCGATCTATCGACTCCGGAAGAGCCCTGGCTTTCAAAAGGCACAGCTACCACACCATTCTATGGTTGTGGAATCGTCCATGCATCGTCTGAAGAGCCAGAAGATGCACTCCGCGGTGCCCCCTGGCAGGGAGGCCCAGAACCTCGATGGCGTCGGTAGAAAGTGCTTCCAGGGCTCGATGCTTGCTTGCCATGTTCAGTCCTACCAGCTGTACATGGGCATGTACTTGCGGGATCTGGCCAAGGAATTGGCCGGGTTCTCTGCTGGTCTCTCCGGGGAACCCTTGCAGAGATTTAAGTCCTTGTCCTCGGGGATTCGGGACTGCTCGAAGTTCATGTCCTGCGCCGCCTACGATGGCTTCGAGGCTTCGGCCCGAGTTGCGGCATCCGGCATCGCGGCTCAACGCCAGGCTTGGCTGCAGTCATCAGACCTAGAGCCATGGGTTCAGGACAAGTTGGTCGATGTCCCTTGCCGAGGTGAAAACCTTTTTGGCAAGCCCATGACCGAGAAGGCCGCTCAGCTCGAAACTGAGCACCTCACACGGACAAGGCTGTCGAGGAAGACCTCTGCCCCTTCTCATAAAAAGAAGAGCTCGGGTAAAAAGCCCTTTTACCCGAGGAAGGGCACTGCCTACAAACAGTACCCGCAATATCAGGCTGCCCAAGCTGCCCCCCAGGGTCAGCAAGCCAAGGGCCAGGGTAATGGGCCCCGTAGGCAGAGGACCCCCAAGCCTCAGGCCCCTGCTACCACTCAGCAGAGTGGGGGTTTTTGACTCCTTGAGCGTAGCCTCTCCTCCACTGCTCTCCCAACCCTGCACAGGAGGTCGCCTCGCCCTCTTTGCCCACCAGTGGCCCCTTGTCACCGGGGACAGTTGGGTGCTGGAGATAGTCCACAAGGGCTATGCCCTCCGTTTTCACCACCTGCCTCCACCATATTTTCCAGGGGAGCCTCCAAGGCCTCCCCTGCACACAGACCTGCTTCTACAAGAGCTTCATGGTCTGTTGGTGGACAGGGCGGTGGAGCCTGTGCCTCCCCACTTCCAAGGTCACGGTTTCTACTCCAGGTATTTCCTGGTGCCCAAAAGAACTGGTGGCCTTCGACCCATTCTGGACCTCAGGAACCTCAACAAGTTCCTAGTGAAGGAGAAGTTCAAGATGCTTACTCTTGGGACTCTTCTGACCTACCTCCAGCAGGGAGATTGGCTATGCTCCTTAGATCTAAAGGATACGTACACTCACATCCTCATTCATCCAGACCACAGAAAGTACCTCAGGTTCATTGTGGGAGGAAACCATTATCAGTACAGAGTGCTGCCTTTCGGCCTCACCTCCGCCCCCAGAGTCTTTACAAAGTGCCTAGCAGTGGTGGCGGCCTACCTGAGAAATCAGGGAATCTTTGTCTTCCCCTATCTAGACGACTGGCTCATCAGGGGTCAGACGTGCCAAGAGGCCAATCAAGCCACCCTCAGCACTATTATTCTTCTACAAAGCCTGGGGTTTGTCATAAACTTCACAAAGTCCACTTTGCTCCCCTCCCAAAACTTAGAGTTCATAGGAGCAAGGCTGGACTCTCTGCTGGCAAAGGCTTTCTTGCCAGCAGACAGGGCCCAAAGGTTGATGGCCTTGGCAAATCAGTTTCTCAGCAGGTCCCTGGTCTCCGCCAGACTCTGCCTGAGGCTTCTAGGCCACATGGCTTCGACAGTACATGTGACCCCCAATGCCAGGCTCCATATGAGGCCTGCACAGTGGTGCCTTCGGGCTCAGTGTTCACAGGCCACAGGCAGTCTCAGAGACAGGATAAGGGTGTCCAGACCATTTCTGCACTCCCTCAACTGGTGGCTGCACCCACCCAGTCTACTGAAAGGGGTGCCTTTTCAGATTCCAGGGTACACAGTAGTGATGACAACAGATGTCTCCCTGCAAGGCTGGGGAGCTCATTGTCTGGGCAAGTGCACCCAGGGCCTCTGGTCTCCCTGGGAAGCTGCGCAGCAGATCAATCTCCTCGAACTCAGAGCTATTCGATTAGCACTCAAAGCTTTCACTTCTACCCTGGCTCACCAGTCTGTCCTGATTCAGACAGACAACCAAGTTGCCATGTTTTATGTGAACAAACAGGACGGAACTGGGTCCAGGATCCTTTGTCGGGAGGCTCAGGACCTTTGTTCTTTTGCCCTCAAGCACAACATGCTCCTCAAGGCTGTGTACCTTCCAGGCCAGGACAACTACCTGGCAGACAGATTAAGCAGAATACTGCAGCCCCACGAGTGGCAGCTGCATCCTTTAGTAGTTCAGAAGATCTTCCTGAAATGGGGTCCCCCTTTGATAGATCTCTTTGCCAGCCCAACGAACAAGCAACTGCCAAAGTTCTGCTCCAGGCAACCGCATCCTCTGCGGATAGCAGCGGATGCTTTTCTGATATCCTGGTCTCGGGGCCTCCTCTTTGCGTTTCCTCCCACGTCCTTGGTGGCCCGAACTCTCTTCAAGATTCTTCAGGACAAGGCCTCGGTCCTGCTGGTGGCTCCCAGGTGGCCGAGACAGCCTTGGTTTCCTGTTCTGCTTCAACTGGCGGTGGATCCTCCACTACCTCTGGGGTTGCAACCCGACCTTCTCTCACAGGAACAGGGTTCCCTTCTGCACCCCAATCTCAAAGCTCTCAATTTGATGGCCTGGAGGCTGCAAGGGTAGTCTTGGCTCCCTGGGGCCTGCCTCAGGAGGTTGAGGAGGTTGTCCTAGCCTCTAGGAAACAGTCCACTAGGAAAACCTATGCTCTCAAATGGAAGAGGTTTTCTGTGTGGTGTCAGCTACGTACAGAAGATCCTTTCTCCTGTACTGTGCCAGTAGTCCTTCAGTACTTACTGCACTTGTCAAATCAAGGTCTTAAATCCAATTCTGTTCGGGTCCACCTCTCAGCTCTAGCAGCTCACCACTCTCTGGTGGAGGGACATTCTCTGTCTGGTCACCCCTTGGTGTCTCGCTTTCTTAGGGGCTTGCTTTTGCTCAAGCCTCCTATCCGTCCTCCTGCCCCTGAGTGGGAGCTGAATGTGGTCTTGCAGCAACTGACTCGCCCACCTTTTGAGCCGATGGCTACTTGTCCACTACGCTTCCTCTCCTGGAAGACACTCTTCCTGATAGCCCTTACCTCGGCTAGGCGAGTGAGTGAGCTTCAGGCCCTGGTCTGTGATAGGCATTACACCAGGATTTATAGGAACAGGGTAGTCCTTAGGACTCATCCAAAGTTCCTCCCTAAGGTTGTCTCCTCTTTCCACCTCAACCAGGAGGTGATTCTTCCAACATTCTTCCCTAGGCCTCATGCAAGCCAGGCTGAAGCAGTCCTGCATACCCTGGACTGTAGGAGGGCCTTATCCTTCTACCTTGACCGTACGCAGGGGCATAGAAGGGCTACCCAGCTCTTCGTCTCCTTTGACCCCAATAAGTTGGGGTTGCCTGTGTCCAAGCGTACCTTGTCCATCTGGGTAGCTGACTATATCACCTGGGCTTATAAGGCGGCTGACCTTCCTTTGCAGGGTCGGGTTACGGCCCACCGAGTCAGGGCAGTGGCTACCTCAGTGGCTCATCTCCGCTCTGTGCCCTTGGTAGACATCTGCAGGGCTGCAACTTGGTCTTCAAGCCAGACTTTTGCGGCCCATTACTGCCTGGAGAGGGGGTCCCGTAGGGACAGTGCTTTTGGCCAAGCAGTACTCCGGAATCTCTTTGAGGTTTAGGCAACTCCTGCCCTCCTGCCCTCTGGGCTATCGGTGGAGGTTGTATCCTTGAAAAGCCTTTCTTTGCTGCTGAGACTAGAGGGCGTTCTCTTGTTCAGCCTGGGTTCCTCAGTAGCCCAGAGCTGGGGAGTCACCCATATGTGAGGACTGACTTCCTGCTTGGTCCTGGAGAAAGAGTAGTTACTCACCTGTAACAGGTGTTCTCCAGGAGCAGCAGGAATCAGTCCTCACAACCCTCCCTCCTCCCCTTTACGCGGGAAGGGAACCACTCATGCGTGCCTGCATTCCCAAAGGCTTTCATAGAAAGCTGGGGAAATGCTCCGCTGGGGCTTCATCGGTGCCAATGACACCCATATGTGAGGACTGATTCCTACTGCTCCTGGAGAACACCTGTTACAGGTGAGTAACTACTCTTTATGGCTTTATTTGAGCGCTAGCTAATATTATTGGCTTCCTTGGGGTTCACCCGGAGATCTCTCTGGTGGAGGAATGGGGCGGCTGATGGTTCGTCCAAGTTGAGGCTCAGTAAGCTCCCTTTTAAGTCTTTGTCTTGTCCTTTCCCCGTGGGCTCTCATAGGGAAACTAGTTGGCGTATCGAGGCTTTTGGGGAAAGGTACTCTTGGTAGCGCCCGGTTGGACGAGACGGCCGTACTAGGCTGATCTCATTTGCCTACTCGACGGGCTTTTCCTAGAAGTTGCTGGTAGCGGACGTTCTGCTCTGGCTAGGTCCGCGACGAATGTCTCAGGTGGATCGGTGCCCGCCTATGGTTTGGCCTTTGAATGGGCGGGGCTGAAGAAGAAGGGTTATTCTGCGGCAGTCTTCGCCACCTTGTTGAGAGCAGGGAGGCAGGCTGCTTCTGGTATATAGGTCCGTGTTTAGCGCCCTTTTGAAGGTTGCTGTTCACGGCGGCAAGTCCGGGCGACAAAGGTGTCGGTATCCTTGGTCTAAGTTCTCTGCAGGACAGTGTCTGAAGGAACTAGCGGCCAGTTCTTTAGAGGGTCCAGTGGGTGACTGTTTCCGGCTATAGAGGTTCTGTGGAAGGAATAGCGCTAGGTGTTCGGATCGATGTGTAGCGTTTCCTTAAGTTGGGACCCGACTGCGCTTCTCAAGGAGAGTTCGGGTGCTGCTGGGGGATCCCGATTGGGCCTTAGAGGTGTTAACTAAAGAGCCCTTTGATTCTTTACTCCAGGCGTCGGTAAAGGATTTGCTGTTATAGATAGCTCTTTGTTCGGCACGACAAATTTTGGAGTTTCAGGCATTGTCATGTAATGAGCCGTTTTCACCCTTTCTGGATAGAAGGTGGTGTTTGCGAGCAGTCCCGTCGTCCTTCCAAAAGGTGGTATCTGATTTTTCTCCTGAGCCTATTGGTTTCTCTTCCAGTTCTCGATTTTTCTGGAAGGAGAGGTTTTTATTTGTAGCTTACGCCGATAGGAAACATAAAATGCAGGGTGCGGCGTTCGTTTCTTTGTTTTTGTGTGTTGGTTGGAGGTCCCCGCAAAGGGGAAGCAGCAGCGAAGGCGGCCATTTCGCACTGGGTTAAGGCAGTGGTTGCCTCAGCTTTCTGGTGGCAAGGTTGTATGATTCCGGGGGGCTTTCTGACTCTTGCTACCAGGGCGCAAGCAGCTTCATGGGTGAATCACTGTGTCATTACACCAGGGGGGATTGGTAGAGCAGCTTCCAGGTCGTCTCTTCATTTCCTCAGTAACCTCTACTGCCTAAATGTTTTGGCAGTAAAGGATGCCTGTTCCGGGTCGACGGTGTGGTGAGTTGGCTGGATAGGTCCCTCCCAATGATTACTGCTCTGTTACATCCCAGAGGTGGAGGACTAAACTGGAGGAACGATAAGGAAATAGAAATTACACTTACCTGGTAATTGTCGTTCCTTGAGTGACGACAGTTTAGTCCTCATTCCCGCCCAGGGGTGTGATTTCTTCAGAGTTTATTTTCAGGCGGAGTGGAGCATCAATCTCAAGGAGTACACAGATCCTTTCAGTTTCTAGATCGCAGTGAGTATCCCTCTCTGTTGTTTCTTCCTTCTCTCTTATTTAAATGAGGGGATGGTATAGGAAACGTGTTTGCATAGGGGGGACGTGAATGTAAAGTTAAAAAAAAAAGAAAAGAAAATATAAGATGGATATGGTTAAAAAGGTTCCTCAGGTTGAGGAATGGGGAGTTATTTAAAGTTATGGTATAGTTACTTATTTGTTGTTCCTTTGAGTTTGCTTTGTCAATAGCACACTGGAGGCTGATGGGAGATACCAGCAGGCTATATCCAGTGATGTCACGACTTTGACATGCCCAATCTCCAAGCTGCAGGAAGAGGTGCACAACCCAGAGGTGGAGGACTAAACTGTCGTTACTCAAGGAACGACAGTTACCACGTAAGTGTAATTTCTATTTACAGTACTTTGGTGCCTTTTTAGGACTCTACGAGTTGTTGTTAATTTTACTACCCAGTCTCTGGATTCTTGTAGTGCTGATGCCTTTGCGGCTGCAGTGTCTTGTTTGTGGCACTCGTAAAAGCTCGGTCTCGGATGCGGGGGTGTGCCGTGGCTGTGCGTCTGAAGCACTAACTATGGACCAAGAAACGCAGGATATGTCTAAGGAGGGGTCTCCTTTGGTGGCGCAGGGTACTGGCGCCTCAGCGGAAGGTGAGGCTTTGCTAGATGGCTCTTCTGCTTCTCTTTCTACAAGCTTGGTTTTGCCCGGTAGTTCATCCATCCCGATGGTGGCTGGGCCAGCACTCTGAGGTTTCTCCCCGGATTTTGTGCTACTGGTGCATCAGGCCTTCAGTTTGTGGCAACAGGGGGCGGTGGTGGATGCCTCACTTCTTGGGGTCGCAGGGGGCCAAGCAACTATACACAGGTTGGGAATTAGTGACAGTAGATTGGTTAAGAGGGCTCAGTCGGTGGAAGATCAGCCTCCTGGTTTGGACTGGCCGGAAGGTGAAGAAATTGAGATGGATCCAGAAGCCGGGATAGAGGTGCTAGAGAAAGATGAGATTCAGGAACCTGAATCTCAGGCAAGGATTATCAGGGTCTTTCATAGAAACATGACAACAGAAAAAGACCACATGGCCTATCTAGTCTGTCCTTCCATATCAACAACTACAATAGTCCCCTTTTTTCCTTTAGAGATCCTCTGTGTTTGTCCCATGCTTTTTTGAATTCAGATACTTGAAAGTGTACTCTGCACCTCCCCTCACCGGTAACAGCACCTGGGTTCTTGGGTAACGGATTTCCACACCCAGAGCAATGAGAAGGAAGCAAGTACGGTTAATAATACAAATCAGACACAATTGTATTATTAAAAAAAACCTACCAAAACTTTGGGAGAGAGAACAAAGCTTGCACCTTGTCTCCCTGACATCACAGACTTCGGCTATTGTATTTATAGGTCAAAATTCCATTACACAGCATAATTTTCACCTTATTTTTCTACGTCAAGCATCGTGTATATTCATAATGTGCATCTCTATGTCTCTATACCCTCACTTGGTTTGCAGCTTGTCGTGCTGTGAGGGCTTGTGTGCATCAGTGATGCTGAGAGCTAAACTATCGGTAGTTTAACTACTGGCAGGGTCTCCCAAGATGGACAGATCTCAGCTGAGATGCCAGACCAAGACAAAGCACCCATCTGGGCAGCAGCAGAATGGGATAGTGTTGACGGCGGAGGATCACATTTCTGTGACAACGGCAACAACACCAAACTTAAACTACGCGGAAGAAAGGCCCGGCAATCTACTTCTGTATCTTGCCATGAAAACCCAGTGGATAGTTACAACAAAACAAATTTGTGCTGTAGTGCTGGAAGATGAGACCCCCAGGTTGGAAGGCACTCAACTAGCTACTGGGGAAGAGCTGAAGACTTTTCAGAGTAAAGCCAGCATTTATGATGTGGTTGGATCAAAGCCCTCGGGACGTCTGACTGCTGATGTAGCTGCGCATGAAATGAGAGTCAGAAGCTGTAAAGATGTCTTACACATTGGAACATGGAACGTACGAAGCATGAACCAAGGGAAGTTGGAGGTGGTCAAGAATGAAATGGAACGTGTACAACTTGATCTGTTGGGTGTCAGCAAACTGAAATGGACTGGCATCGGGCACTTTGCATCAGATGATCACATGGTCTACTATGCTGGAAATGAAAGACAAAGAAGAAATGGTGTGTTGCATTTATAATAAAGAAGAAACTTGCAAGAACTGTAATGAAATACAATGCAGTCTGCGAACGCTTAATCTCTATTTGTCTACGAGGAATGCCTATCAACACAACTATAATTCAAGTATATGCCCCAACAACAGCTGCAGAAGAGAATGAAATTGAAGAGTTCTATGAACAAGTACAAGCTGAAATTGACAGAACATGCAAACAGGATATCCTGATAGTCATGGGTGATTGGAACGCAAAGGTTGGCAACAAAGAAGAAGACAAAGTAGTTGGAAAATATGGACTTGGCAACAGAAATGAAGCTGGAGAAAGACTGATAGAATTCTGCAAGACCAACAATCTATTCATCTCGAACACCTTCTTCCATCAACACAAGCGGCGACTGTACACATGGACTTCACCCAATGGATTGTATAAAAATCAAATTGACTACATCTGTGGAAGTCAACAATGGAAAAGCTCTATAACATCAACAAAGACAAAACCTGGAGCTGACTGTGGTACAGATCATCAACTACTAGTATGCAAACTCAAGCTAAAGCTGAAAAAGAGCAAACCACTCATGAATGCAGCAAAATATGACCTTGAGAATATACCACTGGAATTTAAAGACTGCCTGCAAAATTGATTTGCTGCTTTAGATACAAATGAGTTATGGAATGACATCAAGAAGGTTGTGTTGGAAGAAAGCGAGAAGTCTCTACAAAAGGTAAAGAAAAAACGGCCAAAATGGATGACGGAAGAAACTCTGAAAATTGCCCAGAAACGCAGAGAAGCTAAAGCCAGAGGAGAAAGAAAGACAATCACAGAACTCAACAGAGATTTCCAACGTGCAGCAAGACAGGACAAGGAAAAGTACTACAATGACGCATGCAAGGAAATAGAAGCAGAAGAAACTATTAGAGGAAGAACAAGATCAGCTTTCCTAAAGCTACGAGAGTTAAAGAAAAAGTTCCAGCCTCGAATTGGAATGTTATAAGATGCTCAAGGTTCTATGCTGAATGATGCTGAGAAGATCAAGAAAAGATGGAAGGAATATACAGAGTTTTTATATGATAAAGATCAAGTGGACCAACATCCGTTTTCAACCTGTACCTTATGATCTGGAACCATTGGTGATGAAAGAAGAAGTTGAAGCAGCATTGAAAGCCTTATCAAAGAACAAATCACCAGGCATTGATTGCATTCCCATAGAAGTATTACAGCAATCTGATGCAGCTGTTAGCATACTTACAAGGCTCTGCCAAGAAATATGGAAGACAGCATCATGGCCAACTGACTGGAAAAGATCTGTGTTTATACCAATACTAAAGAAAGGTGATCCAACTGACTGTGGAAATTATCGCACAATCGCTCTGATCCCACATGCCAGCAAGATTCTACTGAAGATTATTCAAAAAAGACTACAATCATACCTGGAACAAGAACTACCTGAAGTGCAAGCAGGGTTCAGAAAAGGGCGAGGAACAAGAGACATCATTGCGGATGTGAGATGGATCCTTGAAAAGACTAAAGAATACCAAAAGGATATCTATTTGTGCTTTATCGACTATAGCAAAGCTTTTGACTGTGTAAACCATGAGAAACTCTGAGCCACATTAAGAAGCATGGGTATATCAGAACACCTGATCGTTCTCTTGCACAATCTGTACATTGATCAAGAAGCAACAGTTCAAACAGAACAAGGAGAAACAGAATGTTTTAAAATAAGCAAAGGTGTAAGACAAGGCTGTATACTTTCCCCCTACCTGTTTAATTTATATGCAGAACAAATCATCAGAGAAGCAGGATTGTATGAAGACAACAGAGGTGTGAAGATTGGTGGAAGACTCCAACAACCTTCGCTATGCTGATACCACATTACTGGCGGAAAGTGAAGATCTGAAACATTTGCTTCTCACAATCAAAGAACATAGTCTCAAAATGGGCCTGCACCTTAATGTAAAGAAGACAAAGATCATGACAACTGGCATAATCAACAGGTTCATCGTCGAAGGAGAAGAAATTGAAATCGTGAATAACTTTAACCTACTTGGATCAACTATCAATAAAGAAGCAACAAGCAGACAAGAAATCAGACGACGCATTGCTCTTGGCAGAATGGCTATGAAAGGCCTAGATAAGATTCTCAAGAGCAGAGATGTCTCTCTCCATACAAAGATTCGACTTGTTCAAGCCATGGTATTTTCAATAACATCATATAGATGTGAAAGCTGGACAGTGAAAAAGATAGACAGGAAGAAAATTTGATGCCTTTGAATTATGGTGCTGGCGGCGAATACTGTGTATACCATGGACTGCCCGAAGAACAAACCAGTCTGTATTAGAGGAGATCAAACCTAAGCTTTCTTTAGAAGCTCAGATGACAAGACTTCGACTTTCATACTTTGGACACATCATGTGGAGAGAGAGATTAGAGAAAGACATCATGCTTGGCAAGATAGAAGGTCAACGCAAAAGAGGAAGGCCAGCAATGAGATGGATCGATACAATAACGGCAGCTACGGGTACCAATATGTCAACAATAAGCCGCCTGACTGAAGACCGAACACAATTTAGGATAGCTATCCAGAGGGTCGCCATGAGTCGACTCCGACTCGACGGCACTTAACAACAACAACATGTCTCTATGTCATAGATCAGATCTTATTAGCATAGGTCATCATGAGGAGACATACACGTATTCACAGACATAACTTCTTAAACAATAATTCTAACACAAGCAGTTTTCATATCTTTGTTTCAAGACTGAAGAGAGAGTTTCTCCCTGCACTGTTTGTTTCATAACAAACTTAGTTTCTCTGTTATGTGAAAGTTCATTATAGTTTTTCAGTAGAGTCTCTCAAGGTCGTTAGCTAAGTAATAGGCCCTGGAATGTCTGAGCTACTGAATCTGTGGTGTTAACTGTTTCTGAGGGCTTTCAGTAATATAGTGTTAAGTATCCTCGCAGTGTACATAGCCCTGTACAGACAAGATTCCTTTCAATACTGTCCTCATCTCTACCACCTCCACTGGGAGACTATTCCATGGATCCACCACTCTTTCCGTAAAGAAATATTTCCGCATATCACTCCTGAATCTATCCCCCTTCACCCTCATCCCATGTCCCCTCATAGCAGAACTTGCTTTCAATTGAAAGAGGCTCTCCCCCTGTACATTTATGCCATGGAGGTATTTAAACATCTCAATCATATTACCTCTATCCCACCTTTCCTCTAAGGCAGGGGTTCTCAACCCTGTCCTCGGGACCCACCTAGCCAGTCGGGTTTTCATGATAACCACAATGAATATGTATGAGAGAGATTTGCATACACTGCCTCCATTATATGCAGATCTCTCCCATGCATATTCATTGTGGTTATCCTGAAAACCCGACTGGCTAGGTGGGTCCCGAGGACAGGGTTGAGAACCCCTGCTCTAAGGTGTACATATTAAGATCCTTAAGTCTGTCCTCATATGCTTTATAATGAAGACCACTAACCATTTTAGTAGCTTCTGTACTGACTCCATCCTGTTTATATCCTTTTGAAGGTGCGGTCTCCAGAATTGCACACTATACTCCAAATGAGATTGCATCAAAGACTTATGCAGAGGCACTATCACCTCCTTTTTTCTGCTAGCCATTCCTCTGTGTATGCACCCAAGCATCCTTCTAGCTTTTGCCATCGCCTTTTCTATCTGTTTAGCTACTTTAAGATCATCAGACACAACCACGCCTAGGTCCCGCTCTTTAGTGGACAAAAGTACTTCACCCCCTATACTATATTGCTCCCTTGGATTGCTGAAGCCCAAATGCATGACCTTACATTTTTTAACATTAAATCCCAGCTGCCAAATTCTAGACCATTCTTCAAGCTTAGCTAGATCCCTCCTCATGTTATCTACACCTTCCTGGGTCTCTACTGTATTGCAGATTTTGATATCATCCGCAAAGAGGCAAACCTTACCCGACAGCCCTTCCGCTGTATCACTAACAAAGATGTTAAAAAGAATCAGACCAAGGACAGATTCCTGGGGCACACCAATGGTAACATCCTTCTCCTCAGAGTGAGCTCCATTTACCTGTACTCTTTGTCGCCTCCCACCCAACCAATTTCTAACCCAAGCAGTAACTTTAGGGTCCATCCCTAGGGTGCTCAGTTTGTTTATAAGTCGCCTGTGAGGAACAGTGTCAAAGGCTTTATTGAAATCTAAATACACCACATATAGGTCTCTCCCTCGGTCCAACTCCCTGGTCACCCAGTCAAAGAAATCAATCAGATTTGTCTGACAAGACCTGCCTCTGGTGAATCCATGCTGCCTCGGATCCTGTAATCCGTTGGACTCCAGAAACCTCACTATTTTCTCTTTCAGCAGCATTTCCAATAATTTACTCACCACCGAAGTTAAACTAACCGGCCTGTAGTTTTCAACCACATCCTTTCTTCTGCTTTTGTATAAAGGCACCACATGAGCCTCTCTCCAGTCCTTTGGCACCACTCCCGACTCCGAGGCATTGAAAAGGTCAGTCAGTGGAGCTGCTAGAACGTCCCCAAGTTCCCTCAGTATTCTAGGGTGTATCCCATCCGGTCCCATCTCTTTGTTTACTTTAAGTTGAGCTAGTTTCTCATGAACACAGTCTTCTGAAAATTGTTCAAGATGTCCTTCGCTTCTGTTCCCATTTGTGGGTGTTTTCTGAGGTCCTGCTCCTGGTTCTTCATCTGTGAACACAGAACAGAAATATTTGTTAAGCAATTCCACTTTATCCTCATCAGCTTCTAAATATTCTTCCCCTTCACCCTTGAGTCTGACAATACCACTTCTGCCCTTCCTCTTCAAACTACTTTGCTAGCTTCTCTAAGTTTTTCCAAATATAGATGCCTGTCTTCCTCTCTCTCTGATCTCTTGTATTTCATGAAGGCCTCCCTCTTTTTGTTCACTTTTTCAGCTACTTTTGAAAGCCATAGCGGTCTCCTTTTCCTTTTACCTTTATTTATTTTAACAAAAAGGTTGGTTGCCCTTAAAATATCCCCTTTCAGTTTTGCCCACTGTTTTTCTACATCCTCCAGCTGTTCCCATCCCACTAATGACTCCCTGAGGTATTGGCCCATCTTGGCAAAGTTAGTCTTCCTAAAGTCTAAGACCCTCACCTTTGAATGGATTCTAACATCCCTAGTTCTAATACTGAACCACACCATCTGGTGATCACTGGATGCAAAATGATTTCCCACTATAACATCAGAAACACTTTCACCATTGGTAAGCACCAAGTCTAATATGGCCCCTTCACGTGTGGGGTCTGTTACCAATTGCCTGAATAGTTCTTCCTGTAGAGAATCCAGGATCTCTGTACTTCTAGATGATACTGCAGCAGGAATGTGCCACTCAACATCTGGCATATTGAAATCCCCTATCAGTAGCACTTCCCCTTTCCTAGCAATGCTGCATATGTCTTCAATTAACTCTCTGTCCACCTCTTCCTCTTGTGAGGGAGGTCTGTATATCACACCAATGCAAATAGATTTCTTTCCCTCTTTCTATTTTAGCCCACAATGCCTCCTCTCTCCCTTTTAAGCTCTGTAATTCCAAAGCTTTAATAGTAGTTTTTACATAAAGTGCCACTCCTCCTCCCCTTCTTCCTACCCTGTCCTTTCTGAATAAAGTATAGCCAGGTATAGTTACATCCCAATCATGGTTTTCTGTGAACCATGTTTCTGTAACTGTCAATCTCCAGGAACAAGCAGGAATGAGTCTTCACATATGGGTACGTCGGTACCGACGGAGTCTGCGCGGGAACGTTTCCCAGCATCCAATCGAGCTTTTGGAAGCATCCCAGCATGCCTGCGTGCTGCCTTCCCGCCTTTCCCAACTGCCTCTCCTCAGTTTTCGTTTTTTCCGCGGAGCCAGCAGGACGTCCTCCTGTCACCGCAGAAAATTCTTGTTCTTATTTTTTAGTTTTCTTGTGGTCACGGTTGTCTTCCCGACGCCACCGGTACCGTCGGTGTTTTCTTTTCTTTTCTTGTAAAATCTTCCTTTTCCACAGGATATTTTTTCTTCATAGTGTCCCACGGTCTCTTAGGCCTTTTAGGCCTCTTCTTTTTCCTTCATGGAACCGCCAGACACTTTCTCCAAGAAATGTTCAGACTGTGGCGGTACAACTTTATATTTAGACCCTCGAAGTAGGTGTCTAACCTGCTTGGGTCCTGACAACAGTTTGGTGAGAAGACGTCTTCAACATTGAGGTTCCCTCGATACACGGTTGCCCTCCAACTTTGGGGCACCGTCCCCTTCTTCCACACAGGATCAGGTAACCCACAAACAGTCTGTTAAGACTAGCCAGTACTCGAGAGGTAGGTCTCATGCACAGCATGTAGACGGCTCTGGCCTTGCCCTAGACGGCCCACTGGCTTCAAAACCCCGGCGTGAGTCTTCGGTCTCCAAAGCGTATAAGGGGTTTCAGGTTGTTCTCCAGGACCAAGCAGGAAGTCAGTCCTCACTTATGGGTGACGTCGGCGCCGACGGAGCCCTCGCGGAGCAATTTTCCCCAGCTTTCAAAGAAAGCCTTTGGGAATTGCAGCGCGCATGCGCGGTCGTCTTCCGCCCGAGGGTGCCATCTTAGCCAGTCTTCTTTTTTCCGCGGAGCCCTACAGACGTCCCCGTCTTGTCCCCGCGAAAAAGTCGATTTTCTTCATTATTTTATTCTTTTTCCTTTCGGTTCGACGCCGATCGCTTTCCCGCCCGGACTCGCGACGCCGGTCTCGAGTCCGCTTACTTTTTTCGGTTTCCCTGGCAGCCCGGTCCTTTGACCTCGCAGGGGCCCTTTTTCCCCCGATGGCTGCCAGTGGGTTTAAGCGGTGTGGTCGGTGTGACCGAAATATGTCACTAACCGACACACACGACTTTTGCCTCCGCTGCCTGGGCCCGGATCATGAGGAACTGATCTGTGGGCCCTGCAGCAAACTGTCCTCAAAGGCGTTGAGGAGTCGGCGGCATCAGCGTGAGAGAATCTTCGCTGACCCCAGCCGTACCCGGACCTCGTCGGAGGCCTCCACGTCGAAAGGCTCCAGCTCGGACCGTCGACGGAGCTCCTCCGACCGGGGTTCTCCCTCCGGGGACCATCGTCGGAAGGAAAAACCCGCGAGGGCGGCGTCGGTGGACGCTCCTGGCTCCACGAGGGCCAGGTCGCATAGCCCCGACAGCCGCCCCGGGTCCTTGGAGAAGGAACACATCCCGAAGCGACCTCGCCTGGAGTCGGAGATGCCTGCCCGGGTAAGTCCTGTGGTCCTTCTGGACTCGCCTCCGCGACAGCCGACGTCGGGCCCGACGCCGTCGGGGCCCGAGTCGGGGGCTGCTGGGTCACCTGAGCTCGGACTCAGGTTGACGGCCTTGGAGAGCAGACTGTCTGCCTTCATGGACCAGCAGCGGGCACTGCTCGCTGGCGCCGCTGCCCCGACCGCCGGGACGTCGACGTCCAAGTCGACCCCGGAGACCGAGCCGATCCTCGAGTCAATGAGAACTCGAGTCGATCCTCGGTCGAGGTCACCCTCGGCCTCCCGTTCGGGACCGAGGTCGCCGACGCCGACTCCCTCGACGTCGGGACGGCTGGCGCCGCACCCTGCCCGGGCCGACCCCACCGAGTCCTCGTCGGAGTCGGTCTGGGAGTCTGAGGAGGAAGAGTCACCTGATTCTTTCCGGACTCGGTGTGTCCCATCGGACTCACCGGGGTCCGAGCCTCGGAAGCAGTCCCCCCCGGAGGATGCCCGGTTCTCGGACTTCGTTAGGGATATGGCCAAGGCTTTGGCCTTCCCTGCGGATCCCGAGGAGGAGCCTCGAGCCGAAGAGCTCGACGCCCTCCAGTATGACTCTCCCGCGAGGGAGCACTTTACTGTGCCGGTTCCTCCTATGCTGGAACGACTACTCTTCCGCATGTGGGAGAGTCCGGCCTCCTCGCCGGTCCTGAGCAAGCGGGTCGATTCTATCTATCGGGTCCGCAAGAGCCCTGGCTTTCAGAAGGCACAGCTGCCACACCATTCCATGGTAGTGGAATCGGCCATGCATCGTCTTAAGAGCCAGAAGATGCACTCCTCGGTGCCTCCTGGAAGGGAGGCCCGTAACCTGGATGGCCTTGGCAAGAAGTGCTTCCAGGGCTCTATGCTCGCATGTCGTGTCCAGACTTACCAGCTCTACATGGGCATGTATCTCCGGGATCTGGCTAAAGAGCTAGCCGGATTCTCCGCTGGTCTCTCCGAGGAGCCCTTGCGGAGGTTCCTAGCCTTGTCCACGGGCATTCGGGAATGCTCAAAGTTCATGTCCCGAGCAGCCTATGATGGCTTTGAGGCCTCGGCTAGAGTGGCCGCAGCCGGCATCGGTGCCCGCCGACAGGCTTGGCTTCAGTCATCGGACCTTGAGCCCTGGGTACAGGACAAGTTGGTCGATGTCCCCTGCCGAGGCGAAAACCTCTTTGGCAAGCCCATGGCGGAAAAGGCTGCACAAATTGAGACTGAGACTCTCACCAGGACCAGGCTTTCTAGGAAGACCTCCGCCCCTTCCCAGAAAAAGAAGGGCTCGGGAAAAAAGTCCTTTTACCCGAGGAAGGCGGCTGCCTACAAACAGTACCCCCATTATCAGGCCCCTGCAGCTCCCCAACAGGGCCAGCAGGCCAAGGGACGGGGTAACGGGTCCCGTAGGCAGCAAGCCCCCAAGCCTGCACCACCAGCCCCTGCTCAGCAGGGTGGGGGTTTTTGACTCGCTCAGCATAGCCTCTCCCCCCCCGCTGGTTCCTCCCAGCACCGGAGGCCGGCTGGTTCACTTCGGCCACAGGTGGTCCAGCATCACCGCAGATGCCTGGGTACTTCAGGTCGTGCGAGAAGGCTACCTTCTCCACTTCCATCAGGTCCCTCCCTCCTATTTTCCGGGAGAACCTTCGCGCCCCCCTCTGCACAGGGAGTTGCTCCTTCAGGAGTTAGCAGGTCTTCTGCAGGAACAGGCGGTGGAACCGGTGCCCCACCACCTGAGAGGTCAAGGCTTTTATTCAAGGTATTTTCTGATACCAAAGAGAACAGGGGGCCTCAGACCCATCCTGGACTTGCGCAACCTCAACAAGTTCCTTGTGCGGGAGAAGTTCAAAATGCTTACCCTTGGAATCCTTCTGCCCTACCTCCAGCAGGGAGATTGGCTATGCTCCTTGGATCTAAAGGATGCCTACACGCACATCCTCATCCACCCAAGCCACCGCCAATACCTAAGGTTTGTGGTGGCAGGAAATCATTACCAGTACAGAGTACTGCCCTTTGGCCTATCCTCCGCACCGCGAGTCTTCACAAAATGTCTCGCGGTCGTGGCGGCCCATCTCCGGCTTCACGGCCTCTATGTCTTTCCGTACCTCGACGACTGGCTCATCAGAGCAGCGTCCGCTCAGGAGGTCGCCAACGCCACGCGCCGCACGGTGACTCTGCTGCAGCACTTGGGCTTTGTCATAAACTTCGCAAAGTCCACTTTGCTCCCCTCACAGGATCTCGAGTTCATCGGCGCAAGGCTGCACACTCCTCGGGCACGAGCGTACCTACCGCTCGACAGGGCTCAACGGCTCATGGACCTAGCCGACCGCTTTCGCAGCCAGCCCCTGGTCTCCGCCAGGCGCTTCCTGAGACTGCTCGGCCATATGGCTTCCACCGTCCATGTGACCCCCAATGCCCGCCTGAACATGCGGTCTGCTCAATGGTGTCTCCGCCAGCAGTGGCGGCAAGCCACAGGCGGCCTGGCAGACCTAGTGCGCGTCTCCGAGCCGCTGCTCTCGTCTCTCCGGTGGTGGCTCCGGCAGCCGAACCTGATATTCGGAATGCCTTTCCAGTCACCTCAGCCGACCCGGGTGCTGACCACCGATGCATCCCTCCTGGGCTGGGGAGCACATTGCCAAGAGGCACGTACTCAGGGCCTCTGGACCACGTGGGTGTCTGCTCAGCAGATCAACTTCCTGGAGCTCAGGGCGATCCGCCTAGCTCTCAAGGCCTTCTCCCACCTGACTTCCCAACAGTCCGTCCTTGTCCAGACGGACAATCAAGTTGCCATGTTCTACGTGAACAAGCAGGGGGGCACGGGCTCCTTCCTCCTCTGCCGGGAGGCACAGAAGCTCTGCTCTTGGGCCGTCAGTCACGGCATTCTCCTCAAGGCAGTTTATCTCCCGGGCCAAGAAAATTGCCTTGCAGACAAACTCAGCAGGGTCCTCCAGCCGCACGAGTGGAGTCTGGATCCCTTGGTAGTTCAGAAGCTCTTCCTCAAGTGGGGTCTCCCCACGGTGGATCTCTTTGCCAGTCCTCACAACCGGCAGCTTCCTCGCTTCTGCTCTCGTCAGCCACACCCCCTTCGGGTTGCGGCGGACGCCTTTCTGATCTCGTGGTCGGGGAGCCTTCTGTACGCTTTCCCTCCCATCCCGCTGGTCTCTCGGACTCTTTTCAAGGTTCTCCGAGACAAAGCCTTCATGATCCTGGTGGCCCCTCGCTGGCCCAGGCAGCCGTGGTTTCCGCTCCTGCTGCAACTGGCGGTGGAGGATCCAATCCCTCTGGGGGTACAACCGGATCTCCTCACTCAGGATCAGGGGTCCCTTCTGCACCCCAACCTCAGGTCTCTCAACCTCATGGCCTGGCTGCTGAGAGGGTAGTCCTTGCTCCCCTTCTCCTGCCGGCGGAGGTGGAGGAGGTCGTCTTAGCTTCGCGACGGCCTTCTACCCGCAAATGCTACGCCCTTAAATGGCGTCGCTTTGCAGTCTGGTGTACCCAACAGTCTCAGGATCCCTTCTCCTGCCCGGTGTCGGTGATCTTGCAGTACTTGCTGCACCTCTCTAATCTGGGACTTAAGTCCAACTCCGTCAAAGTTCACCTCAGTGCTCTTTCAGCACATCATGTGCCAGTGGACGGCAGACCTCTCTCCAATGACCCTCTCGTAGCGAGGTTTCTCCGAGGTCTCCTTCTACTTAAACCACCTCTGCGCCCGCCAGCGCCTGACTGGGACCTGAATGTGGTTTTGCAGCGGATCACCTGTCCGCCTTTTGAACCTATGGCTACCTGTTCTCTCCGTTTTCTGTCTTGGAAAACACTGTTCTTGATAGCCCTCACTTCCGCTAGGCGCGTAAGTGAATTGCAGGCCCTCGTGTCTGATCCCCCTTACACTAGGTTCTACAAGAATAGGGTAGTCCTACGGACTCACCCAAAATTTCTGCCTAAAGTGGTCTCCCCTTTTCACATCAATCAGGAGGTGGTACTTCCAACCTTCTTTCCCAGACCACACTCCAGCCGAGCTGAAACGGTCCTCCATACCCTGGACTGTAGAAGGGCATTGAACTTCTACCTTGACCGTACGCGGGAGCACCGTAAAGCTGCTCAGCTTTTTGTGTCTTTTGACCCCAATAAATTGGGGCTCCCGGTCTCCAAGCGTACTCTGTCCATCTGGGTTGCGGACTGTATCTCTTGGGCTTATGGGGCAGCCGGACTCTCCTTAGAAAGTCGAGTCACGGCTCATTGCGTTCAGGCAAAGGCCACGTCAGTGGCTTTCCTCCGCTCTGTTCCGCTGGCAGACATCTGCCGGGCCGCTTCTTGGTCTTCGAGCCAGACTTTTGCGGTCCATTACTGTCTCGAGAGGGAGTCCCGTAGGGACAGTGCTTTCGGACAGGCAGTTCTCCGTAATCTCTTTGAGGTCTGAGCAACTCCTACCCTCCATCCCGGATGTGGGCTACCGGTGGGTGATAATTCAGCGAAGATTCTATCCTTCTGTGCTGCTGAGCTAGAGGGAGCTCATTTTTGTGCTTAGGGTCTCCGGTAGCCTTGAGCTTGGGAGTCCCATAAGTGAGGACTGACTTCCTGCTTGGTCCTGGAGAAAGCGTAGTTACTCACCTGTAACAGGTGTTCTCCAGGAGCAGCAGGAATCAGTCCTCACTACCCTCCCTCCTCCCCTTGGAGTTGCAATCGTCTGCTTATGTTCTTTTTTTGCAAATTTTTATGCTGTCTTTTTTAGCTATGTCATCTGACTGGCTAAGATGGCACCCTCGGGCGGGAAGACGACCGCGCATGCGCGCTGCAATTCCCAAAGGCTTTCTTTGAAAGCTGGGGAAAATTGCTCCGCGAGGGCTCCGTCGGCGCCGACGTCACCCATAAGTGAGGACTGATTCCTGCTGCTCCTGGAGAACACCTGTTACAGGTGAGTAACTACGCTTTCCTGGCCTTCACCCCCCACAGAACATACCTAAGCCATGTACGGTGGTGGCATCCGCTTCAAGCGGTACCGATACCCCGGCATCGGCACTGGTGTTGGATGAAACACTCCTCACCAGGGATCGTCATCAGGCGTCCTCGGTGCCTTTGGGACCGGTGGATACTTCCCAGATTGACTTTCCATTATCGGTACCAACACCGATACTACCACTGACGTCGGTACCCTCCAGATGTGCATCGACAGCCTCGCTTCCTTCAATGCCGAGTCTGGAATCGATCTCCAGTCTGGAGGACTGGGTACCGACTCGCCTTGGTACCGTCTCGCGGCGGTACCGAAGGCTCGGTTCTGATGACTCGGATCCGCAACTCTCGGTTCCCCTGAGGCCGATTGAGTTGACACTGGTTGACCTTCCTTCACTGGTATCAGACACGGTACCGAAGTCGGTACCGATGTCCTCATTACCCTTACAGTCGGTGCCTTCCATGCTTCGCTTTTCAGGCTCTCTGCCCTCGATGCCGAGTTTGGAATCGATCTCTAGTCTAGAAGACTGGGTACCAATAGGTTTTGGTACCGACACCGATCGATACCGGTGCTTCGTACCGAGGATAGTAGCCGGAGGTTTTCAGTTACCTCGGTACCGGTTGAACTGTCACCGATGACTGCTCCGATGTCTTTTGTCGGGCTCGACTCCCAATCATGGTTTTCTGTGAACCAGTATTGCCATCGGTACCGGTATCCACAGTAGCATCGTGACCAACTCCTGCCATGCTTTTGTCAACAGGATCGCTCCATTCTATACCAAGCTTGGAGTCGATACCTGGCATGCACAATGTGGTAAGGACGGTTGCTGCTCCTGACAGCCAGTACCGGCAACCATCCCTTAAGCATTCCACACTGCACTCTGCAGGATCTTCTATTCCTATATATTTGGATAACTCTGTGGGTGCTCAGGCTAGTTCTTTAGATCTAACCTGTCCAAGGGAGATTCCTGTTTGGGATCCCTCTTTTCAGAGTTTCCTCCTGGATATAGCAAGATCCCTTGCCATTCCTGTTCCAGGACATGATCCTGCACAAGGCTCTGTTTCTACCAAAGCAAAGGACAACATAATGCTTCCTTTGCATCATTCCTTGCAGGATCTCCTTCTAGGAATGTGGGAAACACCTTTAAGGGTATCCCCACCTCCCAGGGCGACTGATCTTTTATATCAGGTGCGCCCCTCTCCAGGGTTTCAAAAGACTCAACTTCCTCATCATTCCATAGTAGTGGAATCAGCAATAAGGCGGGTAAAGAGTAAGAAAAAGCACTCTTTTTATCCGCCAGGTCGTGAGTCTAAGACACTAGATGCCTTTGGACGTCAAACCTTCCAGACATCTATGCTTTCTGCAAGAATTCTCTCATATTTTTTATGAGTCTTTCTCTTGAGGAGGTCACCAAGCAATTACATCTTTTGACTCCTTTCCTTCCAGTTTCCAGGAGTACAGACTATTCCTCACTGCTTAAGCATATCCAGAATATCTCTTGGTTTCTTTCTCGTGCTTCCCTAGACTCTTTTGAGTCTGTTAGCAGGACTTCTGCTATAGCTATAGGGGCACGACGTAGAGCCTGGCTCCAAGCTTCAGACTTGGACAAATGGGCACAACAACGGCTGGGACATACTCCTTGCACTGGAGAAAATCTTTTCAATAAGGAGTCTTTACGTCAGGTTACTCAGTTGTCCACTGATTTACTTGTTCCTAAGGGTTGTTCTACACCTTTTTCTGTCCCAGTAGGTAGGAAATGTCCTACCAAACTTTCTTCCCACAGGGGAAGAAGGTTTTATTCATCTCTTGCCCATCATACAGATGTTCCCCAACAGGGGAGGCATCGTCCTGGTCTGAAGAATCCAACCTCTCACCAGGCTCAGCAAACCCAGCCCTGCAGGGTTTCTGATCAATCATCATTAGATGCTTTTGACTCTTGGGGTTAGAATCTACAGTTGCTTCTTCTCAACAGAGGCAATCCACTGCTTCATTCTAACCCCTATACATGGATCTCTTTCCAAAAGACATCCATTTTTTCTATATTCTATGAGCTGTCAGGATATTCATGCCTATAGGTCACAGGTTTCTCCTCTTTTCCTGCTAGGGAAAGAGGTCTGACCACTATCAAATGATAGTTCCTGTGGCAGCATGTATTTTTCCTTTCTATAGACTTACTACTTGGTAAGTCTTCTTCAGCTCCATTCTCTTCACCCTCTTACCACTGTAAGAGCGGAATTACTTGCTTGGGGGCTTTTTCGTCAGCCTCTCTAGTTTTTGTCACTTCCAGTGTAGAGTTTTCCTCTCTGAGTTACCTCCCCTGTTTCAATCTTACTTTGAGGCAGCTTATCAGACATGTCCAGAGTTTTCTACTCCTGTTCTGTCCTTTCTGTTTTTAAACAGTAAGATTCTTTCTGCTGTCTTGCTAGCAGCTGCCTATGCAGGAGCCTTAATGTTTGGTCCACTGGTTCTTGTCCACAAACAACCAGATTTGTCCTCCACTAACATTCTATCTAGTCTTAGTAGTGGCTCCAAGTCAGTGCTTTCATCTATCTTGGAGATTATCTCACTACAAGCTTTCTGGGTTGGTCTTCTATTTCTGCCATCTCCATTCCCCTGGGTTTGGCAGCATAGTTGGCAGAGATACTGGCTCTCTAGCAGCCAGTTCTATCTCCTCATTCTCCTGCATCATGCTCTCTGCAATACTACAGAGAAGCTTTCCACTATGGGCCCTTGCTAGAGAGCATGGGGGTTTTTCTCCAACAGCTATCCTAGATGGTTGGAAAAGGCTTTTCAGTCATGTCTCCCATGACTAGAAGGTTCTCCCTTCTTCTCCTATCTCCTTTTGATATAAAGGACATAGGCCTTCTCTTACGTAAAGGCTTAAGGAGTTGCCAATTCCCTGCTTTGGTCCATAGCATTCCCAATCGGGGATATGCTCTTTCTCCTTGCAGCTCGTCCTCATGGTAAGAACGCATGATACTTTTTGCCCTTAAGCAGGTCAACATGGTATCTCATCTCTATGTGTCTTCTGTCTACTTCCCATGCTAGAGTCCTGGAAGATTCGGGACTTGCTGGCTGCAGATTGATATTATCCTCTGTTTTCATGTAACCATCCTGGTTATTTCACTAGCTAGCATCCTTGCAATTCATAACCAGGGGGAATAGATTCTCTATATATCTTCTCAAGTAGGTTCCACCTCCTTGTTATTAGATGAATCTTTCCTCTTCACATATCTTATGTGAATACCGTGCTGTAGGCATATCTCTGTCTGTTTAATTGCAGACACCCATATTTAGGCCTACATATTCATATTTATCTTTTGTGTGTATTTTATGCCCCTCCATATCTCACTATAGATATATTCTTGTATGTCTATTGCGACACCCACCGGCTGGGCCAAGAGGCTGACAGCTGGTAGGCGGCCTTAGGGTCCCTTGGAATAAAGGTCTTTCACTCCTCAGGCAATAAATTTGTAGTTGAGCCGGTGGTAAGGCTTTGCAAGATTTTTATTTTCTTTTATGGGGATTTCCAAAAGCACGCTGGGGTTCAATTTCAACCAAGGCAGAAGGATAACATCTCCAAACAGAAAAGATGAACTCAGGAAAACCAGGAGAAATAAATCAAATAAACTTTTCTTTTCTCAGCCTTACTGCTGCTCTGTGTCCTCACACTCTGCACTGCTCCGTTTGGTCACACAATGAACTGCAACA
The DNA here is from genome assembly GCA_033557465.1 of Ichthyophis bannanicus. NCBI lineage: Eukaryota > Metazoa > Chordata > Amphibia > Gymnophiona > Ichthyophiidae > Ichthyophis > Ichthyophis bannanicus. The sequence continues at coordinate 39,952,959 of CM066035.1, forward strand.
GAACTCTATCACAGCTGTTCTCACTTTGTAATGCAACGTTCCCTCACAGCTCCGTTGCTCTCAGTCAGTGAATAAACAAACATTGAATGCTTCTTACAACTCTCGTGGTAAGCACTACCCTTACTATAGGGTTTTTTACATTTCTTCCTTTCTTATCTCACAACTGTAGCTTTCCTTTGAGCCAGAGAACAATCCATAGGAATTGGGCAACAGACCTCATTAGGCACACATGTCTCTATTTGCATTTCTTCAAAATCATTTGTACCAACAGAGTCTCTCTCATATTGTGGAGTTTCTTTAAGTTTCCCCTCTCTTAGAAACTGCTGAAACTGGTCCCACAGCAAGTCAGCCCTCGTAGGTATTTTTGCATTGGAGATAGAATTTCTCTCATTAGAGTGTATCCCTTGCAAAACCCCTAATTTAGAGGATTCAAAAGCTTCTCTGTTATCTGCACTGGGGATTCCAACACTGGCTAAGCTTTCAATCCACTGGTTAACGGTGGGAGGTGACGGTTTCAGTTCCTGCCCTTTTAAACCAGCCCTTAGCCCTCTTGCCACATTATCAGGAAAGAAATTATCAGCTTTACCTTGAGGCTGTTTCTGTATGTCAGAACTGATACCTTTTCCACCTCTCCAGCTATCACCGTTGTCCCGGTTGCTGGCCTGACGTGCACTTCTCCTCCAGTTACTTGTACTTATGCTTTTAAATGCTGGCTCAATATCTCTTTCTTCCTGGTCTGAAACAGTAGACGGGCTTTGGCCTGAGACTGCCACTGCCTCTCGGTGAGCTGCTGCTGCCTGAGTTTGAGCCTTCTCTCTGGCTCCTTCTCTCACCCAGACTTCTCTCTCTCTGTCTGGCTTCAGCCACTCTCCTCTGGCATTCTCTCCAGCAGGTCTCCCGCTGACTCTCACTCCCTGGAGTCTCCCTTCGTCTCTCCGTCTCTGTCCTTGAGCTTGACTCTGTGCTTGTCTCTTTCCTTGTCTCTCTCCTTGGCTCTTTCCTTGTCCGCCACCTTGTCTGCTTCACGTGGTTTTTAACCACTGCTTCCTGCTGGGCCTTCCCTGTGCTCCGCCCTCCTCTGACCAATCAGGAGGGTGGCTTGTCTCCACCCCTGAGCTAGGGCATGTTCCACCCCTTGCAGGGGGCTGAGCTTTTCTCTGACGTAGGCTGTAATCCCCTTGCATCTGTGCACTGTCATTGACTTCCATGGGGCTTTCAGGATTTTCATCCATATCCATGCTTTTCATAGGGCTTTCATCACACTATCTATATGTATATATGTATATATATATGTATATATATATAATATAGTCCTGTTCCCCCTCCTAGGGCCGATGGCTCTATGGCGAGGGCGACCTCTTATATGTTTTCAAGCGTCCTTATCAACTACTATAGCAGCAAGGGTTGCTGGGAGTTGTAGTTTAAGTAGCTATTCAACAAATGTATTGTGGCACGAGGGTCCTTTTTTTAAACAGATTAATTTTTATTTGGGGATTCTTCCCTTGCACATGGGTTCAATGGCTCAAAACATGGCACGGCAAAACAATAGGAAATCAGGAGCAAATTAAAGTCAGAAAACAAAGCAGGTAATAAACTGTTTCTTCACAGCAAATAAACAGGCAGAACAACTTTGTATTTTCCTCATACAAAGTTGGCTTTTAACGTAAGTCCAAATGGTCAATCTTACACAGAGAACAGTCCATCTCACAACTCTCCGATGTATCAGACTTGTTTTCTGGGTCAATAATCATATCCTCACTGTAATCATTGTAGCACTGCTTTGGGGAACTTTTAGCCTGCAACTCGTGGATAACTTCTTGCAGCTGCCCTATGAAGTCGTCCCTCTCATTAGCAGTGTCTTTTTCTAAGGCAGGAAACTGGTTCTTACTTAAACCTTTCACTACAGCCTTTATGTCTGGTTCAAAGCATTTGGTAAGAATGTTTCTAATCTGAGCAGCTTTCAGAGCCGTGCTATCTTTGCTCTTATTGGCACTAGCTTTTAACTGCTGTACTATTTCTTCAGCCAGCTTCTGGTTAGGAAATAATGCAGACATACCTTCTTTACTGGCAATGGCTTCTCTGTACTCTGAGCTTTCTCCCCTCGTGCAGGCAAACTGTTTTACCTTTCCCTCGGGTAGCTTCCACAGAGGTTTTGCTTCCAGTGTTTCAGGGTTAAAGGAAATGGACCTTCCAGAATCTTTCTCAACTTGACCTGGGTTCCCAAGTTTCCCTTGTTGCTGCTTTCCTGTGTACCTTTGCTGTTGGAGTGGCTCAGACTGCTGTCGAGGCTTCTCTGTGCCTTCCTTTCTCTTTCCTCCTTCTAATCCTGAGGTCCTGGAACTCCACGAGTTTCCTGAACTCCTCCAGTCCCTTGAGTTACTTGAGTTCCTTGCGCTCCTTCTGTTTGAACTGCTTGAACTCCTTGCCCTGCTTGAACTAAAGTCTGACTCTGAAGCTGGTTTAAAACGGCTTCCTCCTGCAGCCACACCCCTCTGGTTACTCAGGTGGAAATCATCAGAGCTGCATTCAGCTTCTACGTCAGCACTATGGCTAAGCTCCGTTCTAGCTGAAAGCATTCTGTTGCTATGGGAACCTGTCTTGCTCTTACTTTTAAAGGCAGACTACTCACTATTTTCCCATTCCATCTGATCAGTAGTGCTGTCACTATCACAATATATATGTATCTGTCGAGATATTTCATTATAGATAGATAAGTATGTGGAGACATATCTATCTGACTGTCTATGCTCATATAGCTATATGTTTCTGAAAGAGGGGCTTTACCCATACCTATGCTATCCAGCAGGTTTGGGGTTCTACGCACACAACCACTCCTGTGGTAGTCAACAATTTTTATACCATAACCTAAGGGTTTAGGTACCTCTGAAGCTCTCCGTGCCCAATATCTCTCCTAGCTTACCACAGTTAGGAGAGACATTGTGGATCTTCAGTTAATCACAGGCTTTAACGCCTCAGGCATTTGTCCTCTCTTTTTGGGATACAAGGGGTTCTCATACCCTTTCTCCCCACAAGGACTGTGTCTGTTTGTCCAAATCGGTTAGCCTTTCTCTTTTTGCTCCTAAGAGTGAGCCACTCTGCTGCCAAAAGAGTTAGGTTTTTGTCATACAGCCTTCCGCTGAAGGCCCACCGTTTTTGTACTACCCCAGTTTTTCCTACTGGGGTTACCTTTCATAATTCTGACCTCCACTGTTTTCCTACAGGTTTATTACCTCCATTTTACAGCAAGGTCCTCTTCACGGTTCCTCTACTGGGTTTCCCAGTAGATCCATGAACCTCCATACTTCTGTGAAATCCTGTCAGGGGAGGTCCATATTGCAATATTCTTTGCAATATCATTGATGACAATCATCATCCACACATGGACTCCTTCCCTGCAGTCCTATGCTAGGTTAGCTGTTCCACAGCATCTTTCTTTCTTCAACTCCTACCCTCCATCCTCAGGATGCCTGGTGTTCTGGGAGATAGCATGTTTCAATCTATGACATGCTGGGACTCCAGGCATCTCAGCTTGGGAGTCCCCATATGTGAAGACTCATTCCTGCTTGTTCCTGGAGATAGCACAGTTACTTACCTGTAACAGGTGATCTCTGGGAACAGCAGGAATAAGTCTTCACAACCCACCCACCTCCCCAGGAGTTGTCTCTCTATCTTTCCTTTCCTCTCTCTCTCTTTGTCTCAGCTTTAAAACTTAACTGAGGAGAGGCAGTTGGGAAAGGCGGGAAGGCAGCACGCAGGCGTGTTGGGATGCTTCCAAAAGCTCTTGATTGGACGCTGGGAAGCGTTCCCGCGCAGACTCCGTTGGTACCGACGTACCCATATGTGAAGACTTATTCCTGCCGTTCCCAGAGATCACCTGTTACAGGTAAGTAACTGTGCTCTAAATCCAAGTCAGCCACTCCTCTAAATGCTCCTCTAAATGCTCTAAATCCAAGTCAGCTTCAACCTCAGGGATCTTATTTCCCATGCTACGGGCATTTATACACACTGCTTTCCATATGTTACCCCTGTTACCCATTTCCATAAAGGTATTTAATGTATTACTTACCTGGGGGCTTTCACTTACCTGGGGGCTTTCTTCATCCATCCCTAACAAATCTAGTTTAAAGCCCTCTTCAGTAGATTAGCCAGTCAACTACCGAAGACGCGTTGACCTTTCTTGGACAGATGGATGCCATCTCTGCTCTGCAACCCTTGGAACAGCATCCCATGGTCTAGGAAACCAAAATGCTCTCGATGACACCATCCACGCAGCCATGCATTCGTCTCCAGGATTTATTTATTTTTTATTTATTTACATTCTCTTTTATACCGCGCTATTCTGCATCAGTGCGGTTTACATTGAACAAACTGAAATTACATTGAACAGGGCATTATAACTTGGAGATAACTATTTTACAGGGAACATGGATGCGAGCCTCTCTGCCTTGGCCTTTACCCTCAACAGGGAGGATTGAAGAGAACACCACCTGTGCACCTAACTGCTTCACCCAGTATCTCTTCCTTTCTGCTGGTAATTCCTTTCTGTATGCAACCCAGCATCCTTCTGACTTTTGCTACTGCCTTGTTACACTGTTTTGCCACCTTGAGATTATCAGAAACAATCACTCCGAGGTCCTTCTCCTAGTCCATGCACACCAATCTCTCGCCCCCTATCGCATACATTTCCCTTGGATTTCTGCTTCCCAAGTGCATGACACTGCACTTCTTCACATTAAATCTTAACTGCCAAGCATTAGACCATTCTTCCAGCTTTTGTAGATCTTTCCTCATGTTCTCCTCTCCCTCAGGGGAGTCCACTCTGTTGCAAATTTTGGTGTCATCTACAAAAAGACAAACGTTTCCATTGAGCCCTTCAGCAATATCACTCACAAATTGAACAGTACCGATCCCAGGACCGAACCCTGGGGCAGTGAGTTTTGTTTACCATCACCTTCTGTCATCTGTCAGTCAACCAATTTCTGATCCAGTTCACCATCTTGGGACCCATCCCCAAGCTGTTGAGTTTTTTTAACTGAACTTTATTTTATCACTTCACAGGGCCTATTGTTTAAAAAATAATCAGTCCCAAAGGGCCTAAGATGGGGGCTCACCAGCGGGTGCAGGCTAGAGATTTTCGAAGGTTTCAAGGCATGCGTTTTGCGCCCTATCAGAGAGGGTGCTACAGAACACAAGGACAGTCCTATCGGGGGTCCAGGGGGACCGGGCGGGGATATTATCCCATCTCCTTGGGACAAAGCAGAAAACCCCAATAAAGCCAGATGAGCCAAGGCCGAGGTAGCATTTGGAGGTCGGTTGCAACAATTTTATTCCACCTGAGTTGACATCACAACTGACCAGTGGGTCTTAGAAATTATTCGGGAGGGGTATGTACTCAAATTCACCAGACCCCTTACGAGGCCTTTGTCTGATCACCCTGCAAGGCACTGCAAAAGGGAGAAGCAGTCCAAATCACCCTCAGTAGTTTGCTGCAGTTGGGGACGGTAGTTCCAGTACCCGCAGACCAGTGTGGGTCCGGTCACTACTCCATCTACTTTGTAGTGCCAAAGAAGGAAGGGGGTTTTCGGCCCATTCTCAATCTCAAGTATGTGAATCGGGCACTACAAGAGCCACATTTCTGTATGGAGAGCCTACGGTCGGTTATTCTGGCGGTGTGATGGGGGAGTTTCTCACTGCCCTGGACCTTATGGAGGCCTATCTGCACATATCTATTCGGGCCAAGCATCAGCAATACCTCCGCTTTGCGGTGCCATTGGGGCATTTTCCGTTCCAGGCGTTGCCATTCGGGCTGGCCACCGCATTCCACACTTTCACAAAAGTCATAATGGTAGTAGTTGCAACATTGCTACAAGAAGGAATCTTGGTGCAGCCGTACCTGGATGACTGACTCATCAGAGCAAAGTTGGAGGCAGAGTCCATCACCGCCACAATGCGGGTAATGGAGGTCTTGCAGGGGTTCGGCTGGGTGGTCAATATGGCCAAGAGCCAGCTGCAACCAGTTCAATGCTTGGTCTACCTAGTAGCCCACTTCGACACTTGGGTGGTCCTAGTTTCGCTTCCTGAGGAATGCATACACAAGATACAGGTGCGGCACTTCCTGAGCAGACCAGCGCCCACACCATGGGCATGCAGCTTCTGGGTTCTGTGGTGGTAGCCCTGGACCTGGTGCCATGGGATTAGGCCCACATACGCCTATTGCAGTAGGTATTGCTGTCCCGAAGGTCTTCACAGACTCAGCCCTTGACTCAGGTTGGATTGTGCTGCAGTCATGAGGAACAGCCTGCAGTGATGGTTGCAGAGAGCTCACCTCACAGCGGGAGTGCTGTTAGAGTGCCTCCACTGGATCCTGGTGACGATAGATGCCAGCCTCACAGACTGGGGAGCGCATTTCCTGTCACAGGGCCCTGGCACAGGGTCGGTGGACTTCAGAGCAAAGCTTGTGGTCCATCAACTGTCTAGAAATGAGGGTCGTATTTCTCGCCCTGTGACACTTCCAGCTGTTGATTGCGCGGCAGTCAGTGCGGGTGTGCTTGGACAATGCAACCATAGTAGCATACATCAACTGGCAGGGAGGCACGGGAAGTGCGACCCTACTGGGGGAGAGTCAGTCCATCATGATTTTTATTTTTATTTATTTAACCGATTTTATATACCGTCTTTCTACAAATCAAGACGGTTTACATAGAACATTTAAAATAGAGTGTTTCCACTGTTTACATAGAACAAAGTAACGAAATATATATAAAATAACAATGAATTAATTATAAGAATAAAACCAACTATTTACAAAGGTAATAAAAACCAACTATATACAAAGGTATATGATGATGTGAGTTGAGGAGAATCTGGTGGCTGTCTCAGCAGCACACATAGCGGGCAAGGACAATATCCATGCGAATTTCCTCAGCCGGTACCGGTTGGATCTGGGTGAATGGGAGTTGAATGCAGCGGTCTTCTACGACATCACCATGCGTTGGGGTGCATTGCCATGAGGTTCATGACTGGCTGCCGACAACGCCAAGGTGTCCCGGTTCTTCAGCAGGCGCAGAGTGCACAGGTCCAAAGGCCTCGGTCCTCTTGCCCCGATTATGGTCGGTGGATTTTATTTTATTTATTATTATTTATTATTAGCTTTTATATACCGCACTATTTAGTATCAGAGCGGTTTACAGAGAACAAGAACAGTCAAGTAACTTTACATAGAACAGGTGTAAAACATCAAACAAGGTACAAGCAACTTTACATAGAACAGGAAAAAACTGCAAAATCAAGTAACAGGCAAGTAATTATCAGCTAAGACAAAACAAATAAAGGGGGAAGGGATTAAGGGAAGGGATAAGGAGGGGTAGGGGAGGGGACGGGGGGAGGTAATGTAGCGGGGAAGTTGGGAGAGGGAGAATCACTAAGACTACACGATGAGAGGTCGGGACTCCAAGTAAGACTAAGAGAGAGGAGAGGCCGGCATTATGAGAGTCAGCCTAATGGAAGTTTTTCTTTGTTATGTGATCATAAGCCAGCTGGAAAAGGTGAGTCTTTAAGGCTTTCCTGAATGTAGATATGTCCATGATAACTCGCATTGAGGGAGGAAGGGCATTCCAGAGTGTTGGTGTGTATAAAGAAAATGCACGGTTCTTGACAGCTTTAGAGCAGGTCCTTATAAGTGATGGGGTGACCAGGGTGTTTATCATGTTAATTCTTTGTGCTCTGTTGTCAGGTATTTGTTGAACCATAGCTGGCAGGGAGGGTGCTGATGATTTGTGAATTATCTTGAATGTGAGGAGAAGAGCTTTATAGGTCAGGCGGCTAGATATGGGGAGCCAGTGTAGTTGCATCAGGATGGGTGAGATATGTTCGTGCCTGGAGATACTTTGGAGAGATCGGGCAGCTGTGTTCATGGCTAGTTGGAGTGGTTGGAGGATGTATTTTGGGATGCCATGAAGAATAATATTTGCATAGTCAAAGTGCAGGAGGATGAGAGCTTGGAAGACTGATCGAAAATCTGAGGGGTCAAGAAGTGAGCGTATATGGTGGAGGGTCCTTATTTTCTGGTAGACTGCCTTGATCACGCTTTTGTATGTGTGCAGTCATGGACAGTTGTTGGTCGAGGATTACTCCCAGGTAGCATACTTTGGGCTTAGAGATGAGTTCAACATCTCTCACCCGTAAGGAGGATGGTGGGGTAAAAGACTGATCTCTGGCAATGAATAGGACCTCTGTTTTCTTGCAGTTGACCTTCAGGTTCTGTGTGGCGAGCCAGTCAGAAACGGCATTGAAGCAATCGGAGATGATTGAAAAGTCGGAGCTGTTGATGGAGAAGGGGGTATAGAGTAGGACATCGTCTGCATAGATGTGATATAGTATGTTGGAGGACTTGATTATTGAACAGAGTGGCTGTATGTAGACGTTGAAAAGCAAGGCTGAGAGCGACAAGCCTTGTGGGACTCCTTGGGTTTGCTGGAAGGTGCTGGAGGACTGTGAGCCCAGGTGGACTTGTTGCTGGCGATCCGTCAGGTATGACCTAAACCACTCGAGGGCTGAGTTCTGAATGCCCTTCTGTTGTAGGCGGCCAAGGAGAAGGCTGTGGCTGACGGAATCGAAGACGGAGGCGATGTCCAAGAAGATTAGGATGAATCCCTGCCTCTTCTTATCTATGCCGGTACAGAGCCTATCAAGGAGAGTAACGAATAGGGTTTCCACTCCATGCTGTTGGCGGAATCCATGCTGCTGTGGATCCAGGGGGGTGTGGGCATCAATGTGGTCTTGGACCTGTTGCTGGACAGTCTTTTCCACGATCTTAGTCAGGAAGGGTAGGCTGGAGATTGGCCTGTATGAGCTGATGTCTGAAGGGTTCGATTTATTGCTTTTTAGCAGGGGTTTAATGGAGGCCGATTTAAGGGACACTGGAAGAGAACTTGTGGAAAAAGATAGGTGTACTATTATGGAGATAACTGAACTGAGATAGGATTTTGCCTACTTAATCCAAAATGCTGGGCAAGGATTGACTGGGGAGGTAGAGGAGTTGATTATGCCAGTGATGTTTTCTATTTGGTCAGCCGAGTATGGGTAGAAGGAATCAAAGGTAGGTATAGTTGCATCACCTGTAAGGAGTGGTTCAGGAGAAGAGTGTACATCATCAAGATTCTCTGAGAGTGAAGTAATCGTATTCGTCTTGCTCTGGAAGTGGGAGGCAAAATCAGCTAGGCTGTGGGTAATTGCTGGTAGGTTCTTAGAGGCATCGCTTGTAAGGGATCTGACAATACTGAAGAGCTCACGGGGCTTGTTGAGAGAGCGCATAAGGGTGTTCGTATGGTATTCTCTTCTCTTGAGATGGTCTCCTTTACACCTTTCCCCCGTGGCCTTTGATCGGGTGCTTGATAGGGTGAATGGAGCTCACAGGGAACAGGTGGTTCTCATTGCACCAGATTGGCCACTGCGGCCTTGGTATTGGGATCTCAGATGGTTACTGGTGGATTACCCCTAGAGGCTTCCCAACAGGAGCAACCTGCTGTCCCAGGGCTCAGTGTTGGTGCCTCAAGTGAGTTGGTTCTTGCTTACAGCATGGCTCTTGAAAGGGCGCAGTTAAAACGGTGGTGGCTTGCCTCAGCTGTCATAGCCACCATGTTACAGTCCAGGAGGCATTCCACCAATCTGGGTTTGGCAGATCTTTGAAGGCTAGTGTGAAGAGCGGAGTCTTCAGGCTTTCAGCTGTGCGCTCCTGAGATCTTGCTCTTCTTGCAGCATGGTATGGATAGGGGCTTGGCTCTCAATTCGATTAAGGTCCAGATAGTGGCCAGGTGCTCTCTAGCTGCCCATCCAGATGTTTTGCATTTCCTCAAGGCGGTGAAGCTGGTTCGGCCACCTGTATTTATTTTATTTATTTATTTATTGAACGGTTTTATATACCGCCTTTCAGAAAAATCAAAGCGGTTTACATAGAACAAAACTTGAACATTACATTGAAACTTATTCAAACAATTGAAATTACAGTGAACATTAAATTGTATATAATAAAAATGGTAATTTGAGGGTTACAATGCTGAGTAAATGCTGATTAGGTATATAAATAGTTTAAACATATATACAGATTTAAATATTTACAAATTTCATGTATGGATGGTGGTTCCAGCTTGGGACCTCAATCTGTTACTTTCAGCACTGACAGAGGCACCGTTCAAGCCTCTTGTGAGGGCATCCCTCAAGGATCTTATCCTGAAGACATTGTTTTGGTGGCTTTTTGTTCCACAAGGCATGTTTCGGAACTCCAAGCACTGTCCTGATGGGAGTCCTTCCTGCTCATACCCAGGAAAAAAGTAGCTTTGAGGCCAGTTTCTTCCTTTCTTCCGAAGGTGGTTTTGTGATTCCACTTAAATCAGACTGTGTCCTTGCCAGCCTTCCCTGAGCCAGGGGACACTACGGAGGATTGGCAGTTGCATCTCCTGGATCTGCGCATAGTTTTGCGGAAGTATCTCAGAAGTAATTGCTGCAGAAATCAGACAGATTGTTGTGTTTGGAGGTATGTGCATAGGGGAGGTGGCCTCTAAAGCCATGATTACAAGGTGGGTAAAGGGGGCCATAGCCGCAGCTTATGAGGGTCGCAGTAGGCTTCTACCAGTAGGGCTTCGGGCTCACTCGATCTGTGCGCATGCTGCATTCTGGTCAGAGCAGGCCTTGTTCCACCAGTGGACATTTGCAGGGCAGCAACTTGGGCATTGCTGCATACCTTTACCAGACATTATCGTCTCAATGTTCAGGCCACGGGGGTTGCCAGGTTTGGTTCCACGGTGCTGCAAGCTGGTCTCGAGACTCCCTCACACATTTGATCCCTGCTTTTGTACATCCGAAGCGTAACTGGACTGGCCTGGAAGGATGATTAGGAAGGTGAAATTAGAGCTTACCTGCTAATTATCTTTCCTTGAGTCCATCCAGGAAAAAAAAAACAGCTTTACTTTTCGGTTGGGGTGTAGCTGGGAAGGCCCATACTCCCCGAGGGGGGGGGGAAGGGCGCGAGATGCCATCAAAGTCAGTTTGTTTGCTTTGTGGGGTGAAGCGTACGGTGTCAGAAGCCGGGGTATGTAAGTCCTGCACACAGGAGGCTGAAACACTGGACCGTGAGTCAGGCAGGGGGGCGGAGGCGCAAAAGGAGGGGTCGGCCGTGCAGACGGAGCAGAAGTCTCCTTGTCCTTTGCCCCCGGAGCCGTTGCCGGGTACCTCATCGTCTCAGGACGTGGGGGGTCTGCAGTCTTCAGTAGTAGGAGGGCTGGCGGCGATTTTTTCCCCGGAGTTTGTGGCAGTTATCAGGCGGGCGTTTGGGTCGGCCGCAGAATCGTCTCCGGTGGGGAGTCTGGACTCTTCGCTGGGGGGTAAGAGGCACGGGGCCCCGCTACCCGTGGAGGAGCCGGGTCCCCTAGCTAAAAGACCTAGGGTCGACAGGGATTCTACGGTCTCGGAAGCGGACAGATCGGATGGCCTGGACCTGGATTTCGAGGATGAGTTGGAAGAAGGCGAGATTGCAGAGCAGGAGGACCAGGCAAGAGTGATGCGAGTGTTTTGGAAAGAAGAGTTACCGGGGCTAATTTCAGAAACTCTCAAAGCGCTTAACATGCCTTCCGGAGGGCAGGAGGAGGATACGGCTCTCGAGGACCCGTTACTGCAGGCCTTTTGGAAGACTCAACGGGCGTTCCTGGTACACAGGGTGATCAGGGAGATGATCCAAGAGGAATGGCACCTGCCGGAAGCGGCACTGAAGGGGTCCAGAGTCCTGGCACGCTTGTACCCTCTTCTGGATCAGGATAGGGAGTTGTTTAAATATCCCAGGGTGGATGCAGCGGTGTCTGCGGTCACCAAAAGACCACCATTCCGGTGGAGGGGGATGCGGCCCTCAAGGATAGTCAGGACCGGAAGTTGGAGGTCTTGTTGAAGCAGGTGTTTGAAGTGAATGCGCTCTCGTTGCAAGCGTCCATTTGTGGGGCGTGGGTGGCGAGGGCGTGTCTTCGATGGGTGCAGGTGGATCACTCTGAGGGTTCTGTGGAAGAGGCTGCTAGGTTGGAGTCGGGGGCGGCCTACCTAGCGGATGTTCATTATGACCTGGTTAGAGGACTGGCCAAGAGTATGGCTTCGGCAGTGGCAGCAAGGCGCTATTTGTGGCTGCGCAATTGGGTGGCGGACAATTCCTCTAAGGCCCAGCTCAGTAAGCTCCCGTTCGGGGGACAGCTCCTGTTTGGGGAGGATTTGGACAAGATTGTAAAGGATTTGGGGGAGTCTAAAGGAGGGCGTCTCCCGGAGGACAGGCCAAAGCAGGGCAGAGCGCCGAGGCTACCCAAGGGGCAGCTAAGGGACTTTCGGCGTTTTCGTGCCTCTAGATTTGGCCAAGCTCAGAGAACGTGTCTCCCCTATTGAGGTCAGGAATTTCGAGGCTTGCGGGAAGAGGATTTGCGTCTCCCTCTTCCTCGGGCTCGCCCTCCACCAGTGCCCGCAAGTCTCAGTGAAGCCAAGGGGGCCCGGGCAGATTGCGTGCCGGTAGGGGGGCGCTTGCAAGAGTTTTATCCCGCCTGGGTCCGGGTTACCTCAGATCAGTGGGTTCTGGAGGTTATTCGAGAAGGATATGCCCTAGAGTTGAAGCGCCCCGTACCGGACGCCTTTCTACAGTCTCCTTGCAAAGCTCGGGTCAAGCGCAGGGCGGTGGAGGAAACTGTAGAAAGGTTATTGTCACTCAGGGCCATAGTTCCAGTCCCGTAGGACCAGTTAGGTTGCGGTCGATACTCCATCTATTTCATAGTTCCAAAGAAAGAAGGGACTTTTCGGCCGATTTTGGATCTCAAAAAGGTCAATCGCTGTCTCAATGTGTCCCATTTCCACATGGAGACCCTGCGGTCCGTCATAGTAGCGGTGCAAAAAGGGGAGTTTCTTACATCCCTAGATCTGGCGGAGTCGTACCTCCATATCCCCATTCGACAGCAGCATCAGAGGTTCCTGTGGTTTGCCCTTCCGATGGGGTACTTCCAGTTCCAAGCGTTGCCGTTTGGACTGGCCACGGCGCCACGGGTGTTTATCAAGGTCATGGTTGTCGTGGCGGCAGCCTTACCAAAGGACGGGATATTAGTGCATCCTTATCTGGATGATTGGTTGATAAGGGCAAAGTCCAAGGCGGAAAGCGTAGCGGCTACGGCCCGAGTGGTGGCGTTCCTGGAGAGTCTCGGGTGGGTAGTCAACAGAGAAAAGAGCAGGTTGACTCCGTCGCAGAGCCTGCAGTATTTGGGAGTGCATTTTGACACCAGATCGTGGAGAGTGATCCTGCTCATGGAGCGGGAGCTGTCCCTGCGCAGGTTGGTGCGCAGTTTTCTCGGCAGGCGGCGTCCCATGGCGTGGCATTATCTGCAAGTGCTCAGAACGATGGCAGCGACGCTCGAAGTGGTTCCCTGGGCAAGAGCTCACATGAGACCGTTGCAGAGAGCGCTGTTGAGACGCTGGTCGCACCAGAAGGATTCCCTGTCAAAGTATCTTCCTTGTCCTCAGGAGGCACGCCAGGCTCTTCGGTGGTGGCTGCATCCAGAGAACCTCAGGAAAGGTCTGCCCTTGGAGACGCCGGACTGGCTGCCCCTAACCACAGGTGCCAGTCTGTACGGATGGGGGCACATTTTCAAGGACGATTTGCTCAAGGGCAGTGGACCGAGTTAGAAAGGAAGTGGTCCATCAACAGGATGGAGTTAAGAGCGATGGCTCTAGCGCTGCGCAGTTTTCAGCCGCATTTGCAGGGAAAAGCAATACGGGTGTTCTCAGACAACGGGACAGCAGTGGCTTACATCAATCGGCAAGGAGGAACGAGCAGTGCGCGGCTCGAGCTGGAGGCCCAAGAATTGTTTGAATGGGCCGAGAGCAATCTGGAAGCATTGTCGGCGGCACATGTGGCGGGGATGGACAACGTGCAGGCCGACTTCCTAAGCCGAGTAAAGGTGGATCCGGGAGAATGGACCCTTCATCCGGAGGTGTTCGCGCTGCTGGTGAGGCGCTGGGGAACGCCAGTGATGGATTTGATGGCGACCTTTCGGTCAGCTCAGGTGGACCGTTTCTTCAGCAGATGGAAAGAGCGGATGGCGGAAGGCCTGGACGCGCTCATTCAGCCATGGCCGGCGGAGCATCTCCTATACGTGTTCCCGCCGTGGGTACTCATAGGCCGGGTGCTGCAGCGGATAGAAAGACACAGGGGCACGGTGATTTTAATCGCGCCAGATTGGCCGCAGAGGCCATGGTATGCAGATCTCGTCAGACTGGTGGTAGAGGACCCGTGGCCTCTGCCGCTGAGGGAAGATCTTCTGTCGCAGGGTCCGTTGCTCATGCCGCAGGTGGCTCGATTCTCGCTTACAGCCTGGCTCTTGAAAGGGCGAGGCTGAGGGCGAGGGGTTATTCGGCGGCGGTGGTTTCGACCTTGCTGAAGGCTCACTGTCGGTCAACGTCATTGGCTTATATTCGAGTATGGCGCATCTTTGAAAATTGGTGTGCGGATCAGCAGATTGTGGCACTAAAGGCTTCGCTTCCGCAAGTGTTGGCTTTCCTGTAGGATGGGTTTCAGAAAGGTTTAGCGGCCTCGTCTCTACGGGTGCAACTAGCGGCGCTATCCTGTTATAGGGGCAAGGTTAAAGGAGTGACGATCGGGGCACATCAGGATATAAAGCGTTATCTGAGAGCAGTTTCTCTTTTGCGGCCTCCTCGCATGCCGGTGGTTCCGGCTTGGGATCTCCCGTTAGTCTTGCAAGCTTTGGTAAAGGAGCCTTTTGAGCCGTTAGCTAGGGCATCGTTAAAGGACTTTACTCTGAAGGTTGTGTTCTTGGTGGCGATCTGTTCTGCTAGAAGGATTTCGGAGTTACAAGCCCTTTCCTGTCGGAAGCCTTTCCTGGTCTTTTCGGATTTCAATGAAAGCTCAGCACCAATTACCGAAGCCTCACAATTCTCCTCTGTCTGAAACCATACGAACACATGACCAGCCTGTAAATTGTATATATTGTTATTGTATATAGTTACCCTGTTAGCCAAGTTGAATTTCCTGTTCATATGTAAACACAAAGTACTATTGGAAATGTGTATGTTCGTTGTTTATTGTAAACCGCACTGATGCTGAATAGCGCGGTATAAAAGAGACTTTAAATAAATAAATAAAATAAATAAGGTGGTTTTGAGGACAGTTCCTTCCTTTCTTCCGAAGGTTGTGTCGGCGTTTCATGTTAATCAGGCGCTGTATTTGCCGGCGTTTGGGTCGGGCAGGGCAGAGCAGCCTTCCGATTGCATGTACTTGTTGGATGTGGGGCGAGCGTTGAAGGTTTACTTACGTCAGACGGCTGGGTTCCGTAAGTCGGATAGGTTGCTTGTCCTTTTTGCAGGGCCACGTAAAGGTGAGGCAGCGTCAAAGGCATCCATTGCCCGTCCATTGCGTCCGCATATATGCTGAAGGGCAGGAGATTACCAGAAGGCCTGAGGGCACATTCTACCAGGGCTCAGGCAACTTCTTGGGCGGAAGGCAGTTTGGTGCCGGCGGCAGAGATTTGTAAAGCATATATAACCCTCCAACCTTACCAGGAGACATTACAAATTCATTACTTCCTGCTGTTGTATGCTAAACTCAATGGCAACGTAATAAGCTCAAAAATAAACCGGGGTCTCAGACAATTGCAACAACAATCCAAGATGTGTTTTCAGAGTTGTCTAGGACGTATGTTGCATTTTTGCATCAATGACCTCTCCGGTTGGTGCTTAATTGTTGTAGCAATTAGACATGCAGGATAGTTTGAAATATCTCTTGGACTCTAATCAATGCTGATAATATTGCAACTTATTTTTTGCTGAGATTTTTTGAGAAATTTTCATGTTGTTTCACACTGAGGTTTAAACTCGTTCTTTTATGAGATTTTCAAAAATTCAACTGGTCTTTGAAACTTAAATAGTAATGCTTATCTTGTAAGTAGAACAGCGAACTACCCCAACGCCACCGTCAGGTACCGATTTGCGTTTCAAATTTTCCTCAAGGGGAGCTATTAGTTCGAGCCGTGCTATCTGAAAGTATAAGCAGAAGAGTTTTAAAACCTAAAACAGAACAGGTTCAGAAAAAAGTCTCAGTCTGATTCTTATTACCAAAAAATGAGTTGAGGCTAGATAATCTTTATCCACACTCTTACCCTCAGTTCTTTTTACCCGATATCAAAAATCAATATGTGCTGTCATGGCTGCCTGCTGGCCTACTGGCTTCCCTTCAGACACCGCGCATGCGGATCATGACTGAATTTAGAAATTTAAATAGCTATTCACAGGTGTGGGAGACAAAGCTGATCACTGCCTGAATTACACAACACTTCAATTCAGATTTAAATGCATGCTCCCCATTCAATCATGGCGTTTAAACCGTGTGGAGCAACAGATTGAAGTCTGTGGATCCATATTTGTTCCCGAATGAGTAGGGTTTTTGCTTTGGATTTGTTTCCTCTCCCAGCTGTCACTAATTCGATGCCAAAACATCGTAAATCCTCAAAAATATGATCATGTTGTAAACAATGTGAAACTAGGGGAGCCTCCAAAACGCAACATTTTAATCTGCTCCGGTGTTCGTTCAGGCGAACACGAAGTGGTCTAATGGTCTTGCCCATATATAGCAAACCGCATGGACACCTAATTCCATAAACTATGTGGTCCGAACCACACGAAGTGGAATCTCGCAACTGATAAATTCTACCACGATATTTAAAGCTGGTAATTTGCTCAGATACGCTACAGATATTACAGCTGCCGCACTTCAAATGACCAGATTCGCCCCTCCGTACTGTAGGCAGAATAGAACGTAACCGAGCCGGACTAAGTTTCTCCTTCAAATTCTGATGACGGGTCCAAACACAACGAATAGATTTATTTTGTGGCCCAGGTAATGTGCTCAATATATTTTGATGGCGCTTAATAATACGTTTGATGTTGCCACTGAGCGGAGAAAACTTGGTGATGAGAATAATATGTTCTACATCAGTTTGCTCTGATTTGTGTTGGGCCTGCAATAATAAATCTCTGTTATTATACAGGGCTCGTCTATATGCTTTTTGAATTACCGGGTCTGGATATTGACGGTCAGCAAAAGTTTTCACCAGTTCCTTAGCCTGTTTCTTATATTCATGTAAACTGAAACAGTTTCGACGATATCACATAAACTGTGATAGAGGAAGACTATCACGAGCACTGTTCCCTCTAAGCTATGCGCGTGTGCGCGCGCACACACCTCGCCGAGCGAGCGCACATACTTTACAACAGAGCGCACAAAAATTACAGTTCTGATTCTGATAGAAAACAACACAGACGTCTTAAAATTTAAAAGTTGCTATGTATTTACGGTTTTCACAAGTTCTACAATGTTTTCTAGTGCAATCAATGTGGTGTACATACTGTATTCTGATGTGTAGTCAAATTTTAAAGTATATAACTCTGAGTGTCGTTATGTGGTGCACAAAAATTTAACCTTCCTTCAAAAGCTGCACAGCTGATATTTTATGCTCACACAGCCTACAGAAAATTAGAGGGAACATTGATCACGAGGTTGTTTAGGATGCTTACTATAATAATGAAGAATCGTGTTTCTATCTGTTGTTTTTTTGTGAACCCGGGTCACCCAACCCTGATTCCCCTTTTGAACCACTACATCTAGAAAAGTGACTTCTCGTTCATGAAAAGTACAGGTGAATTGGATATTAGAATTCACACCATTCAACCATCGTACAAAATCTTGTAGTTGTTGTGCATCACCCTTCCATAAAAGAAACACGTCGTCAATATAGCGTTTCCACAAAAGCAGACAATCTTTATATGGGGATGTTGTAAGCCATCGGCACTCATAGGTGTCCATGTATAAATTGGCAACTGATGGAGCGCAGGTGGCTCCCATGGCCACCCCGGATCGCTGTTGATACAAAGTGCCTTCAAAATCAAAGTAATTGTGAAAAATTGTGAATTTAACTAGATGGGGAAGAAATTCTATATGCTCATCAGACAAATCACCCCGGGCCCGCAGAGACACCATCATAACATCATAAGCTGCTTCCTGGGGGATGCTTGTATAAAGAGCGGAAACGTCCAGTGTTACCAACAATATGTTGGACATACAAGCCCATTCCGGATGTTCTGCCAACATGCGTAAAAAATGGTGGTGTCGGGGTAGTTCGCTGTTCTACTTACAAGATAAGCATTACTATTTAAGTTTCAAAGATCAGTTGAATTTTTGAAAATCTCATAAAAGAACGAGTTTAAACCTCAGTGTGAAACAACATGAAAATTTCTCAAAAAATCTCAGCAAAAAATAAGTTGCAATATTATCAGCATTGATTAGAGTCCAAGAGATATTTCAAACTATCCTGCATGTCTAATTGCTACAATAATTAAGCACCAACCGGAGAGGTCATTGATGCAAAAATGCAACATACGTCCTAGACAACTCTGAAAACACATCTTGGATTGTTGTTGCAATTGTCTGAGACCCCGGTTTATTTTTGAGCTTATTACGTTGCCATTGAGTTTAGCATACAACAGCAGGAAGTAATGAATTTGTAATGTCTCCTGGTAAGGTTGGAGGGTTATATATAGTTTGTATATAGTTAACCCTGTTTACCGCCAAGTTTATGTACCCTGTTCTCTGTAAAAAAAAACAATGCTGTTTGTGTCATTGTGTTTAGATTTGTTCATTGTAAACCGCACTGACTAAATAAGCGCGGTATATAAGAAAAATAAATAAAATAAAATAAAATATATATACTTTCAGTCTATAGTTGATTCAATTCCCTCTGTCAAGTGCGACCAAGTTCATTGTGAGATTTGTAAAGCGGCTACTTGGTTGTCACTTAACTCCTTTGTTAAGCATTACCGTCTGGACATTCAGTCGGGCAGGGATGCCTGTTTTGCTTCGGCAGTGCTTCAAGCCGGTATGCAGGGTCCCTCCCAATGACGGCTTTCACTGCTCTGTTACATCTCCAGATTTCGGGACTAGACTGGAGGGACGATAAGGAAGGTGAAATTAGCCTTACCTGCTAATTGTTGTTCCTTGAGGAACTCCAGTCTAGTCCCATATCCCACCCGGGTCAGATCTCTGTGGAGTATGCGAAGGATACGAGTTCTACAGGTAAGCTGGGAGTTCTGTAGCGTGGAGAGGTCCAATTTCCTGTTTGGGGAGGGGAGGGACCTCGGCATCCTGTCAAACACTGTACATAAGGGAAGAGCTACTGGTTATTTCGTTTTTCTAGTTTACTTAGTGTAAGAGTTTATGTTTACTGGAGTTTACTTACTTGTTGCTCCTGGGAGTCTGCTTTGTCAATAGGTTACTGGTCTGTGAAGGAGGGGTCGGAGCCTAAGTACCTGTGACATCACAGAAGTGAAGTTTTCTCACTCTCCAAGCTGCTGTGAGAGGTTGACAACTCCAGATTTCGGGACTAGGCTGGAGTTCCTCAAGGAACAACAATTAGCAGGTAAGACTAATTTCACCTTTTACTTTAGAGTGTAATTATTTTGACCTCACCTTCTATAACCTGTTCAGAATTAGTCCTAGTTTCAATCTCTGATTTTTCACTGGCAGCATCCCATTTTTTTAATGATGATAGGGCAGTTGAGCCCGATGCCTCTCAGGGATCTATGTGTCACTGCTATATTTCCTCCTGCTTCGCTCTGCTTCATTTATGCCATTGTTCTCCACATAGGTTTTGTCTGATTGGAACTTACAAGGATACTGCATTGTTACGATCCTTGTGTGCATTGCATCTTCTCATTTTTGGAACCTTTGTTGTCTTCTGCATATACCCTTTCCAAATAGAATAGAGTTTTTGTGCATCTCAATCTCTGTAAACTGATACTACATATTAATGTCTTTATCTTTGTTCATGCTCTCCTTTCAGTGTATCTTCTGAAATGATGTAGATAAGATTTTTTTTATCATTTTACATTCTTGAATACCTTTTATTTATCTATTTATTATTTATAATTTGTATTTCATTCATTATGTTTTACCTCATCTTACCTGGAGTGTTGGTTTTATTTGTTCAGGATGGCATTTGCTCACACATTTGTAGTTTAGTATTTTAAATGTCTTTAAGTTTTACATTTCAGTTTTTATATTCCATGTTTTACAGTATATATTATTTATGGTCATTTATTTATTTATGTGATCTTATATACCGCCTTTCCAGCATCAAGCTGGTTTACATTAAACTAAGAACTATTACATAAATGTAATCAAATTTTTATGGTTCAAGTTAACATTAAGTACTGATCAAAATGATTTACCACTAATATTGAACTTATTTACATGATTTTGAACTTGGGCTGATACATAGAAGTGAGATTCCAATTTGAATATTTCAGTTTCCATTGTCTGTTACAAGCCTGCTTCACAGGGTGGGGTTAATTGAATCAACTCTTTAGCCTTACCAAGTACCTGAACCAGTCTGGTCATCACAGCTCCAAGAGACTACACACAGCTAAGCTTTCAGACATTATAATTGCCTGTTTTTTTAATATAAATTTTAACTGTTGGTTATAAATTTTTAGGAATATTCATACTGCCTACATTCCTTGCATATCCTTTAAGTTACATGAACTGAGGGCACACTCAGATATCTAAGGTCTACTGGCCAGGGGCACTTAAGTTCCCACCCACCCACCCCAGGGTTGTATTGCCTATATATATTGACATCCGTCCTTTAATTAGGTGTTACACCCACCTTTTCTCCTTCACATAGGACTGCTTAATCAGCATGTTGTGTATTCAATGTAATAACTGTGTTGTTTTCATTCTGAGAACAATCATTTGGAACCTAAGAACTTGTTCTATATGCCTCAAGTTAGCTGCTATGCATAAAGAATTGACTCTACTAAGGGAAGAATTAGCTGTAATTGAACACACCTCTTCTAGAGTACAAATTGAACAAACTCCACCACCACTCGCTCCCACAAAGAATCAAACAGCCCAGGAACAAATGGATCACAGTGGGTTCTGGTAGGTTGTGACCTGTAACACAGAGACACCCTATAAATCAAGAGATATCCCTGCATAATGCCTTCTCTGCCCTGGATAACAAGGGTACCCAATCCGTGGAAACTGAAGTGTACTTAAAAGTGAGAGTCAATACCCAATCTACTGATAATGCACCAAATATGAACAAAAATTACACAACAGAAAAATACTATTCCTTGGAGATTATATCATCAGAGGCACCAACTTGGGAACATAGTTCAAAGGAGAGAAGATGGTCAAATGCCTCCCAGGCTCTTCAGCCAGCAGGAATATGAACCAAATTGTTGGTATACTTAGTACAGAAAGGGAGCACTCCAAAATTGATGTTGTCATCCACTTGGGTACAAATGACCTGGCTAGAAACAGTTCCTCTGCAGTTCAAAGGGACTTCTAGACTCTGGGAGAGAAACTCAAGCCCATTGTTAACACTGTTGCATTCTCAGAGGTTCTACCTGTTCTTGGTAGGGGGGCAGAAAGGCTGCATCACATAAACAACGTTAATACAATGCTCCAAAGCTAGTGCAAACAAGAATGATTTAGATATATAGGCGGACTGGGGAAACAGATGGATCAACAAGAGACTATACTGTGCTAATGGACTACATCTCTCCGTCGCAGGAAAAAGGATCCTAAGTGAAAATTTCAGGCAGTTTGTGGACAGCCATTTAAACTAGGGAAAGGGGGTGAAGATGGAGAAGGACAAGTTCAGGACATCACTCCCAGCAAAAGTATAATAACATTGGAAACAGCCACACTTTTAAACCACACATCAGTGGCAAGTGGGAAGAGGTGTGTAGAACAAAATCCATGCAAAATACAGGCAAGCCAGTCAACAAATGCTGTAAAGCAATGAGCACAACTGTTTGAAGCCTAGCCAACAAAGTTGCTGACCTGGAAGCCCTAATGGTGGAAATGGACTTGGACACTGTGGCCATTACAGAAACATGGTTTTATTTATTTACATTTTCTTATATACCGCGCTATTTTCCATCAGTGCGGTTTACATGGAACATTTTACATACACATTTCAAACGACTTGATTTGTGTTTACAATTAACAGGAATAAGCAAGAGGTCAGTCCTCACATATGGGTGATGTCGGCACCGACGGAACCCTCGTGGAAGCATCCCCCCAGCTTTCAAAAAAAGCCTTTGGGAGATGCCACCACACATGCGTGGTCCACTTTCCACCCAAGGGTGCCATCTTGCTCTGTCTCCTTTTTTCCACGGAGCCCTTCAGATGTTTGTCTGGTTTGTTCCCAGGAAAAGTTGATTCTCCAGGAACAAGCAGGAAGTCAGTCCTCACATATGGGTGACGTCGGCGCCGACAGAGCCCTCGTGCGGAGCAATTCCCCAGCTTTCAAAGAAAGCCTTTTGGATTGCATCACACATGCATGGTCCCCTTCCCGCCCAAGGGTGCCATCTTGCTCAGTCTCTCTTTTTCCGCAGAGCCCAACGGACGTAGTCCAACTTTCCTCACGGAAAAAGTGCACAAAAACTACTGAAGATTATTTTCTTCGGCCCGGTTCCACGCCGGTTCACCTTCCTGCCTCGGTTCGGTACACCGGTATCGAGTCTGGTCACTGTTTTTCATTTTTTGCCCTTAGTGGCTAGCGTTCACGCTCTTTTTTTTCTTTTTCACTGGCAGCCCAGTCGTTTGACCTTGCAGGGGCCCTTTTTCCCCCGATGGCTGCCTGCGGGTTTAAAAAGTGTGATCGGTGTAAAAGATTAATGTCTCTCACTGACACACACAACTGCTGTATCCGCTGCCTCAGGCCCGACCATGACCCAAACGTCTGTGGCCCATGTGGCAAGATGTCTTCCAAGGCACTTCGAAGTAGGCGGCAGCAGCAGTGTGAAAGGATTTTCTCCGAGTCCGCATCCACCCGGGACCAGACCTCTTCAGAAGCCTCGGCGTCTCGGTAGCTATCTGACTCCGAGCATCGTCGGGTCTTCTGAGCGGGGGTCTCCCTCGCGGGAACACCGGAGGAAGAAGAAACCTGCGAGGGTGGCGGCGTTGGATGCCTCTGATCGGCCTGGATCCTCACAGGCCAGGTCGCAGAGTCCTGACCGCCGCCCCGGGTCCTCAGAGTTGGAGCGGCCTGCAAAGGTGCCTCGCACGGAGCCGGAGATGCCGAGGAAGGTAACTGCTGTTATCCTCATTGACTCTCCTCCAGGAGAACCGGCGTCGGGCCTGACAGTGTCGGGACCCAAACCGGAGGCTGCGGAGCCTTCTGAGCTCGGCCTCAGGTTAGCGGCCCTGGAGCGCAGCATGTCTGCCTTCATGGAGCAGCAGCGGGCGCTGATGGCCGGTCTCACCGGTCCATCAGCCCCGACCACCGGGACCTCGATGTCTAAGTCAACCCCGGAGGCCGAGCCAATTCTTGAGACTCTTCGAACTCGGGTCGGTCCTCGGCCGAGGTCTCCCTTGACCTCCCGTTCGGGACCGAGGTCGTCGACGCCAGTGCCCTCGGCATCGGGGCGGTCGAGACTGAAGCCCTCACGGCTGAAGCCCATCGATTCCTCCTCGGAGGATTCGGCATGGGAAACGGAAGATGAAGAGTCCCCGGACACCCACCGGACCCGGTATGTCCCATCAGACTCGCCAGGTTCCGAGCCTCGGAGAAAGTCCCCCCCTGGAGGATACCCAGTTCTCGGACTTCGTCAGGGACATGGCCAAGGCTTTGGCATTCCCGGCGGACTCCGAGGAGGAGCCTCGAGCCGAGGAGCTTGAAGCCCTCCAGTATGACTTTCCCCCTCGGGAAGCACTTACGCTACCTGTTCTTCTGATGTTGGAACGACTGATGCTCCACATGGGGGAGTCACCGGCCTCGATGCCAGTTCTCAGCAAGCGGTTCGATTCCATCTATCGAGTCTGCAAGAGCCCTGGGTTCCAGAAAGCATAGCTGCCGCACAACTCCATGGTTGTGGAATCGGTCATGCACAGGCTCACGAGCCAAAAACGCACTCCTCGGTGCCTCCTGGCAGGGAAGCCCAGAACCTGGATGCCCTCAGCAGAAAGTGCTACCAGGGCTCGATGCTGTCCTGCCAAGTCCAAACATACCAGCTGTACATGGTGTCACCACGTGGCCAGCCCTCCGCCTAGGGCGCAGAGGGTTGGTCTGCCATGATAATTTCTCTATGCAGAAAGTGAGACTACAGCTAGGGCTCTTGCAAGGCCTCTTGGGATTTGTAGTCCCTTTTTACCTCTCTGATAAAGAAGCAGTTGTAGTCTGAGTGTTTAAGGCAAAATGACAAGGATTTATTCCCCTCACAAACAGAACTTCGGTGCAGAACACCGAAAACCCATTTTTTCTCCTCCGCTTTTCATGACCCTCTATGACACCTCATAACCCCACTCTCCTTTCCATCTTTATGCCCTCTATTCTCCATCTCTCCTTTCCTCTAATTTGTTGTAATTTCTTTTTCTCTCTCTGACCTAATGCTTTATTCACATTGTAAACCGCCCCGATGTAATGGGGGGCGGTATATCAAATGTTCTGTAAACAATAAACAATAACAGTGTCCAGGAATTTAGCATGAGGATTATATACAATAACTAAGGTAAGTGCTTCGTCACTCTCTGGTTCCCAAAACAATACAGTGCTCGTAGTGCAAACTGAAAATAAACAGCTTCTTGGAACAAAGAAAAATACCTCCCTTTTCTTTGCTGTTAACTCAGCACTCTTACTTCAGGTTTAACACAGTGACTCAATGTTGTCAGCCAAACACAGCGTGCAATCCATTCGCATATCTGCTATGTCCTCAACATTAGAGTTTATCTGCATATCTTCTATATCAGGGCTGGCAGTGTTTGTTTGCAGACGGTTATTAAGGGATTTAAAATAACTCCCCTCTTTATACCCAGGTGTTTTCCCTTTATACAACTCTACACAGCAAGGGTTTAAAATACCTGTTACACTGGAGTTTCTTCTGTGGCTCTCCTTTAATTCTTGGCAGATATAAGGGAAGGTTTCTGTGCTGGGCTCCCACCTATGTAAATTCTGAAGGCTCCCTTCTGATTGCAGAGCTCCCTGCTCTCTCCGTTCCAGCAAGTTCCTGATCACAGGGCGTGCCTCCCTTCCTTCCAGTCTGTTGGCTTTTCTCACAGACCGGTAAGAAGTTTCTCTATCAGGTCTCCAACTCCCTGGAGTTTCTGAGCCTCTCCAAGCCTGCCTTACAGGAGCTCTCTCTTCTCTCCTGTCTTTCCTTCCTTGAGCTGCTTCTCTGCCACAACTCCAACTCTCTCTGCTGTCACGGCTCCAACTGCCGTCCAAGCTGCAATTAGCCGTCCAGCTTGCCCTCTGGCCTCTTCTCCAGCCTTTGTCTGCTGCTTCTCCACCTGGCTTTGCTTCCTTCTCTACTTCCTTCTCTGCTTCCCTCGTGGCTCTCCTCCTGGGAGCTAATGACTACGTTTTATAATTCTCCAGGACCAAGCAGGAAGTCAGTCCTCACATATGGGTGACGTCGGCGCCGACGGAGCCCTCGTGCGGAGCATTTCCCCAGCTTTCAAAGAAAGCCTTTGGGAATTGCAGCGCGCATGCGCGGTCCCCTTCCCGCCCAAGGGTGCCATCTTGCTCAGTCTTCTTTTTTCCGCGGAGCCCGACGGACGTAGTTCGTTTTTCCCCGAGGAAGAAGTTGATTTTCCCTGTTTTTTCTCTTTTTTTCTCCGGTTCGATGCCAGATCCTTTTCCCGCTCGGACCGATACGCCGGTATCGAGTCCTTTCTTTCTTTTTCAGTTTTTGTCCTTTGTGACTGGCGTTCGCGCCTTTTTTCTTTTTTCCCTGGCAGCCCGGTCTTTTGACCTAGCAGGGGCCCTTTTTCCCCCAATGGCTACCAGCGGGTTTAAGAAATGTGATCGGTGTAAGAAACTTATGTCTCTTACCGACACTCATGACTGCTGCCTCCGCTGCCTCATACCCGATCATGACCCGATGATCTGTGGTCCGTGTGGCAAAATGTCCTCAAAGGCGTTGAGGAGTCGTCAGCACCAAAAGGATAGGATTTTTTCTGACTCCGCGTCCGGCCGGGCCGGACCTCGTCAGAGGCCTCGACGTCTCAGGACTCCGGCCCCGAGCAGCGTCGGGGTTCCTCTGAGCGGGGGTCTCCTTCGCGGGAGCATCGCAGGAAGAAGAAACCCGCGAGGGCAGCATCGGTGGACGCTCCTGGTTCCTCGAGGGCCAGGTCGCATAGCCCCGATAGCCGTCCCGGGTCTTCGGAGTCGGAGAGGCCTGCCAAACATCCTTGTGTCGAGATGGAGTCTCCTGGACACGTAAGTGCTGTTGTCCTCGTGGACTCTCCTCCGAGGGAGCCGACGTCGGGCCCGACGCCGTCAGGGCCCGAGTCGGGGGCTGCTGGGTCTCCTGAGCTCGGACTCAGGTTGATGGCCTTGGAGAGCAGCTTCGCTGCCTTCATGGAACAGCAGCGGGCATTGATCGTCGGTCTCACTGGTGCATCTGCCCCGACCACCGGGACCTCGACGTCCAAGTCGACCCCGGAGGCCGAGCCGATCCTCGAGTCCATGCGGGCTCGAGTCTATCCTCGGCCACGGTCTCCCTCGACCTCCCGTTCGGGGCCGAGGTTGTCCACGCCGATACCCTCGGCATCAGGGCGGAGGGCATCGGTGCCCGCCCGACCGGAGCCGCTCGATTCCCCCTCCGAGGAGTCGGGCTGGGAGACAGAGGACGAAGAGTCACCCGACACTCATCGGACTCGGTGTGTCCCATCGGACTCACCCAAGTCCGAACCTCGGAGACGGTCCCCACCAGAGGATACCCGGCTCTCGGACTTCGTGCGGGATATGGCCAAGGCCTTGGCCTTCCCCGCGGATTTCCGAGGAGGAGCCTCGAGCCGAGGAGCTCGAGGCCCTCCAGTATGACTCTCCCCCGAAGGAGGCCTTTACTGTTCCGGTTCCTCCGATGCTGGAGCGGCTACTCTTCCGCATGTGGGAGACCCCGGCCTCAATGCCAGTGTTAAGCAAGCGGGTCAATTCCATCTATCGAGTCCGCAAGAGCCCCAGGTTCCAAAAGGCGCAATTACCGCACCACTCCATGGTTGTGGAATCGGCCATGCATTGACTGAAAAGTCAGAAGATGCACTCCTTGGTGCCTCCCGGCCGGGAGGCTCGGAACCTGGATGCCCTCGGTAAGAAGTGCTTCCAGGGCTCTACGCTTGCTTGCCGTGTCCAGACTTACCAGCTCTACATGGGCATGTACCTCCAAGACCTGGCAAAAGAGATTGCCGGTTTCTCTGCTGGTCTCTCCGAGGAACCTTTGGGTTCCAGCCTTGTCCACCGGTATTCGAGAGTGCTCGAAGTTTATTTCTCGAGCAGCCTACGATGGCTTCGAGGCTTCGGCCCGAGTAGCCGGGGCCGGCATCGGTGCCCGCCGACAGGCTTGGCTACAGTCATCCGACCTCGAGCCATGGGTGCAGGACAAGTTGGTCGATGTCCCCTGCCGAGGTGAAAACCTCTTTGGCAAACCCATGGCTGAAAAGGCTGCAGAACTCGAGACCGAGACTCTGACCAGGACTAGGCTTTCCAGGAAAACCTCTGCCCCTTCTCAGAAAAAAAAGGGCTTGGGAAAAAAGACCTTTTACCCGAGGAAGTCATCTGCCTATAAACAATACCCTCATTATCAGGCCTCTGCAGCTCCCCAACAGGGTCAGCAGGCCAAGGGGCAGGGTCAAGGGCCCCATAAGCAGAAGACCCCCAAGCCGCCAACACCGGCCCCTGCTCAGCAGGGTGGGGGTTTTTGACTCAGCAATCATAGCCTCTTCTCCTCAGCTGGCTTCTCTCAGCACAGGAGGCCGGCTGGCCCACTTTGCCCACAGGTGGTCAGCCGTCACATCAGATACCTGGGTTCTTCATATAGTCCAAAAGGGCTATCTTCTCCATTTTCACCAGGTACCTCCCTTCTATTTTCCAGGGGAGCCTCCAAGACTCCCTCTGCACAGGGACTTACTCCTTCAGGATTTGGCAAGTTTGCTAAAGGATCAGGCTGTGGAACCGGTGCCCCACCACCTAAGAGGTCACGGCTTTTATTCCAGGTACTTTCTGGTACCAAAAAGAACAGGAGGCCTCAGACCCATCCTAGACTTATGCAACCTCAACAAGTTCCTGGAGAGGGAAAAGTTCAAGATGCTTACCCTTGGAATCCTGCTGCCCTACCTCCAGCAGGGAGACTGGCTATGCTCCTTGGATCTAAAGGATGCCTATACTCACATCCTTATTCATCCAGACCACAGACAATATCTCAGGTTTGTTGTGGGGGGAAACCACTATCAGTACAGAGCAATGTTCCCTCTAATTTTCTGTAGGCTGTGTGCGCATAAAATATCAGCTGTGCAGCTTTTGAAGGAAGGTTAAATTTTTGTGCGCCACATAACGTCACTCGGAGTTATATACTTTAAAATTTGACTACTGTGGTGGAGAAGCAGCCGCTGAGGGCAGAAAAAAAAAGGGAAAACTGCCTTTTTTTTCTTTTACCCATAAAATTGCAGGCACTGAAAGGGTTAACACCAACACTAAAGGTAAAGATTTCTCACAGAGAAGTGCAGACCTAAGCACACGCCCTGTTCCCATGGAGATAGAGGGAGGAGAAGGGAGTGGTTTGGGGGTGGAGTCAAAGGGGATAGGACAGCCCCAAACATTTAGGAACGGAAGCTGCACTTATACAGCATTGAAGGGGAGAGAGAAGGAAGAACCGTATGAGAGAGAGAGGACACAGACACAGAGGACACGAGGGTTCCAGGAAGGAAGGACAAGAAACCCATGGAAATCCCTTGCACAGAAGCAATTGAGAACCAGGAGCAAAGAGCTGACAAGGCCTGTGGAAAGCTCAGGGGAGGAGTCCTCAGAGGAGGAAATATTCTCCAAGAGTTCATGGCTCAACTCTTCTCCTAGTAAGGAATCTATAAGGAGGAAAAGCAGCACTAATAAGGTGAGCCCTTTACAACGTTTGAAAGGCTTATTAGACAAAGAGGGTTTTTCCTGCCCTTCCCCCACAAGCTCACATACTGTTAAGGGTACCTGGGAGAAGCTCCTAAAGGCTGTGCAAGCTAGTGAGGCTTTCCAGGAAGATACCAGGGGAAACAGTGACCAAGAAGAGTCTAGTGTGGAGGATATGGACTTGGGAGACACTGTGGATTTAGACAATGTCTCAGACATGGAAATAAGTTGTGCAATCTGTGCTAAAGAAGTATAAAGGAACCAAATAGGGTTTGAAAGCAGAAAGAAACCCAGCTGGTCTTGATTACTGATTGCATCTGTGTTACCTCGTGCTAAGTAAAAGAACTGAAGGAAGTTTGGTATCTGGAATGAGCCAGAAGTTCTTTTACAAGGACATTTTAAAGCCCATTACTTTTTAGCTGTGCTTTTAAAAGTAGCTGTCCTGTTTAAAGCTGCTTGGGAAGAAGCTGTGCTGAATGTTTGTATTATAATTGGAAAATAATTCTATTGCTTGTAAAAGTATCTTGGTGGGCCAGGAAGTCTTGCTACACCTACTGTGAAGTAACAGAGGGTGGCATAGCGCCTCCTGGAGACCAGGAAACAGAATACTGCTGAAAATAGAGTTTTACCAGAAAGCAGGTTTCAAAGCTGTATCAAGCCAAGGACTGTATAATAGGCTTGTGTGCTGTTATTTGGAGAAGTATCCTGAATTTTGTTTTGGTCAACTTCAATCAATTCATGTTAAAGAATTGAACCGGTTAGGAAATCCTTGTTTCTAAAAATAAAGAAATATTTCCTGCGTCCTTTACCCTTGGCTCTAATCCTTTCGGGGACACAACTACATGCTATTGGGCTAATTTCAACAAAGGACAATCGGCGCCTCCCCTGTAGCCCTAGGCCACCGCCTGGCCACACGGGGGCGCGCCGACACTACACGTCAGAATACAGTATGTACACCACATTGATTGCATTAGAAAATATTGTAGAACTTGTGAAAACTGTAAATACACAACAACTTTTAAATTTTAAGACATCTGTGTTGTTTTCTATCAGAATCAGAACTGTAATTTTTATGCACTCTGTTGTAAAGTATGTGCGCTCACTCACTCACTCACTCACTCACAGCTTAGAGGGAACAGTGGTACAGAGTACTGCCCTTTGGCCTGTCCTCCGCTCCCAGGGTGTTCACCAAATGCTTGGCAGTGGTGGCGGCCTACCTGAGGCTTCAGGGTCTTTTTGTGTTTCCGTACCTGGACGACTGGCTCATAAGGGGCCAATCTTCCCAGGAGGCCAATCAGGCCACCCTTCGCACGGTGGCTCTGCTTCAGCACTTGGGGTTTGTCATAAACTTCGCAAAGTCCACTTTTCTCCCGTCCCAGAACTTGGAATTCATAGGAGCCAGGCTCGACACTCTTCAAGCAAAGGCTTTTCTGCCTATGGACAGAGCTCACAGGCTGATGGATCTTGTCAGGCAGTTTCACAGCAATTCCCTGGTCTCTGCCAGGCAATTCCTGAGACTACTCGGCCATATGGCTTCCACGGTTCATGTCACCCCCAATGCCCGCCTGCACATGCGACCTGCTCAGTGGACCCTTTGTACTCAGCGGCATCAGGCCACGGGGAGCCTAGCGGACACAGTAAAGATATCCGACCTCCTAGTCTCCTCTCTGCAATGGTGGCTTCATCTTCCGAATCTGGTACTCGGAGTGGCTTTTCAGTCCCCTCCGCATTCTCAGGTGCTGACAATGGATGCTTCTCTTCTCAGTTGGGGAGCACATTGCCAAGGGACATGTACTCAGGGTCTCTGGACCCCTTGGGAGGCTGCTCAACAGATAAACTTCCTGGAGCTACGGGCGATACGCCTAGCTCTGAGAGCCGCCTCTCACCAGTCTGTACTGGTCCAGACAGGCAATCAAGTTGCCATGTTCTATGTGAACAAACAAGGAGGTACAGGCTCCTTCCTTCTATGTCAGGAGGCACAACGGCTGTGCTCTTGGGCTGTCAATCACGGAATCCTTCTCAAGGCTGTCTACCTCCCAGGTCAAGAGAATTACCTGGCGGACAGACTGAGCAGGATTCTGCTACCACATGAATGGAGGTTGAATCCGTTGGTGGTTCAGCAGGTGTTCTTAGGTGGGGCCTCCCCACCATGGATCTTTTTGCCAGTCCTCTGAACCGGCAACTCCCGAGATTTTGCTCCAGACAACCGCATCCTCTCAGAGTAGCAGCGGATGCGTTTCTGATCTCGTGGTCCACAGGCCTGTTGTATGCGTTTCCTCCCACACCACTAGTGTCCAGAACGCTGTTCAAAGTCCTCAAGGACAGGGCTTCATTGATTCTCATAGCCCCCAGATGGCCGAGGCAACCGTGGTTCCCACTTCTGCTACAGCTAGCGGTGGACACCCCTCTTCCTCTGGGGTTTCAGCACGATCTCCTGTCTCAGGATCAGGGGACTCTATTGCACCCCAGCCTCCAGTCCCTTCATCTGATGGCCTGGCTGCTGAAAGGGTAGTCCTGGCACCCCTACTGCTGCCTCGAGAGATGGAAGATGTGGTCTTGGCCTCTCGGCGTCAATCCACCAGGAAATCCTACGCTTTTAAGTGGCGTAGATTCTCCGCATGGTGTGCTCAGCGCAGCGAGAATCCCTTCTCGTGCTTGGTAACTGTAGTATTGCAATATTTGCTTCACCTCTCCAATCTGGGCCTTAAGTCTAACTCTGTCAGAGTTCACCTTAGTGCTCTCACCGCCCACCACTCGCCGGTGGACGGTAGGCCTCTTTCCAACCACCCTTTGGTGGCTCGTTTCCTCAGAGGCCTCCTTCTGCTTAAGCCTCCCTTACGTCCACCGGCTCCTGAGTGGGATCTGAATGTGGTCTTGCAGCGGATTACTTGTCCGCCTTTTGAACCTATGGCTACCTGCCCTCTCCGTTTTCTCTCCTGGAAAACTTTGTTTCTGGTAGCTCTTACCTCTGCTAGGCAAGTGAGTGAACTGCAGGCACTCGTGTCTGATCCTCCTTACACTAGGTTCTACAGGAATAGGGTGGTCTTACGGACTCACCTAAAGTTTCTTCGTAAGGTTGTCTCACCTTTTCACCTCAATCAGGAGGTGGTTCTTCCGACCTTCTTTCCCAGGCCGCATGCCAACCGGGCTGAGATGGTCTTGCATACCCTGGACTGTAGGAGGGCGTTGTCCTTCTACCTTGACCGTACGCGGGAGCATCGGAGGGCTGTTCAGCTCTTCGTTTCTTTTGACCCCAATAAGTTGGGGCTCCCTGTCTCCAAGCGTACTTTGTCCATCTGGGTAGCTGACTGTATCGCCTGGGCTTATGAGGCAGCTGGCCTCTCGTTGGAGGGTCGAGTCACGGCTCATCGTGTCAGGGTGAAGGCTGCGTCAGTGGCTCATCTCCGCTCTGTTCCGTTGGCAGACATCTGCCGGGCCGCTACTTGGTCTTCAAGCCAGACTTTTGCGGCCCATTACTGCCTTGAGATGGAGTCCCGCAGGGACAGTGCTTTCGGACAGGCAGTACTCCATAATCTCTTTGGGGTTTAGGCACCTCCTACCCTCCGGCCCTGGTGTTGGGCTACCGGTCGGGGGCTTTCTCAGAGAAGATTCCTTCCTTGCATGCTGACGAGCTAGAGGGAGCTCATTTTTTCTGCTTGAGGTCTCCGATAGTCTTAAGCTAGGGAGTCCCATATCTGAGGACTGACTTCCTGCTTGGTCCTGGAGAAAGAGTAGTTACTCACCTGTAACAGGTGTTCTCCAGGAGCAGCAGGAATCAGTCCCCTTGGAGTTGCAGTCCCCTTGGAGTTGCAGTCATATCATTATTTTTGCTAATTTTTTGCTGTCTTTTAGCTATGTCATCAGACTGAGCAAGATGGCACCCTTGGGCGGGAAGGGGACTGCGCATGCGCGCTGCAATTCCCAAAGGCTTTCTTTGAAAGCTGGGGAAATGCTCCGCACGAGGGCTCTGTCGGCGCCGACGTCAGCCATATGTGAGGACTGATTCCTGCTGCTCCTGGAGAACACCTGTTACAGGTGAGTAACTACTCTTTCTGTTCCCCTGGTCTTGGCTCTGCTCTCACCCTGAACAGGTGTGCTTGATTAAGCTCGGGGCTTGTTACTACGTCAGAGTCTGGGCGTGTCAATTCAGCTCCTGTCTTTCCCTGTTTACCTTTTCTATGTAAACAGTGAGCCATGTGCTCTAGCTGCCTGTCAGTTTTAAGGGTGGAATCTTACTTTCTCTCTATTTCCATGGGTTCAGTAGGGGTCTCTACATCACAATGGGCATGTACTTGCGGGACCTGGCAAAGGAGATTGTCGGGTTCTCAGCTGGCCTCTCCGAGGAACCCTTGCAGCGCTTCAAGAACATGTCCACGGGGTTTCGGGAGTGCTCGAAGTTTGTCTCGAGCAGCCTATGATGGCTTCAAGGCCTTGGCCCGAGTAGCCACAGCCGGCATCGGTGTCTGCCGCCAGGCGTGGCTAATGTCATTGGACCTTGATCCATGGGTTCAGGACAAGTTGGTCGATGTCCCTTGCCGGGGTGACAACCTCTTTGGCAAACCCATGACTGAGAAGGCTGCTGAAATCGAGTCCGAGTACTTGACCCAGACAAGACTATCCACGAAGACTTCTGCCCCTTCTAAAAAGAAGGGCTCGGGTAAAAAGCCCTTTTTCCCGAGGAAGGGTGCTGCTTACCGCAACTACCCCACTCAGCAGGCCTCCCCAGCTTACCCACAGGGGCAGCAGGCCAAGGGACAGAGGCATGGCCTGCGTAAGCAGAAAACCCCCAAGCCTCCAGCCCCGGCTCCAACCCAGCCGGGAGGGGTTTTTTTGACTGCCAAAGCATACTCACTCTCTCTCTCTCCAACCAGGGGTGAGGTCCTGCACAGGAGGAAGGCTGA
The DNA here is from genome assembly GCA_033557465.1 of Ichthyophis bannanicus. NCBI lineage: Eukaryota > Metazoa > Chordata > Amphibia > Gymnophiona > Ichthyophiidae > Ichthyophis > Ichthyophis bannanicus. Next base: position 39,986,842 of record CM066035.1, read on the forward strand.
GCCTGTACACCCACAGGTGGCCAACAATCACCACAGATACCTGGGTCCTTCAAATAGTCCAAAGGGGCTATTTGCTCCACTTCAACCAGGTACCTCCCTCCCTCCTTTCCAGGAGAGCCTCTCAGACCCCCTCTACACAGGGACCTCCTCTTGAAGGAGTTGGCTGGTCTTCGAGAGGATCAGGCGGTGGAACTGGTGCCCCACCACCTGCAGGGACAAGGCTTCTACTCCAGGTATTTTCTGATACCAAAGAGAACAGGGGGCCTCAGACCAATCCTCGACCTGCAAAACTTAAACAAGTTCCTGGTGAGGGAAAAGTTCAAGATGCTTTCCTTTGAAATATTGCTGCCTTACCTCCACCAGGGAGATTGGCTATGCTCCTTAGACCTGAAGTATGCCTACATGCACATCCTCATACATCCAGACCACAGACAATATCTCAGATTTGTAGTGGGAGGAAACCATTTTCAGTACAGAGTACTACCTTTTGGCCTAGCCTCTGCTTCCAGAGTGTTTACCAAATGCCTGGCGGTAGTGGCGGCCTTCCTCAGAAACCAAGGGATTTTTGTCTTCCCTTACCTGGACGACTGGCTCATCAGGACCCAGTCGCCTCAGGAGGCCCAACAGGCCACAGCTCGCACTATCAACATGCTACAGCATCTAGGCTTTGTCATAAATCAAGCAAAGTCCACTTTGCTCCCCACGCAAAACTTAGAGTTCATAGGAGCAAGGCTAGAAACCCTTCGGGCAAGGGCTTACCTGCCAGAGGACAAGGCACAGGTTTCTGGCCCTGGGGCACCAAATCAGCCACAAGTCTCAGATCTCAGCAAGACACTTTCTACGTCTCTTGAGCCACATGGCCTCCATGATATATGTAACCCCAAACGCCCGTCTCCACATGAGGACAGCTCAGTGGTGCCTCAGATCAGTGGACACAAGCCACAGGACGACTCCGAGACAGGATCAGAGTGTCCAAACGTCTGATGAAGTCGTTGGCGTGGTGGCTTCAGCCACCCAACCTGCTTGAGGGAGTACCTTTTTAGCCTCCCTCGCACACAAGAATGCTGACAACAGATGCCTCCTTGCTGGGCTGGGGAGCCCATTGCCATGCCAGGGATCATGCACTCAGGGGTTGTGGTCTCCTCAGGAGAGTACACACCAAATCATCCTCTTAGAGCTTCGGGCGATTCGCCTAGCTCTTCAAACCTTCTGTCATGTTCTCTTACATCAGTCTGTCCTAGTGCAGACCGACAATCAGGTAGCAATGTTCTACGTGAACACGCAGGGAGGTACAGGGTTCTGTCTCCTATGTCAAGAGACACTCGACCTCTGCTCCTTTGCAATCAGGCAGGGTATGTCCCTTAAAGCAGTTTACCTGCCAGGTCAGGAGAACTTCCTAGCAGACAAGCTAAGCAGGATTCTGCAACCTCACGAGTGGCAACTGAATCTGGAAATAGACCAGCAGATCTTCCACTGCTGTGGGTATCCGTCCATAGATCTCTTTGCCAGTCTGCAAAATCACCAGTTGCCCAGCTTTTGCTCCAGAGAGCTACATACTCAGAGGGTGGCTGCAGATGCTTTTCTGATCTCCTGGTCAGTGGGCCTCCTGTATGTGTTTCCTCCCACGCCTCTGGTGGCTCGGACTCTGTTCAAAATCCTTCGGGACAAGGCCTCTGTTATTCTGGTAGCCCTCAGATGGCCAAGACAGCCTTGGTTTTCTCTTCTTCTCCAGCTGGCAGTGGAAGCCCCACTCCCTGTGGGGATGCAGCCCGACCTCCTGTCTCAGGAGCAGGGCTCTCTATTGCACCCCAATCTCAGGTCCCTCAACCTGATGGCATGGCTGCTGAAAGGGTAGTGCTGGCTCCTCTCCTCCTATCTAAGAATGTAGAAGAAGTGTTACTGGTTTCAAGGAGGCAGTCCACTAGGAGAACCTATGCCTTCAAGTGGCGCAGGTTTGAGGGGTGGTGTACCCAGCACAGTGAATACCCTTTCTCTTGCCTTGTACCAGTAGGGCTGCAGTACCTGCTTCACCTCTCAGAATTAGGTCTTAAGTCTAACTCTGTCAGGGTCCACCTGAGTGCTTTGTCAGCACACCACTCTCCAATGGAAGGACAACCTCTTTCAGCTCACCCCTTGGTGTCCAGATTCCTCAGAGGTCTACTTCTACTAAAACCCCCGGTTCGTCCCCCGGCAACCGAGTGGGATTTGAATGTGGTCTTGGAGCAGCTTACTCGCCCACCTTTTGAGCCAATGTCCACTTGCCATCTGCGCTTCCTCTCATGGAAGGTGCTCTTTCTGGTGGCACTCACATCTGCCAGACGAGTGAGTGAGCTGCAAGCTCTTGTTTCGGATAGACCGTACACACGGTTTTATAGGAACAGGGTGGTCCTTCACACCCATCCCAAGTTCCTTCCAAAAGTGGTCTCTTCGTTCCACTCAACCAAGAGGTGGTTCTCCCAACCTTCTTTCCCAGACCTCATGCCAGCCGGGCAGAGGCGGTCCTGCATACCCTGGATTGTAAAAGGGCATTGGCCTTTGTCACCAGTAGTCGGCCCGCAGCCTGGGCATACGGGTTGGACTGCCTGGGGACCCTTATTGAAGGAGTGGAGCAATGCTTTAGGCATGCATTGCTTCCTGGGAGTTGTAGTATTTTCCCTTTCAATAAGAAGCAGTTGTAGTGCGAGTGGTACAGGCAATGACAGGATTTTTATTTCCTCTCCCGGGCGGATTTAAACACAACAGAAATGAGGACAAAAAGGCCATACACTCTGGCACAAAATAAGAAAGGAACAAAACAGCTTCTCAACAGAAATCCAAAGTTCCACAGTATTCACAGCATACAGTCACTTTGCACAACAAAGGAAAAATCCTGTGCTCTTTAACTGCCAGTTCAAATGGCTTTTCTGAATCCTGGCTCAGCACAGAGAAGTTATATCATCTGTAATCATTAACATACAGTCCATTTGGTCATCTGATATTTCCTGCGCAGGAGGTTCAATCAGCATTGGTTCATGCTGATTCTCCGGTAGGTAAAACTTCTGCTTGGTATGCAACGTTTTCAAACTTCCACCCTCTATCTGTTCCCGGGGCTTCTCTAACCAGCCCTCTGTGTGATAGGGTTCAGTATTACCACATATATCAGAATAGCAGAGAGGAGAGTCACACCCTTCAGGGTTTTCACAAGAGAACTTCTTATAAATACTTTTATCCTTAAAAGGCTTGGTCAGCAAGGGGTTTAAACCTTAGAGCTTTTCCTCTGAGTTTTGGCTTTTCACCCTCTTCTTCTGACATGCAAATATCCTCCAAAGAATACCTTTCGTTCCCTGGGGCTTGCAAGTGCTTCCCAGATAGCTTCACCGGTAATGTTTCCCTCTGGCTGCCTTCCCAATAGGACACCTGCCTGGAGTTCTTTCCACAGGGTTTTTGGGCTCTGCTTCTCCAATTATTCCTGCTGGTTACCTCCTGTAGTTCTCTATCTGACTCACTCTCAGACACACACGTTGCTTCTGAATCTCAGTCTGCTTCCCAAACTGACGCTTCAGCTGTTCTCTCTCAGTCTGATTCTCGGCCTCAGACTTCAGCTTATTCTGACGCTGTTTCTCACTCTGCGTCCCTCTAAGCTCTCCAAGCACTCTACCTTCTCCACCATCCTCTCCGTCGTCTCCCTCTAACTCTAAGGGGTGTTTCTTATACGCCCGGTTTGGAGCTAACTTAGCCCTTCCTCTATTCAGGTGAAAACTATTAGGCTCAGGAGATGGGGATTGTTTGCTAGCTGGGCGGGGCTGCTGCACTTGTGGCTGGGTTTGTTTATGCTGCTCCTGGCAACTGGAAGTCATGTGCTTTGCCTTCCTGTCAGCAACAGACCTACTTCTCTCAGATTCCTCTGTTTGCATGGCAAAGGACGTCTCTTCCCCATCACACCTTCTACCTGGAACGTACGTGGGGACATCGAAGGGCTACAGAGCTCTTCGTGTTATGACCCCAGTAAGCTGGGGCTACCTGTCTCCAAGCGCACATTGTCCACCTGGGTGGCAGGCTGCATTGCCTGGGCATACAGGGCGGCCGACCTCCAGTTGCAGAGTCGAATCACGGCCCACCGTGTCAGGGCTAAGGCCACATCAGTGGCTCATTTCCGCTCTGTTCCGCTGGCAGAAATCTGCCGGGCCGCAACCTGGTCTTCGGGCCAGACTTTTGCAGCCCATGACTGCTTAGATAGGGAGTCCCGACGAGACAGTGCTTTTGGCCAGGCGGTACTCCATAACTTATTTGAGGTATAGGGAACTCCTACCCTCCAACCCTTTGGTGTCAGTCTACCGGAGGTGTTGCGTTCTCCGCTGAATTCCTATCACAGCTGCTGCGGCTCGTCTAGAAGGAGCCATTTTTCAGCTATGGGTTCTCGGTAGCCTACAGCTAGGGAGTCCCATATGTGAGGACTGACTTCCTGCTTGTTCCTGGAGAAAGCATAGTTACTCACCTGTAACAGGTGTTCTCCAGGGACAGCAGGAATCAGTCCTCACGACCCTCTCTCCTCCCCTAGAGTTGCAGTCCTATTATATTTTGTTTATTTTTGCCGTCTCTTAAGCTATGCAAAAATTAGTCTCCTGAACGCACAACCTCTCGGTAAAAATAATCATAACACGTTCAAAACAACAAATACACGGAATGTTCCTTCTGAACAATAATCTTATTTCTTCTTATTCAATCCCGTAGCTTTGATAAAATTTCACAGGGTGGTCTCAGCCTAGCACCAGTCCCGTAGAGTAAACTTCAACTCGGGAACTTATGTGCTATATCACATCAACGACCTCCACTGTGATTATTAACAATAAGTGACTGTGGCACAACAAATTCTAATGCCCGGGGTTCTCCCATAGTTATATTCCATGCAGTCAAAATACTTTATTGTGGGTGATCCCTCACTTCAGACTTCTTATGCCACTACACATAACTGTACGACATTCAAATGCTACTTAGTGATCCCGATCCCGACGCTTCCCCCCAGCGCCTTCGTTGCTTTTCTCCTATTCGGGTTCTTCAGGGGATCTAATATGGATCCTATGAATAAACAGAATAGAACGAAAAATTATTCCATGTTTAACTCCCTCATTCTTTTAACAAATTCTACAAAAACTATAACACAGACTAGTAAAGACTGAAAAACTCACTGTAATGCTGCCCGCGTCTAGTGTAAATCTCCGTTCTCTCTAAGGCAATGCTGCTCATGCTAACAGAAAAACGCCGCGCATGCGTAGCTGAACTGTTGAATCCTATTTAACGGTGGAATTCCACCGGATCCTAACAAACTCCTCCCACTAAGGGGCAGCATGGTAATTATTCAAATCACTACAACTGAGTTCTTGTTGAAAAGCTTTAAAGGCATAGCCTATTAACGATAAACTTACCAAACACACTCCAAAAGTTTAAGTAATTAGACCCTTAGTTACAAACCGACCATTCAATCCATTGGGTAACACAGTATCGCATTTAATCCATTGGGTAACACAGTATCTAATCTATGGATCGAACGTTGTTACCTATGAATGAGTGTTTGGTCTAAAGTCCTACCTCCACTACCTTGTTCAAGCTGATCAATACAGAAACATAGTAACTGATCAAAACTGTGCTCCTTCTCCAGACAATGTTGAACTATAGGGGCCGACATCGATTTACAACGCAGTCTACTCCGGTGTTCCCTCATCCGTACTCGAAAGGTACGGAGCGTCTTACCTACATAAAAGAGATTACACGGGCATTGGATGATATACACTACCCCCGTGGAATCACATGTAGTTGAAGATAGTATTTTATAATCTCTTAAATGATAATAAAATGATGTTGTCTCGAGGGTTATCAAACATATATCACACGTACCACAACGCCGATGTCCCTTCTCCCGTAGCTCGTTCTCTACTTTGGGGAGGACTGCAGGGCTCACTAATTCCTTCAAATTGCGGTGCCTCTGCCAGACACAACGTAATTTCTTCCCTGCTAGTCCCGGTATTGTACTTAAAACATTTTGATGTCTCCGTACAGTACGTTGGATCTCACGGCTAAGTGGAGAAAATTTTGTAATCAAATTGATATTCTCACCCTCTACATCCGTCCTATGATGGGACGGGGTGAGGAGCAAATTTCTGTTATTATATAAAGCCCTTCTATAGGCACGTTTAATTATTTGCTCTGGGTACCCCCTTTCCAGAAAGTTAGCCGTTAACACACGGGCTTGTCTTTTAAATTCACTGTCAGTGGAACAGTTCCTGTGAACACAAAGATATTGAGAGAACGGGAGACCCTCTTTTAATGGCCGTGGATGGGCGCTAGAATAATGTAAAAGAGTGTTTCTATCAGTGGGCTTCCTAAATATGGACGTGTCCGAACACCCTTCACCTCTAGTAATGTTAACATCCAAATATGTCATTGTGTTACTATGGTAAACAAACGTAAATTTGATGTTATTATCAAGCTGGTTTACCCACTGAAAAAAAGCAAGTAGTTCAGATTCTAAACCTTGCCAGAGCACGAAGACATCGTCTATATATCTCTTCCAAACAATGATATTAGACACAAAGGGAGAGGTGTTTAGCCACTGGTCCTCAAATCTGGCCATATAGAAGTTCGCTATGGACGGCGCACAAGAAGCGCCCATGGCAACTCCTGAGATCTGTTTGAATAACTCCCCCTCAAAAGAAAAATAATTCTCATGGATGGCTAAATGTGCTAATTCCATAATGAATTCGATCATACTATCAGAAAGACTGCCCCTTGTCACTAGAGTAGTTCTCACTACCTCCATAGCTGCTCTCTGGGGGATGTTGGTATAAAGAGAAACTATGTCCATCGTGACCAAAAAAACATTAGTATTCTCCGCCCATCTATCCAACTCCCTTAATTCACATAAAAAACTAGTGGTGTCTCTCAAATAAGCTGGTATCTTGGTTAACAGAGGCCGCAAGAACGAATCCACATAAGTGGAAAGTGGCTCAAGTAAACTACCCGTGGTGGAAACTATAGGTCTCCCGGGGGGTTGGGCCAAATTCTTGTGTATTTTCGGCACAAGATAAAACTTGGCCACTGAAGGGGAACCAATGTTTAAATAATTAAATTCCTTTTTAGAAATCAATTTCTTAGATAAGGCCGCCGAGGTCAAATCCTTAATAAGGGATTGTAAAGATGGTCCTGGATTAAACAAAAATCTCTCATAGGTAGTAACATCGCCTAACTGGCGAAATGCCTCATTCAAATAATCATCCCGTCCCAATACTACCACCGCCCCTCCCTTGTCCGCCCGTTTGATTACAATATCAGTGCGTTGCTTTAAAGAACACAGCGCCTGATTCTATGAATATGTCAGAGCTTGACATACTAATTTTTTAGAATGTTGTAAATTATGTACATCAGTTAAAACTAATTGTTTAAAAATCTCAAGCCCCGGATGTAAAGGGCCTGGGGGAGACCAATTCGACTTGAGAGGTAGTGGAATACGTGGCAAATTTTCATGATCCAAACTATTGCCAATCAATGATGAAGTGGGAACAGGATGTTCTGCAAAGAAATGTTTTAATGACAATTTTCGTATGAATTTCTCAAAATCCACATGGAACTGGAATGCATCAAAAAAAGTCCGTGGAACAAAAGACAAGCCTTTACTTAAAACTGTAATTTCCTGTGAAGTTAAGGCTACTTTAGAAATGTTCACTACCAAATCAGACTTTGTTGTGATGGACAGATCGTTCCTCATTTCCTCTTCGGAGGGGGGCGATCCCTTGTCTTCATCCGATCTGGCTCTTTCTTCTTTTTGTTTTTTTGTGGATCCTCTTTGCTCTCTTAAGCTATGTCATTTGACTGAGCAAGATGGCACCCTTGGGCGGGAAGGGGACCACGCATGCGTGATGCAATCCCAAAGGCTTTCTTTGAAAGCTGGGGAATTGCTCCGCACGAAGGCTTCGTCTGTGCCGACGTCACCCATATGTGAGGACTGATTCTTGCTGTCCCTGGAAAACACCTGTTACAGGTGAGTAACTACGCTTTTTTCTCTCCGAATTTCATACTCATCTCTGGTGTCGCACCGGTACTCTTCCTACCACCGACCTCGTTGCCTTGGCATCGAGTTTGGGTCTATAGTTGTAGTTTTCGTTCTTTCTCTCCTGGCGTCTTCGCACCTTTTTTTCCAACTGGCAGCCTGCAGAGTCTTGGACCTCACAGGGGTACTTTTTCCCCCATGGCTACCAGTGGCTTTAAGAAGTGTGATCGGTGCTCTAAAATTATGTCCTTGACCAACACACATGACTACTATCTCCGCTGCCTCGGGCCAGACCATGACCCAGCAGCCTACGGCCTCTGCCGAAGGATATCCAGTAAGGCCCTCAAGAGCCGTCAGCAGCTGCACGATAAGTTTTTTTTTTTTTTTTTTTTTTGTTTCTTTCCCTCCCCCCCCCCAAGTCCCCAGTGTCTCTGAAGGCCAAGGCCTCGTCTGAGACCTCGACATCTCGGGCGGAACCTGGCAAACCCAAGCCTCATCGTGGGTCCTCAGAAAAGGGTCTCCCTCAAGGGAACCCAGGAAGAAGAAGAAACCCTCAAATTCGGCATCCTTGGACAGCTCCTACTGGCAGGGTGCCTCTTGGGTCCGGTCCCATAGTCCAAGGCACTCGTCCAAGGCTTTGGAGAAGGAACAGCCTGCAAAGGTCCCCCAAAAGGATCTGACCATTGACCGGCCTCGGTCCTAGTCAAGGACTACCCTTTGGGGAAGCCGGCGTGGGGCTCGAGTCCCTTGATGCCTGTGCCGAAGGCTGCAGAGCCTTCTGGTCTGGAGTCCAGAATGGCGGCCCTGGTGCGCAGTTTGTCTGCCTTCATGGACCAGCAGTGGGCGCTGTTGTCCGGCACGACTGGTTCATTCGCACCGGGCCTTCGACATCCAAGATGTCCCCGGAGGCTGAGCCATTCCTCTAGGTCCTTCGGCCTTGAGTCGATCTATGACCGGGGTTGTGATCCGAATCTCACTCAACAGGGCCGTGGTCATCCCCAGCAAGTATGCTGGTCACCGGTCGTGGAGCATCAGGAGCCCTGAGGTCCGTGGAGCAGCCCTCCTACGAGTTCTCGACAGACTACTCCAAGTGGAAGACGGAGGACAAGGAGTCCCCCGATACCCATCGCCACCACGACATCCCATCTGACTCTCCTGTCTCGGAGCCTCAATGGAGGTTCCTGCCAGAGGATATGGGCTTCAGGATATGTCAAAGGCCCTGACATTCCCTATGGAGTCAGAGGAGGACCCTCGGGCGGATGAGTTAAATCCTCCAGTACGAGGCTCCTCCGCGGGAATCACTCATGGTGCCCATCCCTCCCATTCCTGGAACAGCTGATGCTCCAGATGTGGGAGACACCAGCATCATTACCGGTGGTGAGCAAATGGCTCGACTTGATGTATCAAGTCTGCCAGAACCCGGACTTGCAAAAGTCACAGCTGCCGCATAACTCCATGGGGGTGGAATCATCCATGCATTGGCTGAAAAGCTAGAAGATGCACTCCTCGGGGCCCCCCCCCCCCCCCCCCCGCCAGCAGGGAGGCCCACATCCTGGACACCCTCAACAGAAAGTGCTACCAGGGCTCAATGCTCATCGGCCGCATCCAGGCCTACCAGCTGTACATGGGCATGTACCTGAGAGACCTGGCAAAGAAACTCGCTGGGTTCTCAGCTGGTCTCTCCGAGGAACCTTTGCAGTGGTTCAAGAACCTGGCCAACGCAGTCCTTGAGTGCTCCAAATTCATGTCTTGAGCGGCCTATGACGGGTTTGAGTTGGCGGCTCGAGTAGCGGTGGCGGGCATCGGTGCATGGCACCAAGCTTGGTTACAATCGTCCGACCTCGAGTAGTGGGTTTAGGACAGATTGGTCAATGTCCCATGCCAAGGAGAGAACCTTTTAATCAAACTCATGACCGACAAGGCTGCTGAGCTGGAGACCTAGTTCATAATGAGGTCCAGGTTCTCCAAAAAGACCGCTGCCCCTTCCCGACGGAAGGGCTTGGGTTAAAAAGTCCTTCTACCCGAGGAAGAGAGCTGCTTACAGAAACTACCCACCTTTTCAGGCCTCCCCAGCTCTCCAACAGGGTCAGCAGGCCAAGGGACATGGGCATGGCCCTCGTAAGCAGAAAGCTCCAAAACACCAGCACTGGCTCGGGCCCAGCTGGGGGGGAGGTTTTGACTCCTTGAGCATATCCTATCTACCCCAAGGAGATCAGCAGCCCACAGGGGGCGTCTGGTCCTCTATGCCCAGAGGTGGTTGACCATCACCACCGACTCCTGGGCACTCCGGGTAGTCAGTGAGGGTTACCTCCTCCATCTGACTCAGACACCTCCCCCTTATTTCCCGGGAGAACCCTTCAGATCTCCCCTTCACCGGGACCTTCTACTGAAGGAGTTGGCAGGTCTTCTCATGGACAAAGCAGTGGAACCGGTGGCCCACCATCTCACGGGCAAGGGGTTATACTCCAGGTACTTCCTCGTGCAAAAAAGAACAGGGGGTCTAAGGCCCATCCTCGACCAGTGCAACCTCAACAAATTCCTGGTGAGGGAGAAGTTCAAGATGCTCTCCCTTGGAACATTGCTGCCATACCTCCAGCAGGGAGATTGGCTATGCTCCTTAGACCTCAAGGATGCCTATACTCACATCCTCATTCACCCCAACCACAGGCAGTACCTGTGGTTTGTAGTAGGGGGCAGTACCTGTGGTTTGTAGTGGGGGCAGGCATTCGGCTTGGCAGCCCCAAGAGTATTCACAAAATGCCTGGCCATTGTGGCCACATTCCTCCGCCTCCAGGGGGTCTTTGCCCTCCCCTATCTGGACGACTGGCTCATAAAAGGAGGCACAGCCTCAGAGGTGCTGCAGGCCACCACATGCACCATCCAGTTCCTGTAACACTTGGGGTTTATCATAACTACCCCAAGTCTCACCTCCTCCCTGCCCAGTATCTGGAGTTCATCGGAGCAAAGCTCGACACTCTCCAGTCGAAGGCCTTCTTGCCCAGGGACCTAGCCTATCGTCTCAGGACTCTGGCACGGGAAATACACTACCGTCCCTCAATGCCCACTTGGTTTCTTCTGCAGCTCTTTGGGCACATAGCCTCCATGGTCCACAACACTCCAGATGCTCGCCTCCACATGAGGGTGGCACAGTGGTGTCTCCGGGACCAGTGGTCTCAGGCCATGGGTCGCCTCTGAGACAGTCTCTGTAACCCGCCATCTGGTGGACTCCCTGGTCTGGTGGCAGTCTCTCCAGCATCTCGAGGCAGGCATGCCTTTTCAGGCCCCTCGCCCCTCAAGCATCTTCACCACAGACACCTCCCTGCTTGGCTGGGGAGCCCACTGTGGGAAGCTCCGCACCCAGGGCAACTGGTCACCAGACAAGAGCACTCAGCAGATCAAACTCCTGGAACTCTGAGCCATATACTTAGCCGGTGCTGGTCCAGATGGACAACCAGGTGGTGATATTCTACATCAAAAAACAGGGGAGTATGGGGTCTCGTACCATTTGTGAGGAGGCACTGGTCCTCTGCTCGTACGCTGTCCATCAGAGTATCTTCCTGCGGGCAGTGTACTTGCCAGGCGAGGACAACTTTCTGGCCAACAGGCTGAGCAGAGTCCTCCAGCCGCATGAGTGGCAGCTGGACCCCAGGGTATCCAGTTGGCTTTTCCAGCTATGGAGGAACCCGTGATGGACCTGTTTGCTAGCCTGGACAACTTCCAGTTGCCCCGCTTCTGTTCCCGGCAGGCCCATCCCTCCAGGGTGGCAGCAGACACTTTCCATGTCTCATGGTCGGAAGGTCTCATGTATGCCTTCTCTCCCATGCCGCTGATCGCCAAGACCTTGTTCAGGACCCTCCATGACAGGGCCTTGCTCATCCTGATAGTTTCTCCAATGGTTCGATCCTGGGATTAGTACTGTTCAATATACTTGTGAGTGATATTGCTGAAGGACTGAATGGAACAGTCTGTCTTTTTGCATATGACACACAAATTTGCAACAGAGTGGACTCCCCTGAGGGAGTGGATAATATGAGGAAAGATCTACAAAAGCTGGAAGAATTGTCTAATGCTTGGCAGTTAAGATTTAATGTGAAGAAGTGCAGTGTCATGCACTTGGGAAGTAGAAATCCAAGGGAATTGTATGTGATAGGGGAGAGAGGTTGGTGTGCAGGGACCAGGAGAAGGACCTCGGAGTGATTGTTTCTGAGGATCTCAAGTTGGCAAAACAGTGTGACAAAGCAGTGGCAAAAGCCAGAAGGATGCTGGGTTGCATACACAGAGGAATTATCAGCAGAAAAAGAGGTACTAATGCCACTGTACAAGTCGCTGGTGAGACCTCACTTGGAATATTGTGTTTAGTTTTGGAGACCATATCTCATAAAGGATATAAAAAGGCTGGAAGCAGTTCAGAGGAAGGCAACCAAAATGATTTGGAGCCTGCATCAGAAGACTTATGAGAAGAGACTTGAAGACCTAAATATGTACACTCTGGAGGAGAGGAGGGACGGGGGAGATATGATTCAGACCTTCAAATACTTGAGTATTAATGAACAAACAAACCTCTTCCAAAGACAGGGAAGCTGTAAAACTAGAGGGTATAACATGAAGCTGCAAGGGGGTAAACTGAAAGGCATTGTCAGGAAATACTTTTTCACTGAAAGGGTGATGGATGCTTGGAATGCCCTCCCGATGGAAGTGGTGGGGGCAAATACAGTGACAGAATTCAAAATGGCATGGGGCAAACATAGTCGATACCTTTATAGTAACAGAATAAAATCAAAACAAAATAACTATCTCTTAATATCTCAACAAATAGAGATGACCTACATGGAGTGATGGGTACATCCCTAAACAAAGTCATGGGGAGGGGTGACCTGCACAGAGCAGCAGGTGCATCTGCTCTTGCCGCCTTGCTGGTCAGACTAGATGGACCATACTGGTCTTTATCTGCCGTGTTATACTATGTTACTATGTAACTTATTTACAGAAGTGGAGGAGTAGCCTAATGGTTAGAGCCACTGGCTTGGGAACAAAGAGACCCGGGCTCAGTTCCTACTAGCACCCCTTGTGGCCTTGGGCAAGTTACTTAACCCTCCATTGCCTCAGAAAAATCCAAGTTATCAATGCCCTTGTTTAATATACATTACCAAGTTTAAGTCACAATGTAAACTGCTTTGATTGAAATGATAAAGCAGTATAAAAAACATGTTAAATATTTGAGGACTTCCGGTGATGTCACAGAGCTCGATGGCTGCTGCCTTGCTGAGCTCTGTCTGAATTACATGGTGAATTAGCAATAAAAAACCACCCCTTACCTTCAAAAGTGGACGGGGAAAGAACCTCCAATAACTCATGTCAATGAGAAAGTGACTAGTACAACACAACAAGCGAGGGACAGGTGAGGTCACAGGTGCTTATTTATTGGTAAAAAGAAACCTATGCGTTTCGGCAACACGCCTTCTCGAGGGGGGGGGGGGTACGCATCTTTAGCCATAAAACAAAAACAAAATCCATAATGTTACATAAAAAGTAAAATGAAACTATAATAAATCACAATATAAAATCGTATAATAAATGTTAAAAGTGTGTGTGTAAAAATAAAGAGTATACAACGCTGGATATATCTGTTTAACATTGCATCACACTTACCCTGTCATGCGCGATCTCATGCAAATGAAGCTAAAATTGGCACGGAATCACAAGATAAATAGAACGCCTTTGGGAGCTGTGCCTTACGTATTAGCTCCAAAGAATACTCTCAAGCACATGAGTTTTGAAGCCAGCATTCCACTTTTTACTTCATGTAGGTAAGCACACGATTTATTTTATTTTATAAGTCTTTGGCTGTACCTTAATTCTTTAGTTCTCACTAATGGGGGTACAATTTACATACAGCACTGCCTTTTAAGTTTAGTATCCTTCGCCACCCCGAGCGATATCATGCTATAAGATTCTACTGAAAGGGTTTCCTGTATCGCAGGTCTCCGGACTTTAGTAAAAAATATTTTAATGCTCCTGATTTTAGCCCAACGCAGGCAATTTCATTTATATATTTATATGTTTATTTTAATTTTGTATACATTCTACTTTGGACACATCATGCGAAGAGAGAGATCATTAGAAACATAGAAACATGATGACAGAAAAAGACCACATGGCCTATCTAGTCTGTCCTTCCATAACAACAACTACTACAGTCCACTTTTTACCTTTAGAGATCCTCTGTGTTGGTCCCATGCTTTTTTGAATTCAGTTACTGTCCTCATCTATACCACCTCCACTGGGAGACTATTCCATGGATCCACTACTCTTTCTGTAAAGAAATATTTCCGCATATCACTCCTGAATCTATCTCCACCCTTATCCCATGTCCCCTCGTAGCAGAACTTGCTTTCAATTGAAAGAGGCTCTCTCCCTGAACATTTATGCCACGGAGGTATTTATACATCTCAATCATATCACCTCTATCCCGCCTTTCCTCTAAGGTGTACATATTAAGATCCTTAAGTCTGTCCTGATATGCTTTATAATGAAGCCCATTAATCATTTTAGTAGCAACCCTCTGCACAGACTCCATCCTGTTCACATCCTTTTGAAGGTGCGGTCTCCAGAATTGCACACCATACTCCAAATGAGGTCGCACCAAAGACTTATACAGAGGCATTATCACCTCCTTTTTTTCTGCTAGCCATTCCTCTCCGTATGCACCCAAGCATCCTTCTAGCTTTTGCCGTCTCCTTTTCTACCTGTTTAGATACTTTAAGATCATCAGACACAACCACGCCTAGGTCCCGCTCTTTAGTGGACAAAAGTACTTCACCTCCTATACTGTATTGCTCCCTTGGATTGCTGCAGCCCAAATGCATGACCTTAAATTTTTTAACATTAAATCCCAGCTGCCAAATTCTAGACCATTCTTCAAGCTTATCTAGATCCCTCCTTATGTTATCTACACCTTCCTGGGTGTCTACTCTATTGCAGATTTTGGTATCATCTGCAAAGAGGCAAACCTTACCCGACAGCCCTTCCGCTATATCACTAACAAAGATGTTAAAAAGAATCGGACCAAGGACAGATCCCTGGGGCACACCACTGGTAACATCCTTCTCCTCAGAGTGAGCTCCATTTACTTGTACTCTTTGTCGCCTCCCACCCAACCAATTTCTAACCCAAGCAGTAACTTTAGGGTCCATCCCTAGGGTGCTCAGTTTGTTTATAAGTCGCCTGTGAGGAACAGTGTCAAAGGCTTTACTGAAATCTAAATACACCACATCTAGAGCTCTCCCTCAGTCCAACTCCCTGTTCACCCAGTCAAAGAAATCAATTAGAGAAAGACATCATGCTTGGCAAGATAGAAGGTCAGCGCAAAAGAGGAAGTCCAGCAATGAGATGGATCGATACAATAACAGCACCTATGGGTACCAGTCTGTCAACAAGACCGAACACAATTTAGGATAGCTATCCAGAGGGTCGCCATGAGTCAACTCCGACTCAACGGCACTTAACAACAACAACAACATACATTCAGCTTAACCCTGACCCTTCTAGCTCTGATCTCCTCCCATTATACAACAGTTAGCAACAGTTCATTAGCGCTCTTCCTGGCTCTTTTGATATTTACGTTGCATCCTTACATGATATTGTATTTTTTAGCCTACAAGCATCAGACTGACCGGTGTCTTTCTCAAGACTACCTTTTCACAAGGTGCCCTTAGTAAGTAAATCTTTGTATCTTCCTCATCCTCTTGCTTTTTGTCATTAATATTATTATAGCTTGGTTTTACAACACATTTAAAATTTTATGCCCATTTTTATACTTGTTTATAGCATATTTTTAAACTGTTGTTTTTGTATTAATGTGATTTTAAAACATTCATTTGATATGTCTTTTTATTTTCCATCTAATTTAATAAATATCAGTTATCTTTTTATTTTTACACACACTTTTAAAATATTTATGATACGATTTTATGTTGTGATTTTATTATATTCTCATTTTATTACTTTTTATCTTTCTATGTAACATTATGGACTTTGTTTTTGTTTTATGGCAGAAGCAAGAGGGTTTATTTGGAGGGGAATGAGGGAGGGTAAGGGAGGGGGGAAAGAGTAATATGGGTATAATGGCGGGATGAGATTGGGCAAGAGGGAATGGCAAAGAAGAGATGAGAAGAGGGATAGGACATGACACACACGGGAGGATGGAAGGGGGGGTAACGGTGGGGCGAGACCTTAGAAACCAGGGACACAAGTGGTGGGGATAAGGTGTGAAGGGGGGTTGGGGAAGGGGCAAAGTGAACTGGGGAAGAGGGGAGGGGAGGGAGGGGTGAATAGGAGGGCAGGCATGCTGGAAGCAGAGGGTTAAATAAGGGGATGATACGAATAGGGTCACTGAATGTAAAAGGGTTAAATTCACCTTTGAAGTGCCAACAGCTGTACCGGTATGCCAAGAGGAACAAATGGGATGTAATACTAATACAGCAGGGCCGGCCCGTCCATTGAGCGAGAATGTTTTTTGCACAGGGCCCCACGTTTCAGGGGGCCCCGCGCAAAAAACATTCTAATCCAAAAGTAAAATTAAAAAATTTTTTTAAAAAGCTGTCTGCTGCCGCTTCCAGGGCCGCCGCGGCAGAATCGAGTGTGCCGCGGGGCCCCCCCTGTGCCCGGCAGAGCCTTCCCTCCCCGGTATCAGCTCTCTATTCGTATCATCCCCTTATTTAACCCTCTCCCCTTTGCTTCCAGCATGCCTGCCCTCCTATTCACCCCTCCCTCCCCTCCCCTCTTCCCCAGTTCACTTTGCCCCTTCCCCAACCCCCCTTCACACCTTATCCCCAGCACTTGTGTCCCTGGTTTCTGAGGTCTCGCCCCACCGTTACCCCCCCTTCCATCCTCCCGTGTGTGTCATGTCCTATCTCTCTTCTCATCTCTTCTTTGCCATTCCCTCTTGCCCAATCTCATCCCGCCATTATACCCATATTACTCCCCCGGGCTCTTTCCCCCCTCCCTTACCCTCCCTCATTCCCCTCCAAATAAACCCTCTTGCTTCTGCCATAAAACAAAAACAAAGTCCATAATGTTACATAGAAAGATAAAAAGTAATAAAATGAGAATATAATAAAATCACAACATAAAATAGCTGATGGGGAGGGGGGCTTGGAATGGAAATGGGCTGAGTGGAAGGGGGCTTGAACTGCAAATAGCTGATGGGGATGGGGCTTGGAATGGAAATGGGCTGAGGGGAAGTGGGGGGCTTGAACTGCAAATAGCTGATGGGAAGGGGGGCTTGGAATGGGCCCTTAGGGGAGGGAGCTAGGACAGGAAATGGGCTGATGGAGGGGCTAGGATAGGACTGGAAATTGGGTGTTGGGGGGAGCTAAGATTGGAAATGGGCTGTGGTGGGGGCTTGGATTGAAATGGACTCATGGAGGGGCTAGAACTGGAAGTAGGCTCATGGGGGGCTTGGATTAGAAATGGGCTGAGTGGAGGGGAGCTAGGATTTAACATGGACTGATGGTGGGGCTAGGAAAGGACTAGAAATGGGCTGATGGGAGGCTGGTATTGGAAATGAGCTGATGAAGGGACTCGGATAGGACTGGAAATGGATGGGGGAGCTAGGGCTGGAAATGGACTGATGGGGGGCCAGGACTGGAAATGGGCTGATGTGGGGACTAGAAGGGAGCGGATACTGGGTGGGGCTGGAACTAAAAGGGAGCTGATGTTGGGGGAGATTAGAAGGGGATGGGGCTGGGAGAGTGAAATGGAGAGGGGAAAAATATTTTGTGTGGGAGGGAAGAAAAATGTACAATTGGCCGGGTATTGGGAGACTAAGTGGGGATTGAGGATGGAGGGGTAAAATTTGAGTGGATGAAATAGGAATGAGGAAAGAGCAAAAGGAGAAAGATTAGTATGTTAAAGCAGATGTAGAGAGAGAATGGAAAAAAACTAGAAGAGAAGAAAGGACAAATGGACAGCAGACGATGGAGAGATAGCAGAAGACACAAATCAGAAGAAAGTGGCTGGAACAATTGCAACTGAAAAAAAATGCACAAAAGGTACAAAGATATCTCTTTATTTTGAATTTATTAACTGGAATATGTCAGCTCTGGGAAATGTGCATCATTAATGTCTGTGCTTTTTATTTATTTATTTATTTTATTTTTATTTCTTATATACCGCGCTATTATAATCAGTGCGGTTTACATTTGAAACAGAACATACAAGAATGTAAGCAGTTACATCAAGTTTTTTACATTGAACAGGGAATGTAAACATGGAGTAAAAACGAGGGAGAGACTATGTACATATTATAAACAAATTATAATGCTCTTACAGATAAATAAAAATATAACCTTTGCCTAGAGGGTTGACTAGATGGTCAAGGAGATCAGTGGGAGAGATAGTGGTTAGCCATTATCTACAGGAAGATGATCTGAGGGACGGGTTAGGCAGGGAGGTGAGGTGGGGGCATTGTAATTGTCGGGAATGCTGTCAGGGTAATATTGTAGAAACAGGTGATGTTTGAGGGCTTTACGGAATAGTGCCAAATTTGAGATGGCCCGGATTTCTGTTGGGAGGGCGTTCCATGCCATAGGTGCAGCAATGAAGAAGGCTCTACTTGCTGTTGATTTCTTACATTTTACCAACACTTTTGGGACTTCAAGTTTATTCAACGAAGTAGATCTCCTAATTCTATTGTCTGGTGTGCTGTTGAGGAGATCGCTGATGGGTGTGTGAGTAAGATTCTTACATGCCTTGAATGTCATGATAAGAGCCTTGAAGTGGACTCTGGTACAAGTGGACTCTAGTACAAGAGGAAATTAATTTATAGTTTTATTTCTACATTGTTGTTGTACATTCCAAGTTTGGCTTTTAGGGTTCCCAGTTTAATTATTGTCTTCCTGTTTTTAAATTGTGATTCCTTGTTTGGTGATGGTCTATGTTCTGCATGTGTAACTGAGCTGAGGTATTCTGTTTATGTAATTCCTATTTGACATTGTCACTTGTTCTCTTTCCCCAGAAGGTCATGTATTGTTATTCTCTGAAATGTATTGGTTTAATATTTGCAGTGTTGCCTTTTGATAGGTAGAGTATGGTGCTTTATGAGTCCTGGTAGTGCTGTTAGGATACGGTGGGTTTGCTATGGGTTCTAAATGGGCAGTGTTTGTAGTAGTTCCTAATGTGCCTGGCGGTTGGCACTGGATTATAGTAATGTAGAAATCTTTGTCTTTCTTTATCCATACACTCATGAAGAGGCATGTTTACTAAAAGTTAGTATATGGTAACATTATGCAAATATTTATGCAAATGAGGCCCCGCACCGAGTCTCCGCACATGGCCCCGCACTCCCCTTGGGCCGCCCCTGAATACAAGAAACACATCTAAGAAAACGGGATGTGGGGCGGATGAGGAATAGGAAATTCCTGCAACAATTTTTTTCAGGGGACAAAACTGGGAGTCGGGGGGGGGGGGGGGTGGTGTTGCTATACTGGTGCGGGAGGGATGTGGGATTCAAATACAAGACAGTTTTAGAGACCAGGAAGAATGGGTGGTAGGCATAAGGGGGAAGATGGGGACAGAAGATGTCACAATAGTGACAGTATAGGGCCGAATGGGAAGCAAACCCTCTTTTGGAGAGGGGTAAAGGAATTACTAGCTAAATGGGTCCAAGGGAACCTATTGGTAGGGGGGACTTCAATGTAGTGTTGAACCCAAGGCAAGACCACCAATCCAGCATACCGGAAGGAGGAGGGAGCAATAGGAAAAGTTTAACTCAGCTTATGCGCTATTATGACTTAGTGGATTTTTGGAGGGAGCTTAATCCAGAGGGAAGGGAATATACATTCTACTCGTCACCCCATGACAGTTGGAGCAGAATTGATAAGATATTAGTAGACAGGGAATGGATGAGGGAGGTTAAGGAAGGGGGTATAGAACTGATAACATGGTCTGATCATGGAACAGTATGGGTGGAGTTACAGGGGAAACGCCAAGAAGATATAAAATTCTGGAAATTAAACAAGAGCCTACTAATGCGGAAGGAGGTAATAGAAGATATAAGGGTAGTGATAAGGGACTATCTTTCCCTTAATGATTCAGGGTAGGTTCGTGAAGTGACACTATGGGAAGGGCTCAAGGTCTGAGGAAGATCTATTATGTGGGCGGCAAAAATTAAAAAGGTTAGGACACAAAGGGAGGAGGAGTTTGACCACAGCTATTAAAACAGTGGCAACAAGCTATCAACATATGAGAGTGAAACGAGAGTGGGGTAAGGTAGGCTAGCTGCGCAGAGAATTACAAAGCTTCCAAGCTGAAAGACTAGTCTTTGCAATGCAACAAGTGAAGCAAATATATTATGAATTTGGAGATAAATCAAGCAGACTGCTGGCAAGGAGGCTGAAACAGAAGAAATCTCAGAGTATGATATATCAAATTAGGGGTACAGATGGGACTATATGCAGGGAAGAACATCAGATCAGAGCGTAATTTGCTCAGTTTTACCAGGCACTATATACCCAGCAGGAAGGGATTGGGGAAGAGCAAATCCGAGGGTATTTGGAAGGAATGGAGTTGCTGGTCTTGCCGTAGAAAGCATGCTGTACTCTGGAGGGGGAGATCACAGAGGAGGAAATTGGGAGGGCAGTGAGAGAATTGGCAGTGGGAAAGTCCCCGGAGTTGGATAGCCTCCCAGGTAGCTTCTACATACTTTATTTTAGTGAAGTGGTGAACCTTTTGGTATGCATTTTCAATGGGATTTTTGAAGAGGAAGGGAAATTGACGGGGGAAATGCTCACAGCGGGTATTACAGTATTGCCAAAGCCAGGGAAGGATCCCACGCAGTGTGGCTTCTTCCAGCCAATTTCACTGCTTAATGTGTATGTCAAACTGCTGGCAAAGATCCTGGCAATGCAGCTAACTCCATGGATGGAGGTATTGATAAATAGGGACCAAACTGGGTTTATACTGGGGAGGCAAGTGGCGGATAATATTAAGAGGATGATAGAAGTGGTGTGGACAGCACGACAGGACCAAGAAGAACTTATGCTGATGTCAATTGATGCCGAAAAGGCTTTTGATAGGGTGCACTGGGCCTTCCTGATGAAAGTGATGGGAAAGATGAGTTTTGGCCAAATTATGAGAAGTGGGTGAAGGGGTTATATACAGGGCCATGGGAGCTATTCAAAGGGCTTTGAGCTAAGGCGGAGAACCAGACAAGGGTGCCTGATGTCGCCACTCTTGTATGCCTTGATGGTTGAACCCCTGGCACAAAGGATACAGGGGAATACCCAGATAAAAGGGATGGGACAGGGAGGAGTTGAACACAAGGTGTCATTGTTTGCGAATGATATCTTATGATATCTGGGAAAACCGCAGCAGATACTCCCAGTGGTGGTGGCGGAGCTAAATAGATATGGCGAGGTGTCTGGTTTTAAAATGTATATGGAAAAAACAGAAGTGTTAAATGTCACGGTATCCCGGGAAGTCAAAGCCCAATTAAGGAGGCAATATCCAATACACTGAGTAGATAAATTGCTTACATATTTGGGAGTACAAATTCCTGCAAAATATGAAGCAGTGGGAAAGGAGCTGGATGGGTGGATGCGACTAGAAACGTCTTGGCTAGGTTGAATAGCAGGAGTTAAAATGATTATCCTCCCCATATTATTATACCTGCTCCAAGCTTTGCCAGTTGCAGTACCGGACAGAGCTCTATGTACATTGCAGTGGAAGGTATTTCAATTCATTTGGCGAAGGAAACCGCCGAGAAATAGCTCGAGAGGTAATGTATGCTCCCAGGGGGGAAGGGGGATTAGGGGTCTCCAACTTCAGGCATTACTACAGGGCAGCCCAAATAAGATATGTAATGGATTGGAGAACGAATAGGGGGTATGAACCATATGTTAATCTTGAGCAAACTTGCATTAGTGGGGGTAGGCTAGATGGTTGGCTATGGGCCACAGGGAAGGATAGAAAACTACTGGGAACAGGAACACCAGGAATGAGGCAAGTGGTTGGAGTATGGGATCCGATAAGAGCTCAGGTGAATAACGGGCAGAAAGCCAGTCTCTCACTAATGACCCCATGGAGGGGGCAGAGGGAATTTACCCCCGGTTGGGAAGGAGGGATTTATGATGGGTGAAGAAGTAGGGGGTTAGAATGTTTCTACCAATTCCTGGAGGAGGGGGAGATTAAGGCCTTCGAGGAGCTGAGAAGAATATGACCTACAGAAGAAGGACAGATTTGCATATCAACAGGTATGTCATCATTTTCAAGGGGAAGAGGGGAGGAAAAGTTTAGAAAGGGAGCTATCGGCTATGGAAATAATCTGGTATAGGAAGAAAACATCTAAGGGCTAATTTCGTCATTATACAAGGGGATAGGAGAAATGGGGAATACAAATTTTAAATATATGGCAGCGTGGGAGACAGACCTAATGGGATAATGTCCAGTAAAGATTGAAAACAGATATGGGACCAGATCAAAAGGGCCCCTGGTCCAGTAGTATCAGAGAAAATTGCTATAAAATTCTGTTTAGATGATATTATACACCGGAGAGGTTGCATTGGATGTTTCCCTCGTTATCCCCGTATTGTTGGCTGGGATGTCGAGAAAGGGACACTTTTTGGCATATTTGGTGGGGATGCCCTAAGATAAAATACTATTTGATGAAGATACAGGGGTGGATAAAAGGGAGGTGGATTGAACCCTAGCTTTTATTTACTATCATGGTGGAGGGAGGAACAGCAGGGAGGTAGGAGTAGGGCGGTGATTGCTTGCTTGAGTGCCACAAGATGTGAAATTGCAGCAGCATGGAAGCAGGTGGAGGCCCCTACATTAGAGAAATATGAAGAGAGACTTAGATATATTGTACTCATGGAAAAGTTAACTGGCCCGACAGCAAAAAGCGGACTGCTTTGAATTAGTGTGGAGGCATCTTTGGCGAGTCCTGGGGAAGGGAGCGGGGAGGGGAGGAGGAGTCACTAGGGGAGATGAGGGTACATTGGGGCAAAGGGGGGGTGCGATAAGGACTGGGAGAGGGGAAGGGCAGGTGTGGACAAAGGTCAGGATGGGGAGGTGAGCAGAGGGGTGGGAACCAATTTTCAACAAATAAGAGTGGGGGGGTATATAAGAGCGGGAGATACAGGTTGAATTAACGAAGGGTCATTACATAGCTAAACCCAAGCAATAATACGAGGGTTATTTTTAAAGTAAGGTCTGATTGGCTGTAGCATTGTAAATATTTTCCCCCTGTATAAAAAAGCATGCGTGCCGGCTGCCGGCATGCCTTGTGCAAAAGCAGATGCCATTTGCAGTCGTAGCATCACTTTGTAGGGTTTATACTGAGACGTTAAAATGTTTAAGACAATTGAACGGCCCTCCGACTGTGAAATACGGTCTGTGATTCGGTTTTTGACAGCAAGGACTGTCATCAGCAGACATTCATCACCAGATATGTGAGGTGTACGGCGCCAATGTGATGAGTGACAGCAAAGTGCGTAAATGGGTGAGATTGTTCAAGGATGGGCAGGACAATGACCATGATGAACCGCAATAGGGTTGACCTTCAGTAATCACAGAAGATTTGGTGCGCACAGTTGACGCAAAAATTCATGAAGAACGGCGATTCACGATTTCCACTTTGTCACTGAAATTTCCACAAGTTTCAAGGTCAGTGCTATACAAAATTGTTTCTGAAAAATTGCAGTTCAGAAAACTGTGCTCGCGATGGGTTCCCAGGCTGCTTTCTGAGGAATACAGTTGCCATAATCTTGCATGTTGAGATTGTCTGTTTGGCTTTCACTTTGACTGGAGATGACGTGTGTCTCCATTCCATCGACTGCCGCTTTGATTCTGGAGTCATGTGAGAAACCCATGTCTCGAACCCTGTGACAATGTGGTCCAAAAGTTCATTTCCTTCCTCATTGTATCGGATCAAAAATGTCAAAGCACTAGCCATTCTCCTTTTTTGGTGTTCCTCGGAAAGCAGCCTGGGAACCCATCATGAGCAGTTTGTCCCACCCATCCTTGAACAATCTCACCCATTTACGCACTTTGCTGTCACTCATCGCATTGGGGCTGTACACCTCACATATCTGGTGATGAATGTCCGCTGATGACACGGTCTTTGATGTCAAAAACCGAATCACAGACCGTATTTCACAGTCAGAGGGCCGCTCAATTGTCTTAAACATTTTAACATCTCAGTATAAACTGTACAAAGTGACGCTACGACTGCAAATGGCATCTGCTTTTGCACAAGGCATGCCGGGAGCCGGCATGCATGCTTGTTTCTACAGGGGGAAAAAATGTACAAAGCTATAGCCAATCGGACCTTACTTTAAAAATAACCCTCGTATATAAAGTAAAAGGTTTTGGTAAAATTTCCACTGTCTATAAATAAGCAACCCACGGGTGATGGGGGATTTTGGAATAGACTATTAAAGCATGTTTAGAAGGCGGTGTTATATAGAAATATTGGATTATTATCCTTTTTATTGTTTTCTTGTTTGATACCTGTACGTTAAGGATATGTTAAGGAATTGTTGCTTTTGATACCTGTACGTGGATATGTTAAGGAATTGTTGTTAATAAAACCATAAATAAGAAAATATATATATATTTATGTAGTTTGGTTTTAGTCCTTTGAGGTCTAGTTAACAGTTATGTGGACTGGGTAACCAGGATCATTATTCTGGTCAGTACCTTAGTCATGTCACCGAGTCCCCAAAGTGCTCCTTTTGATCTGTAGTGGTTCTTATATACTCTGGAAGCGCATTCCTGAGACCCGCTGTGGAAAGGGAGAATTTCTGCTATATTTGTGGTGAAGTGATTTTTACATCACAAAAACGGAATATGACTGTGGCGGTTAAGAAAGCCTACAACTTATATTTTGGCTGCAGAATAGGAGATCAGGATAAGAGCTGGGCGCCACACATATGCTGCAATACATGTGCAACAAATCTCAGGCAATGGATGAATGGGAAAAGGCAATCAATGTCTTTTGCAGTTCCAGTGATCTGGAGAGAGCCCACGGATTACGTCAGCAATTGCTACTTCTGCATGGTTCCTCCAATTCAGAAAGGTATATCCAGAAAGAGTAAGTGGACCGTGCAATATCCAAACATTCCATCTGCAATACGCCCAGTGCCTCATGGAGAAGGGTTGCCGATTCCCAAAATGTCAGAATCATTATCATGAGAATCAAGTGAGGAAGAGGAAGAAGTTTGTAGTCATGAACCATCAACCTCACGTGACCCAGAGTTTCTTCTGGCTACTGCTAATGAGCCACACCTCATAACGCAAGGTGAATTGAACAACCTTGTCAGGGATTTGGATCTCCTGAAGAATAAAGCTGAGCTTTTGGGTTCCAGACTACAGCAGTGGAATCTTCTGGCTGGTGACGTTCAAATTTCTTTTTTCTGGGACTGTCAGAAAGACTTGGTGTCATTCTTTTTCAAAGAAGGTGATCTTGCTGCATGCAACAACGTAAAATGTTTAATGGCAGCTCTCAATATCAATTACAATGCAGATGATTGGAGGCTCTTCATTGATTCATCCAAAGCAAGTCTTAAAGCTGTATTGCTGCATAATGGCAACTTGCTACCATCAATTCCTATTGGCCATGCAGCTTTTATGAAAGAGACTTATGACAATATGAAACAACTTTTGAAATGTATAAACCATGATCAACATCTATGGTCAATCTGAGGTGACTTCAAAGTGGTCACCCTCTTGCTTGGTCTTCAGGGTGGATACACCAAGTACTGCTGCTTCCTGTGTGAATGGGATAGTCGTGCTAGAGATTGTCATTTCGTCAAAAGGGACTGGCCACTCCATCAGTCACTGGATCCTGGAAGCAAAAATGTTCTGTTTCTAGCACTTGTAGACAGCAACAAGATTTTGATGCCTTCCTTGCACATCAAGTTGGGACTAATGAAAAACTTTGTCAAGGTGATGGATAAAACTAAACCTGCTTTCAGGTATCTTAGTGGTAAATTTCCTAGACTGAGTGATGCCAAAGTTAAGGAAGGAGTTTTTGTTGGCCCTCAGATTCGTGCACTTCAAGATGACAAATTTCTTCGTTTATTACATGGAAAGGAAAAGGCTGCATGGACAGCATTTGAATCAGTGGCACAAAATTTTCTTGGAAACAACAAAGCAAATAATTACCAAGAGATTGTTCAAGATCTTCTCAAGGCATACAAAAACCTTGGTTGCAACATGTCCTTAAAAGATTCATTTTCTACACTCTCATCTAGATTTTTTTCCCACAAAATTGCGGAGCAGTAAGTGATGAACATGGAGAACAATTTCACCAAGACATTGCAGCCATGGAAAAGAGGTATGGGGGTAAATGGAGTCCATCAATGCTTGCAGACTACTGCTGGACAGTGACAAGGGATATTCTATTGCTTCAGTACAAGAAACAGATCAGGAAGAGTCGTGAAGCCACTGAATGAGAACAAAAATTGCTAGAATGTATTTACAAATGTTCTTAATGAAAGTTAAATTGCAGACATAATTACTCCTCTGTTTCTTCTAAGTACGTTTATGAACTTTATTTTATAAAAACATGCTTGCTATTGTGCAAAGTTTCATTTGTAATAAGATTTTGATTTACATCTAAGGATTTAGGCTCGATTTTCACCATACATAGTGGTAAAATGTACATTCTTCAACATATCATAGAAACAGGAGCTAATTGACCAATTTCACTATCATATTTGAATTCAGCGTATCAAATTCATTAAGAAATAGCACATTTAATTTCTGAAGCAAACAATTTTTGAAAATTTGTAGAACAGTGAATCGGTTTATGGTTTGCTTCCGGAGTCCTTTTCAGGATACTGTTACAGAAGTCCAGGTGGGGATAAACCATTGCTTGAACTGTTGTTCAGAAGTCGCTTGCAGGTAAGAGTGGCTGTAGATGTTGCAGGATTTTTAGCTTTGTATATATTGCTCTGTTGGTCTTGATGATATGGGTAGTCAAGGTTAACTATTGATCCAGTATGATACCTAAGTATCTCACTTCCTTTTTTACTTCTAGGGTTGCATCCCTAACCTTTAGAGTAGTTGGTGGATTGAATGTTTTATTTTTTTGTGATATAAAGTACTTCTGTTTTATTGAAATTGATATGAAGGTTACATTCAGAAAGCCATGTAGAGATATTGTTGAAGCATGTAACTATCCCTGTGTTAATTTGGTTTGTGTCAGTTGGTGTGTATAACATAATATCATCTGCGTAGATGTGGAAATGAGCATTATTTCTCTGGATGATCTTGCAGATGGGCTGTATATAAATGTTAGATAGCAGAGCCGATAGGGCAAAGCCTTGTGGAATACCTTGTCTTTGTGCAAATGGTTTGGATGTGTCGTTACCTATTCTTCTCTGTTGTCTTCTTTCAGGAAGGTATGATTTAAACCATAGGAAAGTTGTGTCCTTAACTCCGATCTCTTGTAGTCTATTTAGTAGTATGGTGTGATCTATAGAATCATATGCTGCCTTAATAAAAAGCCCTTTTTTTGTTTGTCAAGTCCTCGTATTATCCTGTCCATAAATGGTATGAGTAGTGTTTCCATGCCATGTCCCATTCTAAACCCTTGCTGCTGTGCGTCAAGCGGTGCTTTTTCATCAACATGATCTTGCAGTTGTTGTTGAACCACCTTTTCTACTACTTTTGCCAAAAAAAAAGGTAGACTGGAGATTGGCCAATATGAAACTGGATCCGATTTATTTATTGAGGAGTTTTTTAGCGTTGGTCAAATTGAAACTGTTTTAAATCCTTTTGGAAAATATCCTTGTGATAATGATGAGTGCACTATCTTGAGCATTATGGGAGCAAGGTCCTCCCGTGTTATCTTTATCCAGCTTACTGGACATGGGTCAATGGCCAAAGTTGTTGTATTTAGTTTTGTTATAGTGTGTTTTAGTTGATTTAGGGTGATTAGTGAAAACATGACCAGGAAATGTTTGCATCAGTATGCAAACTTTGTTGTACTTTATTTAGCTACATTTATATCCCGCTTTACTTGTTGTTGGATATATGTTTATTTTTCCCATGTAATATGTGGCCATGGTTTGGGGGCTTGGTGTGAGGGATTGATCCCTCATTTTGTGGATTTTTGGTTAGAGATTTAACTATTCAAAATAGCTCTCTCGGCTTTTTTGAAAAACTAGAAGAATATCATCACTGCATCAATAGAAATAAGAGAGATTATCACACAAAACTAATAATATCATCTTTAAAGTAGATTATTTGAATATCTGGTGGTTTTGTTATTCTCCTGTTCCTTTCCAGTTTTCTTAGTAGTTTTTTTATGTTCCGAAGCTCCTGGGTGTACCAAACTGCACTATTTTTCCGTTTCCTGTATATAGAATCCTTGGTTGGTTCTGATGCTGCCTGTCCTGTGGTTAAGTTCCAGTTCTGGATGAGTTCATCCAAGTATGAGGTATCCGAGGAGAGGTATGGCGTGATTTCATCTAGGAATTCTTCCTTGTTGAATCTGCGGTATCATTGGCTGTTTTTGCAATGTTCAAATCTGCTATGCTTGGTATGGAGAAGTTGATTGCATGGTGGTCAGGCCATGGAATAGTTTGGAGTTGTAAAGAAGACTGGTTCTGTGGTGTTACTATTTCCTTTGGCATGAATATAAGGTTCAATCTGTTACCATTAACATGTGTGGGATTCTGTATTAATTGTTAGTATCCTAGTGCTTCCATTGAGTCTAAAAGTGCTTGGACGTGGCCTGTATTGGATGTGTTAAGGTTGAAGTCTCCTAATATTAGAATATATATATTGAGTGGATTATTTGTGCATATAATGTGGAGTGGAGTGCATATAATGTGGAGTGGAGGAGTGGCCTAGTGGTTGGGGCAAGGTACTTCAGGCCGGAAGGTCGGGGGTTCATATCCCACTAGAGGACAGCAACCTTGGGCCGGAAGGACTGGGATTTCTAGTCCCACAGGTGCTCCTTGTGGTCTTGGGCAAGCCACTTAACCCTCCATAGCCCATGTTTCCTGTAAAATAGTTATCTCCAAGTTATAATGCCCTGTTCAATGTAATTTCAGTTTGTTCAATGTAAACCACACTGATGTAGAATAGCGCGGTATATAAGAGAATGTAAATAAATAAATAAAATAAATAAATATAATTTCAAGATCTTTTCCATTGGAAGTTGGAGGTCTATATACTAGGCAAACCAGTAGGTGTTTGTTTTCTACTAATAGTATATCCTTGCCTTCTACATTTTGCGTTGCCACTATTGAGAATTTAATGTGCTTCTTACTACCTAGTTAACACCTGATGAAGGCAGTGCCAAAACACAGCTACGTCAGGTTAGGTTCCTTGTACCTCAGGATTGTTTTAATAAAGAATTTGTTTGAATCTACACCATGCTCCAGACTGGTTTGTGTACTTCCATTGTACGTGGTGTCCTTGTTTCGTTGTTGGACTATATGGTTTTCTTTTCATTATTTTGTATGTTATTTTACTTTTTATCATTTTGTTTGTACTGTTATAGACCCCTGACACAGGCGTGTTTACCGAAACTCAGCTGATTTGGATCCTAAAATAAATCTCAATTGAAGAATGTCTCTGTTCTCCAGGAACAAGCAGAAAGTCAGTCCTCACATATGGGTGACGTTGGTGCCAATGGAGCCTTCGTGCGGAGCAAATCCCCAGCTTTCTAAGAAAGCTTTTGGGAATTGCATCACGCATGCGCGGTCCCCTTCCCGCCCAAGGGTGCCATCTTGCTCAGTATCCTTTTTTCTGCGGAGCACAACGGACATTGTCCCATAGTCACCGTAAAAAAAGTTGATTAAAGTTAGAAATTCATTTTTCTTTCTTACCGGTTTGACATCGATTCCCCTTCCCGCCTTCGGCTCAGTACACCGGAATCGAGTCCGGTCTGATTTTTTGGTTTTTGTCCTTCATGACTAGCGTTCACACTCTTTTTTCCTTTTCACTGGCAGCCCGGGTCTTCGACCTCGCAGGGGCCCTTTTTCCCCTGATGGCTGCCAGCGGGTTAAAAAAATGTGATCGTGTACGACGTTAATGTCCCTCACCGATACACATGACTGCTGTCTCTGGTACCTCGGGCCTGACCACGACCCGAAGGTCTGTGGCCCATGAAGGAAAATGTCCTCGAAGGCCCTGAGAAGCCGCCAGCAGCAGGATGATAGGATTTTTGCTGAGTCCGTACCCTCCCAGGCCCGGACGTCTGAGACCTCGACGTCTCAGGAACTGTCTGAGCCTGAGCAGCATCGGGTGTCCTCGGAGAGGGAGGTCTCCCTCACAAGATCATCGGAGGAAGAAAAACATCCTCGAAGGCAGCATCGTTGGATGGTTCTGAACGGCCTGGTTCCTCGCGGGACCGGTCGCAGAGCCCCGACCATCGGCCCGGATCCTCAGAGTTGGAGCGCTCAGCAAAACTTCCTCAAAGGGACCCGGAGCAGCCGAGGCAGGTAACCACTGTCCTTGTTGAAGACTCTCCTCCGGGATAACCGGCGTTGGGCCCGACGGCCTCGGGACCCGACTCGGGAGCTGCAGAGCTTTCTGAACTGATGGTATGGCTGCTGAAAGGGTAGTTCTCGCACCATTCCTCCTTCCCAAAAATGTGGAAGAGGTTCTGCTGGCCTCAAGGAGGCAATCAACTAGACGGACCTATGCTTTTAAGTGGCATAGGTTTGGGGTGTGGTGCGAAAAGCAGAGAGAAAATCCTTTCTCCTGCCAGGTTGTAGTGGTCCTGCACTATCTTCTCCATCTTTCGGATTTGGGCTTTAAGTCCAACTCCGTCAGAGTTCACCTCAGTGCCTTGGCTGCACACCACTTCCTAGTGGAGGGAAAACCTCTTTCTGCACATCCTTTGGTGTCTAGGTTCCTAAGAGGCCGCCTTCTGCTGAAGCCCCTGGTTCGCCCTCCGTCAACAGAGTGGGATTTGAATGTGCTTTTAGGACAGCTTACTCGTCCGCCGTTTGAGCCGATGGCAACCTGCCATCTATGTTACCTTTCTTGGAAGGTAGTTTTCTTGGTGGCACTCACCTCGGCTCGGCGAGTGAGTGAGCTTCAGGCCCTGGTGTTCGATAGGCCTTATACAAGGTTCTATAGGAACCAGGTAGTGCTCCGCACTCACCCCAAGTTCCTTCCGAAAGTGGTCTCTTTGTTCCACCTCACCCAGGAGGTAGTACTACCTACCTTCTTTCCCAGGCCACATGCCAGTTGGGCAGAGACAGTTCTGTATACCCTGGATTGTAAGAGGACGTTGGCCTTCTACATTCAGCGTGCGCAAGGCCATATAAGGGCTCCTCAGCTCTTCGTATCCTGTGACCCCAGTAAGCTGGGGATGGCCGTCTCTAAACGTACGCTGTTCACCTGGGTAGCGGACTGTATTGCCTGGGCATACAGGGTGGCCGATCGTCCGTTGCAGGGTCATGTTATGGCCCACCAGGTCAGGGCTATGGCGGCATCAGTGGCTCATTTTCGCTATGTTCTGCTGGCAGACATCTGCCGAGCCGCCACCTGGTCTTCGGGTCAGACTTTTGCAACCCATTGCTGCCTGGATAGGGAGTCCCAACGGGACAGTGCTTTCGGCCAGGCGGTACTCCATAACCTTTTCGAGGTCTAGGCAACTCCTACCCTCCAACCCTTTGGTGTCAGGCTACCGGAGTGTGACTCTCTCAGTTAGATTCCTATTGTGGCTTCTTGCGGCTCTCGTAGAGGGAACCTATTTTTCAGCTGTGGGTTCTCGGTAGCCTATAGCTGGGGAGTCCCATATGTGAGGACTGACTTCCTGCTTGTTCCTGGAGAAAGCATAGTTACTCACCTGTAACAGGTGTTCTCCAGGGACAGCAGGAATCAGTCCTCACGACCCTCCCTCCTCCCCTTGGAGTTGCAGTCCTATTATTATTATTATTTTGTTCTTTGCCATCTTTTTAGCTATGTCATTTGACTGAGCAAGATGGCACCCTTGGGCTGGAAGGGGACCGCGCATGCGTGATGCAATTCCCAAAAGCTTTCTTAGAAAGCTGGGGATATGCTCCACACGAGAGCTCCGTCGGCACCGACGTCACCCATATATAAGGACTGATTCCTGCTGTCCCTGCAGAACATTTGTTGCAGATGAGTAACTACGCTTTTCTGAGGCTATCATAAGGCAAAGCGGAGATCAACAAGTAAATAATCTGGCATGCATATTTATGGAATCCTCTCACTTACAAGCTTGTTTGGTTAGTAAAGAACAAGGCTCTGCTGGAGTTTGACATTTTCCTTGTTGGTATGGATAAAAGGGCTTTTTAAAAATGACTGACAGAAGAAAGAATTTGAATATATATTATGTGTTTCTTTCTTATTTTATGCATTCCTTTCTCTCATTTAAGGCCTTTCCCTTCCCAGAGGTTCTTAAGAGCATGGTTCACATGGAATGGGACCTGCCAGATTCCTTGTTGAAGGGAGTCAGAATTATGAACAAGTTTTACACCCTTCCTCCAGAGGATTTCTATGCATGGCTACACTTACCTCAGGTGGATGCACATGTGGCTGCACTCCCAAGGTGTACCACCATCCCTGTAGATGATGGAATGGTTCTCAAGAACCATTTGGCTTGAAAATGGAAGCTCCCTTTAAGAACTAGTTCTTGGCCTCCTCCCTTATCCTCCAGGCAATGATCTGTGGAGGGCTGATGGTGGTGGACACCTCGAACCTTCTGGAATT
This sequence comes from Ichthyophis bannanicus, assembly GCA_033557465.1. Lineage (NCBI taxonomy): Eukaryota > Metazoa > Chordata > Amphibia > Gymnophiona > Ichthyophiidae > Ichthyophis > Ichthyophis bannanicus. Next base: position 40,019,570 of record CM066035.1, read on the forward strand.
GGCAGTAGCTTTCCTATCAGACAGTATGCATGATCTGGTTTGCTTGGCGGCCAAGGTTATAGCATTTATGATGGTTGCATGACACTGGCTTTGGCTTTGCTATCGGGCAGTGGATACAGCCTCCAAGTCGCTGTTGTCTAAGCTTGCCTTCAAGAGGTAAGCTATTGTTTGGGGAAGACCTGGAGAAGCTAGTTAAGAAGTTGGAAGAATCCAAGTCTTACCATGTTTCTGAAGGATAAACCAGGGATTCCAGGAAGCAGGCGGTCCCATTTTCCTCTGTGTCTTCTTGTTATCCTTCTCCCTGTTACCAGGAGTCTTGAGGCTTTTGGGACTCCTGGTGGTATTGCTTTGGAAGCCCTTCTTCTGGCTCTCACTCCCATACTCCGTCCTTTTGTGGGGCCTTTGGACCCTGGGATGCTCCCTTCTCAAGATATAGTCTCTCCCATTTGGTGCAATGACAGGTTGAGGGCCCATTCCAGGGTGCCTCCAATGGGTGGCCAGCTCCACCTTTTACCAAAACAGTGGTGGACTTCAGACCTCTGGGTACTAAGTATTAGTCAACAGGGCTATGTTCTAGAATGCAGAGCACCTATCCCTGATGCCTTTTTGGGCTCTCCATGTAGTTCCTAAGCCAAGAAGGCTGCTGTACAGGCTACCGTGGAAAGACTGCTCAGTCTCCAGGCCTTGTTCCTGTGCCTCCCACTGAATTGAGCAAGGACCAGTAGTCCATCTATTTTGAGATGCCAAAGAAGGATGGATCCTTCTGGCGGATCCTGATTTCAAGGGTGTCAATACCCATCTGACGATCTTTTGCTTCCACATGGAGATGCTGAAGTTGGCCATCTAGATGGTTCGCCGCAGGGAGTTTCTTGCTGCTTTGGATCTGGCTGATGCTTATTTTCACATTCTCATTTGTGGGAATCAGCAGCATTTCCTGTGCTTTGCCATTCTCAGCTGTCACTTTCATTTCCCCACTCTCTCATTCATTCTCTCCATCACCCCAAGGACATTTTCCAAGACCATGGTGGTGACAACTGCTGCACTGTATTAATCCATTCCTGAATGACTGGCTTATCCAGTCCAGGTTGCAGTCGGAAGCCTCTCGGATGTTGGCCCAAGTGGTACGGTTTCTGGAACTACAGCAGAAGCCATTTAGAGCCTTCTCAGTCACTGGAACATAAGAACATAAGATATGCCATACTGGGTCAGACCAAGATCCATCAAGCCCAGTCTCCTGTTTCCAACAGTGGCCAATCTAGGTCACAAGTACCTAGCAGTTTCCCCAAAAGACACAGGTTCCACAATGCTTGTATTGGGTCAAGCAGTGGATATTCTGGGTCCACTTTAATAATGGTTTAAGAACCTTTCCTCAAGAAACGTGTCCAAACCTTTTTTAAACCTGCCGACACTAACAGCTTTTACTACATCCTCCGGTAGCAAATTCCAGAGTTTGATTACATATTGAGTGAAAATTTTTTTTTCTCTTATTAGTCTTAAATAGGTTACCCTGTAGCTTTATTGCATGCCCCCTAGTCTTTATATATTTTGATGGCGTAAACAATCGATCTACATTTACCCGTTCCGCTCCATTCATTAATTTATAGACCTCTATCATAGCTCTCCTTAGCCATCTCTTTTCCAGGTTGAAGAGCCCTAACCTTTTTAGCCTCTCTTCATTGGGGTATCCTTCCATTCCCTTTACCATTTTGGTGGCTCTTCTCTGTACCTCCCAAGCGGCAGTCGAAGATGCATTCTTGGCCTATTTCCATGGATTATATGCAGCAGATGACCAAGATGCATTGGCAGCTAGCACATATCTGCAAAAGTATAATCTCATAAGAACACAAGATATGCCATACTGGGGGCAGACCAAGGTCTATCAAGCCCAGTATCCTGTTTCTAGCAGTGGCCAATCTAGGTCACAAGTACCTAGCAGTTTCCCCAAAAGACATAGAATCCACAATGCTTGTATTGGAGCAAGCAATGGATATTCTAGGTCCACTTTAATAATGATTTATGAACCTTTCCTCCAGGAACTTGTCCAAACCTTTTTTTAAAATCCTGCTACACTAACAGCTTTTACTACATCCTCCGGTAGAAAATTCCAGAGTTCGAATATGCATTGAGTGAAAAAATATTTTCTCTTATTAGTCTTAAATAGGTTACCATGTAGCTTCATGCATGCCCCCTAGTCTTTCTACATTTTGATGGCATAAACAATCGATCTTTTACCCGTTGCACTCCATTCATTAATTTATAGACCTCTATATCATCTCCCCTCAGCTGTCACTTTTCCAGGCTGAAGAGCCCTAACCTTTTTAGCCTCTCTTTATAGGGGTATCCTTCCATCCCTTTTACCATTTTGGTGGCTCTTCTCTGTACCTTTTCTAATAACGCTATATCCTTTTTAAGATACAGTGACCAGAACTGCACACAATATTCAAGGTGCGATACAGAGGCATTAGAATATTCTTTGTTTTATTCTCCATTCCTTTCCTTATGATGTTGTTGTTAAGTGCCGTCGAGTCTGAGTCGACTCATGGCGACCCTCTGGATAGCTATCCTAAATTGTGTTCAGTCTTCAGTCAGGCGGCTCATTGTTGACAGACTGGTACCCATAGCCGCTGTTATTGTATCGATCCATCTCATTGCTGGCCTTCCTCTTTTGCGTTGACCTTCTATCTTGCCAAGCATAATGTCTTTCTCTAATGATCTCTCTCTTCTAAAGAAAGCTTCTATTTGCTCTTCTGGCCGCCACTGCACACTGGGCAGAGGGTTTTAACATGTTATCCACAATGACACCTAAACCTTTTTCCTGGGTGTTGGTTCCTAATGTGGAACCTTACATCATGTAACCATAGTTGGGGTTTTTCTTTCCTAGGTGCATAACTTTGCACTTATCCACATTAAATTTCATCTGCCATTGGATGCCCAGCCTCTTGCAATTTTCCACAATCCTCCTGGGTTTTAACAACTTTGAATAGCTTTGTGCCATCTGCAAATTTGATAACCTCGCTCATTCTTCCCATTTCCAGGTCATTTATGAATATGCTAAAAAGCAGCAGACCCAGCACAGATCCCTGGGGTACTCCACTATTCACCTTTCTCCATTGGTAAAGTTGGCCATTTAGCCCTACACTCTGCTTTCTAACCAGTTCCTGATCCACAATAGTACACTGCCTCCAATCCCATGACGTTTTAATTTTGCCAGAAGTCTCTCATGAGGGACCTTATCAAAGGCTTTCCGAAAGTCCAGATACACTATATCAACCAACTCACCTTTGTCTACCTGTTTATTCACACCTTCAAAAAAACATAACAGATTAATAAGACAAGATCTTCCTTGGCTAAAGCCATGTTGGCTGTCTTCCATTAAGCCATGGCTATCTACATGTTCAGTAATTTTGTTCTTTCTTTCTTTATTTATATTCTCTTATATACCGCGCTATTCTGCATCAGTGTGGTTTACATTTATGATGGTTTCTGTCATTTTTTCCGGTACTGAAGTCGGGCTCACCGGTCTGTAGTTTCCAGGATCACCCCTGGAACCATTTTTGAAAATTGGCGCAATATTAGCTATCCTCCAATCTTCAGGTATTACAGATTATTTTAATGATAGTTCACAGATTTCTAATAGTACGTCTGCAATCTCATATTTCAGTTCTTTCAACACCCTTGAATGTATAGCATGCAGTCCAGGTGATTTACTACTCTTCAGTTTATCAAATAGTTGTAATACATCTTCCCGGTATATCGATATTTCTTTCAATTCTTCCGCAGCATCTTCCTTAAATACCATTTCAGTCATGGGTAACATTCCTACACCTTCCTCAGTAAAGACCAAAGCAGAGAATTCATTCAGTCTCTCCGCTATGGCCTTGTCCCCTCTTAGTGCACCTTTTACCCCTCTGTCATCTAATGGTCCAATTGACTCTCACAGGCTTTTTGCTATGAATGTACTTGAAAAAGTGTTTATTATGCATTTTTGCTTCCACAGCAAGCTTCTTCTCAAATTCTCTCTTTGCCTGCCTTATCGATGCCATGCTTCTAACTTGCCAGTGCTTGTGGTGTTTCCAGTTTTCATCATTTGGCTCCTTTTTCTATTTCCTGAAAGATGCTTTTTTGGCAACAGCCTCTCTGACCTCACCTTTAAACCATGCTGGCAGTTTTTTGGACTTCCTTCCACTTTTCTTTAAGCGTGGAATGCAGCTGGTCTGGGCTTCCAAGATAGTATTTTTAAACAACACCCAAGCTTGATGTAAATCTTTAACCTTTGCAAATGCTCCTTTTAGTTTTTTCTACACTATTTTCCTAATTTTATCAGTTAAAAGGTAGTACTGTGGATTTCCTTACCCTCCCTCCTCCATTTATTAAATCAAACGAAATCATGCTATGATCACTATTGCTAAGTGGTACCTTGGGATTCAGTTCAACAATTGCACAGGCAAGGGTTTCTTACCCAAGGAGAGAGTGGGAAAGCTGTTGCAACTCACGGCCTTCTGGCAACAGCGGGCTAAGTTTTTACCATAAGGTCATTAATTCCTTCAGCTTTTTCCTCCTTTACAGGCCCATGTAAGGGTGATGCAGCCCCTAAGGCTAACTTAGGTCAGGAAATAAAGGAAATAGCCTCGGCTTATCTGTTGTAGAATGGCTGTTTCCGGAGGGCTCGCATGTACATGCAACCCGGCACAGGCTTCTTTCTGGACGGAGCGGAGTTTGATAGCTCCCATTTGTCAGGTGGCAACATAGTCCTCTCTTTCCACTTTTGCTAAACATTACCTCTTGGATGTCCATGCTTGGGCAGACACAGCCTTTGGTGCAGAGATTTTGAAGTCTGCTATGTCTTCCCACACAGTGGAGTCATAGCTTTGGTATGTCCCACTTGTCTGGACTGGTCTAGTAGAACACTATGGAAGGTGACATTTTACTTACTGGATGTCCTTTCCTAGATCAATCCAGCACCTCCCCCTATGCACTGTTACTCGGGGTTTAGCCCTGTGGGCTCACAGTCTTCTTGACAGACCTCTGGTCCGAAGACTATCCTGTATATAGTTGTTCATTGTTCTATTTGATCTTCCTTAGTTATCCTCATTAAGATTGTGTGTGGTCAGGAGTTCTTGACCATGTGCTTGGTTACGAATGCTGAAGTATGCCCCTAGCTGCATTAGATATAGTAGCAGGGATAATGTCATAAGAGGTTTCTGAATTTTCTTTACTGTCCTCTGCCTTTGCTGGCAGGGAAATACAACCCACTTGTTTGGACTGGTCTAGCAGGACTTCAGGAAAGGACATTATTTGGTAAGTAAAATGTCACCATTTTATTAGAAATTTCAAATAATTTTTCACAGGATATCTAGAGAATAATCTCCAAGATATATAATTCTTTCCAGTGACATTCTCTTTTGAATGGAGGGAGGCTCACTAAATAAATTAAATTTGTATGTATAGAAAGAAACTTATAAACATCTCTCCTTGACTCTGACTGCCCATAGGGATCCTATTCTCCCACCTGCAGATATGCTGCCAAGCGGCCGGGACTGGCTCTGGCTGCCTATGAGGATCTCATCTCCCATGGGCAGAAGAGAAAGAGAAGGCCACAATCACGGCACAGGTGCAAGCTGTATGAGGGAGATGGGAACCCCATGGGCAGCCAACTTACATCTGGGCTGCGATCTCAGCCTTCCCCTTCTGTCTGTGGGAGATAGGAAGCCTGTGGGTAGAACAGGAAGAGAGGGAGCGCTGCCTGGAAGGCTGCCTGCAGGGATCCCATTTCCTGTGGGAAGAAGAGGAGAGCCAGTCGGGTCCTGCAATTTGAAAAAAAAAGTTAGATGGAAGGGTGGAGGGAGTGAACTACAAAATCTTAAAGAGCCAGTATTTAAACCAAAAAAAAGGAAAGAGGATGTGGTGGATGGAAGTACTGGGGGGTCTGGGGAAGGGGAAGAGTCTGGAAGGGGAACAGTAAGGAGGGGTTAGAGAGATAAGGAAGAGTACAAGATTAAAGGGATGAATGCATGGGGACAAAAGGGCACAATGCCTATTTACCAAAAGGTGCATTCCCCTTCCCCAAGAACACGCATACATAAACATGGTAACTTAGTATATCACAGTTCATAAAGACCAGTATGGTCCATCTAGTCTGCCCAGTAAGGCACCTAGAGAAGGTGTACCTGCCACTCCGTGCAGGTCACCCCTCTCTATGCTTTGTTTTAGGGTTCTACCCACCACTCTATGCAAGTCACCCTTCTTTATTTGTTGAGGTATAAGAAATAGTTACATTTTATTTTGATTTTATTCCCTTGCTGTAAAGGGATCCACTGTGTCTGTTCCATGCCATTTTGAATTCTGTCACTGTATTTGCCCACACCACCTCCATTGGGAGGGCATTCCCAGCATCCACCACCTTTTTAATGAAAAGGTATTTTTCCAGGAACAAGCTGGAAGTTAGTCCTCACATATGGGTGACATCAGCGCCAATGAAGCCCATGTGGATTCAATCCCCAGCTTTCAAAGAAAGCCTTTGGGAGCTACCTTCCCGCCCAAAGGTTCCATCTTATCTCAGTCTTCTTTTTCCATGGAGCCCTGCAGACATGTTGTCTTTGCACCCCGAATAGAGTTGAATTTTTCACCGTTGGTAGTTTTCTTGTCTTTCTTCAGTATCGATTACCTCAGAGTTGTGTTTTTCGCTCCGGTACTTCATTTTTTTTTTTTTTACTTTTTTGACCTGCATGGTTTTTGCTCACAGCCTAGCTGGTCGAGATGTCAGAGTTTAATCTTGTGGGGCTCGTTTTTCCTGCTAGATCTTCGACTAGTGGATTTATGCAGTGTAGCAAATGCAACCGCACTATGTCACGCACGGACCACCACAGTACCTGCATTAAATGCCTTGGGGCAGAACACAACGTGTCTTCCTGCCCTTTCTGCTTTTTTTTTTTTTTTTTAAAGTTTATTTTCATTTTACACAACGATACATCCACCACAATTTTACAGTCTTGACAACACCCTCCCAATCAACCTCCCCACCCCTCCCCTCATCCCTTCCCTCCAACCACCTACAGCCCACCCCCCCCCCCCCCCCCGGTTCCTTATGGTGTCCAAAATCTTACTAACATTTAGACCTAGCAACAAAGTCATCTATATATTGCCATTTGTTCATATTGTTCTTTCCCTTTTTCGCTGCCTGAACAGACTTAGTTTGACAATAGGCAGAGGTTCTAACGATCCCGGATCGGTCTTGCTCTTTCTCAAAACTGATATACATACATAAAAGATTCCACCATTGATTAAAGTCCAACTTAGAGAGATCCTTCCAACAGGTGAAAATCAACTTTAATGCAACACCCATCATAAAATTAAACAAGTAAAGTTTATCTTTGGTTAAGCATACAATATCATCAGCAGAGCGTAGTAAAATTGTCTGCCATCGCAAAGGGATCTGAAACTCGAAAATTTGTTGTATCCTGTCCCATACCCTTAGCCAATAAATGTGAACGTCAGGGCAATCAAACAACATATGCTTCAATGTGGCCAGGATACCTTTGCACGTCCAGCATGCAATTTTGACGTTCCTGTCCCATTTAGATAATTTTACTGGGGTAATATGAGCTCTATGGGTCAGATAGAAAAGGGATTGCAAAATAGCGGCACCGTGTGCCACTCTATTTGCCTTGATCCAAATCCCTTTCCAGTCTATCGGCTGGATTTGAGTTTCCAGCTCTTTCTCCCAAACCTTTTCAAGCCCCACTAAATGATTCTGGGAGGCATCCCGCAAAAAAGTATAAAAACGGGAAGCTACTCCCTTCCCAGAACCACCAAGTTCCACCCATTTCAATAATTCCCACTCCATAGTCAGTTGACCCACCTCCACCTTGGCCTTGGATAAACAATGAGTTAATTGCACCCATTGAATGAACTCAATTTGAAGTTCCTGAAATGTCTTCCAATTCCGCAACGTCGCCAATTGCCCTAACGTCCAGATCCCTTTATTTTGCCAACCCTTCCAAGAAATTACCTTATGCCCAATTTTGAACCGATTGTTATACCAAATGGGAACCTCCCGTGACTGAGGCAAATCTTTACATACTACCTGCTCCAACAGGTGCTTCCTGAGTGGCAGATATAATTCTACCAAGTGGGAAGGAGTCTGACCATTTCATACCCATTAATAAACCCAATGGGATCGGATGAGCTAGTCGCTTTTCCACTTCCAGCCACACAGGGGATCTCTCCTGCTCAATCTCAGTCAACCACAGTGCCCCCTGCTTAAGGCGGAAGGCGATATGATAATTCTTAAAATCCGGAAATTGGACACCCCCCGACTCCTTCTTTGCCTTCAACTTACGAGTTGCAATTCTGGGGGGTTTGCCCTGCCAAAGAAAGTTTATTAGACATCTCTCTATGGAGTGATATACCTGAGGGGGAAAACTCAACGGCAACATTTCCAGTATATAATTAATCTTCGGAGCCAGTACCATTTTAATAGATTCCAATCTTCCCCACCAGGATAAATGTAAAGGTGACCATCGCTTTGTAAACTCCTGGACCATTTCACCCAGGACTTTCCCATTCAATGCAATGATATCATCCAGATCCCTCATATACCGAACCCCAAGATACTTAACATCTGTGATAAGGAAGCTTATCATGGCTCAGGAAGGAGCTATAGTAAAGGTGAAGTGACTCTGAACAAGCAACCTGTCAGTTCTGGTAGAAATAAGAAAACAGAATTTTTCCATAAAAGACTACCAGTCCCAGAATGCACCAGGTTTCCAACAGCCATTAGAGGAGCTGAAGTGGGGAAACGTGTGTTCAATCAGGAGGGCTATGAGGTAATCCCCAAGCACTCATCTCAAAGGGCAGGGCCTGATTCAGCACAGCTGTGCTGTGCTAAGGTGGAGCACTCATCTAGGCAGAATAAAGGTAGAGTTTATTCTACAGAGAATCATCCTCAGAATCATCCTCATCTTGGAGATCCTCAGTTTCATCTTCATGATCTTGGACAGCTTCATCATCTGGAGGATCATCAGAAGCAGAAGCCAGAGCGGACGGACAGAGAGGGCAAGAAACCCTTTGGAAGAAAGAAGAGAAAAGCATTTGGGAGGTCTAAAGGAGTCCAGAGCAGTACGTATACTGGGAGACATTCAAAAGGCCAGCATACACCATTGGACTGGGGAAAACCAGAGGAGTGGTGCTGCAGAGCTAGGAATCTCCAGACGGTACCTGTGAGGGAGACGGCTGCACTTGGAAGGGACCCTAGGACCCGTGCCAGAAGGTATGTGAAGAGAAGTCCAGGGATCTGGATTGGAAGGCTGGACATAAGAACTGGACTACATACTGGCCAGGCTATTTAGAGAGGAACTCTAACAGCAATGGAAGCTCAGGTATGAACACTGATCTATGCCCTAGCTATACCCTTGAAAGACAGCAGGGAAACAAGTATTCTCCTGAGAGTGCTCCATGGAGAAATTCCTCTGTGCCAATCCATGATATTGAACCCATGATTGTTGAAGAAGGGGTTATAGATACAGGCTGTGAATACATGGATTGCTCTCTGTCTAAACTCCTTTGGTAATTTACTGTTACAAAGTACAACAACCATCACAAAGAAATACAAACTTGTTCTTTAATCTACTCAGAAAAGCTCCTGAGTAGGATTTGAGTCACGCAGTAGAAAGCAAGCCAGCTAAGGGGTTTCAGCTGGGTAACTGCTAGCAATTGAGCCTTACCTAATTGCTTGTGAGCTCTGAGGAAATCACTTCTGAGTCTATGTGTGAAGATATAAGAAGTTATCCTGAAAAGAACAGTTTTTCCCTACTTTGTGGGTTTTGTTTGTTGATTAAAGCACTGCTAAGAAAATATTAGCTAGAGCCTACAGAAAAGACCAGTTTGTTACCAACCAGGTCTTTATTCTTTTGCTTTGATTGCCTGACAAGTTCAACTGTTTTCCTGATTTTGTTTTTCTAAGTTTAACACTGAAAGCAAGTATCCTGTTTTATGTGCTACCAAGCATATCTGTGTTGGGAGAAATAACCCCATAAATAAATATCTTATTGGCTTTACACTCAAGCACAACTAATTATTGTGAATGGCTGTGTCTGGTGTGAATGGACTACATTTCCCACAATCCCTTGCAAATCATATTAATATATGCCTTTGCCAAGACTGTGAACATTTTCACCCAGGCACCCGTCTGACACATCTTCTGTAGCCCAAACAAAAGGATGGGGTTCTATCATTGACTTGAAAGCAAGCTTATTTAATGGAAATGCAACAGATTTCGACCAGTTAATTTTATACTCCGACAAACAAGAATATTTACCAATCGTATCCAAAAGGGCGTCCAATGAAGAAGGCCCTACGTACAACAAGAAATCATCCGCATACGCTGATATTTTATTTTACCCTCTTATCTCTGGGTGAGAACGGACAAGGAGCATTAGGTGTTCTAAGGCCAGATCAAATAAGAGAGGCGATAGGGGGCACCCCTGTCTCATTCCCCTATGCAAGGCTATAGAAGAAGAAAGGGCCCCATTAGCAAGGATACGAACAGATGGATTGGTATACAGAAGTTAAGTAAAACGCAAAAAAGTATCCCCAAAACCGAACCACTTCAGCGTGCGAGTCAAAAAAGCCCATTCCAATCGGTCGAAGGCTTTCTCGGCGTCCAAAGAAAGACCCACCATCGGGCTCTCTTGGGTTTCCGTCACCGCCAGTAGATTCAGAAGGAGCCGGGCATTCTCCAGGACCAAGCAGGAAGTCAGTCCTCACTTATGGGTGACGTCGGCGCCGACGGAGCCCTCGCGGAGCAATTTTCCCCAGCTTTCAAAGAAAGCCTTTGGGAATTGCAGCGCGCATGCGCGGTCGTCTTCCCGCCCGAGGGTGCCATCTTAGCCAGTCTTCTTTTTTCCGCGGAGCCCTACAGACGTCCCCGTCTTGTCCCCGCGAAAAAGTCGATTTTCTTCATTATTTTATTCTTTTTCCTTTCGGTTCGACGCCGATCGCTTTCCCGCCCGGACTCGCGACGCCGGTCTCGAGTCCGCTTACTTTTTTCGGTTTTTCTGACTTAGTCAGCTTTCGTTTTCGGTTTCCCTGGCAGCCCGGTCCTTTGACCTCGCAGGGGCCCTTTTTCCCCCGATGGCTGCCAGTGGGTTTAAGCGGTGTGGTCGGTGTGACCGAAATATGTTACTAACCGACACACACGACTTTTGCCTCCGCTGCCTGGGCCCGGATCATGAGGAACTGATCTGTGGGCCCTGCAGCAAACTGTCCTCAAAGGCGTTGAGGAGTCGGCGGCATCAGCGTGAGAGAATCTTCGCTGACCCCAGCCGTACCCGGACCTCGTCGGAGGCCTCCGCGTCGAAAGGCTCCAGCTCGGACCGTCGACGGAGCTCCTCCGACCGGGGTTCTCCCTCCGGGGACCATCGTCGGAAGGAAAGACCCGCGAGGGCGGCGTCGGTGGACGCTCCTGGCTCCGCGAGGGCCAGGTCGCATAGCCCCGACAGCCGCCCCGGGTCCTTGGAGAAGGAACACATCCCGAAGCGACCTCGCCTGGAGTCGGAGATGCCTGCCCGGGTAAGTCCTGTGGTCCTTCTGGACTCGCCTCCGCGACAGCCGACGTCGGGCCCGACGCCGTCGGGGCCCGAGTCGGGGGCTGCTGGGTCACCTGAGCTCGGACTCAGGTTGACGGCCTTGGAGAGCAGACTGTCTGCCTTCATGGACCAGCAGCGGGCACTGCTCGCTGGCCTCGCTGGCGCCGCTGCCCCGACCGCCGGGCCGTCGACGTCCAAGTCGACCCCGGAGACCGAGCCGATCCTCGAGTCAATGAGAACTCGAGTCGATCCTCGGTCGAGGTCACCCTCGGCCTCCCGTTCGGGACCGAGGTCGCCGACGCCGACTCCCTCGACGTCGGGACGGCTGGCGCCGCACCCTGCCCGGGCCGACCTCACCGAGTCCTCGTCGGAGTCGGTCTGGGAGTCTGAGGAGGAAGAGTCACCTGATTCTTTCCGGACTCGGTGTGTCCCATCGGACTCACCGGGGTCCGAGCCTCGGAAGCAGTCCCCCCCGGAGGATGCCCGGTTCTCGGACTTCGTTAGGGATATGGCCAAGGCTTTGGCCTTCCCTGCGGATCCCGAGGAGGAGCCTCGAGCCGAAGAGCTCGACGCCCTCCAGTATGACTCTCCCGCGAGGGAGCACTTTACTGTGCCGGTTCCTCCTATGCTGGAACGACTACTCTTCCGCATGTGGGAGAGTCCGGCCTCCTCGCCGGTCCTGAGCAAGCGGGTCGATTCTATCTATCGGGTCCGCAAGAGCCCTGGCTTTCAGAAGGCACAGCTGCCACACCATTCCATGGTAGTGGAATCGGCCATGCATCGTCTTAAGAGCCAGAAGATGCACTCCTCGGTGCCTCCTGGAAGGGAGGCCCGTAACCTGGATGGCCTTGGCAAGAAGTGCTTCCAGGGCTCTATGCTCGCATGTCGTGTCCAGACTTACCAGCTCTACATGGGCATGTATCTCCGGGATCTGGCTAAAGAGCTAGCCGGATTCTCCGCTGGTCTCTCCGAGGAGCCCTTGCGGAGGTTCCTAGCCTTGTCCACGGGCATTCGGGAATGCTCAAAGTTCATGTCCCGAGCAGCCTATGATGGCTTTGAGGCCTCGGCTAGAGTGGCCGCAGCCGGCATCGGTGCCCGCCGACAGGCTTGGCTTCAGTCGTCGGACCTTGAGCCCTGGGTACAGGACAAGTTGGTCGATGTCCCCTGCCGAGGTGAAAACCTCTTTGGCAAGCCCATGGCGGAAAAGGCTGCACAAATTGAGACTGAGACTCTCACCAGGACCAGGCTTTCTAGGAAGACCTCCGCCCCTTCCCAGAAAAAGAAGGGCTCGGGAAAAAAGTCCTTTTACCCGAGGAAGGCGGCTGCCTACAAACAGTACCCCCATTATCAGGCCCCTGCAGCTCCCCAACAGGGCCAGCAGGCCAAGGGACGGGGTAACGGGTCCCGTAGGCAGCAAGCCCCCAAGCCTGCACCACCAGCCCCTGCTCAGCAGGGTGGGGGTTTTTGACTCGCTCAGCATAGCCTCTCCCCCCCCGCTGGTTCCTCCCAGCACCGGAGGCCGGCTGGTTCACTTCGCCCACAGGTGGTCCAGCATCACCGCAGATGCCTGGGTACTTCAGGTCGTGCGAGAAGGCTACCTTCTCCACTTCCATCAGGTCCCTCCCTCCTATTTTCCGGGAGAACCTTCGCGCCCCCCTCTGCACAGGGAGTTGCTCCTTCAGGAGTTAGCAGGTCTTCTGCAGGAACAGGCGGTGGAACCGGTGCCCCACCACCTGAGAGGTCAAGGCTTTTATTCAAGGTACTTTCTGATACCAAAGAGAACAGGGGGCCTCAGACCCATCCTGGACTTGCGCAACCTCAACAAGTTCCTTGTGCGGGAGAAGTTCAAAATGCTTACCCTTGGAATCCTTCTGCCCTACCTCCAGCAGGGAGATTGGCTATGCTCCTTGGATCTAAAGGATGCCTACACGCACATCCTCATCCACCCAAGCCACCGCCAATACCTAAGGTTTGTGGTGGCAGGAAATCATTACCAGTACAGAGTACTGCCCTTTGGCCTATCCTCCGCACCGCGAGTCTTCACAAAATGTCTCGCGGTCGTGGCGGCCCATCTCCGGCTTCACGGCCTCTATGTCTTTCCGTACCTCGACGACTGGCTCATCAGAGCAGCGTCCGCTCAGGAGGTCACCAACGCCATGTGCCGCACGGTGACTCTGCTGCAGCACTTGGGCTTTGTCATAAACTTCGCAAAGTCCACTTTGCTCCCCTCACAGGATCTCGAGTTCATCGGCGCAAGGCTGCACACTCCTCGGGCACGAGCGTACCTACCGCTCGACAGGGCTCAACGGCTCATGGACCTAGCCGACCGCTTTCGCAGCCAGCCCCTGGTCTCCGCCAGGCGCTTCCTGAGACTGCTCGGCCATATGGCTTCCACCGTCCATGTGACCCCCAATGCCCGCCTGAATATGCGGTCTGCTCAATGGTGTCTCCGCCAGCAGTGGCGACAAGCCACAGGCGGCCTGGCAGACCTAGTGCGCGTCTCCGAGCCGCTGCTCTCGTCTCTCCGGTGGTGGCTCCGGCAGCCGAACCTGATATTCGGAATGCCTTTCCAGTCACCTCAGCCGACCCGGGTGCTGACCACCGATGCATCCCTCCTGGGCTGGGGAGCACATTGCCAAGAGGCACGTACTCAGGGCCTCTGGACCACGTGGGAGTCTGCTCAGCAGATCAACTTCCTGGAGCTCAGGGCGATCCGCCTAGCTCTCAAGGCCTTCTCCCACCTGACTTCCCAACAGTCCGTCCTTGTCCAGACGGACAATCAAGTTGCCATGTTCTACGTGAACAAGCAGGGGGGCACGGGCTCCTTCCTCCTCTGCCGAGAGGCACAGAAGCTCTGCTCTTGGGCCGTCAGTCACGGCATTCTCCTCAAGGCAGTTTATCTCCCGGGCCAAGAAAATTGCCTTGCAGACAAACTCAGCAGGGTCCTCCAGCCGCACGAGTGGCGTCTGGATCCCTTGGTAGTTCAGAAGCTCTTCCTCAAGTGGGGTCTCCCCACGGTGGATCTCTTTGCCAGTCCTCACAACCGGCAGCTTCCTCGCTTCTGCTCTCGTCAGCCACACCCCCTTCGGGTTGCGGCGGACGCCTTTCTGATCTCGTGGTCGGGGAGCCTTCTGTACGCTTTCCCTCCCATCCCGCTGGTCTCTCAGACTCTTTTCAAGGTTCTCCGAGACAAAGCCTTCATGATCCTGGTGGCCCCTCGCTGGCCCAGGCAGCCGTGGTTTCCGCTCCTGCTGCAACTGGTGGGTGGAGGATCCAATCCCTCTGGGGGTACAACCGGATCTCCTCACTCAGGATCAGGGGTCCCTTCTGCACCCCAACCTCAGGTCTCTCAACCTCATGGCCTGGCTGCTGAGAGGGTAGTCCTTGCTCCCCTTCTCCTGCCGGCGGAGGTGGAGGAGGTCGTCTTAGCTTCGCGTCGGCCTTCTACCCGCAAATGCTACGCCCTTAAATGGCGTCGCTTTGCAGTCTGGTGTACCCAACAGTCTCAGGATCCCTTCTCCTGCCCGGTGTCGGTGATCTTGCAGTACTTGCTGCACCTCTCTAATCTGGGACTTAAGTCCAACTCCGTCAAAGTTCACCTCAGTGCTCTTTCAGCACATCATGTGCCAGTGGACGGCAGACCTCTCTCCAATGACCCTCTCGTAGCGAGGTTTCTCCGAGGTCTCCTTCTACTTAAACCACCTCTGCGCCCGCCAGCGCCTGACTGGGACCTGAATGTGGTTTTGCAGCGGATCACCTGTCCGCCTTTTGAACCTATGGCTACCTGTTCTCTCCGTTTTCTGTCTTGGAAAACACTGTTCTTGATAGCCCTCACTTCCGCTAGACGCGTAAGTGAATTGCAGGCCCTCGTGTCTGATCCCCCTTACACTAGGTTCTACAAGAATAGGGTAGTCCTACGGACTCACCCAAAATTTCTGCCTAAAGTGGTCTCCCCTTTTCACATCAATCAGGAGGTGGTACTTCCAACCTTCTTTCCCAGACCACACTCCAGCCGAGCTGAAACGGTCCTCCATACCCTGGACTGTAGAAGGGCATTGAACTTCTACCTTGACCGTACGCGGGAGCACCGTAAAGCTGCTCAGCTTTTTGTGTCTTTTGACCCCAATAAATTGGGGCTCCCGGTCTCCAAGCGTACTCTGTCCATCTGGGTTGCGGACTGTATCTCTTGGGCTTATGGGGCAGCCGGACTCTCCTTAGAAAGTCGAGTCACGGCTCATTGCGTTCGGGCAAAGGCCACGTCAGTGGCTTACCTCCGCTCTGTTCCGCTGGCAGACATCTGCCGGGCCGCTACTTGGTCTTCGAGCCAGACTTTTGCGGTCCATTACTGTCTCGAGAGGGAGTCCCGTAGGGACAGTGCTTTCGGACAGGCAGTCCTCCGTAATCTCTTTGAGGTCTGAGCAACTCCTACCCTCCATCCCGGATGTGGGCTACCGGTGGGTGATAATTCAGCGAAGATTCTATCCTTCTGTGCTGCTGAGCTAGAGGGAGCTCATTTTTGTGCTTAGGGTCTCCGGTAGCCTTGAGCTTGGGAGTCCCATAAGTGAGGACTGACTTCCTGCTTGGTCCTGGAGAAAGCGTAGTTACTCACCTGTAACAGGTGTTCTCCAGGAGCAGCAGGAATCAGTCCTCACTACCCTCCCTCCTCCCCTTGGAGTTGCAATCGTCTGCTTATGTTCTTTTTTGCAAATTTTTATGCTGTCTTTTTTAGCTATGTCATCTGACTGGCTAAGATGGCACCCTCGGGCGGGAAGACGACCGCGCATGCGCGCTGCAATTCCCAAAGGCTTTCTTTGAAAGCTGGGGAAAATTGCTCCGCGAGGGCTCCGTCGGCGCCGACGTCACCCATAAGTGAGGACTGATTCCTGCTGCTCCTGGAGAACACCTGTTACAGGTGAGTAACTACGCTTTATCCGAGGTGGCTCTACCAGTTATAAAGCCACATTGAGCAGGATGGATCAGATCAACAACAACCCTGGAGAGCCTTCGAGCCAAGATAGAAGCATACAGCTTATAATCCGCATTTAATAAGGAGATGGGGCGATAGTTCTCCACCTTTTTCGGATCTCTACCTGGCTTAGGGAGGACTATTACAGTAGCTTCATTAAACGAGCCGACTAAAGGAGACTGAGCTGTAAGAAGACTATAATACTCCAACAACTGAGGTGACAGCTCATTCACGAACATTTGATAAAATTCACAAGGAATTCCATCAGGCCCTACCGCTTTGCCAGGTTTCCCCGCTTTTATAGCTTCTCGAATCTCAGCTATTGTTATATCCGCATCCAACGCACTCTGTTGTTCCTCCGTGAGGGTCGGGTGAGCTAACTGACCCAACAGACCCTGAAAATTCGCTTCCCCCAACTCACCCTCAGAGGAATACAAGTTTTCATAAAAGAGTCGAACGCCTCCACAATATCCATATTCTTCGAGAAAGATTCCTGGTTATTCCCTTTGATAACCTCGATTCGAGCTTTAACTGCCCGGGGAGCTAATACATTAGCCAACAAATTACCTGACTTATTAGATTCCAAATAGCTTCTAGTCTGCTGCCGTCGCAGCATCTGTTGAGCCTCTGAAGTTAATATTTGATTATATTGAAATCTAAGCCTCTGTAGACGTAAGAGAATACTAGGATCTGATCTAGCGGCCAAAAGCCGCTCTCCAGCCTTAATTTGTAAATCCAAAGCACGTAACTTCCCCTTCTGCTGTTTAGCCAAGGAAATTGTATAACTTGTTATCTTGGCCCGAATGTTTGCCTTAAAGCCCTCACACCAGGCCCAACCAGAAGTCTCTCCTGACAAATTTATGGCAAAGTACTCCTGGATGGCCTGTCGCATGAAATCACAAAACCCCCGATCACCAAGTAGCGCTTTATTAAAATAAAAATTCCGAGTGTAGTCCTCCCTATCTCCCAACAACACCGAGAGTGTTATAGCCACATGATCGGAAATCTGAATGGGATTTATAGTGGCTTCCTCCACTGTGGGAATAAGAGTTTTAGAGATAAGAAAGTAATCGATCCGCGAATGCGATTTATGGGGAAGAGAAAAAAAAGTAAAATCCCTCTCATCTGGGTGCAATAGCCTCCAGATGTCTGATAGGCCTGTTTCCTGCATAATGGACGCGACCACCGAGGTGGCTGAATGGGATCGATGAGAACGATAGGGTTTACAATCAATCAAAGGGTCCAACACCAAATTAAAATCCCCTCCAACCACTATGTCATGGGTAGTAAATGTTAACAGCTCATCCACAATCCTATGGAAAAAAGCAACGTCACTGATATTAGGAGCGTATAAATTTAAAATGGCCAACTTCTTCCCACTTATGTGTAGTAAAACTGAAGACCATCGGCCCTCTAAATCCGAGTGACAAAACTCAATTGTTGGAAAAAGAGCCCTCTTGACTAAAATTGCCACTCCATTTTTGTTTTTCACCGCTGCAGAGTGGGCAACTAAGGTGTACTTCCCTAACCCCAACTTTTGGGTTTCCTTAGAGGATAAACGGGTCTCTTGTATTAAAACCACATCTGCTCGTTCCCTAGCACAATATAATAAAATCTTCTTACGTTTGATGGGATTATTAATGCCCTTCACGTTCAACGATATAAACTTAAGAGAACTCATGGGACAGGATACATATACAAAACTTCAGAACATTGTAACAACAAAATACAACTAGGAGATGAGAATAGAATGTGAAACTAGGACCTATCAGAAGCTTAAAAAGAACCCCAGAACCATAAGGAGCCAACACATACCTCCGAAAGAGGGACCCGCTAGGGTGAGCCAGCATTGTCCAGGTGCTACCCACGCCCCGAACCAAACCTTGCTTTCCCCCTGCGCCACCCTCCCATCCTACCACCACATTGACCCAGGTCACTGCTATCTAAGGCCAACACTCCCATAACACTCTAACTCCAAGTAAATGAACCATACACAGATATTAAATATCCATCCTCGATGGCGACAGCAACCTCCTCACTCCAGCTCTATTGGAACCAGACCTCCAGTGCTCGCCACAGTCAATGCATTCGTGTCGCCTCATGCTCCTCGACAAATGCTTTGAGCGCTTCCGGATCCTCAAATGTACGTGTTTGATTGTGCAGAGTCACCCGCATCCGTGCTGGAAACATGAGGCCGTACCGCGCCTCCAGAGCCTGAAGTCTAGGACGAAAGGCAAACAGCTATTTCCTCCTTTCCACAGTCGCTTTATGAAAATCTGGGAAAAAGGCCACTTTCTGGCCGTCCACCTTGAGAGAGGGGGCCGCTCGAGCCACTGCCAGGATCTTGGTAGCATGAGAGTGCCGCAGAGCACAAAAAATAAGGCGCGGTTGCCTCACATTAGGGCCCGGGTGTGTAGGAATCCTGTGCGCTCTCTCAATCTCAAACGGTACCTCAAAGACGATTTTCAGCAGTTTTGGCACCATTGACACTAGGTAAGCAGTTATGTCAGAGCCCTCAGCTCCCTCCGGGATTCCCACAATTCTCACATTGTTTCTTCGGGTTCTATTGTTTAAGTCCTCCAAGTTCCGTTCCAATATAGCTATGCGCTTAGAATTGGACTTGACCAACCGCAGCTGGTCCTCATGCACAGCCACGGCCTCTTCCACACGAGTAAGTTTTTCCGCCACTGCTGCAACTTGCGCTTTCATTTCTCTTAATTCCACCATGTCAGCTTGTAGCACGCTGAGCGTTTCCCTGTTTGCTGCGACCATTTCCCGCACCGCTCGGATTTCATCGAGGACTGCTTGCAGGCCCGATGGAGACTCACCACCATGCGCCATCTTCTGCGGAGAGGGGGGATCAGATTTGGCCCGTTTGATTCCAGAACCAGTGGGGGCAGGATATTCCAACCTAGTGGGTTTACCCGAAGGCATTCCAACACCACTTGGGTCTTCTCCGACAGCTGTATCTGTTGTCTGGGAGGCGCAGGGAGCAAAAAAATCTTCTCAGTATTGGGGCAGCTCGAGACCTAGGCAGCCATCTTGGATCCAGCTAGTTCCGCCTCTCCCCCTGCCCGCTCTGCTTTTTGATGTTGGCCAAGACCCATAAGGAATGCGAAAGGCAGCAGGGAGAGCTGCTTGGTAAGTCTGCCTCAAGATTGGCATCGAGGGCAGAATCACTGCCTTCGATGCCGGCATCGGGAAACTCGGCGTCGTGCTCTCAGGCTTGGTCAGAGCCCCGAAATTGTTGGGCGTCGGAGAAATCCTTGGAAGACCTTCCCCAGGCATTGAAAACTTTGTTGGTCGAGGTCTGACCACGGCACGGGGGGTAAGACCTCTGAGACCCGGGTGCGGAGTCCTTGACTCGACACCAGTGATAACCGCTGGGAGCGCCCCTCCAAGATGCCCCAGAGGAAGATGTTGTTGATGGAGTCAGGGAGTTGAGTCTGGCCCCTGACGCCATCACCATCAGGAACCCAGCCTCGGTGTCCTTGATGCCAGTAACTACCTCGGCGGAGCTGTCAGGCATTGAGGCCAGGATGGTGGCCCTGGAATGCAGCTTTGAAGCGTTCATTGAGGCCAGAGGAGTCCGACTCCTGGTCACACTAGGTCATTGGTGCTCACCATGAGGCCATCCTCGACCAGAACTTCACTGGTGGATGCTCCACCTATCCTCGAGAGGCTGGCTCAATCAGTGTTGGCTCCATTGGCGACTGTCTCGAGGACCAGCATGGCATCTGATACGGCCATGACAGAACCCCAATGCCAGGTGTTGATGCTGAACTGGTCTGACAACTGCAGGGCGTTCACCGATTCCTCCGGCTCCAAGTTGGCATGGGAGGTGGATGAGGATTCTCTGGACACCATCCTCCATCGGGACATCCCCTCCGACCCGACCCTGCTACATCATCGGCGGCAGTCACCTCTGGAGGATCTTGCCTTCCTAGAGTTTTTGTGAGAGATGTCCCAGGCATTCGCCTTTGTGCTTTGTGACAGTGCCCATAGACGAGCCGCATACCGAGGACCTCGAGATCCTCCAGTATGAGGCTCCTCCAGGACAAGGTACTGGCGGACCACCTGAACAGAGTCCTCCAGCCCTACGAGTGGAGGTTGAACCCAGCCGTGCTAGAGGAGGTCTTCCGATGCTGGGGGACCCCGGAAATTGACCTCTTTGCCATTCCGGAAAACATGCAGCTGCCACGCTTCTGTTCCCAGAGACTGGCCTGGGGATTGGAGGCGGCGGACACCTTCCTTCTCCCCTGGTCCAGGGACTTCCTGTATTGCGACGCTCCTGCCTGGGCCGTAGAGCTTACAGGCAGGAGTGGCCTTATATAATGTCCCTTATGAATAAAGGTGGTACTGATCCCTCTGAATGCTGGGATTCGTAGTACACTTGTTTTTTTTTTTTAGGGATGAAAGTTGTAGTTGTGACTTATTTATTTTATTTATTTATTTAACAGTATTTGTATACCGTCTTATCGTAAAATCAAGGCGGTGTCACAACAATACAATCAAAGGATGTGGGGGGAAGTTCATGCAGTGAAAGAAGGGTTATAATGTGCGTGTGGGGGGAAGTTCATGCAGTGACTGTATTGTTTAAAATGTGCGTGTGTGGGAGGAGTTTAGATTAGGGTGGGCTATGTACAGTGTGCACTATGATACAGCATGTTCTATAATACAAGGTACTGTCCAGATAGGGCTTAAGTTAAATCCTGTGCCGTTATACAATCTCTCGTCAGGGTTGGGGGGCCTTTGTTGGTTAGTCCTTGTTGATTAAGTGACGTGTCCATAATGTTCTATGAACAGTGTTGTCTTCAGCTGTTTGCGGAAGTCTTTGAGGTCCGTTGTCGATCTCAGTTCGTCTGGGAGGGAGTTCCAAATTGTTGGGGCTGCCAGTGAGAGGGCTCTCTCTGTAGTGTCCTTTCGTGTTTTTCTGAAGTCTCTCGGGGTGTTGACTCTGTTGGAGGTTCCTTTTCTTCTTGGGCGGGCGCTGGTGTCTGGATGAATGAGGGTGTGCAGGCTGTTGGCTGAAATGTGGTGCTTGATTTTGAATATGTTTATTATTGTTTTGTATTTGATGCGTGAGCTGATTGGGAGCCAGTGTAGGTCTTTGAGAACCGGGGTAATGTGTTCATGTCTTGTAGAGCCTGAGATTATGCGTGCTGCGGTGTTTTGGGCTAGTTGAAGAGGTTTGAGGGTTTGTTTTGGTAGGCCAAGGTAGATGGGGTTGCAGAAGTCCATTAATGGGGTGATGAGTGCTTGGCATACAGTGCGGAAGTGTTCTGTGGCGAGGAGGGGTTTAAGCCGTCTGATGATTCTCATTCTATGGTATGCATTCTTGACCGTTTTGTTAACGTGTGACTTGAGGTTTAGTTCGTTGTCCAGGGTTACTCCAAGGTATTTTACTTCAGATTTAATTGGAATGGTTGTGTCTGCTATTCTGATGTCCGGTGGTTGGATGAAGTCAGGGTTGCGAGTGATTATTAGTGCCTCAGTCTTGCTGTAGTTGATTGAGAGGTTGTTGTTCGTACACCAGTTTGTCATTTGTGTTAGGCAGTCGGTTATTTTATTGTAGTCTGGGTTGTCGGTGATAAGGCTTGCAAGAAATTTGTGTGATAAGGCTTGCAAGAAATTTATTTGTTGTGGGGATATTTTCAACGCATTACAATTCAAAGGTGCATAACGTAAAGGTGAAACTTTCAACATAAAGGTGAAATCAGGAGGTCAGGAAAACAACTGAAATCAAATAGCTTTAACTCAGCTTTACACAGTCACGATAGCTTCTACTCAGCTTTGCCTCGTGTGGTTGCTTGGGATTATTGCAGCCTCACAGTAACAGCTGTTCTCCTCACAGCGTGGCTTTACAGAAACAGGTGAAAACAATTTGTGAACTTTCACGGCTAGGCAACAGGTATAGCAACGTTTTGTATTCTTCTCATACAAACTCCAGATGCTTCTTTACACTGTTACTCTCTAAAACATAAAGAGCAATCCATTGCACAAGGATCATAACTCAAGGTAGGCACATCATTATCTATCTGCATACATTCATCTGGGCTAAGGCAATTGTTCTCTTCATCAGGTTTCTTATGTTTCCCTGACTTTAGCTCCAGAAATTGCTGAAACTCTTTTAGAAGCAATTCAGCCTGTAGCTGCTCTTTAGCTGCTTGATAGTCTCCGGTAAGGGTCACACCCTTCCCCCACTCACTATCTGCTCCTGTTGCAGAGTTTGGCTTAGGGAGGTCAGCACAATAAAAGGGTTTCTCCAGCAAGGCATTAATATTAGGAAATTCAGCTTTACCTTTATCAGAGACGTTGGCATAAGAACAGGCACCTTTCTTCCAGGACTCTCTCCTCTCTAGAAACTCAGGAGCCTTATGGCTAGTTCTTCTGCTAGGGGAATTTCTCTCAGAAAAACTTCTTTCCTGTTTTGGTTCCTGGCTTTTATAGCACTGCTCGCCACCAGACAAGATACCTTTTCTCCAAGAGCTGGGTTTGCTAGCATTCCCACGTTTAGGCTCTACCGTGTAGTAAGGATCTCCTTGAGAGTATATTGGGCTCCAAGGCTTACTGTTCCAGGGTTCTGCCTTCTCCCAGGGTTCTAGTGTTTTTCCCCTTTGATTCCAAGTTCCTCCTGAAGACCAACGTGCACTGGAAGCTGCTTCTCGTCTGCTTCGTTTCTTGCTGCTCTCCTTGTCAGCCTTGCTGCCTGCCTTGCCAGCCTTGCTGCCTCCTTTGCCAGCCTTGCTGCCTCCTCTGTCAATCCTGTCTGAGGATTTAAAAAGGGCTTCATTTCCCGGCACTCCCTGTCGTTCCCCTGGGCGTGCCCAATCAGTGCTGAAGTCTAACTCCTCCCCTGGGCTGGGGCTTGTCTTCAGCTCAGCCGATAACTGTGTTTTTCCCAAGTCAGTTTTGGAAATCCTGTGTGTGTCATCCCTTCTATCAGGATTTTCCCCTATCTCCATTTCCTCTGGAGGGGAGTCTTCACCACAGTATGCATTTCCACCCATGCCCCTGTTGCCGTGGGCCCTTCTCGAGATCCAGATAGAAGCAGCCTCAGTCCTCTTCATTGCGCTCATTCTGCAGTTGTCCCAGTGGAGCCACTACTGCTGGGGAGCGCCCCAGACCTGCTGTCTCAGGAGGACGGGTCAGTACTGCACCCCAATCTCTGGTCCCTTGGTCTGGATGCTGAAAGGCTAGCTATAGCGTATCACTGCTTCTCCAGGTCAGTTGAGGATGTGCTCCTTGCCACACATAAGGACTCCACACAACGGGTGTATGCTTTTAAATTGTGCAGGTTTTCACACTGGTGTGCAGATGGGGGTCTTAACCTGCATGATACTATTTTTTATTTATTTATTTATTTAGTATACATTTTGTATACCGCTACTTCCAGCGATCAGCAGCGGTTTGATTACAGATTGGAAATTGTCAAATCATGACAGGAAATTTTTTTTTTTTGAGGTATAAACACATTGATTAGACAGGAAAGCACAGCACACAGAGAACTATTTTACAGGGAACATGGGCTATGGAGGGTTAAGTGGCTTGCCCAAGACCACAAGGAGCACCTGTGGGACTAGAAACCCCAGTCCTTCCGGCCCAAGGTTGCTGTCCTCTAGTGGGATTTGAACCCCCGACCTTCCGGCCCGAAGTACCTTGCCCCAACCACTAGGCCACTCCTTCACTCCATCTTATGGTACCTTCTCCATCCATACTAAACATCTTACGGTACCTTCTGCATCTATCAGGGGCTGGCCTCAAGTCCAACACTGTCAGAGTGCACCTATGAACCATCTTGGCTCACCACTAAGCGGTGGATGGCAGGCCGTATCACTGTGGCAGGCCGTATCACTGCAACCTCTGGGCCTGTCTTCTCCTCTCCCAATCCGTCCGTCCACCAGTAGTGTGGGACCTGAATGTGGTTTTGGGTAAGCTCATGGCTCCACCTTTCGAACCCCTGGCTACTTGCCACCTCAAGTATCTTTCTTGGAAGATAGTGTTCCTAGTGACGCTCACCTCCGCCATGTGTGTGAACGAGCTATAGGTGCTAGTGACACATGCACCCGTCAGGTTCCACAACAACCGGGTCGTCCTTCGGACTCATCCCAAGTTCTTGCCATAGGTTGTTTCTACCTTCCACTTGATTCAAGAGGTGGTATTAACCACCTTCTTCCCTAGGCCTCATTCCTCCAGGGTGGAGGTCTTTTTACACACGCTGGACTGCAAGCATGTCCTGTCCTTTTACATCCAAAGTTCGCAGCCCCATCACTGCTCAGTGCAGCTCTTTGTCTCTTTTGACCCCAGTTGGCTTGGGGTTACAGTCTCCAAGTGCACCCTCTCAAAGTGGGTGGCCAACTGCATTTCCTTCACCTATCAACAGGCGGGGCTCTCTGTGGAGCATTATGTGATGGCTCACAATGTGCGTGCTATGGCAGTCTCATTGGCAAGCCTGTGCTTGGTGCCCATACCGGACATCTGCCGGGCTGCCACCTGGTCCTCTGTGCACACTTTCACTGCGCACTACTGTTTGGAAGAGACCTCCTGGAGGGATAGCGCCTTTGGCCAGGCAGTTCTTGGTCACCTCTTCGGGGAATAGTGCAACTCCTTCCCTCCATCCTGTGATGTCCAGGCTACGGAGTGGGGATTGCATCTTCGTTGCTGCTACTGCTGTCAGACTTCCAGCCAATCGGCACCCCCTGCTGCCCTTTACGGTCTGCTTTTTGGGTTGCCCATGGCTTTTACAGGTTTTTTTCAGTAGCCTGTAGCTTGGGAATCCCATGTGTGAGAACTGACTTCCTACTTGTTCCCGGAGAAAGTGTAGTTACTCACCTGTAACAGCTGTTCTCCGGGGACAGCAGGAATCAGTCCTCACAGCCCTTTCTCCTCCCCGTGGAGTTATGCTTGTTTGAGCTATGTCATTATATTGAGGTAAGATGGCACCTTTAGGCGGGAAGGTGACTGCGCATGCATGGTGTAGCTCCCAAAAGCTTTCTTAGAAAGCTGGGGATTGGATCCGCGTGGACTCCGTCAGTGCCGACATCACCCATATGTGAGGACTGATTCCTGCTGTCCCTGGAGAACACCTGTTACGCTTTCCTGATATTGCTTTTAAGTTTACATCCTTGCAGCTTTATTTTATGCCCTCTAGTTTTATAGCTTCCCCTTTTTTGAAAAGACTTGTTCATTAATATCTTTTAAATATTTAAAGGTCTGTAACCAATCTCCCTTTTTCCTCCTCTCCTCTAGGGTATACATATTTAGTTCTTCAAGTCTCTCCTCATATGTCTTCTGGCGCAGGCTCCAAATCATTTTCGTCGTCTTTCTCTGAACCGTTTCAAGTCTTTGTATATCCTTTGTGAGGTATGGTTTCCAAAACTGAACACATGTACTCCAAGTGAGGCCTCATCAACTACTTATACAGGGGCATTAATACCTCCTCCCTTCTGTTGGTTATTCTTCTCTTTATGCAATCCAGCATCCTTCTGGCTTTTGCCACCTCCTTGTCACATTGTTTCGCCACCTTGAGATTCTCAGACACTATCACTCTTGAGGTCCTTCTCCTAATCCATGCATACCAACCTCTCGCCCCATATTGCATAGAATTCCCTTGGATTTCTGCATCTCAAGTGCATGACTCTACACTTCTTCACATTAAATCTTAACTGCCAAACATTAGATCATTTTTTCAGTGATTGTAGATCTTTCCTCATGTTGTCCACTCCCTCAGAGGAGTCCATTCTGTTGCAAATTTTCATGTCATCTGCAAAAAGGCAGATTATTCCCTTTAATGCTTCAGCAATATTACTCACAAATACATTCATCAGTGCTGGTCCCAGGACTGATCCCTGGGGCACACCACTACTCACTTTACTTTCTTCCAATTGAGTTCTGTTTACCACTACCTTCTGTCGTCTGTGAGGCAACCAATTTCTGATCCAGTTCACCACCTTGGGACCCATCCCCAGGCTGCTCGGTTTATTGATAAGCTTCCTATGAGGAACACGCACCCCACATCACACACTCACACACAGAGGCATCCCCACCTCCGTAGGACAGACACGTACCCCCGCTCCACACTACATACACACGCATACTCAGGAACCTTGCCTTTAAACTGCACACATAAAAACTCACCAGCTCTTCACCCCACCCACATGAAGGCACCCACCATCACATCCCATGCACAGACTGGCACACCACCGTTGCACCACACACCTACACAGACACTTGCTATCTGAAGGTATAGCTGTTGTTATCTAAAGATTGCGCATGGTGTAGGAACTATGGTGCTGGTCTCACAAGACTTGAGAACATGGGACCAGTGCGAGAGAACCAGGGGGGAGAATGCACGAGGAGGTCACGAGCACTGGCTCCTAAGATTTTGGCCTGGATCTTAAATCTGTACAAAATTTGTCAAGACCAGTCTTAATTTAAGAAAAAAGGATTATATATCTCTATTTGACTATTTTGTAATTCTTTTAACAAATGTATTTTGAATGGTATAAAGTGATATTTGCTTCTATTCTACTTTTCAGTGTGACTATCTTTTTACTGCTCCTCTGATTTCTTTCTCTTTTATTTTTTATTTTTATTCTTTCTCTGTTCTTAGATTTTATTTCACTTGTATATTCTCTTCTTTTGCTCTTTCTCCTGGTCTAGCCTATCTGCTTCCTTTCTCACTTTTATTATTATTATTTTTATTCTTTTGTTTCTCTTATTCTTTCTCTGTTCTTAGACTTTGTTTCACTGGTATATTCTCCAGGACCAAGCAGGAAGTCAGTCCTCACATATGGGTGACGTCGGCGCCGACGGAGCCTCCGTGCGGAGCATTTCCCCAGCTTTCTAAGAAAGCCTTTGGGAATGCAGCGCGCATGCGCGGTCCTCTTCCCGCCCAAGGGTGCCATCTTGCTCAGTCTTCTTTTTTCCGCGGAGCCCGACGGACGTGTTTCGTTTTCACCCGAGGAAAAAGTTGATTTTATTCTGTGTTTGACCCGTTTCTTCGGTTCGACGCCGGTTCCCTTTCCCGCTGGGCCCGATACATCGGTATCGAGCCCGATCTTCTTTTTTCGTTTTTTGTCCTTAGTGACTAGCGTTCGCCCCATTTTCTTTTTTCACTGGCAGCCCTGCCTTTGACCTCGCAGGGGCCCTTTTTCCCCCGATGGCTGCTAGCGGGTTTAAAAAGTGTGATCGGTGTAAGAAACTTATGTCTCTCACCGACACACATGACTGCTGCCTCCGGTGCCTCGGACCTGATCATGACCCGATTGATCTGTGGTCCGTGTGGGAAGATGTCCTCGAAGGCGTTGAGGAGTCGGCAGCACCAAAAGGAAAGAATCTTCTCTGATTCCGCGTCCGGACGGGCCCAGACTTCGTCAGAGGCCTCGACATCTCGGGACTCCGACCCTGAGCAGCACCAAGGTTCCTCTGAGAGGGGGTCTCCCTTGCGGGAGCATTGCAGGAAGAAGAAACCTGCAAGGGCGGCGTCGATGGACGCACTTGGCTCCTCGAGGGCCAAGTCACATAGCCCCGAGCGCCGTCCCAGGTCTTCGGAGTTGGAGAGGCCTGCAAAACAATCTCGTATGGAGATGGAGTCCCCTGGTCACGTGAGTACTGTAGTCCTCGTGGACTCTCCTCCAGGGGAGCCGACATCGGGCCCGACACCATCGGGGCCCGAGTTGGGGACTGCTGAGTCTCCTGAGCTTGGACTCAGGTTGACGGCCTTGGAGAGCAGCTTGGCTGCCTTCATGGAACAGCAGCGGGCACTGATCGCCGGTCTCACCAGTGCATCTGCCCCGACCACCGGGACATCGACGTCCAAGTCGACCCCGGAGGCCGAGCCAATCCTCGGCCAAGGTCTCCCTCGGCCTCCCGTTCGGGACCGAGGTTGTCGACGCCAGTACCCTCGGCGTCAGGGCGGACGGCATCGGTGCCTGCCCTACCGGAGCTGCTCAATTCCTCTTCCGAGGAGTCCGGCTGGGAGATGGAGGATGAGGAGTCACTTGACACCTTTCGGACTCGGTGTGTCCCATCGGACTCACCAGAGTCCGAACCTCGGAGACGGTCCCCACCGGAGCATACCTGGTTCTCGGACTTCGTGCGGGATATGGCCAAGGCCTTGGCCTTCCCCGAGGAGGATCCTCGAGCCAAAGAGCTTGAGGCCCTCCAGTATGACTCTCCCCCCAAGGAGGCCTTTACTGTACCGGTTCCTCCGATGCTGGAACGGCTGCTCTTCCGCACGTGGGAGGCGCCGGCCTCGACGCCGGTTTTGAGCAAGCGGGTCGATTCCATCTATCGAGTCCGCAAGAGCCCCGGGTTCCAGAAGGCACAATTACCGCACCAGTCCATGGTTTTGAATCGGCCATGCATCGTCTGAAGAGTCAGAAGATGCACTCCTTGGTGCCTCCCAGCCCGGAGGCCCGGAACCTGGATGCCCTCGGTAAGAAGTGCTTCCAGGGCTCTATGCTTGCTTGCCGTGTCCAGACCTACCAGCTTTACATTGGCATGTACCTTCGAGACCTGGCAAAGGAGATTGCCGGGTTCTCTGCTGGTCTCTCCAAGGAACCTTTGCAGAGGTTCAATGCTCTGTCCTCGGGTATTCGGGAGTGCTCGAAGTTTATCTCTCGAGCAGCCTATGATGGCTTCGAGGCTTCGGCCCGAGTAGCCGCGGCTGGCATCGGTGCACGCCGTCAGGCCTGGCTACAGTCATCGGACCTCGAGCCATGGGTGCAGGACAAGTTGGTCGATGTCCCCTGCCGAGGTGAAAACCTCTTTGGCAAGCCCATGGCTGAAAAGGCTGCAGAACTCGAGACCGAGACTTTGACCCAGACTAGGCTGTCCAGAAAAACCTCTGCCCCTTCTCAGAAGAAGGGCTCGGGAAAAAAGACCTTTTACCCGAGGAAGTCATCTGCCTATAAACAGTACCCTCATTATCAGACCTCTGCAGCTCCCCAACAGGGTCAGCAGGCCAAGAGGCAGGGTCATGGGCCCCGTAGGCAGAAAGCCACCAACACCGGCTCCTGCACAGCAGGGAGTGGGGTTTTGACTCCAGTGGCATAGCCTCTCCTCCTCAGCTGGCCCACATCAGCACAGGAGGCCGGCTGGCCCTGTTTGCCCACAAGTGGTCAGCCGTCATAAGGGATACCTGGGTGCTCAATATAGTCCAAAGGGGCTATCTTCTCCACTTTCACCAGGTACCCTCCTCCTATTTTCCAGGGGAGCCTCCAAGACTCCCTCTGCACAGGGACTTACTCCTACAGGAGTTGGCAAGTCTGGTAAAGGAACAGGCTGTGGAACCGGTGCCCCACCACCTGAGAGGTCAAGGCTTCTATTCCAGGTACTTCCTAGTACCAAAAAGAACAGGAGGCCTCAGACCCATCTTGAACTTGTGAAACCTCAACAAGTTCCTGGAGAGGGAAAAGTTCAAGATGCTCACCCTTGGAATTCTGCTGCCCTACCTCCAGCAGGGAGACTGGCTATGCTCCTTAGACCTAAAGGATGCGTATACTCACATCCTCATTCATCCAGACCACAGACAATATCTCAGGTTTGTAGTGGGAGGAAACCACTATCAGTACAGAGTTCTGCCCTTTGGCCTAACCTCCGTCCCCAGGGTGTTCACAAAGTGCCTGGCAGTGGTGGCGGCCTACCTAAGGCTTCAAGGCCTCTTTGTGTTTCCATACCTGGACGACTGGCTCATCAGGGGCCAGTCTCCACAGGAGGCCGATCAAGCCACCCTTCGCACTGTGGCTCTACTTCAGCACGGGGTTTGTTATAAACTTCGCAAAGTCCACATTGCACCCTTCACAGAACATGGAGTTCATAGGAGCAAGGCTGAACACCCTTCAGGCAAAGGCCTTTTTACCCGTGGACAGGGCCCACAGGTTGGTGGATCTAGCCAGGCAGTTCCACAGCAATTCTCTGGTCTCCGCCAGGCAATTCCTGAGGCTTTTAGGCCATAAGGCTTCCACGGTCCATGTAACCCCAAATGCCCATCTGCACATGAGGCCAGCTCAATGGGGTCTCAGAACTCAGTGGCACCAAGCCACAGGAAGCCTTACGGACAAAGGTGAGAGTGTCCACGCTACTAGCCTCTTCTCTGCAATGGTGGCTTCATCTTCCAAATCTAGTGCAAGGGGTGTTTTTTCAAACACCTCCACACTCTCAAGTGCTGACAACCGATGCTTCTCTTCAGGGTTGGAGTGCACATTGCCAAGGGGCATGTACTCAAGGTCTGTGGACCCCTTGGGAGGCCGCACAACAGATCAATCTCTTGGATCTGAGAGCTATCCGCTTAGCCCTGAGAACCTTCTTCCATCTCGTTTCTCACCAGTCTGTGTTGGTCCAGACAGACAATCAAGTTGCTATGTTCTACGTGAACAAACAAGGGGGCACAGGGTCCCGCCCTCTATGTCAGGAGGCGCAGAGACTGTGCTCCTGGGCAGTCGATCACGGCATCCTTCTCAAAGCAGTCTATCTCCCAGGTCAGGAGAATTACCTGGCGGACAGGCTGAGCAGGATCTTGCAGCCGCGCGAATGGCGATTGAATCCATTAGTGGTTCAGCAGATCTTTCTGAGATGGGGCCTTCCGACCATAGATCTTTTTGCCAGTCCTCTGAACCGTCAACTTCCAAGTTTCTGTTCCAGACAACTGCATCCTCTCAGAGTAGCAGCGGATGAGTTTCTCATTCCATGGTCCACGGGCCTCCTATATGCATTTCCTCCCACGGCTCTAGTGCCCAGGACACTGTTCAAAGTGCTCAGGAACGGGGCCTCAATGATTCTGGTGGCCCCCAGATGGCCACGGCAACCGGGGTTCCCACTTCTGTTTCAACTTGTGGTGGACACTCCTATTCCTCTGGGGATGCAACACAATCTCCTGTCTCAGGAGCAGGGATCTCTCTTACACCCCAATCTCCAGTCCCTCCATTTGATGGCCTGGCTGCTGAAAGGGTAGTTCTAGCACCCTTACTACTGCCTAGGGAAGTGGAGGACATGGTCTTGGCCTCTAGGAGGCAGTCCACCAGAAAGTCTTATACCCTTAAGTGGCGTAGATTCTCTACCTGGTGTGCTCAACACAACGAGAATCCTTTCTCATGCCTGGTACCAGTGGTGCTGCAATATTTGCTTTACCTGTCCAACCTAGGCCTTAAGTCCAATTCTGTAAGAGTTCATCTTAGTGCTCTTTCAGCACACCACTCTCCAGTGGAGGGACAGTCTCTCTCAAGCCATCCTTTGGTGGCTTGTTTCCTCAGAGGCCTGCTTTTGCTTAAGTCTCCAGTGCGTCCACCTGCCCCTGAGTGGGATTTAAATGCGGTCTTGCAACGGCTTACTTGTCCACCATTTGAACCTATGGCTACCTGCCCCCTACGTTTTCTCTCCTGGAAAGCGTTGTTCCTGGTAGCCCTTACCTCAGCTAGACGAGTGAGTGAACTTCAGGCCCTAGTATCAGATGCTCCTTATACTAGGTTCTATAGGAACAGAATAGTCTTACGGACTCACCCTAAGTTCCTTCCTAAGATTGTCTCCTCTTTCCACCTCAATCAAGAGGTGGTTCTTCTGACTTTCTTTCCCAGACCACATGCCAGCCGGGCTGAGATGGTCTTGCATACCCTGGATTGTAGGGAGGGCGTTATCCTTCTACCTTGACCTTATGCGGGAGCACCGAAGGGCTGTTCAGCTCTTCGTCTCTTTTGACCCCAGTAAGTTGGGGTTGGCTGTCTCCAAGCGTACTTTGTCCATATGGGTAGCTGACTGTATCGCCTGGGCTTACAGGGCAGCCGGCCTCTCGTTGGAGGGTCGAGTTACGTCTCATCGTGTCAGGGCGAAGGCTGCGTCAGTGGCTCATCTCCGCTCTGTTCCATTGGTAGACATCTGCCGGGCCGCTACTTGGTCTTCAAGCCAGACCTTTGCTGCCCACTACTGCCTTGAGAGGGAGTCCCGCAGGGACAGTGCTTTTGGGCAGGTGGTATTCCATAATCTCTTTGGGGTTTAGGCAACTCCTACCCTCCGGCCCTGATGTTGGGCTACCGTTCGGGGGCGTTATCAGAGAAGATTCTGTTCTTGCATGCTGAGGCTCTAGAGGGAGTTCATTGTTTCAGTTTGGGGTCTCCGGTAGCCCTAAGCTGGGGAGTCCCATATGTGAGGACTGACTTCCTGCTTGGTCCTGGAGAAAGAGTAGTTACTCACCTGTAACAGGTGTTCTCCAGGAGCAGCAGGAATCAGTCCTCACAACCCTCCCTCCTCCCCTTGGAGTTGCAGTCATATGATTTATTTTTTGCTATTTTTGCTGTCTTTTAGCTATGTCATCAGACTGAGCAAGATGGCACCCTTGGGCGGGAAGGGGACCGCGCATGCGTGCTGCATTCCCAAAGGCTTTCTTAGAAAGCTGGGGAAATGCTCCGCACGGGGGCTCCGTCGGCGCCGACATCACCCATATGTGAGGACTGATTCCTGCTGCTCCTGGAGAACACCTGTTACAGGTGAGTAACTACGCTTTACAGGTGAGTAACTACGCTTTCTTTTCTTTTCCTGGAGTCTTCTGGAGTGAGGACTGATTCCTGTTGCTCCTGGAGAACACCTGTTACAGGTGAATAACTACTCTTTCTCTTCCTGTTGCGCTGACTGCTTCCTTTCTCACTTTTGCAGATGTTCTGCTGGAGGAGCCACGTCCTGGCATTAAACAGCTGAGGCGGTCCAAAGAGGGAAAACTAATGACCCAAACAATCCGACTGAACAATAACACTCTGACAGAACTGACCAACTTCTCTGAGGTGATTGAGAGAGTGATGGATGAGCCCTTTTGCCTCTCCTGGATCGACCTCTCCTTCAATGACTTGTCTGCTATTGAGCCAGTGAGTTCCAAATTGCAGAATGATTACTAACATGACACTGGGGTTTATGGTTTCCATTTTCCCACATTTGAAAAGAAATAGAACAGTCTGAGTGCTAGAGGCCAGTCCCCTCAGGATTAGCTTAGCTTTAGAAATTATTTTATGGAAGACCCCGAACAGGAAGGATCTGTTCAAGACTGGGACCCTATGCTTTTTGGATACAAAAGGCCACCAATAAGGACAGGAATGAGTTAGTAGTAAAGCAGTAGTACAAGAATCTTCTAAACATCAATTTGCCTGACCAGTCCACCTGAGTGGGTTATATCCTCATGCCAGCATATGGAGACAGAGTAAAGCACAGAGCTGACTTCACTGCTCTCATTAGCATAGTAGACTGGTGCTATCTTCAGCTCCTTGGTATTTCTCTGCCTCCAGCAGGTTTGATGCAGTTGTTACTAATAAGGCACTCTCAGGAAAGCTGTAAACACAGATTCTTGGGAAGCATAGACAAAGTCTGGGGGATGCTCTGAGTAGCAATCTTTTGGGGCTGATTTCCCTTACCCCTTTGAAATAGACTCAGATTGGGAGAGTTCCCACATCGAAGGAACAAGTACCAGATAGTGCACAGTGATTTTTCACACTTGGTGGCTCTGACAGCTGGCACGATTAACAACACAGTCTCCCCTCTATTCTTGCAGAGCAACAGGGAGACAGTAAAAGTTACAAAAAAAAGTTGAGTGGATACATTTACGAGACTTTTGCAAAATGGAAAGGGGACAAATTCAAGCCGCAGGGCTTTATGCCAGTCTCTTAAACAAGTTTCACTGAAATGGTTTTCAATCTAACTTGCCTGCTAGCTCTATTTGGTTCTGTCTTATGTCATGCTACATCTGGCTCTGCTAGGGTATGGGGAGGCTCTGATGATGAGTAGAGGAGGTGTACTTTTTTTGTATGTGCTCATAGAAGTTAGAGAAGGGCTTTTGGATCATTTATGTATTCTTAATTGTAATTTCTTATTCTTTATTGAGAATTTCAAAATCAAAATATATTTGAGGGGGGGGGGAAGCTTTCAGCATAGTCTCTTCCGAGACTGTCTTCCAATCTCCTATAATGCTATGACAGATTTGGACTCGATCAGGGGATCCGAAGTGAGGTGGTGCACTGCTGGTAAGTTATGGCAGTTCAAAGAATAAGCTGATGCATTTGGTCTGGCCTGAAAGCAGGTGCCAGATGAGCGTGTCCAGTCTGTAGAGGTTTAGCATCCAGCCAAAAGCTAAACTGGTTGGATTCCCCAGATTGAGCTGTGGCCAGATTAGGCTAGTGAGGCATGAACATTCTGTAGCCTTAGGATTAAAAAAAATTCCTGGGTGGTCTTGTCTCAACAAGCACCTTCAGGTGCCACTTGAGCCCATTCTAATTTTAATCTGTGTCCTTGCATGCCAGCATGGAAGGAAACACAGGTTGACCATGGCAGTGTTTGGAGTGCTAGGGCATTCCACTAACTGAGACAAGAGGAAGAGTTAGCCAATTCAGCCGGCAGAGGGGATTGCCTCCTGATAAGGGGATAATGCCTCAGTGGGGAGGTTGTTTAGGAGAGAGGAACTGGTGACCATCGTTTTCAATGAGCGAAGATCGTCACCGGCTAGTCATCCAGCGCCAGACTCCTCGGGGCCTGTGGACTGTCACTTGTCCTACTCGGATGACTCCGTCTGGGAGCCGGGAGACGAGGTGTCTCCGGATACTTGTCTTCACAGGGCTGTCCCTTCCGATTCACTGGGATTGGAGCCTCAAAGGAGATCTCCCCCCAAGGACATGGCCTTTCATGACTTCATTCAGGATATGTCCAAGGCTTTGGCCTTCCCAACGGAATCTGAGGAGGACCCACGAGCAGATGAACTCGAGATCCTCCAATATGAGGTCCCTCCTCGAGAGACCCTGACTGTGCCCATTCCTCCCATCCTAGAGCGCCTTATGCTCCACATGTGTGAGACACCGGCATTGACACCGGTGGTTAGTAAGCGGCTCGACTCGATGTATCGAGTCCACCGGAGCCCCGGGTTCTAAAAGTCTCAATTGCTGCATAATTCCATGGTCATGGAATCGGCCATGTACCGACTAAAAGGTCAAGACACACTCTTCGATGCCACCCAGCAGGGAGGCCCGTACCCTAGATGCCCTTGGCAGAAAATACTACCAGGGCATGATGCTGAATGGTCGAATTCAGGCCTACCAGCTGTACATGGGCATGTACCTAAGAGATCTAACAAAGAAGATCACCAAATTCTCGGCTGGTCTCTCTGAGCAGTCCCTGCAGCGCTTCAGGGGCCTATCTAAGGCCATCAGTGAATGCTCTAAATTTATATCTCGAGCGGCCTGTGATGGGTTCGAGTCGGCGGCCAGAGTAGCTGGGGCGGGCATCAGTGCATGCTGCCAAGCCTGGCTGCAGTCATCTGACCTAAAGCAATGGGTACAAGACAAGTAGTGCCAATCCCTTGCTCGGCTATCCCACTCACATAAGAAACACATGTATTTTATATATCCCTGCTGCAGTCCCATTAAAAGGGCAACTACCTTCAAGTCACCACAGAGGTGCCAGTTGTACTTGTTATAGTTAATGGAAGTCAGTAGATGCTTTAAGTTATCGTATGTCTCTTTCATGTGGACGGCATGCGCTACTGGAATAGATGGAAGACGGTTTCCTTTGTTCAAAAGCACAGCCTTCAGACTCAGTTTCGAAGAGTCTATAAATAGTCTCCAGTCTTGTGGGTCATAAGTGATTTTTAAGGCATTCATGAGGCTTTCAATATCGGAACAGAATACCAGATTACTTTCCTTTCTGAAGAAAGGCTCCAACTGCAGGTGGCGCTTTCAATATAAAGTAATGTTGACCTCTTCTTCTAGAAGATTCCATTGTTGGAGTCTTGATCCTAGCAATTCTGCCTTGTTCTTGGATAAGTCCAAATCACGAACCAGGTCATTTAGTTCTTCCTGTGTTATTCTGTGTGGAGTTGATAATGCATCCCAGTGAAAATCTGGGTCACTGCATGCTGACGGACCCACCATTGTCCTCATCAGATGAATCAAGAGAATATTCTGATGGAGGTTCTGGAATAGGAAGTCCCTCACCATGTGGAACTGGTCTCAATGCAGAAGGAATATTTGGGTAGACTATGCTTGACTTCTTTTGCTTCGTTATTCCGCTGGAAAGAGGAGGAACCAAGCAGAAGTAACTGTCATTTATGTGGTTGCTTGGCTCTCTCCACACCATGGGGACTGCAAACAGCATTGATGGTCTTTTGCAATTCAACCACTGTGAAAGCTGTGTTGTACATGTAGCGCAGCATATATGCGGGGCCCAAGGCTTGTCTTGGTCACCAATCTTTCATCCGAAGTAAAGATGATATGCCTTCTTCAGTTGAGAAGTGATACTTTTCTTCTGGTTGGCAAATGTCACTTCCCCACAAATATAGCAGAAATTGTCAACGGTATTAACGCA
This sequence comes from Ichthyophis bannanicus, assembly GCA_033557465.1. Taxonomy (NCBI): domain Eukaryota; kingdom Metazoa; phylum Chordata; class Amphibia; order Gymnophiona; family Ichthyophiidae; genus Ichthyophis; species Ichthyophis bannanicus. The sequence goes on from CM066035.1 coordinate 40,056,449, forward strand.
ATTTCGCAGCATTACTGTTCTGTATTATACCTAAATGGCTGAAATTATATGATTAATAAAAGTTACATGTAACAGTAGCTTAAACTGTCTCGCACACAGTCTGAAATATTTTAAATGCTCAACCTTTCCGACTGCGTATAGTACACTGCTGACGTCCGATGGCTTCAGCAACCGTCTGGCAGTAGTATTGCATTGCATCAGAAAATGATACAATCAACTCTGGATGTGTGCATGCTGGTATTATGCAATGTGATGCAATATTACATCATTTACATGGTGAAACGTCAAAAATAAACTACATGCAATATCTTCAAAACGAGAGCCAATAAAATTTTTTAATGTTATATTTGTGTTCAGCTCACCAAGATACTACAGATTAGGGCCTTTTAAAGTCAGTAACGATTTCAATGTTGACCAGTGTTATTGTCCTCCTATTTCTAAATTGTGATCCCTTGTTCTTTGACAGTCTATGTTCTGCATTTGAACCAAGCTGAGGTAGTCTGTTAATTTAGTTTCTATTTGACTGTGCCACTTGTTCTCTTTCCCCAGTAGGAGATACACTGGTATTCTCTGAAATGTATTGGTTTAATATTTGCAGTGTTGCCTTTTGATAGGTAGGGTTTGGTGCTTTGTGAGTCCTGGCAGAGCTGTTATGATATGGTGGATTTGTTATGAGTTCTAAATGGTCATTGTTTATAGTACTTCCTAATGGGCCTGGCGGTTGGCACTGGAATATAGTAACATAGAAATCTGTTAGTCTTTCTTTATCCAGATACTCATTAAGAGGCATGTTTACTAAAAATGCATGTTAACATTATGCAAATATTTATGCAAATGAGGCCCTGCAATTCATCTCTGCACCCCCCTTGGGCCGCCCCCGGCTGCACTAAACATAGTATGATACAGCGGCTGCAAGAGTTTCGATCTTATTTAAATACTCGGAATAGAGGGACTCCTATTGTAGAGCACTGTATACAGCATGGTCATTCATTTGGGCAATTGAGATGGTGTGTTACTGAACATATTCCATTTTTCTGGAGGAGTGGAAATCGAGAAACACGACTGAATTATAAGGAACAGTTCTGGATATACACCTTAAATACTGTACACCCATTGGGTTTAAATCAGCAAATAGACTGGTATACTTTGATCTAACTATGGCTGTTCCTTTAAGAGTCCACCTAAAGGTGGAGCTCCAAGTGTTTAAAAAGATGTCATGGCCATTTTGTTTCAGAAGCCAGCAGTTCCACAGTTATGCCACGAAGCACTAATGTTTCTCTAGCTTGGCTTGAAGGAGTTTTTCAGCACAAATTCTAATCTCCGGTGCAGATAAGTGTATCAATGTTATCTTGATGCAGAACTTAGCTGATGGCAACTTTGAAATTTGACATTGTGTTGGTATTGAACTTTAATATTTTAAAAGTAATTTTGTTTGATCATTATTTAACACGATTAAAAAAGACTGATAAGAAGGGCAGCTTGTTGATAGCAGCTTTTGTTGCAATAGCCTGACAAAAATATTATATTGCTTGAAGGCTGGTGGTATATATGGGAACGAAACACCTCAGTAGGTAAGGCATCTAAGCGTCCTCGTCTCTGACCGTCTAGTGTTGGGACAACCCTCTCTAAAAATCCAGAGGCAAAACAATATCCCTGAACAGCCACAGTCAACAGGGACCACAAGCCCTAACTCTTTCCTCTTGTCACTGCTATGGAAGTTTGTTCAGGATAGTGCAGTCATCCTCAGTGCAGCTCCTGCGAATCCCAACATCTCTGCACTTAACATACAATTGGATACACCTATGGATCGCAGATATCAGGGACACCCAAAATCACCCTCTGTGATAGCATGGCGAACACCCACAACAGTAGACGATGACGCCTGTTCACTGATTAGTGTACCTTATTCTCACACTAGCTCCAGGATAACTGAAGATGTTCCAGAGCCCCTGCCATTGTCGGAGCCTTTGGAAGATGTGAGCGAAGACCTTTCTTATCCAAAATTCCTATAGATGGTGTCTAAGGCCTTGGCTCTGAGTGACTCTCAAACCCCTACCAATAAGTGAGATTTTTGGTCTATACTTACAGCTTGCAGTGCACCTAAGCAGATTTTGCCTCTACCAGTTCATCAAATCCTTCAAGATCTGCAATACTCCAACTGGAAGAATCTCACTTCAGTACATGCTACCTCCCAGCATCTTGACCTGAAATATAAGGTACTGTCAGCGCCAGGGTTTGACCACCAGCAACTACCTCATCAATCTGTGGTCTCTGAAGCTGTCCTTAAAAAATCAGTCTACCAAATCAAGATTTCAGATGCCACCCAGCAAAGAAAAAAATACTCCAGATGCTGTCGGTCGGAAGTCCAATCAAAGTAGCCCCTTCAGTGACTGTTTTGGCCCATCAGCTCCAAATCTTGCATTATCACCATGATCTCCTCTTACAGGTAGATAATACTCAAGCCTTTGCAATGGAAGAGCAAGCTCAACATCTTAACTATTTTGCATGAGTCCCTATACAATATCATCTGCACCACCTATGACACCTTTGATTCGATGGTATGCTCCGCCGCCACGGTTGTTTCAGCCAGATGTCCAGCCTAACTCCGGATATCTAGACTCCGGAAGGACCTTTACAATCATCTTGTGGATGCCCCATGTCAAGGAGCGAGCCTTTTGGATCTAAAGTGAAAGAATCAGTCTCAGAGGTTAAAGACTATTCATCCCATTGAATTTGAATTTGAATTCATCCCATTGAATTTTGTATATAGTTAAGTATATATATAATATAATGTTGATTGTACATAGTTATCCCTGTTATTCCATGTTATATATGCCCCGTTCTCTGTAAACTCAATGTTGCCTGTATGCATTGCAGTATATTTTGTTCAATGTAAACCGCGCTGATTTTAATAGCGCGGTATAGAAGAGATGTTAAATAAATAAATAAATCCCACAGGGAATTAGCTGCCCAGTCAGTAAAACCGGCATCACAACCGAGACGTTCTCAACTTCCTCACTACCAGTGAGCTTACCATTATATTTTCAGCAATTTTACCCTCGTCGAAAGTATCAACCTTATTCCAGGTAGCTATCACAATGCTCTGCTGCATCAACTTACCCTCAATGCTCCAGGCAACAGTACAAGAAGCAACCCTCTAACCAAACTCCTGCTCTCAAACCTACTCCTAGTTTTTGACTACCTGCCAGTAGTAGGCAAAATTCAGCACATCAGAGAGGCATGGTATTCTATAACTACCGATCGGTGGGTACTCAACATAGTGGACAGGGGGTACAAGATTAACTTTCTACAACTTCCACCTCCTCATCCCTGTTCCAGTGTGCCCATGCTTTCAGCTCACAGATCTTGAAACAGGAAGTTGCCAAGCTCCTGTACAACCAAGCCATCAAAGTAGTTCCTCACGAACAACATGGTCAAGGGTTCTACTCCCATTTCTTCCTGATATCAAAGAAGATGGAAGGGTTATATACCATCTTAGACCTTCGGGACCTCAATTGCTACATCAAAAGTGAAAAAATCAAAATTTTCCCTTCCTCATTTAACACGACTGGCTGGCATCTGTGGACCTGAAAGATGCCTACACTTTCATACTCATTCACCCTTTGCACTGGAAATATCTCCACTTCAAGTTCAAATGTCAACACTACCAATACAAGGTACTTCCTTTCAGCCTTTCTGCTGTGCCTGGCATATTCACAAAATGTCTAGCAGTCATCACAGGCCTTCTCTGGTGGCAGGGACACTGCATTTACTCATATCTGGATGTCCCATTCACATCCCTCCAGTCCAGACAGATGAGTTATGTCCCTCCACCAGCAGCTGGAGACTGAACATGGAAATTCTGATGTCATCACATAAGAGTCTGTGAGCATCCCTGTCAGATCAGTATTTCATTCTCAAGCAGCTAGTGGGGAGCATCTAGACAGACCTCCGATAGGATTGCAAGTATTTAAAAAAAAAAAAAAAAAAAGAATATAATGGAAAAAGAGAGAGAACTGACTGCAGAGGCTAGACTGCATAATTTGACAATTTGAAGGCAAAAAAAAAAGAATATAAAAGAATTGGGCAGTCTTGACAAGAGCCCTTGAGTGGGTGGAAAAGGCCTCTTTGGTAACATGGCGGGCCATTAGGTCAGCGGTTGATGGCTCTGTGCCGGGTAAGCATTACTGGAGGCTCCGGGTGGCTGTTTCCCAACAGCGCATTCTCCCTGCAACATTCATGTGAGTACTTTCTTTCTTGGTTCTTACTGAGGCAGCATTGTGATCCGAGCATCGAAGATGAGAAAGAATGGCAGGGCAGCTCCAGGGATAGTTTCGTACTTTGAGGGAGCTGTGTGATATGATACTGGTTTGTTTAGGTGGGTGCTCAGGGGAAATTAGATTCAGCTGCCATGCCCTCTAATAAAGCTGTATGCACCACAGTTTTCTCTCCACAGCCGTTTTTGTAAAGACTGTGAGGCAGAGAACCGGACAGTAGATAAATCAGCATGAGAGGCAAGCCCGCAGTCTCAGGGGATGTAGGACTCGTCTGAGGAGGCACAAGAGGTGGCGGTGCCTTCAACTCAGAGGTGGGAGTTTACCCATGCTCTGGGAGGGGAGGCAATGTTGGGGGAATGGCTAAGTGATGCTGCAGCCATGTTAAGCCACTTCCAGGAGCAGGCAGTGACAGAGGCGCGAGATGAGATGCAGGACAGCATGAGGGCTGTGAGGACTTCCTCACTTCAGAGTCTGAGTTGTTTTCACCAGAGTTCGTGCTTCTCCTTCACCGGGCCTACCGTTTAGAACAGAGCCAGGGTGGAGGAAAGGGCAAAACTTCTTTTCAGTTAAAGTTAGTGGTGGCCAAGTGTGATCCAGAGATATAAACTCTGGAGCTGGCCACTAAGCAGCATAGGCTAACAGAGGAACCTATTGAAGTCCAAGATCAGCTCTCGGACCTCTCGGGGGGGGGGGGGGGGAGGGTCAGATACAGATGCTTTAGAGTTGGAAGAGGTGGAGCTCCCCTTGGGCGAGGACCCCTCCATTGTCTGAGTCTTTCAGAAGAAAGAACTGCTTAATTGCGCAGTCCTTGGCAACCTTGAACATTCCATTCTGAAGGGCAGAAAGGATGCTTCTCTTGAGGATCTGTTCTTGCAGGGCATGCATTCTCCTCAAAATTCCTTTCCAGTCCACAAGGCCATCATGCAAATGATTAAGGCCGAGTTGGACCTGCCGGAGACCAGGTTGCGAAGGGGTCAGGCCATGGTTCGGCTGTACCCCATTCCTCCAGCGGAGAAGGAACTTTTCAAGGCTCCAAAGGTAGATTCCTCGGTCACTGCAGTCACAAAGAAGACTACCACTCCAGTCAAAGGTGAGACCGCCCTAAAGGATCCACAGGATAGGTGATTAGAGTTTCTGTTGAAGCAGTTATTCAAGGTGAATGCACTGTCATTGCAAGCTTTGATGTGAGGAGCATATGTAGCGCACACGCATGTATGCGGTGGATACAAGTCTTGCCTGATTTGACTTGTGGCTCAGCCCAGAGCCTGCAGAAGTCTCCAAGTTGAAGACTGCCTTGGCTTATCTAGCATATGCCTTCTACAGTTTAGCACACACCTCGTCCAAGAGCGTGGCCTTAGTGGTTGTGGCTTGGTGGTTTTTTTGTGGCTATGCAATAGGTCTGCTGATGTATTATCCAAGATTTGTGTAAGTAAGCTCCCTTTTAAAGGGAAACTGCTATATGGTAATGTACTGAAGGAGTTGGTGAAGGATTTGGGTGAGACCAAGGGAGCCAGGCTCCCACAGGACAAGCCTTGAATGGATAAGACCCAGCCCCCTAAGACTTCAGTGAGGGACTTCCGTCAGTTTCGTGCAATGCGCTTTGCTCCAGTACAGTGAGGAAGGTTCCTATATAGGGGACAGTCCTTCCACGACAGAGGGGCAACTATTACACGGGGCCTGCAACCTCCTCCAAGAAGGCACAATGAAGTGAGGCGGTCACAGAAGGAAAGGGAGCTAATGGGCGGTCACCAGCAGTTTTACCACTCCTGGATCAAAATTACATTAGACCAGTGGGTCTTAGTAATCGGAAAAGGATACACCTTTGGAATTCTTTTGGCCACTTGCGGAGGCATTCATGCTATCCCATGTAAATCATTGTGGAAAGCATGAGCAGTGGAGCTTGCTGGCCTTGGATGCAGTGGTCACAGTCCCAAGAGCCCAGTGTGATTCTAGTTGGTACACCATCTATTTCATGGTCCCCAAAAAGGAAGGGTCATTCTGTCTGGTGCTGGACCTCAAACACATCAACAGGGCCTTAAAGGTGCTGTGTTTCCACATGGAAAAAAATGATCAGTGATGTCCGTGCAAAAGGGCGATTTTCTGACAGCTCTAGATCTTACGGAGGTGTATTTACACATTCCCATTCAACCGGAACATCAGAGATGTCTGTGCTTTGCTACGCCAATGAGGCACTTCCAGTTGCGGGCGCTGCCCTTCGGATTAGTGACAGCGCCCAGGACTTTCACAAAGGTGATGGTAGTGGCCATTGCGGCCCTGAGAAAGCAAGGCAGTCTTGTGCTCCCTTACTTGGTCGACTAGCTGATCAGAGCAAAGTCACAAGTGGAGACTCAGGCAGTGACGCAAAAGGTGATGGCCTTCCTGCAGCACTTCAGATGGCTTATTAACGTGGCAGAGATCAAGTTGACCCTTTCTCAACAGCTGGTGTACCTCGGGGTGGGGCTTGACACAGAGCGGCCTTGTGTTACCTTGGAGAGGATAGTCAAGTTACAGGGATAGCTGCACTGGTTTCTGTGGGTGATGGCTCCATCGGCGTGGCATTATCACCAGATGCTCGACTTCATGGCAGCAGCCCTGGACCATGAACGATGGGTCAAGGCACACCTAAGACCTCTGCAGAGGACTCTCCTCTCGAGATGGTCTCCTCAGCATCATTTGCTATCCGAATGGCTTCAATGCCTGAGGGAAATAAAGATCAGCTTGCAGTAGTGGCTGAGTCTGCAGAACCTGGTCAAGGGGATGCCATTGGAGATCCTGTACTGGGTGGTAGTAACAACTGATGACAGCCTCTTGGGTTGAGGGCTCACTGTTGGGCAAAGTGGCGCAGGGACACTGGTCGGTGGAAGAGAGCTTCTGGTCTATCAATTGCCTGGAGATCAGGGCGGTAAAGCTGGCTCTGCTGCAGTTTACAAAGTGGTGAGAGTTTTCTCCAACAACGCCTCAGCTTGGCATACATAAACAGGCAGCGAGGCACAGGAAGTGCAGTGCTAACCGCAGAAGTGACGCTGATCCTTCATTGGGCAGAGGTGAACCTTTTAGCACTCATGGTAGCGCACGTGGCAGGCAAAGACAACATATAGGCAGATTATTTGAGGAGGCATCACCTGGACCCGGTGGAATGGGTACTGGAGAAATCAATGTTTCGCAGACTGGGTGCAGCCGGTGATGGACCTAATGGTATCAACAGCCAATTCCAAAGCCTACCACTTCAGTAGATGTCGCGAGAGGATGTCAGAAGGACTGAATGCCTTGGCACAACCTTGGCCCATGGAAGAGCTCCTGTACGTGTTTTCCACATGGCCTCTGCGACGCTCCTGCCTGCGCCCTGGAGCTAACAGGCAGGAGTGGCCTTATTGTCCCTTAGGAGTAGAGGTAAACTGTTCCCTAGGGATGATGGGAATTGTAGTTCACTCTCTTTTCTCTCGGGAATGAAGTGTAGTTGCGACAAAGATGGTAAGGCTTGCAAGAAATATTTATTTGTATTGGGGATGTTTCTCCAGCGCATCAAAATTCATATACATAAACGTAAAGGGTGCACTTTTAACACAAACAGAAGTAATCAGGAACTTAGGACAACTGAAATAGAATTAGCTTTAACTTCAGCTTTTCATCTATAGAGGAGCTTAACTCAGCTCTGCCTCGAGTGGTAGCTTATGAACATTGCAGCCTCATAATATCAGCTGTTCTTCTCACAGCGTAGGTTCAGAACACAGGTGCAAATAATTTACTCTTCACGGCACAGGCAGCAGAAACAGCAACGTTTGTATTCCTTTCATACAACACTTGCCAAGCTTCTTTTATATTACTCTTCTTTACAACATATAGAGCAGTCCATGCTACAAGGGTCAGTGCTTACGGTAGGTAAATCATTTTCTACCTGCATCAAATCCTCTGACTTAACAGAACTACTATTTTCATTAAGCTTCTGCTGTTTTCCTGCTTTCAGTTCTAGAAACTGCTTAAATTATTGGAAGAGCAATTCAGCCTGCTTATTATCAGATTGACAGTTGTCAGCAAATACTATGCCCTTCTCCCTGTCACTAACTGTTCCCACTGCAGCACTCGGGTTAAACAGTTCAGGGCAATAATCAAGTTCCTTCAAGAAAGCCCTAAAAATAGGAAGTTGTGCTTTACCTTCTCTATCTTGGCTTGTATCAGAACTGCCTTCTTTCTGCCAGGCTCCTCTCTTCTTTGGTAGCTCAAGAGCTTTCCAGGTGTGGGTTTTTCTGGGCTTTCCAGGTCCAGGCTCTATCCTGTAGAATGAGTTTTCTTCAGCGTGTGCCTGCCTTTGAGGCTTTCTATTCCAGGGTTCTGTCTTCTCCCAGGATTCTAAAACATGGCTCCGTCCATTCCTCCCAGGACTCCTCTTATCAGCACGTTTAAAACTCCTTGCAGAACCTTTCCAAACACTCAAATCTTCCAGACTCATTCGTACAGCCAAACTGCTTCCTGGTCTCGGATCCACTCTCACACGTAATCTGCTTAGCAGCCTTGTTCAAAGCTTTAAAAAGGGTTTCTTTTCCCAGCACACCTTGTCCAACCCCTGGGTGTGCCCAATCAGCATTGCCTAACTCCTCCCCTGGGCTGGTGTCTGTGCTCAGCTCAGCAGAGCAGTGTGTTTTTTTCCTTCTAGGACTGAAAATCCTGTGTAAATCCTTTCGCTTTTCAGGATTTTCTTCAATCTCCATCCCTTCTGGAGGGCATTCTTCACCACACATCTCATCAGTCAGCTCCTGCAAGGATAGCACAGCACAGTGGTCAAGTGATATTGGGAGCTCTGGATTGGAGTCATAGGTCCTGGTATGTGGATCTGGTGTGATTGATGGTGACCAGTCTGTGGAGGTTGCTGGCATGGTGCGACCCTCTGTCGCAGGGTCCAAGCCTCATGCCTCAGGTGGCTCAATTCTCGCTTACGACTTGACTCTTGAAAGGACTCAGCTGAGGAAGTGGGTTATTCAATGCAGGTCATTGTGACGCTGTTGAAAGCTCGGAAACAGTTGACTTCCCTTTCCTACATTAGAATATGGTGAATGATTGAGGGCTGGTGCGCAGATCATGATCTCAGAGCATTGTCTGCCTCGATAGTAGACATTTTGGCATTCTTGCAGGCAGGGCTGGATGAAGGGTTGGCCTTGATCTCATTACAGGTGCAGGTTGCAGACCTGGCTTGTTGCAGAGGCAAGGTGCAGGGCTCAGTGCTTTTTTCTCATCCTGATGTTGTTAGTTTCTTGCGAGCAGTAAGGCATGTACAGCTCTCGGTTCGGACAGTAGTCCCTTCGTGGGACCTGAACCTAGTGCTTTTGGCACCTACAAAGGAGTGGAGGAGTGGCCTAGTGGTTGGGGCAAGGTACTTCAGGCCTGAAGGTCGGGGGTTCAAATCCCACTAGAGGACAGCAACATTGGGCCAGAAGGACTGGGGTTTCTAGTCCCACAGGTGCTCCTTGTGGTCTTGGGCAAGCCACTTAACCCTCCATAGCCCATGTTCCCTGTAAAATAGTTATCTCCAAGTTATAATGCTCAATGTAATTTCAGTTTGTTCAATGTAAACTGCACTGATGCAGAATAGCGCGGTATATAAGAGAATGTAAATAAATAAATAAATAAATCTCTTTGAGCCGCTGGGGAGTGCCTCAATGAAGGACTTAACAATAAAGTTTGTTTTCTTGGTAGCCATTTGCTCCGCCCGTCGTATTTCAGAACTGCAGGCATTGTCCTGTTGAGAACCATTTCTCGTGGTGTTGAAGGAGAAATTAGTGCTGCGGCCTATGCCATTCTTTCTCCTTAAGGTGGTTTCTCCATTTCAGGTTGTGTCTCTTCCACTGTTTTGGAGCAAGTCGGATGGTGCGGAAGAGATATGGCTGCATAACCTGGATGTACGCAGGGCTCTGCGCAGGTACCTTAAGCACACTCAAACGTTCAGGAAATCAGATAGTTTATTTATTTTCTTTGGAGGTCCATGTAAAGGGTAAGCAGACTTGAAGACTTTGATAACCCAGTGGAAAAAGACGATTGCATTGGCATACCTTCTTAAGCTATTATGAAAATTAAAAAACTTTTTACTCCACTCAAATTTATGTCAATAATAATGGTTACCAGCAATATTTCTCAAATCCCCTCCAGTAGTCTCAGACCTGTATAGCGCAATTAACCTCCTCTCAAATGAGAAACAAGTAGCGCTTAAGTTGCATCAATGACTACTGGGTAATGAACTTTTTTTGTTGTTTGTTTAAACGAATATCACCGGCCTGACAGAGAAAATTGTTAGATGTGTTTGGCAACGCAGCAGTAACCTGAAGGAACAGCTAAGTCCGACGATTTTACGTTCTGTCCCTATAGAAGAGGGAGCCTCACAAAGATTAGGACACACTTCGTGTGGAGAATGCACAATTTGCTGCATCACAGAAGATACTACAGAATTTTAATATTTAGGCAAAACATACAGTCTTAAACAATCAGCATCTTGTGCCACTACCTCAGTAGTATATGCCATTAGGTGTCCTTGCTATCAACTTTATATAGGCAAAACCAGTCGTTCCTTCAGAGTCCGTATGCAAGAACATAGGAGTCGTCTACGTTGCAAAAACTTGACCGCACCACTAGTCCAACATTGCATAGACTTCGGTCATGAGTTCCAGCAATTAAGATGTTTTTGCATAGATCGAGTTCAAGTACCAATGAGAGGCAAAACGCTAGATGAAACACTGCTCTTTCGAGAACAACGCTGGATTTTTACAGTGAATACGGTAAACCCTTTAGGTTTAAATGCTTCGGTGGAGTGGCAAGTATGTAGGTAGAGCGGAAAGTTCCCTAGTAATGAATCAGCTGTGAGTATAAAAAGAGACGGGGGAATAAGACCGCATGCGCGGCGTTTTTTTGATCAATGAGAAGACACGGAGAGACGCGGGCAGCAGTTAGTAGTGAGTAAGCTAGTAATGCTGAACAAACTGCATGCTTGTTAGAAGATAATTGTATATATTTTTTAATTGATAAGAATAGTGTTAAATCCCAGCCACAATTACTGTGCAATAGTGAATGAGAAGGAAGATTGGCGCCATTGTTCTATTTTTTTCTCTCGCTTGTAGATCCTCCTGAAGAAACTCCGAAGAGGAGTGAAACACTCAAAGAGGTGCCCTAGGAGGCGTAGAGAATCGTCATAAATATTTGGGAAAAATTAAGAAACTTTCTAAAGAATTGAAGAGACACAGAGAACAAAGATAAGCTTGTTTTGTAGCTGTTGAGATTGCCAATACCATTTTGGAACACATTGGTGGTGGAATACTGGTGATATTCGTTTAAACAAACAACAAAAAAAGTTCATTACCCAGTAGTCATTGATGCAACTTAAGCGCTACTTGTTTCTCATTTGAGAGGAGGTTGTGCTATACAGGTCTGAGACTACTGGAGGGGATTTGAGAAATATTGCTGGTAACCATTATTATTGACATAAGTTTGAGTGGAGTAAAAAGTTTTTTAATTTTCATAATAGTGTACTGTACTCCGAAAAGACCAAAGAGATTTTTGTAATTATACCTTCTTAAGCGTCAACCAGTACCCATCCCATTTCGTGTCCAGTATAAAATTCTCACTGTTGCACATAGGGTGGTTCGCACGGGTACCCCTCTCTACCTTGCTGACCAGATCCATTTCCGCACTTCTCATCGTTTGCTCCGCTCCATTCACACAAACCGGTTGTCCCTCCCTTCTCCCTCCCAAGCTCACCTTGAATCTACCCGTTCCTCTGCTTTTTACTTCCTAGGCCCTAAACTTTGGAATTTGCTCCCCCCTTTCCTCCGTGCAGAAGAGTCTTTCCAGTCTTTCAAAGCGCAACTCAAAACCCATCTCTTTTGTCTGGCGTTTAACCTTCCACCCACAGTCATGTCTCCCTCTCCCTCCTCCTGCTGATGTGTGTTCTGTCATTTTTCTCTGCCTTTTCTCTAGTCTTTCCTGTTTTTAATGGCGTTCCTTTCCTCCTTAGCAGTCTATTTTTAAGGTTTTTAAATTATTTTAATTTTATTGTAAACCGCTCAGATACCTTTGGTCTTGGGCGGTATAATAAATCTTTTAATAAACATAAACATTAGATCTGCATGCCCATTCTGCTAGAGCACAGGCAGCATCTTGGGCTAAGTTCATTCTCATGCCACCATTGGAAGTGTGCAGGGTGGCTGACATGGTCGTCCTTACATACCTTTGCGAGACACTATCGTCTGGATGTGCAAGCTGTGCGTTTTGGGGTTCAGGTGTTGCTGGCGGGGCTCATGGGTCCCTCCTACCTCTAAGACTGCTGTGGTACATCCCAGCTGTCTGGACTGGACTGGAGGGACATGAATGAAGGTGAAATTAGATCTTACCTGCTAATTTTCTTTCATAGAGTCCCCCCAGTCCAGGACCTGCCCCTGTTGTTCAGTTGGCTTCTGTAACGAGCCTGCAGTGATCCCAGAGCCTCGTGTAGGCCAACCAAAGGGTCTGCACTAGGGTCTCTTCCTTGGCACTCTTTGGGATCTCTAGTCAAGCTGGTGGCCCTGTCCATTGGGCCATGGGTAGTCTAAGCATGAAAAAAAATAATAATATTGGACAAAAGGAGAAGGGAGAAGTCAGTTTGTGTTGGTTCAAAGTTATGTAGTCTAGTTGTGTTGGTAGTTCTTACAGGTACGTTTAGTCTGCTTTATCAATAGGATACTGATCTGAGCAGGCACTCACAGACTCTTATGTGATGATATCAACTGAATTTGCATGCTTGGTCTCCAGCTGCTGATGGAGGAACATAACTCATCTATGGACTGGACTGGGGGACTACATGAAAGAAAATTAGCAGGTAAGCTTTAATTTCACCCTCTGCAATGGCAACAAGCCACATGGTTCAAGACACCATAACCCTCCTTCAAGCCACAGGTTTTGTCATAAATGAACAAAACTCTAAGCTTAGTCCTCAGCAGAATCTGTTTCATCGGGACGTGCATAGACACAACAAAGGGGAAAGCCTTCCTTCCCAATGACAGTCTCAAGCTTCTCTGGGACCTCAGCAGCAAATTGCTTCACATCCGGGCTATGACTGCTCTCACCCTGCTTCAGTTATTGGGCCACATGGCAGCCACTGTTGATATCGTACCTCTGGCAAGACTGTACATGCATCCTCTTTAGTGGCACCTACTGGAATCAACACACAGCCCCTATGGACGAAAATCCCATTGGGCACAAATGCAAATCTAGATCTTCAAAACAGTTTATGTTGGTGGACCGTTGCATCACACCCAGCGGTGGGACACCAGTTCCAGCCACCTCAGCCTCTACTTACCCTGACGACAGATGCCTCCACCTTTGGTTTAGGGACATACCTACTACACCTGTCCATGCAAGGACTGGTCGCCACAAGAGCTCTCCCTTCACATCAATATGTTGGAACTTCGGGTGGTTTCCTGTGCCTTTCAGGTCTTTCGACACTGGGTCTCCAACACGATCCCTCTAAGTACAAACAGATAATTAAGTATTGTCGTGACCCCCCTGCCTGGGCCAGAGGCTTACAGGCAAAGGGCTGCCATATTTATCCTTAAATAAAGATGTGCAACTTTGTCTCCAGCAGGGAATCCTGGGACTTGTAGTTCTTTTTCGTTTACTCAAGGACAAAGTAGTATGTGACCACTGGGGTTGTTAAGGCAAAACAAGAATTTTATTTTGGGTCTCCTTCTGAGCATTAAATTCAAACGCAGGCAAAAAGGATCATTCTCCAAATGAAAAGCTTACAGGAAACAAAAGTACAACTGGAGCTGCAGAACTGAAAACACTTTTAAACACGGCAGCTGTTTTCAGCAAACATTTCAGCACAAGTGTTACAGCTTCTTTTCCATTCATTCAGCACAGGTAAATTCTTGTCATTTATCCAAATGCTGCTTTACTTATCAAACTCTGGTTTTAACAAAGTTCTTTACCTTAATGGAAGTTCTTAGCATTCTCCTGGCTAGGTGAAAGATTGCTCTTAAAAACTTCTTTTCACAGTCCTTTTCTAGCAACTTTCAAGCTTCTCTCTTGCATAAAGAACAATCCATTGGAGATTCATCAAGAGTCAATTTGCATGCCCTCCTGCCTTACAAATTGTTTGTCTCTTTCTGGGTTCTCAGTAATCCCTTCCAACTTACTAGTCTGTAGAAACTTCAGGAGTTCTTTCCAGAGCTGCTCTCCCTGGTAAGAAATGGTTGTATCTTGAGAGTGGGGCTTCTTTCCTTGGAACAACTGCCTTAATGCTTCACCTGTGTTCAGCTCTGCTTCACTGCCCTTGGCTGGGTTCTGGTCACCTCCGTTTGTAAATATGTTCCCCCACCTTCTGGCAGCTTGGGTTCTTTGAACTGGCTCTTGAACACTCTGCACTGCACTTAGTTCCACCTCGTCAGCAACCTTCCCAGCTACCCATCTGCTAGTCTCCGGTTCAAGCGTACCTCTCACACAAGGACTGCTTCCTCTGTTGCTGGAACTGTTCTCCCACGTGGAGTTAAGCTTCCCAAGTCTCCCTTCTCCCCTGTTCCTCCTTTCGCTCATTCCTCCTTCCGCTCTCTCCTCTCTCTGCACTGAAGCAGGCTTAAAAAGCTGCTTCCTAGCTACCACACCCTTATCTCTGCACAGGTGGTTGTCATTAGAGTCTAAGCCTGCACCTACGTTAGGGCTTGGGTGTGGCTTAGCCTCAGCAAGTACGTGCTTCTTTTGCTTGGCTGTAGTTTTAGCCCTGTGAAAACCTTGCCTGTCCCTTGTTTTAAAGGCATATTCACTGTTTTCCTCTGTTTCCATCGGCTCAGCACAGCTCTCATTGTCACAGTATCCATGTTCTACATCAACAACAAGGCGGAGTGGAATTCCTTCGATTGTGTCGCAAAGCCACACGCCTTGGGATTTTTTCCCTCTCAATAAACACTTTGCTCAGAGTGACCTACCTGCTAAGAGCTCAGAACCAACTAGCAGACTCGCTAAGTTGATGCCTGTACCCCAATAAATGGTCCTTCGACACCATGGTGGTATGCATCCTCTTTGCATAATGGGGCACGCCAGATGTAGATCTCTCTACTACTGCAGACAATGCCAAATGCAGGCTCTTCTGCTCCATCTGACCAAGTCCTCTCCGATGGGCACATGATGCCTTTGCCATCTCTTGGACTCCGGCTCTGTTATACCTTTCCTCCTTTTCCACTCATTGGTCACATTCTTCTCAAGATATGACAAGACAAAGCATCAATCATCCTCATTGCACCTCAGTGGCCACAGCAAGCTTGGTTCCTGCACCTCCTTGCCCTGACGATGCAGGAGCCACAACCTCTGGGTATGTATCCTTTTCTGCTCCACCCCAAAGTTTCTCATTAGTAGCTTGGAAGATCCAAATACCTCAGCAATAGCTACCTCCTTCCCTATGGAAGTGCAAGAAGTAATTACATTCTCAAGAAAACAGACTACTCTGCCATCTTACCAACATAAATGGTTCCGCTTTGTACATTGAGTGAAGCCCTGTTCACTGTTCCCTAGGAAAGGTCCTGACTTACTTACTGCATCTCTCCAACTCTGGTCTGCAAATCGTTTGTCCATTATCACCTTTCCACTATCACTACTTCCCATGCCCTGGTGGATGGCAAGCCCATCTCAGTTCACTCGCTTACCTTGAGGTTAATGAAAGGCCTCATGAACACCAAACCTCCCATCAAACCACCTGTTCTGGCTTGGGACCTGAAAGTGGTCTTAGCAGAGCTTATGAAACCTCCCTTCAAACCCCTCAGATCAGCTTCCTTAAAGCATCTTACCTGGAAAACTCTATTCCTTGTGACTATAATCTCTGCACAAAGGATGAATGAACTTCAAGCACTCGTGCACTACCCTCCTTACATTCAGTTTCTTTGGTGCACTTTATTTATTTAATGTTTCTTCTATACTGTTTTTTTGTGATATATAGTGGTTTACATTGAACTCAACTTTTATACAATGAACAAGGTGTAAAGATTACATGTAACATCCTTATAGTGGGAAAGTTATGGGGTTACGGGCCATAATGGTGAGGGACAAGGGAGGGTTATAACTTATGTACAAGCAGATAAAGAACAATAGGCATTATATAGGTTCTGTCTTAGGCAGAGAATTTATGTGACCGATCCAAAGGATTCTTCGAAGAGGACACATCCTAAATTTGTTCTAAAAGTTGTATCAGAATTTCACTTGAACCAGTCCATCGTACTTCCTGCCTTTTTTCATGATTTCAAAGCAGACTCCCCAGAACAATCTTTCCATATCTTGGATTGCAGATGAGCACTACTTTATTACCTATAAGCAACCAAAAATTTGAGATCATTCTTGCAACTTTTTATCACTTTCAATCTGAACAACCCTGGATGGCCAGCTTCAAAAAAGACTATTTTGTCCTGGGTCTCGGATTCTGCTATGCCCAAGCTCACTTACCAGCCCCAGGTTGGGTGGGGCCCCATCAGTTATGTGCATCTGCAGCCATGGTGGCCAGTTTGGTCACAGTCTCCACTCAGGATATCTGCAAAGCAGCTACTTGGACAGCCATTCATACATTCGCCCAACACTACAGCTTGGATCGTTCTACAGGAAGGGGCTCAGCCTTTGGACAGGCAGTCCTCTGAAACCTGTTTGCCTCTTGACTGCATACTTCGCCTTCCACCTATCACCCAGGCCATGCATCCACAAACATACTTTACAGCTCACAGCTCTGGACTCGCCATGGAATGCGCCTGCATATCCCCTGTTCGTTTGAGGAGAAAGCAGCGTTGCTTATCTGTAACAGAGGTTCTCCATAGACAGCAGGGGTATTCAGCCACACTCACGCACCCTCTGCCCCACAAAAAAAAAGAAAGCACGCCAACATTTTTAAAGGAAAAGGAGACCTCAGGATCTGCCCAAGTCCAATCCCATTGTATATATGTTCGTTTTTGATGTGTATACGCTTCTTTTGGCAGCTCATGCTCTGCAGCTCTGAACAGAACTCGCTTAGTCGGGAATGGCAGACAGCAGCTATCACGCATGCTTGGAGAAGTCCAAAGGACTGCTCTAAGCTGGGAAAGAGCCCGGCACACCTGCGCTGTCAGGGGCGGCACTATGGAGTGTGGCTGCATACCCCTGTTTACGGAGTACCCCTGTTACAGGTAAGCAACTGTATTTCTCACTTACTACAAATGTACGGCAGTCTTCACTCTGGATAATGTCTTCAGTTAGGTTAACTTTGTACATACCATGACACTCCTATGCAAGAGCGTATTGGAGATTATCTCTCAGATTCACAGCTAATGCTCGCTTCAACAGTTGCATTGTGCCAAAGAGAGCCGCCTTCTGCAGTCCATAACATGTAATATGCACGGTCAACATATCATGATGCACTTGGAAATTCTTTCTAAACAGATCAATGATGCCCAATGCAATTCGGATAACTTCTGTATCTTTCTGCCACACTTCTTGGCTGACTGTATTTGTTGGTACTAGAAAATCTTCTGTTTCTCCAGATGTAGTACAAAAGTAGTCAATGCCACTAAGAAAAAGCAAAAAGAATATAAGATGATACCTTTTTTTACTGTACTACTTTAATACATTTTTTGACTAGCTTTTGAAAGCTAAAGTCACCTTCTTCAGTTCAGGACAGTTTGAACAAAAGATGACAGTACTAGAATATGTAAGTGAATTATAAAAGCATTCCAGTGACCAGTCTCGGGGAAGGGGGGAGGAGAGAGGAGGTAGAAACAGTAGGAGAGATGGTTGGGTGACAAAATGGTACAAATTTATGGTTCCATAATGTGATAGGAAAGCAAGACCTTTGAGTCCTATTTTCTGGGCACTTGGCACTGACACTTCTATATACTGCTGTTATGGTTTTCTCCTTTACCACAGTTTTGTTGGGGTTTTTTTCAGGTCCTGACTGTGTTCCCAAATTTGTCTGTTCTAAATCTCCATGGAAACAGCATCAACCATCTCTCTGAGGTTGACAAACTGGCTAGTCTACGCAACTTGAAGAGTCTCACACTCCATGGCAATCCCATTGAAACAGAAAAAGGGTACAGGTGAGACCAAAGGCCAATCCATTTCTCTCTTTCAGCCAAACATGTCAATGCTTATTCACGCCTGACATTCCAGATCTGAAACTTCAGAATCATAAGTTAAGAAACTGAGAATCCTAATATGCATGTCAGCACTGAGGAGCACAGGTAAGGATGACGTCTTGATCCCAATGAATGCTAGGAGAAAATGATTTTCCTGACAGGAGACCAGGTCTTCATAAGTATCCATCTCATGCTGAGTGAATTGGATAGTTTTCCCCATATGTACATGGCAGTAGTTATAGGACCTGTCTGGCTAGTGCTTTTAAACAGGCCTCAGAGTTTTTAGGGAGGAGCAAGCAGAGATGTTGGAATATATGAACAGATGAAGATTCAACTTAAAAATGGTGCTGTTTACGCTCCCTCCCCCTCCACATATAAGTTGTATTGTTCTATAATAGTTGTTAATTTGCCCAAATATACTGTAGTCAATATGATAGAAAGCAAATGACACCTAAAAAGACCATTTTGACCACCTGTTTTAGTAGTAGGTGGCCACATAATCACCAAGCTTCAAAAGCTTTGTGACTCATTCAACAGTATAAACCATGGCTGTTAATCAGTTGTCAGGATCAGCCATGCTTAGACTTCTGATTTGCATTTTTTAAAATAATGATAGGCTAAATCTCATTGAGCTGATTGAGGGCTCTGAACTGCTCTTCTGCTTCCTTTCAGGAGCTATGTGTTATCGCTGCTACAAAATCTGAAATCGTTTGACTTTAGTGGTGTAACCAAGCAAGACCGCATCACTGCTGAGGTGTGGAGACGGATGTATGTGAAACCCAAACGGGTGAGAAGGACCTATGAGTAACATACTCCCTTCTCGGGCCAGGAGAAGTCTGGAAAACAAATTCCAGAGAGGACAGAATATCATGGAAGCTGATTCCTTAATGTGGATTTGAAGGTTATAATGTATGGTAGTTTAGGAATAAAACAGATAATCTCATCAAGTAGAGGAAAGAAGAGGAAAGAAATCATCGAAGGTAGAATAAGTAATGAAAGCTGCAACTAAAGTTGCCTCCTTTCTGTGGCCCTTCACTAGCTCATGGTGTTTGATCTTTTCATTTAAATCCTTGTCTTCCAAATGTGGGGATGTGAAACTTGTCTGTGCAGCTGCAATGAGTCATCTGTCCGTTGTCCATTTCTATACCCATAGACCCTGCTAGACATGACTGTCCCATAGTGTACATCCTTGGAGAGATCTCTGCAGGCAGAGCAGCAAGACTGCAAACCCAGCAGGGAGTGTTTAGAATAAATCCTGACCTTACTGTCCCCGGAGTAGCCAATAATACAGCATCTATGGTATATTCAGCCTGGATGAAGTATAGTATACTTGATCACTTCAAAAATAGAGGAAGCATGCTACATCTAAAGGTAGCGTTCTGGCATAGCAATGCACTGCAAACTAATACACAAATCTCCTTAGGACAGACCCTGTCAGCTTCTCCCAACCTTCTAGATTTAAAATTTTTCAAAACTTTACAGCACAAGCCTGTGTTTCCTGGGACTAGCTTTAGGAAAAAATAAGAAGTCGCCTGTGCTTCTCTTACCTAAGGAACAGTGGTACTGTAATACAGCTGATGGAGAAAAATAACAAAGACTAGATGGGCCCTAGCAGTCCTTATCCTTCTATCAAGACTTAGAATTCCTGAATAGCCTATGTTCCATGACTTCCAGCGTCCACCACATGCATGCATGGAAACATCAGACAAAGGGGGTGCACATTTAGGAGAGACTAAGAGGTCAGTGTCAGTAGAAAAGAAACTGAGTTGAGAGCAGCCATTATAACATCACTAGAATGATTAAATAATTTGAATTTATTTAGCACCCTTCATCCAAACAATATCCTGAATCATTTGAAAATAGAAATCTCCAGGAACAAGCAGGAATGAGTCTTCACATATGGGTACGTCGGTACCGACGGAGCCTGCGCGGGAACGCTCCCCAGCGTCCAATCAGAAAGCTTTTGGGAGCATCCCACAGCGCCTGGGTGCTGCCTTCCCGCCTTTCCCAACTGTCTCTCCTCAGTTCTTCTTTTTCTGCAGAGCCAGCAGGTCGTGTTCCTGTCACCGCAGAAGAATTTCCTTATTTTTTTCTTTATTTCTTTTCTGTCGCATCTGCCTTCTTCGACGCTGCACCGGTACCGCCGGTCCTTGTTCTTTTCTTCTTGTAAAAAAAACCTTTTTACCGTTCTTTTTCTTCAGGTGCACTTCAGTTTTGGGCCTTAGGCTCAAAACTTTTTTTCCTTAAATATGGAGAAGCCTGCCTCAGGTTTTAAAAAGTGCACAAAATGTGGCAGTACTATTTCTGTCACCGACACCCATGAATGGTGTCTAAAATGTTTAGGTCCTGACCATTCTATATCAGATTGTGTGTCCTGTTCCATGATGTCTAAAAGAGGTCGGCAGAACCGAGCTGCCAAGCTCAGTACCCTGTTTCCCTCTGATGCGGCTTCGGTGGCATCGACGTCTTCCAGGGCTGCTTCTTCCTCACATGGATCTCAGGTAACTAAACATAGGGTAGATCTCCTTCTAAGCATCGAGATGCCTCTGGCCTTGTCCTCGAGGATTCTGCACCAGCAAAATTACCCCGGCGGGAGGCTTCGGCCTCTAAAGCATCATCATCGGGGTTCCAGGATGATCTCGATGGCGTGGCCTCGACAGATCTCCTGGTGCCATGCTCTGGGGTACCGGTGGAAGCCACCGGTACCGACTTCCAGGCATTGGCGGCGTCGATGGATCAGAGGATTCTATCCATCGAACGCAGTCTGGTGGCTTTCCTTGTGGCATCGACGCCCGTGGTACCTCAACAGACTACTCTGCTGGTACCGGCTCTAGCATCGCCATTGGCACAGATCCCGGTACCGGTGGCATCAACATCAGCATCGGTGTCCGCTATGCCGGTACTCTGTCCTCTAAAGCCCTCCGGTACCGATACCCCGGTACCGGTGATTCCCGATACTGATCCTGGTCGGTACGGGTATCGGGCTTTGCAAGAGCATCCAGACAGACGATACTTCGATTCCTCTGAGGACTCTGAGGATTTTGAAGAGTCGGTTGATGCAGTGATGCTTCTTCCACAGGAGGAGTCCTCTCCTAAACGAAGGATGTCTTCTCCAGAGGATTTGTCTTTTCAAGACTTTATCAGAGAGGTGGCTCGGGGTCTCTCTATTACAGTGGCTCCTGAATCAGATCCCAGAGCCAAGGAGTTAGATATTTTACAATATCCTAAAACTCCTAAAGAGGCAGCTACCTTACCTATTCATGAGATTCTGTATGATCTCATGTTGAGGATGTGGGAAGCACCTCTAACCACCTCTCCTCATTCTCGCAGGTTGGATACCATGTCTCGTGTCCCTCCTTGTCCTGGTTTCCATAAAACTCAACTTCCTCACCACTCTATTGTGGTTGAGTCTGCAATGAGAAAGATTAGAAGTGCCAAAAGACATGCCTCTAATCCTCCAGGACGTGAATGTAGAACCCTGGATGCTTTTGGAAGAAGAGGCTTCCATGCTTGCTGGGAGAATTAATTCCTATAGTCTTTACATGGGAATGTTCTTAAAAGAAGTCACTGACCATTTGCAGACTTTAAGTCCTTTTATATCTGAAGATAAAAGGCAGGAATTTCTCACTGGGCTCAAACATGCCCAGGATATCTCCAAATTCTCCAACCGTGCAGCTTTCGACGCCTTTGAATGCGTAAGCAGAGCCTCAGCTATTGCCATAGGTGCACGTAGGATTGCTTGGCTTCAAGCATCTGATTTGGAGATCTGGGTTCAAGAGGAATTGGGAAATATCCCTTGTACAGGTGAGAACCTGTTTGGTAAGGATTGGCAAGCAAAAGCCAATCAGATGGCTGCTGAAAATTCTGCTTTGGATAGACTATCCAAATCTACAGCTGCTCCTGCTAAGAAAAGGTTGTTCAAGAAAACACCTTTTTCTAAGAAGGGAAGATTCTATCCTGCTAATGGTCAGCGGGCATCTTCTGCAGCTCAGTTTCCTTCCAAACGTCAGCAATCCTCCAAACAGAGTAAAGCAAAGGCTGCAAGGCCTGCTCCAGCCCAGCAACCTCAGCCCCCTCAGGGCCTTTGACTTTCTGCTAGAGAACTTAGCCTTCCTGGCTCTAGAAGGACCAGAGCCCTCCACTATTCCAGGAAGGTTATGTCACTTTGCTCCCAGATGGGGGCAAATTACAGCAGAGCATTGGACACTCTCCATCATAAGAGAGGGGTACAAGCTTCATTTTTCAAGCTTGCCCCCTCTCACAAAAGTGCACCAGTTCAATTCTCCACCCTCCCTCCTCAACCTGTTGGAGCAGGAGGTTGCCACTCTTCTTGCCCAGGGGGCCATAGAGGAAGTGCCTTTTCAACAACAGGGCACAGGGTTCTACTCCCCCTATTTTCTTATTCCAAAGAAAACAGGGGGCTTCAGACCCATCTTAGATCTCAGAGAGTTGAACAGATTCCTAGTCAAAGAAAAATTCAAGATGGTTTCTCTAGGAACTCTGCTGCCATACCTTCAGAGTCAGGATTGGCTTTGTTCTCTAGATCTCAAGGATGCATACACTCATGTTCTCATCCATCCTCTCACAGAAGGTTCCTTCGGTTCCTTTTTCAGGAAAAGCACTATCAATACAAAGTGCTCCCTTTTGGTCTGGCCTCTGCACCAAGGGTGTTCATGAAATGCATGGCAGTGGTTGCTGCTTTTCTGTGCACCCTGGGAATATTCGTCTTCCCTTACCTGGATGACTGGCTCAATCGAGCTCCCACTCAGAGGCCAGGACTTCTCTCACCTGCACAATGCGTATCCTTCAGTATTTAGGGCTGGTAATAAACATCCCAAAATCCAATTTAATCCCTACTCAGTCCCTGGAATTTATAGGGGCATTGCTGGATACCACAAGGGCAAGGGCCTATCTTCTCCAGGCCCCGTTGCCTTCGCTTGGTGCAGTTAGCTTTTCAAGCAGAGTTGAAACCCCTACTAACTGCTCGAGAGATGTTGCAGTTGCTAGGCCACATGGCATCCACCGTACATGTGGTACCATATGCTCGCCTTCACATGAGAGCAGCTCAGTGGACTTTATCCACCCAATGGACCCAGGCAGTAGGCTGCCTGTCAGACAAAATAGCAAACTCAAGTCGCCTCATTTTGTCCCTCCAGTGGTGGAAGTCCCCTCAAAACTTGTTGCTGGGGTCCCCCTTTCAACAACCTCTACCCCAAGCAACTCTTACCACAGATGCTTCTCCAGTGGGCTGGGGAGCTCATCTTCAGGACCTCTCCACCCAGGGCATCTGATCCCAACAAGAGACTTGTCTACATATCAATCTCTTGGAACTCAGAGCAATCTTCCTTGCTCTGCGAGTTTTCCACACCCTGCTCAGCCACAAGACAGTCCTTATCCACACGGACAATCAGGTAGCCATGTTCTATGTAAACAAGCAGGGAGGAACTGGCTCTCTGTCGCTTTGCAACGAAGCTCTGCGACTGTGGGCCCTCGCCAGAGAGCATCACATCTATTTTCTGGCAGTTTATCTTCCAGGTGTTCAAAACTCTTGGGCGGACAGACTCAGTCGAGTTCTGCTTCCACACGAGTGGTCCCTACATATGGACCAGGTATCCAAAATTTTTTCGAATTTGGGGAACCCCGGACATAGACCTCTTTGCAAGTCCGTGGAATGCCAAACTTCCCCGGTTCTGTTCCAGAACTCCGGCTCAGGGGGCTCAGGCAAGGGATGCTTTCCTCCTTCACTGGGGTCAAGACTTCCTGTATGCCTTTCCACCCATTCCCCTAATTCCCAAAACCCTGTTCAAGCTTCAGAGAGACAGAGGCCACATGATTCTCATAGCTCCACATTGGCCACGGCAAGTGTGGTACCCTCTGCTTCTACATCTCTCTCAAGCTCCCTCCCTAGAGTTAGGGTCTGCTCCAGACCTCCTCTCTCAAGAGGACGGAAGGTTATGGCATCCCAATCCCCAGTCTCTACATCTCAGGGCTTGGTTGCTGAAGGCCTAGATCTCCAGGATCTTCATCTTTCTCAACAAGTGAAAGATGTTCTTTATGCTTCCAGAAAACCTTCCACTAGACGTTCTTACGCTTTCAAGTGGAAGAGGTTTACCATCTGGTGTTCTGAAAAGGGTCTTAACCCCCGTGCCATACCTCTGGAATCGTTGCTGGAGTATCTCCTTCATCTGTCTAATGCAGGCCTTAAGACAAATTCAGTAAGGGTCCATTTGAGTGCTATTGCAGCTTCACTTAGGCCTCTAAATGGACAACCTCTTTCCTCTCATCCTATTGTTGCAAGATTCATGAGAGGCCTCCTTTTAACAAAGTCTCCCATTAGACCACCCCCGGTGGCATGGGACTTAAATTTGGTTCTTGGTCAGCTTATGAAGTCGCCTTTTGAACCTTTAGCAACCACCTCCTTGAAATACCTTTCTTGGAAAGTTATCTTTCTTATTGCAATCACATCTGCACGCCGCATCAGTGAATTGCAAGCACTAGTAGCTAATCCACATTATACAAGGTTCCATCATGACAAGGTGGTCCTTAGGACTAATCCACACTTTATGCCTAAAGTGGTCTCGCCTTTTCACCTGAACCAGGAGGTCTACCTACCTGTCTTTTTTCCAGGACCTCACGCATCAAGTGCAGAGAGGAACCTTCATACCCTGGACTGTAAAAGAGCTTTGGCCTTTTACTTAGAGGACAGAGCAACATAGGAAGTCTTCCCAACTCTTTGTTGCCTTTGATCCTTCTCATCTCGGACAACCTGTCTCCAGGAGAACACTTTCCAACTGGATTGCCCAATGCATTTCTTTTGCCTATCAGAGCAAGAACCTTTCTCTGGAGGGCCATGTCACAGCGCACAATGTCAGAGCCATGGCAGCCTCAATGGCTCATCTGAACTCTGTATCTATCAATGACATCTGTCGAGCAGCCACTTGGGCCTCGGTTCATACCTTCACAGCCCATTACTGCTTGGACAAGGACTCCCGCCGGGATGCCTTGTTTGGTCAGGCTGTTCTTAAACACCTGTTCCATACTTAATCAACTCCTACCCACCATCCCTCATGGGATGCCAGAGATCCAGGTGGGGAAGTGCAGCCCTGTTCCAGGGACACACAACTTATGGGCTCTCTCCCTGGCATCTAAAGCTAGGGAGTCCCCATATGTGAAGACTCATTCCTGCTTGTTCCTGGAGATAGCACAGTTACTTACCTGAAACAGGTGATCTCTGGGAACAGCAGGAATAAGTCTTCAGAACCCACCCACCTCCCCTAGGAGTTCTCTCTCTCTCTCTCTCTCTCTCTCTCTCTCTCTCTTTCCTTTCCCTCTCTCTCTCTCTTTGTCTCAGCTCTAATACTTAACTGAGGAGAAACAGTTGGGAAAGGCGGGAAGGCAGCACGCAGGCGCAGTGGGATGCTCCCAAAAGCTTTCTGATTGGACGCTGGGGAGGAGGAGTAGCCTAGTGGTTGGGGCAAGGTACTTCAGGCCGGAAGGTCGGGGGTTCAAATCCCACTAGAGGACAGCAACCTTGGGCCGGAAGGACTGGGGTTTCTAGTCCCACAGGTGCTCCTTGTGGTCTTGGGCAAGCCACTTAACCCTCCATAGCCCATGTTCCCTGTAAAATAGTTATCTCCAAGTTATAATGCCCTGTTCAATGTAATTTCAGTTCGTTCAATGTAAACCGCACTGATGCAGAATAGCGCGGTATATAAGAGAATGTAAATAAATAAATAAATAAAAATAAATCAGTACTGACGTACCCATATGTGAAGACTTATTCCTGCTGTTCCCAGAGATCACCTGTTACAGGTAAGTAACTGTGTTTTTCTCAAAATACATATTTAAAAAGAGAAAGGGACAGACTGAGTCCTGTCCTCCCTTCAGGAGCTAAGACCAGCATCATGATCACAGAGCTCAAGAAATGAGCAACAGATGCTCCTCTCTCTCTCTAGTCTGAGGTATTAGACTAAGCCTGGACTGCCATGCTCTGAACAGTCTCCTACCTTCTTCGCTAAGTCATTCTTTGTGGGAGGTCCGATCTTACTCCTCCAATCAACAGCTCTGTACTGGTGCCAGCTTGCTCCTTTGCAGCAGCGCAGAAAGTACCACCTCTGAGAGGTCTTTTATTGCCAGTCAGGGCCTTGGCCCTCCCCTTATCTCCATTGTCAGTGGCCCACTTTGGCAGGAAACAACCAATGTATTTTTGTCTGCGTTTCATTAAGAGTTCGAGCAGAGAAATACCTTCTTTGTAGTGACGTTTGTTCTCTGCTTCTATTTTATTTTCAATTCAGTTAGAATATTTTTTACCATTTAATTTTGATTTTTTAATACAGTCTATAGTTCTCTGCACACAATGTGTCCTCAAACAGTTGAATTGGGGGTGGGGAGGAGGAAGAAGTGCCAGAGCAGTCTTAGAGAAAAAAGAAATGGCAAATAGACCTATGGCTGAGCCATAGAAATGATCTCTTTCAGAGATCATAAGCCTGCTGCCTGCTTCATGGGTTCACATCTAAGCAAAGGCAGCTTCTCTTCCTACTGTCAAGCCTACTTTTCTTGCAAGGACTCCTGTCCTGTCTGACTTGAAAGATGGCAAAGAAAAGCAAGTCCCAGTTGAAGGGATGATGCTGCTTATCCTGCTTCTATGAGTTATATCCTTCTGGGGGGGGGGGTGGCAATTCTATATAAACCCACCATAAAGAGGCAAACATGAACAGATGGAGTCCTTGTCGTCTATCATGACCTTTCAAGCAACTAGTCCAGATTATTCTGCTAGACCAGTCCAGACAAATGGATAGTGTCCCCTTGCCAGCAGATGATAGAAACAGAGAAACACTAGAAATTTCCAGTGACATCATCACTGGTATTAGGATTGTTGCAGCTAAAAGCACCACCCAATAATTTTTTGTCTCTAGCAGATAGTGGTTGCTGGACTGATGGAATTCGAGGATCTTAGGCTCCTGGGTAGCTGTCCTGTGAGGTACCTTCCCAGTGGAACCAGGGTATTGGCACACTACATGGTGTATCTTCGGCTACCTTTTGGGCAATTTCACCGGGAGGGAGGTTTGATCTCCTTATCAACCTAGGCTGGCCAGGTGTGCTGGGTCTATATGGGTAAGGGGGGTCCGAATAGGCTAACTCAAGAGGACAGGTGCCCCTCTTCAGGGGCCTGACTCTGCCTTCTCCTCTTCTTTCTTTCATTGGTTCAGTGTTTCTGCTCTTTGCGCCCCCCCCCCCCCTTTGAAGTATGGCTTCGAGGTCTGGGAAAAATAAATCTTAAAAAAAAGGAAAGAAGATGAAAATGTCTTTGCTAAAAGGGGGGGAGGGGGGCTCTTCCCCCTAATCGAGACTTGGGGAGAAGGCAGAACACAGCAGGGATGATACTATTGTAGCATCTCCGGGATGGCCTT
Organism: Ichthyophis bannanicus; assembly: GCA_033557465.1. Lineage (NCBI taxonomy): Eukaryota > Metazoa > Chordata > Amphibia > Gymnophiona > Ichthyophiidae > Ichthyophis > Ichthyophis bannanicus. The sequence continues at coordinate 40,084,229 of CM066035.1, forward strand.
ACCTAGTGAGGTGAAGTCTCTCGAGGCTTCAGCCTGCCAGAGCACAGCCATCCCTTTGGGAAGTCAGTCACTAGGCTGCCTGAGTATCTTTAGGGCTGCAGTACTTGTCTCTCAGCCACAAGCCATGATCAGAATGGGGGGCCTGAATAGGTCTCTGTCTTGGTATGGCACACCCAAGGTTCACATGCCTGGTGCTGAGTGGGCCTTTCTGCATGCACATGGCTACAGCCTAGGCCAGGTCACTGCAGAATTTCTCTTCTTTTGCCATGTGCAGTTGTGGTCTACTCTGCATGATTTTTCAGCATGGTTCTTCAGTGAGAGTGCATACCAGGCCATGGCAGTCCAACATTATGGCATAAGGTATGTTTGCTCCTTGTACTGCTGACCCAGGGGAGCTTTCTTCCGAGGATCGCAGCTCTGCTACCAGGTCCTCCCTGCCAAAGCAGAGTCCAGAGGAGCACACAGTCATTGTGCTCTCCGTGGCTGTGTGAAAGGTAGAAGCCACTGCCATTTTCCCACCACAGTTTCTCAGGTCTTCAACGCCCCATTGGATCTCGCCTAGCATCCATGATTTGCAACTCACGCATGTGCTCCTGCCCAAGCTGGGGGTCATGGGAGAAGATCCCTTCCCCTGCCTGGGTGCTCTAAATAGGACTTATTCTACTTTATGCACCAAGCATAGTGCCTGTTGCAGGGCTTCCTTCTGTCTTCCCAAGGGCTTCCGCCCCGCTGGCTGCAGGCCTTTCTAGCATGGGTCCTGAGGCTGTGGGAATGCCACTTAAGAGGTCCGATCTGGATGGTGCGGTTGTTGGCTCACCTAACCGTGCGCTTCCCCTTAGAGTCCCTGAGCATGTCTCTGAATTTCGAGATCCTTCCCCTTTGGGGACAGGTAGCTTGATGTGGCCCTTAACAGCCCAGTTAGGTTGGCCACTGGAAGAGGGGGAGCTATTTTCAGCAGAAGATGAGGATGACGACTCTTTCAATGTCCATCTGTTCCAGTGTAGGAGTTGTCTGCCCTCTTGGGGCAGATTTCCTTTTCGCTCTGCATTGCATAGGTGGCCAGAGAGGATGAAGAAAAATATGACCATGATCCCATATTGACGGGTTCTGAGGAGATCTTTTAAGGCCTTCCAGAGGCAGCCTGACACATGGCCCTAGTGGAATGGGAGGCTCCAGTTAGTTTCCTGTGGAGTGTGAAGGTTATGGACAAACTATATGCCCTGTCTCAGCCAAATATGGATTCCTGACTGCACTTCCCTAAGTAGATGTGTTGGTGGCGGCAGTTACTAAGCACAATACTATCCTGGTAGTGGCACAGCTCTTTGGGATCAGCAGGATCACAAAGTAGAAGCTCTTCTGAAGACAGCTTTCTTGGCTGCCGTCAGGGCCGTACCGACGGTGAAAAGCACCCTGTGCGAGTTGCACATCGGGCGCGTGCCCCCCTCCCCGCACCTCCATCTAGCCACTTTATGGGGGCGGGAGAGAAGAAGCGCGCACCCGATGTACAACTCGCCGGCACACTAAACAGGTCTGAACCCTCCCGGAAAGCCCAGACCTGCTTAGTGTGCTGCCGCTAAAGTGGCGGCGGCAGGCAACGGCAGAGTCAAAATGCACCCCTTAAGTCTTTGCGCTCTGTGTGGCCGCACTGCTTGCACAGGGCTCAGTACAGTCCTGGCTGCCATGATTAGTTTTCAGCAACATACAATGTCCCATCCAAACCAGTGACCAAAAATAAATATCCTCCAGTAAGGTCCTGATTATAGACAGCTATCAAATGTTTGTTGGAGCTTCAAACAAAAGGAGGTAGAGAACACCATCCACCCCCTCGTAGCAGCTCCTTGCTACAGCAAGAGGGTGAATGGTGTTCTCTATCTCCTTTTGTTTGAAGCTCTGACAAACATTTGATAGCTGTCTATAATCGGGACCTTACTGGAGGATATTTGTGATTAGTTTTCAGGCATCAGTTTGTGGGGGGCCTAGTTGCCTGCCCTCTGTTGCACTGGTTTCAACGGCTTTTGGATGATTCTGCTTCAACAGTGTTTGCCATTCACTACAGCAGTTCTTATGAATTATTTAATGCCTGATTCATCTTGAGAGGTGTCATATCAAGTCCCACTACCCCTGACAAAGACTCCCACCAGCCGAAACACGGCCTATGTAGGGAGAGACCTCTGGACAACCTAATAAAATCCTTTGCAATCCATTCCACAGTGTGGTTCATTGCCCTTCTCCTTTATATTCTATTTTGTGATCTGCAGGTGTGGTTGCTTTTTTTGGGGCATGAGATAGTACTCCATTTATTTCACAATAAAAACAAAAACTCCTTAGAAACATCCCTCTACAGTATTTCCAATCATCAAAAAATACAAAAATGGCTAAATATTCCTACTTACATCAACCCACTTCATACCCTAATATAAAAAGTGAGAAAAGATCTCAGGATGGCTATAATCCATTTATTTATTTTTATTTATAATCCATTTTCTCCATTTATTTCACCATCACCAAAAAAGATCACCTCATGCCGATTTTGGACCTCAAAGCACGCAATGCTTGTCTGTAGTTGCCTCGCTTTCAGATAGCGATACTCCTGGTCCGTTATCCAGGCAGTCAGGAAAGAGGCGCTTTTATCTGCCCTGGATGTGGCTGAAGCATACTTTCATATTCCCATTCGGGAGAATCAACAGAGGTTTCTGTGTTTTGCTATCCTGGGTAGGCATTTCAAATTTTGTGCCCTGTCCCTTTGGTCTGGCAGTGGCCCCTAGAACCTTTCCAAGATCATGGTTGTGGTGGCTGTGGCTCTCCATCATGAGCAGATTCAGGTGCATCCTTATCTGGACAACTGGCTTATGAGGGAAAAGTTACAGGATGATGGTTGCCTGTTGCTTCGCGACAATCTTGAGTATTAGTTTCTGGAGAGCCTGGACTGGGTGGTGAATTGCGCCAAGCTCTATAATTCATTCCTGGAGGATGTAGTAAAACCTGTTAGCTGGGTTTAAAAAAAAGTTTGGACAAGTTGCTGGATGAAAGATCCATAAATCATTATTAAAGAGGACCCGGGAAATCCACTGTTTACCCCAGGACAAGCATTGTGGAACCTGTGTACCTTTTTGGGAACCTGCCAGATACTTTTGGGTTGGATTGGCCACTGTTGAAAAAAGGATACTGGGCTTGATGGACCTTGGTCTGACCCAGTATGGCATTTCTTATGTAAGTCATCTGATACGTTTGCGGTTCTTGGAGTACCTTGTGGTGCAGTTCAACACCCGCTTGGGTGGGCTATTTCTGACCAGCAAGAGGCAGACCAAGCTCTTGGCTCAGCTGGCAGCCTTCTAGAACTATTTGGCCCACAGAGTCTGAGATTATCTTCTTTTTCTGGATTCGATGGCTGCCACGATTGATCTGGTTCCTTGGGTGAGAGCCCACATGCATTTGCTCTGGAGGGCTTTGCTAGTGCACTGATCCCCTCTATCACAGGATTACAATATCCGCCTGTCTTTACTTCCCTCAGTAACCAGCAGCCTACTTTGGTGGTCCCATCCCTCCAGCATGTTGAAGGGCATGCCTCTAAAGAACCCGCATTGGTTGGTGGTAACATCTGATGCCAGTCTCTCTGGTTGGGGAGCTAACTGCCTGGGGCAGATGACGAAGGGTTGATGGGCCATCCGAGAGATGCCTGGCCGATGATTCGGCCAGAGGCATGATCCATTCAGCTGGTCTTGCTGTGATTTTGGTAACTGGTTAAGGGACAGGCGGTCTTTCTTGGACAGTGCCATAGTCAGTGGCATATGTTAACCTGAAAAGGGGCACCAAAAGTGCCATGATGGCTCATGAGATGATGTGGTTCTTCCTGTAGATGGAGTGTCATCTCTTGGCATTCTTGGCAGAGCATAACGCCCATATTGACAGTGTAGAAGGTGGACTTTGCAATTGACACACCCTTGAACTCGGGGAGATAGTAGATCATTGAGACTGTTCGGGCCTGGGCTTGATGGCGATGCAAGAAAATGCCAAAATGCACTTCTTTTACAGTTGATAGAGAGAGGTCAGCTCCATGGGCATGGATGCCCTGGTGCAGCCTTGGCCACAGGAGTCCTTCCTCTGTCTTTCCACCATGGCCCCTCTGATTGGTTGGGTTCTGCAGAGGATAGAGAATCATCCAGGCTTGGTGATCCTGGTGGCTCTGGACTGGCTCTAAAAGCGCTGGTATGCAGATTGAGTGATGCTTCTATCGGGGCATCCCTTGGCCTTTCCTCAGGGAAAGGGTCTACTGTGGCAGGGGCCAGTTGCGCTTGCCAATCCAGGTTCATTCTTGTCTTTGGTTTGGCCCTTGAAAGATGCCATCTGAAGCAAAAGAGAGATTCTTTGGCCATGATTTTCACTCTTGAGGACAAGATGCAGATCGATCTGCTTGGCCTATGTCTGTGTTTGGTGCCTCTTTGAGGCATAGTATAAGGACTGTGGACTTGCTTTGCCTTTTGACATTTCTTCCAAGATGGCTTTGAAAAGAGGCTCTCATTAGCCTCCCTGAGGGTTCAGGTCATTGCTTTGGTGTGCATTTGGGGGCTGATAACAGGCCAGCAGTGGCCTCTCACCCCGATTTGTCTTGCTTCCTCAGAGAGGGGCAGCACTTGTGTCCCTGCATTTGACCCATTGTCTTGTCTTGGGACCTTGCCATAGTTCTTTAGGCCTAGATGGGTTCCCCCTTGGAACTGTTACAGAAGGCTATGTGAAGGATTTGTCCTTCAAGGCTGTCTTTTTGGTGTGTCTTGTTCAGCCCACAGCATCTTAGAGTTGTAGGCTCTGTCCTGTAGAGATCCTTATTTGATTTTCTCAGTAGAGGTGGTTATGTGTTGCCCTGTTCTGTCATTCTTGCCCAAGGTGGTGTCAGCTTTTCATGTTTACCAGATGATATGTCTCGCAGCCTTTTTACTGAATCAGTGTCAAGGTAGTGATAGGGACCTACAGAGGGCTGACCCAACCATTATATAAATTAGGCAGTTGCCTAAGGCTGCATCTTCTGGGGACAGCAAAGAACAGGGCATTCAAAGCAAAATGCCACATTTTGACATCCAGAGGGGTGGGAGGTGTTGTAAAGCTTAAGGTCTATCTAGGACGCCAACACCTTGAACCAACTTTGGGGCTGGCCTTGGAGCTACATCTTGTGGATGTCCACAAAGTGCTGCTCCAGTACTTGAAGATTACCAATTTCTTCTGCAAGTCAGAGAGGCTGTTTGTCTTGTTCATGGGGCCATGTAAGGGTGAGTTGGCCTCCAAGACCATCCTAGGGTACTGGATAAAGGAAGTGATAGCCTCCGCCTACGTTCTCAGGGGTAAATCTGTTCTTGTTGGCGTGCAGGCTCATTCCATCTGGGCACAGGCATTGTCCTGGGCAGAGGTAGGTTCGGTGTCCCTGGTACATATCTGCTGGGTGGCTATGTGCTTCTCCCTCTTGACTTTTGTCAAGCATTAGTGCTTGGATGTGCAGGCCAGGGCAGACACGACTTTTGGAGTGGAGATTCTCAAGGCAGCTGTCTTCTTCCCATCTAGTTATGTTGTAGCTTTAGTACTTTCCACTTGTCTGGACTAGTTTAGCAGGATGATCTGGAAGGTGAAATTTTACTTATCTGATAATTTCCTTTTCTGGAATCCTGCTAAACCAGTTCAGGATACACCCTAGGTGGGTCCTCTGCTGCCTTTACTCTCTGATTTCTCAGATTTCCTGTATGTAGTTTGGGTTGTTTGCCCTTCATTTGGTCATGTTGATTCTCCCAGGATTATCCTCCTCAGGATCTTTTATTGATTGATAATTCTGTTTGGCTGTAATTAGCCTGGCTATACTTTAGGGCTTGCTCTCTAAAATATTGGAGAGTGCCCCTAACTACACCAGTCCTAATATCAGTGATGATGTCACTGAAAGCTTCTAGCTTTTCTCCATCTCCATTATCTGCTGGCAGGGGGACACTACCCACTAGTCTGGACTGGTTTAGCAGGATTCCAGGAAAGAGAATTATCGGGTAAGTAGAATTTCACATTATGGGATCTGCAACAGGAGCCAGACTGATAACCAAACAAGAATTGCCTAGAGCTGAATCCTTTTGTGGTAAGCTAGTTTAGTGACTTTTGCTGGAGTCTGAATTTTTTATATAAGGTCCTCTGAGGAATGCACTTTTTATCTCTCAGCTGAAGAGAAAAGCTACATCCATTCCTGCAGATGTGCTGGCAGAATCTCCAATCCCTTTGGGAGATACTGTTTATAAAAGGTGCAGTCACTTCCTTTCTCCTTCCTCACAGGCATGTGCATTAGACTTAGTCCTGCTTGATTCAGATTCGCAGTCGCAACCCTCGGACTCTGATGCCACCCAGTCCTCAGATTCAGAGGGAGAGAGCCATGAGCAGGTAAAATGTGTGACTGTAGTATTGATATTGGGGTTATCATTAAACATATTGCATTAGCCACAAATGTTTCTTATTTTAAAAGAGATCAGATCAGGAGGCACTCTTTATTCCTTAGACTTACAGTATGCATTTTTTTGTTGGCATGAGCAGCACAAACCAATACTGGGTTTTTCACACTTGGTCTATAGCTAGTGTATATAATTGTATTCTGTTTAAGGGTACAATATTCATGCATTTTTCTTTTTCAGTCCCACTCGTTTTCTCTGGATTCACACAAGTCAGGCTACAACTGAGAAATGCACTCAAACCCATCCAACTGGGTGGAAATATATTTAGAAAACATAAGTGCCTGTCAAACGTTTTTAGGAGACAGAAGATTTTTCCTTATTTTTTTTTCTTGTTTTTCTGTCAATTTTTCTTATTTTGGTCTCTTTTTATTGTTTTAGAGGGGTTTTTGTTCTTGCTTCTTCTTTTTTTTTTTTTTTTTGGATTTTAAGGCACCAGGTGCTAAATTTTAGGTACCCAATTAATCTGGGATTTTTCCAGCCCTGCATCCAGCCATCCATCATTTTTGAGAATCAAATCGAATATATTGTATATCACTATCTGTGCAACATGTAATTACACATCCCACAAATAATTGTGTGTGTTGTCAGCTAGCAGATTGATAAATACATCCCATGCTTCATAATTTCCTTTCAATGCCTAAGAATCTTCTAACCAGGCAGAAAGATGCTCCCATTGTATAAGACTGGGCATATGCTATAATCATCATGGAAATTATGAAGGTTTCTCTTGAGTCTAACTAAAATTTATTTCTTCACTATCAATAATGCTAGAGATAAAAAAAAAATGTGACAACCTTTTGATGTTATTGTTAATTGGTGAAGTCTCAACTCCCTCCTCCACTTCCACCAATAGGGGATATTCCTCTAAATGGATGAATGGAACATCTGTTTTGGGTTTTTTTATGCGATTCAGAACCATACTCTTTCCCCCACCACCAAAAAAATCATTCTAGTTTGGTGCACAGTAAAAAGACCTGCACAAAGGAGTCTTGTTCAGTGCCACACTTAAACACACATCAGAATTGGACATTCCCATTATGTAGCTTTCCACTTCATATCACTTAAGCATTTGTTGGTACAGCGTGCTCACGCCTCATTAGGAAAAGAGCTTCACACATGTCATCTGTCCATGCTTTTGGAAATCAGTCAAATAAATCTAGGTTCAGTTTACTAATACACATTGTATACCATGCCCTAGAGTTAGATTTTCTGCATCTGATATATCTACCTGTAACACTTCTAAAGAGATCTTCGTGGATTGTGTTTTCTATGCACCCTCTTTGATTTTGTTTCCATGTAGTAAGTTTTGTAAATAGTTATTTATTTATTTACATTCTCTTATATACCGCGCTATTCTGCATCAGTGCGGTTTACATTGAACAAACTGAAATTACATTGAACAGGACATTATAACTTGGAGATAACTTGGAGTTACCCCTGTTATCCAAGTTTTTTGTTCCCTGTTATCTGTAAACTCATACATGTTATTTGTACTGAGCATTTTGTTCCATGTAAACCGCGCTGATGCTGAATAGTGCGGTATATAAGAGAATGTAAATAAATAAATAAATAAAATAAATAATAACAGATTACAGGTTTTATGTATATTCCAATTTAAGAACTTACTAGGCCTCATGCTTCTATTAATGTTCTGTGCTTTCCAGATCGGAAAATTCTCAATGAAATTAAACATTTAATAAAACCTTCCATTTAAGGCATGATGTTCTGTAAGGAAATTAGAAACTTAGAAACATGATGGCAGAAAAAGACCATATGGCCTATCTAGTCTGCTCTTCCATATCAACTAATATAGTTCCTTTTTTCCCTTTAGAGAGCTTCTGTGTTTGTTCTATGCTTTCTTGAATTCAGATACTATCCTCGTCTCTACTACCTCCACTTTGAGACTATTCTAAGCATCTGTCACTCTTTCCTTAAAAAATATTTCTGCATAATACTCCTGTGTCTATCCCCTTTCACCCTCATCCTATGTCCCCTCATTGCAGAGCTTACTTTCAGTTGAAAGAGGCTTGCCTCCTGTGCATTTATGCCATGGAGGTATTTAAACATCTCTATCATATCTCCTCTATCCCACCTTTCCTCTAACATATACATATTAAGATCTTTAAGTCTGTTCCCATAAGGTTTATAATGAAGACCATTGATCATTTTAGTAGCCACCCTCTGCACCGACTCCAGCCTGATTATATCCTTTTGAAGGTGTGGTCTCCAAAATTGCATGCAGTACTCCAAATGAGGTCGCACCGGAGATCTATACAGAGGCACTATCACCTCCTTTTTCATTCTGGCCATTCCTTGCCCTATGCACTCAACCATCCTTCTGGCTTTCACAGTTGCCTTTTCTTCCTGTTTGGCCACCTTAAGATTATCAGAAACAATCACACCCAGGTCCTGTTCTTCTGTCATGGACAGAAGTATTTTGTCCCTTACACTGTACTGCTCCCTTGGATTTTTGCAGCCCAAATGCATGGCCCTGAATTTCTTAGCATTAAAACTCAGCTGCCAGACCGGTGACGTCATGGAACTAATGGCAGCAGCCTAGCCAAGCTCTGTCCGATTCCCATAAAAATCAGCGAAAATAAGCTAAAACCCGGGTAGCAAGGTGGATGGAAAACAGACTCCTGAGGTTGCCATGTTGGCCCGGAAAAAGTTATAGGGTTTCCAGTTGGCGTATGTGCGAAGGGAGGTGGTGGCGATGAAGAGCTCCGGTGATGCGGAGGAGAGCAGAGATATAGAGCCCTGAGAACGAGGAGAGGCTGAAGCAGATAGAAGGTGCAGAGTTAAAAGAATGGCTACAAGATTTCAGAAGGGAGATACAGGAGAACTTAAAAGCTATGAGGAGAGATCTGAAAGAGACCTTGTGCACGATTGAGCAGCCTGGGACAGCGTGTTGAAGAGATTGAAGAGCACGTGGGCAATCAGGCTGGGGAGATACAGGAAATGATGGCTGAACAGTACAAATTAAAGGCGGTGCAGGAAGAAATGCAAGATAAGATAGAAGAAATGGAGGACAGCGAGGCGGAACAATCTGAGAATAAGAGGGATTCTAGAAACGGACAGTTATAAAGACTGTATGCAAGTGGTAAAACGTTGGTGCACACATATTTTGAGACTGGAGGGGGGAGAAGAAGAATGGATGGACATCATAGGAGTGGAGAGAGTGCACCGAAGTCTGGGGCCGTGGAGGGAGAAGCAGATACGGGACATTATTGTGTGCATGAGCTGCTTCCCAGTAAAAGAAAAGGTCCTGAACGTGGCCAGGAAATATGGCCGCATACATGGGAGTCATGTGAGGTAGAAATCTTCAGTGATCTATCCAGAGGAACGCTGGAGAGGAGGAGAGGACTGAAAGAAGTGATGGCATATCTGAAGAGCAAAGGATTGAGGTACAGGTGGATATTCCCTTTTGGCCTATTGATTACAGTGAATGGGGCCTCTCGGAAGGTGAAAGTGGCAGAAGATGCGTGGGCGGTGTTGCAGGAGATGGGGTGTGAACATCTGCCATCGACAAAAGAGAGAGAGTGGGAGCTTCAAAATAAAGAGACTAGAAGAAGGACGCAAGTCATATCGCAGTGGCAGAGAGTGTCGGAGAAGGGAAAGAGATTAAAGAGACTTTTGCAAGAGCAGAAGAGATTGCCGATGGAAACGGATACCTAAAAACTCCAGGACAAGGAGGAGGAGGTGGAAGGAGCTCCATAAGAGCGGACCATAAGGTCGACTGGACACTGGACTTACAGGGCCAACATGGGTAGAGATAATATGGTGGGGGGAAGGGGAGGGGGAGGGAGGAAAGAGGGGGGAGGTGGATAATGAGGGTGGAAATATGGTAAAAGGGGGAAGGGAGTAGGAGTGAAGGGGTGGAAGAAGGGGTGGGAGAGGGGTAAAAGTGGATCATTTATGGATGATGTAGGGTGGGGAAGGGGACTCTAGGGGTATTATAAGGGAGGGGGCAACGGATTTGGAAGAGGGGAGATACGGGGAAGTAAGAAGAGAAAAGGGGGAACGAAGAAGAAAGAGGGGGGACATCTGTGGGGACCGGGGGGTCTGGGCATTTTGGTGTATAGAGATGAGAGCGGGGTGGGTAATGGGATAGGACATGACACACACGGAAGGAGAGGAGGGGGAAGGTAATGGGGATAATGGAGGAGGGGGATATACTGGAGGGGTCGTAGAGGGGAAGGGGAGGGAGGGAGGGAGTGGGGAGGAGGGGTAGGAAGAGAGGACACAACCAGGGAAGGGGGGGAGAGGAGGAAGAGGGGGGACGACAAAGGGAAATGGTGCGGATTGGATCAATAAATGTTAAAGGGTTGAATTCGCCGAATAAACAGAGGCAATTATTCAGAGAGATTTAGAAGAATCAGTGGGAAGTGGTGTTAATACAAGAAACATATTTGAGGAGGGGGCATAGGGAGGTTAAGAAATGGGAGGTTTCCAGACCAATTTTTCTCTTTTAATAAGGAAGGGGCAAAGAAGGGGGGAGTTGCCATTTTGGTAAAGGAGGGAAGTGGGATTCAGGTGCGAGAGAGCTTTCGGGATTCAGAAGGGAGGATGGTAGATATTAAAGGGAAAATGGGAAATGATGATATCACCATAGTGTTGATATATGGGCCAAATGGAACCCAAGTGCCATTTTAGAGGGGCTTACGAAACATTTTGGAGAAGGAAACACAAGGGAAACTACTCATGGGGGGGGGTGGACTTTAATGTAGTTTTACAACCTGGGTTGGATAGGCACCCGCGAGGATCAGATGGGGGGGGGGGGGTGGGGGTAGAAATAGGAGAGAGTTAAAACTACTGATGAGGCAGTATAATTTGATGGATGTATGGAGGGACAGGAACCCCAAGAGGAGGGAATACACATTTTTCTCAGCGCCACCACAGTAGTTGGAGTAGGATTGATATGATATTGGTGGACAGGGAATGGATGGTAGAGGTTAAAGAGGGAGGTATAGGGCCAATTGCATGGTCAGATCATGGGGCGGTGATGGTAGAGTTTAGGGGGAAAAGGCAAGAAGGAATTAAATTCTGGAGGCTAAACAAGAGTTTGCTTAAGCGAAAGGAGGTGATTGCGGACATTAAAGGGTCGATAAAGGAGTACCTAGCATTTAATGATAATAGGGAGGTGAGAAATGTAGTTGTATGGGAGGGTTTGAAGGCTTATATTAGGGGGAGGTTTATTATTTGGGGAGCGAAATTGAAAAAGGCTCAATTCCAGAAGGAGGAGGAGCTGGGCAGAGCGTTGAAAGAAGCAGAACGGGTGTATCAGAGGACGGGAGCAGAGAGGGATAAGAATGAGGTTGAGAGGGTGAGGGGGGAGTTACATGCTTTGCAGGTAGACCAAGTGGCCTTTGAAATGAGACAGGTAAAACAGATGTATTATGAGTTTGGCAACAAATTGGGTAGACTGCTGGCTAGAAGGTTGAGGCAGAGGAAGGTGGCCTCAATGATATATCAAATTAAAGGGAAAAATGGGGAGGTCTGTAGAGAAGAAAAAGCGGTTAGAGAGCGATTCGAGCAGTTCTATCGGGAACTGTATGAGGAAGGGATAGGGGTAGACCAAATACAAGGATATCTGGATGAGATGCAGTTGCCTAAGCTAACGGAGAAAGCCCAAGGGTTATTAGAGGAGGGAATTTTGGGGGAGGAAGTGGGGAGAGCGGTAAAAGGGATGGTAAGGCGCCAGGGTTGGACGGGCTGCCAGGGAGTTTCTATAAAATTTTCCTAGAGAATATATGGGATATATTGGGAAGGGTGTTTAATGGAATATTAGAGGAGGGGGGAGAATTGACACAGGAAATGTTTACAGCGGGAATTACCATTTTGCCAAAACAGGGAAAGGACCCATTCAATTGTGGCTCATATTGCCCCATTTCATTGATTAATGTAGATGTAACAATATTGGCGAAGGTGCTGGCGGGGAGGTTGGCGCCGTGGTTGCCGGGTCTGATAAAGGAAGACCAGATTGGGTTCATTATGGGGAGACAGGCAGCTGATAATATAAAGAGGGCATTAGGGGTAGTATGGGAGGCGGGGCAAGGGAAGAAGGAATTTATATTAATGTCAATAGATGCCGAGAAGGCATTTGATAGGGTTCATTGGGAATTCTTAATGGGGTATTGAAGAAAAAGGGATGTGGCCCAAATTATGAGCAATGGGTGAGGGGATTATATGCAGGTCCTAGGGCACAAGTGAAAGTTAATGGGAGTTATTCAGGGGATTTTGAACTGGGGAGAGGAACCAGGCAGGGTTGCCCCATGTCACCGTTGTTATTTGCAATGGTGGTTGAGCCACTGGCGCAGAGGATTAGGGAGAACGATAGGATCCTGGGATTGGAAAAAGAGGGGTTACGCATAAAATTTCATTATATACGGATGATATCTTATTATATATACGGCAACCGCATAAGAACATAACATAAGATATGCCATACTGGGTCAGACCAAGGTCCATCAAGCCCAGTATTCTGTTTCCAACAGTGGCCAATCTAGGTCATACGTACCTAGCAGTTTCCCCAAGGGACACAGGTTCCACAATGCTTGTATTGGTTCAAGCATGGATATCCTGGGTCCCTTCTTAATAATGGTTTATGGACCTTTCCTCCAGGAACTTGTCCAAACCTTTTTTAAACCCAGCTACACTAACAGCCTTTACTACATCCTCCGGTAACAAATTCCAGAGTTTGATTACACGTTGAGTGAAAAAATATTTTCTTTTATTAGTCTTAAATAGTTTACCCTGTAGCTTCATTGCATGTCCCCTAGTCTTTCTATATTCTGATAAGGTAAACAATCGATCTACGTTTACCCGTTCCACTCCGTTCATTAATTTATAGACTTCTATCATATCTCCCCTCAGCCGTCTCTTTTCCAGGTTAAAGAGCCCCAACCTTTTTAGCCTTTCTTCATAGGAGTAGCCTTCCATCCCCTTTACCATTTTGGTGGCTCTTCTCTGAACCTTTTCTAAAATTGCTATATCCTTTTTAAGATACGGCGACCAGAATTGCACACAATATTCAAGGTGCGGTCTCACCATGGAACGATATAGAGGCATTATAATATCTTTTGTTTTATTTTCCATTCCTTTCCTTATCATACCTAGCATTCTATTTGCTCTCTTGGCCGCCGCTGCACACTGGGCCGAGGGTTTTAACATGGTATCCACAAGGACGCCTAAATCTTTTTCTTGGGTGGTGGTTCCTAATGTGGAACCTTGCATCGTGTAACCATAGTTTGGGTTGTTCTTCCCTAGGTGCATAACCTTGCACTTCTCCACATTAAATTTCATCTGCCATTTTGATGCCCAGTCTTCCAATTTATCAAGATCCTCTTGCAATTTTCCACAATCCTCCTGGGTTTTAACAACTTTAAATAGTTTTGTGTCATCAGCAAATTTGATAACCTCACTCGTTATTCCACTTTCCAGGTCATTTATGAATATGTCAAAAAGCAGCGGACCCAGCACAGATCCCTGGGGTACACCACTATTCACCTTTCTCCATTGGGAAAATTGGCCATTTAGCCCTACCCTCTGCTTTCTATCTTTTAACCAGTTCCTGATCCACAGTAGTACACTGCCTCCTATCCCATGACTCTTTAGTTTTGCCAAAAGTCTCTCATGAGGGACCTTGTCAAAGGCTTTCTGAAAGTTCAGATACACAATATCAACCGACTCACCTTTGTCCACCTGTTTATTCACTCCTTCAAAAAAACATAACAGATTAGTAAGACAAGATCTTCCTTGTCTAAAGCCATGTTGGCTGTCTCCCATTAGGTCATGACTATCTATATGCTGAGTAATTTTATTCTTTATGATGGTTTCTACCATTTTTCCCGGTACTGATGTCAGGCTCACCGGTCTGTAGTTTCCCGGATCACCCCTCGAACCCTTTTTAAAAATTGGTGTTACATTGGCGATCCTCCAATCCTCAGGTATTAGAGATGATTTTAATGATAGTTCACAGATTACTGATAGCAGGTCTGCAATCTCAAATTTCAGTTCTTTCAACACCCTTGGATGTATACCATCCGGCCCAGGTGATTTGCTACTCTTCAGTTTATCTAATAGTTGTAGGACATCTTCCCGATGTATCGATATTTCCTTCAATTCTTCCACACCTTTAAATACCACTTCAGTCGTGGGTAACATCCCTACATCTTCCTCAGTAAAGACCGAAGCAAAGAATTCATTCAGTCTCTCCGCTATCGCCTTGTCGCCTCTTAGTGCTCCTTTAACCCCTTTATCATCTAATGGACCAACTGACTCTCTCACGGGTTTTTTGCTACGAATGTACTTGAAAAGGTCTTTATTTCGCGTTTTTGCTTCCGCAGCAAGCTTCTTCTCAAATTCTCTCTTTGCCTGCCTTATCAATGCCTTGCATTTGACTTGCCAGTGCTTGTGCTGTTTCCAGGTTTCATCATTTGGCTCTTTTTTCCATTTCTTGAAAGATGCTTTTTTGGCAACAACAGCCTCTCTGACCTCAGCTTTAAACCATGCTGGCAATTTTTTGGACTTCCTTCCACTTTTCTTAAAGCGTGGAATACAGCTGGTCTGGGCTTCCAAGATAGTATTTTTCAACAACACCCAAGCTTGATGTACGTCTTTAACCTTTGCAACTGCTCCTTTTAGTTTTTTCTTAACTGTTTTCCTCATTCTATCATAGTCTCCCTTTCGAAAGTTAAAGGGTAGTACTGTGGATTTCCTTACTATCCCTCCTCCACTAATTAAATCAAAGGCGATCATGCTATGATCACTATTGCCAAGTGGCCCCAACACCCTTATCTCTTGCACTACATCTGGTGTTCCACTAAGGACTAGGTCTAATATTGCTTCCCCTCTGGTCGGTTCATGAACCAGCTGCTCCAAGAAGCAGTCATTTATTTCATCTAGGAACTTTATCTCCCTAGCATGTCCTGTTGTGACACTGACCCAGTCGATGCCGGGGTAATTGAAATCACCCATTATTATTACTGCACTGTAACTTTTGCTAGCTTCCTTGATTTCTTTGAGCATTTCATCATCCATTTGTTCATTCTGGCCAGGCGGACGATAGTACACCCCCACTGCCATCGCCTTCCCCTTTTTACATGGAATTTCAATCCATAGAGATTCTACAGCAAATTTTGTTTCTTGCAAAACTTTAATCCTTTCTGACTCAATGCCCTCTCTAACATAGAGCGCAACCCCTCCACCAATTTGATCAGCTCTATCATTTCGATATAGTTTGTACCCAGGTATCACAGTGTCCCACTGGTTGTCCTCCTTCCACCATGTCTCTGATATTCCAATCATATCTAACCTCTCGTTTAGTGCTATATATTCTAACTCTCCCATCTTGTTTTGTAGACTTCTAGCATTTGCATACAAGCATTTTAGAGACTGTATTTTATTCATATTAATTTGGCTATTGGTAGACATGGGTAATTTGGGATCTTTAAGTTCTGTCTGCTCCATACTCGAGGGCATTTGGGCTACTTTACTCTTTTTTGGAACCTCTCTGCTTTTTGTAGTATCCTTCAAGGATACATTCTTCCGAACCATGCGCTCTTGGGCGACTGTCGGCTTTCCCCTATTATCTAGTTTAAAAGCTGCTCTATCTCCTTTTTAAAGGTTAATGCCAGCAGCCTGGTTCCATCCCGGTTAAGGTGAAGCCCATCCCTTCGGAAGAGCCCCTCCTTTCCCCAGAATGTTCCCCAGTTCCTAACAAATCCGAACCCCTCATCTCTGCACCATTGTCTCATCCACGCATTGAGACTCCGGAGCTCTGCCTGCCTATTGGGTCCTGCGCGTGGAACGGGAAGCATTTCGGAGAACGCTACCCTGGAAGTTCTGGATTTCAACTTCCTACCTAAAAGCCTAAATTTAGCTTCCAGAACCTCCCTACCACATTTTCCTATGTCATTGGTACCAACATGTACCAAGACAGCAGACTCCTCCCCAGCACTATCTAAGACCTTATCTAGGTGGCGTGTGAGGTCCGCTACCTTCGCACCAGGCAGGCATGTTACCGCATAAGAACATAAGAACATAAGATCCTCACGTCCACCAGCCACCCAGCTATCTACATGCCTAATGATCGAATCACCAACTATAACTGCTGTCCTAACCCTTCCCGCATGGGCACTTGGCCCTGGAGAAACCTCCTCGGTGCGAGAGGGGTTTACATCACCTGGAGGACAGGTCCTAGTTACAGGATCACTTCCTGCCACACCAGGGTGATGCTCTCCTGTCACGTGACCTCTCTCCTCCATGGCAACAGGGATGCTGCCAGACTGGAGGTGGGACTTCAGGACTATATCCCTGTAGGTCTCGTCTATGTACCTCTCTGTCTGTCTTATGTTTTCCAAGTCTGCTACTCTAGCCTCTAGAGAACGGACTCGTTCCCTGAGAGCAGAGAGCTCCTTGCACCTAGTGCACACGTAAGACCTCTCACCAGCTGGGAGAAAATCATACATGTGACACTCAATGCAAAAGACTGGAAAGCCCACATCCCGCTGCTGGACTGCTGTCTGCATCTTAGTTTTAAGTTTGTGTTTAGATCTTTAAGTTCTATATGTACTAAAGGGTGCAATGGATATTTATACCACTAAAACTGTACCTAAGAAGGTTAATATACCTTGTTCACCTGAAGCTTAATTAATTTCAGGTCCTTGGTGTATGACTGATTTGGGTAATGAGCTTCACCTGAGAGCACCTCCTGTCTTTTAAGTTGTGCAAGTACCTATAAAGCTGTGATTTTCCCAGGGGAGGGTGGGTGTGGGGAGGGAGGGAGGGATATAACACTTATTAAAAAAGGGCTGCTACACAGTACCTTGTCCTGTGCTGCTGAGGAAAACTATATTCTGATTTGATTTAAATTATAGCTCTTTGCTGCTACTAGGCTCTAACCTATTATGAAATTTAAACTACAAGCTCTCTGCTGGATTCTAAATTTAACCAGAAAGCTCTCTTCTGTGTTTTAATTTGAAACTAAAAGTACTTTGCTGATGCTAGGCCCTGAGTGACTATGAAATTTAAACTACAGCTGTCTACTGGGTATGAAAGGTAACCAGAAAGTTCTCTTCTGTGTTTTTAAATTGAATCTTAAACTGTTGCTACTAGGCCCTGACTGATTTAACAAAAAAAATAGTGGGTTCACAGATTAATTAGCTTTAAAAGAAAAAAAAGTCCTTTCAGAAAAATTCCCAGAAGTATATACTCACAATTTCAGATTTCTCTCCAGAAGTAACAGCCCCCCTTTCCAGTCCTTCAAGACAGGGTCACAGAGCTCTGGTTGAGCTATTTATGCTTGTGCTGATGATGTAAGCAGTGACCTACTTCCTGGGTAATTAACAGTCCTTGCTTGGATAGAAGGAGTCTTTCAAAATGGCCTTTTGAACTGCCAGCTGGTGTTAACACCTATTGAAAAAGCTTCACAGGTTGCTTGCCCACTAGGTAGAAGGCCTCTTTGTAAAGGTCTCTAGAAGACTTTATATGCTGCTCAAGGAGAATTGACCTTGTTTTGCCTCTTGTGCTAAGCTATATTCTGATTTGATTTAAATTATAGCTCTTTGCTGCTACTAGGCTCTAACCTATTATGAAATTTAAACTACAAGCTCTCTGCTGGATTCTAAATTTAACCAGAAAGCTCTCTTCTGTGTTTTAATTTGAAACTAAAAGTACTTTGCTGATGCTAGGCCCTGAGTGACAATGAAATTTAAACTACAGCTGTCTACTGGGTATGAAAGGTAACCAGAAAGTTCTCTTCTGTGTTTTTAAATTGAATCTTAAACTGTTGCTACTAGGCCCTGACTGATTTAACAAAAAAAATAGTGGGTTCACAGATTAATTAGCTTTAAAAGAAAAAAAAGTCCTTTCAGAAAAATTCCCAGAAGTATATACTCACAATTTCAGATTTCTCTCCAGAAGTAACAGCCCCCCTTTCCCGTCCTTCAGTGATGCCGGAAATTATGGGGGAGCTAGACAGGTTTGGGGGGTATCAGGTTTTAAAATGAATCTCGACAAAACGGAGGTCTTAAATGTGTCAGTACCCAAGGCGGTGGAGGAGCAATTGAAAAGGGAATATCCAGTGAAGTGGGTAAAAAGATAGTTGGGGTATTTGGGAGTCCAGATTCCGGTGGGATATGATGAGATATATCAGGTTAATTATCCGAGAGTGATAAGGGAAATTAACAAGGATCTAGATGGGTGGATGAGACAGGAGGTGTCCTGGTTAGGACGGATAGCAGGGGTTAAAATGAATATTCTGCCGCGCCTGTTGTATCTGTTCCAGGCGCTGCCGGTGAGAGTGCCAGATGGGGCGATGAGGGCGGTGCAGAGGAAGGTCTTTCAATATATTTGGAAAAGGAAACCTCCGAGAATTGCAAGGGAGGTTATGTATGCACCAAAAGAAGAGGGGGGTTTAGGGGTACCCAACCTCAGGGATTACTTTAGGGCGGCCCATGTTAGACATGTAATGGATTGGAGGGGGGGGGGTAGGGGTTAAGCCGGGAGTGGCGTTGGAAAAAACATACGTCAAGGGTGAAAGATTAGAAGCGTGGCTATGGGTGCCAAAGAAGGACCAGAAGGAAATGGGGGTGGGCTCGCTGGCTATGAGACAGATAGTTGGGGTGTGGGATGGAGTGAGAGCGCAGGAGATCAAGGATAGGGGAGTGAGTTCTCATTGATGACTCCATGGAGGGGGTGGAAAGCTTTTAGGCCTGGATGGGAAGGGGGAATTTTTGATGAATGAAGGAGCAAAGGATTGGAATGTTTTTATCAACTGGTAGAGGGAGGGGGAGGTGCAGGGATTTGAGGAGGTAAGGGGAGAGTATGGTTTAGAGGAAAGGGACAGATATGCATACATGCAGGTGGGGCACTTTCTTAAGGGGATGAAGGGGAAAGAGGGAACGGTTGGGGAATTAACGGCAATGGAGGCCATTTGGTATGGGAAAAAGAATGCGAAGGGGTTGATCTTGGAGGTATATAAAGGGGTGGGGCAGGGGGAGAGAAAGAAATTTAGATACATGAGAGAATGGGAGGAGGATTTGGGAGAGATATTTATTTTATTTATTTAACATTTCTTATATACTGCCTTTCATGATATCAAGGCGGTTTACATTGAACAAACTGAAATTACATTGAACAGGGCATTATAACTTGGAGATAACTATTTACAGGGAACATGGGCAATGGAGGGTTAAGTGGCTTGCCCAAGACCACAAGGAGCACCTGTGGGACTAGAAACTCCAGTCCTTCCGGCTCAAGGTTGCTGTCCTCTCGTGGGATTTGAATCCCCAACCTTCCAGCCTGAGGTAACTTGCCCCAACCACTAGGCCACTCCTTGTCCTCCAAGGACTGGAAAAGGGTGTGGGATCAGGTAAAAAGAGCCCCATGGTCCAGCAGTATTACGGAAAATTGCTATAAGATAATGTTTCAATGGTATTATACTCCAGAGAGGTTACATTGGATATCCCCTGGGGTAGCGTCAACATGCTGGAGGGATTGTGGGGAGGTGGGTACATTCTGGCATATCTGGTGGGGCTGTGTAAAGATACACGAGTATTGGGTCGGATTCAGGAATGGATACAACAAAAAATAGGGGTGGAGGTAGAGCTGAAACTGGGTATATTTCTACTATCTTGGTGGGGTGGGGGTCAACAGAAGGGGAGCGGATGCTACTGGCATGCTTAAGTGCAGCCAGATGTGAACTGGCAGCTGCCTGGAAGCAGAGGGATGCTCCGTCCATGGTGAAGTTTGAAGGGTGACTGAGGCACATAGTACTGATGGAAAAATTAACAGCTGCTAGGCAGCAGAGGGTAGATAAATTTGAAGTGGATTGGGGAGAGTTGTGGAGTGTTTTTCAAAGAGGGGGAAGGGGGGAGGGAGGGGGGAATAGGGAATAGTGGGGGGAGGTATAGGAGGGAGGGGAAAGTCAGGGGTGTATTGTCGGAGAATGTGGGAAGCGGGGGGGGGGGGGGAATTAAAAGAAAATGTTGTGTTGTGGGTTGTAATGATCATTGAATCATGTTGAATGGTTAAATAAACATTTAAATACAAAAAAATCTCAGCTTCCAAATTTTTGACCATTCTTCAAGCTTAGATACATCCCTCCTTTTGTTATCTACTCCTTCCTGGGTGTGTACTCTATTGCAGATTTTGTCATCATCTGCAAAGAGGCAAACCTTACCTGATAGCCCCTCAGCAATATTACTAACAAAGATGTTAAAAAGAATTGGACAAAGGACAGATCCCTGAGGCACACCACTGGTAACATCCTTCTCCTCAGAGTGAGCTTCATTTACCTGTACACTTTCTGTCCTCCCACTCAACCAATTTCTAATCCAGTCACTTACTTTAGGGTTCGTCCCCAGGGCGCTTAATTTATTTATAATGTCATCTGTGCGGAACAGTGTCAAAGACTTTACTGAAATCTGAGTACACCATATCTAGGGCTCTCCCTTGCCACCCAGACTCACCTGATCTCCTTTTCGTTTCCTTAGCATTCCCCCTAGATGTATCCCTGTCTGCACCTACTGTGTTGTCTGTCTTGACTAGATTGTAAGCTCTGATAAGCAGGGACTGTCTCTTACAGGTCTGTGCAGCGCTGTGTATGTCTTGTAGCATTATACAAATGCTCAATAGTAGTAGTAGTAGAAATCGATCAGATTTGTCTAACAAGACCTACCTCTGGTAAACCTATGCTGCTTCTGATCCTGCAATCCAGAAACCTCACTAGCCTTTGTTTTAGCAGCGTTTCCATTAATTTACTTACCACGGAGGTCAGACTTACTAGCTTGCAGTTCTCAACCTCATCCTTATTTCCGCTTTTGTGTAAAGGGTTCATCTTTGCCTTTCTCCGGTTCTCTGGAACCATTAAAGATTGAAAAGGTCAGTCAGTGGAGCCACTAGAACGTTCCAAAGTTCCTTCAATATTCTTGAATGTATCCCATCCAGCCCCATTGCTTTATCTACTTTTAGTTTAGCTAGTTCCTCACAAGCAGTCTTCTGAAAATCATTCAAGATCTCCTTCACTTCTGGTCCTATTTGTGGGTGTTTCTTAAGATCCTGCTCCTAGCCCTTCATCTGTGAACACAAAACAAAAATATTTGTTAAGCAATTCTGCTTTATCCTCATCAGCTTCTACAGATTCGTCTCCCTCCCCTTGAGTCTGACAATACAACTTTTGCACTTAAGAACATAAGATATGCCATACTGGGTCAGAACAAGATCCATCAAGCCCAGTATTCTGTTTACAACAGTGGCAAATCTAGATCATAAGTACCTAGCAGTTTTCCCAAAAGACACAGGTTCCACAATGCTTGTATTGGATCAAGCAGTGATATCCTAGGTCTCTTTTAATAATGGTTTATGGACCTTGCCTCCAGAAATTTGTCCAAACCTTTTTTTAAACCCGGCTACACTAGCAGCTTTTACTACATCCTCCAGTAACAAATTCCAGAGTTTGATTATACGTTGAGTGAAAAAAAATATTTTCTCTTATTAATCTTAAATAGGTTAACCTGTAGCTTCATTGCATCTCCCCTAGTCTTTCTGTATTCTGATGATGTAAACAATTGATCTATGTTTACCCGTTCCATTCCGTTCATTAATTTATAGACCTCTATCATATCTTCCCTCAGCCGTCTTTTCCAGGTTGAAGAGCCCTAACCTTTTTAGCCTCTCTTCTTAAGTGTATCCTTCCATCCCCTTTACCATTTTGGTGGCTCTTCTCTGTACCTTTTCTAATAACGCTATATCCTTTTTAAGATACGGTGACCAGAATTGCACACAATATTCAAGGTGTGGTCGCATCATGGAATGACACAGAGGCATTATAATATCCTTTGTTTTATTTTCCATTCCTTTCCTTATGATACCTAGCATTCTATTTGCTCTCTTGGCCGCCGCTGCACACTGGACGGAGGGTTTTAACATGGTATCCACGATGACGGCTAAATCTTTTTCCTGGATGGTGGTTCCTAATGTGGAACCTTGCATCGTGGAACCATAGTTTGGGTTGTTCTTTCCAAGGTGCATAACTTTGCACTTGTCCACATTAAATTTTGTCTGCCATTTTGATGCCCAGTCTTCCAATTTATCAAGATCCTCTTGCAAGTTTCCATAATCCTCATGGATTTTAACAACTTTAAATAGTTTTGTGTCATCTGCAAATCTGATAACCTCACTCGTTATTCCCATTTCCAGGTCATTTATGAATATGTTAAAAAGCAGCGGACCCAGCACAGATCCCTGGGGTACTCCACTAGTCACCTTTCTCCATTGGGAAAATTGCCCATTTAGCCCTACTTCTACTTCCTCCTCTCACTAACATATCTGAAAAATACCTTGTCCCCCTCATTTTATTGCATTGGCTGTTTCTTCTCCTTTTTGTATATTTGCTTTCCTGACTACTTTCCTAGTCTAAGTTTTTCCAAATATTGATGCTTGTCTTCCTCTTTCTGTGATCTCTTGTATTTTATGAAGGCTACCCTCTTTTTCTTCACCTTTCTAGCTACTTCTTTTGAGAACCATAGTGGCCTCCTTTTCTTTTACAGTTATTTACCTTTCTAACAAAAAAGTTAATTGCCCTTAAAATATCCCTGTTCAGTTTTGCTCATTGCTTTTCTACATCCTCAAGCTGTTCCCATCCCGCTAATGACTCCTTGAGGTATTGTCCCATCTTGGCAAACTTAGTTTTCCTAAAGTCTAAGACCTTTACTTTTGAATGGACTTTAACAGCAGTAATCCTAATACTGAACCACACCACCTGATCACTGGATGCAATATGATCTCCCACTATAACATCAGAAACACTTTCCCCCATTGGTAAGCACCAAGTCCAGTATGGCCCCTTCACATGTGGATTCTGTTACCAGTTGCCGGAATAGTTCTCACTGTAGAGAATCCAGGATCTCCTTACTTCTAAATAACACCACAGCAGGGATGTGCCAATCAACATCTGGCATGTTGAAATCTCCTGTTAGTAGCTCTTCTCTTCTCATGGCAGTACTGTGTATGTATTCTATTAAATCTCTGTCCACTTCTTCCCAATTTATTTATTTATTTAATAGTGCTTATTGTCAAGCCCCAGCCCTCTGCCTAGGGCTCAGAGGGTTGGGGTTGCCATTATATGCTCCTTGTAGAAGGTGAGATAAAACCTTTTGCTCCCGCTATGCCTGCTGGGAGTGGTAGTTCTTTTGCCCTCTGATAAGGAAATAGTTGTGAGACCAGTGGTAAGGCAAAATGACAAGAATTTATTCCCCAACAAAAAGATTCAGTGCAGATTAAATCAGGATACTCTTCAGGTGTTTGCTCGAGGATATTTACAGAACTTAAACTGATTGAGCTTCACACTCTTTGCTCACAAAACGTGCAATGCATATCACGTGTAACAGATAGAAAACATAACAGCTTCTTCTCACAAAGAAAAATATCTTCTTTCCCTTTGCTCCCACTCAGCTCCCTCATACACCTTTAGCAAAGGGATTCTATATCATCTGCCAAACACAGTGTACAGTCCATAGGCACTTCTGCTGAGTCACTCTCATTAAAGTCCGGTTGCATCTCTTCAAACTCTGGAACTATGGAGTTTGGCTTTAAGCTGTTATTATACGGCTTAGGATAATTTCCCCCTAAGACCTCTGGTGCTTCCTTTGGGCACAGTTCTATATAGTAAGGATTGGAAATACCTGAGGTTGTGGAGATTCCTCTCTGGCTTTGTTCAGCTAGCGTTTTCCAGCTGTAGGGAAACGCTCTCTGATTCCCTGTTTGGAGTTCTTGTCTGGAGCACTGCTCTGGTTCCCAGTCCCAAACTGAGCTTTGCAAACTCCTGGGTTTAGTGCTAGGTTCCTACCTGTGAGCTCCTTGAAGCTTTTTATCTGGCAATGAGGTCTGAAGGTCTCTCTGCTCTCTCCCTTTAGGCAGGTTTCTGACAGCAGTCTGTCCCTTCTCTCCTTCTGCTCTCTGCTTCAATTCCAGAACTGCAGCTGGGTTTTCTCAAAGGTCTCCTCCCAGCTCTTCTCCAACCGTCTCTCCAACCACCTTTCCAGTCAATACTCTCACCAACACTCTTACCAGCTCTCTCAGCGAGACTCCAATCACCAACTCCTACCTTGCTTTCTCCTAGCCAGGGTTTATATTCCTGTTCCCTGAGCCTTGGGTCTGCCTTCCTGAACAGGTGTGTGTAATTAGGTTCCAGGCTTGCAGTTACGTCAGAACTTGGGTGTGTCAGCCTAGCTCCTGTTTCCCTATGCTTGCCTCTCTTGCAAATGCTGAAACGTGTGTGCAGCCTGACTGTCAGTTTGTTTAAAGGTAAAATCATCCTTTTCTTCTACTTCCATATGTTCAGTATGGGCTTCTTCATCACATTATATACTGCTTTTCAAGAATCAAAGCGGTTTACAAAGAACTTGAAAATAAAGAAAAGTTACAAATTAACAGTTTAACAATTTACAAAAAACAGATGACAAATTACATTTAACATTTAAAGCAAAAACGTTTCTAACAAAAGTGCTGAGAAGTGAACTGAAGGAAATGTTAAATAGTTCTAAAAACTAATATATGAAAAGAAACAAACATTCTAAATTAAATAATTATAGTTATATTTAAGGAATTAAACCACCAAAGTAGTCCTTAAAAAGGAACGTTTTTAAAAGTGTTCTAAAGGACTTTGGATCATCAGAAGATCTAATTTGTTGAGGGAGCGAGTTCCATAAAAAAGGAGCAGAAAGAGAAAAAGTCCCCTTTGAAGTAGATGCACTGCAAGATTTGAATTCAGAAGGAATTTTCATCAAATTTTTAGATATGCATCTCTATATTCTGTTGTCTGGAGTGATTTGTTTAAGTTCTTTTAGGCAAGAAGACAATTCTGGATTAATTGATTTAAAAATTGTATCAATGACTTTGAATTTAATCCTGCTTTCAATAGGAAGCCAATGCAGATGTTTCAAGATTGGAGTAATGTGTTCTTTGATAGGGACTTGTAGGATAACTCTTGCTGCCATGTTTTGAACCAGCTGAAGCCTATTAATAATTTGTTTCAGGAGACCCATAAGTAAAGTGTTATAGAAATCCAGATGAGGAGATATAATTGCCTGAATTACCGTTCTAAAATCATATGCAGAGAGAAGTGGTCTTAAATGCTGAAACATCTTTAGTTTGGAATAAATAGCCTTTGTTACATTGCTCACATGCTTTGAAAAACTAAGCTGTTGATCAAGTATAACTCCCAAGTATCTGACTTACTTTTTAACTTGAATGTTTGCTTCCTTTAAATTGAGTAAATCTGGAGGTATAAAGAAGTTATCTTTTGTTATAAAGAGACATTCTTTTAATAAAATTGAAAAACAAATTATGTTCAGCCAACCAAGTGGTGATACTGCTGAAGCATTCATTTATTTTATCTAATTGTAATCAGTGTGGAAGAGATCTGTATATCATGCCAATGCAAATGGATTTCCTTTTCCCTCTTTCTAGTTTAACCCACCGTGCCCCCTCGCTCCTTTAAGCCCTGTAGTTCTATAGTTTTAATATTAGTTTTTACATATAGTGCCACTCCTCCTCTTCTCCCTACCCTGTCCTTCCTTAATAAAGTATAGCCCGGTATAATTACATCTCAGTCATGGCTGTCCGTGAACCATATCTCCATAACCACCACTGATTCCAAATCAGCCTCTTCCATTAAAGCTTCAGCATCTGGGATCTTATTTCCCATACTAAGTGCATTTCTGGACACTGTTTTCCAGATGTTGACCCTTTTACCCATTTCAGAGGTATTTAATGTTTTACTTAGTAACATAGTAAATGACAGCAGATAAAGATCAGTATGGTCCATCTAGTCTGCCCAGCAAGATGGCAAGAGTAGGTGCACCTGCCGCTCTGTGCAGGCCACCCCTCCCCATGTCTTTGTTTTAGGAGTGAACCCACCGCTCCGTGTAGGACACCCCTGTGTGTTGAGAAATTAGTTACGTTTATTTTGATTTTATCTTGTTGCTGTAAAGGGATCCACTGTGTTTGTCCCATGCCATTTTGAATTCTGTCACTGTATTTGCCCCCAACACTTCCATCGGGAGGGCATTCCAAACATCCACCACCCTTTCAGTGAAAGAGTATTTCCTGACATTGCCTTTCAATTTACCCCCCTGTAGCTTCATGTTATGCCCTCTAGTTTTACAGCTTTCCCGTCTTTGGAAGAGGTTTGTTTGTTCATTATTTCTCCTTAAGTATTTAAAGGTCTGAATCATATCTCCCCTGTCCCTCCTCTCCTCCAGCATGTGCATATTTAGGTCTTCAAGTCTCATAAGGCTTCTGACGCAGGCTCCAAATCATTTTGGTCGCCTTCCTCTGAACAGTTTCCAGTCTTTTAATATCCTTTGCAAGATATGGTCTCCAAAACTAAACATAGTGAGACCTCACCAGTGACTTATACAGTGGCATTAGTACCTCTTCTTTTCTGCTAGTAATTCCTCTTTCCAGTTCATACTGCTAGACCAGTCCAGACAAGCGGGTTATGTCCCCCTGCCAGCAGAAGTTGGAGACAGAGAAAAAACACTCCAGAGATGTGATTGGTTGGGCTCTGGGTGACATAGGAGTGCTCCTAGAGGACCTCGTCAGTATTTTCTCTGTCTCCAGCAGATGAAGGTGTTAAACAATTTTGTCTCTTGCCTGGATGCACTCAGAGCACACAAGAGGTTTTTCTCTGAGTTTCCCACGTCCCCTCTCTTATGGTTGTATTGTTTTTAAACTATAGTTAGTGACAATATAGCGGGGTCTGAGCTCCTTAGATCAGTGGAGCTCCCCATTATAAACAGCTCCTAGCCTCTGTCACAGAGCCTGTGTAGCTGGGGGTGGATCAATCTATCACATTTTTTGCTATCCAGTCACAGTTATAATTTTTACAGCATCTTTAAAGCATTTCCCTGCAAGCCTCTGTTTCTCTGCAGCACAGTGAGTACCTGCTTGGGTTCCCTCGCAGCAATTTTCTTACTTCCGTTTTTTTTTAACAGCACGGGGATCACCGGGTCTGTGTTTCTTCAATTTTTGGTAGCACTCCTCTCTCCCCCACCAATTTGGCCACGTTTTTGAGGTTTTTAGAGCTTAGGGAACCTTTATTCTGCAGTTTATCTCCAGGAACAAGCAGGAATGTAGTCTTCACATATGGGCTATCGTCGGTACCGACGGAGCCTGCGCGGGAACGCTCCCCAACGTCCAATAGAAACGCTTTTGGGAGCATCCCTCAGCACATGCGCGCTGCCTTCCCGCCTTTCCAACTGTCCCTCTTCAGTTCTTCGTTTTCCACGGAGCCGACAGGATCTATTCCCTGTCACCGCAGAAAATTCCGTCTTTAAATTTCTTTTCTTGTGGTCGCGTTTGCCTATCGCACAACGCCTACCGATACCGCCGGTTCTTTTCTTTTCATACAAAAAAAAACAAACCTTAGGCTTTAGACTGTTTCTTTTCAGAAACTTTTCTCTTTGGTGCTAGGCGCCATTTTGGGCACTAGGCCCCATATTCCTAAAACAGGAAAAGCCCACTAGTGTTTTTAAAAAATGTACTAAGTGTGGCTATACCATTTACATCACTGACACCCATGATTGGTGTCTGAAATGTTTAGGACCTGAACATTCTCCAACTGAATGTCTCTCCTGTATGGGGATGACTAAAAGAGGAAGACAGAACCGGGCTGCAAAGCTCGGTACCCTCTCTTCTTCAGATGCCAGATCTGGTATCGACATCATCAAGGGCCTCCTCTTCCTCCCATGGATCTCAGGTAACTAAACATAAAAGCCGGTCCTCAAAGGGTAGCTCTCCTGCTAAGCATCGAGAGGCCATTGGCGTTGCCCTTGAGGGAACCACACCGGCAAAACAGCCCCGGCGGGAGGCTTCGGCTTCCAAAGCATCGATGGGGCTTCAGGATATTCTCGAGGCCTCAACCTCGCAAGAACTACCTGTGCCATGCTCAGGGGTTCCGGCCGTCCTTACTGGTACCGACACCCAGGCATTGGCAGCGTCGATAGACCAGAGGTTCCTCGCTATCGAGTGCAGCATCGCATCTCTTCTTTTAGCTGCGGTACCGGTGGTCCCACGGGCACTGGTACCGACTTTGACGCCGGTGCCGGTGCCGGCACCGACGATACCGGTACCGGCCCCGGTGGGAACTCTTCCCATGCCATCTCTAGCTGGAATTGACAAAGCGGTACCGGGTCAGCTCGGTACCGACTTCGATCGGCACCGGGATCGTGCTTTGCAAGAGCATCGGGGTCAGGAATACTTCGATTCCTCCGATTCCGAAGACTCAACAATTCTGCTGGCACTAGAGGGTTTCTCCTAGAAGATCCCTCTTCTCCCCAACACAGAATGTCACCTCCAGAGGACATGTCATTTCAGGATTTCATCCGTGATATGGCCAAAGGTCTTTCAATCACAGTAGCTCCTGAAGAGGAACCCAGAGCAAAGGAATTGGAAATTCTCCAATATCCTAAAGCTCCTAAGGAGGCAGCCACTCTGCCTATCCATGAAATTCTGCATAGCTTGATGCTCAGAATGTGGGAGACACCTCTGACTACTTCTCCTCACTCTAGGAGACTTGATACTATGTATCGAGTTCCGCTATGTCCTGGATTTCAGAAAACTCAGCTGCCACACCATTTAATGGTAGTGGAATCAGCCATGCGTAGGATGAAAAGTACAAAGAGGCATGCATCCAATCCTCCAGGTCGTGAATGCAGGACTCTGGATGCTTTTGGGCGCAGAACTTTTCAGCTTCCATGCTTTCAGCTAGGATCAATTCATATATCCTATATATGGGAATGTTCCTCAAGGAAATCACAGAAGACTTGGAACTTATGAGCCCATTTCTCCCAGATGACAAGAGACAAGATTTTCTTGCTCTAGTTAAGCATGCTCAAGATGTCTCCAAGTTTGTTAATCTGCAGCCTTTGACTGCTTCGAATGCATCAGCAGAACCTCTGCTATTGCCATTGGCGCACGACGGATTGCCTGGCTACAGGCATCAGACTTGGAGACTTGGGTACAGGACAAGTTAGGCAACATTCCTTGCATGGGGATAATCTCTTTGGCAAGAACTGGCAGGAAAAGGCTAGCGAGTTAGATGCTGACAATTCTACCTTAGATAGATTGTCAAAGTCTACAGCCACTCCAGCCAAAAGGAAGCCTTATAAAAAAACCCTCTGTTAGCAAAAAGAGGAAGTTTTATCTTTCCTATACCCAGCAGAGTCAAACTCCAGGTCAGGTTGCCCAAAAGGGACAAACTAGACAGCAAAAGAAGCCAAAAGGCACGAGAGCCCAACCAGCTCTCCAGGTTCAACCCCCTCAAGGGCTTTGACTCCTTCCTAGAGAGCTTTGCCACCCTGCCTCTGAGGGGTCCCCAACCCCCAATATTCCGGGCAGGTTATGCCACTTTGTCAACAGATGGCATCAGATAACAGCAGAAGATTGGACTTTGTCCATTGTACAAGCTTCATTTTCGCAGCATGCCTCCTCCTACAATTCTAAAGCAATTCAATTCACAAACCTCTGCAGACAATCTGCTAGATCACGAGGTCTCCACACTTCTAGCCCAAGGGGCAATAGAGGAAGTACCCATTCTTCAACGGGGTACAGGGTTCTACTCCCCCCTATTTTCTTATTCCAAAGAAAACAGGAGGACACAGACCCCATTCTAGACCTCAGAGAATTGAACAAATATCTGTTTCGAGAGAAATTCAAAATGATTTCTCTAGGAACTCTTCTGCCATACCTTCAAAGCCAGGATTGGCTTTGCTCTCTAGACTTATTTATTTATTTAACAGCTCTTATATACCGCGCTATTTGACATCAGTGCGGTTTACATTAAAACAAAATACATTCAGATTTAGAGAACTTGTCCAAGTTACAGGTAACAGGGGAATAAAACAAGGATTAACTGGGGAATAGTATATAAATAATTAAATAAAAGCAATTACATCAGACTAGAGATCTTGAGTGGGTATAGAGACTTGTCATAAATAACATTTAACAGAGCAGGTATATACAGTGAAATATAAGGTGGAACGGTCTAATATCATTTAGCTATTATTGCTGAGTTGAGATGATGGGGTGAGAGGGGGGGAAATATTGATGTAAGAGAAGTGTTGTAAAAAAAGGTGGGTTTTTAAAGCTTTTCTAAATTGCGATATATCTTTTATCAATCTGATGTTTAAAGGAAGCTTATTCCAGCACTTTGGAGCAAAGGATGAAAATGATCTGTTAACCCTTTCAAGGCCTACTTTAAAATTTTAATCCACATTCTGCAGCAAGGTTAATTTTTGCATATTTCAGGAAAATTGTATCCGTCTTATTCAATATGTTCTAATAGTGATTTTCCTTCTGCTATGGTCATGTATTATATACCATTTGATAGGAATATTTAGTCAGAATTTTGGATCCCAAGAGTTTTGGGCTCGGCCTGGAAAGGGTTAATGGTAGTTTGAGTACATTTTATTAATTCATTTGGAATAACTAGAGTATTTTCAGTTGTAGATCTTCTTGATCTATTGTTTTGGGTATGAATGAGTAGATCAGAGATTGAAGGAGGTGAAATATTATGGAATGCTTTGAAGGTCATAAGAAGTGTTTTATAAGATAATCTACAAATTATTGGGAGCCAATGAAGCTCCATTAGAATGGGGGTTATGTGTTGTCTCCTTGTAATTCCGCATAGTGATCTAGCTGCTGCATTCATAGCAAGCTGTAATGGATTAAGCGTAGATTTAGGTAGGCCTTGCAGGATAATATTCGTATAGTCAAAATGTGGGGTGACTAGCGCTTGGAATGTTGTGCGGAAATCATCGGGGTCTAACATGGGTTTTATGTGTCGTAGAGTATTAATCTTGTGATAAATGGATTTTACTGTGGACTTTATATGCTCATTAAATTCAAGTCGCTGGTCGAGAATGACACCTAAGTATCGAATGGTGGATTTAATAGGTAAATCAGCGTCTCGTACTCTTAATGAAGGAGGTGAAGAGAAGTCATTGTTTCTTGTAACGATAAGGACTTCAGTTTTTTTTAAATGTATTCGAAGGTTCTGAGTGAGCAGCCAATCGGTTATTGAATTGAAACAGTTAATTAAAACTGTGTAATCAGTGCTAATCACATTAATAGGTGTGAATAACAGCACATCATCAGCATAGATAAGACAAGATATACCAAAGGTACGGGCAATATTACAGATTGGTTGCATATAGATGTTAAAAAGCAATGCTGATAGAGAGGAACCCTGTGGAACACCTTGTTTCTGTTGGAATGGATAAGATGTATTGTTATCAATTCGAACTTGTTGCCATCGGTCTTCTAGATAAGACTTGCACCAGTCCCATGCAATTCCTTGTATTCCCTTCTCATGGAGGCGGACTAGAAGTTGTTCATGATTAACTGAATCAAATGCTGCTGCTATATCTAGGAAGATCAATGCAACTCCGGTCTTGATATTATCTATAGCAATGATAAGGGAATTCATTAAAGAGGCAAGAAGGGTCTCAACTCCATGTGCTTCCCTAAAACCATGTTGGCTTGAGTCTAAAGGGGCTTCAGTATCTATATGTTGTTGGATCTGTCTCAAGGTTACCTTTTCTAGAATTTTAGCTAATAGGGGAATACTAGAAATTGGACGATAAGATTCCTCCTTCTTTGGGTCAAGTTTGCTATTTTTCAGCAATGGTCGAATTGATGTCTGCTTGAGGATTGCTGGGAAAACACCAGTGGTGAATGATTGTCTGCTATAGATGCTATGTATGAGCTAAGCTCTACTTTCAAAGCTCTGATCCAATGAGCTGGACATGGATCATTTGGAGCTGTGGTGGTATTAATAGTGGATAAAATGTCTTCAATGGTACTTGGAGAAGGAGATGTAAATTTGTTTAGTGGAAACTGAATGCTAGGAGGATGAGAGATTTCTTTTGACAATGATGTAACTTTGATTGCCTTTGATTGAATATAATTAGCATATAATTGAGGCTGTATTTGTTCTTGTTGAGGTATGAGAGGTTCTCTGGATAAGGATTTTACTAGTTGGAAGAGTTCACGTGGCTTGTTAAGAGAACGATTAAGTAGTGACGAATGGAATTCTTTTCTCTTTGCAAAGGTTAGTTCGCGATAGGATTTTAAATGAACTAGGTAAGTGTCTTGATTGGAAGGATTTATAGCACATCTCCATTTCCTCTCTAGTTTCCTCAGTTGAAGCAAAAAGGCTCGTAAATCAGGGGTGTACCATGGTGCATTCTGCTTTCTTGATGTCTTCTTGTTAAATGAAGATTGATTGGACTTAAAGGATGCATACACTCACATTCTCATCCATCCAGATCACAGGAAATTCTTACATTTCCTTTTCAGGGGAAAACATTTACAGTACAGGGTTCTTCCCTTTGGTCTGGCTTCAGCACCAAGGGTATTCACGAAATGCATGGCAGTAATAGCTGCATTTCTACGAACCCTGGGGATTTTCGTCTTCCATTACTTAGACGACTGGCTCATTCGAACCCCTACAGTTGCAGAGGCCAGCACTGCACTGTCCCATACAATGCGAATCCTCCAATACTTGGGATTGGTAATAAACTTCCCAAAATCTCAACTAGTTCCTTCCCAATGCCTAGAATTCATAGGAGCCTGTCTAGATATCAGACAGGCAAGGGCTTTCCTTCCACAAGCCCGGTGTCTTCACATAATGCAACTAGCTTCTCAAGCAGCAGGCAAATCCTCCCTCACTGCTCGAGAGCTACTGCAGTTACTGGGACATATGGCATCCACAGTTCATGTAGTCCCATATGCTCGCCTCCACATGCGAGCAGCTCAGTGGACCCTCTCCATACAGTGGACACAGGCCACGGGCCATTTGTCGGACAAAATAATAATCTCTCAACGACTAATTTTGTCCCGCCAATGGTGGCAATCACTAGAAAATCTGGCAGTGGGGTCTCCTTTCCATCAACCCCTCTTTCAGGCCACCCTAACACAGATGCATCACAGGTGGGTTGGGGAGCACACCTGAATCATCTCTTTACCCAAGGCACCTAGACTCCACATAAACCACCTGGAATTAAGAGCAATCTATTTAGCTCTTCGAGTCTTCCACGCCCAGCTAAGCTACAAGACAGTCCTAGTCGAGACAGACAATCAAGTAGCCATGTTCTATGTGAACAAGCAGGGCGGAACAGGCTCTCTGTCGTTATGCAACGAAGCTTTACGACTGTGGGCCCTCGCCAGAGAGCATCAAATTCACCTTTTAGTGGTATATCTTCCAGGCATTCAAAACCTTTGGGCAGACAAACTCAGTCGAGTACTGCTGCCTCACAAGTGGTCCCTCCAGGTGGCAAAGATATTTCATCTCTGGGGCACTCCAGACATAGACCTCTTTGCAAGTCCACTGAATGCCAAACTTCCCCGGTTCTGTTCCAGGATTCCGGCTCACAACTGTCAGGCAAGGGATGCCTTCCTCCTTCACTGGGGTCAGGACTTCCTTTATGCCTTCCCACCCATTCCCCTCATCCCCAAAACACTCTTCAAGCTTCAGAGAGACAGGGGTCACATGATTCTCATAGCACCACGATGGCCACGCCAAACGTGGTATTCCCTGCTTCTACATCTCTCTCAAGCGGCACCTCTGGAGTTAGGGCATGCTCCAGATCTCCTTTCCCAGGAGAACGGGACGCTATGGCACCCGAATCCCCAGTCCCTGCACCTCACGGCCTGGTTGCTGAAGGCTTAGACCTCCAAGATTTCAACCTGTCCCAACAGGTAAAAGATATCCTTCAGGCCTCTAGGAAACTTTCCACAAGAAGATCTTATGCCTTCAAGTGGAAACGTTTTACTTTATGGTGCTCCAAAAGGGATTAAGCCCCCTGGTCATACCCTTAGAATCGATACTATAGTATCTCCTTCACTTATCGAATTCTGGTCTAAAGACCAATTCGGTAAGAGTCCATCTTAGTGCAATTGCAGCTTCTTATAAGCCTCTGAATGGACAACCAATTTCCTCTCATCCACTCCTATCAAGATTTATGAGAGGCCTTTTATTAACTAAACCTCCCATCAAGCCACCACCGTTGGCATGGGATCTAAATCTAGTTCTTGGGCAGCTCATGAAGCCGCCTTTTGAACCTTTGGCCACTACAGCCCTTATGTTTTTGACCTGGAAGGTCATCTTCCTAATTGCAATCACCTCTGCCCTTCGCATTAGTGAACTGCAAGCTTTAGTGGCTGATCCTCCTTATACTAGGTTTCATCATGATAAGGTTGTTCTTCAAACTCACCCACACTTTATGCCAAAGATGGTTTTGCCTTTTTATTTAAATCAATCAATTTATCTTCCTGTATTTTTTTCAAGGCCTTCCTGTATTTTTTCCGAGGCTTCTAATGCAGAAAGAAACCTTCATACTTTGGATTGTAAAAGGGCCGTAGCCTTTACATACAAAGAACACAGAAACATAGAAAGTCCTCACAACTTTTTATAGCTTTTGACCCTAGCCATTTGGGACTTCCAGTCTCCAAAAGAACTTTATCTAAATGGATTGCCCAATGCATATTCTTTGCTTATGAGACTAAGCGTCTTCCTCTTCAGGACCATGTCACAGCTTATAATGTGAGAGCCATGGCAGCTTCTATGGCTAATCTCCACTCTGTGTCTATCGATGACATTTGTCGAGCAGCCACCTGGGCTTCGGTACACACCTTCACAGCCCACTACTGCCTGGATAAAGCCTCCCGTCAGGATGCCTTCTTTAGCCAAGCTGTCCTTCAAAATCTCTTTCAGACCTAATTCAACTCCTACCCACCAACCTTGGTGGAATGCCAGAGATCCATGGGAAGAAGGATGCCTACCTTTCTAGGGTGGCACCTTCCTGGGGCCATCTCCCTGGCATCTTCAGCTATGGAGTTCCCATATGTGAAGACTACATTCCTGCTTGTTCCTGGAGATAGCGTAGTTACTCACCTGTAACAGGTGATCTCCGGGAACAGCAGGAATGTAGTCTTCACAATCCACCCACCTCCCCTAGGAGTTGTCTCTCTATCTCTTTGTCTCTTTCCTCTCTCCCTCTATCCTTTCACTCAGCTACAAACTTAACTGAAGAGGGACAGTTGGAAAGGCGGGAAGGCAGCGCGCATGTGCTGAGGGATGCTCCCAAAAGTGTTCCTATTGGACGCTGGGGAGCATTCCCGCGCAGACTCTGTCGGTACCGACGATACCCATATGTAAAGACTAAATTCCTGCTGTTCCCGGAGATCACCTGTTACAGGTGAGTAACTACACTTTTGCTTCGATTCCATAGTCTTGCTATAAGATGGAATACAAGCAGTTACAGTCCTTTCTACTTGTTCTGTGGTTCTCTCTGATAGGAGAAACCCTCCTCTTACACTATATTCTTTCAGACTGCAGGCTGCTGTAAATGGAAGTCCCTGGTGTACTACCTTGGAAGCTCCTGCCTCTGGGTGACATGTGATTACAGGGATGTTCCTCTAGGTCCTCTATTTTCTCCTCTGGTCCAGCAATTCCCGAATGTTCTGTTACTTTACTCACCTCTACCCAGGTATAACTGCTTCCTCTCCTTTTGAGCAGAGGATGGACTTTCTATAGATAGTGGTTTGAAAACACCCATTCTCTTTAGTAATCTCAAGGTCAAAAAAATTATATTCTCTTGCTATCCATTGAATATACAAACTTAAAATAAAAATAAATTGTGATCTGAATTTAATTTGCTCATAAATATTTGTCATATCACCAGAAAACTCCCCAGTGTAACTTATAGAAATATCAAACATTTCTTGCCAAATTAACAAAATTACCATTGATTAATGCTTCTAATATTTTATCAAAAAAAGAGGAGGCCCATCTTGCCACGTCTCTTCAAACTGGAACACATACAAGCTGAGAGGCAGGTTACGTTTGTGCATTATTGAGTATGCCAGCAAGAAATAAATCCCAGTTCCATCCCCATTCTCTGCCTGTGCGAAATGTAAATATAAAAAGCATGCATTTTATGCCCATTTTCTGAAGGCCTAACCAATGGACAATTTAAAGCAGTGCTCTTTCAGTTTAGTCAATAGAAACACCACAACCTTAAAACCAGTATTTTTTATCCATTATTATTTGTTGCTGTTTAATGGAAAAAAAAAAGCATCAACGCAGTGAGGAGGTGAATGCTCATTTGGCTTATCCACCATATATGCCCATTTTCATCATTTGCTTCCAAAAAACTTATGGTATTCATCTGCTGTCATTTTCTGTACTATCTATCCAATCAACAGGAATTTATACCATGGAGGTATTTAAATGTCTATCGTGTTTTTTTTTTTTTACATTCTCTTATATACCGCGCTATTCTGCATCAGTGCGGTTTACATTGAACAAACTGAAATTACATTGAACAGGGCATTATAACTTGGAGATAACTATTTTACAGGGAACGTGGGCTATGGAGGGTTAAGTGGCTTGCCCAAGACCACAAGGAGCACCTGTGAGACTAGAAACCCCAGTCCTTCCGGCCCAAGGTTGCTGTCCTCTAGTGGGATTTGAACCCCCGACCTTCCAGCCTGAAGTACCTTGCCCCAACCACTAGGCCACTCCTCCACATACCCTTCTACTACCTTTTCTCCAAAGTATACATATTGAGATATTTAAGCCTTTCCCCATATGCCTTATGAAGACCACTGACCATTTTAGTTGCCACCCTCTGGACCTGTTTATATACTTTTGAAGGTGTGGTATCCAGAACTGTACACGGTACTCCAAATGAAGTCTCACTAGAGACTTATACAAAGACACTATCACCTCCTTTTCCTGCTGTGCATTGCCCTCCTTATGCACCCATGCATCCTGCTGACTTTTGCCATTGCTTTTTCTAACTATCCAGTACAAAATCACCCTCAGGTACCACTCTTCTTTCATGTATTGAAGTATGTCACTACCCCTATACTGTACCGCTCCCAAGGTTTTTTGCAGCCCAAATGAATGACCTTGCACTTTTTTTTAGCATTAACTGCCAACTTCTCAACCATTTTTTCAAACTTCATTAGATCTCTCCTCATATTGTATAAACCTTCCAGGATTTGTCTATCTTTGTATGTATTTTGGAAGGGGGGTTACCTTTTTTTTTTTACTCTTGCATTGTAAACGGCTTTATATATTGCAAATCAAAAACAATAAATATTGTTAAGTGCCATCGGCGACCCTCTGTATAGTTGTCCTGAATTGTGCTTGGGCTTAGGTCAGGGATCTCATTGTTGATAGAGTGGTATCCATAGCTGCTCTTATTGTAGCGATCCATCTCATTGAAGACCTTCCTCTTTTGCATTGACCTTCAACCTTGCCAAGCATGGATGTCTTTTGCTAATCTTTCTCTTTGCATATTTTGTCCAAAGTATGAAAGTCTTTATCATCTGAGCTTCTAAAGAAAGCTTAGGTTTGATCTCCCCTACTACAGACTGTTTTTTTCTTTTGGGCAGTCCATGGTATACACAGTATTCTTCACCAGCACCATAATTCAAAGGCATCAATTTTCTTCCTGTCTATCTTTTTCACTGTCCAACTTTCGCATCCATATGACATTATTGAAAATACCATGGCTTGGATATGTCCTGATCCAAGCAGGCTAAAATTGTCCATTATTTCTATTTTGTCTCCATCAACGATGAACTTATCGATTTTTAACAGTTATCAGGATATCTAAGCGAATAAACTATAACTTTTGGTATTATCCACAAAGAGGCATATCTTTCACTAAAAAGACTTTCCACAATAGCACTTACAAAAATGTTAAAAAGAACAGGACCAATCCCTGAGGCACGCCACTGGCTCTATCTTCAGAATGAACTTCATATACTACTACTCTCTAGTGCTTCCTACATAATCAGTTTCTTACCTAGTCTGTCACTTTAAGGTTCACATCTAGGGCACTCAGATATAAGTTGTCAATGCAGAGTGGTGTCAAAGGCCTTGCTGAAATCTAAGTAACGGGTAAATGTAGATCAATTGTTTACGCCATCAAAAAGTAGAAAGATTAGGGGACACGCAATGAAGCTACAATGTAACCCATTTAAGACTAATAAGAGAAGAAAATATTTTTTCACTCAACGCATAATCAATCTCTGGAATTTGTTACCAGAGGATGTAGTAAAAGTTGTCAGTGTAGCTGCATTTAAAAAGGTTTGGAAAAGTTCCTGGAGGAAAGGTCCATAAATTATTATAGAGGACCCGGGAAATCTACTGCTTGCCCCGGAACAAGCATTATAGAACCGGTGTGCCTTTTTGGGAACCTACCAGGTACCTATAAACCTGGATTGGCAACTGTCGGAAACAGGATACTGGGCTTGATGGACCTTGATCTGACCCTATATGGCAGTGATGGCTAACCTTTTTGAGCCCGAGTGCCCAAACTGCCGCACAAAACCAAAGAATTTCCTCAAAGTGCCAGCACGTCAATTAAAGCTCCATTTGCATAAGGTGCTTCATTTGCATAAATATTTGCATAATGTTACCATACACTAACTTTTAGTAAACATGCCTCTTAATGAGTATATGGATAAAGAAAGACTAAAAGGTTTCTACATTACTATAATCCAGTACCAACCGCCAGGCACATTAGGAACTACTACAAACGCTGCCCATTTAGAACCCATAGCAAACCCGCCGTATCCTAACAGCACTACCAGGACTCACAAAGCACCATACTCTACCTATCAAAAGGCAACACTGCAAATATTAAACCAATACATCTCAGAGAACAACAATACATGACCTACTGGGGAAAGAACAAGTGGCAATGTCAAATAGGAATTATATAAACAGAATACCTCAGCTCAGTTACACATGCAGAACATAAACCATCACCAAACAAGTAATCACAATTTAGAAACAGGAAGACAATAATTAAACTGGGAACCCCAAAAGCCAAACTTGGAATATACAACAACACTGTAGAAATAAAACTATATATTAATTTCCTCTTGTACTAAACAAAGCGCAAAAATTAATGATGCACATTTCCCAGAGCTGACATATTCCAATTAATAAATTCAAAATAAAGAGATATTTTTCTACCTTTTGTGCATTTTTTTTCAGTTGCAATTGTTCCAGCCACTTTCTTCTGGTTTCTTCGTGTCTTCTGCTAACTCTCCATCTGCTGTCCATTTGTCCTTTCTTCTGTCTTCTTGGTTTTTTTTTTCCATTCTCTCTCTACATCTGCTTTAACATACTAATCTTTCTCCTTTTGCTCTTTCCTCATTCCTATTTCATCTACTCAAAATTTACCCCTCCATCCTCAATCCCCACTTACTCTCCCAATACCCGGCCAATTGTAGATTTTTTATCCCTCCCACACAAAATATTTTTCCCCTCTCCATTTTACTCTCCCAGCCCCATCCCATTCTAATCCTCCCCCAACACCAGCTCCCTTCTAGTTCCAGCCTCACCCAGCATCCATTCCCTTCTAGTCCCTGCATCAGCCCATTTCCAGTCCTAGCAGCCCCCCAACCCATTTCCAGTCCTAGCAACCCCCCAACCCAATACCAGTCCTATCCCCCCCTCATCAACCCACTTCCAGTCCTAACCCCCCATCACCCCATTTTCAGTTTAAGCCCCCCCTATAACCCATTACCAGTCCTAACCCCCCATCAGCCCACTTCCAGTCCTAACCCCCCATCAGCCCACTTCCAGTCAGCCCCCCATAGCCCATTGCCAGTCCTAACCCCCCCCCATCAGCCCACAGTCCATTACCAGTCCTAACCCCATCAGCCCACCTCAAGTCCTAACCCCTCCCCATCAGCCCATTTCTTGTCCCAGCCCCCCATAGCCCATTATCAGTCCTAAACCCCCCCATAGCCCATTACCAGTCCTAACCCCATCAGACCACCTCCAGTGTTAACCCCCCATCTGGGCTTTTCCAGTACTAACCCCACCCATCAGCACACCTGAAGTCCTAACCCCTCCCCATCTGCAGTCCTAACCCCCCCTAGCCCATTAGCAGTCCTAACCCCCCCCCATAGCCCATTACCAGTCCTAACCCCCCATCACCCCATTTCCAGACAGCCCCCATCAGCCCACAGCCCATTAGCAGTCCTACCCCCCCAGCCCATTAGCAGTCCTAACCCCCCCTAGCCCATTAGCAGTCCTAACCCCCCCTAGCCCATTAGCAGTCCTAACCCCCCCCCCCTAGCCCATTAGCAGTCCTAACCCACCCCCCATGGCAAATTAAAAAAAAAAAAAAAAAGCAGCTGGCTTTGGCTTCTGCCGCGGCAGCGGCAGAATGCAATGTCCCGCGGGGCCCCCTCCGCCCGCTAAGCCCCTCTGCAAGGGCTTTCAGATTCGCGAGGGAGAGCGTCTCCCTCGCGTCTCTGTTAAGCCCGCAGGGGCTAATGGGAAATTTCCCATCAGTCCCTCTAAAGGGGCTGATGGGAAATTTCCCATTAGCCCCTGCGGGCTTAACAGAGACGCGAGGGAGACGCTCTCCCTCGCGAATCTGAAAGCCCTTGCAGAGGGGCTTAGCGGGCGGAGGGGGCCCCGCGGGACACTGCATGCTGCCGCGTCCGCGGCAGCAGCCAGAGCCCGCTTTTTCTTTTTCTGCGGACCTTCACGCGTGCCAGCTGCAAGGCCTTCGCGTGCCACAGCTGGCACGCGTGCCATAGGTTCGCCATCGCTGCTATATGGCATTTCTTTTGTTCTCATAAAGAGCCAGTCTATAAGTCAACAACCTCTTCTTGCTTCCACTTTTGAGGACAGAACCACATTTGCCCATTACCAGCCTCCAGGATCATTCCCAATGCTAAAGAAGCATGAAAAGGTTAGCCAGCAGAGCCTCCAGTACTTCCCTAAGTTTTTTTCAGTGCTCTTGGATCAAGCCCATCCAGCCCCATCACTTTGTCCACTTTTAGTTTTACTAGCTCCTCATGGACACAGTTTTCTGAAAATAGTTCATAGAAACATGATGGCAAAAAAGACCACCTCCAGTCTGACCCGTTCGATTTCTATCTTGTTTCAATTCCTATTTGTATTTGTTTTCTGATGTTCCATTCCAGGCCCTTCATCTGTGAACACAGAACAGAAATATTTGTTAAGCAAGTCTGCTTTATCCTCATCAGCCTCTATGTATTTATTAAGTTCAGCTGTGCACTTTGTACTTTTTCCTATCACCAACATAGCTAAAACAAAAGGTTTTGTTCCCATGTCTTACTGTATTGGCATTTTTTTTCATTTGCATATTTGCTTTCCTGACTACTTTACCAGCTTTTTAGCTTCTCCAGATTTTGTTGTTTGCCTTTCTCTTTCTGTGATCTTAGTTTATGAAGGCTATCTTCTTATTCTCCAGGACCAAGCAGGAAGTCAGTCCTCACATATGGGTGTCATCGGCACCAATGAAGCCCCAGCGGAGCATTTCCCAGCTTTCCATGAAAGCCTTTGGGAATGCAGGCACGCATGCGCGGTTCCCTTTCCGCCTAAAGGTGCCATCTTACCTCAGTCTCTTTTTTTCCGTGAAGCCCAGCGGACATGTGTCCTGTCCTCCCGGTTAAAAGTAGATTTTTTTTCGGCGATTATCGCTATTTTTTCTTCCAGTTCGACGCCGGTTCCCCTCCCGCCGGGTTCGGTACGCCGGTATCAAGCCCGATTCTTCTTTTTCGGTTTTTGCCCTTCGTGGCTGGCATTCGCGCCCTTTTTTCACTTTTGCCCCTGAAGGCCGGTCTTTTGACCTCGCGGGGACTCTCTTTTTTTCCCCGATGGCTTCCAGTGGTTTTAAAAAGTGTGATCGGTGTAAGAAATTAATGTCTCTCACCGACACACAAGACTGCTGCCTTCGGTGCCTCGGCCCGGATCACGACCCTAAGTCATGCGGGCCCTGTGGGAAGATGTCTTCCAAGGCGCTCCGAAGTCGACAGCAACAAAAAGAAAGGCTTTTCTCGGACTCAGCCTCTGGCCGGGCCCGGACCTCGTCTGAGGCCTCGACATCTCGGGATTCCGATCCCGAGCGCCGTCGAAGCTCCACGGACAGGGGGTCCCCCGACCGGGAATGCAAGAGGAAGAAGCGGCTCGCGAGGGCGTCATCGGAGGAGGTCCCTGGCTCCTCAAGGGCCAGGTCTAAGACCCCCGACCGTCGCCCCGGGCCCGTGGAACACGAGAAGCCTGCAAAAGTTCCTCGCGTGGAACCGGAGTCTGATGGACACGTAAGCCCCGTAGTCCTCGAGGACTCTCCTCCCAGGGAGCCGCCGCCGGGGCCCGAGTCGGTGGCTGCTGCGTCTCCCGAGCTGAGTCTCAGGATGACAGCCTTGGAGAGCAGACTGTCTGCCTTCATGGAGCAACAGCGGGCACTGATGGCCAGCCTGTCTGGCGCATCTGCCCCGACCACCGGGACATCGACTTCGAAGTCGACCCCGGAGACCGAGCCGATACTCGAGTCCATCGTGGCTCGGAGTCGACCTCGGTCGCGGTCTCCCTCGACCTCCCGTTCGGGACCGAGGGCATCGACGCCGGTGCCTCCGGCGTCGGGGCGGGTGCTCCAGGGCCCCGCGGGGTCAGACCCTGATGCCTCCTCGGACGAGTCAGCTTGGGAGACGGAGGACGAGGAGTCTCCTG
Source organism: Ichthyophis bannanicus (assembly GCA_033557465.1). Taxonomy (NCBI): domain Eukaryota; kingdom Metazoa; phylum Chordata; class Amphibia; order Gymnophiona; family Ichthyophiidae; genus Ichthyophis; species Ichthyophis bannanicus. The sequence continues at coordinate 40,127,282 of CM066035.1, forward strand.
ATACCTTCAAGACTCGGTGCGTCCCGTCGGACTCACCGCAGTCTGAGCCCCGGAGTAGATCCCCCCCGGAGGATACTCGGTTCTCGGAGTTCGTCCAGGATATGGCCACCGCCTTGGCTATTCCGGCGGATCCCGAGGAGGAGCCTCGAGCTGAAGAGCTTGTGGCTCTACAGTATGACTCTCCTCCGAAGGAGGCCTTTACTGTCCCGGTTCCTCCGATGCTGGAACGGCTCCTCTTCCATATGTGGGAGGCACCGGCCTCGGCGCCGGTTCTCAGCAAGCGAGTCGACTCGATCTATTGACTCAGAAAGAGCCCTGGCTTTCAAAAGGCACAGCTACCACACCATTCTATGGTTGTGGAATCGGCCATGCATCGTCTAAAGAGCCAGAAGATGCACTCTGCGGTGCCCCCTGGCAGGGAGGCCCGAAACCTCGATGGCGTCGGTAGAAAGTGCTTCCAGGGCGCGATGCTTGCTTGCTGTGTCCAGTCGTACCAGCTGTACATGGGCATGTACTTGCGGGATCTGGCCAGGGAGTTGGCCGGGTTCTCTGCTGGTCTCTCTGGGGAACCCTTGCAGAGATTTAAGTCCTTGTCCTCGGGGATTCGGGACTGCTCGAAGTTCATGTCCCACGCCGCCTGCGATGGCTTCGAGGCTTCGGCTCGAGTTGCGGCAGCCGGCATCGTGGCTCGACGCCAGGCATGGCTGCAGTAATCGGACCTCAAGCCATGGGTTCAGGACAAGTTGGTCGATGTCCCTTGCCGAGGTGAAAACCTTTTTGGCAAGCCCATGACCGAGAAGGCCGCTCAGCTCGAAACTGAGCACCTCACACGGACAAGGTTATCTAGGAAGATCTCTGCTCCTTCTCATAAAAAGAAGGGCTCGGGTAAAAAGCCCTTTTACCCGAGGAAGGGCACTGCCTACAAACAGTACCCGCAATATCAGGCTGCCCAAGCTGCCCCCCAGGGTCAGCAAGCCAAGGGGCAGGGTAATGGGCCCCTTAGGCAGAGGACCCCCAAGCCTCCGGCCCCTGCTAACACTCAGTAGGGTGGGGTTTTTGACTCCTTGAGCGTAGCCTCTCCTCCACTGCTCTCCCAACCCTGCACAGGAGGTCGCCTCGCCCTCTTTGCCCACCAGTGGCCCCTTATCACCGGGGACAGTTGGGTGTTGGACATAGTCCGCAGGGGCTATGCACTGCATTTTCACCAACTGCCTCCACCTTACTTTCCAGGGGAGCCTCCAAGGCCTTCCCTGCACACAGACCTTCTCCTTCAAGAGCTTCAAGGTCTGTTGGTGGACAGGGCGGTGGAGCCTGTGCCTCCCCACTTGCAAGGTCACGGATTCTACTCCAGGTATTTCCTGGTGCCCAAAAGAACCGGTGGCCTTCGACCCATTCTAGACCTCAGGAACCTCAACAAGTTCCTAGAGAAAGAAAAGTTCAAGATGCTTACTCTTGGAACACTTCTGCCCTACCTCCAGCAGGGAGATTGGCTATGCTCCTTAGATCTAAAGGATGTGTACACTCACATCCTCATTCATCCAGATCACAGAAAGTACCTCGGGTTCGTTGTGGGAGGAAACCATTATCAGTACAGAGTGCTGCCTTTCGGGCTCACCTCAGCTCCCAGGGTCTTTACCAAATGCCTGGCAGTGGTGGCGGCCTACCTGAGGAATCAGGGAATCTTTGTCTTCCCCTATCTGGATGACTGGCTCATCAGGGTTCAGACGTGCCAGGAGGCCAGACAAGCCACCCTCAGCACTATTGCTCTTCTTCAAGGCCTGGGATTTGTCATGAATTTCGCAAAGTCCACTTTGCTCCCCTCCCAAAACTTGGAATTCATAGGGGCAAGGCTGGACTCTGTCCTGGCAAAGGCATTCTTGCCAGCAGACAGGGCCCAAGACTGATGGACTTAGCAAATCAGTTTCTCAGGGGGTCAGTGGTCTCCGCCAGACTCTGCCTGAGGCTGCTTAGCCACATGGCTTCGACAGTACATGTGACCCCCAATGCCAGGCTCCATATGAGGGCTGCACAGTGGTGCCTTCGGACTCGGTGGTCACAAGCCACAGGCAGCCTCAGAGACAGGTGAAGGGTGTCCAGACAATTTCTGAACTCCCTCAACTGGTGGCTGCACCCACCCAATCTTCTAAAGGGGGTACCTTTTCAGATTCCTGGATACACAGTGATACCACAGACGCCTCCCTGCAGGGCTGGGGAGCTCATTGTCTAGGCAAGTGCACCCAGGGCCTGTGGTCTCCTTGGGAAGCGGCACAGCAGATCAATCTCCTCGAGCTCAGAGCTTTTCGATTAGCACTCAAAGATTTCTCTCCTACCCTGGCTCATCAATCTGTCCTGGTTCAGACAGACAACCAGGTAGCCATGTTTTATGTGAACAAACAGGGCGGGACTGGGTCCAGAATCCTTTGTCGGGAGGCTCAGGACCTTTGTTCATTTGCCCTCAAGCACAACGTGCTTCTCAAGGCTGTGTACCTCCCAGGCCACTACCTGGCCAACAGGTTAAGCAGAATTCTGCAGCCCCACGAGTGGCAGCTGCATCCTTCAGTAGTTCAGAGGATCTTCCTAAAATGGGGTCTCCCTTTGGTGGATCTCTTTGCCAGCCCAATGAACAATCAACTGCCAAAGTTCTGCTCCAGGCAACCGCATCCTCTGAGAATGGCAGCGGATGCTTTTCTGATTCCATGGTCTCAGGGCCTCCTGTATGCGTTTCTTCCCACGCCCTTGGTGGCCCGAACTCTCTTCAAAATTCTTCAGGACAAGGCCTCGGTCCTGCTGGTAGCTCCCAGGTGGCCGAGACAGCCTTGGTTTCCTCTTTTGCTTCAACTGCCTCTGGGGTTGCAACCCGACCTTCTCTCTCAGGAGCAGGGTTCCCTTCTGCACCCCAATCTCAAAGCTCTCAATTTGATGGCCTGGAGGCTGCAAGGGTAGTTTTGGCTCCCTGGGGCCTACCTCAGGAAGTTGAGGAGGTTGTCATAGCCTCTAGGAAACAGTCCACTAGGAAAACCTATGCTCTCAAATGGAAAAGGTTTTCTGTGTGGTGTCAGCTACGTACAGAGGATCCTTTCTCCTGTACTGTGCCAGTAGTGCTTCAGTACTTACTGCACTTATCAAATTGGGGACTTAAGTCCAATTCTGTTCGGGTCCACCTTTCAGCTCTAGCAGCTCACCACTCACTGGTGGAGGGACATTCTCTGTCAGGTCACCCCTTGGTGTCCTGCTTTCTCAGGGGCTTGCTTTTGCTCAAGCCTCCAATCCGTCCTCCTGCCCCTGAGTGGGAGTTGAATGTGGTCTTGCAGCAACTGACTCGCCCACCTTTTGAGCCGATGGCTACTTGTCCACTACACTTCCTATCCTGGAAGACACTCTTCCTGATAGCCCTTACCTCGGCTAGGCGAGTGAGTGAGCTTCAGGCCCTGGTCTGTGATAGGCCTTACACCAAGATTTATAGGAACTGGGTAGTCCTTAGGACTCATCCAAAGTTCCTCCCTAAAGTTGTCCCCTCCTTCCACCTTAACCAAGAGGTGGTTCTTCCAACATTCTTCCCTAGGCCTCATGCAAGCCAGGCTGAAGCAGTTCTGCATACCCTGGACTGTAGGAGGGCCTTATCCTTCTACCTTGACCATACGCAGGGGCATAGAAGGGCTACTCAGCTTTTTGTATCCTTTGACCCTAATAAGTTTGGGTTGGCTGTGTCCAAGCGTACCTTGTTCATCTGGGTGGCTGACTGTATCACCTGGGCTTACAAGGCGGCTGACCTTCCTTTGCAGGGTAGGGTCACGGCCCATCGTGTCAGGGCAATGGCTGCCTCAGTGGCTCATCTCCGCTCTGTGCCCTTGGTAGACATCTGCAGGGCTGCAACTTGGTCTTCAAGCCAGACTTTTGCGGCCCATTACTGTCTGAAAAGGGAGTCCCGTAGGGACAGTGCTTTTGGCCAGGCAGTACTCTGGAATCTCTTTGAGGTTTAGGCAACTCCTGCCCTCTGTTGGGCTACCGGTGGAGGTTGTGTCCTTGAAAAGCCTTTCTTTGCTGCTGAGACTAGAGGGAGTTCTCTTGTTCAGCCTGGGTTCCTCGGTAGCCCAGAGCTAGGGAGTCACCCATATGTGAGGACTGACTTCCTGCTTGGTCCTGGAGAAAGAGTAGTTACTCACCTGTAACAGGTGTTCTCCAGGAGCAGCAGGAATCAGTCCTCACAACCCTCCCTCCTTCCCTTGGAGTTGCAGTTGTACATAGTTTATTTTTTCATTTTTATGTGCTGTTCTTAGCTATGTCATTTGACTGAGGTAAGATGGCACCTTTAGGCGGGAAGGGAACCGCGTATGCGTGCCTGCATTCCCAAAGGCTTTCATGGAAAGCTGGGGAAATGCTCCGCTGGGGCGTCATCAGTGCCGATGACACTCATATTTATTTATTTTATTTATTTATTTATAGACTCTTATATACCGCACTATTAGGCATCAGCGCGGTTCACAAAAAACAGTGAGATACACAATTCAACAGTACTTTGTGTTTACAGAAAACAGGAGAATATAACTCGGATAACAGGGTATATAATTAATAAACATAGTCATAATATCATCATGGCTTCAGTTTTGTGTGTATGTGGTCTGTGGGGTATCTGTATTGTATGTGTATGAGTGGAAGGTCTGTGGGTTGGTTGAGATGTCTTTATTGTTTACTGGATAAGATAAAAGGAAGAGGTAGTGTTTCAAAGCTTTGCGAAACTGCAAAAGGTCTGGTATTGCTCGGATGTTTTGAGGGAGGCTATTCCAACACCTTGGTGCACAGAATAAAAAGGCCCTGTCTGAAGTAGTTTTGGTACATTGTGATATTGATTTAGGGACTAACAGAGTATTGAGTGTTACTGACCTTCTGTCTCTATTGAGGGGTGGTGTTTGGATCAAGTCTGATATTGATGAAGATGAGAGTTCTTTGAAGGCTTTGAATGTAATTAGTAAAATTTTGAAAGTGAGTCTACTTTGAATTGGGAGCCAATGAAGATGTTTTAGAATAGGTGAGTTCTCCAGGACCAAGCAGGAATCAGTCCTCACTTATGGGTGACGTCGGCGCCGACGGAGCCCTCGCGGAGCAATTTTCCCCAGCTTTCAAAGAAAGCCTTTGGGAATTGCAGCGCGCATGCGCGGTCGTCTTCCCGCCCAAAGGTGCCATCTTAGCCAGTCTTCTTTTTTCCGCGGAGCCCTACAGACGTCCCCGTCTTGTCCCCGCGAAAAAGTTGATTTTCTTCTTTATTTTATCCTTTTTTCTTTCGGTTCGACGCCGATCGTTTTCCCGCCCGGACTCGCGGCGCCGGTCGCGAGTCCTCTTACTTTTTTCGGTTTTTCTGACTTAGTCAGCTTTCGTTTTCGTTTTCCCTGGCAGCCCGGTCCTTTGACCTCGCAGGGGCCCTTTTTCCCCCGATGGCTGCCAGTGGGTTTAAGCGGTGTGGTCGGTGTGACCGTAATATGTCACTAACCGACACACGACTTTTGCCTCCGCTGCCTGGGCCCGGATCATGAGGAACTGATCTGTGGGCCCTGCAGCAAACTGTCCTCGAAGGCGTTGAGAAGTCGGCGGCATCAGCGTGAGAGAATCTTCGCTGACCCCAGCCGTACCCGGACCTCGTCGGAGGCCTCCGTGTCGAAAGGCTCCAGCTCGGACCGTCGCCGGAGCTCCTCCGACCGGGGTTCTCCCTCCGGGGACCATCGTCGGAAGGAAAAACCCGCGAGGGCGGCGTCGGTGGACGCTCCTGGCTCCGCGAGGGCCAGGTCGCATAGCCCCGACAGCCGCCCCGGGTCCTTGGAGAAGGAACACCTCCCGAAGCGACCTCGCCTGGAGTCGGAGATGCCTGCCCGGGTAAGTCCTGTGGTCCTTCTGGACTCGCCTCCGCGACAGCCGAAGTCGGGCCCGACGCCGTCGGGGCCCGAGTCGGGAGCTGCTGGGTCACCTGAGCTCGGACTCAGGTTGACGGCCTTGGAGAGCAGACTGTCTGCCTTCATGGACCAGCAGAGGGCACTGCTCGCTGGCTTCGCTAGCGTCGCTGCCCCGACCGCCGGGACGTCGACGTCCAAGTCGACCCCGGAGACCGAGCCGATCCTCGAGTCGATGAGAACTCGAGTCGATCCTCGGTCGAGGTCACCCTCGGCCTCCCGTTCGGGACCGAGGTTGCCGACGCCGACTCCCTCGGCGTCGGGGCGGCTGGCGCCGCACCCTGCCCGGGCCGACCCCACCGAGTCCTCGTCGGAGTTGGTCTGGGAGTCTGAGGAAGAAGAGTCACCTGATTCTTTCCGGACTCGGTGTGTCCCATCAGACTCACCGGAGTCCGAGCCTCGGAAGCAGTCCCCCCCGGAGGATGCCCGGTTCTCGGACTTCGTTAGGGATATGGCCAAGGCTTTGGCCTTCCCTGCGGATCCCGAGGAGGAGCCTCGAGCCGAAGAGCTCGACGCCCTCCAGTATGACTCTCCCGCGAGGGAACACTTTACTGTGCCGGTTCCTCCTATGCTGGAACGACTACTCTTCCGCATGTGGGAGAGTCCGGCCTCCTCGCCGGTCCTGAGCAAGCGGGTCGATTCTATCTATCGGGTCCGCAAGAGCCCTGGCTTCCAAAAGGCACAGTTTGCCACACCATTCCATGGTAGTGGAATCGGCCATGCATCGTCTTAAGAGCCAGAAGATGCACTCCTCGGTGCCTCCTGGAAGGGAGGCCCGTAACCTGGATGGCCTTGGCAAGAAGTGCTTCCAGGGCTCTATGCTCGCATGTCGTGTCCAGACTTACCAGCTATACATGGGCATGTATCTCCGGGATCTGGCTAAAGAGCTAGCCGGTTTCTCCGCTGGTCTCTCCGAGGAGCCCTTGCGGAGGTTCCTAGCCTTGTCCACGGGCATTCGGGAATGCTCAAAGTTCATGTCCCGAGCAGCCTATGATGGCTTTGAAGCCTCGGCTCGAGTAGCCGCAGCCGGCATCGGTGCCCGCCGACAGGCTTGGCTTCAGTCGTCCGACCTTGAGCCCTGGGTGCAGGACAAGTTGGTCGATGTCCCCTGCCGAGGCGAGAACCTCTTTGGCAAGCCCATGGCGGAAAAGGCTGCACAAATTGAGACTGAGACTCTAACCAGGACCAGGCTTTCTAGGAAGACCTCCGCCCCTTCCCAGAAAAAGAAGGGCTCGGGGAAAAAGTCCTTTTACCCGAGGAAGGCGGCTGCCTACAAACAATACCCCCATTATCAGGCCCCTGCAGCTCCCCAACAGGGCCAGCAGGCCAAGGGACGGGGTAACGGGTCCCGTAGGCAGCAAGCCCCCAAGCCTGCACCACCAGCCCCTGCTCAGCAGGGTGGGGGTTTTTGACTCGCTCAGCATAGCTTCTACCCCCCCGCTTGTTCGCCCCAGCACCGGAGGCCGGCTGGTTCACTTCGCCCAAAGGTGGTCCAGCATCACCGCAGATGCCTGGGTGCTTCAGGTCGTGCGAGAGGGCTACCTTCTCCACTTCCATCAGGTCCCTCCCTCCTATTTTCCGGGAGAGCCTCCGCGCCCCCCTCTGCACAGGGAGTTGCTCCTTCAGGAGTTAGCGGGTCTTCTGCAGGAACAGGCGGTGGAACCGGTGCCACACCACCTGAGAGGTCAAGGCTTCTATTCAAGGTATTTTCTGATACCAAAGAGAACAGGAGGCCTCAGACCCATCCTGGACTTGCGCAACCTCAACAAGTTCCTTGTGCGGGAGAAGTTCAAAATGCTTACCCTTGGAATCCTTCTGCCCTACCTCCAGCAGGGAGATTGGCTATGCTCCTTGGATCTAAAGGATGCCTACACGCACATCCTCATCCACCCAAGCCACCGCCAATACCTAAGGTTTGTGGTGGCAGGAAATCATTACCAGTACAGAGTACTGCCCTTTGGCCTGTCCTCCGCACCGCGAGTCTTCACAAAATGTCTCGCGGTCGTGGCGGCCCATCTCCGGCTTCACGGCCTCTATGTCTTTCCGTACCTCGACGACTGGCTCATCAGAGCAGCGTCCGCTCAGGAGGTCACCAACGCCACGTGCCGCACGGTGACTCTGCTGCAGCATTTGGGCTTTGTCATAAACTTCGCAAAGTCCACTTTGCTCCCCTCACAGGATCTCGAGTTCATCGGCGCAAGGCTGCACACTCCTCAGGCGCGAGCGTACCTACCGCTCGACAGGGCTCAGCGGCTCATGGACCTAGCCGACCGCTTTCGCAGCCAGCCCCTGGTCTCCGCCAGGCGCTTCCTGAGACTGCTCGGCCATATGGCTTCCACCGTCCATGTGACCCCCAATGCCCGCCTGAATATGCGGTCTGCTCAATGGTGTCTCCGCCGGCAGTGGCGACAAGCCACAGGCGGCCTAGAAGACCTAGTGCGCGTCTCCGAGCCGCTGGTCTCGTCTATCCGGTGGTGGCTCCGGCAGCCGAACCTGATATTAGGAATGCCTTTCCAGTCACCTCAGCCGACCCGGGTGCTGACCACCGATGCATCCCTCCTGGGCTGGGGAGCACATTGCCAAGAGGCACGTACTCAGGGCCTCTGGACCAAGTGGGAGTCTGCTCAGCAGATCAACTTCCTGGAGCTCAGGGCGATCCGCCTAGCTCTCAAGGCCTTCTCCCACCTGACCTCCCAACAGTCCGTCCTTGTCCAGACGGACAATCAAGTTGCCATGTTCTACGTGAACAAGCAGGGGGGCACGGGCTCCTTCCTCCTCTGCCGGGAGGCACAGAAGCTCTGCTCTTGGGCCGTCAGTCACGGCATTCTCCTCAAGGCAGTTTATCTCCCGGGCCAAGAAAATTGCCTGGCGGACAAACTCAGCAGGGTCCTCCAGCCGCACGAGTGGCGTCTGGATCCCTTGATCGTTCAGAAGCTCTTCCTCAGGTGGGGCCTCCCCACGGTGGATCTCTTTGCCAGTCCTCACAACCGGCAGCTTCCTCGCTTCTGCTCTCGTCAGCCACACCCCCTTCGGGTTGCGGCGGACGCCTTTCTGATCTCATGGTCGGGGAGCCTTCTGTACGCTTTCCCTCCCATCCCGTTAGTCTCTCGGACTCTTTTCAAGGTTCTCCGAGACAAAGCCTTCATGATCCTGGTGGCCCCTCGCTGGCCCAGGCAGCCGTGGTTTCCGCTCCTGCTGCAACTGGCGGTGGAGGATCCAATCCCTCTGGGGGTACAACCGGATCTCCTCACTCAGGATCCAGGGGTCCCTACTGCACCCCAACCTCAGGTCTCTCAACCTCATGGCCTGGCTGCTGAAAGGGTAGTCCTTGCTCCTCTTCTCTTGCCGGCGGAGGTGGAGGAGGTCGTCTTGGCTTCGCGACGGCCTTCTACCCGCAAATGCTACGCCCTTAAATGGCGTCGCTTTGCAATCTGGTGTTCCCAACAGTCTCAGGATCCCTTCTCCTGCCCGGTGTCGGTGATCTTACAGTACTTGCTACACCTCTCTAATCTGGGACTTAAGTCCAACTCCGTCAAAGTTCACCTCAGTGCTCTTTCAGCACATCATGTGCCGGTGGACGGCAGACCTCTCTCCAACGACCCTCTCGTAGCGAGGTTTCTCCGAGGTCTCCTTCTACTTAAACCACCTCTGCGCCCGCCAGCACCTGACTGGGACCTGAATGTGGTTTTACAGCGGATCACCTGTCCGCCTTTTGAACCTATGGCTACCTGTTCTCTCCGTTTTCTGTCTTGGAAAACACTGTTCTTGATAGCCCTCACTTCCGCTAGGCGCGTAAGTGAATTGCAGGCCCTCGTGTCTGATCCCCCTTACACTAGGTTCTGCAAGAATAGGGTAGTCCTTCGGACTCACCCGAAATTTCTGCCTAAAGTGGTCTCCCCTTTTCACATCAATCAGGAGGTGGTACTTCCAACCTTCTTTCCCAGACCACACTCCAGCCGAGCTGAAACGGTCCTCCATACCCTGGACTGTAGAAGGGCATTGAACTTCTACCTTGACCGTACGCGGGAGCGCCGTAAAGCTGCTCAGCTTTTTGTGTCTTTTGACCCCAATAGATTGGGGCTCCCGGTCTCCAAGCGTACGCTGTCCATCTGGGTTGCGGACTGTATCTCTTGGGCTTATGGGGCAGCCGGACTCTCCTTAGAAAGTCGAGTCACGGCTCACTGCGTTCGGGCAAAGGCCACGTCAGTGGCTTACCTCCGCTCTGTTCCGCTGGCAGACATCTGCCGGGCCGCTACTTGGTCTTCGAGCCAGACTTTTGCGGTCCATTACTGTCTCGAGAGGGAGTCCCGTAGGGACAGTGCTTTCGGACAGGCAGTCCTCCGTAATCTCTTTGAGGTCTGAGCAACTCCTACCCTCCATCCCGGATGTGGGCTACCGGTGGGTGATAATTCAGCGAAGATTCTATCCTTCTGTGCTGCTGAGCTAGAGGGAGCTCATTTTTATGCTTAGGGTCTCCGGTAGCCTTGAGCTTGGGAGTCCCATAAGTGAGGACTGACTTCCTGCTTGGTCCTGGAGAAAGCGTAGTTACTCACCTGTAACAGGTGTTCTCCAGGAGCAGCAGGAATCAGTCCTCACTACCCTCCCTCCTCCCCTTGGAGTTGCAATCGTCTGCTTATATTCTTTTTGCAAATTTTTATGCTGTCTTTTTTAGCTGTGTCATCTGACTGGCTAAGATGGCACCTTCGGGCGGGAAGACGACCGCGCATGCGCGCTGCAATTCCCAAAGGCTTTCTTTGAAAGCTGGGGAAAATTGCTCCGCGAGGGCTCTGTCGGCGCCGACGTCACCCATAAGTGAGGACTGATTCCTGCTGCTCCTGGAGAACACCTGTTACAGGTGAGTAACTACGCTATATGGTCTTTCCGGGAAGCTCCATGAAGGACTCTAGCTGCAGCATTCATAGCCATTTGAAGTGGGTGTAAGGTGGTTTGTGGAAGACCTTGTAAAATTGAGTTTGCATAATCAAAATGAGGTATGATTAGCGCCTGATAGATGGTTCTAAAATCGTCTGGCTCTAGCAAGGATCGAAGGTGTCTAAGGGAGCGTATTTTGTGATATACTGCTCTTACAATATTACTAATATGTGCTTTCATATCTAATTTCTGGTCTAAAGTGACACCGAGGTATCTGATGGTGGTCTTGGTCTGGAGGTTAGCATCATTCACTTTCAAAAAGGATGGAGCAGTGAAATTTTGGTTACGTGTAATAAATAACACCTCCGTTTTCTTGTGTTGGATCCTTAGATTTTGGGATTGTAGCCAGTTGGATACTTCATTTATGCAGTTAGTTAATGGATTGAGATCAGGGTTCTCAGTTGTAAAAGGAAAATATAAAAGTATATCATGCAGTTAACTCTAAAGGATCGAATCAGGTTACAGATAGGCTGCATGTATATATTAAACATAAGGGCGGAAAGGGATGAGCCTTGAGGGACCCCTTGTTTTTGATGAAACTGATCTGATGAAGTATCGTTGGATCGTACTTGTTGCCATCTGTCAGAAAGGTAGGATCTACACCACTCAAGTGCTTTATCAGTAATCATATGTGAGGACTGATTCCTGCTGCTCCTAGAGAACACCTGTTACAGGTGAGTAACTACTCTTTCCTTACTTTTTCAGCTACTACTTTTGAAAACCATAGTGGCCTCCTTTTCCTCTTAATTTTGGAGTGGAGGAGTGGCCTAGTGGTTGGGGCAAGGTACTTCAAGCTGGAAGGTCAGGGGTTCAAATCCCACTAGAGGACAGCAACCTTGGGCTGGAAGGACTGGGGTTTCTAGTCCCACAGGTGCTCCTTGTGGTCTTGGGCAAGCCACTTAACCCTCCATAGCCCATGTTCCCTGTAAAATAGTTATCTCCAAGTTATAATGCCCTGTTCAATGTAATTTCAGTTTGTTCAATGTAAACCGCACTGATGCAGAATAGCGCGGTATAGAAGAGAATGTAAATAAATAAAATATCAGATGTGTGTGGCCGGAAGAAGTGCGGTGTGGCCATACTGTTCCACCAGGCTTTATGAATGATGGTAGAGAATGTGCAGAAGGATAAGGTGGGGCGTTGTATCTTTATGAATGTCCACCTTCATGGGGTTGTTTTCACCCTAGCTAACGTATATGCACCTAACAATGGCCAGGTGCATTTCTTTACACAGTTGAAAGCCTCATTGGCAGAGTTTGCTAAGGGGTGCTTGATCCTAGGTGGGGATTGTAATGCTTATATGATGCCCAATTTAGATTCCACAGGCAAGAGTGCCCGAGGGGGCGTGGGGCCAGTTGGACTCTTCAAACCTTATTATCAGATTTTGGCCTACACGATGTTTGAAAGGATACCCACCGCAGAGAAAAGGGGCATACCTATTACTCCCCAGTACGTCAGGTCCACACAAGAATTAACTACCTGTTATTGGACCAGCGCTTGCTTGATGGCGGTGTGATAGTGGACCACAGGGCTATTGTGTGGTTGGATCATGCTCCCTGTTGAGTCGACATCTTCACCGATAGCAGGGACCAGGTGTGGATGTTAACTGGGAATTTCTTTTGGCGTGCTACTGCTGATAGGGACCATGACCTTGTTATACAAGAGTATTTTGAACTGAACTCTTCTGAGGAGGTAGCACTGCCGGTGATCTGGGACACCTTTAAGGTAACAGCTCGGGGATGTCTCATTGCAGAAGCAGTGCATACTAGGAAGCTTTGGACATGAGTCCCGGCATCTGGAGATGGAGGCTAAATGCCTCCAGTTGAAATACGCATGCATGAGTTCTTGGCGTGTCTGGAACAAGTGGTGGGCGATTCAAGCCCAGCTGGATGCACATACCCAACGAGATTTCGACTACATGAGACACAGGTTACATCAGACCTTCTATGAGTAGGGAAATAAGGTTGGGTGATATCTTGCACTGCGGCTTCGAAAGCAACAGGCTTCCCAAGCAATTTGAGAGATGCAAGATTCAGCGGACTCTTCCAGGTGGAAACTGGGGAGATCTGAGCGGGATTTTTGGAACACCTCTATGCAGCAGAACCAACTGGTTATGCACAAATTGTTGACTACTTGTGGGACATGGTGCTGCCACAGTTGTCGGTGTCAGACTGGGAGCTTCTGGAGGCTGAAATTAGAGCACAAGAGCTGCAGCAGACTATACGCGGACTGCCAGTGGGGAAGGCTCAAGGTAATGTGGGTTTATACCAGAGTACTATAAAAAGTACATGAACCGTTTGGTGCCCACCCTGGCCGCACTTTTCAATGATGTGCTAAAGGGATCACCGTTACCTCCAGCACAAATGGATACTATTATCACTGTCATACCCAAGTCAGGTAAGCCAAGTACTGAGGTGACCTCCTATTACCCCATCTTCCTTCTTAATACAGATGTAAAAATCTTGGCGTCCTTACTGGATACTTGGTTAAACCAGATACTACCTGGCCTGATACACCCACACCAGGTGGGATTTGTGCCAGGCCAGCAGGCAGCCAGATGCTACAGGTGATGCATGTGGCGCAACATGACCCCCAGCCAGCACTGTTAGTGTGAGTCAACACCAAAAAGGCCCTTGACAGGGTCAATTGGGATTTTCTGTGGGGTGTTCTGTGCCGGATGGGGTTTGGGTCTCGCTTCGTGCGGTGGGTACATAGCTTATATCAGGTGCCATGAGCTAGTGTCCATGTTAACGGGGACCAGTCTGTGAGCTTTGCTCTGGGCAGAGGCACCTAATGGGGGTGCTCTCTATCCCCTCTATTGTTTGCGTTAGTAATGGAGCCAGTGGTGCATCAGTTTCGTGCACAGCCAAAGGTTTGTGGAGTTCGGGTGGGCACCTGTGAATATAAGATTGCACTCTTTGCAGATGACATCAAACTGTCTTTAACCCTGTGGTCTATCTGCCCCGGGCGATGCAAATCTTTGAGGCTTTCTCATGGGTTTCTGGCATCAAGATTAATTCCTCACAATCTGAGATATTGAACGCGGGGGTGGGGGTGGGGGTGGGGGTGGCTGATTGCACATGACTGCAGGCGGACCTCTCCTTTCAATGGGTAGACAAAGCCATCTTCTCCAGGACCAAGCAGGAAGTCAGTCCTCACTTATGGGTGACGTCGGCGCCGACGGAGCCCTCGCAGAGCAATTTGTCCACATTAAATTTCATCTGCCATTTTGATGCCCAGTCTTCCAATTTATCAAGATCCTCTTGCAATTTTTCACAATCCTCTTGGGTTTTAACAACTTTAAATAGCTTTGTGTCATCTGCAAATTTGATAACCTCACTTGTTATTCCACTTTCCAGGTCATTTATGAATATGTCAAAAAGCAGCGGACCCAGCACAGATCCCTGGGGTACACCACTATTCACCTTTCTCCATTGGGAAAATTGGCCATTTAGCCTACCCTCTGCTTTCTATCTTTTAACCAGTTCCTGATCCACAATAGTACACTGCCTCCTATCCCGTGACTCTTTAGTTTTGCCAAAAGTCTCTCATGACCTGGAAAGTGGAATAACAAGTGATGTTATCAAATTTGCAGATGACACAAAACTATTTAAAGTTGTTAAAACCCAAGAGGATTGTGAAAAATTGCAAGAGGATCTTGATAAATTGGAAGACTGGGCATCAAAATGGCAGATGAAATTTAATGTGGACAAGTGCAAGGTTATGAACCTAGGGAAGAACAACCCAAACTATGGTTACACGATGCAAGGTTCCACATTAGGAACCACCACCCAGGAAAAAGATTTAGGCGTCATTGTGGATACCATGTTAAAACCCTCGGCCCAGTGTGCAGCGGCGGCCAAGAGAGCAAATAGAATGCTAGGTATGATAAGGAAAGGAATGGAAAATAAAACAAAAGATATTATAATGCCTCTATATCGTTCCATGGTGAGACCGCACCTTGAATATTGTGTGCAATTCTGGTCGCCGTATCTTAAAAAGGATATAGCGATTTTAGAAAAGGTACAGAGAAGAGCCACCAAAATGGTAAAGGGGATGGAAGGATACTCCTATGAAGAAAGGCTAAAAAGGTTAGGGCTCTTTAACCTAGAAAAGAGACGGCTGAGGGGAGATATGATAGAAGTCTATAAATTAATGAACGGAGTGGAACGGGTAAACGTAGATCGATTGTTTACCTTATCAGAATATAGAAAGACTAGGGGACATGCAATGAAGCTACAGGGTAAACTATTTAAGACTAATAAAAGAAAATATTTTTTCACTCAACGTGTAATCAAACTCTGGAATTTGTTACCGGAGGATGTAGTAAAGGCTGTTAGTGTAGCTGGGTTTAAAAAAGGTTTGGACAAGTTCCTGGAGGAAAGGTCCATAAACCATTATTAAGAAGTGACCGAAGATATCAATGCTTGACCCAGTACAAGCATTGTGGAACTTGTGTCTCTTGGGGAAACTGCTAGGTTATATGACCTAGATTGGCCACTGTTGGAAACAGAATACTGGGCTTGATGGACCTTGGTCTGACCCAGTATGGCATCTCTTATGTTCTTATGTTCCCCAGATTTCGAAGAAAGCCTTTGGGAATTGCAGCGCGCATGCGTGGTCCCCTTCCCGCCCAAGGGTGCCATCTTGCTCAGTCTTCTTTTTTCCGCTGAGCCCTACAGACGTAGTTTGTGATCGCCGCTGAAAAAGTTGATTTTTCGTTCTGTTTTTTCTCGGTTCGACGCCGTGTCCTTTTCCCGCCCGGCCTCGATACTCCGGTGTCGAGTCCGTTCACTATTTTTCGGTTTGTCCTTCATGACTGGCGTTCCCGCCACTTTTTTCTTTTTTTCTGGCAGCACGGACTTTTGACCTCGCAGGGGCCCTTTTTCCCCCGATGGCTGCCAGCGGGTTTAAAAAGTGTGATCGGTGTACGAGACTTATGTCTCTTACCGACACACACGACTGCTGCCTCCGCTGCCTCGGACCAAATCATGACCCGATGATTTGTGGTCCGTGTACCAAAATGTCCTCGAAGGCGTTGAGGAGTCGGCAGTCTCAAAAGGAGCGAATCTTCTCTGACTCCGCGTCCGGCCGGGCCCGGACCTCGTCAGAGGCTTCGACGTCTCGTGACTCCAGCCCCGAGCATCGTCGGAGTTCCTCTGATCGGGGGTCTCCCGCCCGGGAACATCGTCGGAAGAAGAAACCCTCGAGGGCCAGGTCGCATAGCCCCGATAGCCGCCCTGGGTCCTCGGAGTCGGAGAGGCCTTCGAAGCATCCTAGTCTCGAAGTGGAGTCTCCTGGACACGTGAGTACTGTAGTCCTCGTGGACTTGCCTCTGATGGAGACGACGTCGGGCCCGACGCCATCAGGGCCCGAGTCGGGGGCTGCTGGGTCTCCTGAGCTTGGACTCATGTTGACGGCCTTGGAGATCAGTTTCGCTGCCTTCATGGACCAGCAGCGGGCATTGATTGCTGGCCTCGCTGGTGCATCTGCCCCGACCACTGGGACGTCGACGTCCAAGTCGACCCCGGAGGCCGAGCTGATCCTCGAGTCCATGCAGGCTCGAGTCGATCCTCGGCCACGGTCTCCCTCGGCCTCCCATTCGGGACCAAGGTTGTTGACAGCGGCTTCGGCGTCGGGGTGGAGGGCCTCGGCGCCCGCCCGCATGGAGCCGCTCGATTCCTCCACGGAGGAGTCGGGCTGGGACACGGAGGAGGACGAGTCACCTGGTTCTTTTCAGACTCGGTGCGTCCCCTCCGACTCACCCGAGTCTGAGCCTCGGAGACGGTCCCCGCCGGAGGATACCCGGTTCTCGGACTTCGTGAGGGATATGGCCAAGGCTTTGGCCTTCCCCGCGGATCCCGAGGAGGAGCCTCGAGCCGAAGAGCTCGAGGCCCTCCAGTATGACTCTCCCCCGAAGGAGGCCTTTACTGTACCGGTTCCTCCGATGCTGGAAAGACTTTTCTCTTCTGCATGTGGGAGAGCCCGGCATCGACGCCGGTGTTAAGC
Organism: Ichthyophis bannanicus; assembly: GCA_033557465.1. NCBI lineage: Eukaryota > Metazoa > Chordata > Amphibia > Gymnophiona > Ichthyophiidae > Ichthyophis > Ichthyophis bannanicus. The sequence goes on from CM066035.1 coordinate 40,144,162, forward strand.
AAGCGGGTTGATTCCATGTATCGAGTCCGCAAGAGCCCCGGGTTCCAGAAGGCACAACTACCGCACCATTCCATGGTGGTGGAATCGGCCATGCATCGACTCAAGAGTCAAAAGATGCACTCCTCGGTGCCTCCCGGCAAGGAGGCCCGGAACCTGGATGCCCTCGGTAGGAAGTGCTTCCAGGGCTATATGCTTGCTTGTCGAGTCCAGACATACCAGCTCTACATGGGCATGTATCTCTGAGACCTGGCAAAGGAAATTGCCGGGTTCTCTGCTGGTCTCTCTGAGGAACCTTTGCAGAGGTTCCAGGCCTTGTCCACTGGTATTCGAGAGTGCTCGAAGTTTACTTCTCGAGCAGCCTACGATGGCTTCGAAGCATCGGCTCGAGTAGCCGAGGCCAGCATCGGTGCCCGCCGACAGGCTTGGCTTCAGTCATCCGACCTCGAGCCATGGGTGCAGGAAAAGTTGGTCGATGTCCCCTGCCGAGGTGAAAACCTCTTTGGCAAGCCCATGGCTGAAAAGGCTGCACAACTCGAGACCGAGACTCTAACCAGGACTCGCCTGTCCAGGAAGACCTCTGCCCCTTCACAGAAGAGGAAGGGCTCGGGGAAAAAGCCCTTTTACCTGAGGAAGGTGTCTGCCTATAAACAACACCACCCACAATATCAAGCCTCAGCAGCTCCCCATCAGGGTCAGCAGGCTAAGGGACAGGGTAATGGGTCCCGTAGGCAGAAGGCCCCCAAGCCCACTACACCGGCCCCTGCTCAGCAGGGTGGGGATTTTTGACTCCGTAAGCATAGCCTCTTCCCCCCCCCGCTGGCTTCTCTCAGCACAGGAGGCCGGCTGGCCCACTTTGCCCACAGGTGGTCAGCCATAACATCAGATGCCTGGGTGCTTCAGGTAGTTCAAGAGGGCTACCTTTTGCATTTTCACCAAGTACCTCCCTCCTACTTTCCAGGGGAGCCTCCAAGACCCCCTCTGCACAGGGACTTACTCCTTCAGGAGTTGGCAAGTCGTCTTCTGGAACAGGCTGTGGAACTGGTGCCCCACCACCTGAGGGGTCACGGCTTTTATTCCAGGTACTTTCTGATACCAAAAAGAACAGGAGGCCTCAGACCCATCCTAGACTTGCGCAACCTCAACAAGTTCCTGCAAAGGGAAAAGTTCAAGATGCTTACCCTTGGAATCCTGCTGCCCTACCTCCAGCAGGGAGATTGGCTATGCTCCTTGGATCTAAAGGATGCTTATACTCACATCCTTATCCATCCGGACCACAGGCAATATCTAAGATTTGTGGTGGCAGGGAATCATTATCAGTACAGGGTACTGCCCTTTGGCCTGTCCTCCGCTCCCAGGGTGTTCACCAAATGCCTGGCAGTGGTGGCAGCCTTCCTGAGGCTTCAAGGCCTCTTTGTGTTTCCCTACCTAGACGACTGGCTCATCCGGGCACAGTCTTCCCTGGAGGTCACTCAGGCCACTCATCGCACAGTGGCTCTGCTTCAGCACTTGGGGTTTGTCATAAACTTCACAAAGTCCACTTTGCTCCCCTCTCAGGATCTCGAATTCATAGGAGCACGGTTGGACACTCTGCAGGCTCGTGCCTTCTTGCCTCTGGAACGGGCCAACCGGCTCAGAGCTCTGGCCAGCAAGTTTCACAGCACTTCCCTGGTCTCTGCCAGGCAATTCCTGCAGCTGCTCGGCCATATGGCTTCCACGGTCCATGTAACTCCGAATGCCCGTCTACATATGAGGTCTGCTCAGTGGAGCCTTCGCACTCAATGGCATCAAGCCACAGTGAGCCTTGCAGACTTAGTACAGATCTCCGACCGCCTGGTCTCCTCTCTGCAATGGTGGCTTCATCTGCCCATTCTGGTACTCGGCATGACTTTTCAGTCTCCTCCGCCTTCCCAAGTGCTGACGTCCGATGCCTCTCTCCTGGGATGGGGAGCACATTGCCAAGGGACATGTACTCAAGGCCTTTGGACCCCTTGGGAGGCTGCTCAGCAGATAAATTTCCTGGAGCTCAGGGCGATCCGCCTAGCTCTACGGACCTTCTCTCACCTCACTTCTCATCAGTCTGTACTGGTCTAGATGGACAATCAGGTTGCCATGTTCTATGTGAACAAACAGGGGGGCACCAGCTCCCTCCTTCTATGTCAAGAGGCTCGGAGACTGTGCTCTTGGGCAGTCGACCATGGCATTCTCCTCAAAGCTGTTTACCTGCCAGGACAGGAAAATTACCTGGCCGACAAACTGAGCAGGATTCTGCAGCCACACGAGTGGAGGTTAGACCCGTTGGTGGTTCAGCGGATCTTCCTCCGGTGGGGCCTCCCCACCATGGATCTTTTTGCCAGTCCTCTGAACCGGCAACTTCCCAGGTTCTGCTCCAGGCACCCGCATCCTCTCAGAGTAGCGGCGGATGCTTTCCTCATCCCGTGGTCCACGGGCCTACTGTATGCCTTTCCTCCCACGCCACTCGTGTCCCGGACGCTTTTCAAAGTTCTCCGGGACAGGGCCTCGGTAATCCTGGTAGCGCCCAGGTGGCCGAGACAGCCCTGGTTCCCGCTCCTGCTACAACTGGCGGTGGACACTCCTCTTCCTCTGGGGTTTCAGCCCGATCTCCTGACTCAGGATCAAGGCACTCTCCTGCACCCCAACCTCCGGGCCCTTCACCTGATGGCCTGGCTGCTGAAAGGGTAGTCCTAGCTCCGCTCCTACTACCTCCAGAGGTGGAAGATGTCGTCCTAGCGTCTAGGCGACCATCCACCCGGAAGTCTTACGCCCTTAAATGGCGTCGCTTCTCTGTGTGGTGTTCTCAGCAGTCTGAGAACCCCTTCTCCTGCTTGGTATCGGTGGTACTGCAATACTTGCTTCACCTTTCCAATCTAGGCCTCAAGTCCAACTCTGTCAGGGTCCACCTCAGTGCTCTCTCTGCACATCACTCACCAGTGGACGGCAGACCTCTTTCCGCACATCCCTTGGTGGCGCGTTTTCTCAGAGGCCTCCTTCTGCTTAAGCCTCCTTTGCGCCCACCAGCCCCTGACTGGGATCTCAATGTGGTCTTACAGCGGATTACCTGTCCGCCTTTTGAACCTATGGCTACCTGCCCTCTTCGTTTCCTTTCCTGGAAAACTCTCTTCTTGGTAACCCTTACCTCCGCTAGGCACGTTAGTGAACTGCAAGCCCTAGTGTCTGAGCCTCCTTACACTAGGTTCTACCCGAATAGGGTGGTCTTAAGGACTCACCCTAAGTTTCTTCCAAAAGTGGTTTCCCCTTTTCATCTCAACCAAGAGGTGGTTCTTCCAACCTTCTTTCCCTGGCCGCATACCAGCCGGGCTGAAACAGTTCTGCATACCCTGGACTGTAGGAGGGCCTTATCCTTCTACCTTGACCATACACAGGAGCATAGAAAGGCTGTTCAGCTTTTCGTTTCTTTTGACCCCAATAGGTTGGGGGTGCCTATTTCCAAGCGTACTTTGTCCATCTGGGTAGCTGACTGTATCGCCTGGGCTTATGGGTCAGCCGGCCTCTGATGATGAGAGAGTGATGTAATATGTATATATAATCATAATATAATATAATCATAATATGTATAAATAATCATCATTTATTGTGCAATTCAACAATGTTATAGGAATTTTACCTCATGTATATAGCATATTTCATGTAAATAGTTCATGTATATAGTTCAGCCCGTTATCCAAGTTTATATTCCTGTTCGATGTAAAACCAAACAGAATGTGTGTATTGGTCACTTTGTTATACTGTAAACCGCGCTAATACCGAATAGTGCGGTATATAAGCAACTGTAATAAATAAATAAATAAATAAATATGTTCTATAAACCATTCTGTCTGTAAAATAGTGCACTGTTTTTTTTTGTTTTTTTTTTTTAAGTGCCATCAAGTCAATACTGATCCTGAAGACCCAGCAGCCCCTAGGTTTTCTTGATAAGGTATGACTGGAAGTAGATTGCCAGGCCTTTTCTTCTGAGGCAATGGAGGGTAAAGTGGCTTGCCCAAATTATGAGTGCCAGTAGGAATTGAACCCAGATCTCCTGGGTGCTAGGCTGTTGCTCTAACCACTAGACCACTCCTCCAGAGCACTCTATAACCCAGTTAAATAAATAAATACAATTTACATGTACCATTTATCACCTCCCATTCAAACAATTTCTAACCCAGTCAATCACTTTAGGGTCCATTCCTAGGGTGCTCAACTTATTTATAAGTTGCCTGTGCAGAATGATGTAAAAGCCTTTACTGAAATCTACGTACACCACATCTAGGGCTCTCCTTTGGTCCAACTCTCTAGTTGCCCAGTCAAAGAAATTAATCCGATTTGTCTGACAAGACCTGCCCCTAGTAAAACCATGCTGTCTCGGATCCTGCAATCCTTTGGACTCCAGCCACCTCACTATCTTCTGTTTTAGCAGCGTTTCCATTAATTTACCACAGAGGTTAGACTAACTGGCCTGTAGTTCTCAAACTTGTCCTTCCGCTTTTGTATAAAGGGACCACATGCGCCTTTTCAAACATCCTACTAGACCAGTCCAAAAGTGCGTAATGTCCCCCTACCAGCAGATGTTGGAGACAGACATGCTCAGTGAAGCCTTTGGTACTATGTGTTTCCCCGAGGTGTAGCCTTCAGTATTTCTCTGGCTGCAGCAGATGCTGGATGTTTTTTCTCCTAACAGTAATTTTCCTGTTGTTATCTTCTATGCTGGTGGAGGTCTCTAGGGAGCACAAGAGGTGCCCCTCTTGAGTTGCCCACACACCCCTGCAACCAAATACCTGAAGGCAGCCACTGTTCAAGAGGATCAGCTACTGTAGCTTGCCAGATTTTCAGGGGAGTCAGGCCACAAGGGCCTGTACTGACAGCGTGAAGAGACACAGCCTTCCACATGTCTGCCTCAGTAGCAGCCAATGCAGATGGCTTAGGCATTAGCTGTTTCCCCCGCTTGCGCTAATAGGCAACACAGCAGAGCAATCAGGCAACACAGTTGATGGGCTCAGCCAGCCTGTACTCTGGCAGCCATGGCATCCGGGAGCACATTGAATGACTGTTCCCCCTCCCTCTCTTCCAATCGCAGTTTCCCTTCCTCAGGGAATGCTTACAACTTTATCTTAATTTCACATTTTATATACCGCCCTTGCCAAAGCCTGAGAGCGGTTTACAATAAAATAAAATATACTAATGCTACAGAAAAAGAAAAGAACTCCATTATGTGACAGGAAAGAGAAGAATACCCAAAAGAACTTAAGAACAGACAGAAAACAAACAAATCAGGAAGGGGAAGGGAGATCGAAAGCCTGGTGGAATAAGTGTGTCTTTAGCAATGCCTTGAATTGCTGGTATGAGGGTTCCAACCGAAGGGAAGATGGTAAGGCATTCCACAATGATGGTCCAAGAAAAAAGAAGGCGGCATGACGTGTTTGCTCTAGATGAGCTTGTGAAGGGGATGGTAAAGAAAGTTGATTTTCATTTAGCAAGCGTAATTGTCAGTAGGGGGTGTGAAGGGAAATAATATTGGATAAATAGAGTGCGTTGGATGTGTAAATTACCTTATGAGTTAAAATGAGCAGCTTGTATTTGAATCTATAACGAAGTGGGAGCCAATGAAGATGCAGGAGAAGAGGTGTTACATGATCCGATTTCCAAGCATTGGTAATCAGACGAGCAGCAGTGTTTTGAATTAATTGAAGTCGCTGGAGCTGATAAGATGGTAAATTAGCAAAAATAACATTACAGTAGTCCAGTCTGGACATAACCAGAACTAATAATAGGGTGACGAGAGAGTCAGAAGACAGAAAGGAGCGGACTGCTCTAATTTGGCGTAGAGCAAAAAAAGAACAGCGAGAGAGGTATGAGACATGGTCATGAAAAGAGAGTGAAGAATCTAAGATAACACCTAAATAAAGAAAAGAGGAGGTGAGGGGAATAGAAGTAGCATTAATTTGAGGTGTGATTGTTGGGCAAGGAGTGCTCAAAGAAACCCACATGGCTGTTGATTTAGCTGGATTCAAATGGAGAAAGTTATCAGACAGCCAGGAGGCAATGTGGGAAAGACACCTATTTAACTGCGTTAGATCAATTTGACTGGAGAGGTATGGAAGAGGAGCACGATGTCATCGGCATAAATGTAAACTGAAACAGGAAATTGTTGAATCAGCAGGGGTAAGGGGGCAAGAAAGATATTGAAAAGCAGCGGGGAAAGAACCGAGCCCTGTGTCACACCACAGATTAAAGGAATAGGGGGGGGGGGGGGGAGGAATGATGATTAGCACAAACAGAGAAGAAGCGAGAGGTAAGAAAAGAACAAAACCAATTAAGTACTGTACCACGCAGCCCGATGTCATAGAGCCGATGCCTCTACTGCCGGTTTTTAAAATACACCATTGGGTTTTTGCCTTTTTCCTGCCTTCTGCAGCCATCTTTGGGACAGGATGACTCGTGCATGTGATGGCCTTTTTGAGTCACTTCTCTCTCATGCGCTGGGCTACAGGTACGCTTCAGCAGCTTCCGGACAGGCCTCCATTACACTGTGACTTGAGGATCCAGCGCAGTGTACTGATTTTACAGCATCCATGCCCGCATTACTATCCCGGCGTCTTGCATGCAGTCACAAACACCTGATGAGGCCTCCAACTCTACTTTGGGAAGCCTGGAAGGTATGGCACTTCCACCTGCGACAGCTGCGATGCATGCGGCATCTTCTCACTCCTTACCCTCTTCAATCAATCATACCCTGTGGATTCCAAGGTTCCACATGGAAACGCTTCAGTCTGTCATTCAAGTGGTCAGACAAGGAGAATACATGGCATCCCTAGACCTCACTGAGGCTTACTTATACATTCCAATCTATGCATCCCACCAGAGGTTCTGCCACTTTGCCATCCTCGGGAAGCACTATCAATTTCAGGCTCTGCCCTTTGGATTGGCCAAGGCACCCCATACCTTCTCCAAAGTCATGGTAGTGGCTGCCACAGCCCTCCGACGTGAGGGTATTGGTGTCCACCCATACTTTGATGACTGGCTCATCAGAGCCCGGACGCACACCGAGGCTGTCAAGTCAGTGGGCCAGGTCATACAGTTTTTAGAAAGCCTCGGCTGGGTAAGTGTCACTCCAAGAGTTGCCTCCAGCTCTCTGAGACTCTAGACTTCCTCAGAAGATGCTTCAATACCCAAATTGGCAGGGTTTATCTCACACAGAAGTGTTTTCAGAGGTTTACCAGGCAGCTCCAAGTGCTCGTGAAAATGGCATGGCCTCAAGTCTGGGATTATCTTCAGATTCTCTGAGCCATAGCAACCACCATCAATGTCCCCTGGGCTCAGGCAGAGATGCGACCTCTGCAACAGTCACTGCTGTCTCAGTGGTCACTGGTGTCAGAGTATTTCGATTGCCGCTTAGCACTCCCGCACCCCCTGTGCCACAGCCTCTGTTGGTAGCTCCAGACAGACATGTTCCGGGGGGTCTCTTTAGAGACCCCGCAATAGGTAATTCTGACATCCAATGCCAGCCTATCTGGCTGGGGAGCCCAATGCTATGACTAGACAACTCAGGTATCCTGGAACCACCAAGAAGTGTCATAATCTATCAACCGTCTGGAAGCCCAGGCAGTCCACCTGGCTCTCCTAATTTCTCCCATCTATCAATCACAGAACATTATGGATTCTATCCAACAACTCCACGACAGTGTCATACCTCAGAAGGCAGGATGGCACAGGAGGTGGCTTTCCTCTGCCTGGGCTGAAAAGCATCTTCTGATGATGTCCGCCCAGCACATTGCGGGCGTAAACATTGTACAAGCTGATTTTCTCAGCAGTCATGCCCTAGATCCAGAGGAATGGGAATTTGTCCTTTGGGCCTTCCGCTGCATTGTCCAGCAATGGGGTCAGCCAGCGATCAATCACCTTGATGGCTACAGCAGCCAATGTTAAGACCCCGCTCTTTTTCAGTCGCTGGAGAGACCCCAGCTCTCAAGGGTTGGATACGCTAGTACAATCATGGCCGACAGAAGTACGCCTGTACTTATTCCCACCCTGGGCAATGATCGGTGATTACCGCCACATAGAGGCTCACCGGAGCATGGTGATTCTCATGGCCCCTGACTGGCCACGTCATCCATGGTTTGCAGATCTCATCCAGCTCCTTGTGGATCATCCCCTACCCCTGGGATCATGCAGGGAACCTCTCTGGCAGGGAGGGACCCGTCTGGGTGGACAATCTGGCGCCTTATTCATTTACAGCCTGGCTCTTGAACAGCGATACCTAGTACAGAAAAGGTATTCTAGATGGGTCATCGAGACACTATTGCAAGCTTGTCCACATCTCTGGCTTATGCACAGGTCTGGTGCCTTTTCGAGTCATGGTGTGCTCACGCCGCACCTCTCCATGGCAAGTACAGATTCCAGATATTCTTGCCTTCTTACAGAATGGTTACGACAAGGGTCTGGCACTCAATTCATTGAATGTGCAGGTAGCCGTCCTCACTTGTTTCCGGTGAACCATTTCCGGTCATTCTCTTGCATCCCATGCTATCGACCAGTTCTTGCGTGGCGTTAGATCCCTGAGGTCACCCCTTAGGTCAATTGTTCCTCCGTGGGATTTCTATCTAGTCTTATGGAGCCTACAGAAGCTGCCCTTTGAGCTTCTCAAGGAAGCGCCTCTCTGTGCCTTGTCCTGTAGGGCCGCCTTCCTGTTGCCCATCACCTTGGCTCGGCATGTGTCCAAGCTGCAAGTGCTATCCTGTCAGGATTCTTTTCCGTCTTTTTCTTCAGCCTACAAAAAGGAGGGTGCCATCGGGCGAAGGCTACACTCGCCGCTCTTCCCGCCGCCCAGCTGCTGCAGCCTACAAAAAGGAGGGAACCATCGGGAGCAGGCTACACTCGCTGTTCTTCCGACCACCCAGCTGCTGCAGCCTACAAAAAGGAGGGCGCCATCGGGCGCAGGCTACACTCGCCGCTCTTCCCGCCACCCAGCTGCTGCAGCCTACAAAAAGGAGGGCGCCATTGGGTGCAGGCTACACTCGCTGCCCAGCTGCTGCAGCCTACAAAAAGAAGGGCGCCATTGGGTGCAGGCTACACTCGCCGCCCAGCTGCTGCAGCCTACAAAAAGGAGGGCACCATTGGGTGCAGGCTACACTCGCCGCACAGCTGCTGCAGCCTACAAAAAGGAGGGCGCCATCGGGCGCAGGCTACACTCGCCGCTCTTCCCACCGTCCAGCTGCTGCAGCCTACAAAAAGGAGGGCGCCATTGGGTGCAGGCTACACTCGCTGCCCAGCTGCTGCAGCCTACAAAAAGAAGGGCGCCATTGGGTGCAGGCTACACTCGCCGCCCAGCTGCTGCAGCCTACAAAAAGGAGGGCGCCATTGGGTGCAGGCTACACTCGCCGCCCAGCTGCTGCAGCCTACAAAAAGGAGGGCGCCATCGGGCGCAGGCTACACTCGCCGCTCTTCCCACCACCCAGCTGCTGCAGCCTACAAAAAGGAGGGCGCCACTGGGTGCAGGCTACACTCGCCGCTCTTCCCGCCGCCCAGCTGCTGCAGCCTACAAAAAGGAGGGCGCCATTGGGTGCAGGCTACACTCGCCGCCCAGCTGCTGCAGCCTACAAAAAGGAGGGTGCCATTGGGTGCAGGCTACACTCGCCGCCCAGCTGTTGCAGCCTACAAAAAGGAGGGCGCCATTGGGTGCAGGCTATACTCGCCGCCCAGCTGCTGCAGCCTACAAAAAGGAGGGCGCCATCGGGCGCAGGCTACACTCGCCGCTCTTCCCACCGCCCAGCTGCTGCAGCCTACAAAAAGGAGGGTGCCATTAGGTGCAGGCTACACTCGCCACCCAGCTGTTGCAGCCTACAAAAAGGAGGGCGCCATTGGGTGCAGGCTATACTCGCCGCCCAGCTGCTGCAGCCTACAAAAAGGAGGGCGCCATCGGGCGCAGGCTACACTCGCCGCTCTTCCCACCGCCCAGCTGCTGCAGCCTACAAAAAGGAGGGCGCCATTGGGTGCAGGCTACACTCGCTGCCCAGCTGCTGCAGCCTACAAAAAGGGCGCCATTAGGTGCAGGCTACACTCGCCGCCCAACTGCTGCAGCCTACAAAAAGGAGGGCGCCATCGGCGCAGACTACACTCGCCACTCTTCCCGCCGCCCAGCTGCTGCAGCCTACAAAAAGTAGGGCGCCATCGGGCCTGCGCATGAGAGCCTCACCAGAGGGCCCTTTGGCATGGCCCTTAGGCACGGGCCCGGGGGCGCTCCGGTGCTCCATAGTTGCCGGGGTTGTCCAGGCTCGATCGCTCCTCCACATATGGACTCCTGACCTAACCATCTCACAAGCTCCACCCGGTACTTCCAAGTAACTCTCCTTTGTCTTGCCTCCCACTGCTGGCACTGATCATTACCTGTCTGAACTTGCTACCCACTGCCTGCACTGTACTGCACTGCTACCTGCTCCCCATTGTTGACATTGAACTGCTACCCACTGCCTGCATAGCACCATACACTGCTTGCTTAGTTTTACTCCCATTGCCTGCATTGTACTGCTACCCATTGCTGGGCCTAGAACTGCTACCCATTGCTTATCCATTGCTTACAGAGCGTTGCTATGCATTGTCTGCATACTGGTGCTACCCATTATTTCATAGAACTGTTATCCACTGCTCTCCATTGCCTACTACCCATTGTTTTGCTTAGTATTGCTGCCCATTGTCTGCATACTGTTGCCACCCATTGTTGCATAGAACTGTTATCCATTGCTTATCCATTGTCTGCATACTGTTGCTACCTGTTGTTTGCATAGAACTGCTACCCACCGCCTGCTTGTTTGCCTTTTGCTACCCATTGCTTGCTCAGACCTTGCTGCCCACTACCATGACCCCACATCTCATTGTCCTTCTCTTCCTCATCCTCCCCAACTGCCTTCCCTCCTACCAACACCCTCCCTCCTCTTCCCCATACCCTCCCCCTACCTTCCTCAACTCTCCCTCCACTCTGCCCACTAGCCTAGCACCTGCTCTTAAGTCTCTTCACACCTTCCCCCGCATTCAACCAGCCCCCTCTACCTTCCTCACCTCTCCCTCCATTCTGCCCCCTAGCCTAACACCTGCTCTTGAGCTGTTTCACATCATCCCCCGCATTCAACCAGCCCCCTCTCTTTAAAGCAACCCCACCCTCGCTTCCGTCGTACTATCTCCACTTTACCTCGCTCTCTAATACTCATTCTCCTTCTCTCATCAGGTAATATCAACCTCAACCCTGCCCCCGACTTCTTTCTCACACTAAAAAAAGTTCCCCACGTACCCTATCTAATCTCATCCACATCCCACTCCTCCCTCCTTCCGCCCTCCCTCATTCATCCCACAATCACTCCTCCATAGACATCAACTCCAACCCTCACCCCCAAAAATAATCCCTCACATAACCTACTCGATACCATCAACTTACCCCTCATTTCCCTTCTCTCATGTCCCTCTTGGAGAGCACACACACCCAGACATGCCCACCCACACCCTGTTCCCTCTAAATCTCGTTATTGCCCTAGAAATAGACCCCCATGCTACTCTGTTAAGAAATCCACACGTAACTTATCTAACCTTATCCATATCCCTCTCCTCCCCCCATCCGTTCTCCCGTTTTCATGCGCCCTATGGAACACATGCTCAGTCACTAAAAAAAACCTTTTCACGATCTTTATATCTCTAATGCCCTACACCTTCTTGCCTTGACCGAGACCTGGCTCTCCCCAGAAGACACCGCATCCATTGCCTCTCTCTGCTATGGGGGCTACCAGTTCTCCCTTACACCTCGATCTACTGGTCACGGTGGGGGCATTGGCCTCCTACTCTCTCCCTCCTGCCAATTCCAACCCCTGCTGCCACCCCAATCACACTCCCCCCTCTCCCTCGAAGTCCACTCCATTCGCCTCCTCACACCACTCCCCCTCCGAGTTGCTGTTATTTATTGCCCACCTGACAAATCCAAATCAACTGTCCTCACCGACTTCGACTCCTGGCTTTCTGCCTTTATGGACCCCTCCTCCCCCACTCTTATTCTTGGCGATTTCAACATTCATATCGACAACCCCTCAGACCCCCATGCCTCAAAGTTCCTCGCTCTTACCTCCTCGTTCGACCTCAAACTTTGTTCCACTGCCCCAACACATCTACACGGCCACTGCCTTGACCTAATACTCTACTCCAATTCCTCTCCCTCAAACTTCCACCAATCAATCCTTCCTTCATCTGACCATCACCTCTTAACATTTACTCTTCAGCTTCTGCTTTCCCAACCTCATCCTGTCTCCTCCAACCTATTTAGAGACCTTCATAATATTGATCCCATGACTCTCTTCCACCATTTCTCCATCTCTCTCCTCCATTTTATCCTCCAAGTCCGTCGACGAGGCATTATCCTCATACAATGCTACACTATCCTCAGCCCTTGACACTCTTGTCCCTCCCACCCCATGTCATGTCAAACGATCTACCCCCCAGCCCTGGCTTTCACCCACAATCCGTTACATACGCATCTGCGCCTATTCTGCCGAATGAGCTTGGTCCAAATCCCGCTCCCCGGAAGACCTTCTACACTTCAAATTCATGCTTGGCTCCTTCCAGTCAGCCTTAGCACTTGCCAAACAAGATTACTACATCCATCTGACCAATTCCCGTATCTCTGATCCTTGCCGTCTCTTTAATACCCTCAATTCTCTCCTCAAGGTCCCCCCGCCCCTGATCCCACCCTCCCTTTCTGCCCAAACCCTAGCTGACTACTTCCACGACAAAATCCACAAGATTACTCTCCAATTCCCTACCCCCTCATCTACCTCCCCTCCTCCCCAATTCTCCTCCCCCATCCATACTCCCCCTGCCACCCTCTCCTCTTCCCTCCAATCTCTGAAGAAATCGCACTCCTCCTTTCCTCCTCTAAACCCACCACCTGTTCATCAGACCCTATCGCCACCCATCTCCTACGTTCCATCTCCCTCACCATTGTCCTCTCCATCACTCATATCCTCAACCTTTCACTCTTCACAGCAACTGTGCCCATCAACTTCAAACATGCTGTTGTCATACCCCTCCTCAAGAAACCCTCACTTGATCCCACATGCTCCTCTAACTATCGACCCATCTCCCTCCTTCCCTTCATATCCAAGCTATTAGAATGAGCAGTCCACCGTCACTGCCTCGATTTCCTCACCTCCCAGGTCCTCCTGGACCCACTACAATTCGGCTTCCGTCCCCTACACTCCACTGAAACAGCACTCACAAAAGTCACCAATGACCTGTTCCTGGCTAAATCTAAGGGCCTCTATTCCATCCTCATCCTTCTTGACCTTTCTGCTGCTTTTGATATTTGTTGACCACAACCTTCTCCTCACCACCCTCTCCTCGCTTGGTTTCAAGGACTCCGTACTATCCTGGTTCTCCTCCTACCTCTCCCATCGCTCATTCAGTGTATGCTCTGGTGGCTCCTCCTCCTCCCCTACCCCGCTACATGTAGGTGTACCCCAGGGATCTGTCTTAGGCCCCCTCCTCTCCTCTTCTCTTTCTATTGCCAAGGCCTTGGCATGCTTATCTCCTCCCATGGCTTTCAGTACCATCTCTATGCCGATGACTCCCAGATCTATCTCTCTACACCTGATATTTCTCCGGCAACCCAGTCCAAGATCTCTGCCTGTCTCTCGGACATCACTGCCTGGATGTCTCATCACCGATTGAAACTGAACATGGCCAAGACCGAACTCCTTATCTTTCCACCCAACTCCCCCCCCCCCCCCCACACACTTCCCCCTCTCTCAGTCCTTGTGGATGGATCTACTATCCTCCCTGTTCCCTCGGCCTGCAATCTAGAGGTTATCTTCGACTCTCTCCTTCTCCGCTCATATCCAGCTTGTAGCTAAGACCTGCTGCTTCTTTCTCTACAACATCACTAAAATCCGCTCCTTCCTCTCTGAACACACTACCAAAACGCTTGTCCACTCCTTGATCTCCTCTCGCCTCGATTACTGCAACCTACTCCTCGCTGGTCTCCCCATGAGCCACCTCCTCCCTCTTCAATCCATACAGAATCACGCTGCTCGACTAATCTTCTGCCAGCCTCGCCATGCCCACATTACTCCTCTTCTCAAGTCTCTTCACTGGCTCCCTATCCAATTCTGCATCCAATTCAAGCTTCTTCTACTGACCTATAAATGCACTCACTCTATGGCCCCTCAATACTTCTTACCGCTTATCTTCCCCTACGTCCCCTCTCGTAATTTGCGCTCCGCTAACAAATTATTTCTATCAATGCCCTTCACCTGCACCGCAAACTCCCAACTGCGCTTTCACCTTGCGGCACCATACACCTGGAACAGCCTGTGTCTGTGCACCAGGCATCCTTCCCTGGCCCTCTTCAAATCCAGGCTGAAGACCCACCTCTTTACCATTGCATTTAGATCCTGACTCCATCCTCATCTTACCCTAACCCCCGTCAATGTTTATGATCAAACTGTACCTCACCGCACCTTGCGCAGAACTGACTAATGCTCTGTATTGCTTTCTCTTAACTAGATGGAGTGGAGGAGTGGCCTAGTGGTTGGGGCATGGTACCTCAGGCCGGAAGGTCAAATCCCACTAGAGGACAGCAACCTGGGGGCCGGAAGGACTGGAGTTTCTAGTCCCACAGGTGCTCCTTGTGGTCTTGGGCAAGCCACTTAACCCTCCATAGCCCATGTTCCCTGTAAAATAGTTATTGCCAAGTTATAATGCCCTGTTCAATGTAATTTCAGTTTGTTCAATGTAAACCGCACTGATGCAGAATAGCGCGGTATATAAGAGAATGTAAATAAATAAATAAATAAATAGATTGTAAGCTCTGATGGGCAGGGACTGTCTTTGTATGTTGGCTACCTTTTGTAGGTCAGCTGTGCAGCGTTGTGTGTGTGGCGCTATATAAGTGCTGATTAGTAATAGTAGAAGGGGTCTCCCTCTGTCCAGTTCCTTTATTCTTGCTGAAGATGGTTTCGGTATTTCACCTTAACCAACCCATCATACTACCAACTTTCTCGGGCGAAGAAGGAGCGGGATCCCGTGCTCTTTATCTTTACATTTGATAGACCGCTTTTGTTGAAACATTAAAGCGGTGTACAATAAAAAGGTCAGCAATGCAAAGTATGAGAAAGGAACGCCATAATAAAATAGGAAAGCAAAGAGTAAGATAGAGCACAGACAATTAACACCAAACAACTAGACCAAGACTTCCATGACACATGCAACAAAACAAGGCAAAAGGCCCAGACAAGGGAAAGACAGGACAAAACATATGAGCAACAGAACAAACAGGACTGACAACAACTTCAGGGAGGAGCATCGGGAGGAAGATTAAAGGCTTATTGAAACAGATGAGTTTTGAGTAATATCTTAAATTGGGAATAGGAGGGTTCTAACCGGAGAGAAGGTGGTAGTGCATTCCACAGCACAGGGCCCAGAAAAAAGAAAGCAGAATGACGGGTTTGTTCCAAATGAGCTTGTGATGGAGAAGGTAGTGACAAACGGTTAGCATGAATAAAACGAAGCTGGCGGTAGGGAGTATGAAGGGAGATGCGGTCCGCAAGGTATAGAGGATTATTAGTGTAGATAGCACGGTGTGTCAGAATAAGAAATTTATAATGAAAATGATAACGGAGGGGCAACCAGTGCAAGCGAAAAAGAATAGGGGTGATATGGTCGAAGCAATTAGAAAACGTAATGAGACGAGCTGCAGCATTTTGAATAAGCTGCAAACGGTGAAGCTGGAAATTTGGGAGGTTAGCAAGAAAGACATTACAGTAGTCCAATCGGCTGATAACCAGAGCTAGAACAAGGGTGACCAGAGAGTCCGAGGGAAGAAGGGAACGGACAGCCCTAATCTGACACAAGGCAGCAAATTAATGACGGATAAGGGAAGTTAGATGACCATGAAAGGAAAGCGAGGAGTCTAGGATTACTCCGAGATAACGGAAGGAAGAGGCAAGTGGAATAGAAGTTGAACCAATCAAGGGGGCAAGAGTGGGGCACGGACCACTCAACGAAACCCACATAGCTGTGGACTTGGACGGATTTAAATGTAAGAAATTCTGTGAGAGCCAAGAAGCGATACGGGACAGAGGTTAAGCTGAGAGATATCCAGGATTAATGGAGAAGTATGGAAAAGTAGAATAATGTCATCTGCATACATATAAAAAGACACTGGGTACTGCTGAATTAATAAGGGCAAGGGGAAAGAAAAATGTTAAATAATAGAGGGGAAAGAACAGAGCCCTGAGGTACACCACAGGTGAGAGGGAGAGAAGCAGAGGACTGGCCATTAGAATGGACAGAGAAGGAGCAAGCTGTGAGGAAGGAACGAAACCACTGCCACACTGTACCACGGAGCTCAATATCAGACAGACAAGAGAGGAGAGTTCGGTGGTCAATCAAGTCGAATGCTGCGGAGAGATCAAGGGAGACAATAAGGGTAATGTCACCGTGGTCATGAGCAACGTGTAGTTCGTTCAAGAGTGCCAGAAGAACAGTTTCAGGACTATGCCCGTGTCGGAAACCGGCTTGACGGGGGTGGAGAGTATTAGTGGTTTCTATGTGAGAATTTAGTTGTTCAAAGACAAAACGTTCCAAAAGTTTGGCTAAGAAGGGAAGATTCGAAACAGGACGCCAGTGGGACAGAACAGAGGGATCAAGGGAAGGCTGCTTCAAAAGAGGGTGAACAACAGCCGATTTCCAAGGAGATGGGAAATGGCCGGATGAGAGGCAAACTTTGATGATGGTGGTAATGATAGGTATAAGCTGTAAAGAAGGCTCAGTCAGCCAACGGGATGGAATCGGGTCCAGTTGGCAGGTAGTTTTTCTGGACTTAGATAGCATCTGCAGTACTTCAACAGAGGTAACAGGGTGAAAAGAGGACCAAGTATGAGCAAGAGCAAGATTCGGTGGAGAAAAGGGAAGTGACAGATGATCAGCATCAGTTAGTACATCAGGGGAGGCAGAAGACAAAGGGGAACAGGGTGGAGATAGAGGAAGTGGAGGGGAGGGATTTGAAAAGGATGAACGCAAGTTCAGCTCTCAGGGTGCTCAATATCAGTCTCTCAAGGAAGCGCCTCTCTGTGACTTATCCTGTATGGTCACCTTCCTAGTGGCCATCACCTTGGCTCGGCGTGTGTCCAAGCTGCAAGTGCTATCCTGTCAGGATTCTTTTCTGTCTTTTTCTTCGGAAGGGGTCCGGTTCCTTCATTCTTACTGGATGGTTTCAGCGTTTTCATCTTAACCAACCCATCATGCTACCAACTTTCTCGGGCGAGGAAGAGCGGGATCCGGGCTCTCAGGGTGCTCGATATCAGCAGAGTCCTTCGCCGCTACTTGAGGGTGACCAATTCCTTTCGGAAAACTGATCACCTGTTTATACTGTTTGCAGGTGCATGCAAGGGACTTGCAGCTTTCAAAGCAACCACTGCCCGATGGATCAAGAGAACCATCAAATCTGCATATATTTCACAAAGGAAGTCAGTCCTAGAGGGGCTCCGGGCCCACTCCACTAGGGCACAAGCCACATCTTGGGCGGAAAGGTCCTGCATGGATCCGGGGGACATTTGTCTGACAGCGACCTGGTCCACCTTTGTTTGCCACTACCGCCTTGATCTGCAAGCATGTGATACGGTGACATTTGTGGCCAGTGTGGTGGCAATGGCTGTTACATCCTGCCCAACAGTGGGGTAGCTTTGGTATTGCCCACTTGTTTGGACTGGTCTAGCAGGATATCTGGAAGGAGAAGTTTTATTTACTATTAATTTCCTTTCCTGGAATCCTGCTAGACCAATCCTATTTTCACCCTTGCTGACTATATTCCTGGGACAGCCGTCACCATAGAGTATTCCTTCCTGTGCTCCCATCAGCAACCTGTATATTGTCTCAGCATATACTATACAAAGTTATGCAGCTTGTATATAGTTTCAGTCTATACTGTACACTGTTGAGGTTCAAAGTTTCAGTCTGGATATAGGTTAGTGTGCTTATTGGCCCAAGCGGGGAACCACTGTTGCATAATCCTTAGGTTGGTGGTCTCTGAGCACATTGGCGTTTTCCATGTGTCTACTTCTCATGGCTCTCTGCTTTGCCAGGGGGTTACTGAAGGTGACACCTAGTGGAAGCACTTAAGTGCCAGGGCATGCTCATTGAAGCCTTTTTATTATCTCTGTCTCCAACATCTGCTGGCAGGGGGACATTACCCACTTATTTGGACTGGTCTAGCAGGATTCCAGGAAAGGAAATTAATGGTAAGTAAAATTTCTCTTTCTCCGGTCCTCTAGGATACCAGGTAAAAGATTCCCTATGGCTTCTAGTCAGAACATCACAAGGCAAGCACCTTGTCCTTTGGCAATTGCTCCAAAATCACTAACAGTATTTGGGGTTTCTTAAACATAATTTGGCAACTAGGCTTCCAGCATTCCCCACCTAAAATAATTTTTCTGGCTTAGCTGCTGGAGCTCTTTAGTCTGAGCTCTCCTTGAGTCTCCTCTGCCTGCTCCTCTCTTTGTCTTGTCTTGTATTCGCTAGCAGACTGCCTAATTAGCTGCAGGTGTCTTATTGCCTTTACTTGAAAGCTGAATTTTCAATTCAGGACTCCTTCCAGCGTTTCCTTGGGCTCGCTCTCTTGCAGTTCTTTGATTAATGTTCTGGAGCTCCCCCTAGTATTCAACCAGTATAACAGGGGGCATGCTATCCAGCACACCACAGCATAAAGTCAATTAAACGTGCATTAAAAAGTTCCATTGTCAGGCTTTAACACATATGTGTGAAAGGAACCAAAAAATGACCGAAAATTGGGCAAAATTGTCAAAAATGAATCCAGAATTTTCTGTGCACCTCCTTAGAAAGAAGAAAAAAAGAGTGAAGATGGAACTCTTTCTTCTGCATGCAGGAGAGGTCTTTGTCACACCAGCGTAAACAGATTTTCCATTCCGTTTCCAGACTAACCACAGTGCCTCCTCCTTCCCGCATAAGTCCTGTGATTTTAATATTATTTACATATAGTGCTGCTCCTCTTTCCTATCTTTCCTGAATAGATAATAGCTTGGTATAGCTACATCTTAGTTATTGTTTTGCATGTTCCACATCCCCATGACTGTCACTATATCCAAGTCAGCCTTTTCCATTACAGCTTCTAAATCTGGAGCTTATTTCACATGCTTTCCCCCTTTCTATACTAGTTTATAGCAGCAGACACAATTACATTACTGCACCCATTTGTAGGACCTCAACCACCAGCGGTGCTGTTGCTCAGAAATGTTTAAAAGCCTATCTTCTCATATTTATTTATATGATTTTATATACCACCCCATCAGCAAATCAAGGCGGTTTACATAGAACAATTAACAATTAGTGAATCTGTGATCCCATGTAACATTTACGGAACAGGTAACTATTTACATTGTAGTTATTATTTACAATACAGGTTACATTTGCAGTAACAGGATTTTTAGGGAACTGGAGCATGTATAATGGTGGTAAATACTTTGTTGATAGCTCAGTATTAGTATGGGTGCTAGTAGAGTGGGTCATACATAGCTAGTAGTCACTTGTGGCATTTTGGGTGTTGATCAGGTGACTTGATTCTTCAAAGTATTCTTGGAGTAACTATGCTTTTAGAAGCTTCAGATGCTGTTCATATTCTTCTGACTGCATTCACAAAGGGCTCAAACACCACTACATAAAAAAACTACACAGGGTAGTGGAACCTGCAATTTTTGTTCCTCACAAGCCCCAGAAGCAGGCTAGTGCTGATAGTCAGAATGTCTTGTTAATTTGCCTGTGTGGTCTTTTTCTGCTGCCATGTTTCTATAAAAGGGGGATTATTATAGTTGATATGGAAGAGCAGACTAAGTGGGTCATGTTTCTATGGTTTGTAGAGGCAAATGATGAAAATGGGTGTGGATGCTGGTTTGATGCCTCTTTCATAAATATAAATCTATATATAAAATAGTGGATACAAATATTGGTTTCAAGCTGAGATTTTATTTTATAAAGGCAATATAAGGCCCATGTTCTTCTCCAAAATAGGCTTCTGTGATGAGCTCAGTAGTGTATAAATTCTCTTGCTTAGATTTATGCCTGCTTTGAAGAAAATGTCTGAATGTAGAGGGTAATTAACACATATTATTCTGTATCTGTTGTATAAGTGAAGAACACATATACTTGTCTTTATAAACTAGGAGAATAAGTGGTTGAAAATGTGCATTACGTCTAGGTATGATCACTTACACCAGCCCTGTTTGGACCATTTTATTATTTTATAAGTTGTGTGTGTATTTGTTCACTCTGCCCACGCTCCATTCAAACAGAACCTTTAAGCAGGCCAGCAGTGAAAGTATGTGCCATCAGCCCCACACATGTACTTTTATAAAATATGCATACTTTAACTGTTCTATAACATGCAAATATAATACAGGGTAATTTCATAAGGCACCTCCTAAAATAACATGCATAAATCACTGTATTTTATTGCTTCATAGGTTCTAATGGGACATTATGTGAATGTACATTTCCACTCCCAAACTGCCCCTGGGAAAGCCTAGGTGCAGATTACATAAAAGTAGGCACAATCTTGCAGTGTGGATACTTTTTAAGTGCATTATGTCCCCACGTGATTTTATAAGAGGTAGAGTTATATGTGAAAAAAGATTTATATAATTAGTCCCATATGCATGTTTAGCCCTAAGCAACTTTACAAGCACTTGAGTGCATAAAATGCTGTTCTGCATGCTCAAAAGGTTATCTCCCCTATCAGGGTCCCTAGTGTTAAGCCTTTTATTTGCTGGAAGAATTCTCCAAAAAGAGAAATAATTCTGTAGTAATGATAGCTTCACTAATTCACAAATGTAGTCCAGTAGAACCTTTAAGTAGTTCTCATATTCTTATGGCTGGTTTAGCTACAGATTTTTGTATACTTATAAAACAATAACATCTGTGAATAAACTTTATTTTTAATTCATGCATTGCTATCTGAATTCCTTAGTATGGCTTTGGTTGGAGCCTCTGTGCTCTTTACAGTGTTTCAATGTTGAATAACTACCCCCCTTAATTACACTGTCACATAGTTCAGAGTTACTACGCGTGCCAGTTTTGTTTTATGTACAAGGGTGTTCCTAATGCCCTGTTACACTTTGTTGGTTATATCTAAAAACTTTCCTGTTCTCGGAACATTTCAAACATGACTCCAAATACACACCTAATGAATGTTATACCCAATATCAGTAAATAAGTTATGCATGTAGCATGTCCCACATGCACCCCTCCCTAAGTTTACAAATGAGCTCTCTGTAATGTTCTGTTGAAGATGTAATGTAAACCACTTTGATACTATGAAAGGCAGTATAGAAATTGTTAAAATAAAATAATAAATATGTAATCCGCTTTGAATAGTAGACAAGCATAAAAATAAGTTTAAATGAATAAATAACATGGCTCCTATACCTGTTTCCTTGTACTTCCGGCTTTCTTTCCAAGATGTTTATGCAATTTGATAGACCACCCATCATAACATCAGGGCAGTGTACAATAGTCAACAAAAAAAATCAAGATGTGCTTTATGTAGTTCCTGTGGTGTGATTGTAGACAGACAAGTCAGGCACAGAGTTTAGTCTTTTCTGTCCAGGCACTTCACCCAAGGCTTCTACACTTTGGAGATTGGCTATTTTTCTCTGGACTTGTGCCATCTTCTGTGTCCTGCCTGGTAGCTGTACAATAGTGATCTTAATTAATGGTAGGGCATCTCTTGAAATCAAATTAAGATTCATGAATGTTAAGACTGATAGAACCTGATCAACTCTAAAATGTCACCCTCTTTTACCATTCTCCCCGAGCACCCAAAAATATTCTCAGCCAGCCTTGTCAAAGGTTTTCTGTGTATACAAGATAAGATTTAATGTTTGTATATTCATAAGATTGCAGTGATGAAGCCCAATTGATCAGATGATGTAAGAGCCTGATGAAACTAAGCATTTTTCCTATTTTATGTCTGTAGGAAAATACTTAGTACATAGGCCCCATAACTAGGGTTCAAATCCCACATCACCCATGACACTGCTTTTGACCTTAGGCAAGTCACTTTATCTCCTGTTGTCTCAGGTACAAAATTTAGACTGTAAGCTCTCAGGGTAAATGCCTGTTGAATTTGAATTCTAATAATGTAAGAAATGTTGAACATTATTGTAAAGGTGGGCAAGAATGTTCCTGTTACAGAAAAGCATACAATCCTAAGATACTTTATGTAAAATTTTGTAAAGCTCTGTCAAAGCCATCCAAGGCTGGTGTCTTTGTGCTACATGTAAAGTCTCTGAGAACATCTTTTATTTCTTTTCCAGAAACATGTATGTTCAGCCTCTGCAACTGTTCCTGATTAATCTAGGTAATTCAGTGTCTTAAAAAAAAAATCACACAACTTCTTTAATTATGCCATCTGACAAGACTATTACAAGAGTCTCTAAGGGAAAATCTACAAATAGTTACCAATTTCTGTAAGATATATGCTCTTTCCCTATCTTAGCTTTTGACTCTGGGAACTAAATTGGATTACTGTGAATTATTAGTAGTCTTAGCAACAGCGCTCTCTGCTGGATGTGAAGAAGTTGTACATCTGACAATGTCATGATACTGATGCTCTTTGGAATAACAATAAATTAACAGATGATTTGACTTTGAAGAACTTATTTAATCTTGGGATCGCTGCCTCTTTTCCTTTATTTCTGTGTGCTATAGATCAGATCATGACACCCTACAGCTTCCCAAAATGCTGTGGGAATTTTCTCTAATGAGAAGGTATTCCTACAGAATATTGTCTATCTTTCTCTTGCATACTTATGAGGTTGTGTAGCTTTGAGAGCTGCAGGTGTTATGTGGGTACAGAGAAACCACGGTGAAGTTTGGATTGTGAATGACAGTTTCCCATATCAAGATGCACTCTAGTTCTGCAGTGTCCCTACTCAATGGGAAATGGGCACATCAAGAATGTATCATAGCAATCAAGTGTATATAAAATATTAGATTCACTTTTCCTGACAATCTATGTATTTAATAGATCATGTTCTCATATTTTCATCTTCTCATTAAGTAATAGATGCAAGAGCCATAATAAACAAACAATCGTATAGAAAATTTGGTTGCATCATTAAAAGTGTGAACAGGGTTAAAAATGAGAAAGTTAATGGGGGTTCAACCATTATGGAGGCTCAGTATTTTACAAACACTGGAAAAGGAGGTACCTGGTGAAATACTGGCAAGATAAAAGGATTCTCCAGGACCAAGCAGGAAGTCAGTCCTCACATATGGGTGACGTCGGCGCCAACGGAGCCCTCGCGGAGCAATTTTCCCCAGCTTTCAAAGAAAGCCTTTGGGAATTGCAGCGCGCATGCGCAGTCTCCTTCCCGCCCAAGGGTGCCATCTTAGCCAGTCTTCTTTTTTCCGCGGAGCCCTACAGACGTACCCATCGTGTCCCCGCTGAAAAAGTTGATTTTAGTGATTTATTTCTCTTTTTTCCTTCGGTTCGACGCCGGTCTTTTTCCTGCCCGGACTCGCGACGCTGTTGCGAGTCCTTCTCTTATTTTTCGGTTTTTCTGATTTTTGGTCAGTTTCGTTTTCGGTTTTTCGCTGGCAGCCCGGTCCTTTGACCTTGCAGGGGCCCTTTTTCCCCCGATGGCTGCCAGTGGTTTCAAGCGGTGTGTCCAGTGTGACAGAAATATGTCACTCACTGACACACACGATAATTGCCTCCGCTGCCTGGGCCCGGATCACGAAGAACTGATCTGTGGGGCCTGTGGCAAAATGTCCTCCAAAGCGTTAAGGAGTCGGCAGCACCAGCAGGAAAGAATCTTCGCTGACCCCGGCTGTACCCGGACCTCGTCGGAGGCCTCGGCGTCCAGAGGTTCCAGCTCTGATCGTCGCCAAAGCTCCTCCAACAGGGGTTCTCCCTCCGGGGACCATCGACGGAAGGTAAAACCCGCGAGGGCGGCGTCGGTGGACGCTCCTGGCTCCGCGAGGGCCAGGTCGCATAGCCCCGATAGCCGTCCCGGATCTTTGGAGAAGGAGCACCTCCCGAAGCGACCTCGTCTGGAGTCGGAGTTGCCTGCTCGGTTAAGTCCTGTAGTCCTCCTGGACTCGCCTCCGAGAGGTCCGACGTCGGGGGCTGCTGGGTCACCTGAGGTCGGACTCAGGTTGACGGCCTTGGAGAGCAGACTATCTGCCTTCATGGACCAGCAGCGGACACTGATCGCTAGCCTCGCTGGCGCCACTGCCCCGACCGCCGGGACGTTGACGTCTAAGTCGACCCCGGAGACCGAGCCGATCCTCGAGTCCATGCGAACTCGAGTCGATCCTCGGTCGAGGTCACCCTCGGCCTCCCGTTCGGGACCGAGGTCGTCGACGCCGACTCCCTCGGTGTCGGGGCAGCCGACGCCGACTCCCTCGGTGTCGGGGCAGCCGACGCCGACTCCCTCGGTGTCGGTGCGGCCGACGCCTCCGCCTGCCCGAGCCGACCCCACCAATTCCTCCTCGGAGTCGGCCTGGGAGTCTGAAGAGGAAGAGTCACCTGATTCGTTTCGGCGGACTCACCTGAGTCCGAACCTCGGAAGCAGTCCCCTCCGGAGGATGCCCGGTTCTCGGACTTCGTCAGGGATATGGCCAAGGCTTTGGCCTTCCCTGCGGATCCCGAGGAGGAGCCTCGAGCCGAAGAGCTCGACGCCCTTCAGTATGACTCTCCCGCCAGGGAACACGTTACTGTACCGGTTCCTCCCATGCTGGAACGACTACTCTTCCGCATGTGGGAGAGTCCGGCCTCGTCGCCGGTATTAAGCAAGCGGGTCGATTCCATCTATCGAGTCCGCAAGAGTCCTGGCTTCCAAAAAGCACAGCTACCACACCATTCCATGGTAGTGGAATCGGCCATGCATAGGCTTAAGAGCCAGAAGATGCACTCCTCGGTGCCTCCTGGCAGGGAGGCCCGTAACCTGGATGGCCTTGGTAAGAAGTGTTTCCAGGGCTCTATGCTTGCTTGTCGTGTCCAGACCTACCAGCTCTACATGGGCATGTATCTCCGAGACCTGGCTAAAGAGATAGCCGGATTCTCCGCTGGGCTGTCCGAGGAACCTTTGCGGAGGTTCCTGGCCTTGACAACTGGTATTCGGGAATGCTCCAAATTCATGTCCCGAGCAGCCTATGATGGCTTTGAAGCATCGGCTCGAGTGGCCGCAGCCGGCATCGGTGCCCGCCGACAGGCTTGGCTTCAGTCATCTGACCTTGAACCCTGGATGCAGGACAAGTTGGTCGATGTCCCCTGCCGAGGTGAGAACCTCTTTGGCAAGCCCATGGCTGAAAAGGCTGCACAAATCGAGACGGAGACTCTCACCAGGACTAGGCTTTCTAGGAAGACCTCCGCCCCTTCCCAGAAAAAGAAGGGCTCGGGAAAGAAGTCCTTTTACCCGAGAAAGGCGGCTGCCTATAAACACTACCCTCAATATCAGGCCTCCGCAGCTCCCCAACAGGGCCAGCAGGCCAAGAGACGGGGTAACGGGTCCCGTAGGCAGCAAGCCCCCAAGCCTGCACCACCAGCCCCTGCTCAGCAGGGTGGGGGTTTTTGACTTCATCAGCATAGCCTCTCCCCCTCAGCTGGCTCCTCCCAGCACCGGAGGCCGGCTGGTTCACTTCGCCCACAGGTGGTCCAACATCACTGCAGATGCCTGGGTGCTTCAAGTCGTAAGAGAAGGCTATCTTCTCCACTTCCAACAGGTCCCTCCCTCTTATTTCCCGGGAGAACCTCCACGACTCCCTCTGCACAGGGACTTACTCCTTCAGGAGTTAGCAAGTCTTCTTCAGGAACAGGCTGTGGAACCGGTGCCCCACCACCTGAGAGGTCAAGGCTTTTCTTCCAGGTATTTCCTAATACCAAAAAGGACAGGAGGCCTCAGACCCATCCTGGACTTGCGCAACCTCAACAAGTTCCTCGTGCGGGAAAAGTTCAAGATGCTTACCCTTGGAATCCTTCTGCCCTACCTCCAGCAGGGAGATTGGCTATGCTCCTTGGATCTAAAGGATGCCTACACGCACATCCTCATCCACCCACGCCACCGCCAATACCTAAGGTTTGTGGTGGCAGGAAATCATTACCAGTACAGAGTACTGCCCTTTGGCCTATCCTCCGCGCCACGAGTCTTCACAAAATGTCTCGCGGTGGTGGCGGCTCATCTCCGGCTTCACGGCCTCTATGTCTTTCCGTACCTCGACGACTGGCTCATCAGAGCATCGTCCTCTCCGGAAGTCACCAATGCCACACACCGCACTGTGACTCTTCTGCAGTACTTGGGCTTTGTCATAAACTTCGCAAAGTCCACTTTGCTCCCCTCACAGGATCTCGAGTTCATCGGCGCAAGACTGCACACTCCTCAGGCACGAGCTTTCCTGCCTCCCGACAGGGCTCATCGGCTCATGGACCTAGCCGGCCGTTTTCGCAGCCAGTCCGTGGTCTCAGCCAGGCGCTTCCTGAGACTACTCGGCCATATGGCTTCCACCGTCCACGTGACCCCCAATGCCCGCCTACGCAAGCAGTGGCAACAAGCCACGGGCGGCCTAGCCGACTTAGTGCGCGTCTCCGGCCCGCTGGCCTCTTCTCTACAGTGGTGGCTTCATCAGCCGAACCTGGTGCTCGGAATGCCTTTTCAGTCACCTCAGCCAGCTCAAGTGCTGACGACCGATGCTTCTCTCCTAGGTTGGGGAGCACATTGCCAAGGGGCATGTACTCAAGGTCTCTGGACCACGTGGGAGTCTCCTCAGCAGATCAATTTCCTGGAGCTCAGAGCAATCCGTCTGGCTCTCAAGGCTTTCTCCCACCTGACCTCTCACCAGTCCGTCCTTGTCCAGACGGACAATCAAGTTGCCATGTTCTACGTGAACAAACAGGGGGGCACGGGCTCCTTCCTTCTCTGTCGAGAAGCTCAGAAGCTCTGCTCTTGGGCCGTCAGTCACGGCATTCTT
The DNA here is from genome assembly GCA_033557465.1 of Ichthyophis bannanicus. NCBI lineage: Eukaryota > Metazoa > Chordata > Amphibia > Gymnophiona > Ichthyophiidae > Ichthyophis > Ichthyophis bannanicus. The sequence continues at coordinate 40,171,189 of CM066035.1, forward strand.
CTCAAGGCCGTTTATCTCCCAGGACAAGAAAATTGCCTGGCGGACAAACTCAGCAGGATACTCCAGCCGCACGAGTGGCGTCTGGATCCCTTGGTAGTTCAGAAACTTTTTCTGAAGTGGGGACTCCCCACGATGGATCTCTTTGCCAGTCCTCTCAACCGGCAACTTCCTCGCTTCTGCTCTCGTCAACCGCATCCCCTTCGAGTAGCGGCAGATGCTTTTCTACTCTCATGGTCGGAGAGCCTTCTGTATGCTTTTCCTCCCATCCCGCTAGTCTCTCGGACTCTTTTCAAGGTTCTCCGAGACAAAGCTTCCATGATCCTGGTGGCTCCTCGCTGGCCCAGACAGCCGTGGTTTCCACTCCTGCTGCAATTAGCGGTAGAGGATCCGTTCCCTCTGGGGTTTCAACCGGATCTCCTAACACAGGATCAGGGGTCCCTGCTACACCCCAACCTCAGATCTCTCAATCTAATGGCCTGGCTGCTGAAAGGGTAGTCCTTGCTCCCCTTCTGCTGCCGGCAGAGGTGGAAGAGGTCGTCCTAGCTTCTCGGCGACCTTCTACCCGCAAATGCTACGCCCTTAAATGGCGTCGCTTTTCCGTTTGGTGTGCCCAGCAGTCTCAGGATCCCTTCTCCTGCTCGGTGTCGGTGATCTTGCAGTACTTGCTCCACCTCTCTAATCTGGGACTTAAGTCCAACTCCGTCAAAGTTCACCTCAGTGCTCTTTCAGCGCATCATGTGCCGGTGGACGGCAGACCTCTTTCCAGCGACCCTCTCGTAGCGAGGTTTCTCCGAGGTCTCCTTCTACTTAAACCACCTCTGCGCCCGCCAGCTCCTGACTGGGATCTGAATGTGGTTTTACAGCGGATCACCTGTCCGCCTTTTGAACCTATGGCTACCTGTTCTCTCCGTTTCCTTTCTTGGAAAACTTTATTCCTGATAGCCCTCACTTCCGCTAGACGCGTAAGTGAATTGCAGGCCCTCGTGTCTGATCCCCCTTACACTCGGTTCTACAAAAATAGGGTAGTCCTATGGACTCACCCAAAATTTCTTCCAAAAGTGGTCTCCCCTTTTCACATCAATCAGGAGGTGGTACTTCCGACCTTCTTTCCCAGGCCACACTCCAGCCGAGCTGAAATGGTCCTACATACCCTGGACTGTAGAAAGGCATTGAACTTCTACCTTGACCGTACGCGGGAGCACCGTAAAGCTGCTCAGCTTTTTGTGTCTTTTGACCCCAATAAATTGGGGCTCCCGGTCTCCAAGCGTACTCTGTCTATCTGGGTTGCTGACTGTATCGCTTGGGCTTACGGGGCAGCCGGACTCTCGTTAGAAAGTCGAGTCACGGCTCATTGTGTTCGGGCGAAGGCTACGTCAGTGGCTTACCTCCGCTCTGTTCCGCTGGCAGACATCTGCCGGGCCGCTACTTGGTCTTCGAGCCAGACTTTTGCGGTCCATTACTGTCTCGAGAGGGAGTCCCGCAGGGACAGTGCTTTCGGACAGGCAGTCCTCCGAAATCTCTTCGAGGTTTGAGCAACTCCTACCCTCCATCCCGGATGGGGGCTACCGGTGGGTAATAATTCAGTGAAGATTCCTTCCTTCTGTGCCGCTGAGCTAGAGGGAGCTCATTTTTGTGCTTAGGGTCTCCGGTAGCCTTAAGCTTGGGAGTCCCATATGTGAGGACTGACTTCCTGCTTGGTCCTGGAGAAAGCGTAGTTACTCACCTGTAACAGGTGTTCTCCAGGAGCAGCAGGAATCAGTCCTCACAACCCTCCCTCCTCCCCTTGGAGTTGCAATCATCTGCTTAAGTTTTTTTGCAAATTTTTATGCTGTCTTTTAGCTATGTCATCAGACTGGCTAAGATGGCACCCTTGGGCGGGAAGGAGACCGCGCATGCGCGCTGCAATTCCCAAAGGCTTTCTTTGAAAGCTGGGGAAAATTGCTCCGCGAGGGCTCCGTCAGCGCCGACGTCACCCATATGTGAGGACTGATTCCTGCTGCTCCTGGAGAACACCTGTTACAGGTGAGTAACTACGCTATCTGTGTCCAGGATAAAATTACCATATTCATGAATTTAACTATAAAATAAGAGCACAAGGTCTCTTAGGAAATAACACAAATTTGCTTCAACACATCTATCATGTAATGCCTCTATGCTACCATTAACCCTACAGCTGCATGGCAGGTCCTGCCTGCATGCCCCTTCACACATACTCCTACACTAGCAACCAGTAAACCCACCAACTGAATTCCAATTTGTCTTTAGGCAAGTACCAGACTTGTGGCAATTCCCTGGTGGTTTCTAGAGATACTGAAATATACACAAAACCTAAGGATCACACAGTTCCATGAAATGCACCTATAGATCCAATACAAAATAAATACTGGGATCACTGACGAGCAGCAGACCTCTGCTTAAAGAAAGCACAGTTACTTACCTGTAAGAGGTGATCTCTGGGAATAGCAGGAATAAATCTTCACATATGGGTATCATCTGCACCGACGGAGCCTGCACGGGAACGCTCCCCAGCGTCCAGTAAGAAAGCTTTTGGGAGCATCCCACAGCGCCTGCACGCTGCCTTCCCGCCTTTCCCAACCACCTCCCTCCAGTTCGAGTTTTAAAGCTGAGACAAAGAGAGAGGAAAGGAAAGAAAGATAGAGATACAACTCCTAGGGGAGGTGGGTGGGTTGTGAAGACTTATTCCTGCTGTTCCCAGAGATCACCTGTTACAGGTAAGTAACTGTGCTATCTCCAGGAACAAGCAGGAATGAGTCTTCACATATGGGGACTCCCTAGCTGCAGATGCCAGGGGAAGACCCCAGGTTGTGTGTCCTTGAAAAGGACTCTACCTCCTCCCATGGATCTCTGGCATCCAACCAGGGATGGGGGGTAGGAGATGATTAGGAATAGAACAGGTGTTTGAGAACAGCCTGACCAAACAAGGCATCCTGGTGGGAGTCCTTGTCCAAGCAGTAATGGGCTGTGAAGGTATGAACTGAGGCCCAGGTGGCCGCTCGACAGATTTGGTCGATGGACACAGAGTTTAGATGAGCCATTGAGGCTGCCATGGCTCTCACATTGTGAGCTGTGACATGGCCCTCCAGAGAAAGGTTTCTACTCTGGTAGGTGAAAGAAATACACTGAGCAATCCAGTTGGACAGTGTTCTCTTAGAGACTGGAAGTCCTAAATGAGAAGGATCAAAAGCAACAAAGAGTTGAGAAGACTTTCTATGTTGCTGTGTTCTTTGTAAGTAAAAAGCAAGAGCTCTCTTACAATCCAAGGTATGAAGATTCTCCTCTGCACTTGATGCATGAGGTCCTGGAAAAAAGACAGGTAAATATACCTCTTGGTTCAGATGAAAAGGCGAGACCACTTTAGGCACAAAGTGTGGATTGGTCCTGAGGACTACCTGATCATGATGGAACCTTGTATAAGGTGGATTAGCCACAAAAGCTTGCAACTCACTGATGCGGCATGCTGAGGTGACTGCAATGAGAAAAATAACCTTCCAAGAAAGAAATTTCAAGGAGGTGGTGGCTAAAGGTTCAAAGGGTGGCTTCATGAGCTGGCCAAGAACCAGGTTTAAGTCCCATGCCACTGGAGGTGGTCTAATGGGAGGTTTAGTTAAAAGAAGGCCTCTCATGAATCTTGCTATAAGAGGATGAGAGGAAATAGGTTATCCATTGAGAGGCTTGAGGGACGCTGCAATAGCACTCAAATTGACTCTTAACTGAATTCGTTTTCAGACCTGCATGGGATAGATGCAGGAGATACTCTAGTAGAGAATTCAGAGGTATTGCAAGAGAGTTTAGACCCTTCTCTGAACACCAAATGGTATATCTTTTCCATTTGAAAGCATAGGAACGTCTAGTAGAAGGCTTTCTAGAGGCATGAATAACATCTCTGACTTGCTGAGAGAGATGAAAATCTTGAAGGTCTAAGCCCTCAGCAACCAAGCCCTGAGATGGAGCGACTGGGGGTTTGGGTGCCACAAGGTTCCCTCTTCCTGGGACAGAAGGTGTGGTGCAGAGCCCAAGTCCAGGGAAGGAGCTTGAGAGAGATGCAGAAGTAGAGGGTACCACACTTGGCGTGGCCAATGTGGTGCTATGAGGATCATGGTCCCTCGATCTCTCTGAAGCTTGAATAGTGTTTTGGGAATTAGGGGAATTGGTGGAAAGGCATAAAGGAAGTCTTGACCCCAGTGAAGGAGGAAGGCATCCTTGGCCTGAACTCCCTGACACGGAATTCTGGAACAGAACCAGGGAAGTTTGGCATTCCACGGACTTGCAAAGAGGTCTATGTCTGGGGTTCCCCAAATTCGAAAAATCCTGGCTACTTGGTCCATGTGGAGGGACCATTCGTGTGGAAGCAGAACTCGACTGAGTCTGTCCGCCCAAGAGTTTTGAACGCCTGGAAGATATACTGCCAGAAGATGGATGTAATGCTCTCTGGCGAAGGCCCACAGTCGCAAAGCTTCGTTGCAAAGCGACAGAGAGCCAGTCCCGCCCTGCTTGTTCACATAGAACATGGCTACTTGGTTGTCCGTATGGATGAGGACTGTCCTGTAGCTGAGCAGGGTATGGAACACTCTGAAAGCTAAGAATATTGCTCTGAGTTCCAATAGATTGATATGCAGAGAAGTCTCCTGTGGAGACCAGATGCCCTGGGTGGAGAGAGCTTGTAGATGAGCTCCCTAACCCTTTGGAGAAGCATCTGTTGTGAGAGTTGCTTGGGGTAGTGGTTGGTGAAAAGGGGACCCCAGCAACAGGTTTTGAGAGGACTTCCACCACTGGAGAGACCAAAAAAGGTGACTGGAATTTGCTATTTTTTCTGACAGGCAACCTGATGCCTGAGTCCATTGGGTGGACAAATTCCATTGAGCTGCCCTCATGTGAAGGCGAGCATATGGAACCACATGCACGGTGGATGCCATGTGGCCTAATAGTTGTAACATCTCTCGAGCAGTTAATTGGGACTTTAACTGAATCAGGGAGGCTAACTGCACTAGACGTAGACAAAGGGCCTGAGGAAGATAGGCCCTTGCAGTTGTGGTATCCAGCAAGGTCCCTATGAACTCCAGAGACTGAGTACGGGTGAGATTGGATTTTGGGATGTTTATTACTAGTCCCAAATACTGAAGGATACGTATTGTGCAGGTTAGGCAAGTCTAGGCCTCTGACTGGGATGGGGCTCGAATGAGCCAGTCGTCCAGATATGGGAATACGAATATTCCTAGAGTGCGGAGAAATGTAGCTACTACTGCCATGCATTTCATGAACACCCTTGGTGCAGAGGCCAGACCGAAAGGAAGCACCCTATATTGGTAGTGCTTTCCTTGAAAAAGGAACCGAAGGAAAGAGTAGTTACTCACCTGTAACAGGTGTTCTCCAGGAGCAGCAGGAATCAGTCCTCACATATGGGTGACGTCGGCACCGACAGAGCCCTCGCGGAGCAATTTTCCCCAGCTTTCAAAGAAAGCCTTTGGGAATTGCAGCACGCATGCGTGGTCCTCTTCCCGCCCAAGGGTGCCATCTTGCTCAGTCTGATGACATAGCTAAAAGACAGCAAAAATTAGCAAAAACGAAATCATAGAACTGCAACTCCAAGGTGAGGAGGGAGGGTTGTGAGGACTGATTCCTGCTGCTCCTGGAGAACACCTGTTACAGGTGAGTAACTACTCTTTCTCCAGGACCAAGCAGGAAGTCAGTCCTCACATATTGGACTCCCAAGCTTAAGGCTACCGGAGACCCTAAGCACAAAAAAGGAGCTCCCTCAAGCTCAGTAGCACAGAAGGAAGGAATCTTCTCTGAGTACGCCCCCAACCGGTAGCCCAACATCCGGGACGGAGGGCAGGAGTTGCCTATACCTCAAAGAGATTACGGAGGACTGCCTGTCCGAAAGCACTGTCCCTGCGGGACTCCCTCTCCAGGCAGTAATGGGCTGCGAAAGTCTGGCTTGAAGACCAAGTAGCGGCCCGGCAGATGTCTGCCAATGGAACAGAGCGGAGGTAAGCCACTGACGCAGCCTTCGCCCTAACACGATGAGCCGTGACTCGACCTTCCAACGAGAGGCCGGCTGCCTCATAAGCCCAAGCGATAGTCAGCAATCCAGATGGACAGAGTACGCTTGGAGACAGGGAGCCCCAACTTATTGGGGTCATAAGACACGAAGAGCTGAACAGCCCTTCGGTGCTCCCGCGTACAGTCAAGGTAGAAGGTTAACGCCCTTCTACAGTCCAGGGTATGCAGGACCATTTCAGCTCGGCTGGAGTGTGGCCTGGGAAAGAAGGTCGGAAGTACCACCTCCTGGTTGATGTGAAAAGGGGAAACCACTTTAGGAAGAAACTTAGGGTGAGTCCATAGGACTACCCTATTCTTGTAGAACCGAGTGTAAGGAGGATCAGAGACTAGGGCCTGTAGCTCACTAACGCGTCTAGCAGAAGTGAGGGCTACCAAGAATAAGGTTTTCCAAGAAAGAAAACGAAGATGACAGGTAGTCATAGGTTCAAAAGGCGGACAGGTAATCCGCTGTAAAACCACATTCAGATCCCAGTCAGGGGCTGGTGGGCGCAAAGGTGGTTTAAGGAGAAGGAGGCCTCTGAGGAAACGAGCCACTAGAGGGTGGCTGGAAAGAGGCCTGCCATCCACCGGCATGTGATGCGCAGAAAGAGCACTGAGGCGGACCCTGACCGAGTTGGACTTAAGTCCAAGTTCGGAGAGGCAAAGCAAGTATTGCAAGACCACTGATATCGAACAGGAGAAGGGATCATGAGACTGCTGAGCACACCAGACGGAGAACCGATGCCACTTCAGAGCGTAGGACTTCCGGGTGGAGGGCCGCCTGGAGGCCAAGACGACTTCCTCCACATCTGGAGGCAGCAGGAGGGGAGCCAGGACTACCCTTTCAGCAGCCAGGCCATCAGATGAAGGGACCGGAGGTTGGGGTGTAGGAGAGTCCCGTGATCCTGGGTCAGGAGATCGGGCTGAAACCCCAGAGGAAGAGGAGTGTCCACCGCCAGCTGCATTAGAAGCGGGAACCAAGGTTGCCTTGGCCACCGAGGAGCCACGAGGATCATTGAGGCTTTGTCCCGGAGAACCTTGAAGAGCGTCCGAGACACCAGTGGTATGGGAGGAAAGGCATACAGAAGGCCTGTGGACCAGGAGAGAAGAAAAGCATCCGCCGCTACTCTGTGAGGATGCGGTTGTCGAGAGCAGAATTGGGGAAGTTGCCGGTTGAGAGGACTAGCAAAGAGATCCATTGTGGGTAGGCCCCATTTGAGAAAGATACGCTGAAGCACCAACGGATCCAATCTCCACTCGTGCGGCTGGAGGATTCTGCTCAGTTTGTCTGCCAGGCAATTTTCTTGACCCGGGAGATAAACGGCTTTGAGGAGGATGCCGCGGCTGACAGCCCAAGAGCACAGCTTTTGTGCTTCCCGACAGAGAGGGAAGGAGCCGGTGCCCCCTTGTTTGTCCGTCTGGACCAGCACAGACTAGTGAGAAGTGAGGTGGGAGAAGGCCCGCAGAGCTAGGCGGATAGCCCGGAGTTCCAGGAAGTTGATCTGCTGGGCAGACTCCCAAGGAGTCCAGAGGCCTTGAGTACATGTCCCTTGGCAATGTGCTCCCCAACCCAGGAGAGAAGCATCGGTCGTCAGGACTTGAGAAGGCGGAGGAGACTGGAAAGCCATTCCGAGCACTAGGTTTGGCAGATGAAGCCACCATTGAAGAGAAGAGACCAGCGGGTCGGAGATCTGTACGGAGTCCGCTAGGCTCCCAGTGGCCTGATGCCATTGTGTGCGAAGGCACCATTGAGCAGGCCGCATGTTCAGGCAGGCATTGGGGGTCACATGGACTGTGGAAGCCATATGGCCGAGCAGTCTCAGAAATTGCTTGGCAGAGACCAGGGAATTGCAGTGAAAGTGGCTGGCAAGATCCATGAGCCTGTGTGCCCTGTCGAGAGGCAGAAAGGCACGCGCCTGAAGCGTGTTTAATCTTGCGCCGATGAACTCGAGATCCTGAGAGGGGAGCAAAGTGGACTTTGCGAAGTTTATGACAAAGCCCAAGTGCTGCAGCAGAGCCACAGTGCGGTGCGTGGCGTGAGTGGCCTCTTGGGAAGACTGTGCTCTGATGAGCCAGTCGTCCAGGTATGGAAATACAAAGAGGTCTTGAAGTCTTAAATAAGCCGCCACCACTGCTAGACATTTGGTGAACACCCTTGGTGCGGAGGATAGGCCAAAGGGTAGTACTCTGTACTGGTAATGATTGCCCCCCACAACAAACCTGAGATATTGTCTGTGGCTGGGGTGGATGAGGATGTGAGTGTAGGCATCCTTTAGATCCAAGGAGCATAGCCAGTCTCCCTGCTGGAGGTAGGGTAGCAGGATTCCAAGGGTAAGCATCTTGAACTTTTCCTTTGCGAGGAACTTGTTGAGGTTCCGCAAGTCCAGGATGGGTCTGAGGCCTCCTGTTCTTTTTGGTATCAGAAAGTACCTGGAGTAAAAGCCTTGACCTCTCAGGTGGTGGGGCACCGGTTCCACAGCCTGTTCCTGAAGAAGACTTGCTAACTCCTGAAGGAGTAAGTCCCTGTGCAGAGGGAGTCTGAGAGGCTCCCCCGGAAAGTAGGAGGGAGGTACCCGGTGGAAGTGCAGAGGATAGCCCTCTTGGACTATGTGAAGTACCCAGGTATCTGTAGTGATGTTGGTCCACCTGTGGGCAAAGTGGACCAGCCGGCCTCCCGTGCTGAGAGAAACCAGCTGAGGGGGAGAGGCTATGCTGATGAAGTCAAAAACCCCCACCCTGCTGAGCAGGGGCCGGTGGTGCAGGCTTGGGGGCTTGCTGCCTACGTGATCCATTACCCCGTCCCTTGGCCTGCTTACCCTGCTGGGGAGCTGCCGAGGCCTGATAATGAGGGTAGTGGTGATAGGCAGCCGCCTTCCTCGGGTAAAAGGGCTTTTTCCCCGAGCCCTTCTTCTTCTGAGAAGGGGCAGAGGTCTTCCTTGAGAGATGAGTCCTGGTGAGAGTCTCGGTCTCGATCTGTGCAGCCTTCTCATCCATGGGCTTGCCAAAGAGGTTTTCACCTCTGCAGGGGACATCGACCAACTTGTCCTGCACCCATGGCTCGAGGTCGGATGACTGAAGCCAAGCCTGTCGGCAGCCACCGATGCCGGCTGCGGCTACTCGAGCCGATGCTTCAAAGCCATCGTAGGCTGCTCGAGAGATAAACTTTGAGCACTCCCGAATACCAGTTGACAAGGCTTGGAACCTCTGCAAAGGTTCCTCGGAGAGACGAGCAGAGAACCGGGCTATTTCTTTAGCCAGGTCTCGGAGATACATGCCCATATAGAGCTGGTAGGTCTGGACTCGACAAGCAAGCATAGAGCCCTGGAAACACTTCCTACCGAGGGCATCCAGGCTTCGAGCCTCCCGACCAGGAGGCACCGAGGAGTGCATTTTCTGACTCAAGTCTATGCATGGCCGATTCCACCACCATGGAATGGTGCGGTAGTTGTGCCTTTTGGAACCCGGGGCTCTTGCGGACTCGATAAATGGAATCGACCCGCTTGCTTAACACCGGCGACGACGCCGGGCTCTCCCACATGCGGAAGAGAAGTCGTTCCAGCATCGGAGGAACCGGTACAATAAAGGCCTCCTTTGGGGGAGAGTCATATTGGAGGGCATCGAGCTCTTCGACTCGAGGCTCCTCCTCGGGATCCACGGGGAAGGCCAAGGCTTTGGCCATATCCCGCACGAAGTCCGAGAACCGGGTATCCTCCGAGGGGGGGGACCGTCTCTGAGGTTCGGACTCGGGGGAGTCCGATGGGACACACCGAGTCCGAAAAGAACCAGGTGACTCTTCTTCCTCGGATTCCCAGGCTGACTCCTCGGAGGAGGAGTCGAGCGGCTCCGGTCGGGCAGGCATCGATGCCGTTCGCCCCGACGCCGAGGGAGTCGGCGTCGACGACCTCGGTCCCGAACGGGAGGCCGAAGGAGACCGCGACCGAGGATCGACTCGAGCCCTCATGGACTCGAGGATCAGCTCGGTCTCCGGGGTTGACTTGGAGGTCGACGTCCCGGTGGTCAGGGCAGAAGCACCGGCGAGGCCAGCGATCAATGCCCGCTGCTGGTCCATGAAGGCAGTCAGACTGCTCTCCAAGGCCGTCAACCTGAGTCCGAGCTCAGGAGACAAAGCAGCCCCCGACTCGGGCCCCGACGGCATCGGGCCCGACATCGGCTCCTTCGGAAGCGAGTCTACGAGGACAACAGTACTCACGTGAGTGGGCGAGTCCATCTCGAGACGAGGATGTTTGGAAGGCCTCTCCATCTCCGAGGACCCGGGACGGGACTCGGGGCTATGCGACCTGGCCCTCGAGGAACCAGGAGCGTCCACCGACCCCGCCCTCGCGTGTTTCTTCTTCCGATGATGTTCCCAGGTAGGAGACCCCCGTTCAGAGGAACTTCGACGATGCTCAGGACCAGAGTCCCGAGACGTCGAAGCCTCTGACGAGGTCCGAGCCCAGCCGGAGTCAGAGAAGATACGTTCCCGCTGATGCTGCCGACTCAATGCTTTTGAGGACATTTTGCCACACGGACCACAGATCATCGGGTCATGATCGGGTCCGAGGCAGCGGAGGCAGTAGTCGTGTGTGTCGGTAAGAGACATGAGCTTCTTACACCGATCACACTTCTTAGACCCGCTGGCAGCCATCGGCGGAAAAAGGGCCCCTGCGAGGTCAAAAGACAGGGCTGCCAGTGAAAAAGAAAAAAAGGCGCGAAATCTGTCACGAAGGACAAAAAAACGAAAAATAAAGAACGGACTCGCAATCGGCGTTGCAGGTCCGGGCGGGAAAAGAACCGGCATCGAACCGAGAAAAAAGACAAATAAAATCAACTTTTCTAGCGGGGAATTACAAACAACGTCTGTAGAGCTCCGCAGAAAAAAGAAGACTGAGCAAAATGGCACCCTTGGGCGGTAAGAGGACCGCGCATGCGTGCTGCAATTCCCAAAGGCTTTCTTTGAAAGCTGGGGAAAATTGCTCCGCGAGGGATCTGTCAGCGCCGACGTCACCCATATGTGAGGACTGACTTCCTGCTTGGTCCTGGAGAACCTTCTGTGTGTTGGATGGATGAGGACATGGGTGTACGCATCCTTGAGATCTAGAGAACAAAGCCAGTCCTGATTCTGAAGGTATGGAAGCAAAGCCCCTAGAGAAATCATTTTGAATTTCTCCTTGAATAGAAACTTGTTCAATTCTCTGAGGTCTAATATGGGTCTGTGGCCCCCTGTTTTCTTTGGGATAAGAAAATAAGGGGAGTAGAACCCTGAGCCCTGTTGAAGAAGAGGTACTTCTTCTATTGCCCCTTGGGCAAGAAGGGTAGCAATCTCTTGACCTAGAAGGTTGAGGAGAGATGTTGGAGAATTGAACTGTTTCACCATGGTGTGAGGAGGAAGGCTTAAGAAATGAAGCTTGTACCCTTCCTTTATGATGGAGAGGGTCCATTGCTCTGCTGTGATTTGCTCCCATCTGGGAGTAAAGTAAGTCAACCTTCCTGGAATAGTGAGGGGCTCTGGTTTTTCCAGAGCTAGAAAGGCTAAGTTCTCTAGTTGCAAGTCAAAGGCCCGGAGGAGGTTGAGGCTGCTGGGCTGTGGTAGGCCTGGCAGCCTTTGACTTGGCCTGTTTAGGTGGTTGCTGACGCTTTGCAGTAAAACGACCTGCAGATGTCTGCCCATGAGCAGGATAATATCTTCCCTTTTTAGAAAAAGATGTCTTTTTGAACAATCTTTTCTTAACAGGGGCAGAGGTAGACTTGTCGATCCAAAGCAGAGTTCTCAGCATCCATCTGAGTGGCCTTTGCTTGCCAATCCCTGCCAAACAGGTTTTCACCTGTACAAGGAAGGTTTCCCAACTCATCCTGGACCCCGAGTTCCAAATCAGAGGCTTCTAACCAAGCAATTCTGCGTGCACCTATGGCAATAGTCGTGGCTCTACTTACACACTCAAAAGAGTCAAAGGCTGCACGGTTGGAGAATTTGGAAACATCTCGGGCATGTTTGAGCCAAGTGAGAAATTCCTGCCTTTTATCTTCTGAAATAAAAGGAGCTAAAGTCTGCAGATGATCTGTGACTTCTTTTAGAAACATCCCCATATAGAGACTATAGGAGCTGATTCTGGCAGCAAGCATATTGGCCTGGAAAATCCTTCGGCCAAAAGCATCTAGAGTCCTACATTCACGTCCTGGAGGGTTAGATGAGTGTCTTTGCACTCTTTATTTTCTTCATAGCAGACTCAACCACAATAGAGTGGTGAGGAAGCAGAGTCTTATGAAAACCAGGACAGGGAGGGACACGGTACATGGTGTCTAACCTACGAGAATGAGGAGAGGTGGTGAGAGGAGTCTCCCACATGTCCAACATGAGATCATAAAGAATCTCATGAATAGGTAAGGTAGCTGCTTCCTTAGGAGCCTTAGGATATTGCAAAATATCTAATTGCTTGGCTCTAGGCTCTGACTCAGAGGCCACTGTGATGGAGAGGCCCCTAGCCACTTCCCTAATGAAGTCTTGAAAAGACAAGTCTTCTGGAGAAGACATTCTTCGTTCTGGAGAAGCAGACTCCTGAGGAAGAAGTACCGGTGCCTCGACAGAAGCCTCCGACTCATCAGAGTCTTCGGAGGAATCGAAGTATCGCCTGTCTGGATGCGCCTGTAAAGCCCGATACGCGTACCGAGTGGTATCGACATCAGGAGTAAGCGGTACCAGTTCGGTACCGATGGGCATCATAGGACAGGGTACCGTTGCAGTCGACACCGAAGCCAATGCAATCGGTACCGGCACCGGGAACAGAGACTGTTGCGGTACCGGAGGCGTCGAAGCCTGCATGAACACCGTAATGGTGCGCTGCATGGACAGAATTTTCTGATCCATCGACGCCACAAAAGTCTGGATGTCGGTACCAGTGGAGGCCACCGGTACCCCAGAACACGGCAACAGGTGATCGGTCGAGGCCAAGCCATCGATGTCAACCTGTGACCCCATAGACAATGCTTTGGAAGCCGGAACTTCCTGCCGGGGTAATTTTGCCGGAACGGAATCCTCGAGGACAAGCCCGGAGGCATCTCGATGCTTAGAGGGAGATTTGCCCTTCGAGGACCGGCTAGATTTATGTTTGGTTACCTGAGATCCATGGGAGGAAGAAGCAGCCCTGGAAGACGTTGATGCCACCGAGACTGCATCAGAGGGAAACAGGGTACTGAGCTTGGCTGCTTGGTTCTGCCGACCTCTTTTAGACATCATGGTGCAGGACACACAATCCGTGATGGAATGGTCAGGACCCAAACATTTCAGACACCAATCATGGGTGTCGGTGACAGAAATAGTACCGCCACATTTTGTGCACTTTTTGAACCCGGAAGCGGGCTTCTCCATGAGGAGAAAATATTTAGGCCTAAGGCCCAAACTGAAAATGCACAGCTGAATAAAGAAAAGGTGTTTTTTTCTTTTTTTAAAGAAGAAAGAAAAGAAAAGACCGGCGGTACCGGTCTGACGTCGAAGGCAGACGCGACACAGAAAAATAAAGAAAAAAATAAAGAACTTCTTCTGCGGTGACAGAACACGACCTGCTGGCTCCGCGGAAAAGAAGAACTGGAGAGAGGCGGTTGGGAAAGGCGGGAAGGCAGCGCGCAGGCGCTGTGGGATGCTCCCAAAAGCTTTCTTACTGGACGCTGGGGAGCGTTCCTGCGCAGGCTCCGTCGGTACCGACGATACCAATATGTGAAGACTCATTCCTGCTTGTTCCTGGAGATGAGCATTTGCTTCTCCAGAACCAAGCAGGAAGTCAGTCCTCACATATGGGTGTCAGACGCCGATGAAGCCCCAGCAGAGCACTTCCCCAGCTTTCTATAAAAGCCTTTGGGAATGCAGGCACGCATGCGCGGTTCCCTTCCCGCCTAAAGGTGCCATCTTACCTCAGTCTCTCTTTTTCCGAGAAGCCCACCGGACGTGTGTCCTGTCATCCCGGATAAAAGTTTGATTTTGCAGCGATTTTCGCTATTTTTTTCTTCCCGGTTCGACACCGGTTCCCCTCCCGCCGGGTTCGGTACACCGGTATTGAGCCCGATTCTTCTTTTTCGGTTTTTGCCCTTCGTGGCTGGCATTCGCGCCCTTTTTTGATTTTTCCCTGGAAGGCCGGTCCTTTGACCTCGCGGGGACTCTTCTTGAAACCACTGGAAGCCATCGGGGAAAAAAGTGTGATCGGTGTAAGAAGTTAATGTCTCTCACCGACACACACGACTGCTGCCTTCAGTGCCTCGGTCCTGATCATGACCCTAAGACGTGTGGACCATGTGGGAATATGTCTTCCAAGGCACTCTGAAGTCGCCAGCAGCAGAAAGGCTTTTCTCGGACCTCGCCTGAGGCCTCGACGTCTCGGGATTCGGATCCCGAGCGCTGAGGTTCCTCGGACAGGAGGTCCCCCGACCGGGAACGCAAGAGGAAGAAGCGGCTCGTGAGGGCGTTGTCGGAAGAGGTCCATGGCTCCTCAAGGGCCAGGTCTAAGACCCCCGACCGTCGCCCCGGGCCCGTGGAACAAGAGAAGCCTGCAAAAGTCCCTCGCATGGAGCCAGAGTCTGCTGGACACGTAAGCCCTGTGATCCTCGAGGACTCTCCTCCCAGAGAGCCGCCGCCGGGGCCAGAGTCGGTGGCTGCTGCGTCTCCCGAGCTGAGTCTCAGGATGACAGCCTTGTAGAGAAGATTGTCTGCCTTCATGGAGCAGCAGCGGGCACTGATGGCCAGCCTGTCTGGCGCATCTGCCCCGACCACCGGGACATCGACGTCGAAGTCGACCCCGGAAACCGAGTCGATCATGGCTTGAAGTCGAACTCGGTCACGGTCCCCCTCGACCTCCCGTTCGGGACCGAGGGCGTCGACGCCGGTGCCTCTGGCGTCGGGGCGGGTGCTCCAGGGCCCCGCGGGGTCGGATCCTGACTCCTTGTCGGACGAGTCCACCTGGGAGATGGAGGATGAGGAGTCCCCCGACACATTCAAGACTCGGTGCGTCCCGTTGGACTCACCGCAGTCTGAGCCCCGGAGTAGATCCCCTCCGGAGGATACCCGGTTCTCGGAGTTTGTCAGGGATATGGCCACCGTGTTGGCTATCCCGGCGGACCCCGAGGAAGAGCCTCGAGCCGAAGAGCTCGAGGCCCTGCAGTACGACTCGCCTCCAAAGGAGGCCTTTACTGTCCCGGTTCCTCTGATGCTGGAATGGCTCCTCTTCCGGATGTGGGAGGCACCGGCCTCGACGCCGGTTCTAAGCGAGTCGATTCGATTTATCGACTTCGGAAGAGCCCTGGCTTTCAGAACGCGCAGCTACCACACCATTCCATAATTGTGGAATTGGCCATGCATCGCCTGAAGAGTCAGAAGATGCACTCTGCGGTGCCCCCTGGCAGGGAGGCCCGGAACCTCGATGGTGTCGGTAGAAAGTGCTTCCAGGGCTCGATGCTTGCTTGCCGTGTCCAGTCTTATCAGCTGTACATGGGCATGTACTTGCGAGACCTGTCCAAGGAGTTGGCCGGGTTCTCTGCTGGTCTCTACGGGGAGCCCTTGCAGAGATTCAAGTCCTTGTCCTCAGGGATTCGGGACTGCTTGAAGTTTATGTTCTGCGCCGCCTACGATGGCTTCGAGGCTTCGGCCCGAGTTGCAGCAGCTGGCATCACGGCTCGACGCCAGGCATGGCTACAATCATCGGACCTCAAGCCGTGGGTTCAGGACAAGTTGGTCGATGTCCCTTGCCGAGGTGAGAACCTTTTTGGCAAGCCCATGGACGAGAAGGCCACACAGCTCGAGACTGAGCACCTTACAAGGACAAGGCTGTCTAGGAAGACCTCTGCCCCTTCTCACAAGAAGAAGGCCTCAGGTAAGAAGCCCTTTTACCCGAGGAAGGGCACTGCCTACAAACAGTACCCTCAGTATCAGGCTGCCCAAGCTGCACCCCAGGGTCAGCAAGCCAAGGGGCAGGGTAATGGGCCCCGTAGGCAGAGGACCCCCAAGCCTCCGGCCCCTGCTCCTACTCAGCAGGGTGGGGGGTTTTGACTCCTTGAGTGTAGCCTCTCCATCCCTGCTCTCCCAACCCTGCACAGGAGGTCGCCTCGCCCTCTTTGCCCACCAGTGGCCCCACATCACTGGGGACAGCTGGGTGTTGAACATAGTCCACAGGGGCTATGCACTGCATTTTCACCAACTGCCTCTGCCATACTTTCCAGGGGAACCTCCAAGGCCTCCCCTGCACACAGACCTTCTCCTTCAAGAGCTTCAAGGTCTGTTGGTGGACAGGGCGGTGGAGCCTGTGCCTCCCCACTTGCAAGGTCACGGATTCTACTCCAGGTATTTCCTGGTGCCCAAAAGAGCCGGTGGCCTTCGACCCATTCTGGACCTCAGGAACCTCAACAAGTTCCTAGAGAAGGAAAAGTTCAAGATGCTTACTCTTGGAACACTTCTGCCCTACCTCCAGCAGGGAGATTGGCTATGCTCCTTAGATCTAAAGGATACGTACACTCACATCCTCATTCATCCAGACCACAGAAAGTACCTCAGGTTCATTGTGGGAGGAAACCATTATCAGTACAGAGTACTGCCTTTTGGCCTCACCTCCGCTCCCAGGGTCTTTACCAAATGCCTGGCAGTGGTGGCGGCCTACCTGAGAAATCAGGGAATCTTTGTCTTCCCCTATCTGGACGACTGGCTCATCAGGGGTCAGACGTGCCAGGAGGCCAGACAAGCCACCCTCACAACTATTGCTCTTCTTCAAAGCCTGGGGTTTGTAATAAACTTCGCAAAGTCCACTTTGCTCCCCTCCCAGAACCTGGAGTTTACAGGAGCAAGGCTGGACTCTCTGCTGGCAAAGGCTTTCTTGCCAGAAGACAGAGCACAAAGACTGATAGCCTTAGCAAACCAGTTTCTCAACAGGTCACTGGTCTCCGCCAGACTCTGCTTGAGGCTTCTTGGCCACATGGCTTCGACAGTACATGTGACCCCCAATGCCAGGCTCCATATGAGGCCTGCACAGTGGTGCCTTCGGACTCAGTGGTCCCAGGCCACAGGCAGACTCAGGGACAGGATAAGGGTGTCCAAACAATTTCTGAACTCCCTCAGCTGGTGGTTGCACCCACCCAATCTACTAAAAGGGGTGCCCTTTCAAATTCCTGGGTACACAGTGGTACTGACCACAGATGCCTCCCTGCAGGGCTGGGGAGCTCATTGTCTGAACAAGTGCACCCAGGGCCTGTTGTCTCCTTGGGAGGCTGCACAGCAGATCAATCTCCTAGAACTCAGAGCTATTCGATTAGCACTCAAAGCTTTCTCTCCTACCCTGGGGCTCATCAATCTGTCCTGGTTCAGACAGACAACCAAGTAGCCATGTTTTATGTGAACAAACAGGGCTGGACTGGGTCCAGACTCCTCTGTCGGGAGGCTCAGAACCTCTGTTCATTTGCCCTCAAGCACAACATGCTCCTCAAGGCTGTGTACCTTCCAGGCCAAGACAACTACCTGGCCGACAGGTTGAGCAGGATTCTGCAGCCCCACGAGTGGCAGCTGCATCCTTTAGTAGTTCAGAAGATCTTCCTAAAATGGGGTCTCCCTTTGATAGATCTCTTTGCCAGCCCACTGAACAAGCAACTGCCAAAGTTCTGCTCCAGGCAACAGCATCCTGTGAGAATGGCAGTGGATGCTTTTCTGATTCCCTGGTCTCAGGGCCTCCTGTATGCGTTTCCTCCCACGCCCTTGGTGGCCCGAAGTCTCTTCAAGATTCTTCAGGACAAGGCCTCGGTCCTGCTGGTGGCTCCCAGGTGGCCGAGACAGCCTTGGTTTCCACTTCTGCTTCAACTGGCGGTGGATCCCCCACTGCCTCTGGGGTTGCAACCCAACCTTCTCTCACAGGAGCAGGGTTCCCTTCTGCACCCCAATCTCAAAGCTCTCAATTTGATGGCCTGGAGGCTGCAAGGGTAGTTTTGGCTCCCTGGGGCCTACCTCAGGAAGTTGAGGAGGTTGTCCTAGCCTCTAGGAAACAGTCCACTAGGAAAACCTATGCTCTCAAATGGAAAAGGTTTTCTGTGTGGTGTCAGCTACGTACAGAGGATCCTTTCTCCTGTACTGTGCCAGTAGTGCTTCAGTACTTGCTGCACTTGTCCAATCAGGGACTTAAGTCCAATTCTGTTCAGGTCCACCTCTCAGCTCTAGCAGCTCACCACTCACTGGTGGAAGGACATTCTCTGTCGGTTCACCCCTTGGTGTCCCACTTTCTCAGGGGCTTGCTTTTGCTCAAGCCTCCAATCCGTCCTCCTGCTCCTGAGTGGGAGCTGAATGTGGTCTTGCAGCAGCTGACTCGCCCATCCTTTGAGCCGATGGCTACTTGCCCTCTATTTTATTTATTTTATTTATTTATTAACAATTCTTATATACCGCACTATTAGACATCAGCGCGGTTTACATTGAACAGAAAAACATCCGACAGTTTACACGTGTCTGGTCGTTACATTTAACAGGAAGTATAACTTGGTGAAGTAGGGGAAACTAAAGACACTCTTCTTGGTGGCCCTTACCTCGGCTAGGCGAGTGAGTGAGCTTCAGGCCCTGGTCTGTGATAGGCCTTACACTCGCTTCTATAGGAACAGGGTAGTCCTTAGGACTCATCCAAAGTTCCTCCCCAAAGTTGTCTCCTCCTTCCACCTTAACCAAGAGGTGGTTCTTCCAACATTCTTCCCTAGGCCTCATGCAAGCCAGGTTGAAGCAGCTCTGCATACCCTGGACTGTAGGAGGGCCTTATCCGTCTACCTTGACCGTACGCAGGGGCATAGAAGGGCTACTCAGCTCTTCCTATCTTTTGACCCTAATAAGTTGGGGTTGGCTGTGTCCAAGCGTACCTTGTCCATCTTGGTTGCTGACTGTATAGCGTAGTTACTCACCTGTAACAGGTGTTCTCCAGGAGCAGCAGGAATCAGTCCTCACATATGGGTGACGTCGGCGCCGACGGAGCCCTCGCGGAGCAATTTTCCCCAGCTTTCAAAGAAAGCCTTTGGGAATTGCAGCGCGCATGCGCGGTCCCCTTCCCGCCCAAGGGTGCCATCTTAGCCAGTCAGATGACATAGCTAAAAGACAGCAGAAAAATTTGCAAAAAAACTAAAGCAGATGATTGCAACTCCAAGGGGAGGAGGGAGGGTCGTGAGGACTGATTCCTGCTGCTCCTGGAGAACACCTGTTACAGGTGAGTAACTACGCTTTCTCCAGGACCAAGCAGGAAGTCAGTCCTCACATATGGGACTCCCAAGCTTAAGTCTACCGGAGACCCTAAGCGCAAAAATGAGCTCCCTCTAGCTCAGCAGTACAGAAGGAAGGAATCTTCACTGAATTATTACCCACCGGTAGCCCAACATCCGGGATGGAGGGTAGGAGTTGCTCAAACCTCGAAGAGATTTTGGAGGACTGCCTGTCCGAAAGCACTGTCCCTGCGGGACTCCCTCTCGAGGCAGTAATGGACCGCAAAAGTCTGGCTCGAAGACCAAGTAGCGGCCCGGCAGATATCTGCCAATGGAACAGAGCGGAGGTAAGCCACTGACGTAGCCTTCGCCCGAACACAATGAGCCGTGACCCGACTTTCTAAGGAGAGTCCGGCTGCCCCATAAGCCCAAGCGATACAGTCAGCAACCCAGATGGACAGAGTACGCTTGGAGACCGGGAGCCCCAATTTATTGGGGTCAAAAGACACAAAAAGCTGAGCAGCTTTACGGTGCTCCCGCGTACGGTCAAGGTAGAAGTTCAATGCCCTTCTACAGTCCAGGGTATGCAGGACCATTTCAGCTCGGCTGGAGTGAGGCCTGGGAAAGAAGGTCGGAAGTACCACCTCCTGATTGATGTGAAAAGGGGAAACCACTTTTGGAAGAAATTTAGGGTGAGTCCGTAGGACTACCCTATTTTTGTAGAATCGAGGGTAAGGGGGATCAGACACGAGGGCCTGCAATTCACTCACGCGTCTAGCGGAAGTGAGGGCTATCAGGAATAAGGTTTTCCAAGAAAGAAAACGTAGAGAACAGGTAGCCATAGGTTCAAAAGGCGGACAGGTGATCCGCTGTAAAACCACATTCAGATCCCAGTCAGGCGCTGGCGGACGCAGAGGTGGTTTAAGTAGAAGGAGACCCCGGAGAAACCTCGCTACAAGAGGGTCGCTGGCAAGAGGTCTGCCGTCCACCGGCACATGATGTGCTGAAAGAGCACTGAGGTGGACTTTAACGGAGTTGGACTTAAGTCCCAGATTAGAGAGGTAGAGCAAGTACTGCAAGATCACCGACACTGAGCAGGAGAAGGGATCCTGAGACTGCTGGGCACACCAAGCGGAAAAGCGACGCCATTTAAGGGCGTAGCATTTACGGGTAGAAGGGCGCCGGGAAGCTAGGACGACCTCTTCCACCTCTGCCGGCAGTAGAAGGGGAGCAAGGACTACCCTTTCAGCAGCCAGGCCATCAGATGCAGAGATCTGAGGTTGGGGTGGAGCAGGGACCCCTGATTCTGTGAGGAGATCCGGTTGAAAACCCCAGAGGGAACGGATCCTCTACCGCTAATTGCAGCAGGAGTGGAAACCACGGCTGTCTGGGCCAGCGAGGAGCTATCAGGATCATGGAAGCTTTGTCTCGGAGAACCTTGAAAAGAGTTCGAGAGACTAGCGGTATGGGAGGAAAGGCATACAGAAGGCTTTTCGACCATGAGAGCAGAAAAGCATCCGCCGCTACTTGAAGGGGATGCGGCTGCCGAGAGCAGAAGCGAGGAAGTTGCCAGTTGAGAGGACTGGCAAAGAGATCCATCGTGGGGAGGCCCCACTTCAGAAAAAGTTTCTGAACCACCAAAGGATCCAGGCGCCACTCGTGCGGCTGGAGGATCCTGCTGAGTTCGTCCGCCAGGCAATTTTCTTGGCCTGGGAGATAGACTGCCTTGAGAAGAATGCCGTGGCTGACGGCCCAAGAGCAGAGCCTCTGTGCTTCCCGACAGAGAAGGAAGGAGCCCGTGCCTCCCTGTTTGTTCACGTAGAACATGGCAACTTGATTGTCCGTCTGGACAAGGATGGACTGGTGAGAAGTCAGGTGGGAGAAAGCCTTGAGAGCCAGACGGATTGCTCTGAGCTCCAGGAAGTTGATCTGCTGCGCAGACTCCCACGTGGTCCAGAGACCTTGAGTACATGCCCCTTGGCAATGCGCTCCCCATCCTAGGAGAGAAGCATCGGTCGTCAGCACTTGAGCCGGCGGAGGAGACTGAAAAGACATTCCGAGCACCAGGTTCGGCCGATGAAGCCACCACTGTAGAGAGGAGGCCAGCGGGCCTGAGATGCGCACTATGTCGGCTAGGCCGCCCGTGACTTGTTGCCACTGCTTGCGAAGGCACCACTGAGCAGGCCGCATATTCAGGCGGGCATTGGGGGTCACATGGACGGTGGAAGCCATATGGCCGAGTAGTCTCAGGAAGCGCCTGGCGGAGACCAGGGGCTGGCTGCGCAAATGGCCGGCTAGGTCCATTAGCCGTTGAGCCCTGTCGAGAGGCAGGAAAGCTCGTGCCTGAAGAGTGTGCAGTCTTGCGCCGATGAACTCGAGATCCTGCGAGGGGAGCAAAGTGGACTTTGCGAAGTTTATGACAAAGCCCAAGTACTGCAGAAGAGTCACAGTGCGGTGCGTGGCCTTTGTGACTTCTGGAGAGGACGATGCTCTGATGAGCCAGTCGTCTAGGTACGGAAAGACATAGAGGCCGTGAAGCCGGAGATAAGCCGCCACTACCGCGAGACATTTTGTGAAGACTCGTGGTGCGGAGGATAGGCCAAAGGGCAGTACTCTGTACTGGTAATGATTTCCTGCCACCACAAACCTTAGGTATTGGCGGTGGCTTGGGTGAATGAGGATGTGTGTGTAGGCATCCTTTAGATCCAAGGAGCATAGCCAATCTCCCTGCTGGAGGTAGGGCAGAAGGATTCCAAGGGTAAGCATCTTGAACTTCTCTCTGACGAGGAACTTGTTGAGGTTGCGTAAGTCCAGGATGGGTCTGAGGCCTCCCGTTCTTTTTGGTATTAGGAAATACCTGGAATAGAAGCCTTGACCCCTCAGGTGGTGGGGCACCGGTTCCACAGCCTGTTCCTGAAGAAGACTTGCTAACTCCTGAAGGAGTAAGTCCCTGTGCAGAGGGAGTCGTGGAGGTTCTCCCGGGAAATAGGAGGGAGGGACCTGGTGGAAGTGGAGAAGATAGCCTTCTCTCACAACTTGAAGCACCCAGGCATCCGATGTGATGTTGGACCACCTGTGGGCAAAGTGAACCAGCCGGCCTCCTGTGCTGGGAGGAACGAGCTGAGGGGGAGAGGCTATGCTGATGAAGTCAAAAACCCCCACCCTGCTGAGCAGGGGCCGGTGGTGCAGGCTTGGGGGCTTGCTGCCTACGGGACCCGTTACCCCGTCCCTTGGCCTGCTGACCCTGTTGGGGAGCTGTGGAGGCCTGATATTGAGGGTAGTGTTTATAGGCAGCCGCCTTTCTCGGGTAAAAGGACTTCTTTCCCGAGCCCTTCTTCTTCTGGGAAGGGGCGGAGGTCTTCCTAGAAAGCCTAGTTCTGGTGAGAGTCTCCGTCTCGATTTGTGCAGCCTTTTCAGCCATGGGCTTGCCAAAGAGGTTCTCACCTCGGCAGGGGACATCGACCAACTTGTCCTGCACCCAGGGTTCAAGGTCAGACGACTGAAGCCAAGCCTGTCGGCGGGCACCAATGCCGGCTGCGGCCACTCGTGCCGATGCTTCAAAGCCATCATAGGCTGCTCGAGACATGAATTTGGAGCATTCCCGAATACCAGTTGTCAAGGCTAGGAACCTCCGCAAAGGTTCCTCGGACAGCCCAGCGGAGAATCCGGCTATCTCTTTAGCCAGGTCTCTGAGATACATGCCCATGTAGAGCTGGTAGGTCTGGACCCGACAAGCAAGCATAGAGCCCTGGAAACACTTCTTACCGAGACCATCCAGGTTGCGGGCCTCCCTGCCAGGAGGCACCGAGGAGTGCATCTTCTGGCTCTTAAGCCTATGCATGGCCGATTCCACCACCATGGAATGGTGCGGTAGCTGTGCTTTTTGGAAGCCAGGGCTCTTGGGGACTCGATTGATGGAATCGACCCGCTTGCTTAATACCGGCGACGATGCCGGACTCTCCCACATGCGGAAGAGTAGTCGTTCCAGCATGGGAGGAACCGGTACAGTAAAGTGTTCCCTGGCGGGAGAGTCGTACTGAAGGGCATCGAGTTCTTCGGCTCGAGGCTCCTCCTCGGTATCCGCAGGGAAGGCCAAAGCCTTGGCCATATCCCTGACGAAGTCCGAGAACCGGGCATCCTCCGGAGGGGACTGTTTCCGAGGTTCGGACTCAGGCGAGTCCGAGGGGACACACCGAGTCCGAAACGAATCAGGTGACTCTTCCTCTTCAGACTCCCAGGCCGACTCCGAGGAGGAATCGGTGGGGTCGGTCCGGGCGGGCGGAGGCGTCGACGACCTCGGTCCCGAACGGGAGGCCGAGGGTGACCTCGATCGAGGATCGACTCGAGCCCGCATGGACTCGAGGATTGGCTCGGTCTCCGGGGTCGACTTAGACGTCGACGTCCCGGCGGTCGGGGCAGAGGCGCCAGCGAGGCTAGCGATCAGTGCCCGCTGCTGGTCCATGAAGGCAGATAGTCTGCTCTCCAAGGCCGTCAACCTGAGTCCGACCTCAGGTGACCCAGCAGCCCCCGACTCGGGCCCCGACGGCGTCGGGCCCGACGTCAGACCCCTCAGAGGCGAGTCCAGGAGGACTACAGGACTTACCCGAGCAGGCAACTCCGACTCCAGACGAGGTCGCTTCGGGAGATGTTCCTTCTCCAAAGACCCGGGACGGCTATCGGGGCTATGCGACCTGGCCCTCGCGGAACCAGGAGCGTCCACCGACGCCGCCCTCGCGGGTTTCACCTTCCGATGATGGTCCCCGGAGGGAGAACCCCTGTCGGAGGAACTCCGGCGACGGTCAGAGCTGGAACCTCTGGACGCCGAGGCCTCCGACGAGGTCCGGGTACGGGTGGGATCAGCGAAGATTCGTTCCCGCTGATGCCGCCGACTCCTTAACGCTTTGGAGGACATTTTGCTGCAGGCCCCACAGATCAGTTCCTCGTGATCCGGGCCAAGGCAGCGGAGGCAATTATCATGTGTGTCAGTGAGTGACATATTTCTGTCACACTGAACACACCGCTTGAAACCACTGGCAGCCATCGGGGGAAAAAGGGCCCCTGCAAGGTCAAAGGACCGGGCTGCCAGCGAAAAACCGAAAACGAAACTGACAGAAAATCAGAAAAACCGAAAAATAACAGAAGGACTCGCAACGGCGTCGCGAGTCCGGGCAGGAAAAAGACCGGCGTCGAACCGAAGAAAAAAGTGAAAATAAATCACGAAAAATCAACTTTTTCAGTGTGGACAAGACGGGCACGTCTGTAGGGCTCCGCGGAAAAAAGAAGACTGGCTAAGATGGCACCCTTGGGCGGGAAGGGGACCGCGCATGCGCGCTGCAATTCCCAAAGGCTTTCTTTGAAAGCTGGGGAAAATTGCTCCGCGAGGGCTCCGTCGGCGCCGACGTCACCCATATGTGAGGACTGACTTCCTGCTTGGTCCTGGAGAACACCTGGGCTTATAGGGCGGCTGACCTTCCTTTGCAGGGTCGGGTCACGGCCCACCGTGTCAAGGCAATGGCTGCCTCGGTGGCTCATCTCTGCTCTGTGCCCTTGGTAGACATCTGCAGGGCTGCAACTTGGTCTTCAAGCCAGACTTTTGCAGACTATTACTGTTTGGAGAGGGAGTCTCGTAGGGACAGTGCTTTAGGCCAAGCAGTACTCTGGAATCTCTTTGAGGTTTAGGCAACTCCTGCCCTCTGTTGGGCTACCGGTGGAGGTTGTGTCAGTGAAAAGCCTTTCTCCAGGACCAAGCAGGAAGTCAGTCCTCACTTATGGGTGACGTCGGCGCCGACGGAGCCCTCGCGGAGCAATTTCCCAAGCTTTCGAAGAAAGCCTTTGGGAATTGCAGCGCGCATGCGCGGTCCCCTTCCTGCCCAAGGGTGCCATCTTGCTCAGTCTTCTTTTTTCCACAGAGCCCTACAGACATAGTTTGTGATCGCCGCTAAAAAAGTTGATTTTTTCGTTCTGTTTTCTCGGTTCGACGCCGTGTCCTTTTCCCGACCAGCCTCGATACTCCGGTGTCGAGTCCGTTCTCTATTTTTTGGTTTTTGTCCTTCTTGACTGGCGTTCCCGCCACTTTTTTCTTTTTCTCTGGCAGCCCAGTCTTTTGACCTCGCAGGGGCCCTTTTTCCCCCAATGGCTGCCAGCGGGTTTAAAAAGTGTGATCGGTGTACGAGGCTTATGTCTCTTACCGACACAGATGACTGCTGCCTCCGCTGTCTCGGACCCAATCATGACCCGGATGATTTGTGGTCCGTGTACCAAAATGTCCTCGAAGGCATTGAGGAGTCGGCAGTCTCAAAAGGAGCGAATCTTCTCTGACTCCGCGTCCAGCCGGGCCCAGACCTCGTCAGAGGCTTCGACGTCTCATGACTCCGGCCCCGAGCGTCGTCGGAGCTCCTCTGAGCAGGGGTCTCCTGCCCGGGAACATCGTCGGAAGAAGAAACCAGCAAGGGCATCGTCGGAGGACGCTCCTGGTTCCTCGAGGGCCAGGTCACATAGCCCCGATAGCCGCCCCGGGTCCTCGGAGTCAGAGAGGCCTTCGAAGCATCCTCATCTCGAAGTGGAGTCTCCTGGACACGCGAGTACTGTAGTCCTCGTGGACTCGCCTCCGAAGGAGCCGCCGTCGGGGCCTGAGTCGGGGGCTGCTGGGTCTCCTGAGCTTGGACTCAGGCTGACGGCCTTGGAGAGCAGTTTCGCAGCCTTCATGGACCAGCAGCGGGCATTGATCGCTGGCCTCGCCGGTGCATCTGCCCCGACCACCGGGACGTCGACGTCCAAGTCGACCCCGAAGGCCGAGCCGATCCTCGAGTCCATGCGGGCTCGAGTCGATCCTCGGCCACGGTCTCCCTCGGCCTCCCGTTCGGGACCGAGGTCGTCAACGCCGGCCTCGGCGTCGGGGCGGAGGTCCTCGGCAGCCGCCTGCACGGAGCCGCTCGATTCCTTCTCGGAGGAGTCGGGCTGGGACACGGAGGACGACGAGTCACCCGGTTCTTTTCAGACTCGGTGCGTCCCCTCCGACTCACCCGAGTCTGAGCCTCGGAGACGGTCCCCCCCGGAGGATACCCAGTTCTCGGACTTCGTGAGGGATATGGCCAAGGCTTTGGCCTTCCCCGCGGATCCCGAGGAGGAGCCGAAGAGCTCGAGGCCTTCCAGTATGACTGACTCTTCCCCCGAAGGAGGCCTTTACTGTACCGGTTCCTCCGATGCTGGAAAGACTTCTCTTCCGCATGTGGGAGAGCCCGGCATCGACGCCGGTGTTAAGCAAGCGGGTTTATTTATTTATTTATTTATTTTTTATTTATTAACAATTCTTATATACCGCACTATTAGGCATCAGCGCGGTTTACATTGAACAAAAAACATCCGACAATTTACATATGTCTGGTCATTACATTTAACAGGAAGTATAACTTGGCGAAATAGGGGAAACTAAATACAATGAGGGTTATCTGATAAAGGATATTCTGGTTAACTATATACAATGGTGGTACAATAGTACATGGCACAACTTACTATTTACATTGTGAAGTTGGCCTGTTACATGATTCCATGTATCGAGTCCGCAAGAGCCCCGGGTTCCAGAAGGCACAACTACCGCACCATTCCATGGTG
The DNA here is from genome assembly GCA_033557465.1 of Ichthyophis bannanicus. NCBI lineage: Eukaryota > Metazoa > Chordata > Amphibia > Gymnophiona > Ichthyophiidae > Ichthyophis > Ichthyophis bannanicus. The sequence goes on from CM066035.1 coordinate 40,198,048, forward strand.
GTGGAATCGGCCATGCATCGACTCAAGAGTCAAAAGATGCACTCCTCGGTGCCTCCCGGCAAGGAGGCCCGGAACCTGGATGCCCTCGGTAGGAAGTGCTTCCAGGGCTCTATGCTTGCTTGTCGAGTCCAGACATACCAGCTCTACATCGGCATGTATCTCCGAGTCCTGGCAAAGGAAATTGCCGGGTTCTGTGCTGGTCTCTCCGTGGAACCTTTGCAGAGGTTCCAGGCCTTGTCCACTGGTATTCGAGAATGCTCGAAATTTATTTCTCGAGCAGCCTACAATGGCTTCGAAGCATCGGCTCAAGTAGCCGGGGCAGGCATCGGGGCCCGCCGGCAGGCTTGGCTTCAGTCATCCGACCTCGAGCCGTGGGTGCAGGACAAGTTGGTCGATGTCCCCTGCAGAGGTGAAAACCTCTTTGGCAAGCCCATGGCTGAAAAGGCTGCGCAACTCGAGACAGAGACTCTCACCAGGACTCGCCTGTCCAGAAAGACCTCTGCCCCTTCACAGAAGAGGAAGGGCTCGGGGAAAAAGCCCTTTTACCCGAGGAAGATGTCTGCCTATAAACAACACCACCCACAATATCAAGCCTCAGCAGCTCCCCATCAGGGTCAGCAGGCTAAGGGACAGGGTAATGGATCCCGTAGGCAGAAGGCCCCCAAGCCCACTACACAGGCCCCTGCTCAGCAGGGTGGGGGTTTTTGACTCCGTAAGCATAGCCTCTTGCTCCCCACTGGCTTCTCTCAGCACATATAATATAATATAATAGTATGGATTGGATCATGATGCCTGCATTCGTGGTAACTTGCTGTCTCTATTTATCTCCTCTTCTTATCTGTTTGCCTGTTTCTTTGTCTATTCTGTCCTGTCTAATAATGGCGTTCCTTTCCTATTTCCTCAAATGATAGTATTGTAAACCGCTTTAATGCCTTTTGGCCTAAGCGGTATATCAAATGTCTAATAAATAAATAAATAAAACAGGAGGCCGGCTGGCCCACTTTGCCCACAGGTGGTCAGCCGTAACATCAGATACATGGGTGCTTCAGGTAGTTCAAGAGGGCTACATTTTGCATTTTCTCCAGGTACCTCCCTCCTACTTTCCAGGGGAGCCCCCGAGGACCCCTCTGCACAGGGACTTACTCCTTCAGGAGTTAGCAAGTCTTCTTCAGGAACAGGCTGTGGAACCGGTGCCCCACCACCTGAAAGGTCACGGCTTTTATTCCAGGTACTTTCTGATACCAAAAAGAACAGGAGGCCTCTGACCTATCCTAGACTTGCGCAACCTCAACAAGTTCCTGCAAAGGGAAAAGTTCAAGATGCTTACCCTTGGAATCCTGCTGCCCTACCTCCAGCAGGGAGATTGGCTATGCTCACTGGATCTAAAGCAGGGGTCTCAAACACGCGGCCCGCGGGCCGCATGCGGCCCGCGAGAGAACGTTGTGCGGCCCGCGGAGGGAAACAAAAAAAACCCCAAAACCCTGGCTTCTGCTTCTGCGCGCGGGATCGGAGACCTGTTGCTGCCCCGCTCCTCTAAGCAGTAGCTGGAACTTCACCCTTGTCATGCACAGTATTCTCTCCTTTTTCTTCCTCCCCCTCTCTCTGCATGCAGCATTTAACTCCCCTTATAGCCCCCCCCCCAACCTGTTGCCACCGCAGCATCGCCAGAAAAGCCCCCCAACATTCCTTCAAACCTCTTGTTTCCTTTGGGGAATTGGTAAAAAGAAAACTAAAAAGCAAGGCGGCACTAAGCGCGACGCAGAAGCTGGGCAAGGCTCTGCGCCCCCTCTCGTCAGCAGTAGGAACTGTTTCGGAGGGGGCGGGGCCTGTAGAGTCCTGCCCAGTGCTTCAGTGCGAAGCTCACGGTGCCGCGTTGCCTTTTTTTAACGATTCCCCAAAGGAAGCAAGAGGTTCAGGGGATGTTGGGGAGGGGTTTGGGTTTTTGTTTTAGCGATACCGAGGTGGCAAGAGGTTTTGGGGGGCCATAAGGGGAGGAAGATTGGGAGACACATAGGAGGGAAGTAAAGCAGAGAGTGTGTGTGTTCAGGGGGTGGGAAGGCCAGAGACAGGGGGTGGAATGGGAGAGATATGAGGGAAGATGGGGAGGGGAGAGATGGAAAAAGCAAGAGGAGGGGGAGAAGAGAAGAGTGGAAAAGGGCAGAAATGAAAGGAAAGAGGTGAAGGAAGAGATGCAGGATATGGAGTGAGGGGCATAAGGGGATGAAAAGCAGATGGTGGATACAGGGTGGGGGAGTGGGGGATAGATGCTGTAAGAGATGGAGGGCAGATACTGGACATAGGGTAAGAGACATGGAGGGTTGAAGGCGCATGTTGGACATGGGGTGGATGCATGGAGGGATGAAGGACAGATGCTGGACACGAGCGAGGGGATAGAGGGCAGAGGATGGATACAGGGTAGGGCTAGACTCGAGGGCAGATGCTGGACGTGGGGTGAGAGAGGGGATGCTAGACATGGGATGGGGAGAGAGAGAACACAGGACACAGTGGGGGAAGATGAGGGGATGCTGGACATAGGTGAGGGAGAGGGAATGTGGGAGTGCTGGACACAGTGGAGGGATAGGATGAGAAAATGAGGGGGAAGCACTGATGGTGCAAGAGAAGGGGCAGATAGGGTAGGAGAGAAGGGGGGAGATGCTGGATGTGGAGAGGGTGAAAGAAAGAAAGGGAAGGGTTAGTTAAAAACTGGAGAATAAGTGGCAGGGGGAGGATAGGACTGGTAATGGGCTGGGGGGGGGGTTGCTAGGACTGGAAATGGACTGAGTGGAAGGGGGGCTTGAACTGCAAATGGCTGATGGGGAGTGGGGGCTTGGAATGGAAATGAGCTGTGAGGGGAGAGAGCTAGGATTGGAAATGGGCTGATGGGGCTAGGATTGGAAATGGGCTGATGGGGGGCTAGGATTGGAAATGGGCTGATGGTGAGGCTAGGATAGGACTGGAAATGGACTGATGCAGGGACTAGAAAGGAGCAGATGCTGGGTGGGGCTGGAACTAGAAGGGAGCTGATGTTGGGGGAGGATTAGAATGGGATGGAGCTGGGAAAGTGAAATGGAGAGGGGAAAATATTTTGTCTGGGAGAGAAGACAAATCTACAATTGGCCAGGTATTGGGAGAGTAAGTGGGGATTGAGGATGGAGGAGTAAAATTTGAGTGGATGAAATAGGAATGAGGAAAGAGAAAAAGGAGAAAGATTAGTATGTTAAAGCAGATATAGAGAGAGAATGGAAAAAAAAAACTAGGAGAGAGAAGAAAGGGTAAATGGACAGCAGATGATGGAGAGTTAGCAGAAGACATGAAGAAACCAGAAGAAAGTGGCTGGAACAATTGCAACTGAAAAAAATGCACAAAAGGTAGAAAAATATCTCTTTATGTTGAATTTATTAACTGGAATATGTCAACTCTGGGAAATGTGCATCATTAATGTTTGCGCTTTGTTTAGTACAAGAGGAAATTAATTTATAGTTTTATTTCTACAGTGTTGTTGTACATTCCAAGTTTGGCTTTTGGGGTTCCCAGTTTAATTATTGTCTTCCTGTTTCTAAATCTTTTAGTCTTTCTTTATCCATACTCATTAAGAGGCATGTTTACTAAAAGTTAGTGTATGGTAACATTATGCAAATATTTATGCAAATGAGGCCCCTTATGCAAATGAGGCCCCGCGTCTTATGCGGCCCCCGGGTTACTTTACAAGTCCTCATTTGGCCCTCAAAGCAATTTGAGTTTGAGACCCCTGATCTAAAGGATGCTTATACTCACATCCTTATCCATCCAGACCACAGACAATATCTACGATTTGTTGTGGAAGGAAATCATTATCAGTACAGGGTACTGCCATTTGGCCTGTCCTCCGCTCCCAGGGTGTTCACCAAATGCCTGGCAGTGGTGGCAGCCTTCCTGAGGCTTCAAGGCATCTTTGTGTTTCCCTACCTAGACAACTGGCTCATCCGGGCACAGTCTTCCCTGGAGGTCACTCAGGCCACTCGTCGCACAGTGGCTCTGCTTCAGCACTTGGGGGTTTGTCATAAACTTCGCAAAGTCCACTTTGCTCCCCTCTCAGGATCTAGAATTCATAGGAGCACGGTTGGACACTGCAGGCTCGTGCCTTCTTGCCTCTGGAACGGGCCAACCGGCTCGCAGCTCTGGCCAGCAGTTTTCACAGCTCTTCCCTGGTCTAGGCCAGGCAATTCCTGCGGCTGCTCGGCCATATGGCTTCCACTGTCCATGTCACTCCGAATGCCCGTCTACATATGAGGCCTGCTCAGTGGAATCTTCGCACTCAATGGCATCAGGCCACAGGGAGCCTTGCGGACTTAGTACGGATCTCCGACCGCCTGGTCTCCTCTCTGCAATGGTGGCTTCATCTGCCAAATCTGCTTCTCGGCATGACTTTTCAGTCTCCTCCACCTTCCCAAGTGCTGACGACAGATGCCTCTCTCCTGGGATGGGGAGCACATTGCCAAGGGACATGTACTCAAGGCCTTTGCACCCCTTGGGAAGCTGCTAGGCAGATAAACTTCCTGGAGCTCAGGGCGATCCGCCTAGCTCTGCGGACCTTCTCTCACCTCACCTCTCATCGGTCTGTACTAGTCCAGACGGACAATCAAGTTGCCATGTTCTATGTCAACAAACGGGGGCACCGGCTCCCTCCTCCTGTGTCAGGAGGCTCGGAGACTGTGCTCTTGGGCAGTCGACCATGGCATCCTGCTCAAAGCGGTTTACCTGCCCGGACAGGAAAATTACCTGGCCGACAAACTGAGCAGGATTCTGCAGCCACATGAGTGGAGATTAGACCCGCTGGTTGTTCAACCAGTCTTCCTCCGGTGGGGCCTCCCCCCCCCCCCCCCCATGGATCTTTTTGCCAGTCCTCTGAACCGGCAACTTCCTAGGTTCTGCTCCAGACACCCGCACCCGCTCAGAGTAGCGGCGGATGCTTTCCTCATTCCGTGGTCCACGGGCCTACTGTATGCCTTTCCTCCCACGCCACTCGTGTCCAGGACGCTTTTCAAGGTTCTACGGGACAGAGCCTCGGTAATCCTGGTAGCACCCAGGTGGCCGAGACAGCCCTGGTTCCCACTCCTGCTACAACTGGCAGTGGACACTCCCCTTCCTCTGGGGTTTCAGCCTGATCTCCTGACTCAGGATCAAGGCACTCTCCTGCACCCCAACCTCCAGGCCCTTCACCTGATGGCCTGGCTGCTGAAAGGGTAGTTCTAGCTCCGCTGCTCCTCCCTCCGGAGGTGGAAGATGTCATCCTGGCCTCTCGGCGTCCGTCCACCCGGAAGTCTTACGCCCTTAAATGGCGTCGCTTCTCTGTGTGGTGTTCTCAGCAATCTGAGAACTCCTTCTCCTGCTTGGTGTCGGTGATTCTGCAATACTTGCTTCACCTTTCCAATCTCGGCCTCAAGTCCAACTCTATAAGAGTCCACCTCAGTGCTCTCTCTGCACATCATTCGCCGGTGAACGGCAGGCCTCTTTCCGCACACCCCTTGGTGGCACGTTTTCTCAGAGCCTCCTTCTGCTTAAGCCTCCCTTGCGCCCCCCAGCCCCTGACTGGGATCTCAATGTGGTCTTGCAGCGGATTACCTGTCCGCCCTTTGAACCTATGGCTACCTGCCCCCTTCGTTTTCTTTCCTGGAAATCTCTCTTCTTGGTAGCCCTTACCTCCGCTAGGCGCGTTAGTGAACTGCAAGCCCTAGTGTCTGAGCCTCCTTACACTAGGTTCTACCCTAATAGGGTGGTCTTACGGACTCACCCAAAGTTTCTTCCAAAAGTGGTTTCCCCTTTTCATCTCAAACAAGAGGTGGTTCTTCCAAACTTCTTTCCCAGGCCGCATACCAGCCGGGCTGAGACAGTTCTGCATACCCTGGACTATAGGAGGGCCTTATCCTTCTACCTTGACCGTACGCGGGAGCATAGAAAGGCTGTTCAGCTTTTCGTTTCTTTTGACCCCAATAGGTTGGGGGTGCCTGTCTCCAAGCGTACTTTGTCCATCTGGGTAGCTGACTGTATCGCCTGGGGCAGCCGGCCTCTCCTTAGAGCGTCGAGTCACGGCTCACCGTGTCAGGGCGAAGGCTGCGTCAGTGGCTCATCTCCACTCTGTTCCGTTGGCAGACATCTGCCGGGCCGCTACTTGGTCTTCAAGCCAGACCTTTGCGGCTCATTACTGCCTGGAGAGGGAGTCCCGCAGGGATAGTGCTTTCGGACAGGCAGTCCTCCACAATCTCTGAGGTTTAGGCAACTCCTACCCTCCGGCCCTGGTGTTGGGCTACCGGCCGGGAGCGTATTCAGAGAAGATTCCTTCCTTCTGTACTGCTGAGCTAGAGGGAGCTCATTTTTCGGCTTGAGGTCTCCGGTAGCCTTAAGCTTGGGAGTCCCATAAGTGAAGACTGACTTCCTGCTTGGTCCTGGAGAAAGAGTAGTTACTCACCTGTAAACAGGTGTTCTCCAGGAGCAGCAGGAATCAGTCCTCACAACCCTCCCTCCTCCCCTCGGAGTTGCAGTCATTCTTATCCATTGTTTTTGCTAACTTTTTTGCTGTCTTTTCGCTATGTCATCAGACTGAGCAAGATGGCACCCTTGGGCGGGAAGGGGACCGCGCATGCGCGCTGCAATTCCCAAAGGCTTTCTTTGAAAGCTGGGGAAATTGCTCCGCGAGGGCTCCGTCGGCACCGACGTCACCCATAAGTGAGGACTGATTCCTGCTGCTCCTGGAGAACACCTGTTACAGGTGAGTAACTACTCTTTCTTTGCAGCTGGGACTAGAGGGAGTCCTCTTGTTCAGCCTGGGTTCCTTGGTAGCCCAGAGCTAGGGAGTCACCCATATGTGAGGACTGACTTCCTGCTTGGTCCTGGAGAAAGAGTAGTTACTCACCTATAACAGGTGTTCTCCAGGAGCAGCAGGAATCAGTCCTCACAACCCTCCCTCCTTCCCTTGGAGTTGCAGTTGTACATAGTTTATTTTTCATTTTTGTGTGCTGTTCTTAGCTATGTCATTTGACTGAGGTAAGATGGCACCTTTAGGCGGGAAGGAAACCGCGCATGCATGCCTGCATTCCCAAAGGCTTTCATAGAAAGCTGGGGAAGTGCTCCGCTGGGGCTTCATCGGCGTCGATGACACCCATATTTGAGGACTGATTCCTGCTGCTCCTGGAGAACACCTGTTACAGGTGAGTAACTACTCTGATTACTTACAGATCTTGGGAAGTCATTTAACCCACCCCACCCTGTCTCAAGGGTACAAACCTAGATTGTGAGCCCTACTGGAAAATGCATTCAGGTACAGTACAGGAATAGGTTACAATTAAATTGTTTTATCCTTAAATCCAGCAGAGGTTGCTATGTATGCTAATGGAGGTTTCAGAACAGATTTCCCAGAGCAGTCTTGAGACAGCATGGTAAAACTCAACATAGTTAAATACAAGAGCAACTGTAGTAAAATTGGGACTGGTGGAGAATCAGATGGTAGTGGTAGCACTAGCTTTTCATTCCACAAATTAAAATTTGACACTCTGCAGTATGTTGACGTAGGAATGTCGTTGCCTGTATAATAGAAGATACTGGTAAATGTGAACACATTAACTCACAGTTTACTGGGTGCCAATGAAATGACATATGAACTTTAAATATTTAGGTGTGATTTAAAAAAAATGAATTTATTTTTCCCATAACCTGATGTGGTCTCTAGGCTTCAAATTAGCATCACATTTGTTTGTTGAGGCTATTCCCTCAATTGCAATAGGAGGCAATGCAGTGCATGCCTTTTTTGTGGCAGGCCCAGAGAATGGTAAGTAATCCTTTTTTGTAGGAAATTGAAGACATTTTTGTTTCAAACTTCATACATTTTGTGGTGACATTTTACCATATCTATTAATTTTACTGATATTTCTGTTCATTTATGAATCTTTTAGCTCTAATCTGCTCAGGGTTATATAAAAGGTGTGAAATATAAATTCAATAAATGAAATGAAAATGAATAAGAGGAGGGGACCCAAATACTTGTTATGAGCAGAGCAGGGTGTTTGAATTAGATACGGGCCATGTTTTATTAAGCTGCACTAAGTATCACACACTGAATACACGCATGCTAAGTGCAACATGGACCCCCACCCTAAGCTCACCTCTACCCTGCCCATTTCCCTCCCTGTCTCACACACCAAGCAAAGAGCAGGAAATTAACTCCTATATAGCTTAGTAAACATTCGCCATCATTGCTCTTTGCTGTTCAGTGTAGACTTTGAATTTTTCTTTATTAAACTATCTTAAAGGAGGGGTGGGGTTTCTTTACATTTGCTGGGCTCCTAGCATCTTTGGATTGTTTAAATAGAGGAGGGGGTATTACACACTTCTGTGTTAAGCTTTTTCTTGGTAGTTTTGGCCTATTTACTCCAATGCTCAGAGTTTGCAACGATTAGCATTTTTAATAACTTTTGTATATTTATGTGTTTTTGTAGGACAGGTTAGGATCGTAACTAATTTACTACCATATACAAGCTGGGAGTTCAGATGTTTACTCTGATGCAGCCATTTGGTTGGTGAAATGCAGATCGTCAGTGCACAATCTAAACAGTGCTTTAGAAATGCTATTTTGTTGGATTCATTGCTAGCATTATTAGTAGCACTTTTCAGCTAGGATAGACCTTTTTGGAACTGCAGTAGGAATGGGCAGTCTGTAAAGGACACATTCTTTCCTCTCTGCTAAGGCAAACCAATGGGCCAAAGCAGTAAAATGCACTAAGCTTTGTATATAGGTTATCTCCGTTTCCCCCACAATTTTGTATGCTAACTGTGCACAAAACAGCAACCTAAAGCACATTTAAATCATTGGTAACAATGCAATTAGCTATTCAGCACAAATTCAGAGAAACACACACAAAACCAGAAGACTGAGTTCAATACTGCAATTCTAATACAAAGTCTGAAGCGGCATAAAGAATTAGCTCATAGGTCTGCAGTCAGCATTGGTGAGGAATTTATACCTGTTTCTTCTCTATCTTGAGTATACAGCTCCTGCAACCTTTTTCTGCTTTTGCTGAAAGGGTGAAAAAACTGCAGGGAATGCGAAACTGAGGAGGTAGAGAGCTGGGATACTATATGGCACATAAGCATCAATATTCTTCTGCACACAGCACTATTGCTGTATATGCAACAAAGGGCATTCCAACACATGCACACAAGTGCCAGGTTTCTCTTCCTGTGCAAAAGATATAATTCTCCAGGACCAAGCAGGAAGTCAGTCCTCACTTATGGGTGACGTCGGCGCCGACGGAGCCCTCGCGGAGCAATTTTCCCCAGCTTTCAAAGAAAGCCTTTGGGAATTGCAGCGCGCATGCGCGGTCCTCTTCCCGCCCAAGGGTGCCATCTTAGCCAGTCTTCTTTTTTCCGCGGAGCCCTACAGACGTCCCCGTCTTGTCCCCGCGAAAAAGTCGATATTCCTTCATTATTTTATTCTTTTTCCTTCGGTTCGACGCCGGTCTTTTTTCCCGCCCGGACTCGCGACGCCGGTCACGAGTCCTCTTCCTTTTTCGGTTTTTCTGACTTAGTCAGCTTTCGTTTTCGATTTTTCCCTGGCAGCCCGGTCCTTTGACCTCGCAGGGGCCCTTTTTCCCCCGATGGCTGCCAGTGGGTTTAAGCGGTGTGGTCAGTGTGACCGAAATATGTCACTAACTGACACACACGACTTTTGCCTCCGCTGCCTGGGCCCAGATCATGAGGAACTGATCTGTGGGCCCTGCGGCAAAATGTCCTCCAAAGCGTTGAGAAGTCGGCGGCATCAGCGTGATAGGATCTTCGCTGACCCCAGCCGTACCCGGACCTCGGAGGCCTCCGCGTCCAAAGGCTCCAGCTCGGACCGTCGCCGGAGTCCCTCCGACAGGGGTTCTCCCTCCGGGGACCATCGTCGGAAGGTGAAACCCGCGAGGGCGGCGTCGGTGGACGCTCCTGGCTCCGCGAGGGCCAGGTCGCATAGCCCCGACAGCCGCCCCGGGTCCTTGGAGAAGGAGCACCTCACGAAGCGACCTCGCCTGGAGTCGGAGATGCCTGCTCGGGTAAGTCCTGTGGTCCTTCTGGACTCGCCTCCGCGACAGCCGACGTCGGGCCCGACGCCGTCGGGGCCCGAGTCGGGGGCTGCTGGGTCACCTGAGCTCGGACTCAGGTTGACGGCCTTGGAGAGCAGACTGTCTGCCTTCATGGACCAGCAGCGGGCACTGCTCGCTGGCCTCGCTGGCGCCGCTGCCCCGACCGCCGGGACGTCGACGTCCAAGTCGACCCCGGAGACCGAGCCGATCCTCGAGTCGATGCGAACTCGAGTCGATCCTCGGTCGAGGTCACCCTCGGCCTCCCGTTCGGGACCGAGGTCGCCGACGCCGACTCCCTCGGCGTCGGGGCGGCAGGCGCCGCGCCCTGCCCGGGCCGACCCCACCGAGTCCTCGTCGGAGTCGGTCTGGGAGTCTGAGGAGGAAGAGTCACCTGATTCTTTCCGGACTCGGTGTGTCCCCTCGGACTCACCGGAGTCCGAGCCTCGGAAGCAGTCCCCCCCGGAGGATGCCCGGTTCTCGGACTTCGTCAGGGATATGGCCAAGGCTTTGGCCTTCCCTGCGGACCCCGAGGAGGAGCCTCGAGCCGAAGAGCTCGACGCCCTCCAGTATGACTCTCCCGCAAGGGAACACTTTACTGTACCGGTTCCTCCTATGCTGGAACGACTACTCTTTCGCATGTGGGAGAGTCCGGCCTCCTCGCCGGTCCTGAGCAAGCGGGTCGATTCTATCTATCGAGTCCGCAAGAGCCCTGGCTTTCAAAAGGCACAGCTACCACACCATTCCACGGTAGTGGAATCGGCCATGCATCGTCTTAAGAGCCAGAAGATGCACTCCTCGGTGCCTCCTGGCAGGGAGGCCCGTAACCTGGATGGCCTTGGTAAAAAGTGTTTCCAGGGCTCTATGCTCGCATGTCGTGTCCAGACCTACCAGCTATACATGGGCATGTATCTCCGAAATCTGGCTAAAGAGCTAGCCGGATTCTCCGCTGGTTTGTCCGAGGAACCCTTGCGGAGGTTCCTGGCCTTGTCCACTGGCATTCGGGAATGCTCAAAGTTCATGTCCCGAGCAGCCTATGATGGCTTTGAAGCATCGGCTCGAGTGGCCGCAGCCGGCATCGGTGCCCGCCGACAGGCTTGGCTTCAGTCGTCAGACCTTGAGCCCTGGGTGCAGGACAAGTTGGTCGATGTCCCCTGCCGAGGCGAAAACCTCTTTGGCAAGCCCATGGCTGAAAAGGCTGCACAAATTGAGACTGAGACTCTCACCAGGACCAGGCTTTCTAGGAAGACCTCTGCCCTTCCCAGAAAAAGAAGGGCTCGGGGAAAAAGTCCTTTTACCCGAGGAAGGCGGCTGCCTACAAACAATACCCCCATTATCAGGCCCCTGCAGCTCCCCAACAGGGCCAGCAGGCCAAGGGACGGGGTAACGGGTCCCGTAGGCAGCAAGCCCCCAAGCCTGCACCACCAGCCCCTGCTCAGCAGGGTGGGGGTTTTTGACTCACTAAGCATAGCCTCTCCCCCCCCGCTGGTCCCTCCCAGCACCGGAGGCCGGCTGGTTCACTTCGCCCACAGGTGGTCCAGCATCACCGCAGATGCCTGGGTGCTTCAAGTCGTGCGAGAAGGCTATCTTCTCCACTTCCACCAGGTCCCTCCCTCCTATTTTCCGGGAGAACCTCCACGACCCCCCCTGCACAGGGAGTTACTCCTTCAGGAGTTAGCAGGTCTTCTGCAGGAACAGGCGGTGGAACCGGTGTGCCACACCACCTGAGAGGTCAAGGTTTTTATTCCAGGTATTTTCTAATACCAAAGAGAACAGGAGGCCTCAGACCCATCCTGGACTTGCGCAACCTCAACAAGTTCCTTGTGCGGGAGAAGTTCAAAATGCTTACCCTTGGAATCCTTCTGCCCTACCTCCAGCAGGGAGATTGGCTATGCTCCTTGGATCTAAAGGATGCCTACACGCACATCCTCATCCACCCAAGCCACCGCCAGTACCTAAGGTTTGTGGTGGCGGGAAATCATTACCAGTACAGAGTACTGCCCTTTGGCCTGTCCTCCGCACCGCGAGTCTTCACAAAATGTCTCGCGGTGGTGGCGGCCCATCTCCGGCTTCACGGCCTCTATGTCTTTCCGTACCTCGACGACTGGCTCATCAGAGCGGCGTCCGCTCCGGAGGTCACCAGCGCCACACGCCGCACGGTGACTCTTCTGCAGCACTTGGGCTTTGTTATAAATTTCGCAAAGTCCACTTTGCTCCCCTCACAGGATCTCGAGTTCATCGGCGCAAGGCTCCACACTCCTCAGGCACGAGCGTACCTACCGCTCGACAGGGCTCAACGGCTCATGGACCTAGCCGACCTTTTTCGCAGCCAGCCCCTGGTCTCCGCCAGGCGCTTCCTGAGACTGCTCGGCCATATGGCTTCCACCGTCCATGTGACCCCCAATGCCCGCCTGAATATGCGGCCTGCTCAATGGTGTCTCCGCCAACAGTGGCGACAAGCCACAGGCGGCCTAGCAGACCTAGTGCGCGTCTCCGAGCCGCTGTTCTCGTCTCTCCGGTGGTGGCTTCGGCAGCCGAACCTGATACTCGGAATGCCTTTCCAGTCACCTCAGCCGACCCGGGTGCTGACCACGGATGCATCCCTCCTGGGCTGGGGAGCACATTGCCAAGGGGCACGTACTCAGGGCCTCTGGACCACGTGGGAGTCTGCTCAGCAGATCAATTTCCTGGAGCTCAGGGCGATCCGCCTGGCTCTAAAGGCTTTCTCCCACCTGACTTCCCACCAGTCCGTCCTTGTCCAGACGGACAATCAAGTTGCCATGTTCTACGTGAACAAGCAGGGGGGCACGGGCTCCTTCCTCCTCTGCCGGGAGGCACAGAAGCTCTGCTCTTGGGCCGTCAGTCACGGCATTCTCCTCAAGGCAGTTTATCTCCCGGGCCAAGAGAATTGCCTGGCGGACAAACTCAGCAGGATCCTCCAGCCGCACGAGTGGCGTCTGGATCCCTTGGTAGTTCAGAAGCTCTTCCTAAAGTGGGGCCTCCCCACGGTGGATCTCTTTGCCAGTCCTCACAACCGGCAGCTTCCTCGCTTCTGCTCTCGTCAGCCACACCCCCTTCGGGTTGCGGCGGACGCTTTTCTAATTTCATGGTCGGGGAGCCTTCTGTACGCTTTCCCTCCCATCCCGCTAGTCTCTCGGACTCTTTTCAAGGTTCTCCGCGACAAAGCCTTCATGATCCTGGTGGCCCCTCGCTGGCCCAGACAGCCGTGGTTTCCGCTCCTACTGCAATTAGCGGTGGAGGATCCATTCCCTCTGGGGGTACAACCGGATCTCCTCACTCAGGATCAGGGGTCTCTACTACACCCCAACCTCAGGTCTCTCAACCTCATGGCCTGGCTGCTGAGAGGGTAGTCCTTGCTCCCCTTCTCCTGCCGGCAGAGGTGGAGGAGGTCGTCTTGGCTTCGCGACGGCCTTCTACCCGCAAATGCTACGCCCTTAAGTGGCGTCGCTTTGCCGTCTGGTGTACCCAACAGTCTCAGGATCCCTTCTCCTGCCCGGTGTCGGTGATCCTGCAGTACTTGCTACACCTCTCTAATCTGGGACTTAAGTCCAACTCTGTCAAAGTTCACCTCAGTGCTCTTTCGGCACATCATGTGCCGGTGGACGGTAGACCTCTCTCCAGCGACCCTCTCGTGGCGAGGTTTCTCCGAGGTCTCCTTCTACTTAAACCACCTCTGCGCCCGCCAGCGCCTGACTGGGACCTGAATGTGGTTTTGCAGCGGATCACCTGTCCGCCTTTTGAACCTATGGCTACCTGTTCTCTCCGTTTTCTGTCTTGGAAAACACTGTTCTTGATAGCCCTCACTTCCGCTAGACGCGTAAGTGAATTGCAGGCCCTCGTGTCTGATCCCCCGTACACTCGGTTCTACAAAAATAGGGTAGTCCTACGGACTCACCCAAAATTTCTTCCAAAAGTAGTCTCCCCTTTTCACATCAATCAGGAGGTGGTACTTCCAACCTTCTTTCCCAGACCACACTCCAGCCGAGCTGAAACGGTCCTCCATACCCTGGACTGTAGAAGGGCTTTGAACTTCTACCTTGACCGTACGCGGGAGCACCGTAAAGCTGCTCAGCTTTTTGTATCTTTTGACCCCAATAAATTGGGGCTCCCGGTCTCCAAGCGTACGCTGTCCATCTGGGTTGCGGACTGTATCACTTGGGCTTATGGGGCAGCCGGACTCTCCTTGGAAGGTCGAGTCACGGCTCATTGCGTTCGGGCAAAGGCCACGTCAGTGGCTTACCTCCGCTCTGTTCCGCTGGCAGACATCTGCCGGGCCGCTACTTGGTCTTCGAGCCAGACTTTTGCGGTCCATTACTGTCTCGAGAGGGAGTCCCGTAGGGACAGTGCTTTCGGACAGGCAGTCCTCCGTAATCTCTTTGAGGTCTGAGCAACTCCTACCCTCCATCCCGGATGTGGGCTACTGGTGGGTAATACTTCAGCGAAGATCCTTTCCTTCTGTGCTGCTGAGCTAGAGGGAGCTCATTTTTGTGCTTAGGGTCTCCGGTAGCCTTGAGCTTGGGAGTCCCATAAGTGAGGACTGACTTCCTGCTTGGTCCTGGAGAAAGCGTAGTTACTCACCTGTAACAGGTGTTCTCCAGGAGCAGCAGGAATCAGTCCTCACTACCCTCCCTCCTCCCCTTGGAGTTGCAATCGTCTGCTTTACTTTTTTGCAAATTTTTATGCTATCTTTTTAGCTATGTCATCTGACTGGCTAAGATGGCACCCTTGGGCGGGAAGAGGACCGCGCATGTGCGCTGCAATTCCCAACGGCTTTCTTTGAAAGCTGGGGAAAATTGCTCCGCGAGGGCTCCATCGGAGCCGACGTCACCCATAAGTGAGGACTGATTCCTGCTGCTCCTGGAGAACACCTGTTACAGGTGAGTAACTACGCTATCCTGCTAGCGCACATCCATGTGCACATGCACTGTGCTTCCTCTCATTGTTCAGTTCAGTCTTTTTGCATACTGTTTGCTTAAAACATTAGAGAATAAAGCTATTTTACGATTTCATTAGGGAAAGCATAGTTACTCACCTGTAACAGGTGATCTCCAGGAACAGCAGGAATTTAGTCTTCACATATGGGTATCGTCGGTACCGACGGAGCCTGCGAGGGAACGCTCCCCAGCGTCCAATTAGAAAGCTTTTGGGAGCATCCCACAGCGCCTGCGTGCTGCCTTCCCGCCTTTCCCAACTGCCTCTCTCCAGTTGAGTTTTAAAGCTGAGACAAAGAGAGAGAGAGAGGGAAAGAAAATAAAAGAGAGATACAACTCCTAGGGGAGGTGGGTGGGTTGTGAAGACTAAATTCCTGCTGTTCCCGGAGATCACCTGTTACAGGTGAGTAACTATGCTATCTCCAGGAACAAGCAGGAATGTAGTCTTCACATATGGGGACTCCCTAGCTACAGCTGCCAGGGAGAGACCCCAGAAGTTGTGTGGCCCTGTGAAAGGGCTCCACTTCCCCCCATGGATCTCTGGCATCCTACCAGGGATGGTGGGTAGGAGTTGATTAAGTATGGAAGAGGTGTTGAAGAACAGCCTGACCAAACAAGGCATCCCGGCGGGAGTCCTTGTCTAAGCAGTAAAGGCCTGTGAAGGTATGAACCGAGGCCCAAGTAGCTGCTCGACAGATGTCGTCAATAGACACAGAGTGAAGATGAGCCATAGATGTTGCCATGGCTCTCACGTTGTGAGCTGTGACATGGCCTTCCAGAGAAAGGTTTTTACTCTGATAGGTAAAAGAAATACATTGTGCAATCCAATTGGACAAAGTTCTCTTGGAGACTGGAAGTCCCAAATGAGAAGGATCAAAAGCAACAAAGAGTTGAGAGGACTTTCTATGTTGCTGTGTCCTTTGTAAGTAAAAAGCAAGTGCTCTTTTACAGTCCAAAGTATGAAGATTCCTTTCTGCATTTGAAGCATGAGGCCTTGGAAAAAATATAGGCAGGTAAACTGCTTGGTTTAAATGAAAAGGTGAGACCACCTTTGGCATAAAGTGTGGATGAGTCCTAAGGACTACCTTATCATGATGGAACCTCGTATAAGGAGGATCAGCCACTAATGCTTGCAACTCACTAATGCGACGTGCTGATGTGATTGCAATGAGAAAGACAACCTTCCAGGAAAGGAATTTCAAGGAGGTAGTAGCTAAAGGTTCAAAAGGAGGCTTCATAAGCTGTCCAAGAACCAGATTTAGGTCCCATACTACCGGTGCTGGCCTAATGGGAGGTTTAGTTAGAAGGAGGCCCCTCATAAATCTCGCTATGAGAGGATGAGAGGAAATAGGTTGTCCATTTAAAGGTTTGAAAGAAGCTGAGATAGCACTTAAATGGATTCGTACTGAGTTAGTCTTAAGCCCTGCATCAGATAAATGAAGGAGATACTCCAATAATGATTCCAGAGGTATCGCCAGGGGGTCAAGACCCTTCTGCGAACACCATATGGAAAACCTTTTCCACTTGAAAGCATACGAGCGTCTTGTGGAAGGCATTCTAGAAGCACAAAGGATATCCCTTACTTGTTGAGATAGGTTAAGACCATGAAGGTCTAGGCCCTCAGCAACCAGGCCCTGAGATGCAAGGAGTGGGGATCGGGATGCCACAACATCCCATCCTCCTGAGACAGGAGATCTGGAGCAGATCCTAACGCCAGAGATGGAGCTTGAGAGAGATGTAGGAGCAGAGGGTACCACACCTGCCGTGGCCAATGTGAAGCTATGAGAATCATATGGCCTTTTCTCTCTGAAGCTTGAATAGGGTTTTGGGAATTAGGGGAATGGGTGGAAAGGCATATAGGAAGTCCTGACCCCAATGGAGGAGGAAAGCATCCCTGGCCTGAGTACCCTGAACCGGAATTCTGGAACAGAATCGGGGAAGTTTGGCATTCAACGGACTTGCAAAGAGGTCTATGTCCGGAGTTCCCCAAATTTGAAACATTTTTGCTACCTGGTCTGCATGAAGAGACCACTCGTGTGGAAGCAGAACTCGACTGAGTATGTCTGCCCAAGAGTTTTGAATGCCTGGCGGATACACCGCAAGTAGATGAATTTGATACTCTCTGGCGAGGGCCCATAGTCGCAAAGCTTCATTACAAAGCGACAGAGAGCCTGTTCCTCCCTGCTTGTTCAGATAGAACATGGCTACTTGATTGTCCATCTGAATTAGGACTGTCTTGTAGCTCAGCTGGGTGTGGAACGCTCAAAGAGCAAAGAAGATTGCTCTGAGTTCCAAGAGATTGATGTGTAGATGGGTCTCCTGTGGAGTCCAGGTGCCTTGGGTAGAGAGATCTTGCAGGTGAGCTCCCCAACCCACCTGTGAGGTGTCTGTTGTTAGAGTGACGTGGGGTGGGGGCTGTTGAAAAGGGGACCCCACCAACAGGTTTTGGGTTGACTGCCACCATTGTAGGGACAAAATAAGGCGACTTGAGTTTGCTATTTTGTCTGATGCTTGAGTCCACTGAGGGGATAGAGTCCATTGGGCTGCTCTCATATGGAGGCAAGCATAGGGAACCACATGCATGGTAGATGCCATGTGGCCTAGCAATTGTAACATTTCCTGAGCAGTGAGATGAGTTTTTAACACTGCTTGGGAAGCCAATTGCACAATGCGAAAGCAGCGGGGCTGTGGGAGATAGGCCCTTGCTTTCCTGGTATCCAGCATGGCTCCTACAAACTCTAGAGATTGAGTGGGAGTTAGGTTGGATTTTGGGATGTTTATAACCAGTCCCAAATACTGAAGGATACGCATTGTGCAAGACAGGGAAATTCTGGCCTCTGACTCTGATGGGGCTCGAATGAGCCAGTCGTATAAGTAGGGGAAGACGAATATTCCTAGAGTGCGAAGAAATGCTGCCACTACAGCCATGCATTTCGTAAACACCCTTGGTGCTGAGGCCAGGCCAAAAGGAAGAACCCTGTACTGGTAGTGCTTCCCCTGATAAAGAAACCGAAGAAATCTTCGGTGAGATGGATGGATGAGAACATGGATGTACGCATCCTTGAGATCTAGAGAACAAAGCCAATCCTGACTCTGAAGGTATGGCAGAAGAGTTCCTAGAGAAATCATCTTGAACTTCTCCTTTAACAGGAATTTGTTCAGTTCTCTGAGGTCTAAAATGGGTCTGTGTCCCCCTGTTTTTCTTTGGAATAAGGAAATAGGGGGAGTAAAATCCTGCACCCTGTTGGGAGATGGGTACGTCTTCTATTGCCCCCTGGGCAAGGAGTAAATTGACCTCTTGACCCAACTGATTTTCGAGTGAAGTCTGAGAATTGAACCCTCTTACATCTGTAGAAGGGGGCATGTTGAGGAAATGAAGCTTGTATCCCTCCCTTACAATGGAGAGAGTCCATTCTTCTGCTGTTATCTGCTCCCATCTGGGGGCAAAATGACACAACCTTCCTGGAATGGTGGAGGGCTCTGGCTCATTGAGGGCCAGGAAGGCCAAGTTCTCTAGAAGGGAGTCAAAGCCCCTGTGGAGGCTGAGTCTGCTTGGCCGGTTGAGGCTTAGAAGACTTAGTTTTCCTTTGTTTTGGTGGCTGCTGTCCCTTTCGGGCAGACTGACTTGCAGAATGCCCCTGCTGGGTATAGGAGGGGTAAAACCTCTTCTTTTTAGAGAAGAATGGTTTCTTGTAGGATTTTCTCCTTGCAGGATCAACTGTACCCTTAGATAGTCTATCAGCATCCAGCTCATTAGCTTTCTCTTGCCAATTTTTGCCAAAGAGATTTTTGCCTGTACAAGGGATATTCCCCAGTTTTTCCTGTACCCAGAGTTCTAAGTCAGATGCCTGGAGCCAGGCAATCCTACAAGCACCTATGGCAATGGCAGAAGTTCTGCTTATGCACTCAAAGCAGTCAAAAGCTGCACGATTAACAAACTTGGAAACATCTTGGGCATGTTTGACAAGTGTAAGATAATCTTGCCTCTTATCATCAGGAAGGAGAGGGCTCAAGCTCTAGATCTCCTGTAACCTCCTTAAGGAACACTCCCATATATAGAATGTAGGAACTAATCCTGGCAGAAAGCATAGAGGCCTGGAAGGTTCGACGCCCAAAGGCATCAAGAGTCCTACATTCACGTCCTGGCGGATTAGATGCATGTCTTTTTGCACTCTTGATCCTTCTCATAGCTGATTCCACTACCATGGAGTGGTGTGGTAGCTGGGTTTTTTGAAATCCAGGACAAGGAGGTACTCGATACATGGTATCAAGCCTACAAAAGAATGAGAAGAGGTGGTAAGAGTGTTTCCCACATTCTTAGCATGAGATCATGCAAGATCTCATGAATAGGCAAAGTGGCTGCCTCTTTGGGAGCTTTAGGATATTGTAAAATCTCCAATTCCTTTGCTCTGGGCTCTGCTTCAGGAGCCACTGTGATGGAAAGACCTCTAGCCACCTCCCGGATGAAATCCTGAAAGAATATATCCTCTGGAGGAGATAGCCTACGTTTAGGAGAGGAAGACTCCTCAGAGAGAAGTACTCCGGTACCGAAAGAGCTGTCAGAATCCTCAGACTCATCGGAGGATTCAAAATATCTCCTGTCCGGGTGCTCTTGTAAAGCACGATACTGGTACTGATCGAAGTCGGTACCGGAGGGGTCCGGTACCGGCTTGTCGATACCAGAAGGAACAGCATGACTCTGTGTTGGCAACACAGTCACCGATGTCGATGCTGTCGGTACCGGTATCGGAGCCGGTGTTGATACCGGTTGAACCGTCTGAAGCGGTCCCGAAGGCAGTGAAGCTGCAAGGAGAGCCGCCAGACTGCGTTCAATTGCCAAGAACCTCTGGTCTATTGACGCTGCCGATGCCTGGGTATCAGTACCGGATGAAGTGGTCGGTACCCCAGAGCATGGCACCAGTAGTTCTGCCGAGGTTGAGGCCTCGAGAACATCCTGGAGCCCCGATAATGCTTTGGAAGCCGAAGCCTCCCGCTGGGGCAATTTTGCCTGTACAAGTCCCTCAAGGCATCTCGATGCATGGACGGAGATCTACCCTTTGAGGACCGGCTAGATTTATGTTTGGTTACCTGAGATCCATGAGAGGAAGACGAAGCCCTGGAAGACGTCGATGCCACGGATGCTGCATCGAAGGGAAAAAGGGTGCTAAGCTTAGCAGCTCGGTTTTGCCGACCTCTCTTCGACATCATCCCACAGGCAACACACTCCGATATGGAGTGGTCAGGACCTAAACATTTAAGGCACCACTCATGGGTGTCAGTGATGGAGATGATACCGCCACACTTGGAACACTTTTTAAAACCCAAGGCGGGTTTTTCCATTCTGAAGGAAAAGTTGGGCCTAGTGCCCAAAATGGCACCTGGCACCCGACATAAAAAAAGTGTACAAAAAAGAATACAAATTTTTTTTTTTTTTAAAAGAAAGAAAGAACCGGCGGTACCGGTATAGCGTCAAGGAAGGCAGACGCTACCGCAAAAAAGAATGAAAAAGATGGGATAATTTTTCCGGTGACAGGAAAATGACCTGCTGGCTCCACGGAAAACGAAGAACTGGAGAGAGGCAGTTGGGAAAGGCGGGAAGGCAGCATGCAGGCACAGTGGGATGCTCCCAAAAGCTTTCTAATTGGACGCTGGGGAGCGTTCCCACGCAGGCTCCGCCGGTACCGACGATACCCATATGTGAAGACTACATTCCTGCTTGTTCCTGGAGATCCTTGTGCTGAGTTTTAGCACAGGGTAGCTGCATTGGCCCATGAATGGTTCTCTACATTCCTTAATCGTTTGATAGATGTTGGAACTGAGAACTGTAGCACTGCTCCCCAGTTGTAAGAGAAAGGCACACAATTTGAATCAGTTGAAAAGTTACAGAGCTCTCTGAGCACCCACTATTACTGAAAGCATAGCAAGCCTGTGCTGTCTTCTATCCATGGGCATGAGCACATCACAGAAGCAATAACTCAGGGCCCAGCATTGCAGGAGCCACCACTGCTGGAACGGCAACACCTACTGAAGCTTGAAAGAAAGAGGGAAATAGGACAGCCCAAGGAAATTCTACAAGTATATATATTTGCCATTTAGCAAATTATGAGCCATAGTTGGTTCTAGGCCAAAAGTGACAAGATAGGCTGCACCACAGGGTCTTTGAAATGATAACACAAACCTTCCTCCCCAGCAGCACCAAAACACAGGGGGCTCATGGCTCTGCTCTCACAAAAAAGAAAAAACTGAGGGATGCCCTTAAAAAACAACAAAAAACCCTAATAAATATTAATGAATATATTTATGTACTGTGACAGGAAAAAATAAAAGCCAACCCTTCGAACATGTAAAACTGCAGGTTCTTAGAAAGTACAAACTGTTAACAGCTTGATAATCTCACATTCACACCCCAACAGTGCTCTCAAAGCAGGTCAAAAACTTAAAATTACATGTTAACAAGCAATCAGCTCAGAGTGTCCCAAAGATAAACAATCTCTGTGATTTACAAATTAGTGCTTTGGACCACAATGATTTCCACTTGATAGAACAAATTCATACACATCGCATTACGTTAAGGATGGGTTCAAGTGACTCAGACAGAGATTCCCTTTTCCCTTCTTTCACTCTTACTTAGCTTCTCATGCAAAACCGTGTTTTATAATTACGTTTTTTAAAAAGTACCATAATACAACCAGATCCAAAACCTCCTTAAGTGCCACAGTGTCATCCTTGTTTCAGCAAATAAAAATGAAGATAATTAAGCTATTATGCAATTCTTTGCAGTGCTATATTATACTATGATGAGCATGAGACCAACTGTCGTATCTTTAAGGTCTAAAGGAAACAGTGCTGACTTCCTAAGTAAAGGGCTAGATTCTGATGTGAATCCATATGTGGCGAATTTCTTCTGAAAAGGGAGGGGAAATCTGTTTTATCCAGTGCTATAATAAATACTGCATCTGCCTGATCAAAGAGGAGGCAAACTCATTCATTCTGTTCTCTGAATAGTACTTGAACCCCCGACTATGGCGCTGATGCTTGGTCGGCTGCACAAAAAGTTCCTTTTGCCTTCAGAGGTCTTTTAGCTCCTCTATTTGCTCCTGCCGACTGAGAGGGGAAGGAAGCCTTTGAGACAGGTCCAGTTGTAAACACAGCAGCAGGGTCTAGTCACAGAGCTAGTTATCATATATATGATTAGTAATAAATTCTGGTATCTGTACAAGCTCCCAAATGGCTAGATGCCACCTGGAAAAAAAGAATGGGAGAGGAGAGGGGATGAGGAGAGCTGAGTGGTCACGGTCATGGAATCCCAAACTGTACAACCAAGTCTTCTTTTGCATCTACCCTTATCTGAGAAAGTGCACTGAAGGCATAAGCAGTGATCTTTGAAACCTGAAATGAGAGGAACAAAATGGTATAGTAGACAGTTGAGAGATTCAGCAACCTCACTAATGAAGAGACGGCACCACAAATATTATAGTGGGATCTAAACCAGTATTTCCCAACTCAATTCTGGAGGCACACCTAGCCATTCTGGCTTTCAGGACTGCCACCTGGTCTCCAATATATGCACATTGCTCATGCATATTCATTAGTATCCTGAAAACCAGACAGGTTAGAAGTGCCCTACAGCACCAAAACATCTCATATACATAACTAGTCAGACTGCTACAAATGTACCACATTTAAGACTAATTGGAGAAAGCGTAGTTACCTGTAACAGGTGTTCTCCAGGGACAGCAGTAATCAGTCCTCACAACCCTCCCTCCTCCCCCGGGAGTTGTCTTCCTGCCTTGTCTAGGTTTTTGTTACTGCCATCCTAGCTAAGGCAAGGTAGGGAGGCAACTCCCAGGGGAGGAGGGAGGGTTGTGAGGACTGATTCCTGCTGTCCCTGGAGAACACCTGTTACAAGTGAGTAACTATGCTTTCTCCAGGAAAAAGAAGGAAGTCAGTTCTCTCATATGGGTCTCCCTAGCTCCAGACTACCGAGGACCGAACCACAACAGCCCCAACAGCAACCAAGTCTAGTAGCCATGAGTTGTAGAAGGTGAGTCCCCACTGAGACTCTGCAAAACCCTAGTGTCCAGCAGCACTATCACTCTGGTAGCCTGAATACAGAAGAGTTGGAGGGCAGGAGTTGCCTACACCCCGAGATTATTATGGAGTACTGCCTGGCCAAATGCACTGTCCCTGCGGGACTTGCTCTCCAGGCAGTAGTGAGCTGCAAACATGTGACTTGAAGACCATGTGGCAGCTTTGCAAATCTCCATCACTAGCACTGAGTAGAGGATGATCGCCCTCACACAATGCACTGTGATCCGGTGCTCAAGGGAGAGGCCAGCTTGCTTACAGGCAAGGACAATACAGTCCACCACCCAAGTGGACAGAATGCGCTTAATCACAGGAAGCCCCAGTCTGCTGGGGTCATAGGAAATGAAAAGCTGAGGAACTTTGTGATGAGCTCGAGTCCGCAGTAAGGACGTTTGCAATCCAGTGTATGAAGCACTAGTTCCTCCCTGCCGGCATTAGGCTGCAGGAAGAAGGTGGGGTGGACCAATTCTTGGTTGAGGTGGAAAGGAAATACCACCTGTGGGAGGAATTTGGGGTGGTACGGAGCACCACCCTGTTCTTAAAGGATCTTGTATATGGTAGATCCGCCCTCAGAGCCTGGAGTTTACTCACTCTTCAAGCACTGGTCCGAGGTGATGTTAGCCCATCTGTGGGCAAAAAGTGCCAGGCGCCTCCCTGTGGGCTGATGAAGGTCTCCAGGGGAGGGGAAGCCCTGCCCTGGGAGTCAAAAGCTTCCCCCCCCCACACCAGTTGGGTGGGAGCTGGGATCTGAGGCTTCGGTGCTTTTGCCTTCTGAGCCCCATGGCCTTCCCCCCTTTTAAGGTGAAAAACTTGTTGCTGGCCTAAGAAGGGCTGGTAGTAGTGACTCTATGGGAAAGGACCCTTTTTCCTCAGGAACAGGGTCTTTTCCCTGCTGGTTTCCTGTGGGGAAGGGATGAGGTCTTTGTAGAGAGCCTCTGGCGGGTCACCACATCGGCCTCGATCTCAGCCGCCTTGTCGGCCAGGGATTTGTTGAACAGGTTCTCCCCAGTGCAGAGGACGTTGAGCAGCTTGTCTTGGACCCATCGCTCGAGGTCGAAAAACTGTTGCCAAGCTTAGCGTTGGGTGCCGAGGCGAGCTGCTGCAACTCCAGCCGCTGACTCAAAGCCGTCGTAGGCTGCTCTGGAGAGGAACTTGGAGCAGTCCTTGATCCCTGAGATTAGGGACTGGAACCATTGTAAGGGCTGCCTGACAAGGCCAGCCGAAAACCCCAGCAGCTTCTGGATTAGAGCCTTCAGGTATATACCTATGTATAATTCATAGGCTTGGATCTGGCACCCCAGCATCGAGCCCTGGTAAGGCCCCTGAGGGTGTTGAGGGCTCTGGCCTCCCTTCCAGGGGGAATGGAGGAGCGGGTCTTTTAGCTCTTTTTCATGTTCAACTCAATGACCATGGAGCTGGGGTTTATGGAACCCTGGGCCCTTCCAGATGGCACTGAAGCATTGGCTCACCACTGGTACCGACGCCAGCGTCACCTATATTCTGAGAATAGCCGCTTGAGGATCAGCTGCCCACTATGAGGGTTTCCTTGGGTGGAGACTCATACTGGAGGATTTCCAGCTCCCCAATGTGCAGGTCTTCCTCCGCCTTGATCTGCATCGAGAGGGCTCTGGCCATGTCCTTGACAAAATCATGGAAGTCCATGTTTTCCAGAGAAGAGTGGCACCGGGGAGACTAGTCTGAGGGAATATCCCAGTGCCGTTTGATATCTGGGGATGCCTCGTCATCAGTCTCCCACTCAGAGTCGAGTGGCAATGACGAGTCCGAGGCTCTGCAATTCATTGTCTCGAGGCTGGCACCAAGGAGTCTGCAGCCTCTGGAGGACCTGGGGCCTGAGTCGTGGAAACTAGCCAGGGAGGATTGGATGCCAAAGGAATAGGACCTCGATCGGCATCGAGGGTTTACCCGAGGCTGGTGGTGCTCGAAGCTCAGCTCGACGACCGAAAACTCCCCCGCAGTCGGGAGGCCCGGTTGTCCTGGCAGATGATATAGACAAACCAACCATTACTGCCTGCTGTAGGGCAGGAGAGCAGTTACTTTCTGCTCTAGGGCCGCCATTCTGGCTTCCAGCCAGAAGGCTCCGCAGCTTTTGGTATGGGCACAGAGGATCTCAGGCCTGGCACCGGCACTCTTGCAAGTGCATCCTTGACAAGGACTATGGCCTCAAGGAACCTCGCATGGTCTTTGCCGGCCAAAGAATCCTTCTTGAGAACCTTGGTAGGGCGCTTCTCGGAGCCGTCAGAGTCCCTCCTTGCAGTTTTACAGAGTTTCTCTGGTGCAACCTCGGTGGACTTTGAGGATTTTTTCTCTTTTTTTCCGGGTCAGAGGTCTTCTCAGAGGAGCCGCTGCCGCGGGACTCTGAGGATGCTCAGGCCTCATGGAAAGTGCTGGTCTTGGAGCTCGGCTTTGGGGAGGCCAGGGCCTAATTGGACCTGGGGAAGCTTTTCCTGCAACTCCAACCTCTTTTTTTTTGGTCTTAAGTGTCATGGACTGGCACAGGTCACAGGAGGTGCTGTCATGGTCCGGGGTCCCAGGCAGTGCAAGCAGCAGTCATGGGTGTCTGTCATGACACGGTTTGACTGCAGCGGTCACATTTTTTTGAACCCACCGAGGGACAAAGTGGGGAGCACCCAGATGGGGTTATCACAGGTGAAAAATGGCGCAAAAGACGGTCGAGGCAAGCCTCCATCAAAAAAGGGAAACAAGGGCTGAGAACAGTGCCAGCTCGAGGCGGGAAGAGGAACCAGTAAGCAAACTGGGAAAGCTAACTTTTAAGGATAATTAGCAAGGATTTTTTCCGAGGAAACAGGACAGACGTCCGTTGGGCTCCATAGAAAAAAGGAGACCAAACAAGATGGCACGCTTGGGCGGGAACAGGACCACGCATATGTGGTAGCATGTCCCAAAGGCTTTCTTTGAAAAATGGGGAAATGCTCCGAGCAGACTCCATTGGTGCTGACATCACCCATTTGTAAGGGCTGACTT
Organism: Ichthyophis bannanicus; assembly: GCA_033557465.1. NCBI lineage: Eukaryota > Metazoa > Chordata > Amphibia > Gymnophiona > Ichthyophiidae > Ichthyophis > Ichthyophis bannanicus. Next base: position 40,224,179 of record CM066035.1, read on the forward strand.
CCTACTTCTTCCTGGAGAAAATATTTTTTCACTCAATGTGTAATCAAACTCTGGAATTCATTATCACAGGATGTATGTTTATGTTTATTTAGACTTGATATACCGCCTTTCAAACATCAAAGGGGTTCACATAAAATCAACAAGGAAAAGGAAAAGAATGCCAATTAAAAATCGGGACAGAGAAGTTGTAGAGGGAGAGAGATCATCCAGGGAAAAAAGGGTAAGGGAAGTGCAGTTCCACACTGTGTGAGAGAGGGAGAAGGATAAATAAGGCGGGAGATCATAAGCTAATTGAAAAAGATGAGTTTTCAGGGCAGTCTCGAATTAAGGATAGGCAGTTTCCAGTCTGATTGCAACCAGGAGAGAATTCCATAGATAAGGACCTAAGACATAAAAAGCTGAGTGTCGAGTGTGTTTGTAATGGGCTTGTGAAGGGGAGGGCAGATATAAACGAAGACCATGAATGGATTGGAGGAGCCAGGAAGGGACATTTAAGATAAGCAAAGAGGAAAGATAAGCGGGTATACTGGAATGTATGATCTTATAAGTGAGCATTAAGATCTTGAATTGAATACAAGGGGTAACAGAAACCAATGCAACTGAATAAGAAGAGGGGAACTGATCCAATCTGGAAGCATGGTGTAGAAGACGGATTGCGGTGTTTTATATGGATTTTAACAGTTTAAGCTGTAAATGTGGTAAACCAGCGCAGATGACATTGCAATAGTCAATCTTTGAAATGAGCAGCATGAGAAGTGTATGGAGTGAAGATTCTAAAAGAAAGGAACAAATTGAGCGAATCTGGCGTATCGTATGGAAACACCGTTTCACCATTGAGCTAATCTTGGCCTGAAAAGAGAGCAGTGTCCAGAATGACTCCAAGGTAGCACATAGAAGACGTGAGGGGAATGGGACAGGTGCCAAGTACAGGAGCGGTAGGAAAAGAGGTGGATCTAGTTAGCCAAATGGCGGATGTTTTACTTGGATTCAGCTTTAGGCAATTGTTATAAAGCCAGATAGCAATAAGACACATCTGTTAAGGGCAGTTAAATCAGGGGCATTGGGATGTAGTAAAAGCTGTTAGGGCAGCTTGATTTAAAAGAGGTTTGGACAAGTTCCTGGAGGAAAAGTCCATAAACCATTATTAAAGAGGACCAGGGAAAGCCACTGCTTACCCACTGGGCAAGCAGCATGGAATCTGGATACCTTTTGAGAATTTGTCTGGTAATTGTGACCTGGATTGGCCACTTTTGGAAATACGATACTGGACTTGATAACCCTTGGCATGACACAGTATGGCATATCTTATCTTCCAAATTCCTTCACAGACACTGCGACTTGGTCACGCATGTACAATATAGATAGAACCTCACCTACAGAATAAATTTACAATAAAAATGACATTTTACTTACCAGATGTCATTTCCATATCTTCCTGCTAGACCAGTCCAAACTAGTTGGTTCTCTCCCCCTACCAGCAGATGATGGGAGACAGAGAAAAGAAAGCAAAACAATGCCGTGACATCACTACTGGCATAAAACCAGCACAGCGGGAGGGAGCCCTCAGTATTTTCAGTCTCCAGCAGATGGTGGTTCTTTTTCCTGCTCCTTAAGGCCAACAGCTCCTGGCCAGTTCGAGACTGGTTTCAATGCAGCTTGGCCATCTGAAACCCAAGGGCATATACGAGATACCCCTCTGATGATCCTCCTGAGGCAAGCTCCTGGCTACAAGAGTCAATGTAGCTTGGTGATCCTCCTGAGAGGCCCTTAGCTCAATCTATTCCCTTTTATTTTCTCTCTCCCCCTTGCCGTTTTATTATTTTTAGAAAAAAAAACCAAAAGAAAAGGAAATTACTGATCCCTGAAGGCCTTGCTCCTTCACACACATGGCTGACCTGGCCCTACTTCTCCAGACTCCCACCTCTGGTCCCCCTCTTCCCACTGGTTTCGGGGGAAGCCTGTGGGCAACTGCAGAGAATCACTACCTGTACTTTGCCAATGGAAAAAGGGGCCGCTGCACCTAAACGTGAGTGTCTGCTGTGATTCTGCCTTTCCTCAGCCTATGTGGGCTGCGCACCATTTTTCCTTCCTTAAGGCCTACAGCTTCTGGCTAGTTTGAGACGGGCTTCAGTGCAGCTTGGCTGTCTGAGACACCCCTCTGGGGGTTCTCTCTTCCTCCTGGGGCAAGCTCCCAGTTACAAGATACCAACATAGCTCGGTGGTAGGTTAGGATCAATGCTTGCCTTCTTGCCCAGGTGTGTCTGTTGTGGTAACTACTGATGGTTCCTTGTTGATCATCTCTGCGCCGCTTGCGTAGCTGATCTGTGGAAAACGTCTGCCACTTTTTATCCTTGTTAGTGGTCCTGGTTCCTGATGCAGTTGAGGCTTGATCATCAGCGTGTCTTCACCCGGGGTGCCTCCCCGTAGGCCTCCTCTTCCTGCAATGTTGAATTTCACTGCGGGACAGGTTCATGTGGCTGATGGGGAGTCTGCTCTCCCTATGTTTCCATACTTGCTGTGCTTTCAGCCACAGCAGACACAAGTGTCATCTGCTCTCTGTGTCCTGAATGATTGAGTATTAGTCTTTCCTGTCTGATAATTGTAGTTCCTTTCCTTTTCCTGGGCTGCAGCTTACCTTCCTTGTTGGCAAATGTACGCCGCCTTGATGTCTGAAAGGCAGTGTATCAAGTAAAGCAATAAATATAAACATAAGCAGAATTGTTTCAGCCACAGCGATGGCAGTTTTTGCTCATCTTCCAACATGCTTCAGGGCTATGGAAGGGGAGGTCAGGGCCTTGTTCCATCTCAGCCAGGCCCATCATCTGCTGCTCCTCCAGTAGCCCCTGTAGGCAGTTACTGCAAACAATCAGGAAGGTCCGCAGCCCCCTACACAGTCCTTGATTGGAGGGAGGTGGAATCAACCTTATTTATTAATTTATTAATATTTTCAACCAAAATACATACACAATATATATATAAGAAAAGCATAACCTGCTACCATTAGAAATTAGGAAAATATAAATCAATAGCAAGAGATGCTCTAGCCCCCCATCATGGGAGAGAAGCAGGAGAGAACAAATGTATTAATACCTAAAACTACCCCAATCCAAAACAGGACAAGAGTCAAGAGTATACACATACTAACCCACTGATTTGTCCCAAAGAAAATTTTCCAAATGGGAAAAATCTGTGAAAACAAACTTATTTCCAGCATAGGTAACCACATACTTACATGAGATATGCAGATAGAATGTGACTTGATAGCCAAGACTTTCTCAACTGCAAGAAAGTCTTTCTACGCATTTGCGTAGGCCTGGCAACATCAGGAAAAATGTTTATCGGCTGGCTACCAAACAGAAGAGGCTTTTTAGAAAAGTATAATTTCAAGACAGCAATCTTAGCCTCTGATCCAAAAATGCCTAGCAGAGTCACCCTCTGAGACAAAATCCTGAGAGGTCTCAAGAAAAGCGGTCAAATGGAATCCAACCCCTCTCCTTCGGCCACATCTACCCAAGTCCCCTTGGAAACATAAAATAACTCAGAAATAACTAGCACATCAACATTACTAAACACATTTTTTTAAAAATACTTTTTCAGCATCTCAAGGGGGTACAGAAGCTGCATCACAGGAAAATTCAGAAATCACAAATTCCTTGCCCTTAATTGATTCTCCATTGCATCTAGTTTGGTATGAATAACCAAACTATCCTTAACTACTGCCCCCACTAGAGATTGCAATGAGGGCTGAGAGCCCTCAAGTTTTATTACACGAGACTCTAAAGAGGAAATTAAAGAGTTCTGCTGTTTAAATCTGTCCACAGACTCCTCTGAAAACTTGCACAATTGATCCATAATCCCAGTCAATATAGATTCCACTCTCGACAGCTTACCCCAAATATCCCTCAAGGAAACCTCAGTGGAGGGGTCCAATGGCACAACCAAACTTAAAGATGGTAATGCAAGAGAAACTGCCTTTGGTACCAAACACCAGTCGGGGGGGGGGCATGAGAGTGCTCGCCTGCAGGCGGAGAAGTGTCGTCTCTCTGAGAATCACTACTAGCGTCCGGAGCAGGCAAGCCTATCATAGAAGAAGGCGGAGGTGGAGGTGAACGGCAACCGGAGCTCAAGGAGGTTTCAATATCCAAAGTATTACTCACGGTTGTAAAAAGAGGCAAAGCAACAGGCTGCACATGGAGGTCCATAGGCCCCTTGACCGGGCCTGCTCCTCCAGCACCTCCCAATGCCTTGTTCTTCGCCTTCCGCTTACACATAACAATTCAGAGCTTCTTCCGGTGCTCTGAAGGGGCTCCAAAAGGACAGAATGTGTCACATGCCTACGGCCAGATCCCACAGGAAAACTGAGCTTTTACCTCCGAGGACTGATCACAAGGGGGAGGAGCAATCTTATAGCTGTTCTCCACAGGGGTGCATTTGCTAGAGATGGTAAAATAGCAAAAGCAAAAGTCTCTCCTGGAACGAGGTGGAATCTGTCGGCCATGAGTACCCCGAGGACATTTTCCATGACTACGTTTGGTTCAGCTACCTCCAACACGGAGAGGGAGGTCCATAGTGACTCTCGCATAGTGCGTCTGTCACTTAGAGGAGATCCCCCCCCCCCCCCCTCAACTGTCCAGATTGCCACCGTACTGTGCATTCTGGATATCTTTGGACTGGCCCCGACTCACTCCACTTCTGATTCTGGCATCAGGGGGCTTCCCAAAGCCTTTCCTTTCCTGATGGAGCTTTTCCTGATGCGCCCCTTAAGAAGGCCCAGTGATTGATCGCATTTATGCTTGGTCACGAACAGCCTTGGACAAGTAATTGCAGTTTCCCAGGACTGACGCTTTTATCACGCCTACCATTATTCCCATAAAAGGTGGAGCTGTCCTTCAGAGCTTGCAGGTGGAAGGAATCCTTCAGATTGCCTTCTCTGCCTCCTCTATAGCCTTCAGATGATGATGTGGGGCAGCCTTGCTGCAGTGCCCTCCTCTGCTGGGTTCAGCTTCTTTCTGAGTATAACTATTTTGCACACCTCGAATCTCTGGCAGACTTATGTTTATGTTTAATAAAACTTGATAGACCGCCCTTCACAATAAAATCAGAGCGGTTTACAACATATAAAAACCTTTAAAATAGGGCGCAAGGCCGGTAAAAGGAAAAGAAGTTACATTTCATAAAAAGAAAGAGGAAGAACAGAAAGGGCAGGAGAAAGTGGGAGGGGAGGAGTGAGATTATAGAGAGGGGGGAGAAGTAGGGAGGTTAAAGGCTAGGGAAAAGAGGTAGGTTTTTAGCTGCTGTTTAAATGCTGAGTGGCGAATGCTTTTTATGATCTCTTATGCTCTTCCACACAGGAAGTTGCGGCAGTGACAGTGGCTCACCGAAGGCTATGGCTCAGAAATTGTTCAGCAGATGTTGTATCTAAGGGGTGCTTAGCTAAATTGCCCTTTAGGAGTGGGCTCCTGTTTGGCAAGGACTTGGGAAAGTTAGTCAAGGATCTTAGCAGCTGCCGGAGGATAAGGCCAAGGGTTCCTCCAAGCTAGCTACTTCTTCCTCATTGGGGGGTCATCTTCATGGCTAACGTTCCGCGATTCTCTTCTGTATCAACCAAATAAGCAGACCTCTTCCGGAACCGGATCCAAGTCCCAGTCCCAGTCCTTTCAAGGCAAACGCCGGGCCTATTTGCAGACTTGCATGGCAGAAAAGTTCTCTTCCTCCCACCTCTCCTGCTAACGGGTCTGGGGCCCATTCCCACCTCCCGCAAGTGGGAGGCAGTCTGTGACAATTTTATTGTGAATGGGCCCATCTGACAACAGATCGCTGGGTGCTCAACATTATAAGATAAGGATATGTTTTAGAGTGGTTTCAAAGGGGTCAACTGCAGCTTTAGAGTTTTGCAGTTCCACATGGAAACACTGTGGTCTGTTATCTAGGTCGTACAGAAGGGTGAATTCCTTGCCTCCTTGGATTTGGCAGAGGCCTACAGTGGTGTGCAAAAGTCTGGAATCACTTGTAAATTTGACGTTTTTTCAACTTCGTGAACTTATATCTTAATTTCTTTTTCTTCCCAGTGGCTTTTTCTGTGTATCTCATGATAAGTGATAGATTTGGCTATTAGGGCCAATTGTTAGTATTGGTTTGGCCCTTATTTTCTGAGTTTGTTCCCTACAGTTGTCCTGTTGATAGATTTTCTGTGAAAATCGTATAATGTACATCGTTGGCAAACGATATATTATTGTAAGTATGCTTTAAAATATTATGGACGCACGCCAGGTTTCCTCCAAATTAATGTATGTGGCCTTGAAAAAGGCTGTTTTTGTGTCAGTGATGGCTCAGTATTTGATGGGCCACCCTTTGTTCTTGATCACCTGACTGCACCTTGTCGGCATTGAATGAACCAGTCTGACAAGGTGATTGTTGGTGACAACATGGTTCCAAGCTACAATGAGTGACTCAATCAGCTCACGTTTTGATGTTGGATGCCTCTTGGATATTTCCAAGGCCACCTTGTGACACAAGTTCTCGACTGGATTCAGATCTGGAGACTTGGGCAGACCAGTCCATTGACTTGATGATGTTCGCTGCTTCCAGCTGATCACCTGTCTGGAGCGATGGCAGGGTGCATTGTCATCTTGGAACAGGAACTGGCCAGGAAACAGCTGATGTACTGATGGCACCATGCACTTTTGCAATATGGTGATGTACTTGGCCCCGTTGACCATTCCATCGATGATGTGAAGACGTCCAACACCACTGGCAGCCATGCCGCCCCAGACCATGACCTTCAAAGGATGCTTCACAGTGAGGTTGAGAGACTCAGGCTTGAATTCCTCTCCAGGAAATCTCCTCACATAGGTGTGGATCTGGTTACCAAACAGGCAGAAGGTGCTTTCATCACTGAATAGCACCTTTTCCCACATTTCAGTCGACCAGGTTGAGTGCTTTCTCGCCCACACGATCCAGTTGCGCCTTTGTATGTCAGTCATCAGTGGCTTATTCCGTGCTTTGCAGCCCCGGAGACCAAACTGCAGGCACCAGTGACGAACTGTTGATCAGCTGACACTGACCTCACTCTTGTCTGACCACTCTCGAAGTAGCTGAGGAGAGGTCAACTTGCGATTAGTGAGTGCGTCGTAGTGCGTGGTCCTGGCGTGATGCTGATGCATGTGGACGACCTGAACGAGGCTTGTCCACCACTGAACCCGTTTCTTTCTTCTTCTGTACAATCTTAACAGCGCTCTGACTGCAGCCAACTTTCCTGGCTAACGGCTTGAAAATCCTTCCTCACTCATAAAGGACACACGAACACGCTCCTCCAGTGTCAAGGTCAGAGTCATCTTCATGGTCGATCCAGAAAGTGTATGAAATTCAAAAATTCTGTGCGTTTTTATAGCTGCACTGTTGGCTAGATATCTGCATTATGATTGGTCAGAAATAACGTGTGCATATTGGATAATCTCAATCCAATTTTGACACAGGATCCACAAAAATTGCAGCAGCTATCTCTCAGTGTCTGTAAAGTATTTAAATTGGAAGCAAGGAATGCAAAAAGATCAACTCTAATAGCCAAATGTATCCCTTTTAACGTGGTAGAAAGATGAAAACGCAAAACTCACAAGTGATTCCAGACTTTTGCACACCACTGTATATTCACATTCCCATCCAAGAGGACCAGCAGCACTTTCTCAGGTTTGCGATCCTGGGCTCTCACTACCAGTTTTACGCAATGCTCTTCAGCCTAGCCACTGCCCCTTGGATGTTCTCCAAGGTGATGGTGATAATCGTGGCAGGACTCAGGCACATTTTCATACACCCCTACCTGGAAAATTAGCTTATCTGGGGTCAAGTCTCAACAGGAAGTCATTCGGATGCGGTGTTGAGTGATCCAACTCCTCGAGCGGCTCAGCTGGGTAATCAACAGCAGCGAGAGCTGCCTGGCGCTGTCTCAAAACATGGACTTTCTTGAGGCTTGTTTTGATATCCATGTAGGCAGTCTTTCTTATGGGGGAGCACTGGGCCACGTTCTGCAGCCAACCTCAGGAATTTTTCAGGAACTCTGCTCTCACAGCTTGGGGTTATCTTCAGCTTCTGGGAGCTATGGCTGTAATCCTGGAGCTGGTGCTCTGGGCACAAGCACACGTGTTCTCTTCAGCAGGCCTTGCTGACTCACTGGTTCCCCATGCTTGCAGGACTATCGAGTCCACTTCCTGCTTCCTCTCTCGTAATGACAGCTTCTGCTGATGGGCCTCCCTTGACATGTTGAGGAGGATGCCCCTCGAAACTCTAGCCTGGTTGCTCCTCACCACCGATGCCAGTCTCTCTTGTTGGGTAGCTCACCATCTTGGCCAAACCACCCAGGGTCAGTGGTCTCTGGTAGAAGCAAAATGGACCATCCATCTGGCACTGCTGCACTTAAGCGAGCTGCTCCATAGGAATGCTGTGTGAGTCCTCTCAGATGAAGCAACTGCAGTACTTATGTCAATAGCCAGGGCAGAATAAAGTGCCCAGGGGTAGCTTGGGAAATGTCTCTACTGTTCCCCTGGGCAGCACCTCCAAGTGCTTACAGCCCAGCACATTGCGGGTGAGAACAATTGGGAAGCTGATTTCCTCAGCCGTCACGTCTGCTATCCCGGGGAATGGGAACTTTCCCCATGGGCATTCAACCGGATAATGGATTGGTGGGGCCTCCCGGGGACAGACTTGATAGCGACAGCAGCCAGTGCCAAGGTCTCCTCCTCCTTCAGTCATCACTCGGAGCCCAGGTCCAAGGGAGTGGACATACTAGTCCAGCCTTGGCCCCCGGATCCCACCCTCTGTGTCATCCCACTCATGAGTCATGATACCATGAGTCTTTTGGAGGATTGAGGGTCACCTGAGTCTGGTGATCCTGGTGGCCCCGGACTGGCCTCGTCGGCCATGGTACGTGGTCATAGTCTGTCTCCTCACCTCCCACCCCTTGTGTCTTTGGGCCAGGAGGAGCTTACTACAGCAGGGGGCAATTCCCTGATGAAGGCCAGGCAGTGCCCCACCTCATTGGTTTATACTCAGGCCGGTATCTCTTTGAGAACTGGTGTTGTTGACATTGTCTTTCCTAGTCGGGGTGGGGGGTCTTGCTCCACTCAATTCTCAACTTCCTTCAAGAGGGAGTTGAGAAAGGTTTGTTGTGGAGCTCAATCAGGGTGTAGGTAGTGGTGCTTTTCTGCTTTTGTGGTCTGGGGACGGGCTGCGTGCCAGCAATGCACCGGGATGTGGGCTGCTTTCTCCATGGGGTTTGAACCCTTCGTTTACCAGTACACCCCACAGTCCTGCCTTGGGACTTGACACTAGTTCTCAGAAAGCTCATGTATCTGCCCTTCAAGCCGCACAGGCAAGCTTTTGTCAAGGATCTGTCCCTGAAAATGGTATTCTTGGTAACTAACACTTCGTGTAGTGGATTTCAGAATTACAGGCGCTCTCCTGTGGTGACCCCTTCTTGATGCTCTTGGACGAAGAGGTGACCTTTCACCCGGTTCCCTCCTCCTTGCCTATAGGTGCTCTCTCCCTTTCACGTCAATCAGGTGCTGTTCTTGCTGGCCTTTTCGCCAGACCAATGCACCAGACCAGACAAGGGCTTGCATTTTGTGGACATTCGTCATGCACTCTTGCAGTACTTGATAGTGACAAATTATCTTGTCTTTCTGATCATCTTTTTGTCCTTTACGCTGGACCCTGGAAGGGACAAGAAGCATGCAAGGCGACCCTAGGTCGCTGGATCAAGTACACTATCACCTCAGCCTACCTGATGCAGGGTAGGCCTGTTTCCCCAGACCTCAAGTCTCATTTGACTCGAACCCAGGCAGCTTCCTGGGCGGAGTCGTCTCATGCGTCGCCCTTGTACAATTGCAAGGCGGCTACTTGGTTCTCCTTGGCTACCTTCATGCAGCACTACCAGCTAGACATGCATGCCCAAGCAGCCATGCGGTTTGACTCAGGTGTTCTTCCAGTGCACTTTCTTCCTGCCCTAGGATGGAGTAGCTTTGCTAGATCCCACTAGTCTGGACTGGTCCAGCAGGAAGATCTGGAAGGAGAAATTTTACTTACCATTTCCTTTCTTAGAGTCCTGCTAAACCAGTCCAGGACTCACCCCGTTCAGCCCTGTACCTTGGTCCGCAACCTTCTGTATATATTTGCCCTTCTGGACCATTGGAGGCCATGGAGAGATTGTATATAGTTGTTCTCGTTGAGGGGTTCCTTGGGAGGATTTGAGCACTTTCCATTGCTTGTTACGAAAATACTGAGGGTGCCCTCTAGCTGTGCTATGTTTTATGCCAGCGATGTCATGACATTTTTTTGCTTTCTTTTCTCAGTCTCCCATCATCTGCTGGCAGGGGGAGATAACCCACTAGTGTGAACTGGTCTAGTAGGACTCCAGGAAAAAAATTAGTAAAAAGTAAAATTCCTCCTTCCTTGAGTCCTGTTAGCCAGTCCCTACAAGTGGGTTGTGTTCCCTTACCAGCAAAATGGTTGAGACAAAAAAACAAAAACAATGAAAAACCCAGGCTTCAATGACACCACTCCCATGCCTCTATCCACCTCAGCCACCAGAGGTTTTTCAGTATACGTCCTAAAGCATAATGGAGAACATGGCAAGCCTCACACAACCACAACATAGGCAATAATGAGTAATCCAACAGTAGGGAACTATGTACAGGAAAGCATACACAGAAGGCTGTCAGTAACAGAGCCAATTATATAAATCATAGCAGATCCCAGGATACCGTCACAGAAGAACAGAGCAAGACAATTCCAAGAGAGCGGGCCATGGACTGGTCTAGCAGGACTCAAGGAAAGGACTTTATCTGTTAAGTAAAATGTCACCTTCAATATCGTTCTGCTAGACCAGTCCACTGGGCGGGAAGAAGACAGCAGCCTGCAAAACCTTAGAGCCAAAGGCCATGTCCTCCCGAGCATGGACATCCAAGCGGTTATGCTTAACAAAAGTGGAAAGTGATGCCCACGTCACCGCCTGACAAATGTCTGCAAGGGCTACTGAGCTCTGCTCCACCCTCAAAGACGCTTGTGCTCAGGTAGAATGAGCATGCAAACCCTCTGGAACCAGCCGATTCTGCAACAGATATGCCAAGGCAATGGCCTCCTTAAACCAGAGCACCCTAATTTAGACTTAGCCGCCATGTCACCTTTGCATGGGCCAGCAAATAGCACAAAAAATAGTCTGATTTATAAAATGAATTTGTAGCCTCTAAGACCTGGAGAAGCACCCTCGGGGCATCCACAAGGTGAAGATCTTTATCCTTCCCATGACACTGCTCCTTAAAGGAGGGCAGGCAAACCACCTGGTTCACATTGAAAGGCAGAAATTACCTTAGGTAAGGAAGGCAGGCACAGGCCAAATGAATTGGCCTTCTCAGGAAAAAAAAAAAAAGAAAGGTAAGGATCTCAGCAAGACAGAGCCTGCAGCTCAGAAATCTACCTTGCAGAACAAAGCACAACCAAGAAGATCGTATTGAATGGCAATCCTTCAGAGTAACACTTCAATGACTCAGATATTAGGGCCCTGAGCAGCAGACACAGATCCCAGGAAGGGACTACAGACCGAAGGGGAGGACGCAGATGCCGAGCCCTCTGGAGACAGCACAAAACATCTGGATGTAAGGCTAGAAACCTACCACCAGTCAGCAGACCTCTGAAACAGACCAAAGCTGCCACCTGAATCTTCAGGGAGCTAAGAGAAAGACCCTTTTCCAGACTATCGTGCAGAAAGGCAACAGAAACGGCGCCCCAACAACCATGTGTTGCACCATCACTCAAAGAGGCACCATACCCGCATATATGACAGTTTGGTAGTCCTCCTCTGGGCTCTGAGCAGAGTGAAAACCACTGCCAGAGAGTAGCCATAAGTGAGAAGGGAGCCAGGTCTTCCCAGACGATTAATCCCTGATGCAATAGACCTCGAGATGGAGGCAAACGAAGAGGTGGCACTTACAAGAGCCACATCATATCTCTGAACCATGTTCTCCTTGGCCAATCTAGAACCACCAGAATAATCCTTCCCAGGTGGCACTCTATATGCCTAATCACATGCCCCACAAGAGGCCACAGCAGGCATTGACTTGGCCAAGGCTGAGCCAGGGGTTTGACACCCTCTGACCCTATCTCCATGCAGCAACTGAAGATGAGGCACACTTTAGCCCTGGAGCAGGTCACCATCAGATCCAACTCAAGGCGACACCTGTGGCACAGAATCAACTGAAATGCTTTTTGACTCAGCTTCTGGATGCACAGTGTGTCAGCTGAGAGTCTGCTTCCACACTGTCCACCCCAGCAATGTGCCGAGCCAACAAAGCTAGGAGGTTCTTCTCCGCCTAGTCAAACAGGGGAGCCATCTCTTGGGCTACTCCGGAACTCCTTATGCAGCCTTGTCAATTGACGTAAGCCACCACTGCAGCATTTTCTGAAAAAAACCAAACAACCCAGACATCAAACAAGGGCCGAAAATGCAGAAGAGCCAATCTGATGGCCCTCGCCTCAAGGTGTTTGATGAACCACACTGCCTCCCTGTGGTTCCAACAGCCCTGGGCCATTCGGTCTTAGCAATGGGCTCCCCAGCCCGAGAGAGTAGCATCCATCATCAGAAAGATCCATGAGCAATCATCCAACGGCATGCCCTTTCTCAGATGACAGGGCTATTGCCACCATTGCATGCTGGCCTTCATCATCATCGGGTTCGGGAGTCTGAGCTCAAACTCTTGAGAACTCGGGGACCACTTTGTCAGTAAGGATCATTGGAGCAGCCACATAGGAGCACACGCCCACAGCATCATCTCAATTGTCATCACAATCAATCCAAGAAGCTGAAGATAATCCTAGACTCTGGGAGCACAGAACAGCACCAGGCAATTCAACAGTCTTGACCTTCTCCTCTGGCAGGAAATCTCTGCCCACTTGAATATCAAAACGTGCTCCCAAGAACTCCAGGGACTGGGAAGGCATCAACTGTCTCTTTTCTTGATTGATCACCCAGCCAAAGCTTTCCAAAAAACATCACTTAGGTCACTATCCAAGAAGCCTCTGAAAGAGAATGAGCTCAAATGAGTCAACTGTCCAGATATGGGTACACAGAAATTCCTTGGTGCTATAATGCCGCAGCCACCACCACCAGGACACTGGAGAATGTCCTTGGGACAGTGGAGAGTTTGAATGGGAGGGCAGCAAACAAAGTGAGAACCAAGCAAGGCAAAACGCAGATACCTTTGCTGATTCTCCTGGATGGGGATATGAAAATAAGCCTTGACCAAATCCACAGATGCCAGGAACTCCCCTTGGTGCACAGCTTGAATCACAGATCGCAAAGTATCCATCCAGAAGCACAGGATGCACAAGTGCTCGTTGGCACCTTTGAGGTCCAGAATGGGCCGGAACAATCCATCCTTTTTCAGCACCACAAAATAGATGGAATACCTCCCCTTGCCCCAACTGTCAGAGGAAACTGGCAACACTATCTTCAGGAGTAGCTACTTGTCCAAGGTGATCCACACAGCGGCACTCTTGTTCGCAGACCCACAAGGGAAGATGACATAGACATACTGAATGGTGTCTAGCACTCAGCGATCCTTAGTGACCCAGATCCATTCCTGAAAGAGGCAAAATCTGCCCCCAAACCTTCATTGTGTAGCCCAGGGGACAGAGTCCCTTAGCCCACACACTCCATGAAAGGACTGAGAATGAGCCCAAAGCAGAGGGAAAGAAAGGCTTTCCAGGTCAGTAACAGGAGTCCCAAGATCCCCAGGAGTCCGACAAGCGCACCTGAGAGGAGCGGGTGGAGGCTGAAAGCATAGTTACTCACCTGTAACAGGTGATCTCCGGGAACAGCAGGAATTAAGTCTTCACATATGGGTATCGTCGGTACTGACAGAGCCTGCGCGGGAACACTCCTCAGCGTCCAAAAGGAAAGCTTTTGGGAGCATGCGTGCTGCCTTCCCACCTCATTGCCTCTCTCACTTCAGTTGAGTTTAAAGCTGAGCCAAGGAGAGAGAAAGAGAGAGAGCGAGATAGAGAGAGACAACTCCTAGGGGAGATGGGTGGGTTGTGAAGACTTAATTCCTGCTGTTCCCGGAGATCACCTGTTAGAGGTGAATAACTACGCTATCTCCAGGAACAAGCAGGAATGTAGTCTTCACATATGGGGGACTCCCCAGCTGAAAGATGCCAGAGGAATGACCCCAGTGAGCTGTGAACCCGTGTGAACAGGGTCATACTTCCTCCCATGGATCCCTGGCATCCTACCGGGATGGAGGGTAGGAGTTGCATTAAGTCTGAAAGAGATGCTGTAGGACAGCCTGGCCAAATGAGGCATCCCGACGGGAGTCCTTGTCCAGACAGCAGTGGACTGTGAAGGTATGTACCGAAGCCCAAGTAGCCACTCTACAGATATCATCTATAGAAAGAGTGGAGATTAGCAACCGAGGCTGCCAATGCTCTGACATTATGAGCTGTAACATGACCTTCGAGGGAAAGACCTTTACTATCGTTAAGTGAAGGATATGCAGTTTGCAATCCACTTAGATAGGGTTCGTTTGGAAACTGGAAGTCCCAAATGACTAGAATCAAAAGCAACAAAGAGTTGAGAAGACTTCCTATGTTGTTCAGTTCTTTGAAGGTAAAATCTAAGATATGAAGGTTCCTTTCTGCACTGGATGCATGAGGCCTAGGGAAGAATACAGGAAAGTAAACTTACTGGTTTAAATGAAAAGACGAAACCACCTTTGGCATAAAGTGTGGATGAGTCCTGAGGACTACTTTATCATGGTGGAACCTTGTATAAGGAGGTCAGCCACTAAAGCTTGCAGTTCACTAATGCACCTAGCAGAAGTTATTGCAATTAGGAAAATGACCTTCCAGGAAAGGAATTTTAAAGTTGTAGTGGCTAAAGGTTCAAAAGGCGGCTTCATAAGCTGCCCAAGAACAAGATTCAGGTCCCATGCCAACGGTGGCGGTTTTATGGGGGGCTTTGTCAATAGTAGACCTCTCATGAATCTTGACACAAGTGCATGAGAAGAGATTGGTTGTCCATCTTGGGACTTGTGAAAAGCCGCAATAGCACTGAGATGGACTCGCACTAAATTTGTCTTAAGACCAGAATTTGAAAGATGGATGAGATACTCCAAAAGCGACCCCATGGGCATGGAAAGGGGGTTAAGCCCCCTTTTTGAACACCATATAGAAAACCTTTTCCAGTTGAAAGCGTAGGAACGCCTTGTGGAAGGTTTTCTCGAAGCTTGAAGAATATCCTTCATTTGCTGAGAGAGGTGGATATCTAAAGGTTCTATGCCTTCAGCAGCCAGGCCCAGAGGTGCAGGGACTGAGGATTGGAATGCAGAAGCTTCCCGTTCTGAGAAAGGAGATCTGGAGCATATCCAAACTCCAGAGGAGTTGCCTGAGAGAGACGCAGAAGCAGAGGGTACCACGATTGCCTTGGCCAACGTGAAGCTATGAGGGTCATATAACCCCCGTCTCTCTGAAGCTTGAAAAGAGTTTTGGGAATTAGGGGAAAGGGTGGGAAGGCATAGAGGAAGTCCTGACCCCAATGGAGCTGGAAAGCATCGTTTGCTAGACAGTATTGAGCCGGAATTCTGGAACAGAACCGTGGAAGTTTAGCATTCTGTGGACTTGCAAAGAGGTCTATATCTGGTATTTCCCAGGTTTGGAACACTCGAGCCAGTTGGTCTGACTGGAGAGACCACTCGTGTGGCAGCAGTATTCGACTGAGCTTGTTTGCCCACAAGTTTTGAATGCCTGGAAGGTATACCGCCCGCTAGAAGATGAATTTGGAGCTCTCTGGCGAGGACACATAGTCGCAAAGCTTTGTTGCATAGAGACAGAGAGCCCGTTGCGCCTTGTTTGTTTATGTAAAACATGGCAACCTGATTTTCGGTTTGGACCAGAACTGTCTTTTGAATGAGCTGGGCCTGAAATGCTATTATAGCATTGTAAATGGCTCTTAGCTCTAAGAGGTTTATTTGAAGAGAGGCCTCTTGTGAGGTCCAGAGACCCTGAGTGGAAAGATCGTGCAAGTGTGGCTCCCCAACCCAGCTTGGACGCATCCGTCGTCAGGGTGATTTGGGGCAGTGGTTGCTGGAAGGGGGAACCTACCAGGAGGTTTTAGAGGGACTGCCACCACTGCAGGGACAAAGTGAGACGTGTCGAATTCTTGATTTTGTCCGTTAAGCGACCTGTGGCATGTGTCCACTGCAAAGAGAGGGTCCACTGAGCTGCTCGCATGTGTAGGCAGGCACAAGGGACCAGATGTACAGTGGATGCCATATGCCCCAGCAGTTGAAGCATTTCCCGAGCAGTTAGGAGGGTTTTCTTTACTGCTTGGGAAGCCAAATCTATTATTCGTAGACAGCGCGGCTGTGGCAGGAATGCCTTTGATTGCTGCGTGTCTAAGCGAGCCCCTATGAACTCTTTGGCACTGTTCCTCACAGGCAACTTATAAACAAACTGAGCACCCTAGGGATGGACCCTAGTTACTGCTTGGTTTAGAAATTGGTTGGGCGGGAGGCGACAAAGAATACAAGTAAATGGAGCTCACTCTGAGGAGAAGGATGTTACCAGTGGTGTGCCCCAGGTATCTGTCCTCGGTCTGATTCTTTTTAACATCTTTGTTAGTGATATAGCAGAAGGGCTGTCGGGTAAGGTTTGCCCCTTTGCGGATGATACCAAAATCTGCAATAGAGTAGACACCCAGGAAGGTGTAGATAACATGAGGAGGGATCTAGCTAAGCTTGAAGAATGGTCTAGAATCTGGCAGCTGAGATTTAATGTTAAAAAATGTAAGGTCATGCATTTGGGCTGCAGCAATCCAAGGGAGCAATATAGTATAGGAGGTGAAGTACTTTTGTCCACTAAAGAAGAGCGGGACCTAGGCGTGGTTGTGTCTGATGATCTTAAAGTAGCTAAACAGGTAGAAAAGGCAACGGCAAAAGCTAGAAGGATGCTTGGGTGCATACGGAGAGGAATGGCTAGCAGAATAAGTCTATGGTGCAACCTCATTTGGAGTATGGTGTGCATTTCTGGAGACCGCACCTTCAAAAGGATGTGAACAGGATGGAGTCGGTGCAGAGGGTGGCTACTAAAATGATTAGTGGTCTTCATTATAAAGCATATGAGGCCAGACTTAAGGATCTTAATATGTACACCTTAGAGGAAAGGTGGGATAGAGGTGATATGATTGAGATGTTTAAATACCTTCGTGGCATAAATGTTCAGGGAGAGAGCCTCTTTCAATTGAAAGCAAGTTCTGCTACGAGGGGACATGGGATGAGGGTGAAGGGAGATAGATTCAGGAGTGATATGCGGAAATATTTCTTTACGGAAAGAGTAGTGGATCCATGGAATAGTCTCCCAGTGGAGGTGGTAGAGATGAGGACAGTAACTGAATTCAAAAAGGTATGGGACCAACACAGAGGATCTCTAAAGGTAAAATGGGGACTGCTGTAGTTGTTGATATGGAAGGACAGACTAGATAGGCCATGTGGTCTTTTTCTGTTATGTTTCTATGTTTCTAGGGATTGAGAAGGGGTGAGGTGAGACTTTGGATGGTTGATTACCAGACCCAAATATTGGAGAATTCTCATGGCACGAGAACCCACTCGTTCTGTTTCTGGAGCTGTTGGTGCTCTGATGAGCCAGTCGTCTAAGTAGGGGAAGACGAATATCCCCAGCGTTCTCAGGAATGCTGCTACTACAGCCATGCATTTTGTGAAGACTCTTGGGGCAGAGGCCAGCCCGAATGGAAGGACTCTGTATTGGAAGTGGTTTCCTTGAAAGAAAAAACGAAGGTACTTCCTGTGATCTACATGGATGAGGATATGAGTGTACACATCTCTTAGATCTAGAGAACATAACCAATCCTAATTCTGAAGGTATGGTAAAAGTGTTCCGAGGGAGATCATCTTGGAACTTTTCTTGGAACAGATATTTGTTCAATTCTCTGAGGTCCAGGATAGGTCTGTATCCCCCTGTCTTCTTTGGGATAAGAAAATAGGGGGAGTAGAACCCCGTTGGGATATGGGTACCTCTTCTACTGATCCTTGAGCAAGAAGTGAAGAGACCTCCTGACACAGAATGTCGGTGACAGGGCCTTGAGAACTGAATTGTTTTATGACTGTAGGCGGGGGCATGCTAAGAAAGTGAAGTTTGTACCCCTGTCCTACAATGGACAGAGTCCAGTTTTCTGATGTTATTTGTTGCCATCTTTTGACAAAATGACAATCTGCCCAGAATGGTCAAGGGCTCTGGACCCGTCAGAGGCAAAATGGTTAAGTTCTCTAGGTAGAAGTCAAAGCCCCTGCGGAGGCTGTACTTGCTGAGCCGGTTGAGCTCTCTGAGCTTGCGGCTTTCTTTGTTGTCTAGATTGCTGCCCTTTCTGGGAAGCATGAACTGGACAGTGAATTGGATGGGAATAAGAATGGTAAGATTTTTTCTTTTTGTTAAAGAAAAACTTCTTGCCTGTTTTTTTCTTTGATGAGTTGGCTGTAGACTTTGATAGTCTATTCAAGGTGGTATTGTCAGATTCAATCTGATTAGCCTTGGTCTGCCAATCCTTCCTAAATAAGTTTTCACCTGTGCAAGGAATGTTTCCTAACTTCTCTTGCACCCACTCCTCTAGATCTGATGCTTGGAGCCAGGCAATGCGCCATGCTCTGATAGCAATAGCAGAGGTTTTGCTAATAGCTTCAAAGCAGTCAAAAGCTGCACGGTTCACAAATTTGGAGACATTTTGAGCGTGCTTGAGCAGAGTGAGGTACTGAACCCGTTTATCTTCAGGAAGAAGAGGGCTCATGCATTCCAGATCCGTTGTAACCTCCTCTAGAAACATTCCCATGTAAAGGGAATATGAGCTAATCCTAGCTGCTAGAAAGGAGGATTGAAAGCATCGACACCCAAAGGCATCGAGTGTCCTCTATTCACGGCCTGGTGGGTTGGAAGAAAGCGTTTTAGCACTCTTTATTCTCCGCATGGCTCATTCCACTACCATGGAATGGGTGTGGTAACTGAGTCTTCTGAAACCCTGGAGAAGGTGGGACTCGGTACATGGTATCGGGGAGTCGAGAATGCGGTGACACCGTTAAGGGAGTTTCCCACATTCTGAACATAAGATCTTGAAGGATCTGATGAATGGGCATTGCCGCTGCCTCTTTAGGAGCCATAGGATATTGCAGAATTCTTAGTTCTTCTGCCCTGGGCTCCTTCTCAGGAGTAACCGTGATTGAAATCCCTTTAGCTACATCACGTATGAAATCCTGAAAAGACATGTCTTCTGGAGGAGACATTCTGCGCTCAGGAGAAAGCACAGTTACTTACCTGTAACAGGTGATCTCTGGGAACAGCAGGAATAAGTCTTCACATATGGGTACGTCGGTACCGACGGAGCCTGCACGGGAACGCTCCCCAGCGTCCAATCAGAAAGCTTTTGGGAGCATCCCTCAGCGCCTGCGTGCTGCCTTCCCGCCTTTCCAACTGTCTCTCCTCAGTTGAGTTTCCAGCTGAGACAAAGAGAGAGAAAGAGGAAAGGAAGATAGAGAGATACAACTCCTAGGGGAGGTGGGTGGGTTGTGAAGACTTATTCCTGCTGTTCCCAGAGATCACCTGTTACAGGTAAGTAACTGTGCTATCTCCAAGAACAAGCAGGAATGAGTCTTCACATATGGGGACTCCCTAGCTGTAGATGCCAGGGGAAGATCCCATAAAATGCATCTCCGTGGAACAGGACTGCACTTCCCACACATGTATCTCTGGCATCCCATGAGGGATGGTGGGTAGGAGTTGAGAAGAGAGGAGCTGTAGGAAAAACAGCTATCCTAAGGACTACAGGAGAGGAGTCCTTGGTATATATGATAATTACCATTAAAAATATTGGATGAGCAATCACAATATGGACCTTACCTACTGGATCGCAGGAAGTAGGGAGGCTGATGGAGTCTACTGGAGATTCAGTAGAGGAATCCTCCAGGTGACCTCATGGCAGTGAAGGTGAAGGTCCAAATCTGGAATTTGCAGGTGACCCACGTGTCAAATGGGGCAGTATAAAAACGGCAGGTCTTCAGTGGAAAGCTTAAGAGAAAAAGCTGAAAACTCTTTTAGCTACAGAGTCATTAACATTTAGGAGTAAAAGAGGAAGACTGACCGATTTGGACAACTAGCTCAGTCCTGGAGGGAAGAAGGGGTTTGGGAAAAAACCCGTATTCCCAAGGAGGACAGATGCGTGAAGGGCTGAAACTTCAGAACTATTGAAGATCTACGCTGTCTTTCCTAGCTGGTGAGAGATAGGAAGATATTGAAGCATGGTGCTTCAGGGATAGCGAGACCTAGAGTAAAGTGGAAGCTGTCAGCAGCACAGTAGTGGTTGTGTGCATAATACCCCCGACATACTGAGGGACAGTATGAAAATATGCAACCCACTGTCTGGAATCTCTAGGAAGGTAAAAACCGTTATAGCATAGACAGTTAGGAAGATAAGTATGTAAATACATATCTACTTATAAGGGAGCATTTCGACAGATACACATGTAAATACATATCTACTTATAAGGGAGCATTTCGACAGATACACATATATATATACATATATAGGGGGAGATTATATATATATGTATGTGTGTGCAGAAATATATATAGATATATATAGGGGCATAACATATGCACACACAGCTCACAGACATATGTATCTATAGAAGTATATAGAGACATATAGATACATGAATATGTATGTCTGAAGATACATGTCTGCAACTAAGCAGATAGAGATATGCCCATAAGAACATTCACATGGGAGATGTGAAGGAGAAAGATTTATCTAATAGCAAGAAGGTGGAACTTACTTGAAAAGAGACAGAGAATCTAACCTAATCCTCCGGGCTAAGATGGTGCAGGAATGCTATTTCAGTGCAATAACCAGGATGGTTGCGTGAAAAAACAGAGGATAATATCAGTCTGTAAACAGCAAGTCCTGAGTCTCGTAGAACTCTGACATGGTAAATGGACAGAAAAACGCATAGGAGGAGATACCAGGATGACCCACCGGAGGGACACAAGGGGTATCATGCGTTACTAGTAGAATATGTGCTGTCCATAAAGGAGTAGGATACCCTGAGGACAAGCTGCAAGGAAAAAGAGCATATTCCTGCAAGATTGAAAAACTGTTTGGATATTCACGCAGAAAAGGCTTATATCCTGTATTATAACAGGAGACAACAGGGTGTGGGGAACCCTCAGTCATGGAAAATGACTGATAAGCCTTTTCTACCATAGAGAATAGTCAGAGACAAAACCCTATGCTCTCTAGCAAGGGCCCATAGTAAAAAGCTTCTCTGAAGATTGCAGAGAGCATTATGCAGGAGAATTAGGAGATAAAACTGACTGTAGGTCAGCTGTGCTGCCAAATCCCAGAAAATGGAGATGGCAAGAAAAGAAGATAATGTGAGAAGCCTGAAGTGATTAGGATTATCCAAGATAGATGAAGCACTATCTTGGAATCAGCACTAAGGCTAGACAGAAAGTAGTGGAAGACAGACTGGAAACTTGTGGGAAAGTACCAGTAGTTCAATCACTAAAACTCCTGCATGGGCAGCTGCTGAAAGAGACAGCAGAGAGAATCTTCCTGTGTAAAACAAAGAGAAAAGACAAAAGGAGAGGAGAAATTCCTGTCCATGTCTGATTCAAGGGAAAAAACTCTACACTGGAATGAATGCATGTTGGGACAGAAAAGTATCATAGGATAGTTAACTTCTCTTCTTGGTAGGAAGAAGAGGAGAATCTGTGACCCATAGACATGAATATGTAGAGCTTTGAAAGAAAAAACAGTGAACAAACTTCTGCTAAGAAGAAGTTAACTGTAGGTTGCAAACTTCAGGAACCTATGGTTGCTGGGTTTGTTTAGCCTGGCTAGAGTTTGGATTCTTCAGATCAGGACGAGGTGTCCCCTGCTTGGGAACATCTGGGTGATGGGCAGGAGAAGAGTGAAACCTTCTTTTCCTAGGAAAAGAAGGTTTGGTAGGACATTTCCTACCCACTGGGGAAGGAGAAGGCTTAGGATGGCCCCCAGGAACAGGGAAGTCAGTGGAGCAATGAGCAACCTGACGTAAAGCCTCCCTATTGAAGAGATTTTCTCCAGTACAAGGAGAATTACCCAGTCTTTGTTGTGCCCATCTGCTCAGGTCTGAAGCTTGGAGCCAGGCTCTACGTCGTGCTCCTATGGCTATAGCAGAGGTTCTGCTAACAGACTCAAAAGAGTCTAGAGAAGCACGAGAAAGAAACCAAGAGATATTCTGGCTATGACTAAGAACATAAGATAAGATATGCCATACTGGGTCAGACCAAGGTCCATCAAGCCCAGTATTCTGTTTCCAACAGTGGCCAATCTAGGTCATACGTACCTAGCAGTTTCCCCAAGGGACACAGGTTCCACAATGCTTGTATTGGTTCAAGCATTGATATCCTGGGTCCCTTCTTAATAATGGTTTATGGACCTTTCCTCCAGGAACTTGTCCAAACCTTTTTTAAACCCAGCTACACTAACAGCCTTTACTACATCCTCCGGTAACAAATTCCAGAGTTTGATTACACGTTGAGTGAAAAAATATTTTCTTTTATTAGTCTTAAATAGTTTACCCTGTAGCTTCATTTCATGTCCCCTAGTCTTTCTATATTCTGATAAGGTAAACAATCGATCTACGTTTACCCGTTCCACTCCGTTCATTAATTTATAGACTTCTATCATATCTCCCCTCAGCCGTCTCATTTCCAGGTTAAAGAGCCCCAATCTTATTAGCCTTTCTTCATAGGAGTATCCTTCCATCCCCTTTACCATTTTGGTGGCTCTTCTCTGAACCTTTTCTAAAATCGCTATATCCTTTTTAAGATACGGCGACCAGAATTGCACACAATATTCAAGGTGCGGTCTCACCATGGAACGATATAGAGGCATTATAATATCTTTTGTTTTATTTTCCATTCCTTTCCTTATCATACCTAGCATTCTATTTGCTCTCTTGGCCGCCGCTGCACACTGGACCGAGGGTTTTAACATGGTATCCACAATGACGCCTAAATCTTTTTCCTGGGTAGTGGTTCCTAATGTGGAACCTTGCATAGTGTAACCATAGTTTGGGTTGTTCTTCCCTAGGTGCATAACCTTGCACTTGTCCACATTAAATTTCACCTGCCATTTTGATGCCCAGTCTTCCAATTTATCAAGATCCTCTTGCAATTTTTCACAATCCTCTTGGGTTTTAACAACTTTAAATAGTTTTGTGTCATCTGCAAATTTGATAACCTCACTCGTTATTCCACTTTCCAGGTCATTTATGAATATGTCAAAAAGCAGCGGACCCAGCACAGATCCCTGGGGTACACCACTATTCACCTTTCTCCATTGGGAAAATTGGCCATTTAGCCCTACCCTCTGCTTACTATCTTTTAACCAGTTCCTGATCCACAATAGTACACTGCCTCCTATCCCATGACTCTTTAGTTTTGCCAAAAGTCTCTGATGAGGGACCTTGTCAAAGGCTTTCTGAAAGTCCAGATACACAATATCAACCGACTCACCTTTGTCCACCTGATTATTCACTCCTTCAAAAAAACATAACAGATTAGTAAGACAAGATCTTCCTTGTTTAAAGCCATGTTGGCTGTCTCCCATTAGGTCATGACTATCTACATGCTGAGTAATTTTATTCTTTATGATGGTTTCTACCATTTTTCCCAGTACTGATGTCAGGCTCACCGGTCTGTAGTTCCCTGGATCACCCCTGGAACCCTTTTTAAAAATTGGTGTTACATTGGCGATCCTCCAATCTTCAGGTATTAGAGATGATTTTAATGATAGTTCACAGATTACTAATAGCAGGTCTGCAATCTCGTATTTCAGTTCTTTCAACACCCTTGGATGTATACCATCCGGCCCAGGTGATTTGCTACTCTTCAGTTTATCTAATAGTTGTAATACATCTTCCCGATGTATCGATATTTCCTTCAATTCTTCCGCACCTTTAAATACTACTTCAGTCATGGGTAACATCCCTACATCTTCCTCAGTAAAGACCGAAGCAAAGAATTCATTCAATCTCTCCGCTATCGCCTTGTCGCCTCTTAGTGCTCCTTTAACCCCTTTATCATCTAATGGACCAACTGACTCTCTCACAGGTTTTTTGCTACAAATGTACTTGAAAAGGTCTTTACTTCGCGTTTTTGCTTCCGCAGCAAGCTTCTTCTCAAATTCTCCCTTTGCCTGCCTTATCAATGCCTTGCATTTGACTTGCCAGTGCTTGTGCTGTTTCCAGGTTTCGTCGTTTGGCTCTTTTTTCCATTTCCTGAAAGATGCTTTTTTGGCAACAGCCTCTCTGACCTCACCTTTAAACCATGCTGGCAGTTTTTTGGACTTCCTTCCACTTTTCTTAAAGCGTGGAATACAACTGGTCTGGGCTTCCAAGATAGTATTTTTCAACAACAGCCAAGCCTGATGTACGTCTTTAACCTTTGCAACTGCTCCTTTTAGTTTTTTCTTAACTGTTTTCCTCATTTTATCATAGTTTCCCTTTCGAAAGTTAAAAGGTAGTACTGTGGATTTCCTTACTATCCCTCCTCCACTAATTAAATCAAAGGCGATCATGCTATGATCACTATTGCCAAGTGGCCCCAACAACCTTATCTCTTGCACTAGATCTGGTGTTCCACTAAGGACTAGGTCTAATATGGCTTCCCCTCTGGTCGGTTCATGAACCAGCTGCTCCAAGAAGCAGTCATTTATTTCATCTAGGAACTTTATCTCCCTAGTATGTCCTGATGTGACACTAACCCAGTCGATACCGGGGTAGTTGAAATCACCCATTATTATTACTGCACTGTAACTTTTGTTAGCTTCCTTGATTTCTTTGAGCATTTCATCATTCATTTGGTCATTCTGGCAAAGCGCTTGATAGTACACCCCCAGTGCCATTGCCTTCCCCCTTTTACATGGAATTTCAATCCATATAGATTCTACAGCAGATTTTGTTTCCTGCAAAACTTTAATCCTTTCTGACTCAATGCCCTCTCTAACATAGAGAGCAACCCCTCCACCAATTTGATCAGCTCTATCATTACGATATAGTTTGTACCCAGGTATCACAGTGTCCCACTGGTTGTCCTCCTTCCACCATGTCTCTGATATTCCAATCATATCTAACCTTTCATTTAGTGCTATATTCTAACTCTCCCATCTTATTTTTTAGACTTCTAGCATTTGCATACAAGCATTTTAGAGAATGTATTTTACTCATATTAGTTTGGCTATTGTTAGACATGGGTAATTTGGGATCTTTAAGCTCAGTCTTCTCCATACTTGAGGGCATTTGGGCTACTTTACTCTTTTGTGGAACCTCTCTGCTTTTGGTAGTATCCTTCAAAGATACATTCTTCCGAACCATCCGCTCTTGGGCGACTGTCGGCTTTCCCCTAATATCTAGTTAAAAAGCTGCTCTATCTCCTTTTTAAAGGTTAATGCCAGCAGCCTGGTTCCATCCCGGTTAAGGTGAAGCCCATCCCTACGGAAGAGCCCCCCTAAGAAGTAAGGAATAGTCTGCAGTCTTGGGCTCTGATAGAAAAGGAGTCAAAAGAGATAATTTCTTTGTGACCTCCTGGAGAGATAGACTCATATAGAAAATATAAGAGATAATCCTTGTTGCCAGCATAGATGTTTGGAAGGTTTGACATCCAAAGGCATCAAGTGCTCTGGATGCACGACCTGGCGGATAAGAAGAATGCTTTTTCTTGCTTTTCATCTTCCTCATTGCTGATTCCACTACAATGGAATGATGGGGAAGTTGAGTCTTTTGAAACCCTGGAGAGGGGGGCACCTGATACAGAACATCAGTTGCTGTAGAAGGTGAGGAAACCCTTAAAGGTGTTTCCCATATTCTTAGAAGAAGATCCTGCAAAGAATGATGTAAAGGAAGCATTATATTTTCCTTTTCTGCAGGAGAGCCTTGAGTAGGATCACAGCCAGAGATAGGAATAGCAAGGAATGTTGCTATGTCAAGGAGAAATTTCTGAAAAGAAGGATCTCCAATGGGAACCGTCCCTGAATAGGATAAAGTTGAAGCAGCAGCCTGGGCACCAGAAGATGTACTGGTCTGGTGCAGAAAAAGACCCCCACTAGATGGATACTGGTACTGGCAGTCACGAATTGAGACAGTCAGTACTGCATCGTCCATGCCAGGTATCGACTCCAAACTAGGTATAGAGAGGAGCGATGGAGAAAAAAGCATGGAAGTGTTTGGTCCTGATGTAACTGCAGGAACCAACATTGATACCGATACCGGTAGCTGTGCCGGAATCGGAGGCGAGAACGCCATCGAAGCAGTCATCAGAGGCTGCTCAAGCGGTACTGAGGCAACCAGAAACCCTTGGTGAATATCCTCGGTACTGCGAATCCGGAGTCGATAAGTGGCAGTATCTTGTATACACAGAACCACGTGAGAATAATATTAAAAATAGAACCTAACACTGACGCCTGCTTCTCCCGGAGTTTACGCATCAAGGGAAATAGTATCAGTTTTGTAGCTTACTGCAGCTTTGAGGTGAGTTATTTATGCCATCCACGATCGTGCATTAACTATAGTCACTTTCACTTGCTGATTCACTGTTAGGTTCTATTTTTAGTATTATTTTCACGTGGTTCTGTATATACAGGATACTGCCACTTATTTACAGTGCATTCACAATGCTTGTTATTGCTTGCCTTTGCACAATGGATTCGCCGCAAGCACTGTTAAATGGTCTTTTTGGCGCGATTTTTCGGCGGTGAGTTAAGCATTCTTTGAGTGTTCAAGCCTTCGTTATTCACTGACGCCTGCTTCTCCCGGAGTTTACGCGTCGAGGGAAACAGTATCAGTTTTGTAGCTTACTGTAGCTTTGAGGAGAGTTATTCATGTCATCCACGATCGTGCATTAACTATTGTCTCTTTCACTTGCTTATTCACTGTTAGGTTCTATTTTTAATATTATTCTCACGTGGCTCTGTGTATACAAGATACTGCCACTTATTTGCAGTGCATTCACAATGTTTGCTATCGCTTGCCTTCGCACAATGGATTCGCCGCGAGCGCTGTCACATGGTCGGCATGCTGTCCTTTCGCTTTTTTCTTGATCTTTACTTCTCACTAGGCGGTGACTGGCACTAGTAGGGATTCATTAATTGCTTTCACTTTCTTAGTTTAGTGACTTGTGCCTAACCAGTTTCATTGCTTTAGTAGCTCTAATGTTTCAGCTGTTGATGTGGTTCTTATTCCACTGGGTGGATGTCTCCCATTTACTAATCTTTTCTGCCCCATTGTTTACCGATACCCGTGGTCCCTTCTAAGTTCACATTTTTAGTTTGTACTAGTGTTCTTCATGCATAGATGATTTTGTTTACCCCTTAGTTTATATTCAATTCGTTTTAGAATGCATATCTTCTTCACAATGGGTTGGTCTGTCAGTGTTTGCACACTGTTTATATGCGATCTCACTTATTCACATGGATCTTCTCGTCTGTTCATTAGCATGTTATTAGGCTTATACATGTTACTAGTAGGTAGTTATTCACATTTTCATTCACATTTTCTGTTATTATTGGTCTGGTTTATATTTGTTTCCATGTTTTGCCTTTGTTCCTGTGCCTACATACTCATGATGCTTTAGTTATGTAACTTGTCTTTTATGTGCTTTTTATTATGATGTATTATCTATGTTCCGAGTTCTTCTGGGGCTTTTAATTAATTATTGAATTGTATTTCATTTTATTTTATTTGTTTATATGTTTTTAGCTGTATACCCCCTGAGGAAGGCGGCAACGCCGAAACACGTCGGGGTTTGGTCAATAAACATTGTGTATCATCCTTTACGACTCGTCTCTTGCTCCTAAGTTGACCCCGGAGACCGAGCCGATCCTCGAGTCCATCGATCCTCGGTCAAAGTCCCCCTCGACCTCCCATGCAGGGCCGAGGTTGTCGACGCCGGTGCCCTCAGCGTCGGGGTGGTTGGCACCGAGGCCCACACAGCCGGAGCCGCTCGACTCCTCCTCGGAGGAGTCAGCATGGGCGACGGAGGACGAGGGGTCCCCGGACACCTTCCGGACTCGGTGCGTCCCTTCAGACTCCCCGGAGTCGGAGCCTCAGAGAAGGTCCCCCCCGGAGTCGGAGCCTCAGAGAAGGTCCCCCCCCCCGGAGGATACCCGGTTCTCAGACTTCGTGAGGGACATGGCCAAGGCTTTGGCATTCCCTGCGGACGCTGAGGAGGAGCCTCGAGCCGAGGAGCTCAATGCCCTCCAGTATGATTTTCCTCCGAAGGAAGCCTTTACTGTACCGGTTCCTCCGATGCTGGAATGGCTGCTCTTCCATTTGTGGGAGGCACCGGTTCTTAGCAAACGGGTCGATTCCATTTATCGAATCCGTAAGAGCCTTGGGTTACAAAAGGCGCAGCTACCACACAATTCCATGGTTGTGGAATCGGCCATGCACTGCCTGAAGAGTCAGAAGATGCACTCCTCGGTGCCCCCCGGGCCGGGAGGCCCGGAACCTGGATGCCCTCGGTAGAAAGTGCTTCCAGGGCTCTATGCTATCTTGCCGTGTCCAGACTTACCAGCTGTACATGGGCATGTACCTAAGAGACCTGGCAAAGGAGATTGCCGGGTTCTCAGCTGGCCTCTGAGGAACCCTTGCAGAGGTTCAAGGCCTTGTCGACAGGGATCTGAGAGTGCTCGAAGTTTATCTCTCGAGCAGCCTATGATGGCTTCGAGGCTTCGGCCCGGGTAGTTGCGGGCAGCATCGGTGCACGCTGTCAGGCCTGGCTACAGTCATTGGACCTGGAGTCATGGGTGCAAGACAAGTTGGTCGATGTCCCGTGCCGAGGTAAGCCCATGACTGAAAAGGCTGCAGAAATCGAGACAGACTCTCACCAGGACAAGGCTGTCCAGAAAGACTTCTGTCCCTTCTCAAAAAAAAGAAGGGCTCGGAAGCCCTTTTTCCCGAGGAAGGGTGCTGCCTACAAATCCTACCCTCAATATCAGGCCTCTCCAGCTCCCCAACAGGGCCAGCTGGCCAAGGGGCAGGTGGCATGGGCCCCGTAGGCAGAAGACCCCGAAGCCGCTAGCTCCGGCTCCTGCAGAGCAGGGAGCGGGGTTTTGGCTCCCACAGCATAGCCTCTTCTCCGCATGTGGCTCCACTCAGCACAGGAGGTCGGCTGACCTTGTATGCCTACAGGTGGCCAGCCATCACAGGGGACACCTGGGTACTGAGCATAGTCCAAAAGGGCTACATGCTCCACTTCCACCAGCTACCCCCCTCCTACTTCCCAGGGGAGCCTCCAAGACTCCCTCTACACAGGAACCTCCTCCTTCAGGAGTTGACAAGTCTTCTAAAGGAACAGGCGGTGGAACCGGTGCCTCACCACCTGGAAGCAAGGCTTCTATTCCAGGTACTTCCTGGTACCAAAAAGGATAGGAGGCCTCCGGCCTATCCTAGACTTGCAAAACCTAAACAAGTTTCTGGAGAGGGAAAAGTTCAAGATGCTTACCCTTGGGATACTGCTGCCCTACCCTCCAGCAGGGAGACTGGCTATGCTCCTTAGACCTAAAGGATGCTTATACTCACATCCTCATTCATCCAGACCACAGACAACATCTCAGATTTGTGGTGGGAGGAAACCATTTTCAGTACAGGGTACTTCCCTTTGCTGAAAACCCTGGGGGCAGAGGTTAGGCCAAATGCCTGGCGGTGGTGGCGGCTTATCTCAGAAATCAGGGGATTTTTGTTTTCCATACCTGGACGACTGGCTCATCAGGAACCAGTCTCTCCAGGAGGCCAGACAAGCCACTCTTCGCACTCTCTCTCTTCTTCAGCATCTGGGCTTTGTCATAAACTACACAAAGTCCACTTTGCTCCCCTCTCAGAACCTAGAGTGTTATAGGGGCAAGCTTAGAAACCCTTCAGGCAAACGCTTACTTGCCCGAAGACAGGGCCCACAGACTGATGGACTTGGCCACCCAGTTCCAAAGCAAGTCTTATGTCTCCGCCAGGCACTACCTGCGGCTCCTGGGCCACATGGCATGCATGGTACATGTGACTCCGAATGCCCGTCTACACATGCGGGCTACTCAGTGGTGCCTCAGAGATCAGTGAACGCAGGCCACAGGCGACCTCCGAGACAGAGTAAAGGTATCCAAACCACTTTTTGACTCCTTACAATGGTGGCTACGTCTCCCAAACCTTCTCAGGGGTGTACCTTTTCAGGCTCCAGCACACACAAGGGTGCTGACAACCGATGCTTCCTTAAAGGGCTGGGGTGCACATTGCCAGGGCATGTGCACTTAAGGCCTCTGGTCTCAAGAGGCCGCGCAGCAAATCAATCTTTTGGAGCTGCGAGCAATCCACTTAGCTCTACAGACTTTTTCTCATGCCCTCTCTCATCAGTCTGTCCTAGTTCAGACGGACAATCAGGTGGCAATGTTCTATGTGAACAAACAAGCGGGCACGGGGTCCAGGCTCCTATGTCAGGAGGCGCTGGCCCTTTGCTCCTTTGTAGTCAAACAAGGAATGTTTCTCAAAGCAGTTTATCTACCTGGTCAGGAGAATTTCCTAGCAGACAAGCTAAGCAGGATTCTCCAGCCTCACGAATGGCAGTTGAATCCATGGGTGGTCCAGCAATTTTCTTCCGCTGGGGACTTCCATCCATCGATCTCTTTGCAAGTCCACAAAACCGTCAGCTGCCCAGGTTTTGCTCCAGACAGCCGCATCCCCTGAGGATGGCAGCAGATGCTTTTCTGATCTCTTGGTCTACGGGCCTCCTATATGCGTTTCCTCCCACGCCCCTGGTAGCCCGAATTCTGTTCAAGATTCTCCAGGACAAGGCCTCAGTGATTCTGGTAGCCCCCAGATGGCCGAGGCAGGCGTGGTTTCCACTTCTGCTGCAGTTTGCGGTGGAAACTCCATTCCCTCTGGGGTTGCAACATGACCTCCTGTCTCAAGATCAGGGTTCCCTTCTGCACCCCAATCTCAGATTCCTCAATCTGATGGCCTGGCTGCTGAAAGAATAGTGCTAGCTCCCTTACTTCTACTTAAGGAAGTTGAGGTGGTCTTGGCCTCTAGGAGGCAGTCCACCAGAAAGTCTTATGCCCTCAAGTGGCGTAGGTTTACGGTATGGTGTGCTCAGCGCAATGAAGATCCTTTCTCTTGCCTTGTGCCAGTAGTACTGCAGTATCTACTTCATCTATCAGACCTAGGCCTTAAGTCTAACTCTGTTTGGGTCCACCTCAGTGCTCTATCAGCGCATCACTCACCGGTGGAGGGACAGTCTCTGTTGGTTCACCCCTTGGTGTCCCGATTTCTCAGAGGTCTGCTGCTTCTCAAGCCTCCGGTTCGTCCACCGGTGACTGAGTGGGATTTGAATGTGGTCTTGCAGCAACTTACTCGCCCATCGTTCGAGCCGATGGATACTTGCCATTTGCGCTTCCTCTCTTGGAAAGCGCTCTTCCTGGTGGCTCTTACCTCGGCCAGACGTGTGAGTGAACTACAAGCTCTGGTTTATGATAGACCGTACACATGGTTTTATAGGAACAGGGTGGTCCTACGGACCCATCCGAAGTTCCTTCCAAATGTGGTCTCCTCTTTCCACCTCAACCAGGAGATGGTTCTCCCGACCTTCTTTCCCAGGCCGCATGCCAGCTGGGCTGAAACAGTCTTGCATACCCTGGACTGTAAGAGGGCGTTGTCATTCTACATAGAGCATACGCGGGGCCATCGAAGGGCTACTCAACTCTTCGTCTCCTTTGACCCTAATAAGATGGGGTTACCTGTCTACAAGAGTACGTTGTCCACTACACCGGGAAGATGTATTACAACTATTTGATAAACTGAAAAGTAGCAAATCACCTGGACCGGATAGTATACATCCAAGAGTGTTGAAAGAACTGAAATAAGAGTTTGCAGACCTGCTATTAGTAATCTGTGAACTTTCATTAAAATCATCTGTAATACCTGAAGATTGGAAGATCGCCAATGTAACGCCAATTTTTAAAAAGGGTTCCAGGGGTGATCCGGGAAATTACAGACCGGTGAGCCTGACATCAGTACCGGGGAAAATGGTAGAAACCATCATAAAGAACAAAATTACACAGCATGTAATTACACAGTACAAAATTACACAGTCATGGCCTAATGGGAGACAGCCAACATGGCTTTAGACAAGGAAGATCTTGTCTTACTAATCCGATATGTTTTTTTGAAGGTGTGAATAAACAGGTAGACAAAGGTGAGTCGGTTGATATAGTGTATCTGGACTTTCAGAAAACCTTTGACAAGGTCCCTCATCAGAGACTTTTGGCAAAACTAAAAAGTCATGGGATAGGAGGCAGTGTACTATTGTGGCTCGGGAACTGGTTAAAAGATAGAAAGCAGAGGGTAGGGCTAAATGGCCAATTTTCCCAATGGAAAAAGGTGACTAGTTGTGTACCCCAGGGATCTGTACTGGGTCCACTACTTTTTGATATATTCATAAATGACCTGGAAAAGGGAATAACGAGTGAGGTTATCAAATTTGCAGACGACACAAAACTGTTTAAAGTTGTTAAAACACAAGAGGACTGTGGAAAAATGCAGGAGGATCTGGATAAATTGGAAGACTGGGCATCCAAATGGCAGATGAAATTTAATGTGGACAAGTGCAAAGTTATGCACCTAGGAAAGAACAACCCACACTATGGTTACACGATGCAAGGTTCCACATTGGGAACCACCACCCAGGAAAAAGATTTAGGCGTCATCGTGGATAACATGTTAAAACCCTCTGCCCAGTGAGTGTGCAGCGGTGGCCAAGAAAGCAATTAGAATGCTAGGTATCATAAGGAAAGGAATGGAAAATAAAACAAAGGAAATTATAATGCCTCTGTATCGTTCCATGGTATGACCGCACCCTGAATATTGTGTGCAATTCTGGTCGCCGTATCTTAAAAAGGATATAGCGTTATTAGAAAAGGTACAGAGAAGAGCCACCAAAATGGTAAAGGGGATGGAAGGCTACTCCTATGAAGAGAAGCTACAAAGGTTAGGGCTCTTCAACCTGGAAAAGAGACGGCTGAGGGGAGATATGATAGAGGTCTATAAATTAATGAATGGAGTAGAACGGGTAAACGTAGATCAATTGTTTACGCTATCAGAATATAGAAAGACTAGGGGACATGCAATGAAGCTACAGGGTAAACTATTTAAGACAAATAAGAGAAAATATTTTTTCACTCAACGTGTAATCAAACTCTGGAATTTGTTACCGGAGGATGTAGTAAGAGTGGTTAGTGTAGCTGGGTTTAAAAAAGGTTTGGACAAGTTCCTGGAGGAAAGGTCCATAAACCATTATTAAAAAGGGACCCAGGATATCAACACATAGTGGGAACAACAGGACGGACGTTCACTCCAAAACCTGGGGTACATTCTACACACCCTCAACAGAACAGATATCTCACATCATCTCTACAGTCAACACAAGCACTGCTCCTACAGACCCGTGCCCAGTGTCATGGGTCAAAGCCACCAAATCAAGCTTCATCCCCACCATACACAAAATGGTACACAACTCACTCGCTCAAGGACTCATGCCAAAGCAACTAAAACTTGCCACAGTAAGACCAATCCCAAAGAAAACAACTCTCGACAAAAAAGATCCAGCAGCATACCGACCAATTTCCAGCATACCCTTCCTCGCAAAAATCATCGAAAAAAACGGTTTCAACTACAGCTTCAGGAACACATCGACAAACACGAAACACTTGACGACAACCAACACGGATTTCTTCCCAACCATGGAGTCGAAACACTTCTGATATACCTCTTCGACAGCATCCTAAGAATAACTGACAACACCAGGAATGGAATCATAATGATCTTCATCATCTCCTCTGCCTTCGACACAGTGGACCACAACACGCTCCTGGAAAGACTAAAGAACACTGGTGTACACGGTATCACGCTGAAATGGTTCCAATCATACCTAACCGAAAGACAGCTACAGGTCAAGGTGGGACACGACACCTCCCGACCCATAAACGTCCGTCAAGGAGTACCTCAAGGATCCGCACTCTCAGCACTCCTATTTAACATCTACATCCAACCAATATGCAACATCATGAAAGAGAGCAACATTCAATACACAATCTATGCAGATGACATCATGATATACACCCCGATAGCGATCGACAACCCAGACTTCTCTAAAATAACAGACTGCCTTACCCAAATGACGAGTTGGTGTCAAAACAACAACCTCGCAATAAACTACAACAAAACTGAAGCCTTAATCATCACTCGGAACCAAAGCTTCATACACCCAACAAATATAAGGATACAAAGCACCACTATACCAATAAGATCAGAAGTAAGATACCTCGGAGTTACTCTGGACAATAAACTAAACCTCAAGCCACACATAGACAAAACAATCCAAAAAGCCTACTATAGGATGCGAATAATCAGAAGACTGAAACCACTCCTCGCCCCAGATCACTTCCGTACCGTCTGTCAGGCACTGATAACACCACTACTGGACTTCTGCAATCCGATATACCTTGGACTACCGAAACAGGCCCTCAAACCACTCCAACTGGCTCAAAACACTGCAGCACGAATCATATCCGGAACTACAAGACAAGAGCACATCACACCTATCTTAAAGGACTTACACTGGCTCCCAATCGGTGCACGCATCAGATACAAAACTATCATAAACCTATTCAAGATAAAGCAGCACACATCAGCCAACAGCCTACACGCCCTCATACAACCAGACACCAGCACACATCCTAGAAGAAAACAAACACACAACCAAGTCAGCACCCCAAGTGAATACAAACATACACGCAAGGACACAACAGACAGAGCAATCTCCATGGCTGCTCCAACAATATGGAACAAACTACCGGACGACCTGAGGGCAACTACTGACCTCAAAGACTTTAGAAAACAGCTTAAAACCATGCTATTCATAGAACACTATGGACACATCACATAACCTCAGAGAATGTACAACAGTACATGATACCACCCAAACAATGGATGTAAGAAAGGTTTTTAGCACCACTGTATATAGACCACCTTGTATATAGCTCAAACCAATCTAGCACACAATACAACACACACTCAACTAAATTTCACCCTCACTGCATGTATAACACACACACTTTACCTGATTGTTTGCTGTGATACCGCCTTGATTATTAAGATAAGGCGGTTTAGAAATACTGTTAAATAAATAAATAAATAAATGCTCGACTCAATACAAGCATTGTGGAACCTTTTTCTTTTGGGGATACTGCTAGGTACGTATGACCTAGATTGGCCACTGTTGGAAACAGGATACTGGGCTTGATGGACCTTGGTCTGACCCAGTATGGCATATCTTATGTTCTTACTTGGGTAGCAGATTGTATCGCCTGAGCGTACAAGGCAGCTAACCTTCCCTTGCAGGGTCGAGTCACGGCGAAAGCCGCGTCAGTAGCTCATCTCTGTTCTGTTCCGTTGGCAGACATCTGCTGGGCTGCAACTTGGTCTTCAAGGCAGACTTTTGCAGCCCATTACTGCCTCGAGAGAGAGAGTCCCGAAGGGACAGCGCTTTCGGACAGGCGGTACTCCGTAATCTCTTTGAAGTTTAGGCAACTCCTATCCTCTGGTCCTTGTGTTGGGCTACCGTACGGAGGCGTTCTCAGAGGATATTCTTATCACGAATGCCAAGGCTCTTGAGAGGGAGCCATTTTTTCAGCTTAAGGGTTCCCGTTAGCCTAGAGCTGGGGAGTCCCATATGTGAGGACTGACTTCCTGCTTGGTCCTGGAGAAAGAGTAGTTACTCACCTGTAACAGGTGTTCTCCAGGAGCAGCAGGAATCAGTCCTCACGACCCTCCCTCCTCCCCTGGAGTTGCAGTCATATCGTTCATTTTGATTTTTGCTGTCTTTTAGCTATGTCAGACTGAGCAAGATGGCACCCTTGGGTGGGAAGGGGACCGCGCATGCGCGCTGCATTCCCAAAGGCTTTATTTGAAAGCTGGGGAAATGCTCCGCACAAGGGCTCCATCGGAGCCGACATCACCCATATGTGAGGACTGATTCCTGCTGCTCCTGGAGAACACCTGTTACAGGTGAGTAACTACTCTATTCAGCGGGTACAACTCTTGCCACTTCACTGGGCAGACCAGATAGACCATGCAGGTTTTCATCTGCCGTCATTTGCTATTCTATTATACCTCATCTATGTTGTTCCTATTAGTATGAAGGCAGTCATGTCAATTTGCTACACTACCTTTATTATTGGTTTAAACTGCTTTTCGCTCTAATTTTAAAAACACTGCAGGTGTTGGCAGCATGACTTGTTTCTTACAGATGCTGCTGTCAGCAAAGACAAGAAAATCTGCAACCTTCGTTTGCTGTTGCTAAATATCCCCATAGGCGTATGACTGGATTTCCCTGCACCAGCAAATACCTGCTGCCATTTTCTGAAGCTGGAGTGGGTTGCAAATCCAATCCTCCAACATGTGGCCCGCCCTCCAGTGCCACTGATCCTCATCACTCATCCTGGCTCCTAATGTGCTTATAGCATTCACCACTGCATCAGTCTCCTCAACAGCCAGATTCACCCTACCTCTGGAGCAGCTCAACCTACAAAGGACTAGGGCACATGCAATGAAGCTACTGTGTAACCCATAGAAGACTAATAAGAGAAAATAATTTTTTCACTCAACATATAATCTGGAATTCGTTACCGGAGATGTAGTAAACGTTAGTGTAGCTGGGTTTAAAAAAAAAAAAGCTTAAAAAAGTTCCCAGAGGAAAGGTCCATAAACCATTATTAAAGGTGACCCGGGAAATCCACTGTTTGTCCCAATACAAACATTGTGGAATCTGTGTGTCTTCTGGGGAAACTGCTAGGTACTTGCAACCTAGATCGGCCACTGTTGGAAACAGTATACTGGCTTGATGGACCTTGGTCTGACCCAGTATGGCACATCTTATGTTCACCTCTCAGCTTCCCAGCCCAGCTCCCTTGTTACCGCTGACCTCACCCTATTCTCTTGGGACATCCTTGTCAAACTTTTAAAGTGCTAGCTGCTAGTAACATTTAAAGGAGGAGGATTATTATGAAATAAAATACACTGAGCCAGGGCAGGGAAGAAACCACAGGAGATGGTGAAGGTTGGGTGATGGAAAAGAAAAGATCCTGGGGAGAGGAAAAAAAGGAGACACTGGGAGAACAAATGGAGACAGAAGGGGAAAGATGGACATAGAGTAAGTAGTGACAGCAGACTGGAAGGAGGTCAAGGGAAAAACAGAAGATACTGAGGCGAGAAATTTTTTATCAATTTTCTTGCCTTCTAAAAATGTTTGGGAACCCAGTTCTAGCATGCGGACCTTCTCCCACCAGACCCCATTTCTCTTTTGCTAAAGTAATTAACAAACTTTACTCTGCTGGCTTCTGGCCACCAAATAAACTGGTAATTATCTTGAAAAAACCCATGTCTGTGTGTGTGTGTGCAATAAACCCTGAAATTCCCGGAAAATGTTTTGGAAAATTGCAAATGAAAGTCCCTACATGAATACCACAGAACATAGACTAAATTTCATGCCCCTCCTACCAGTCATCCACAAATCTAGGGTAAGGATGTCTGGCAAATGAAATCGAGGCTTTGCCTCGTGCAGCAGGACCAAACATGTCGCCATCGAGAGCTAAGATTCAAGGAATGCTGTGCCTTGGTAAGGTGTTATCCTAAGCACTCACCTGCTGAATGTCTGCAAAGGACACAGGCTCACTGGCAAGCACCTGGTGTGGCTGGCTGGTCAGGGAAGGCAGCGGCGGCAGCTTCTTCCAATGGGACAGACTGTTACTCAGTGCTACCAGCCGTGAGCTGCAGAGGAAAGAGAGAAGAGGAGATACAGATGGAATATAACAGCAGATAAGCCCACTTAAGTCTATCCAATTTCTTTCTTCTTGCAATACAACAGACCTCATCTGATCTCTGGCTTTACCTTCACATCTACATAACTAAGAATAATCTGAGTATTGTTTTCAAGAAAACAAATCCCTCTTGTTACCTACTCTACAATATCACTTATAAAAATACTGAACAGGTCAAGCCTGAGGACTGCTCTCTGAAATATTACCCTCTACTACCTCCTTCTGCTGTTTAATCCAACCAATCACTCTGGGGGGCTCCCCCTTTTATCAGATCAGTTTATTTAGGAACCTCCTATGTGCAACAGTGCCAAAAGCTTTATAGAAATCCAAGTACGGTATATCTACAGCCTGCACCCACCCTCGATCCAGTTCTCTCACCACCCAAGAAAAAGATGTAGGCGTCATCATGGATAACACGTTGAAACCCTCGGCCCAGTGTGCAGTGGCGGCAAAGAAAGCAAATAGAATGCTAGGTATCATAAGGAAAGGAATGGCAATAAAACAAAGGATATTATAATGCCTCTGTATCGTTCCATGGTACAACTGCACCTCGAATATTGTGTGCAATTTTAGTCACCGTATCTTAAAAAGGATATAGCAGAATTAGAAAAGATACAGAGAAGAGCCACCAAAATGGTAAATGGGATGGAAGGATACCCCTATGAGGAGAGGTTAAAAAGGTTAAGGCTCTTCAACCTAGAAAAGAGGTGGATGACGGGAGATATGACAGAGATCTATAAATTAATGAATGAAATGGAACGGGTAAACAGATTGATTGTTTACACCATCAAAATGTAAAAAGACTAGGGGACATGCAATGAAATTGCTCAAAGCGTAATGAAACTCTGGAATTCATTACCGAATGATATAGTAAAAGCTGTTAGTGTAGCTGGATTTAAAAAAGGTTTGGACAAGTTATTGGAAGAAAGGTTCATAAACCACTATTAAAGGGGACCCGGGAAATCCACTGCTTGTCCCAATACGAGCTTGTGGAACCTGTGGATCTTTTTGGGAATGCTAGGTAATTGTGACCTAGAATGGCCACAGCTGGAAACAGGATACTGGGCTTGATGGACCTTGGTCTGACCCAGTATGGCACATCTTATGAAATCCAAGAATATTCATAACCAGTACCCACCCTTGATCCAGTCCTCATCACCCAATCTAAGAAACTGATCACATTTGTTTGACAAAATCTACCTTTAGTAAATCCATGCTGCCTTAGATTCTTCAACCTACTGTAATCAAGACACTTCCTCATCCTTTTCTTTAGCAAAGACTATTACTTTTCCCACCACTAAAGGTCAAACAGGCCTATAGTAGCCAGCTGCCTCCCAAGTTCCATATTCATGAAAAGTGACACTATCCATCCATCTCCAATCCTGTGCAACGTTTCCTTTCTCCAACAGAACTGTCAGTGGGCCTGCCAGAAGCTCAAAGTCACTTAATAGCCTAGGACTCAAGTGCCTAGTCCAATCTGACTGATGGAGACTTTTTCTATAAATAGTGATATCAACCCCTCTACCATAGGCAGGGGCGAAGGATGACTGCTAAGTTGGTGGTGCACCAAAATGTTTAGCAAAACTTCTGTATGAAAAGGCAACAGTGCAAATATTTCACTGAGCCTCAGTATATGTATACACTTCTTATTGGTGGAGGAGTGACCTAGTGGTTGGGGCAAGGTACTTCAGGCCGGAAGGTCAGGGGTTCAAATCCCACTAGAGGACAGCAACCTTGGGCCGGAAGGACTGGGGTTTCTAGTCCCACAGGTGCTCCTTGTGGTCTTGGGCAAGCCACTTAACCCTCCATAGCCCATGTTCCCTGTAAAATAGTTATTTCCAAGTTATAATGCCCTGTTCAATGTAATTTCAGTTTGTTCAATGTAAACCGCACTGATGCAGAATAGCGCGGTATATAAAAGAATGTAAATAAATAAATAAAACTGATCCCTTACCCAGAAACTAGCTACTAGCACTGCAGAGTGCCCCACCTCTCTCACATATACAGAACACAGACTCTCACCATATAGGTTTGGCCAGTCCTGCCTAGCTCCATGAATATGAGCTATGGCAATATGGACCAGCAATGCCCTAGTGGTGTGAAATTTTGCTTAAAAATTCCTTTACCACCACCCCTCCCCTCCCAAAGTTTAAATTTGAAGCAACAAGTAAAATTAAACATATTAAAATGTCTTTATATTCACATCTCTTTTCAGCCATTGCTTTCTTCCTGCCTTCAGCATTCAGAGTTCACTTCCTGTAATTAGAATTTAATTCCCCCTAAAATCCCCCCCTTAACAAAGATGGGGAGGAAAAGTAGTTTGTAGCTTTGATAATGGGAGATCAAAGTGACGACAGGGATATTTATTTTAATACTGCTTTCCATAAAAGTAACTCTTTTTTTAAAGACGTTGTGGCTTAGTCATATGGCAAGAACGCTGTTGCTATAGCTGCCCAATCCTGTCGGATAGTGAATTGGAAAATGAAGTGCCCCCCCCCCCCCCCGACACCCTAGATTCACAAGTTCAGTGCTGCTCTGGTTTCCAGCTGCCGCTTCTGTTCTGAATATGTGGCTGAGTTGCTGTGAAGCACTGTCCTGTCTCCTTTTGGATTTTCTTTCAGTGCTGACTAATCTAGACAAAAGGACAGCAAGAGCGCAGCAGGGACCGCTTGGGTAGAATTTACACCACTGGGCAGGAGGCGGCTTGCAAAGCTAGGATACAAGACAGATGGTATTGCATGTTGTGATGCTATGTGAAAGACGAAAAAAGCTTTGCATTTAAACCTTCATGCATGTTTGCCTGGTTGGTATATGTTAGGAATTACCCCTTTACCATCTCTCCTAAACCTTATCAGGATTTTGTGGTTAAGTTGAAGACATTTTGCCTTTTCTCTTTTTTTATCCTTTTACACTAGTTTTTAAAATTGTATTCTGTAGCCTTAATTTCCCCTACTGTGATCTGTTTGCTTGCCTCAAAGGGTGTGTGTGTTGCATTAAGGCAGCAGAAATGTGTTGGATAATGTTGCAGCTCCTTAATATTCCACAACACCTTTTTTTTTTTTTTTTTCTTGGGGGGGGGGGGGGATGCACTGCTGTGAGATGGCACTTCAACTCAGATATGATTTAAACCCACCATTGTGAAATGTACAAAAATGTGTTTTGTGTATTTTTTTATATTTACATCACATGTTCCATTTTGTAGTAGGTTTGTGATGCGCTGGAGCCATTTGCCTTCCTGTTGACATAAGGATTCTGGCCCTCATATTGTAGCCGTACCTTCTTTAGACAGCAAGATGCCTGCGTGGTTTAGGCTACTGCCAGTATAAAAACAATTTTTGAGGGTTTCCTTGCCATTTTTTGGCTCTTCAGCAGTTGACTTGTTTAACTTCAGGCCGGAAGGTCGGGGGTTCAAATCCCACTAGAGGACAGCAACCTTGGGCCGGAAGGACTGGGGTTTCTAGTCCCACAGGTGCTCCTTGTGGTCTTGGGCAAGCCCTTAACCCTCCATAGCCCATGTTCCCTGTAAAATAGTTATCTCCAAGTTATAATGCCCTGTTCAATGTAATTTCAGTTTGTTCAATGTAAACCGCACTGATGCAGAATAGCGCGGTATATAAGAGAATGTAAATAAATAAATAAATAAATATAGAAATTATGTGACCACAAATAAGACCTAGAAAAATGAACTCTATGTTCTGATGTCCACACCAGCTTCTCCTTCCCTTACCTACAAACAGATTAAGGAGTAAAGTGCTCCTTCTCTGCTATGCTATGCTCTGTCTTCATCCTCTTCTTTCCAGTACTTGCAGGATGCCTGGAGAAGGTTTTAAGTAGGAAGCAGGAGGCTGTACTCTTCAGCCTGAAATCTGGGACACTAACTAATATTGGGGCAAAAACAGAGCCCTGTATGCTCATGCAAGGAGCCCCCTGCCATGAAGGGTCTGGGGCAGTTGTCCATATTACCTATAGGTACTAAAAGCGACTCTCCACCCTGGGTACAGACTCTCCTCGGATCCAGACTCAAACCACAATAAACCTACCTACAAAAAGACAAACCCATAAAATTAAACCAGGCTCTAGACCACTAACACCTCCTACTGGAAAAACTGAACAAATTGGACTATTAGAAATCTCCAAAACAAAACTATATGCTAGCAGAATACGGAGCGGAGCCTCAGTCGGCAGTGTAGGGGTTGAAAGATACTGAAGGGAAGTTACTAAGGAAATATACCCAGTGGATGCAACGGGTGATGTTGGTTGCGCGGCATCTTATTCTTAAGGGATGGTTATCGAGGAGTGGACCCCAGTTGGCCGATTGGAGACAGGAAATATATGATTTAATGTTGGTAGAGAGGGTTGGAATACGAGGAAATGACAAATTGGGGGAGAGATTCCTGATTGAATGGGGACCCTTTGTACAGACACTCTCTGTGCGGGAGAGGAGCAGGATACTCAATACATTGAGGTAGAGATCTGATTATACATGATATCGGGAGTACATGGACCACTAGCAATGGGGATGTAGAAGAGGGGTGGGGGTAAGATGGGAGGGGTGGAAGGACGGCAGCGCGTGGGGCCGTCGGGAGGTTTGAGGGGGCGGGGAAAGATGGAGCGACGAGTTGGACTGTGGGATGGTAGCTGAGGTATAGCTGAATAGAAGAAGTGAATGGACCCCTGTGCGGAGTGTAAGAATCCACACATGCCGGGTAGGGGGTAGGGGAAGACAGTAGAGGCACATCGTAGGGTAGGTAAGGGGGGCATGGGGGGGGAAGGGGTGGAGGGAGGGGAGGAGGGGGAAA
The DNA here is from genome assembly GCA_033557465.1 of Ichthyophis bannanicus. Lineage (NCBI taxonomy): Eukaryota > Metazoa > Chordata > Amphibia > Gymnophiona > Ichthyophiidae > Ichthyophis > Ichthyophis bannanicus. The sequence continues at coordinate 40,266,983 of CM066035.1, forward strand.
TATTGAAAGGGGAAGGGAGGCTAAAATAAATAATATAGGCAAAAGGCATGCCTATGTATTTGTTAATGATGAATAGTTTACTATGTATATTATGTATGATACAGTGACAATGTTATTGGATAAGGAGTATGCCTAATAAAAGAAAATTGACATAAATGCAGAACACAAACCTTTACCAAATACAGCATAAGTGATTACAAATTAGAAACAGCAGCACACACAAAAAGCTGAAATGGAAAGCCCAAGAAACAAGATTCTTTCGGCAGTGGAACAATGAAGAAAAATGGAAATGGAAATTGTCCTGTACTAAGCAAAATACAAAAGGCATTAAGAAATGCACATTTGTGACGCTGATATATTTCCAGTCACTAAAAACTTGTAACAAAGTGCTTTTACTTTCTGATCCTTTTATTTTTCTAATGGTCCCAGGAAAGGTACCAAATCCCATCTTCAAGCTATTCCTGCTTAAGATTAAGGCAGGCTTGGAGCCCTCCTGTGGCACGGGGGCCTTGCTGCCAGCCCTGTTTGCAGTACCCATTTCCTCTGCATTCCTCCTCACGTCTTACTCCCCAAGCCTCTGAGACCTCCATTGCAGCCTTCCTCCAAAATCCTCCCTCGTTTCTTCTCCTCTCAGTACACCCATTTCCTCTGCCACTTCCCTCTATCCCCCCCAACACCCTCCTCGTCTTTCTCCGTTTTCCAGCATCTAGTCTTCTGCCTCACCTCTCTCCCAAGAATCCTCCCTTCTACCTTCCTTCCCATTTCCTATGTCTCACCCCTCCTCTAGCATCTGTTCCCTACTTTCTCCTCCCCTTCCGACTCCAGCAACAAATTAATTGTACCTTAACTGGTGGAGAATCCCAAACCCTGACGGCTGAAGAAATTTATCTAACATTTTTTATATACCGTTTTTCTGCAATTCAAAACGGTTTAGAACGGTTTACAATGAACAAATTGTAACAGTGTATTCATAGCTGTTTTACAAGGAACAACAACGGTTTGAACAATGGTAGAACCTTTTCAACAGAACTATTTCCATATTTACATTGTGAGATGGGAGGTAGGAGGATAGGGAGGAAGTAGGGGATCAATAAATAAATAAATCTTAAACTGTACATGTATTTTCTCTTACTGACAGTCTCTCTTTAAAATTTTGGATCAACTCCCCTCGCCAGCCTGGGACTGCTTAACCCCAGTCACAGACAGATCATAATTACCTGTGGTTTTCTCTCTCCCTGTTGTTATCGACATCTCAGGCCGTGAAACCACCATGGCTGTCACTATACCGTTCTGAACTTGGGCCCTGCTGCTATGGCAGCCAATGCACCAGGGCCGTCCATTTAAATCTCTGCAGCCTCCAAGCCGCTCCCAGTCCACACCAACCTCCCTCCCATCATAGGGAACTCCTGTACTGCCGTGGCTCAAAAGTCACAGTCCCTTTAACCTTTTGCAGCCATGATGCCCCAGCCTTGCAGACCACGATATCCCCATCGCACAGGAACAACTTTGCACAACTCGACCAGTGCAGGACACAGTCTTCAACGCCAGGATTTCCGAAACCAATTCCAGCTGCCTATACTGTGGCTCATTTTGAGGTCTTCAGTGCTCATTGCTCTGTCACTGCAGGACACTTCCATTTCCAACACGCAAACACTTGCCTGCCAAGTTGGGGCACAAACTAAGTGGGTGACTATAGAAGTGGATTGGGAGACAGAGCCAGATGTGATATACTTAGATTGTAGCAAGGCCTATGACACCACCCCACATTGGTGACATATATAAACTGATTGTCCTTGAGATGGACTCTAAAGTGACTGACTGGGTAAGAAACTGGTTACGTAGGAGGCACCAGAGAGAGGTAGTAAATGGAGTTCACTTTGAAGATAGGGGAATTACTAGTGGTGTGCCTCAGGAATCTGTCCTTGGTCCTGTTCTTTAAGATTTTTGTACGTGATAGTTTGAAGTTCTGTCAGGAAAGGCATGCATCTTTGCAGATGATACCAAAATCTGCAAAAGGGTCACAGATTACCCTAGAAGCACAGGACAGGGTACTGTGTAGCAGCCAGTTTTTAATAAGTCTTTCTTTCCTTCCCTCTCTCCCCAACATCCACTCAGCCCTGGGATAATCGTAGCTTTATAGGTGCTTAAAATTCTTAAAGGAAAGGAGGTGCCATATTCACTCTCAGGTGCAGCTGTTTATCCTCATCAGACATACATTAAGGACCTGAGATTAATTAAGCTTCAGGTGAACAAAGTACATTAAACATATTAGGTACAGTTTTATTAGTATAAATATCCCTACCACCCCTTAGTAAGTAAATAACTTAAATACCTAAACACAACCTTAAAACTAAGATGCAGACTTCCGGTGGCATGGTGAGCTGAGTGGACGTGTCTATCTCGGCTCCGGAGCCCGCGCCCTCCCCCATACCGAATATTTGCGCTAATATTTTTATTTTTGTGCCAGCGTGGGGGAGCAACTTTGCGGGGACGCGGAGGAAGTGTTAATTCTTCCCAAACACAGAAATCTGGTGTATGGCCACGAGAATCCCCCGCAGAACCAGAGCACGCGACAGGGAAGATAAGATGGCGGAGAGCAGGCAGGAGCTCCCGGGAACACCAGAAACTACGGCGCTGGTGGCGGAGGTGTCGAGGGCAGTGGTGGGAGCCCTAGAAGGACGACTGGGAGGCCTGTCCACTCAGATGAAGGAGGTGGTTCAGGCAGTGGCGGATTTTACAAAGCGGGTTGAGCATGCTGAAAGCCGGATCGGCTCCCTGGAAGACCAGCATGAGCAGGACATCGCCCGGATTCGGAGCTTGGAGGAGACCATAGTCCAACACCAGGAAAAATTAGAATATCTGGAGAACCGTAGTCGCCGCAATAACTTGCGGTTCATTGGAATCGAAGAAGCCATTGCAGAATGAGATTTGCGGCAATATTTGGAACGATGGATCACTACCTCTCTGAATTTACCTGAGGACGTCGGGCGGGTAGTGCTGGAGCGCGCCCATCGCCTGGGGCCCTCTAGGGCGGGGGACCGTCGCTCGCGGGCGGTGATTGCCCGATTTCTCAGCTCCGCGCAGAAAGACGAGGTACTGAGGGCCTCCCGACAGTTGCGGCGGAGGGAAGCCTCCAATAACCCAGTTCTGATCTTCCAGGACTATTCCACAGGTGTCTCCCTCAAACGCAAGGCTTACAAAGACACCTGTAGCAAGCTCATAGAACGCGGGATTCGCTTCACTCTAGCATATCCAGCAATTTTGCGAATCCACGGTGAAAGAGGGAACCGTGTGTTCAACTCTCCCGAAGAAGCCCGGGACTTTTGCAACAGTTTGGGCTAACCAGATGGTGAGAATATCACGCTACCGCCAAATTACACAGGAAATATTTTCCTGCCTGAAGGGGAGTACGGGCTGTATTTTTACAACAGTTTTAAGCTGAGGTGGTGAGAGCATACTAACGCTGCGAATTCCATCTATATCCCACAATACTACTATAAGTGTCACATGGCTTCCCACAAACTAGTATGCTGCGATGTGGGGTTATTGCCTTGCTGACCTGGCTGGAGGGAAGCGAGCATTGGACTGCGGCTGAGCAGCCACCCTGGCCCTACGGGACATTCACTAACTCCACTTCCGTTTATACTATCAAAAACAGCCATCACTTCTTGAGGCCCGAGGAGAGCGAGTGATGTCAGACTTGCCTCACAGGAATACCCAACACTCAATGTGTTATTATGTATTTAGTCTTTGATACAGCAGTATGCACCCTGGTTGGCTACAGTTGTATCTGTTCAAAGTTTTACTTTGTTGCCTGTCTTAGTCTACTAGTAGTGATTGCAATTTGTTTCTTGGGTGCGCCGGAAATCTGGGGCCCCAGGGAAGTTAGGTATAGTTGAATGTTTGGTAGAAGGAAGGGATCTGCTACCGAACTCCCATTGGCGGTGTGGTGCCTACCCGGGGGAGGGGTTCCTGGGAGGTGGGGATGGGGAGGGGCGGCACTATCATGCATCAGTGGAAAATGCCGGTGGGCCGCTGCTCCTCTGAAAGGGATACCATCATTCCACCGTTCTCCCTACCTACGGTCTGCTCCCTGTTCCCTGCTCCAAATAATGACATTGAAGGCACAGCGCGAAAGAGATTTGTTAGGCGCTCTGTTGTTCTGTGCTGTGCTCATGTTAATGTATCCACAGAGCCCTAATGCCGTGTTGCAGACTGCGGAGGCATGCAGCAAGGGGAGCCGACTAGATCATTCTGCTATTCCCACCCTGATGGGAAGCTTTGGATATCGTGAGAGCTGCTGTTGGCCCTCCCGGTCTCCAATGTGGTTTACTTTCAGCAATAGCCGAATGGTGGTACTGGGGCTGGAGAGGGGCGGGGGGGGGGGGGGACGGACGCATATGCCAACTGCGTCGCGAGCACTTCAGGCAGATTCCCTCTGCATGGAATTGTTTATGTATTGCACCGTGCCATATATTTCAGAGTGGTGCAGGGGGTCTAGGATGCTGTCGTGTAATTGATCGCTCTGTTGGTTTTGGTTGTAAGTTGCTGAACTATGGTAATTCCTGCCTTCTTGAGATAGTTAGCTCTGGGGGGTGAAGCTGGGCTTAGTAGGAAATAGAACTGGGGTTGACACCGAGCGTAGCTGGGGAGGGGCAGGGGGCCTACATGCCACAGACGTTTAGGAGGGACTAGCTTAGGCTGGTGTGAAAGTGAAGGTGGTGATTGTGAGGGGAGGGGGGGGGATGGGGGGAGGCGCTAAGGGAAGGGGAGACGGGGGGGTGCGGGGAAGGGGGGAGAAGCTTTGACATGGAACTCGGAAGTGAGTGTGGAGATAGGGGGAAAATTGGACTGATTGATGGGGGAGTGAGTAAGTGTGTGAATTTTAGTTGGGTGCATTGGAGGAGGTGGTGTGGACTGATACAGAGGGGGGCTCTTGGCTGGGGGGGCTCTTCTTCGTTACATTACTAGGTGAGTATCTACTGGTTTCCTGTTTTCTTTATCTGTTATGGTTGATTTTACTCGGGTCATTTCCTGGAATGTTTGTGGGTTGGGCTCTCCGGTGAAACGCTCCAAAGTTCTACAACATTTAAAGCGCCATCGTGCGGACATTATTCTATTGCAGGAGACCCATCAAACCGGGGGGGAGCACCAGAAACTGGGATCTGGATTTAAAGCCCATGTCTATGGGGCCCCGGCTGTGGGGAAGAAGCGGGGGGTGGTGGTTCTAGTGGCCAAATCCATTCCCTGGGAAGAAGAAAAGGTGGTTATAGACCCGCACGGCCGCTATGTTGGTGTGTGGGGAAGCATGGCTGGGAGGAAGGTGTTTCTCTGTTCGGTATATGGTCCCAATGTTTATGAGGCTGCCTTTTTTCAAGATCTTTCTCAATTGCTAGCTGACTCTAGTGGTTATGAGGCCATCATAGGTGGCGACTTCAATGTTACCATGGATAGTGGTCTCGATAGGACGAGCCCCTCGGAGAGTGGGAACCCTCGGGCGCGCCGTAGGCTCCGGGGTCTCTGTGACGCGTATGGTCTTATGGATATCTGGAGGGTGTGGCACCCTGGAGACAGGGACTACACACATCTATCTCGGGCACACGGTACGTGGTCACGTATCGATTTTTTCTTGGTAGCGGAATCCCTTTTCAGCCGGGTCTCCAAGGCCAATATTGGCCCCCTTGTTATCTCCGACCATGCTATGGTGATACTGGATTTGCGGAGGAGCCGCCCTAGTGTAGGTAGAATATGAAGATATCCATTGGAGTTCTGTGGCGATGTGCATTTTGAATCCTTTCTGAAGGAGCGCTGGAAGGAATATGAATTTTTCAATGCCTCACCGGATATCTCCCCCGCTCTCTTTTGGGAGGCCGGCAAGGCAGTACTCCGGGGGGATATTATTAGTTACCGGAGTCGCCGACGACGGCAACTTAACCAACAGATCATTGGGCTGGAAAAGGAATTGGGCCGAGTGCGCCGGGAGGCCGCGGGTTCACACAGGGGAGTACACATACACAGACTCCGGGAAGTACAAACAGAATTAGAGTCGTTACTTCACCAACGAGCATATAAATCGCTGTTGTATTACCGCTATAAACTCTACCGGTTTGGGAACAAGGCCGGTAAGCTGATGTCTTCATTATTGAAACCCCCTGGTGGTTCTCGGCAAATAGGGGCCATACGACAACCTGATGGAATGGTTACCCGTGATTCTGCTAAAATTGAAAAGGTCTTTACTGAATTTTATCAGCAGTTATACGCCCATGAGGAGACCGGGACTTCGGTGGGGCGCTCCTTCCTTGAGGGCTGTGGACTACCTAAGCTGATGGCGGAGCAATTGACTGCCCTTAATTTGCCCCTGTCCGGCCAGAAGGTTCAAGCAGCCATTCGACACCTTAAGAATGGGCGAGCTCCGGGGGTAGATGGGTTCCGGAGTGAATTCTATAAGACTCTGAGCGACATGGTGGTTGTCCCACTTATCGGATACTTTGAGGACCTATTGAGACGCGGGAAATTTCCGTTTGAGCCCAATAAGGCGTTGATTACCATCCTGCCTAAACCAGGACGGGACCCGCTTCTGCCCGGATCTTACCGCCCCATTTCCCTATTAAATGTAGATACCAAACTTTTGGCCAAGATTATGGCGGATCGGCTGTCACACATTCTGCCCTCTTTGGTACACCGAGACCAGGCTGGGTTTGTTTGGGGGCGACAGGTTGCATACAATCTACAGCGGATTCTGCTTTCCATTAGCGCAGGGCGACTGGCTGGGGAGACATCGTTGCTTGTTAGTTTCGATGCAGAGAAGGCGTTTGATCGTGTTAGTTGGGTCTTTATGCACCAGACCCTAGAAATGATGGGGTTTGAGGGCCTATTCGTTGATGTGGTTAAACTGTTATACGCTGACCCTCTAGGGGCCCTAATGGTCAATGGAGTTATGTCCCCTGCATTTGCCATTCAAAAAGGGACCCGTCAGGGCTGCCCGCTGTCACCTTTGCTTTTTGTACTGTCGCTGGAGCCCCTGCTACGTCGTATACGAGATGATCCCCAATTCCGGGGCATTCGGGTGGGAAATGATGAATTTCGGGTGGCTGCCTTCGCCGATGATTTGCTGGTGCATTTGGGGGACCCGCAGGAGGGCCTGCCACATTTGTTGCGGCTTATCCAGGAATATGGCATCCCCTCCGGTCTCCGCCTTAATCTAGACAAATCTGAGGCCCTATACTTAAACCCTGCAGGGCGACTGGGATGGCAGGGACCGTTTCCTCTGCGATGGGCGACAGGCCATTTTAAATATCTTGGTGTATATTTGCCGGCGCGAGGGGAGGATCTTTATCAGTTAAATGTCACTAAGATCCTGGATGAGATCTCCAAGTGTGTGGATCGTTGGAAGGATCTCCCCTTATCGTTGGGGGGAAGGGTGGCTCTATGTAAAATGACCCTGCTTCCTAAGATTCTCTACCCCCTCCAGACCCTCCCACTACTCCTACGACGGGCGGACCTTCGCCAATTAGAACGTCATTTCAATAGATTCTTGTGGCGGGGCCGTAAACCCCGGGTTCGCTTGGCCGTTTTACAACAACCTAGATCCTTGGGAGGGGTGGGTTTTCCCGACGTCCGACGGTATAATATGGCCTGCCTATTACGCCACATTCGGGACTGGCTGTGGGACCTGTCTGACTGGACTCCGACGGAACAGTTCGTGGCTCTGTTGGCGCCCCTACATCCTCGGTATCTGTTACACGCTCGGGTTTTGCGCGGGGTAGCACCGATTATCAGGGATCTCTTTTTGGTTCCGTTTCGAAGGGCGTGGCAATTCTTCTGTGCGGGTCGTCGGATTTCTGCCTACTGTACCCCATATCTTCCCATACGGGGTAATGCGGATTTTGCAGCAGGCATGGGACGGAGCCATTTCCGAGTCTGGGAAGACCTGGGCCTGGTGAACCTCGAGCATGTGCTATCTCCAGAGGGTACGTTGGTGGCTTTCGCTGAGCTGCGACGTCGGTGCCCATTGGGGGTCTGGGATGTGTTCCAGTATACACAGCTCCGGAGCTACATTCGTACGATCCCGGAAGAAGCATTGCGAGGACCAGTATGCTCGGACCTTGAGCTAACCCTTATGGGGGGTACCCAGCATACTCGAGTGTCGTTACTCTATCAGATGTTGTGGGATGGGCTGCTACCGAGCGCTATTGATGCTTTGGCGGCGGCTTGGACGGCAGATTTAGGTGAACACATTGGGGAGGAATCCCTGTTGAGTGGGCTGGCGGCCATTTCCACTGTGAGTACTCAGGTTCTGCATCGGGACACCCAATATCGCCTGGTACGTCGCCTTTATTTTGCTCCCGTTCGGGCATGGAGGGCGGGTCTTGTGGCAAGTCCTGGCTGCCCCAGGTGTGGAGCCGCCAAAGCGACGTTGGGACATATGTACTGGCACTGCCCCAGGGCCCAGCTGTTTTGGGGGCGGGTGGTATCGCACCTTAGTAGATGTGTGCCGCAAATGGAACCGCTCACCGCACGCCACTTGGTCTTGGATATATGGGAAGCTAATTGGGGGAGTCTGCTGGGAAGTTGGGTGCTGCGTTTGCTGCGCTTGGTGCTGATGTCCGCCCGAATGACTATCATGCAGCGCTGGCTAGATGTCCGGGGACCGGTATATGGGATATGGCGGGTTAGACTTCACAAGCTCCTCCTCATGGAGAGACTAGCGGCGGCTGGTAACGAGCAGCGCTGGGCTCGCTTCCTCCGGAGCTGGGGACCCCACCTACAGCTGTTACCTGCGGGGGCCCGCCACCGCGTCTTGGGGGGTCATTGAACTGAACTAAGCTACCATCCCTCCATGGGAAGCCATGCAACCACATACCCTGCAACGAATGTGGTCCTGGAGCGTTTCGGGCCCTGGAGCGTTTCTGCCGGGGGGTCTGCCTCTGTGTTGTTCTTTGTCCTTCCCGTTGTTCTTGTCCGTACTCTGTTTGTTTCCTTTGCCTTTTCCCCACTTCTCAAAGTTAGCTAGGTTACTAGGCTGCCCGCTAGTTGGAGGTTCTGGAAAATCAAGAGCGCTAAGCCTCCTCTGCTTTCTTGTTCTCTCTATCATCTCCAATTACCCACCTACTTCTACACATTAGATGAAGATTGCATAGGGTTGGGGGGTTAGGGTGGGAGTCATAGCTAGGTTACTCTGCAAGGACATAGATCTGGGAGAAGAGTAAACCCTGGATCTGTACTCCAAAGTCAGCGGCAGCCATGAGGGGGGTGGGGGGAGAGGAGGCCCGCAAGGTTTAGGACTGGCGACCGTATTATTTCCTATTCCTCTTGCACCCTCTGGCACCCCCTATGGTTTAATAATTATCCCTGCAGTGTGGATTTGAGATGCCCCCCCTTTCTGGCAGGGAGGGGAGGTTCTATTGTTCTTATTATCAATGATTGCCCGAAGTTGGCGCTGCTTGTTTCATATGTCTCATTGTTTCATTTGTCTCATTGGTTTATCATTGCTTTGACTGTTGTAATGCTTTTCATATTGTAAACAATAAAACATATTTGAACATAAAAACTAAGATGCAGACAGCAGTCCAGCAGTGAGATGGGGGTTTTCCAGTCTTTTGCATCGAGTGTCACATGTATGATTTTCTCCCGGTTGGTGAGGGGTCTTACGTGTGTACTAGGTGCAAGGAGTTCTCTGGAGGCTAGAGCAGCAGACTTGGAGGACATAAGGAAGACAGAGAGGTACATAGACGAGACCTACAGGGATATATTGTTTATCATCATTTGATATACCGCCCCCCATTACATTGGGGCGGTTTACAGTAAAAATAAAAAGTATATCAGGAAAGGAAAAGAAGTTACAATAATATAAAAAAAGGAAAGAGAAAAAGAAAGTAAAGATAAGGTGCAATAGCAATAGGGGAAGAGGAATTGAGGGATCAGGGAGGAAGGTTGAAAGCAGAGGAGAAGAGATAGGTTTTAAGGAGAGAGTGGAATTTGTGATAAGACTCTTCTAGTCGGAGGGTAGTAGGCAGGGAGTTCCACAGGGAGGGACCAAGGTAGAAGAAAGCTGACTGTCTAGTTGACTGGAGGTGAGCCTGTGAAGGAGAAGGGAAGTGCAGACGATTAACATGGACAGAGCAGAGACTACGGGTGGGAGTATGAAAAGTTAATAAATCAGATAGGTATTGAGGTCTATGGTAGTAAATAGCCTGGTGTACCAAAGTGAGAATTTTGAATTGAATTCGGAAATTTAATGGTAACCAGTGGAGATTTTGTAGGATTGGAGTAACATGATCACGGGATCATCAATGTTGGCCCCCTGTGACGGCTCCCCCCCCACACTGATTTTTGTCCACCCCCCCCCCCCTCAGTGTTAAATCGCTTTGACCCGGTGAAAAGCGGTATATAAATGCAGCTAAATAAATAAATAAATAAAAATGAGAGACCATTCGGGCTGCGGTGTTTTGCAGTAACTGTAACCGATGACGCTGATATTGAGGGATGCCAGCATATATGGAATTACAAAAATCTAGTCTGGTGATGACCAAAGAGAGGAGGAGAGTGATAAGGGCCTGAGGGGATAAGAATGGCCTGATACGCCTGAGACAGAAAAAAAGAACGCTGAGAGACCTGGGAGATACGATCACTGAATGTGAGCTTGCTGTCAAGAAGGACATCTAAATAGAGGAGCTTGGAAACTAGGGAAATTGGAGTGCCTGAAAAAGACGGAATAAGCGGTGAAGTAGTGGCGCTATGGGAGAACCAAATGGCGGCGGTCTTAGAAATATTAAGGATGAGGCAGTTTGAGGAAAGCCACGAGGAAACCAAAGATAAACAGTTATTGAGAGAAGTGATGTCTGGATGAGAAGACGACGTGTGATGCAGAAGGAAAATATCATCAGCGTAATAATATCCCGAGATGCCTGATTGTTGAATTAGCAGCGCTAACGGAGCCAAAAATATGTTGAACAGTAAGGGAGCTAGTACCGAGCCCTGTGGGACACCACAGGTGAGAGGAAAATGATCTGTGGTAGAAGAAGCAGAAGTGACAGCGAGTGGAACCAGTGGTAAACAGTACCCCGAAGACCTGCGTCCCGCAATCTGGCAAGAAGAAGAGAGTGATCCACCAGGTCAAAGGCGGCTGAAAGATCTAGAGATACCACCACCGACATGTCATCACGGTCGTGCGAAGAGTGAATTTCGTTCATAACAGCAGTGATAATGGTTTCAACACTATGGCCAGGCCGAAAGCCAGACTGCCGGGGGTGAAGGAAGTATGTTGAACTGAAGTCCCACCTCCAATCTGGCAGCATCCCTGTTGCCATGGAGGAGAGAGGTCACGTGACGGGACAGCATCATCCTGGTGCGACAGGAAGTGATCCTGTAGCTAGGACCTGTCCTCCAGGTGATGAAAAACCCTCTCGCACCAAGGTGGTTTCTCCAGGGCCATGTGCCCATAAGGGAAGGGTTAGGACTGCCGTTATAGTTGGTGATTCGAACATTAGGCATGTAGATAGCTGGGTGGCTAGTGGACATGAGGATCGCCTGGTAACATGTCTGCCTGGTGCGAAGGTAGCGGACCTCATGCCCCACCTAGACAAGGTCTTAGATAGTGCTGGAGAGGAGTCTGCTGTCTTAGTACATGTTGGTACCAATGACATAGGAAAGTGTGTTAGGGAGGTTCTAGAGGCTAAATTTAGGCTTTTAGTTAGTAAGCTGAAATCCATAACTTCCAGGGTAGCATTCTCCAAAATGCTTCCCGTTCCATGCGCAGGACCCAAAAGGCGGCAGAGCTCTAGAGTCTGAATGCGTGGATGAGACAATGGTGCAAGGATGAGAGTTTGGATTTGTTAGGAACTGGGGAACATTCTGGGGAAAGGAGGGGGTTCTTCTGAATGGATGGGCTCCACCTTAACTGGAACGGAACCAGACTGCTGGCATTAACCTTTGAAAAGGAGATAGAGCAGCTTTTAAACTAAATAAAAGGGGAAAGCAGACAGTCACCCAACAGCGCATGGTTTGGAACAATACATCCTTGAAAGATACTAGTAAAAAACTGAAGTCAGGGCCTATCAGAAGAGAGGTTCCAATAAATACAAAAGTAGCTCAAATGCAGACAGAGCATAAAGATTCCAAATTACCTCCGCGTACCGATAGGCAGATTAATATGAATAAAATACAGACTCTAAATTGCTTGTATGCAAATGCTAGAAATCTAAAAAATAAAATGGGAGAGTTAGAATATATAGCACTAAATGAGAGGTTAGATATGATTGGTATCTCAGAGAGCACGCGGACCACATTGGCGTCCTCCCCCTCTTCCAAGTCTCCTGACTCTACTTCTCCCCATAGATCCGAAAGGCCCTCTCCCAGGTCCTCTGACATGTGGGAAGGCGGTTATCAATATCCCTGTTTAATGTACATTATCAAATTTAGGTTACAATGTAAACTGCTTTGACTGAAGAATAAAGCAGTATAAAAACCCTGTTAAATAAAATTGTCAGTATTTACCCAGATCTTCCTGGGAAACTCAAAAACTGTAGAAAGAAATGTAGTTCTATATCTCAGATTTTAGATTTGGAGGCTGTTTTCCCTTCAGTATCCTTATAAATGTAGAGCGACTTACAGAGGAAATTTCATCTTTTTTCTGAACCTGTACAACTTTTGGATTTAACTGTTCATTTACTTTCTAGATAAAAATGAGCTTGAATCAAATTTTCTGTAAGTTTAATTTTCTAGTAAGTTAGGCTAAATGTGTCAATAGCATTTATTTCAGTATATTGGGAATATTTGTTTTTCTTTTGTCCATTTTGCATTGCCCTCTTTTTAAATAATGTGTATGCTTAACAATATTTAGCGTAGTTACTCTCCTGTAACAGGTGTTCTCCAGGAGCAGCAGGAATCAGTCCTCACATATGGGTGACGTCGGCGCCAACGGAACCATTGTGCGGAGCATTTCCCCAGCTTTCAAAGAAAGTCTTTGGGAATGCAGCACGCATGCACGGTCCCCTTCCCGCCCAAGGGTACCATCTTGCTCAGTCTGATGACATAGCTAAAAGACAGCAAAAAAAAATCAAAATGAAGTATATGACTGCAACTCTAGGGGAGGAGGGAGGGTCGTGGGGACTGATTCCTGCTGCTCCTGGAGAACACCTGTTACAGGTGAGTAACTACGCTTTCTCCAGGACCAAGCAGGAAGTCAGTCCTCACATATGGGACTCCCCAGCTCTAGGCTACCGTGAACCAAAAGCTGAAAAAATAGCTCCCTCTCGAGAGCCACAGCATCCGTGACAAGAATTTTCTCTGAGCACGCACCACGTACGGTAGCCCAACACAAAGGGCCGGAGGATAGGAGTTGCCTAAACCTCAAAGAGATTACGGAGTACCGCCTGGCTGAAAACACTGTCCCACCAGGACTCTCCTCTCCAGGCAGTAATGGGCTACAAAAGTCTGGCTTGAAGACCAAGCTGCGGCTCAGCAGATGTCTGCCAACGGTACAGAGCGGAGATGAGCTACTGACGTGGCATTTGCCCTGATATGGTGGGCCGTGATCTGACTCTGCAAGGGGAGGTCAGCAGCCCTGTACGCCCAGGCGATGCAATCTGCTACCCAAGTGGACAACGTGCGCTTGGAGACAGGTAACCCATCCTATTAGGGTCAAACGAGACAAAGAGCTGAGCGGCCCTTCGATGCTCCCGCATGCGTTCTATGTAAAAGGACAACACCCTCTTACAGTCCAGGGTATGCAAGACTGTTTCAGCCCGGCTGGCATGCGGCCTTGGAAAGAAAGTCGGAAGAACCACCTCCTGATTGAGGTGGAAAGCACAGTTACTTACCTGTAACAGGTGATCTCTGGGAACAGCAGGAATTAGTCCTCACATATGGGTACGTCGGTACCGACGGAGCCCGTGCGGGAAAGCTCCCCAGCTTCTTAGAATAGAAGCTTTTGGGGCCTCCCACTGCACATGCGCACTGCCTTCCCGCCTTCCTGAACAGCTCTCCTCAGTTTCGAGTTTATAGCTGAGTCAACAGAGAGAGGACAGGAAGATAGATAGATAAAAGATACAACTCCTAGGGGAGGTGGGTGGGTTGTGAGGACTAATTCCTGCTGTTCCCAGAGATCACCTGTTACAGGTAAGTAACTGTGCTATCTCCAGGAACAAGCAGGAATAAGTCCTCACATATGGGGACTCCCTAGCTTAGATGCATGGGATCCCTGTAAAGGTTCGCCATCTTCGTATGGATCTCAGGCATCCATTCTGGGAAGGTGGGCAGGAGTTGTTTAGGAATGGAACAGGTGCTTGAGGACAGCCTGGCCAAACAAGGCATCCCGGCGGGAGTCCTTGTCCAAACAGTAATGGGCTGTGAAGGTATGAACCGAGGCCCAGGTAGCGGCTCGACAGATCTGATCTATGGAAACAGAGTGCAGATGAGCCATAGAAGTTGCCATGGCCCTCACATTGTGAGCAGTGACATGGCCTTCCAGAGAAATGTTTTTGCTCTGGTAAGCAAAAGAAATACACTGAGCAATCCAATTGGAAAGTGTACGCTTGGAGACTGGAAGTCCCAAATGGGAAGGATCAAAGGCCACAAAAAGTTGAGAAGACTTTCGATGTGGCTGAGTCCTATTAAGGTAAAAAGCGAGAGCTCTTTTACAATCCAGAGTATGAAGGTTCCTCTCTGCATTGGATGCATGAGGAGCTGGAAAAAAGACAGGTAGATATACCTCTTGATTAAGATGAAAAGGCGAGACCACTTTAGGCATAAAGTGGGGATTCGTCCTAAGGACCACCTTATCATGATGAAATCTTGTGTAAGGTGGATTAGCCACTAAAGCCTGCAGCTCACTGATGCGGCGAGCCGAAGTGACTGCAATGAGGAAGATGACCTTCCAGGAAAGAAATTTCAAGGAGGTGGAAAACATTGGCTCAAAAGGTGGCTTCATAAGTTGACCGAGCACTAGATTCAAATCCCATGCGACCGGGGGTGGTCTGATGGGAGGTTTAGTGAGAGTCAGGCCTCTCATGAATCTTGCAACAAGAGGATGAGAGGAGATAGGTTGTCCATTTATATGTTTCAAGGATGCTGCAATAGCACTTAAATGGACTCTTACCGAATTCGTCTTGAGGCCTGCATTGGATAGATGCAGGAGATAATCAAGAAGAGAATTCAAAGGAAGTGCCAGAGGGTCAAGACCCTGCTGAGCACACCAAATGGAAAAACGTTTCCATTTGAAAGCATAGGAACGCCTGGTAGAGGGTTTCCTAGAGGCAGAAAGGATATCTTTCACTGGTTGGGAAAGATGAAAGTCTTGAAGGCTTAAGCCTTCAGTAACCAAGCACTGAGGTGAAGGGATTTGGGGTTTGGGTGCCACAAAGTCCCCTCCTCCTGAGACAGGAGGTCTGGCGCAGCTCCCAGATCCAAGTAGGATCCCTGGGAGAGCTGTAGAAGTAGAGGGAACCACACTTGGCGTGGCCAGCGTGGAGCTATGAGGATCATAGTTCCATGATCCCTCTGGAGTTTGAACAGAGTCTTGGGAATCAAAGGAATGGGTGGAAAGGCATATAGGAATGCCTGATTCCAATTCAGGAGAAAGGCGTCCGTGGCCTGAGCTCCCTGACACGGAGTTCTGGAACAGAACCGGGGAAGTTTGGCATTCCACGGACTTGCAAAGAGGTCTATGTCCGGGGTCCCCCATTCCTGAAAGATTCGGTTTATTTGGTCCAAATGTAGGGACCATTCGTGTGGCAGCAGAACTCGACTGAGTCTGTCTGCCCGAGAGTTTTGAACTCCTGGGAGATACACTGCTAGCAGGTGAATCTGATGCTCTCTGGCGAAGGCCCATAGTCTTAGAGCTTCGTTGCAAAGCGACAGAGAGCCCGTCCCTCCTTGTTTGTTTATGTAAAACATGGCCACCTGATTGTCCGTCTGAACTAGGACAGTCAGGTTGGCTAGGAGGGAGTGGAAGACCTTGAGGGCAAGGTAAATTGCTCGCAGTTCCAGAAGATTGATATGAAGGGTGGTCTCCTGTAGAGACCAAGTGCCCTGAGTGGAGAGAGTTTGCAGATGGGCTCCCCACCCTGTTTGGGAGGCATCTGTTGTGAGGGTTGCTTGGGGTAGCAATGGTTGAAATGGAGCCCCCAACAACAGATTCTTGGTGGAAGTCCACCAGTGGAGGGACCAAAACAGACGATCGGAGGTTTGTATTTGGTCTGAGAGCGCTCCTGACGCCTGAGTCCACTGAGTGGCCAGGGTCCATTGAGCTGCTCTCATATGAAGACGAGCATAGGGCACCACATGCACTGTGGAGGCCATATGACCCAGTAGGCGTAGCATTTCCCTGGCTGTCAAGTGAGTGCTGGACTGAGCTTGGGAGGCCAAACTCAGGAGGCGCTGGCCTCGAACATGTGGAAGGTAGGCCCTTGCAGTGATGGTGTCCAACTGGGCCCCTATGAATTCTAGAGATTGAGTAGGGATGAGTTGGGACTTGGGAAGGTTTACTACCAGTCCCAGATACTGCAAAAGGCTCCTTGTGTGGTCCAGGGAAATCTGGGCCTGTGACTGAGTTGGAGCTCGGATGAGCCAGTCGTCCAGATATGGGAAGACAAAGATTCCCATGCCTCTTAGAAATGCGGCTACTACTGCCATGCATTTTGTGAATACTCTTGGAGCAGAGGCTAGACCGAAGGGGAGTACTCTGTATTGGAAATGTTTTCCCTGAAACAGAAAGCGAAGATACTTTCTGTGGGATGGATGGATGAGTATATGTGTATACGCATCCTGTAGGTCTAGAGAACAAAGCCAGTCCTGACCCTGGAGGTAAGGAAGGAGAATGCCGAGAGACAGCATTTTGAATTTCTCCTTGAAGAGAAATTTGTTCAATTCTCTCAGATCTAGGATTGGTCTGAATCCCCCTGTCTTCTTTGGAATGAGAAAATAAGGGGAGTAGAAACCGGACCCTTGTTGAGGAAGAGGAACCTCTTCTATGGCCCCTTGGGCAAGAAGAGAGGAAACCTCTTGACCCAACAGGGTTAGGAGAGATGGGGGAGAATTGAATGGTCTCACCATATGATGGGGAGGAAGGCTGGAGAAATGAAGTTTGTAACCCTCTCGAATGATAGAGAGGGTCCATTGTTCTGTTGTGATTTGTTCCCATCTGGGAGCAAAGTGAACCAACCTTCCGGGTATGGTGAGAGGTTCTGGTTGTGTTAGAACCAGAAGTGGCAAGTTCCCTAGGAGCAAGTCAAAACCCCTGAGGGGTTGGAGCCTGCTGAGCTACAGTAGCTGCTGCAGGCTTAGCTCGTGCTTGTTTGGATTGCTGACGCTTAGCAGTATAGCGAGGTTGAGAAGACTGCTGGCCAGTATTTGAAGCAACTCTGGCCTTCTTATAGTAAGGCCTTTTAAAAGACTTTTTCTTAGTAGGAATTGAAGTGGACTTTGAAAGTCTTTCCAAGGTGGCATTTTCAGCATCCATCTGGGTGGCTTTGATTTGCCACTCTTCCCCAAATAAGTTCTCACCTGTACAGGGCAGATTCCGTAAGCCATCTAGAACCCAAGGTTCCAGATCAGAGGCCTGGAGCCAAGCAAGACGTCGGGCTGCAATAGCAATGCCCGAAGCCCTACTGGCTCCCTCAAAGGAATCATATGCTGCCCTATTAGAGAACTTAGAAACCTCTAAGAGTTGTTTCACTAGGGAAAGGAATCCCTGCTTTTTATCCTCAGGGATAAAGGGGGCAAAATGCCGCACCTTTTTGGCAAGTTCCTCCAGGAACATGCCCATATAGAGACTGTAGGAATTAATCCTGGCTATAAGCATACTAGCCTGGAAAATTTTCCTACCAAAAGAGTCCAAAGTCTTACATTCCCGTCCTGGAGGGGTGGAAGAGTGCCTTTTGGTACTCCTAATCTTCTTCATTGCAGACTTCACCACAATAGAGTGGTGAGGCAATTGAGTCTTTTGGAAACCAGGAGAAGGAGGGACCCTATACATGGTGTCCAACCTACGGGAATAAGGAGACAAAGTCAAAGGATTCTCCCAGAAATCCATCAGTTGTTCTTGAAGGATTTCATGGATAGGCAGGGTAACTGCCTCCTTAGGGGCCTTTGAGTATCCCAAAATATCCAGTTTTTTGGATCTGGGTTCCTTTTCAGAGGATGTGGTAATAGAAAGGGCTGTAGCCATATCTAAAACAAAGTCCTGGAAGGACAAATCCTCTGGAGGGGACATTCTCCTTTTAGGAGAAGAGGG
Organism: Ichthyophis bannanicus; assembly: GCA_033557465.1. Classification (NCBI taxonomy): domain Eukaryota; kingdom Metazoa; phylum Chordata; class Amphibia; order Gymnophiona; family Ichthyophiidae; genus Ichthyophis; species Ichthyophis bannanicus. The sequence goes on from CM066035.1 coordinate 40,285,215, forward strand.
CTCCTCAGGTAAGTTGAGTGAAAACTCAGCAGAATCATCAGAGGAGTGAAAATCCTCAGAGGAATCGGTGCTTTCCTCTAACGCACGATACGCGTACCGATCGGTATCGATATCGGGCGTATCGGGTATGGAACCGGTATGGAGCGAAAGCCCATACGGTACCGACTTGCGTTTAGAGGTGGACGGCCTCGATACCGGCATGGCGGACGATACCGGTATCGGGCCCGGAACCGCTGAAAGCGGAACCGATGGCGTTGCAGCTTTAATGAAAGCCATGACGGCCTGCTGCATGGACTATACAGTATCGCCCATGGACGCCATAGCTGCCTGGATGTCGGTACCGGAGTGACCCGGTACCCCAGAGCAGGCTAACAGGTGATCTGTCGAGGCCGTAGCATCGATATCAACCTGAGACCCCTGAATTGGTGTTTTTGGAAGTTGGACTTCCCGCCGGGGTTGTTTGGCTGGGGCAGGGTCCTCAAGTTCTAAGCTAAGAGCCTCTCGATGCTTTGAAGGAGATTTGCTCTTTGAGGACTTGCCCACAGAAGGTTTGGTTACCTGAGATCCATCCGGAGAAGAAGACCTGGATGACTGTGATGCTGTATTCTCTGAAGCAAACAGCACATGGAATTTGTTGGCCCGGTTCTGCAGCCCACGTTTAGACATGTGGGAGCAAGATGGGCAGTCCGGTATGGAATGGTCAGGCCCCAAACATTTCAGACACCAGTCATGGGTGTCTGTGACTGAAATAACAGCATTACATTTGGTACACTTCTTAAATCCAGGGGCTGGCTTCTCCATGAGGAGAAATTGAGTAGGCCGAGAGGCCTCTCTGAAGTGACCAAAAAACTAAAAAATAAGAAAAAAGAATTATAATTTTTTAAAGAAAGAAAGAAAAGACCGGCGATACCGGTATCGGTATGGGGAAGGCAGGTACGCGGTCTGAAGAAACAAATAAAATAACAATTTCTTCAGCGGTGACAGGAACACGACCTGCTGGCTCCGCGGAAAAAGAGAAACTGAGGAGAGCTGTTCAGGAAGGCGGGAAGGCAGTGCGCATGTGCAGTGGGAGGCCCCAAAAGCTTCTATTCTAAGAAGCTGGGGAGCTTTCCCGCACGGGCTCCGTCGGTACCGACGTACCCATATGTGAGGACTTATTCCTGCTTGTTCCTGGAGATAGAGGAGACCACTTTTGGGAGGAACTTGGGATGGGTCCATAGGACCACCCTGTTCCTATAGAACCACGTGTACGGTCTATCAGAAACCAGAGCTTGTAGTTCACTCACACGTCTGGCTTGTAGTTCACTCAAGAGTCACCAGGAAGAACGCTTTCCAAGAGAGGAAGTGCAAATGGCAAGTAGCCATCGGCTCAAACGGTGGGCGAGCAAGTTGCTGCAAGATCACGTTCAGATCCCACTCTGTCGCCAGTGGACAAACCGGAGGCTTGAGCAGAAGCAGACTTCTGAGAAATCTGGACACCAAGGGTGAACCGACAGACACTGTCCTTTCACCGGTGAGTGGTGCGCTGACAAATCACTGAGGTGGACACAAACAGAGTTAGACTTAAGGCCTAGGTCTGAAAGGTGAAGTAGATACTGCAGTACTACTGGCGCAAGGCAAGAGAAAGGATCTTCATTGCACTGAGCACACCACACCGTAAACCTACGCCACTTGAAGGCATAGGACTTCCTGGTGGACTGCCTCCTAGAGGTCAATACCACCTCCTCAACTTCCTTAGGTAGAAGTAAGGGAGGTAGCACTATCCTTTCAGGAGCCAGGCCATCAGATTGAGGGACCTGAGGTTGGGGTGCAGAAGGGAACCCTGCTCTTGAGAGAGGAGATCGTGTTGCAGCCCCTAGAGGGAACAGAGCTTCCACCGCCAACTGCAGAAGAAGTGGAAACCACGGCTGCCTCGGCCATCTAGGGGCTACCAGAATCACAGAAGCCTTGTCCCAGAGGATCCTGAACAGAGTTTGGGCCACCAGGGGCGTGGGAGGAAACGCATACAGGAGGCCCGTAGACCAAGAGATCAGAAAAGCATCTACTGCCATCCCCAGGGGATGCGGCTGTCTGGAGCAAAACCTGGGCAGCTGATGGTTTAGTGGACTTGCAAAGAGATCTATGGATGGAAGTCCCCAGCGGAGGAAGATCTGTTGGACCACCAATGGATTAAACTGCCATTCGTGAGGCTGGAGAATCCTGCTTAGCTTGTCTGCTAGGAAGTTTTCTTGACCAAGTAGGTAGACTGCTTTGAGAAACACACCCTGCCTGACTGCAAAGGGCCAGTGCCTCCTGACATAGGAGCCTGGACCCTGTGCCCCCTTGTTTGCTCATGCAGAACATTGCCACCTGGTTGTCCATCTGAACTAGGACAGACTGTTGAGAGAGGGCAAGAAAGAAGGTTTGCAGAGCTAAGTGGATTGCTCGCAGCTCTAAAAGGTTGATTTGCTGTCTCCCGAGGGGACCACAGGCCTTGAGTACACATGCCCTGGCAATGTACACCCCAGCCCCTTAAAAAGCTACTGTCGTCAGCCCCTTGTGTGTGCTGGAGCCTGAAAAGGTACACCCCTGAAAAGGTTTGGCAGACGTAGCCACCACTGTAAGGAGTTCAGAAGTCGTCTGGACACCTTTACTCTGTCTCGAAGGTCGCCGGTGGCTTGTGTCCACTGATCTGAGGCACCATTGAGCAGCCCGCATGTGCAGACAGGCATTCGGGTTCACATGTACAGTGGATGTCATGTGGCCCAAGAGCCGCAGGAAGTGCCTGGCGGAAACATGAGAACTGCGTTGGAACTGGGTGGCCAAGTCCTTTAGTCTGTAGGCCCTGTCCTCGGGCAAGTAAGCTCTTGCCTGAAGGGTGTCTAATCTTGCCCCTATACACTCTAGGTTCTGAGAGGGGAGCAAAGTGGACTTTACGTAGTTTATGACAAAGCCCAGATGCTGAAGAAGAGAGACAGTGTGAATAGTGGCCTGTCGGGCCTCCTGGAGTGACTGGCCCCTGATTAGCCAGTCGTCCAAGTACGGGAAGACAAAAATCCCCTGATTCCTGAGAAAAGCCGCCACCACCACCAGGCATTTGGTGAAAACTCTGGGGGCAGAGGTTAGGCCAAAGGGAAGTACCCTGTACTGAAAATGGTTTCCTCCCACCACAAATCTGAGATATTGTCTGTGGTCTGGAAGGATGAGGATGTGAGTATAAGCATCCTTTAGGTCTAAGGAGCATAGCCAGTCTCCCTGCTGGAGGTAGGGCAGCAGTATCCCAAGAATAAGCATCTTGAACTTTTCCCTCTCCAGAAACGTGTTCAGATTTCGCAAGTCTAGGATAGGTCTGAGGCCTCCTGTTCTCTTTGGTACTAGGAAGTGCCTGGAGTAAAAGCCTTGCCCTTCTAGGTGGTGTGGCACCGGTTCCACCGCCTGTTCCTTTAAAAGACTTGCCAACTCCTGAAGGAGGAGGTCCCTATGTAGTGGGAGTCTTGGAGGCTCCCTGGATAGTAGGAGGGGGGTAGCTGGTGGAAATGGAGCATATAGCACTTTTGGACTATGCTCAGTACTCAGGTATCCCCTGTGATGGCTGGCCACCTGTAGGCGTACAGGGTCAGCCGACCTCCTGTGCTGAGCGGAGCCACCGGCGGAGGAGAGGCTATGCTCTGGGAGTCAAAAACCACCTTCCTGCTGTGCAGGAGCTGGAGGCTTGGGGGTTTTCTGCCTATGGAGCCCATGCCCCTGCGCTTGCTGGCCCTGTTGGGGAGCTGGAGAGGTCTGATATTGAGGGTAGGTTTTGTAGGCAGCACCCCTTCCTTGGAGAAAGGGCTTCTTTCCCGAGCTCTTCTTTTTGTGAGAAGGGGCAGAAGTCTTTCTGGACAGTCTTGTCCTGGTGAGAGTCTCGGTCTCGATTTCTGCAGTCATGAGCTTGCAGAACAGGTTGTCACCTCGGCACGGGACATCGACCAACTTATCCTGTACCCATGATTCCAGGTCCAACGACTGTAGCCGGGCCTGATGGCGTGCACTGATGCCGGCCGCAGCTACCCGGGCCAAAGCCTCAAAGCCGTCATAGGCTGCTCGAGATATAAACTTCGAGCACTCTCGGATCCCTGAAGACAAGGCTTTGAATCTCTCTGAAGAGTTCCTCGGAGAGGCCAGCTGAGAACCCGGCAATCTCCTTTGCCAGGTCCCTTAAGTACATGCCCATGTACAGCTGGTAAGTCTGAAGACCAAAGAAAGCAACCAATGTATCTGTAAGATGCAATAGGACAAAGAGAACCGATACCCAGACCAGCAGAGTTTTCAGATTTGAAAAAACCCTCTCTTTATTGCCCCTACGCGTTTCGGCCTTACGTCCTTCTTCAGAGGGATATTATAGGGTGCAAACCTCAAAGAAACAAACAATAATAATTAAAACACATCAAATAAATGATTAATAAACAATATAAACATTAAAATCATTAAAAGGTATAAAAACAAAATGAATGACATAGTAGCTGGAAAACTAAACCGCTAACATCTGTAATCACCAAATAATAATCACAGAAATAAAAATACAGATATATGTAATGTGCTATAATTATATCTACAGTAAAAAAGTAAAAAAACAAGTAAACAAACAAGTAAAAAGATTTTTTTAAAAAGACAGAAAATGAGATGAGGAAGACATAACTAAAAACAAATATGTCTACCGATACCTTTTTTATATAGGACTTCTGTTAAATAGAGAACATACGTCACTAAAAAAAGGAATAAAAAAAACAATAAATAAATAGAGGTAAAAAAATTAATACAGAAAATTGATTAATATTAATATCAAATAAGATCAATAATAAATCTGCTTTAAAAAATAAATAAAGCATACTTAAAAAATGAGTATCTGATAAATAATAAACACCTAAAACCATAAATAATGTGATAATGCGCTTAAAACTAAAGTTTGAATCACGCAAACAGGTTTTATATATTAAGCTTACAGTAGAATGTTCAGCATTTATGACTTTAAATGTGTGCACTGATATTCAGGATATCTACGACGTGTTTATCTTCATTTAAATTTGATCTATGGTGCCAATTTATTTAGTTGAGGTTAGGTGCATTGTTCAGTTCCGCGGAAAAAATGCCAACATAGCAGCACTGCTTTTCCTTTCTCTATTTGTTATTGCCACATGTACCACTTATTCTTTAATGTACTGCTGGTTTAGTATACTATTCTGTTTACATTATCAATCCATTATACTTGACCATTCTGTTTGGATAGAAAATAATCTATGTTAAGATGTTTGGATTCAGTGCTTATTTGACACACCGGTATTGCCGATTTCCTTAACTTTTAACGTATTGCTGTCTTGATACAACATTTTTTATAACATAAAATTCTTATTGATGGAATGCTATGTCGTCATCGCAGTATAGATAAAAATAAACTTAAATTCTATAATTATTAACCTCTGCACATCTAGGGATAGTTATCTCCACATATCCTTTGGAGCTTCTATGAATTGGCAGGACATCGCCCATTGATAATGTCAACGTACCCAGTTTTGTTTCAATGTCTTTTTTCTTGAAGAACACCTAGGGTAGGGGGTGGGCAAGTCCGGTCCTGGAGAGCCGCAGACCAGTCAGGTTTTCATGATGTCCCTAATGAATATTCATGGACCTATTTCAGGTTTTCATGATGTCCCTAATGAATATTCATGGACCTATTTCCATACAATGGAAGGCAGTGGATGCAAATAGATCTCATGAATATTCATTAGGGACATCATGAAAACCTGACTGGTCTGCGGCTCTCCAGGACCAGACTTGCCCACCCCTGACCTAGTGCATTGTTCCCTACTGATTGGGGTTATTACAGTGCTCCTCTTTTACCGTGGCTTCACATAAAAAGTTTGTTGTTGTTCTTTTAGAAAGGTACCTCAACATTGTGGTTCTTTCTCCTCTAGAATTGTCTAATATATTTTAATAGGTTTGTACGTATTTTAGTTTTATTTTTATTTTTCATTATTTTTTGCTGTTTGCGTGATTCAAACATTAGTTTGAAGTGCATTATCACATTATTTATGGTGGAGATCAAACCTAAGCTTTCTTGGACCGAGGGAGAGCTCTAGATGTGGTGTATTTAGATTTCAGTAAAGCCTTTGACACTGTTCCTCACAGGCGACTTATAAACAAACTGAGCACCCTAGGGATGGACCCTAAAGTTACTGCTTGGGTTAGAAATTGGTTGGGTGGGAGGCGACAAAGAGCACAAGTAAATGGAGCTCTCTCTGAGGAGAAGGATGATACCAGTGGTGTGCCCCAGGGATCTGTCCTTGGTCCGATTCTTTTTAACATCTTTGTTAGTGATATAGCGGAAGGGCTGTCGGGTAAGGTGTGTCTCTTTGCAGATGATACCAAAATCTGCAATAGAGTAGACACCCAGGAAGGTGTAGATAACATGAGGAGGGATCTAGCTAAGCTTGAAGAATGGTCTAGAATTTGGCAGCTGGGATTTAATGTTAAAAAATGTAAGGTCATGCATTTGGACTGCAGCAATCCAAGGGAGCAATACAGTATAGGAGGTGAAGTACTTTTGTCCACTAAAGAAGAGCAGGACCTAGGCGTGGTTGTGTCTGATGATATTAAAGTAGCTAAACAGGTAGAAAAGGCGACGGCAAAAGCTAGAAGGATGCTTAGGTGCATACGGAGAAGAATGGCTAGCAGAAAAAAGGAGGTGATAATGCCTCTGTATAAGTCTTTGGTGCGACCTCATTTGGAGTATGGTGTGCAATTCTGGAGACCGCACCTTCAAAAGGATATGAACAGGATGGAGTCGGTGCAGAGGGTGGCTACTAAAATGATTAATGGGCTTCATTATAAAGCATATGAGGACAGACTTAAGGATCTTAATATTTACACCTTAGAGGAAAGGCGGGATAGAGGTGATATGATTGAGATGTTTAAATACCTCCGTGGCATAAATGTTCAGGGAGAGAGCCTCTTTCAATTGAAAGCAAGTTCTGCTACGAGGGGACATGGGATGAGGGTGAAGGGAGATAGATTCAGGAGTGATATGCGGAAATATTTCTTTACGGAAAGAGTAGTGGATCCATGGAATAGTCTCCCAGTGGAGGTGGTAGAGATGAGGACAGTAACTGAATTCAAAAAAGCATGGGACCAACACAGAGGATCTCTAAAGGTAAAAAGTGGACTGTTGTAGTTGTTGTTATGGAAGGACAGACTAGATAGGCCATGTGGTCTTTTTCTGTCATCATGTTTCTATGTTTCTATGTTTAGAAGCTCAGATGACAAGACTTCGACTTTCATACTTTGGACACATCATGCGGAGAGAGAGATCATTAGAGAAAGACATCATGCTTGGCAAGATAGAAGGTCAACACAAAAGAGGAAGGCCAGCAATGAGATGGATCGATACAATAACAGCAGCTACGGGTACCAGTCTGTCAACAATGAGCTGCCTGACTGAAGACCGAACACAATTTAGGAAAGCTATCCAGAGGGTCGCCATGAGTCGACTGCGACTCGACGGCATTTAACAAATGGTTTTAGGTGTTTATTATTTATCAGATACTCATTTTTAAGTATGCTTTATTTATTTTTAAATCTAGATCTATGCTGCGCTGACGGTGTTCTGTGGCTGACTGTTAAAGAAATTCATGGTTGAATGCACTTGAAACAGGGCAAAGATGCCCGAAACGTGCACGTTGTGCAGTGGATCTATACAAGCAGTGGTCTTTGGACTAAGAAGATAAGTTCTGTTTTTTTTGGTTTTTAAAATTTCTATTGTTGGTGAAGAACCATATATATTAAAATAAAAGCAGCTCTCCGCTTGGTGTGGGCCGTTTTTCCTTTCGACCCACCTACAGTTAGCTTCGACAAAAAAATAATTATATAGGTCGCACTATTTAGGCTGGGATTTTTTGTATTTTCGGTAATTTACCCGGACCTTGAGGTCTCTTTTTTTGTTATTTATTTTTAAAGCAGATTTATTATTGATCTTATTTGATATTAATATTGTTCATCAATTTTCTGTATTAATTATTTTACCTATGTATTATTTATTATTTATTGGGGTTTTTTATTCCTTTCTTTAGTGACATATATTCTCTATTTAATAGAAGTCCTATACAAAAAAGGTATCGGAAGACATTTATGTTTTTAGTTATGTCTTCCTCATCTCATTTTCTGTCTTTTTTTAAATTTTTTACTTATTTACTTTTTTACTGTAGATATAATTATAGCACATTACATATATCTGTATTTTTACTTCTGTGATTATTTGGTGATTACAGATGTTAGCGGTTTGGTTTTCCAGCTACTATGTCATTCATTTTGTTTTTATACCTTTTAATGATTTTAATTAATGTTTATATTGTTTATTAATCATTTATTTGATGTGTTTTAATTATTGTTTGTTTCTTTGAGGTTTGCACCCTATAATATCCCCCTGAAGAAGGCCGTAAGGCCAAAACGCATAGGGGCAATAAAGAAAGGGTTTTTCAAACCTGAAAACTCTGTACATCTGGGTATCTGTTCTCTTTGTCCCAGCTGGTAAGTCTGGACATGGCAAGACAGCATAGAGTCCTGGAAGCACTTTCTATCGAGAGCATCCAGGTTCCGGGCCTCCCAGCTGGGAGGCACCGAGGAGTGCATCTTTTGGCTTTTCAGCCTGTGCATGGCCGATTCCACAACCACGGAGTTGTGCGGTAGCTGCGCCTTTTGGAACCCAGGGCTCTTACCTGTCTACTCGATAAATGGAATCAACCCGCTTGCTAAGAACCGGCGCCGAGGCCATTGCTTCCCACATATGGAAGAGCAGCCGTTCCAGCATTGGAGGAACCGGTACAGTAAAGGCTTCCTTCGGAGGAAAATCATACTGGAGGGCATTGAGCTCTTCAGCTCGAGGCTCCTGCTTGGCGTCCGCAGGGAATGCCATAGCCTTGTCCATGTCCCTGACAAAATTCGAGAACCGGGTATCCTCTGGGGGTGACCTTCTCCGAGGCTCGGACTCTGGGGAGTCCGACGGGACGCACCGGGTCCAGAAGGTGTTAGGAGACTTCTCGTCCTCTGTCTCCCACAGAAACTCCTCCGAGGAGTCGTCGAGCGGCTCCGGCCGTGTGGGCCTCGATGTCACCCGCCACGACGCCGAGGGCACCGGCGTCGACAACCTCGGCCCCGCACGGGAGGTCGAGGGAGACCTTGGCCGAGGATCGACTCGATGGACTTGAGGATCAGCTTGGCCTCCGGGGTCGACTTAGATGTCGAGGTCCCAGTGGCTGGGGCAGATGCACTGGTCAGACTGGCGATTAGTACCCGCTGCTGCTACATGAAGGCAGCCAGGCTGCTCTCTAGGGCTGTCAACCTGAGACCGAGCTCAGGAGACTCTGCAGCCCCCGACTCGGGTCCGACGTCAATTCTCCCAGAGGAGAGTCAACGAGGACAACCAAAGTTACCTGACTCGGGGACTCCAGCTCCAGGCGAGGTAGTTTGGTCGGCCGCTCCGACTCAGAGAGCCCGGGACGGCGGTCAGTGCTTCACGACCTGGCCCTCGAGGATCTAGGTGCCTCCACTGACGCCGCCCTCACAAGCTTTTTCTTCCTTTTGTGCTCCCAGGCGGGAGACCCCCTCTCAGAGGACCCACGACGGCACTCGGGTTCAGACTCCCGAGATGTCGAGGCCTCTGACGAAGTCCAGGCCTGGTCGGACGCGGACTCCGAAAAAATTCTCACATTGATGCTGACGGCTCCGAAGCGCCTTCAACATCTTGCCGCACGGTCCACAGACCAGCGGGTCATGGTCGGGTCTGAGGCATCGGAGGCAGCAGTCATGTGTGTCAGTGAGAGACATAAGTTTCTTGCACCGATCACATTTTTTGAACCCGCTGGCAGCCATCGGGGGAAAAAGGGCCCATGCAAGGTCAAAAGACAAGGCTGCCAGTGAAAATAACAGAAAAAACGCAAACGCTAGTCACAAAGGACAAAAAACGAAAAAGAAGTTCCGGACTCGATACCGGTGTATCGAGCCGAGGCAGGATGGGGAACCGGCGTCGAACCGGATAAAGAGACGTGAAAAATCGCAGAAAAAAATCTACTTTTCCCGGGTGACACGAACTACGCCTGTTGGGCTCCGTGGAAAAATAAAGACTGAGCAAGATGGCACCCTTGGGCGGGAAGGGGACCACGCATGTGCGCTGCATTCCCAAAGGCTTTCTTTGAAAGCTGGGGAAATGCTCCACACAAGGGCTCCGTTGGCACCGATGTCACTCATGTGTGAGGACTGACTTCCTGCTTGGTCCTGGGGAAGCAATGTAATTCTTTTGGAACTAATAAAGCATGGAATTTGACAAAAACAAATCTCAATATGGAGGAAAAGTGAGAGAAGGGTGCTATGATGGCCATCTCTAGTGCATTTATTCCATGGAGGTCTCTCTTCCAGTTGAAAGGACGCTCTGGAATGAAGGTAAAAAGGGAATAGACTCGAGTAATCTGAGAAAATATTTCTTTAAGGAAAGGGTGGTGGATGCGTGGAACAGCCTTCCTGTGGAGGCAGTGGAGATGAAAACCGTATCTAAATTCAAAATGCATGGGAAAAATAGAGAGGACCCCAGAAGGCAAGGGAGGGATTGCAGAACCTAACAGTTCTTATGGATGGGCAGATAGGATAGGCCATATGGTCTTTATCTGCCATCATTTTCTATGTTTAACCTAGCCCCAAAACAGAATGGAGCTCTCTCAGCTTGCTAGACATCATTCAAGATCCCCACAGGATTCCAGGTATTTTTTTTTCACTTATTTACAGGGGGCCAGAGATCCTTGTGGCTGCACCCTAGTCACAATAGGCACTACTGTATTCTACTGACACCAGCCCTTGACAACATTTTCTTCAGATCTAGGAGTCAACTTCAAAATTTAGGAGCTGACCACCAAGAACCTGATCACAGTGCCCACCACCCTCCAAAAGGTGTATTGCAGCTTCTTTAAGGGCCCAATTTACTGTTTTCCCAAAGATTAATAGTTCAGACCCTTGACATGCCATTAGAGAGTGCCAACAGAAGGCAGTGACCCTTTCCCCCTCCCCCTAACCCCGATGAATATGTTGCTGACAACTCCCTTTTTTGCTGCACTTATTTCCATAGCTTGGTAATACATGAAACAAAAAACAAAAAATCCCTCATATTCCCCCCGAGTCTTCATCCAGTGTCTCTCACTCTCTCACAGCTCTCCAGTCATCACCTAATGTCTCTCTCTTTCATAGCCTCTCTCCCCAGCCATCACCCAATGTCTCTCACACCTCCAGACATCACCCAGTGTCTCTCACTAGTAGCCACCCCCCAGTCATCATCCAGTGTCTCTCTCTCATAGCCCTCTCCAGCTATCACCCAGTGTTTCTTTCATAGCCCCTCCCCAGCGTTTCTTTCATAGCCCCTTCCCAGCCATCACCCAGTGTCTCTCACTCTCTGGTAGCCACCCCCAGTCATCATCCAGTGTCTCACTCTCTCAATCCCCTCTAGTCATACCCAGTGTATCTCTCTCTCTCATAGTCCCTCCAGTTATCGCCCAGTGTCTCTATTTCACTCAGTCCTCCCTAGTCATACCCAGTCATTCTCATAGCTACCCTCCAGTCATCACCCAGTGTCTCTCACAGCCACCTAGCCATTACCTAGTATTTCTCATAGCTCCCCGTAGCCATCATCTGCTGTCTCTCATCCCCCCCCCCCCGGCCCACCCTTCTCAGGCAGCACAGAGATCGATCTTTCTCCTTGCTTGCTCCCTCATGGGGCTGCTCAAGGCTCACCTGGTCATTTGCTAACCAGAACGAAGCATAAGATCTTACCTGGAGCCTCAGAACCCTTTTGTGGCCGACAACCCCTCTTTGCCATGGTTTGCAGCCTACTTTTAAATTATTTTCTTTGATTGGCCCTTAGTGCACTGGACACCAACCAGTATATTCCTCCAACACACCGTGAGCGTCTGGTAGCTTCCAAGATCTCCTTTGGAGCACTCTAGCCAAGCCCCCTTAAAGGGCTCTGTCACCCTCAGCACGGCTGTTCTAGCAGGAACCGTGCTAACCAAGACCTTGACAATGCCCGTGGCTTTCTCATGCCATGCTGATGTACACAAAAAAACAAAACAAAAAAAACCCCCATGCACCATGACCTCAGCCAGCCTATAAAAAACTCCCCACTTTGCCGCAGCCCAGACTCAACAGCGCTAAGCTGCAACCTTTTGATCCCAGTCTCTACCAGCTGCATATCTTTTAAAGAAAAACACTGCTGTGGCCCCAGGAGCACAGAAAATCGGCTGAGAATTGATCAACTTGTATTGCAGAGACAGCCAGGTAACCTTTTTAAAAAATTGCAATTTAATCTTTGGTTACAGAGGTTATGCAGATCTTTCTCGTTCAGCTCTAGAGAGACCAACATAACTTTCTCCACCATGATCGACTCAAACTACAGCTTTCAAGTACAGAGCCAATCACGATGAAGGCGCAGCATAGACTGCCCATGAGCATGTGCACCCCTGCAGGAGTAGCCTGAAGGAGAAGCTCAACAGTTAGAACAGTGGACTGAGAACCAGGGAAGCCAGGATTCAAATCCCACATCCCCCACTGATATTCTTTATAACTTTAGCCAAATCATTTCACCCTCTGCTGCTTCAGGTGCAGATGGACTAAACATTCTTAGGTGGAGAAATTCCTACTGTTCCTGAATTTAACTTGCCTTGAACTCAGATCCAGAAAGGCGAATAATCAAATCTAGAATCCAAATCCAGTCCAACTATTAGCGATCTGTCTCTAGTCCTTTTTTTGGTGAACACTGAATTAAAGTATTTGTTTAGCATTTCTGCTTTTTCCTAGTCATCCACCACACATTTCTCCTCCTCTTCGCTTCTCATTAGATTTATAATCCTACCTCTGTACTTCCTTTACTGCCTTAAATACTTTTTCCTCCACTTGCATCTGGTTTGTCCTGGCTTCCTTCCCTGCCTTTCTTGGGTTTTCCAGCTATTCTCTTTCTTTCTTGTTTTCTCTGAGATCTCTTCTACTAGACTCGGCTAGTGACATACCTCAGATCTGGGAAACTATTCACTGCACACAGAGCCAGCACATACTTGAGAACCTGACGAATATGCACACAGGGAACAAGGTCATTAGGACCTTCCACAAAAGGAAGACAGCATAAATAAATCATATTTGTTTCTTTCTGTGAATGGAATATAATACCATCCTCTGCAGGGAACGTAAAGAGGACTCTCATATTGGTGCGAGGGACCAGAAACCACACTCTACAATACATTTCCCTAGGCAGAAAATAACACTACAGAGAACAGTAAAGGGGTATCTTGCTAGGCTAGACCACTTCACCTTTGCTGTTTTATGTGACAGCCCCATTCAATTCTCAGAATCAATTTCTATTCTGTACATAGTCTTTGATCCTCAGCTTCAGTTCAACAAACAAAATCAGTATAATTTTAAAATTTTTTAAGCTCTTCAACAAATTAGGACCGAAAAATCATATCTCCAGCCATCAGCCCTTCAAATCTTGACCCATGCCCTAGTTATCAGTTGGGTCGATTACTGCAATTCTTTACATAATGGCACCCCACTTTACATGTTGAAATGCCTCTAAATTATACAGAACACAGTTACAAAAAACACTTGTTCTAGGCCATAAAATTTGATTGCATAACACCATTATTACTTACCCAAAAACAGGGCTGGCCCAAAGGTATCCAATAGCCTAGATGAACATTGAGCTGTGCACTGCCACCCTCCCACCCCCAATTTCAGCATGTCCCTTTCCTAAACCCCATTCATTTAAGGATACCAACACAAAGAAGGGTTAACATGATAATAGCTTACAAAATTACCAAATGAACCAGTTTGAGGGAGATAGATTTTGAACTTAAATGGCAGGGGATTTTGGGATTTGTAGTCTGGCTGCTTCTACTTGCAACCAGCAATGATGCTATCAAAATGCACCTTGGATATGGGAGGGGGAAGAGATCCAAAAATGAAAACAGGGCCAGCTTAAAGTCTCCCTCCAGAAACCAGGGAATTTAAATGTCTTTTCTGTGGCTCCCATGATTATAAACAATCAGGCTGATGCAGAAAACTAGTGTGGCTTTTAAGCATAGATAGCTTAAACGTGCTTAAAGTATGCTTAACTGTGGCGTTAACGTCAAATGAAGAAAAGAGATGACGCGTGCATAAACAGCAAAGGAAAAACTAGTGCCCAATTAATGCCACAAGTATTTAAATGTATTTAAATGGCAGGCAAATGAGCTGCATATAATAATCCGGTATGCAAATGATGGCTGCGCCCAATACAGAGACAGGCATCAAGGATTTTGCAACCAGCTTTAGTGCCAATATCTCTACACCCATGTCTAAGGTGGCTTTTAAACCTCTAGCACTTCAGGGGATAAACCACACCTCCGGAAATGCTCAGCTCTGCTGGTACTCTCCTGGCAGAGCTGGCGAAGATGCCGCACCTTCACCCCATGGCACGAACCCAGAGGTTTCCAATGTTCTCGAGGAGGTGATCATCTGGGCGTCTCCTGAGGGTAAGGACATCTGTTTGCGCTTCCTCTGTCCCATCTTCTCCAGCCGAATCAGCACCGCTCATACCAACAGGAACGATGTCTGCAAGAGGTAACTGCCACAGGTTCACACAGCTGCTGAATTGTAGACACACCGATTACAACCCGGAAGCGAAGCGGTTAGCAATGGAGTGCTTCCTTTGAATCAGGTTGAGAACATGCCTGTCTCAGGAGGTAAAGAGGGCCCACTGGTACAGAGTTCTCCTTCCAGTTGGATGCCGAGTGTGGCAGCAGTGGGGTGAGAGGTGGCTTTGGGTGTTGGGAGATTGGACAAACCCGTGCAGATCACAATGGAAACGCTGTGGGATTCAACAACAACTATAAACAATTCTCTATTACTGGTGGCTGATACTGTGAGTAATGAGTTGGCGACTTTTAAATCTCAATTTCAAGAAGTCTCCAGAACTCAGACCGAATAGTTGGGGAGGTTTACCCATTTGGCTGAAGAATTAAACAGTTTTGGGGAGTGCAGGATGCCATGATTAAGGAAGGAACTGTGATCTTCAGAAGGACTGAGTACTTGGAAAACCAGGCTAGGAAGTTTAATTTGAGATTACCGAATTTTCCTCGTTCCCCTATGTGTTCGCCTGTGGAGAAGGTGCAGAGATACTTTGGGGAGGTACTACAGCTTTCCCATGAGCATCTCCCCCCACTCTCGCCCAAGTAGGGCTCAGTACCTATCCCTTGGCCTTACCCTCCATTAGCTGGAGATCTTACTGAGTTTCTTGAGAGCTCATTGGAGATGGTCACGGGTCGCTCTACCCTGCTTATTACATTAGTTCTGGAATCAAGTAAGTCTTTAATCCTCGGACCTTATTTCAAGAATTTGAGCGTGCAGTTTACGGGCTCATCTGAATTTGAGCGTGCAGTTTATGGGCTCATCTGAATTTGGGCGTGCAGTTTATGGGCTCATCTGAATTTGAGCGTGCAGTTTATGGCTCATTTGTACACATTTTCCCAGATTTGGCTTGTGACACCCACATGAAGAGGAGAGAGTTCCTGAGATATAAATCCAGAGTTTTCTCCATCGATGGGTCTTTCTTACTTAAATTTCCTTCTAGATTTCATGTTTCCTATAAAGGATTTTCTTTTTTTTGAGCCAAAGCAGTTACTGGAATTTTTGGAAGCTAGGGAAGAGCTTGAAGTAGCAACAGCCTCCCATCCGGCTGATGTGTATGACTCCTCTCAGCCTGTTTTGATTTAGTTTCTATATTTGGGATTCCCATTTGAAAGATTTATGTGCCCTCTCTTAATTTCCTTTTATTGTGGTCTGTAGGGCTGGTACCCCTGCAATTCTACATGCAAATCTCTGGCCTGCTCAGCAACTCAGGCCTGAACCAAACTGCACAAAACAAGATGGATTCTACACTTTTGCTGTGTTCAGCTATAAGCCTGTCCTTCATGCAACTGCTTGCACAGCGTTTCTAAGTGTGCATGCATACAGAGGCTATTGTCCGTGGCTGGCCTTGGACACTTGTACATGCCCAGAAGTTACATACTGTTGCTTCTGCCTGACTTTTACCATGGCTCCTTTGTTTGCAAGAAGCTGCTCATCATCGACCTTCTGATTCGCTGAGAATACCTCAGACTGCCTGGTGCCCACCAATCATCGGACCTATGACGGAGGATTCTCACACAGAATTATGCATTCTGCGCTGGAAACTTTAGTTAGTTAGTTAGTTAGTTGTAAGTAGGAGAGTAAGAGAGAGTTGGGGACTTTCCCCACCTGGACATATAGACTTCTCCACCAGTCCTGCTGCTGTGCACTGCGTACCTGATTCCTGAGCCCTGAGCCTTCCGCCAGACGGCCCCTACGTGTGGGCTAGGCCGTCCTCCACAGGTCTGAGATAAGACTTTCACAGATACCTCCGGTTCGGACTTACTGCGGCTCGCCTCTGAAGGAGCTGGAGCCAGCATTAGCTAACGGCTACATCCTTGGACGGAGCTAAGGTACTGGCTTATCTCTCCTCTCCTGGATGGGCAAAGGGGTTAGCAATATATTTCTTGCTTTTCCTCAGTGCAGAGCGAATCAGTGACGTCTGGTTTACTAATCTGTGATGTATTGGAGTGGAGGAGTAGCCTAGTGGTTGGGGCAATGTACTTCAGGCCGGAAGGTCGGGGGTTCAAATCCCACTAGAGGACAGCAACCTTGGGCTGGAAGGACTGGGGTTTCTAGTCCCACAGGTGCTCCTTGTGGTCTTGGGCAAGCCACTTAACCCTCCATAGCCCATGTTCTCTGTAAAATAGTTTTCTCCAAGTTATAATACCCTGTTCAATGTAATTTCAGTTTGTTCAATGTAAACCGCGCTGATGCAGAATAGCGCGGTATATAAGAGAATGTAAATAAATAAATAAAATAAATAAATTGCGTTGTCCAATTGTATATCTGTACAATAACAAATTGTTACTTTATGTTTCTAATTAGCCATATATGTGTGTGTATATTTTTCTATTTGGTTGCCTATAATAAAGTCTAATATATCTGCAGACCAGAATTCTTTCGTGGCTCATTGCCAGAATAACTCATAGAACTTTGGGCTGGGATAGTAGCCATATTCCCCTAGACAACAGAGAGTCTAACTTATTTTTGTGCTACTATATACCCGACAGGTCTAATATTCATGGTGTTTCCTCTGGAGAGTTGTTCTTTCTAGAGAATTGTTTTGTCTCTGGATTGTATAACGGATATTTGGAAAAAAAAATTTTCTTTTTCATTCAAGTGTATGCCTGAAAGTTTATTCATAAAATGCAAATAAATATAAAATTTTAAAAAACCCACCCACCCACCCTCTAGCGCAGGGGTCTCAAACACGCGGCCCGCGGGCCGCATGCGGCCCGCGAGACAACTTTGTGCGGCCCGCGACAGAGGAAAACAAAAAAACCCCAAAACCCTGGCTTCTGCCGTTGCCGCCGTGGCAGCGGCAGAATCAATTGTCAAATTAAAAAAAAAAAACTGACTTCTGCTGCTCAAGCAGCAAAATCAGCTGTCCTGCGGCCCTTTCCCCTGTGCCGGAGATCCGAGTCTGCTCTATCAGCGGCGTGCTTTTCAAGCCGCGAAGAGAGTATTCCCCTCTCGCGCGGTTTCAAGCCGCGCGAGAGGGGAATACTCTCCTCGCGGCTTGAAAAGCACGCCGCTGATAGAGCAGACTCGGATCTCCGGGCACAGGGGAAGGGGCCACAGGACAGCTGATTTTGCTGCTTGAGCAGCAGAAGCCAGGTTTTTTTTTAATTTACCTGGGGGGGGGGGGGTTTAGGACTGGAAATGGGCAATTGGCAGGGGGGGGGGTGTAGGACTGGAAAAGGGCTATTAGCAGGGGGGGGTTATTACATGAAATGGGCTAATGGCAGGGGGGGGTATGACTGGAAATGGGCTATTGGCAGGGGGGGTTATGACTGGAGATGGGCTATTGGCAGGGGGGGGGTATGACTGGAAATGGGCTATTGGCAGGGGGGGGTATGACTGGAAATGGGCTATTGGCAGGGGGGGTTATGACTGGAGATGGGCTATTGGCAGGGGGGGGTTATGACTGGAGATGGGCTATTGGCAGGGGGGTTATGACTGGTAATGGACTATGGTGGGGGCTAGGACTGGAAATGGGCAGGTTGGGGTTAGGAAGGACTGGAGGTGGGCTGATGGGGGGAGTTAGGACTGGTAATGAGCTATGGAAGGGCTGACTGAAATGGGGTAATGGGGGTTAGGGCTGGAAGTGGGCTATTGGCAGGGGGGTTATGACTGGTAATGGGCTATGGGGGGGGGTAAGACTGAAAATGGGGTGATGGGGGGTAAAACTGGAAGTGCGCTATGGGGAGGTTAGGACTGGTAATGGGCTATGGGGGGTCTAGGACTGGTAATGGGCTGGGGGGGGTTGCTAGGACTGGAAATGGGCTGAGTGGAAGGGGGGCTTGAACTGCAAATGGCTGATGGGGAGGGGGGCTTGGAATGGAAATGGGCTGTGAGGGGAGGGAGCTAGGATTGGAAATGGGCTGATGGGGGGCTAGGATTGGAAATGGGCTGATGGTGAGGCTAGGATAGGACTGGAAATGGACTAATGGGGGGACTAGAAGGGAGCGGATGCTGGGTGGGGCTGGAACTAGAAGGGAGCCGATGTTGGGGGAGGATTAGAATGGGATGGAGCTGGGAAAGTGAAATGGAGAGGGGAAAAATATTTTGTCTGGGAGAGAAGACAAATCTACAATTGGCCAGGTATTGGGAGAGTAAGTGGGGATTGAGGATGGAGGGGTAAAATTTGAGTGGATGAAATAGGAATGAGGAAAGAGAAAAAGGAGAAAGATTAGTATGTTAAAGCAGATGTAGAGAGAGAATGGAAAAAAAACTAGGAGAGAAGAAAGGGCAAATGGACAGCAGACGATGGAGAGTTAGCAGAAGACATGAAGAAACCAGAAGAAAGTGGCTGGAACAATTGCAACTGAAAAAAATGCACAAAAGGTAGAAAAATATCTCTTTATTTTGAATTTATTAACTGGAATATGTCAGCTCTGGGAAATGTGCATCATTAATGTTTGCGCTTTGTTTAGTACAAGAGGAAATTAATTTATAGTTTTATTTCTACAGTGTTGTTGTACATTCCAAGTTTGGCTTTTGGGGTTCCCAGTTTAATTATTGTCTTCTTGTTTCTAAATCTTTTAGTCTTTCTTTATCCATACTCATTAAAGAGGCATGTTTACTAAAAGTTAGTGTATGGTAACATTATGCAAATGAGGCCCCGCGTCTTATGCGGCCCCCGGGTTACTTTACAAGTCCTCATTTGGCCCTCAAAGCAATTTGAGTTTGAGACCCCTGCTTTAGCGCGTCCTCCCGACAGTATTTTGATGGCATCGGGTGCTTTCTCAATGCCTGGATCATCTATGATCCAGACAAAGCATCAGATGCCATCAAAATACTGAAGCAAATCCTTGGTGGTCTAGCAGCCCTGATCCCCCCCATCTGACAGTATTTTGATTGGGGGCGATTGCAGCATCTGTAAAAGCTCCCAATACCATCAAAATAATGTTGGGGGTTGGTGCCCCGACAAAAAGGGACTCCCTGGTGGCCTAGTGGCCCCGATAATCCCACCTGACTTAAAAAAATTACTCTGGTGGTCTAGAGGCCCCCTGAATCTCCCATCCAACTTAGAAAAATTACCCTGGTGATCTAGCGGTCCCTGAACACACCACTCTGTACCTTTTAAAGCAGGAACACTGCCTATGTGCTCTCGGGCTGCCATCTTGAAAAATGTCGGTGCCTAACTCCACATTGGGCTAGGTGCCGCCATTTTTCAAGATGGTGGACTGAGAGCATGTAGGCAACATTTCTGCTTTGAAAGGTACCAGGTGGGGGTTCGGGGTCCGCTAGGCCATCAAAGAATTTCTGTCCAGGTACCAGCCCCCGACAGTATTTTGATGGCATATGAGGTTTTAACTGATGCAGTTATCACCCCCCCCCCCCCCATGCCATCAAAATACTATCGGGGCCGATATGCAAATTAGCCATGAGGTGCTCATTTCTCTGGGACAGCATGCCAAACTAGCACAGACTTCTTGTGCGCATGTGTTTGGCTTAGTCTCCCAGTTTAACGCTGCCATTTTGTGCCCAGTTTAAAGGGTGACTCATTTGCATACATACAGTTTAAACCAGCGGTTCTCAACCTGTGGATCGCGACCCCCATGGGGGTCGACACAGGATTTAGTGGGGGTCGCCTCGCCTCACCTAACTCCGCCGTTAAAAAAAAAAAAGCACCCAAGTTGCTGCCGCTGCCAAGTCCGCTTCTCGGCAACGGCAAACTCACCGCCTCCCAGTCCCTTCTAATGCAGCCGCGGCTCCCTGTCTTAGGGAACTGCGGCTGTGCCAGTAAAACCATTGCGGAGCCTTCCTGTCTCTTGACGGGCTCCGTGCAGCATTGTCCCGCCTCCAAAGGAAGTTGTTTACCACTTCCTTTGGAGGCAGCACAATGCTGCACAGAGCCCGTCGAGAGACAGGAAGGCTCCGCAACGGTTTTACAGGTATAGCCGTGGTTCCCTAAGAGACAGGGAGCCGCGGCTGTAGAACAGCAGCAGGGCAGCAGCAGGCAGACAGAGAGAGGGGAGGAGGGGGCAGGGAACCTGCAACAGGGCTGACATGGAGGGATGGATGGAGGGAGGGGTCTGACATGGAGAAAGAGGGGGCTGACATGAATGCAGGGAGGGAGAGCTGACATTGATGAATGGAGGAAGGGAGGGCTGACATGGAGGAAGGGAGGGCTGACATGGAGAGAGGGGGGCTGACATGGATGGATGGAAGGAGGGAGGGAGGGATGGGGGCTGACATGGACAAAGGGACGAGACAGGGGGACATACTGTACAGACGGGCAATAAATGCTGGACAGAGGGGAGAGACAGTGCAGGTTAGGATTATAATGGTCAGATAGGGGGGCTAGGACTGGTAATGGGTTGATTAGGGAAGGCTAGGACTGGACTGATCAAGGGGGGGTTGGGACTGGTAAAGTGCTGATGGGGGGGGTAGGACTGGTAATGGACTGATTGCTGGCTAGCACTGGAAATGAGCTGATCGGGGAGGTTATGACTGGAAATGGGCTGATGGGGGGGGGGGGGGTAGGACTGGTAATGGGCTGATTAGGGGATCCTAGCACTGGTAATGGGGTTGAGGAGGGACTAGCACTGGAAATGAGCTGATTAGGGGAGCCTAGCACTGGTAGCGAGCTGATTGGGGGGTTTCGACTGGGAATGGGCTGACTGTGGGGAAGGGAGGATAGAGCTGTGGCCCTGGAAGAAAACTGGGGGCTAAGGCTACAAATGGGCTGATACGAGGGGATGGGAGAATGGAACTGGAAGGGAGTGGATCTGAGAGGGGCTGCCATGGTATTTGTACTAGAAGGGACTGCTCAGTGGGGAAGGAGGGGGACTGGAAGGGAATGGACACCAGTGGCAGTCATGGGAATGCAAGTTGACATTGGAAGGTACTGAAAGAGAGTACTGGAAAGGGGCTGATACTGGGGATGGTTACTGGGACTGGAAATAGGCTGATGGAAAGAAGTGAAGAAAACAAAAAAGAGATAAGAAATGGCAGATGGACCATAGACCACAGAAAGAGAGCTAAGAGAAGACAGGAAAGCAGAAGCCTCAGATCGGGACCAGCATGATCAGAGAATAAATTGGTCAGACAACAAAGGTAGAAAAAATAATTTTATTTCATATTAGTGATTTGACTACAAAAATCATAATAATTTTGGAATCAAATATTGTTACTTGTTATTGTGATTGTGGTTTAAATAAGTAAATTTTATAAATAAAAACATATTGCAAAGGCCTATAATATATTAATCAAAAATGATTATAGCGACAATGCGTTAACGGTAAAGGAAGAGAGACGCATTTGATTTTATCATTGGGGGTCACCACAAGTTGACCAATGGTAAAAGGGGTCACGGTACAAAAAAGGTTGAGAGCCACTGGTTTAAAGCATGGCTAATTTGCATGCTCACCCCTTTCTGCATTCATGTTCTTAAGCCGTGTGCTATCAGCGCACTGCAAACAGGCGTAAAAAGCAGATAGAACACGACTTCAGCACCGACTTTCTGCATCAGTTTGAATATGTTGACTACCAGACACCAATTCTCATTTTACAAACCATATGCCTTTAAGTCATCAGGATTTTTACACAATATTAACCAACTACTCCCCTTGATCCCTTGGCTACATAATCACAAACCATCTCACACAAATTTATTGGCTTATACAATATGCACCATTTGTGACATCACAACCAATAGAGGGCCGATTAAGTACAGTCAGGGCAAGGTAATTTACAATTTTAGTTGCTATATTTTCCCCCCAAAAAACTAAAAGAAATACAACTTTAAAGAACATCAAAAATAATTAATTAGCAATAAAACTTTGCAGCAAGGCATGGTAAAGGCCGATTGTGGTCTATGGAAGCTTTGTTTTTTTTAAGACAAAATTAAAAGAGTTTAATAATCATCCTTTGTGCTTGCCCTGCTGCCTTTCTTCATGTGTCTGCACAGCCCAGCCTTCCACCTGATCAATCAACAAAGCTTCTGCCTCTTTTCCTCTGCCTGTTGCACTGATTTTCTCCTTACACGTAATAACCTGTCTGACTCCAACACTGCCTCTGCAAGCCTGCTGACAATTTCTCACTGCATGAGGGGGGGACGGGACATCACTACTGGAGCAGGAGCAGGATGTAAAGAGCAGCAGCATGTAGCAAAATGGTTCGGCTTGCTATAATCTGCTCCTTGCTGCCACCCCCAAAAGGTGCCACAGCACCCTGAACCGCTGGCTCCAAGAACAGCAGTGAAAATCCTGAACACTTCGCAAGATCCTATATTCGGACAGGCCAGAATACCTCTCTTGCACGACTACTGTACGTCTTACACGCCCTCTAGATTACTTCATTCTCACACTCCCAACTCCAGCCCATGCTCATCTGCAGTCAACAAGATGGTCTTCTTTTTACTTCCTTGCTCCTACTCGGAGAAACAGTATTTGTATAATACATTGTGAACTGCTCTGGTCCTTCCAGCATTGAGCGACATAGCAAACGATGAAACGAGGATCCTAAGAAGCAACTTTAAGGTTACATAAGAGCATAAAGAGTGAACATGTGCTGACACTATAGCACAAGTACAAAGGGATTCAATAAAAGATACAGATTGCAAGTGTTTCTTCCAAATTCTGTTCTTTTCTCAGATTTTTGTTCCTGTCACAATTCCACCACATATGAAAACTAATGAACTTTATGAAGGGCACCCAAGTATGTACAGGTCCCTCACAATTGCCTCCCCCCTCCTTGAATCCTTTGATTAAATCTATTCACAACTTTAGTGCTGGAAGATGAGACCCTCAGGATAGAAGGCAATCAATGGGCTACTGGGGAAGAGCTGAAAACTCTTCAGAGTATTTATTTATTTAACCGATTTTATATACCGTCTTTCTACAAATCAAGACAGTTTACATCAAACATTTAAAATAGAGTGTTTCCACTGTTTACATAGAACAAAGTAACAAATATATAAGATAACAATGAGAACTAATCATGAGAATAAACAACTATTTACAAAGGTATTTACCGAGATATCGGTTGTCAGTATGAAAGGTTTAGAAGGGGTCGGAGCTGGGGGGAAGCAGATGAAGGTTAAGTACTAAGGTGGAAGGGAAGAATGTTCCTGAAAAAGGAGGGATTTTAAGTTCTTTCGGAACTCTAGGTGAGTTCTAGTGTTCCGCAGCTCATGGGGAAGGGAGTTCCATAGGGTAGGAGCATAGAGGGAAAAGGCCCTGTTGCTGGTAAATTGTTTGCAATATCTTATGGTTGTTGGGATAGAGAGGAGGTTTTTGGTAATAGAACGGCGGGTTCTAGAGTTATTTTATTTTTTTTTTTTATTTAGAATTTAGATAACATGCTCAAACGGTACAGCACACATTGTCAACCAATATACATTATCCAAACCACCGTATCAACAGCCCACCAACATTCCCATAGTATCAGTAACAGTTTTGTGTTTAATCCCCCCTCCTTGACCCCAACCCCCCCCATACCCATACTCCCCCCTCCCCCCCATCCTGCGAACTCTCCCTGTCCCCACTCCATGTCCTATCTTAAAGCACCCTCCACCCTCTCCCCTCCCCCCCTCCCAGATGGCGGCCCTGAATCGGCTCGTAGGTACTCCAACACCTTACTCCATTGCTTTTCAAAACGGTCAATCTTTTGCCGCCTTGCTGCAGTGATCTTTTCCATTAGGTATACCTGTCTCAACCGCTCCACACAATGGGACACCTGCGGGGCTTCCCTCTGCTTCCAGCGATAGGCCACCTCACATCGGGCCGCGCTGAGACAAGCCGCTACCTGCCTCTTCCCCCGTACCGGGCCCCCCTCGCTCCACCACCCCAACAAGAACCCCCCAGGGTCACCTCTCCTCCACCCACCACCTCCTGGGCCCATTTCTGAATCTCTCCCCAGAAGCTCTGGATCTTCGGGCACCCCCACCATATGTGGAAAAAGGGCCCCACCCCCCCACATTCCCTCCAACAACTATTAGTTACTCCGGGATACATCTTATGTAGCCGGGTAGGTGTATAGTACCACCGCAATACCACCTTGTACCAGTTTTCTCTAATCGCTACCGACAAGGGTAAGTATCTCACCTGGTCCAGAAGGCTTTTCCACTCCCCTTCCGCTAACACCCTCCCAAAATCCTGCTCCCACTCATGCATATATCTATGCTTACCCATCCCTGGCCCTTGTACCGCCCGGTATAACGCCGAGGTGAGCCCTGCCGAGAGCTTCTTCCCGTACCACACCACCTCCAGTGGCGTATAATCGCGCTCCATCCCATCTCGCCCCAACTTCCTCCGAAGGAAGTGCACCACCTGCCCATAATAGAACCGATCTGCCTCTCGCAGGCCATACGCCTCCCGCAAGTCCGCAAACGGGACCCACTCTCCCCCATCCACGAACTGATAAAAATACCGCAGACCCCCTCAGGCCCACCTCCCATATCCCCCTCCTTCCTGCCCCGGGCGGAACTCGGCTGTATGGCGTAGCTCTCGCATCAACGAAAATCGGGACCCCCCTCTCTGCCGCTCTCGGCCCTTAAGTTTATCCCATACCCGTAACACATGCAGTACAAAGGGACTATCCCCCGACGTTAGTCCCCGCTCCCCCTGCTCCATCCAAGGGAGGCAGGTGAGCCGCCGCCCTGGGCCACTCTCCTTTTCCATTTCCACGTAGTTCTTCCTTTCCCTTCCTTCCCTCCAATCCATTACATGCCGAGCCTGGGCCGCCCAATAGTACCCCTGTAGGTCCGGTACCCCCAGTCCCCCTTCCTCCCTACGCCTATACATCACTGCTCGAGCTACTCGGGGCGGTCTCCTCTGCCAAATATACTGGTTTAACCTTCCGCTGCAGCCCTCGCAGATGGGCCTCCGGGATAGGCACGGGCAGCGCCTGGAAATAATACAGCAACCGCAGAAGCACATTCATTTTGACTGACGCTATTCTGCCCAGCCATGAAATCTCCATACGCTCCCAACGATGCAAATCCCGTTCTACTTCCCGCCATAGAGCACTATAGTTGGCCTCGTACAGTCCCTGTGGCGTGGCAGTAACATTAACCCCCAAATACCTGATAGATTTCGCTGCCCATTTAAAGGGATAGCTATTCCGCAATCTCTGCGCCACCAATTGGGGCAGGTTGATTGCCAAGGCCTCCGTCTTATCTGAATTCATTTTAAACCCGGAGACCGCACCATATCGCCCCAATTGCCCCATAAGCGCCGGCAGGGAGTCTTCCGGTTTGGTCACCACCAGCAGGACATCGTCCGCGAATAGTGAGATCTTATGATGCGTGTCCCCCCTCCGCAGTCCCCAAATCGCCCCATCGCTCCGGATGGCCTGGGCTAAGGGCTCTATAGCCATGGCAAAGAATAACGGCGAGAGGGGGCACCCCTGTCGGGTCCCCCTCCCCAACTCGAAAGCTGCCGTGTAGCGCCCATTTATCCGCACCCGCGCTCTGGGTTCCTGGTACAGGGCCTGAACCCATTTCAAGTACCTTGGGCCCACACCCATTTTCCTCATTACCCCAAACAAAAACCCCCAGTCTACCCTATCGAACGCTTTCTCAGCGTCGATAGCCAACAGCAAGGCCGGATCCCGCTGCGCTCGCGCTCCCCAGATAGCCTCCAACATCCTTTTAATGTTGTCAGAAGCCTGCCGCCCCATGATAAAGCCAGTTTGGTCCAGACCAATCAGCCCCGGGAGCCGCCCTGCCAGTCTCCGAGCCAACACCTTCGCTATGATCTTCACATCTACATTCAGCAATGAAATTGGGCGGTAAGAGCCACACTGCAGCGGATCCCTCCCCCCCTTCAAAATAACAGTAATCCCGGCTGTCAGCAACTCAGAGGACAGACGCCCCCCCTCCTGCTGGATCCCATTGGCCACTTGCACCAACCCATCGAGGACCTCTTCTCGGAACGTTTTGTAAAAGGCTCCTGTCAGACCATCCAGCCCTGGGGCCTTCCCCTGTGGAAGCTCCTTCAAAGCTTGCTCCACCTCGGCCCTAGTGATATCCCCCTCCAAGGCCTGGACATCCTCCTCACCCAGACGGGCCAGTTCAATCTTGTCCAAATAGTCGTTCCCCTGCTCCGGCCCTCCTCCCTCCCTCTGATACAGTTTCCGGTAGAAGTTACAAAACTGCTCCCCTATGGCCTGTTCTGTCCGTAATATCTCCCCCGTGTCGCCCCTGATCCCCGTAATGGTCGCCTGCATCTCCCGCTTCCGCAATTTATTGGCCAACATACAGCCGGCTCGGTCCCCCCATTCATAATAGCGCTGCTTCACCCGCTTGAGCTTAAACCCAATCTCTTCAACCTGCAACTGATGGAGTTCCAGCCTGAGCTGTTGTAGCAGGCGGAAGTCCTGGCGACTGCCCCGGGATTGATATCGTTCCACCACCTGTTTAATCTCCCTCTGCAAAACCTCCTCGCGAGCCTGGCGCTGCTTTTTATATCTGGCCGCCCACATCACCAACCGCCCCCGCACTACTGCCTTCATGCCTCCCCAAAGCCCCACACAGCCCACTTCGCCATTGTCGTTGATTGCCCAATATTCTTGAAGGCAAGTCTTAACATCCTTCACCACCTCCTCCTTCTTCAAGAGGCTTTCATTAAGCCGCCAGAAGCGCATGCCACCCTCCCCCCGTCCACGTCCTATGGTCACCCACGTTGGCGCATGGTCAGACCAGGTAATATTCCCAATCTCTGCCTCCTGGACCAGGGAGCTCCACCGCCCATCCATCAGCAAATAGTCAATTCTACTAAAGCTATCATGGGGTACTGAATAGAAAGTATACTCCCGGCTACCCACATGATGCTGCCTCCAGACATCTTCCAAATGGTATCGCTGCATAATGCGACGCAATGCTCCGCGAGCCGGGTTCCGACCATCCCCCCCCCAGAGCCTGGCGGTCCCACTGCGAGTCCAGAGCTAAATTAAAGTCACCCCCGAGGAGAATTCTACCCTGTGCATGTCGGGCCAGCAGGTCACCAACCCCCTTCCAGAATTGGGCCTGCCCCACCTGGGGGGCATAAACATTAACCAGAGTGACAAGTTCCCCCTCCCACTCTCCCCCCAACAGCAGTACCCTTCCTTCCTTGTCTCTTGCTTCCACCTTCACCCTAAAAGAGCTGCCCCGGCGCACCAGTATGGCTACCCCCCCTTTCTTGCTCGCCGCCATCCCCCTTATACCCCCAAAGAACTGTTGTGGATACAGTGCATGGCGCAGCAGCCCCTCATTTTTCCTTCGCAAATGGGTCTCCTGCACCAGCACTTTCTCCCAGCCCAGTCTCGTTACCTCCCGGTACAACTGGTGCCTTTTACGGGGCTCATTCAGCCCCTTTGCATTGATTGACCCTACGATACCCCTACCCCCCATGGGTACCCCCAATCTCCCCCTCCTCATTTGCTATGAAGCAGTTCTCCCCCCCTCCCCTCCTCCCGCCCCTCCTCAGCTCCCCTCATCACCACTCCCTCCGGAGCCTTCCCCAGTACTTCTGGTGACTCCCCCCCCCCGGCGTTCGCTCTATTCCCCCCTTCCCGTTTTCTCACTCCCCCTTCACCCATGCACCCCCTCTCCCTGCAGCCCCCTTACACCATCAAACAAGTACCCTCCAGCCTCCCCAAGCCCCTTCCCCCCAACACCCCAAAGCCAAGCCCCCACATCCTCCCCCCTGTCCCCCCAAAAAGCAAACTGAAACTTCCCGCACATATCTCTCAACAACAAACAACTGTGCATTCAAACCAGTCCTTGGGACCTGTAGACCCCGAATAGGTCCAGACTAGTACTGCAAGTGCCCTCCACAGGGCTCCGCTCTCCTCAGTCCCCTGCAGCCTCGTCCGCTCCACCCAGCGAGAGTTTTTCTCTAGACAATCTAGTGAGCCTCCTGCTCTTGCTCTCCACTCGTTGCCACTTGGTTCCCACACTCCTGTTCTGGGCTCGCTGCTCCCGAGGCTGCCCTTTCAGCTGAGTCTCTGGAATATTCTGCACTCCCAACTCCTTCAGGTTCTGCCAGGCCCCCTCCGCCTTCTGAATTTTTCGGGAGGTGCCATTAACCGTTACCAGTAAGCCGAAGGGATAGAGCCATTTATACCTCCAGCCTTCTCGACGCAGCAGCGCGGTTACCCCTCGCAGCTCCCATCACCGCTGCAACGTGCCGGATGACAGATCTTGGAAAAGCTCAATCATGGCACCCTCCCATTTAAAGGGCCCTGCCTTCCGCGCTGCCGCCATTAGCTTCTCCTTGGTCTTGTAAGATCCCAGACACGCAATAATGTCTCTAGGCTTGTTGTCCCGGGCGGGGCCAAGGCTCCGATGAGCCCGCTCCATACTGAACTGGAGTCCCTCTCCTGCTCCCGCCGGCTCCACCGCCTGCATAAGAGCTCCAAAAATCTGGTGTAAAGTCTCCTCACAGTAATTAAAACGCTGCTCTTCTGGAACCCCTCTCACACGCACATTGTTCCGGCGCGATCTGTCTTCCAAGTCCTCGGCCTTTGCTTTCAGGAGCTCCTGCGCTTGGGCCAGTTCAGCCCATCCCGCGCGCAGATCCCCCAGCGTGGCCGCGTGGTGGTCCAGCGTCTCCTCCGCCCCCTCTACTCGAGTTCCGAGCTCCTGTACCTCCTGTCGCAAGGAGCCCAGAGTCTCCTTCAGCTCCTGCTGGTGCCGGCTCATTTCGGCCTTCAGCTCAGCCTTAAAGTCATTTAACCAAGCCCTCAGGCCTCCAGGAGTCTCGGGGTCCGGATGCTGCTCGTCACCCGAGTCGGGGCTCTCTCCACCTCCCGCCGCCATCTTGACGGCATGCTCTGCATGCACCGGCTCCTCCGCCATCTCGTA
Source organism: Ichthyophis bannanicus (assembly GCA_033557465.1). Lineage (NCBI taxonomy): Eukaryota > Metazoa > Chordata > Amphibia > Gymnophiona > Ichthyophiidae > Ichthyophis > Ichthyophis bannanicus. Next base: position 40,314,703 of record CM066035.1, read on the forward strand.
GGGGGACCGGTATTCGGCGAGCTGCTTCTTAACCGACTTGCGCTCAGGCACTTTGGACATCTGCCCACACTACCCGCTCTACTGTACCGGGGGTAGGTTCGCTCTATGCTAGCTTTCACTCCGAACGCCGCGGAGCTCTCTCAGAAAGCCGCCATCCTGCTTCCTGACGTCACCCGGGTTCTAGAGTTAGAAGAGAAGGGAAGGAGAGGGGAAAGGCATGGAGCTGATTCGTTGGAGATGATTTTATGTATAAGGGTAAGCACTTTGAACTTAATCCTGCAGTAGATGGGGAGCCAGTGGAGATCATATAGGACTGGTGTGATGTGTGATCGCCTGGGAATGTTGGTTATGAGTCGCGCAATCGTGTTCTGGGCAAGTTGGAGCGGTTGTATAGCGTTCTTGGGAAGGCCATGATAGATGAGGTTGCAGTAATCAAGAGAGGGGGTTGTGAGGGCTTGACAGACAGAACGAAAAGAAGTGGGGCTTATGAGGGGTTTGAGATTCCGGAGGGTAAGTAGCTTTGCATATATTGTATTAGTGGTTCTCTTTATTTGATTAGTGAAGGAGAGGTTCTGATAAAGGATAATGCCAAGATACTTCACCTGGTTTTTTATAGTAAGGGTGAGATCTCCAATAGTGATAGTTGGAGGAGGGGTGTATGAGGTAGCGGAGAACACCTGTAAAACTTCAGTCTTAGCTTGATTAATTAGGAGGTTATTTTGAGATAGCCATGATTTTAGTGTGATTAAGCAATCACTTAGTTTAGTAAAGTCGGGGTTGGAGAGATTAAATGGTGTGAAGCACATCATGTCGTCCGCATATAATTGGTACTGAATGCCAAAGCTCTGAAAGATGTTGCAAACAGGTTGAAGGAAAATATTGAAAAGGCGAGCAGAGAGGCTAGATCCTTGGGGGACACCTTGTTGTAGTGTAAATGGGAGAGAGGTATCATTGCCAATACGAACCTGTTGGGTTCTGTCATCTAAGTAGGATCGGAACCAGTTTAGGGTTGTGCCTCTGAGCCCTATTTCGTGGAGCCTGCATAAGAGTTGATGGTGAGGGAGGGAGTCAAAAGCGGCAGATAGGTCAAGGAATATGAGTAGGCATCCTTGGGTAGGATTCTGGGTGTGCAAGTACAGGGAGTCTAGTAGGGAGGTAAGGAGGGTTTCAACACCATGGTTCTTTTTAAAACCATGTTGGAATAGGTCAAGGGGAGAGTGCTCATCAATATAGTTTTGAAGTTGGGTTTGAACTAGTTTCTCGGCTATTTTGGCAAGAAAAGGGATGCTAGAAATAGGTCTGTAGGAGGTAGGGGAAGTGGGGTCAAGTTTTGTTCCTTTTAGTATTGGCCGGATAGTGGCGCGCTTAAGAAGAGGTGGAACAAAACCAGTCTGGAGGGAGGTTTGTATAATAGATAGGATGTAGGGGCTAAGGGAACCTCTAGTAGACTTGATCCAAGGGACAGGACAGGGGTCAAGGGCAGAAGTGGAGGTGTTCAGGTCTTTTATAACATTGGAGACATTTTCTAGTGTGATGGGATCAAATTCGTTCCAAGAGGTTAGGAGGGTAGGTTCAGGTGGTTGGGTGCTGTAGTCAGGAGTAAAACAGGAGTTATTGATTGAGGAGGGTGGGAGGAATTTAGAGGTAAGGTGGTTGGCAATAGTTTGTGCAGATATTTCCAGAGGTTGGTCCTGTGGTGAAGGTTCATTTATTAAGGATTTCGCTATGGAGAAAAGTTCCCTAGGTTTGTTGAGAGACCGTTGGGTTATGTTTTCATTATATTCCCTTTTATGGTTGAGGGTTTCAGAGCAGTAGGTTTGGAGTTTATTTATGTAGGCAGTATGTGCATTGGGATTATGTGAGCGTCTCCAGATACGTTCCAAACGCCTAAGTTCTCTTTTGAGATTTCTTAGTTTTGTAGAGAACCAGGGTGCTCTATTGCGGTGCTTTTGAGGGAATTCTTTACGTGGGAGGAGAGAGGCTGCAGATAGGATTTCATTCCATTTGGAGATGTGAGACTCTTAAGTCCCATATCCTTTAGTAGGTCGAGAGATGGGATCGTTTGCTCTAGAAAGATGGCCGCATTGAATTGTCTAAATTTACGAGTGTGTTGAGGGTGGGTAGGAGGTTGAGTTTTGTGAGTAGAGTAGGGGAAGGACAAGAGGCTGAGAGCATGATCAGACCAAGGAATAGGTTGAATAGTGTGAAGGATTTGTTCTGCGAATGGAGCTTGTTGTGGAATAAATATTAGATCAAGGATGTTTCCTTTGGAGTGTGTGGGATGATTTAGGATTTGAGTGAAGTGGAGGGCATTCATAGCTTGGAGGAAGGTAGACGATTGATTAGGGGTTATAGAGTGTAAATTTAAATCACCTAAGATAAGGGGGCGTAAGGCGGGTTGGGGGGAGCAGGCCCTTTACTTTCCCGAATACAATCCTACGTGAAAGATACTACACATTTTTTAAATATTCTGGAGGAATTAGCGAATTGGGCGGATCAAGAAAACACCTGGCTAGTAACGTTGGATGTCTCTTCGCTATATACAAGTATACCGCAAGAGGGAGCAGTTAATATAATTAAACAAACGTTAGTTTCCCGGGGGGATTTATCAGTCCCGCATATTGCTTTCCTTCTGGAAATGGCGAAATTGGCTATCTACAAAAATCACTTCGTTTTTGAGGGAGAGATATTTCAACAGACTGCGGGGGTAGCGATGGGGGCTACGTGTGCCCCCTCAGTGGCAAACTTCTACATGGAGAATTTTGAAATAAGTCATCTATACTCATCCCCCTTTATGCCCCATATTATAACATGGCGAAGATATATAGATGACGTTTTTGTCTTATGGAAAGGTTCGTTAGATTCCCTAGAACAATTTCTATCTTGGCTAAACACTCGAGATGAAAATATTACATTTACCTCTACATTTCATCAGAATTATATAACTTATCTTGATGTTCAAATAACTAGAGAAGCCCATAGTTGGAGCACGTCGATTTTTAGGAAAACCACTGATAGAAATACGTTTTTAGAGTTTTCTAGCAAACATCCTCAAAAATTAAAACAATCGTTACCATTTTCACAATTTTTACGGTACCGGCGTAATTGCTCGAGTACACGAGAATATAAAAAACAGGCTGTTAATTTGAAAAAGGATTTTATAAAAAGGGGATACCCGGTGACGATAGTACAGAAGGCGTACCACAGGGCCCTCTATAATCATAGGGCGGCGCTGTTAACACATTCTAGTAAGGCACGGCAAAAGATAAATGAAAGTGAGAACATAAATTTTATTACACCATACACTCCACTAAGTTATAACTTACAAAAACTAATAAATAAACATAAGAATATATTATCGGTAGTGCCGGGTTTAGAAGAGAAGTCAATTAGATGCGTTTGGCAAAGGGGACGAAATTTGAAGGATTATTTGAGCCCAGCGGTACTTCCCCCGAATAAAGAACCATCTGTTATTAAAGGGCACAAAAGCTGTGGGAGCTGTGAAATATGTGAGCTTATGTTAGAACAATCGTATTTCAGCCACCAGGGACAAAAATATTATTCTAGGACACAGACGACGTGCGCTTCAGAAGTGGTAATTTATGCACTCAAATGCCCATGCGGATTACTTTATGTAGGCAAGACCATCCGGTCGTTACGAGTGCGACTACGGGAACATAGAAGCAAATTAAAATGCCGCCGGTTAGAAGCTCCGATCGTCCCACACTGCCTTTCTCAGGGTCATACCTTTGACCAACTTCGCAGCTTTGTGATAGAGCAGATCCAGGTCCCTAGGGGAGGAAAAACACTAGATGAAACCTTGTTACACCGCGAACAATGGTGGATACATAAATTGCAGACAGTTGCTCCAGGAGGGTTAAATGTGTCCATTGAGTGGATTTCGTGTATGTAGGTTAGTTTGTAGAATTGAAACACCATTGGCCGGGTAAAAGTAAGGGGCAATATTAAGCATGAAGAGGTTACCGTTAAATTAAATATGAATTGATAACGACATCAGCTTTCCCTTTAAGTATGTATATTTAAGATTCACTAGTGTTAGGGAGTGCGTAAGAATGACGTATGACATAATCAGGAAGGGCTTTAAATAAGCAATGGGTTCACCATCACGCATGTGCGGCGTTTTTTCGTATGAGAAACAAGGAGAGAAACGTGGGCAGCATAATATGTCTGTAAGTAGCATAGAATTTTGTTAGAATTATACTGTTAATATAATTGTTTTTACTGATATTCAGATCTTAGGATAATGTGATATTGTAAATTTTATTTATTTATAGGATATGGTCTCCTGAAGAAAAAGTTTGAAACGCCAATAGGCGCCGGAGTAGAGCGTCGAGACCCGTTTTAAAAGCAGTCTTGAATGAGTTCAGTAGAGGGTTCTTCTCTTCCAAATGTATCTTTTTAAAGAAATTTTTTGATATATTACAAGAGTGAAGGAGGAATCCGGGTTTGTGTATCTTATACCTTGAATGCAAAGAAAAGCAAAATAAAATAAAATATAAAAAGAAGCTTACTACAGTTTTTTGGTTCCTTTGAACGTTTTACAAGTGCATATTTTGATCATAAAAAAAGAAACAAGAACAAAACAGCGCTAGCAAAAACAATCACTGCAGTTGAACAGAACAAGCCAGGTCGACAACACAGGCGGCACTGAACTGACAATGAGTTGCACTATACACGCCTAGCGGCAGAAGTGCGTACTACACAAGCTCTGCCCACGGCAATGTTATTCCTGTTTTTTTTGGGTACCCCCTCGTATATATTGAGTATGCATTAGGACATAGTTGGTTTATTAGAACCATGTCAGTGTCTTGAAACCAGGTTTCGGTGAGACAAAATATATCGAGGTCATAGTCAGTTATGAGGTCAGTGAGTAAGGGGATTTTATTTCTGGCTGAGCGAACATTGAGTAGGGCACATTTGAGGGGAGGATGGGGGATGTTAGAGGGAGAGTTGGGCTTAAGGTTGGGAATTATGTTAATGGGTATGAGTAGAGACAGAGTAGAGACAATATTTATGATATGGTTGGATCAAAGCCCTCAGGATGTCCGACTGTTGATGCAGCTGCGCAAGAAACGAGGGTTAGAAGCAGCAAAGATGTCTTAAGCAGCTATGAATGCCAGTCTATCAACAATTAGCTGCCTAACTGAAGACCGAACACAGTTTAGGACAACTATTCACAGGGTCGCCATAAGTCAACATCAACATGATGGCACTTAACAGCATTCACAACTTTTAGGAAAAACACGATCTGTAATCCAACTACCAGTAATTATTTCTTTGCATGCTCTGGCAACATCCACTCTTGCTGCACAGGTCTGATGTATGATCACAAGTTGTGATCATTTAGGGGAGCTAAAAATAAAAACCCCAAATACAAAAACATAAAAACCTCCAAGTAACTTAGAAGTTGATGGCTGCCACGGTCTCTCTCATCTGGCCTCGCTTGGCTTAGTGAATGGCTACAATGCAGCAAATGAGAAGATACTATCTCCATAGCCTGAGATACTTATTGAAGAAGTGGAAAAAGCAAAGAAAGCCAAAAAAAGAGAGTAAAGTACATATACAAAAGAAGATAAAGACAAATGTACTTTTTAAGCTCAAAAAAGCTTTGGCTGGTATTTAGCATTTGCAAATATGTTCCCAGCCCTGCCCATGACTTTTGAGACCACTTACGTCCCTTCTAGAAATGTAACTGCATAAATAAAGGACACATATACACCTAGAGAGGCAGGAGGTAGAAAGACCGGGCTGGATTTGCATCAAAAACACAACCTTAGCCTAATTCCGAACAAGCACACAAAAACTGTTCACAAGTTATTAACTAAGCTTGTTTTTTTACTTCTGCATGCCAGTTAGAAAGAAATATTATTTTTTATTTTATTTTATTTAACAGGTTTTTTATACCACTTTATCATCTCAGTCAAAGCAGTTTACATTGCAACTTAAACTTGGTAATGTACATTAAACAGGGACATTGATAACTGGGATTTTCCTGAGGCAGTGGAGGGTTAAGTGACTTGCCCAAGGCCACAAGGAGCGCTAGTGGTTCCCAAGCCAGTGCTTGAACCATTATACAGTAGCCCTGAAAGCAGTTTTTCTTGTACATACAATCTTCTTAAAAACTCATTTTTTCCCGTTTTTGAACATTTTCTAACCATGGAAAAACAACCTATACCACTTTTGCAGAACCCATCTTTACCACTCTGGGTAGATGCTACGGGTCCTACCTGATTTCTTACTGCAGTTTTACCTTCCATCGTGATGGTCATCTTTATGTCATGATTTTGCAATAGTTGCCAGTTACACACTGATGTCAATGGACAGAATCATTAACAATGCAAAATACAAAGCAGCACATCAGCAAAGTCAAACTATTTATTTTATTATTTATTTATTTAGTGTACACTTGTATCCCGCTACTTCCAGCGATCAGCAGTGGTTTTCTATACATAAGGGTGAGGCTGTACAGGCCAGAATTAGAGCATACAGTATGATTGCAGGGATGGGTAATAGGCACATCAGATGGTTACAGATTTACATTTGATTGCTTGAGAGGAGGAGGCTTTACATATATACATAAATTACAGGACGCATTTCTTGTTGATATGATTATTTTAAATGGCCACTATCATATAGAGAGGCCCCAGCACATTTTAGTCGGTTTTTCCTTAGTAATGAGTCCCTCCTGACTTATCCCAGAGCTTGTGAGACTCTCCCAGTGCCTGCACATTTCTCCCCATCTGTTTGCAAAAGGAGCAATGGCAGAAACCCTGCATTACCTGTATACTTTCGCCCTGTCCATGTACTCATGTTGCTCCATCCCCTGCGAGTCTGCAGCAGAAACATCGATGATATTCCTGTGGAGGATAAAGGAGTGGTTAGTGACTCTTCCATTCCATAGACTTCATGCTAATTGTTTGAGGAACTCCAGTCCAGTCCCGCACCTCTGGGTAGTGTACCTCTTCCAGCAGCTTGGAGACTGAGCATGTCATCTTTTGATGACACCCACATACTTAGGCAGCCGGCACTGCCTACCAGCCCCAGTAACCTATTACATACAGTAACATAGTATATGACGGCAGATAAAGACCAGTATGGTCCATCTAGTCTGCCCAGCAAGGCGGCAAGAGTAGGTGCACTTGCTACTCTGTGCAGGTCACCTCTCCCCATGCCTTTGTTTAGGGGTATAGCCATCGCTCCCTGTAGGTCACCCCTATTTGTTCAGATATAAGAAATAGTTATGTTTATTTTGATTTTATCCTGTTGCTATAAAGCAGTGGTTCTCAATCTGTGGGTCGCGACCCCCATGGGGGTTGCCACAGGACTTAGCAGGGGTCACCTCACTCCAGTTCAAAAAAATAAAAAAAATCGCACAAGTTGCTGCAGCTGCTGAGTCCGCTTCTCGGCAGCGGCAAACTCATCACCTCCCTTCTTCTGCAGCTGCGGCTCCCTGTCTCTTAGGGAACCGCGGCTGTGCCTGTGAAACCGTTGGAGCCTGTCTCTCGACAGACTCCTCCGTGCAGCATTATCCCGCCTCCAAAAGAAGTGGAAAACAACTTCCTTTGGAGTTGGGACAATGCTGCAAGGAGGGGCCCGTCGAGAGACAGAAAGTCTCCGCAACGGTTTCATAGGCACAGCCGCGGTTCCCTAAGAGGTAGGGAGCCACGGCTGCAGAAGAACAGGGCAGTAGCAGGCAGACATAGGGAGAGGGGAGGAGGGGAGAGGGAACCTGCAATGTGGCTGACATGGAGAGATGGATAGGGGGGGGGGGGCCTGACATGGATAGGGGGGGGCTGACATGGATAAAGGGGAGAGAGAAAGGGACATACTGGACAGACAGGGGATAAATGCTGGACAGAGGGGAGAGACAGTGCGGGTTAGGATTATAATGGGCTGATGGGGGGGCTAGCATTGGTAATGGGCAGATCGGGTGAGGGGCTAGGACTGGTATTGGGTTGATTAGGGAAAACTAGGACTGGGAATGGACAGGTCAAGGGAGGGGTTGGAACTGGTAATGGGGTGATTAGGGGGGCTAGCACTGGTAATGGGCTGCGGGGGACTAGCTGTGGAAATGAGCTGATTAGGGAAGGCTAGGACTGGTAATGGACTGATGGGGGGCTAGCATTGGAAATGAGCTGATCGGAGAGGTTAGGACTGGAAATGGGCTGATTAGAGGAGACTAGGACTGGTAATGGACTGATGGGGGTAGGACTAGTAATGGACTGATTAACACTGGTAATGGGGTTGAGCACTGGTAATGGGACTGAGGGGGGACTAGCACTGAAAGTGAGCTGACTGGGGGAGGGGCTTCAACTGGAAATGGGCTGATGGTGGGGAGGGGAGGATAGAGCTGCTGGCCTTAGAAGAAAACTGGGGGCTAGGGCTACAAATGAGCTAATGCGAGTGGATGGGAGAATGGGACTGGAAAGGAGTGGATGCTGAGAGGGGCTGCCATGGTATTTGGACTAGAAGGGACTGGTCAGTGGGGAAGGAGGGGGACTGGAAGGGAATGGACACCAGTGGCAGTCATGGGAATGCAAGTTGACATTGGAAGGTACTGGGAGTGAGGACTGGAAAGAGGCTGATACTTGGGAGGGTTACTGGGACTGGAAATAGGCTGATGGAAAGAAGTGAAGAAAACAAAAGAAGAGATAAGAAATGGCAGATGGACCATGGACCACAGAAAGAGAGCTAAGAGAAGACAGGAAAGCATAAAAACAGAAATATGACGACAGAAAAAGACCACATGGCCTATCTAGTCTGTCCTTCCATAACAACTACAACAGTCCCCTTTTTACCTTTAGAGATCCTCTGTGTTTGTCCCATGCTTTTTTTAATTCAGTTACTGTCCTCATCTCTACCACCTCCACTGGGAGACTATTCCACGAATCCATTACTCTTTCCGTAAAGAAATATTTCCACATATCACTCCTGAATCTATCTCCCTTCACCCTCAACCCATGTCCCCTCGTAGCAGAACTTGCTTTCAATTGAAAGAGGCTCTCTCCCTGAACATTTATGCCACGGAGGTATTTAAACATCTCAATCATATCACCTCTATCCCGCCTTTCCTCTAAGGTGTACATATTAAGATCCTTCAGTCTGCCCTCATATGCTTTATAATGAAGACCACTAATCATTTTAGTAGCCACACTCTGCACCGACTCCATCCTGTTCACATCCTTTTCAAGGTGCGGTCTCTAGAATTGCACACTATACTCCAAATGAGGTCGCACCAAAGACTTATACAGAGGCATTATCACCTTTTTTCTGCTAGCCATTCCTCTCCGTATGCACCCAGGCATCCTTCTAGCTTCTGCCGTCGCCTTTTCTACCTGTTTAGCTACTTTAAGATCATCAGACACAACCACGCCTAGATCCCGCTCTTCTTTAGTGGGCAAAAGTACTTCACCCCCTAGACTATATTGCTCCCTTGGATTGCTGCAGCCCAAATGCATGACCTTACATTTTTTAACATTAAATCCCAGCTGCCAAATTCTAGACCATTCTTCAAGCTTAGCTAGATCCCTCCTCATGTTATCTACCCCTTCCTGTCTACTCTATTGCAGATTTTGGTATCATCCGCAAAGAGGCAAACCTTACCTGAAAGCCCTTCCATTATATCACTAACAAAGATGTTAAAAAGAATCGGACCAAGGACAGATCCCTGGGGCACACCACAGATAACATCCTTCTCCTCAGAGTGAGCTCCATTTACTTGTACTCTTTGTCGCCTCCCACCCAACCAATTTCTAACCCAAGCAGTAACTTTAGGGTCCATCCCTAGGGTGCTCAGTTTGTTTATAAGTCGCCTGTGAGGAACAGTGTCAAAGGCTTTACTGAAATCTAAATACACCACATCTAGGGCTCTCCCTCGGTCCAACTCCCTGGTCACCCAGTCAAAGAAATCAATCAAATTTATCTGACAAGACCTGCCTCTGGTGAATCCATGCTGCCTCGGATCCTGTAATCTGCTGGACTCCAGAAACCTCACTATTTTCTCTTTCAGCAGCGTTTCCAATAATTTACTCACCACTGAAGTTAAACTAACCGGCCTGTAGTTTTCATCCACATCCTTACTTCTGCTTTTGTGTAAAGGCACCACATGAGCCCCTCTCCAGTCCTTAGGCACCACTCGACTCCAACAAGGCATTGAAAAGGTCAGTCAGTGGAGCTGCTAGAACGTCCCCAAGTTCCCTCAGTATTCTAGGGTGTATCCCATCCGGTCCCATCGCTTTGTCTACTTTAAGTTGAGATAGTGTCTCACGAACACAGTCTTTTGAAAATTGTTCAAGATGTCTTTTGCTTCTGTTCCTATTTGTGGGTGTTTTCTGAGGTCCTGCTCCTGGTTCTTCATCTGTGAACACAGAACAAAAATATTTGTTAAGCAAGTCCGCTTTATCCTTATCAGCTTCTACATATTCCTCCCCTGCACCCTTGAGTCTGACAATACCACTCTTGCCCTTCCTCTTCTCACTAATATATCTGAAAAATGTCTTATCCCCCCATTTTATTGCATTGGCTATTTCCTCCTCCTTTTGAATCTTTGCCTTCTTGACTACTTTGCTAGCTTCTCTAAGTTTTTCCAAATACAGATGCCTGTCTTCCTCTCTCTGTGATCTCTTGTATTTCATGAAGGCCTCCCTCTTTTTCTTCACTTTTTCAGCTACTTCTTTTGAAAACCATAGCGGTCTCCTTTTCCTTTTACCTTTATTTACCATTTTAACAAAAAGGTTGGTTGCCCTTAAAATATCCCCTTTCAGTTTTGCCCACTGTTTTTCTACATCCCTCAGCTGTTCCCATCCAACTAACGACTCCCTGAGGTATTGGCCCATCTTCGCAAAGTTAGTCTTCCTAAAGTCTAAGATCCTCGCCTTTGAATGGATTCTAACAGCCCTAGTCCTAATACTGAACCACACCATCTGATGATCACTGGATGCAAAATGATCTCCCACTACAACATCAGAAACACTTTCACCATTGGTAAGCACCAAGTCCAGTATGACCCCTTCACATGTGGGGTCTGTTACCAATTGCCTGAATAGTTCTCCCTGTAGAGAATCCAGGATCTCCTTACTTCTAGATGATACTGCAGCAGGAATGTGCCAATCAACATCTGGCATATTGAAATCTCCTATCAGTAGCACTTCCCCTTTCCTAGCAATGCTGCGCATGTCTTCAATTAACTCAGATCGGGACCAGCATGATCAGAGAATGAATTGGTCAGACAACAAAGGTAGAAAAAATAATTTAAGGATGAGTTAAAATTTTGCAGCAGTCGGGGGGATCCAAGATGGTGATTGCTCAGGTGTGCTGATCGGCACGGCGTATTTATGGGGAAGAAGCGAAAGGCTAGAGGGGCAAAACAGCCTGCAGCCCCTCTTGCCTCGACGCCATTACCTTCTGCAGTGATTGGTCCACTTGATTCCTTTTTTCCTCCGGTGCCGCGACAGTGGTCTGAAGGGGAGAAAAGCCCGGCTGTGTAGAGTGTGGAGGTGGTGTCCTCGTCAGCTGCTATGGGTGTTGATCTATCGTTCCCCTGCTCTATTTGAGCCTTGAAGGTGCCCCGACAGAACAGTGGCGTCCTGGGAAGCCAGCTGGAGTGCGTTGAGTTGTCGGACTCCGCCGGAAGACAGAGCGGGGGCGCAGAGTGCGGCCTAAGCTTTGGAGCTTCCCGTGGTCAGCAGCAGAGGGCGGAGGATTCGACGGGAATGGCAGATGGTGGTGTAGGCTTGATTTCTAGCTTACCAGCCCCCAGTTCATCGAGGGCCGAGGTTTTGGTGTATGGGCCTGTGCCGGAGGTGGCCTCGTCATCACTGGTGGCTCTCCCGGAGGTGGTAACATTGGAGGCGATCTAGGCAGTGATAATGCAACTTCGAGAAGAGTTGGCCCCGCGGATGACATCCTTTGCTACACAGGTTTCACTTAATGCTGAAGAACTAAAAGAAACCGTGGTTAAAATAACTGCTTTACAGTCTGAGGTTTCTCAATATCAGGCCAAAGTTGTGATTGTTGAAAATGAAGTAGAATCGCTTAAAAATGTTTCCTTGCCTATTCAGGCTAAGCTGGAAATGTTGGAAAATGCAGTCCGTATGACAAATATCCGATTGGTTAATTTTCCTAAAGTTTCAATAATATCGGCTAGGGATATGTTTCGGAATTATTTGATTGAGATTTTGGGTATTCCTCCTGAATCCCATCCCCCAGTGGTTAAAATGTACTATTTGCCAACTGGGAAAAAAGTGGAGGAGCAGGGAATAGTTAGAGGATTATCTAATGTGGATGCTCTAAATATTACTGATATCTTGGAGTCTTCGCACGAAGAGCAGGTTACATCGTCTACTTTACTGGTTACTTTAGTGTTATTATCGGATAAAGAATGGCTTATGAAATTATTTTTTAAGAAACATCACGTTTTGTTTAAGGGTTTGACTGTCCGAATGTTTCATGATTTATCCAGGGAGACCCAGAAGAGACGATGAGATTTCCTCTTATTACGTCCAGGGATCCAGCAACTGGGAGGGCTTTTTTTCTGAAATTTCCTTGTAAATGTTTAATTAAATGTCAGTCTAATTCCTATATATTCTATGAGCCCTCCCAGTTGCTTTATTTCATCAATGCTTGACTCTCTGAAGGGGGTGCTTGATCCTCTGACTGTTCCGGTTTGAGCGTATGATTGTGCCACTGTTTAGTCCACCTGAATTTCTTTCAATACTGGTTGTTATAATTTCTAATCATTGAATCCCCCTCTATTTGAGGGCTAGAGTGGGTTGGATATATAAGATTGGTTTCCTGTGATATTTTGGATTAATGTTTTATATAGTTTTCATGTTATTCACCCAATTACCGACTCAAGATGTATTCTTGATAAGTATGAATAACTTAAAAAAATTAAAATTAAAAATAATAATAATTGTATTTCATATTAGTGATATGACTACAAAATCATCATAATTTTGAAATTAAATATTGTTACTTGTTATTGTGATTAATTATTGTGGTTTAAATAAGTAATTTTTTAATAAATAAAAACATATTGCAAAGGCCTATAATACATTAATAATTCAACAAATGAATACGACAATGCGTTAACGGTAAAGGAAGAGAGACGCATTTGATTTTATCATTGGGGGGTCATCACAAGTTGACCAATGGTAAAAGGGGTCACGGTACAAAAAAAGGTTGAGAACCACTATGTCTGTCCCATGCCATTTTGAATTCTGTCACTGTTTGCCCCCACCACTTCCATCGGGAGAGCATTCCAAGCATCAACCACCCTTTCAGTGAAAAAGTATTTCCTAACATTGCCTTTCAGTTTACCCCCTTGCAGCTTCAAGGTATGCCCCCTCTAGTTTTACAGCTTCCCCATCTTTGGAAGAGGTTTGTTTGTCCATTAATACTCTAAGTATTTAAAGGTCTGAATCATATCTCCCCTGTCCCTCCTCTCTTCCAGAGTGTACATATTTAGGTCTTCAAGTCTCTTCTCATAAGTCTTGTGATGCAGGCTCCAAATCATTTTGGTCGCCTTCCTCTGAACCGCTTCCAACCTTTTTAATCCATTGCGAGATACGGTCTCCAAAACTGAACACAATATTCCATGTGAGACCTCACCAGTGACTTGTACAGTGGCATTAGTACCTCTTCCTTTCTGCTGGTAATTCCTCTCTGTATGCAACCCAACATCCTTCTGGCTTTTGCCACCGCCTTGACAAAGCAGACTCAGAGGAGAAACAAATAGGTAATCAAACATTAAAAAACCACACTATATCTAAAGAACCCAACTCCTCTCCTAGCACCCGGGCAGGAAATCCCTTTCCCCCCACCGGATGAGGAGGCTTACCTGTGAAGCATCAAGACGATGCAGACTAGCCTGAAGCAAGACAGGCAGCTCTCCCGATCTGCCCCAGAACGTCGCCCCCCCCCCCCCCCGTATATTGCCTGGACCCCCCTGGCTACTTCTGCCAACCAGAAGTAGCCAGGCCTGGAACTTTACAGCATCCTATGTGACCCCATATACTTCGGGAGGGATCCGGGACTGGACTGGAGTTTCTCAAGGAACAATAATTAGCAGGTAAGTCTAATTTCACCTTTCTTATCGTCCCTCCAGTCCAGTCCCGCACCTCTGAGATCTAACAGCGCAATTAAATCAACGGGAGGGCCCTGCAAGACCAACTTGAAGGATAGCTGAACCAAAACCGGAATCACTCACTGCCTGGACATCCAGATAATAGTGCTTTGCAAATGTACGAAGCAAGGACCACGTTGCTGCTCTACAAATCTCCACCGGTTGCGCCAAATTGTATTCCGCCCACAAGGCTGCTTGAGCCTTCATGGAATGTGCCCGCAATCCTGCCAGCACTGGTTTACCCTTCAACATGTACGCCGACACGATTGCTTCTCTGATCTACCTGGAAATGGAGGCTTTTGCCCCCAAACACCACAAACAGATGATTCAACTTCTGCAAAGAACCTGTCTGTTTCAAATACCACAGCAGGACTCTTCTGGCATCCAAGAGAGGCAACTGTGGATTGGCGGAACCCGCTTCGGTGCTTGCCAGAGACGGCAGGGAAACCGCCCGATTCAAATAAAAAGCCGAAACTACTTTGGGTAAAAAGGAAGGCACCGGTCGAAGAATCACCTTCTTCCTTGATATTGACAGAAATGGCTCCTGGCAAGATAAGGATCGAAGCTCTGAAATCCTGCATACCGAGCAAACTTCCACCAGAAATACCATCTTCAGGGTCAAGCCCTTCAGCAAAGCATGACTCAACGGTTCAAAAGGCTCAATGGTAAACGCCACTAGTACCAAACTGAGGTCCTAGAGTGGTACCACCGACCTCCTCAGGGGACACAGGTGGGTCACTGCTCTAAGCGTACGACTGGTAGCGCTTTATAAATGCTCAGTAGTAGTAGTAGTAGTAGGAAGCGCAGTACGTCCGGGTGCACACCCAATGCCACCCCATGTACCTTACACCTTGAATAACAGGAAATTGCCGCCAACAGCACCCGCAGGGAACTAGCAGCTAAGCCCTTATCAAAACCAGCCTAAAAAAACTCTAGAATGTCCGGAACGGATGCTATGGATGTGGAAACATGTCTATCCCCGCATCAAGCCTCAAAAATGTGCCATAACCGGATGTATGCTAGAGGGGTAGACCTCTTCTGGGCCTTCAACAAGATTGCTATCACCGGACCCGAGTAACCTGTCTTCTTCAACTTCGCCCTTTCAAGAGCCATGCCATAAGCCAGAATTGATCCACCTGAGGTATGCAAACCAGCCCCTGAGTCAGGAGATCTTCTCGAGCCTGAAACTGCCATGGGCGGCATACCACGGGCGCCTTAGCCAATCCGAGGTGATCAAAATGACTAGCCCTCTGTGAGCCTCTATGTGCTGTACGACCCGGCCTATTAGTGCCCACAGGGGAAAAACATACAGAAGCCCCTCCACAGGCCACCTTTGCACTAGGGCATCCAGGCCCTCTGACATCCTCTCTCCGCCTGCTGAAAAACCAACTGTTTTTTTGCAGAGGCAAATGTTGCCATTAGGTCCCTGACTGGTGTGCATCAGCGGAGCACCACCTGCTCGTATACCTCCTGGTTCAAAGTCTACTAGTCGGGGTCCACGTCAACTCGGCTTAGGTAGTCCACCATCACGTTGTCGACTCCCGCTATATGTGCTGCCGATAATGCCTGGAGATGACTTTTTGCCCAGCCGAACAGCTTCTCCGTCTCCTTCTCCAAGGCTATGCTGCCCTGACAGTTGAAGTAGGCCACCGTGGTTGCATTGTCTGAGATGACTCGGACCGCTTTCCTCTGCAAACAGCTCTGGAAACTCTGTAGCACCAGGACCACGGCTCACATCTCCAGCCTGTTGATCGACCAAAGGGCCTCTTGTGGCTCTACTGTCCTTGGTCATCAGGGGTATCTAACTTGGCGACTCAAGGGGCATGCTCCCTTCTAGACTCCCCCGGCGAAGCCACCAACAGACAGCTCTTCTGGTCTTCAGCGGGCAGGGGAGAATCTTTGATAAGGGCTGACTCTGGTGGGACCAACGCTGGAGCACAGCTCTCTGCAATGGTCGCATATGCGCTCTCGTCCACAGGACCAGTTCGAGAGTGACTTCTATGCTTCCTAAGACCTGCAGATAATGCCAGGCTGATAGCTCTGGCATTTCCAGAAAGTGATGCACCAGCCATCGCAGCCCCTGTGCCTGTTCTGACAGAAAGACCTTTCCCACCAGGTGTCAAAGCGCACTCCCAAATACTCCAGTTCCTGGGATGGAATCAACTGACTCTTGGCCATGTTGTCCACTCAACCGAGACTTTGAAGGAACTGTATCACCTGCTGCTTTGTGCTCTCATCTCTGGACTTTGCCCCGATCAGGCAGTCATCAAGAAATAGGTGAATGAGAACACTTTCCTTGTGGAGCACTGCCGCTACAACCATGACCTTGGTGAAGGTACGTGGAGCCGTTGCCAACCCAAATGGCAATGCCTGAAAATGAAAATGCCCCATCGGTACTGCGAAGCGGAGGAACTGCTGATGTTCCTGTCGGGTGGGAATGTGCAAGTACACTTCCATAAGGTCGAATTCACCGCTTTGAACGGCTACTATGACGGACTGCAAGGTTTCCATGTAAAAATGCAGCACCTGCAGACAACGGTTCATGCCCTTGAGATCGAGAATCGGTCGAAAGGACCCTTCCTTTTTGGGAACCACAAAATAAATGAGTAGCGACCGTAACTGCATTGTTCTCTGGGGACCAGTACCATGGTCCACAGTTGTAGGAGCCGTGTTAAGGTGTCCCTTACAGCCACCACTTTGCCTCGCATCTTACACGGAGACTGAACGAAGGCGTGGCCCACCAGACCGTCCCACTCGGGGGGCGTAGCCCTTCCTGATGACCTCCAGCACCCATTCGTCAGATGTGATCTGGGCTCAGGCGAAGTAGAAATCCCGCAGACGACCTTCTACAGGTTGCACCCTCACCTGGGCCCCCCCTCGCTTAATTGTGATTTCTTGGGACCAGAGGTCGAGGTGGCGCCAAAGTCTCGGCCCGCTCATCGAAAACCTAGAAACCCCTGCCCCCCTGGAGGGAAATCTGCCCCTTTGATAAGGGATAAAGCGGGAAGTACAAAAACACTTGAAATCTTGCTTTGACCTTGAGCCGACGGTGGGGTGCGGCCCTGCCTTTGTTTGTCTTCAGGCAGACATCTCCCCTTTGACTCTCCTAAATCCTTGACCAAATTATTTAGCTCATCTCCAAAGAGAAGCTTTCCCTTAAAGGGGAGCTTATTGAGGCAGGACATGGAAGAACCATCCGCCGCCCAATTGGAAAGCCACAGGTACTGGCAAGCCACCCCCAACGAGGCCATACTCTTCGCAAGCCCTCTAATGAGATCGTAGTGAATATCTGTGCTAGGTAGGCCGACCTCGACTCCAATTTGGCTGCCTACATGGGCATGTACTTCCCCAGGTCTTCCAGCTACTGGACTCGTTGCGACTAGTTGAGGCAAGCCCTGGCCACCCAGGCCCCACAAATGGAGGCCTGCAGCAAGAGGGCATTGATATCAAATGCCTGCTTCAACAGGGTGTCCAAGTTCCTATGTTGGGCATCCCTGAGTGCTGCACTCCCTTCTACAGGGATTGTCATCTTCTTTGTAACTGCCAACACCGCCGCGTCTACCTTAGGGGACCGAAGCAGCTTGTGTTTCTGCTCCGGTAGTGGGTATAAGCGTGACATGGCCCACACCCCCCCCTATTTATTTTATTTATCTGTATTTATATCCCGCTTTTCACCGGGTCAAAGCGGTCAATTGGGAGATACATTTAACACGAGGGGATATGACACACATACGCTAATACTTACAGGGAACATTGGAACATTCTCCTGGCCCTCATCTGAGAGCCGGGGTCTTTTATTCACCACTACCCCTGTCTCGCTCTCCTTCGTATCTGCTGCCCTCTTAGCCCCTTGTTCAGGAGCAGAGGCACAGTCCGCTGACCTCTGTTGGCACATGCAAATGCCTGGTGCAGAAGAACAAGCTTCGGTAAGAAATCACCCAGGAGCTCCGCCATCTCTCTGTTCCAAGAGGTAGAGGACCCAGGAATGGCTAGGGGATTGGAGACTGACTCCAGAGTGCCCATTGCGGCCCCCCTATGTCTTGTGGCTCCTGAGATGGAAAGGCACTCTTCAGCCTGGGCTGGCCCTCGATATCCTGCTCCAAAGAGGTGGCTTCTTGCGTGCAGCTCTGGCAAATGCAAGCCTCAGAGACTGTTCCACGCCACGTACCGCACACCAAGCACTGAGGTGTGGGCAGCATGATGGGAAGGCGCTGACTTGAGACTCCCATATAGCACAGGTACTCTCAAGTAGCTATCCTTGAATGTGCTGAAATGAAAGAAAATTAAAGCAACTGAAAATGAAAGCAAAGTAAATGCAAAATATAGAACTTTCGCCAGAAAAAACAAATGAAATACAAGTACAGTAAAGGCCAGGAGTTAGTTTCCCCAATTATAGTAGGTAGATAGGATAATATACAGGGCAAGCAGAGAAAACGGGAAAAATACGCCACGGCTGCTACTGATCTCCTTGCAGGACTGTTAGCGGGAAAGGTCAGATGCTTCTTCTCTCCTTCCTGCACAGCTGCTAAAACTTGCTCCACATGGTTTTAGGCCACGCGCCAAGGCCACATGCTTCCCGATTTCGGCTGCTTAAAATAGATAATTTTAAAGCTGTACTTCAAGCCTTTCCATTCCTCCTGGCTGGAGAGCACTGCTCCTGTGTGTATCCACTCCCCCACACGCTCAGCAATTGGTCTCCAGCTTCGGCGGTAAGGGGCTGTCTGAGAGGCTGACAGACTGCTCTGGGCTCTGAAATATTTCTCCATGGTGGCTCCTCACCCATGGAAGGTTTGGGAGCTGTCTGAGTCACCCGGACAATAGAGACTCTCCCCAAGGCACACCCGGGGGGGGGGGGGGTAGCTCTGGCTAATCGTATCCCCTTTGAAATAGACCAAAGCCCTTTAAACTCCCGAAAAGAAAGTAAAGAAAGTAAAAAACTACACTACGGCTATGCTCCTTAGTTGTCCCTACAGCGAGTCCAGCACCCTGGCTCACTACCTCCTCCAGCTGCTTGGAAACTGAGCATACTGGGGCTGGTAGGCGTGCCAGCTGCCTAAGAAAAAGTAATTAGATCTTACCTGCTAATTAGTGTTCCTGAAGGAATGACAGTCCAGTCCCTTCACTTCTGGGTTGCGCAACCCTTCCAGCAGCTTGGAGGCTGAGCCCAACCTTTTTGGGGGATGGAGCGGTATAAATACCACTGGAACCACCCACAGACCACAGTAATCGAATGAAAAAGCAGACTTAACTTCCATTAACAATCTACCTAAACTAACACCGCAAAGAATATCTAACAACCAACTTCTTTTTTTTTTTTTTTTTTAATAAGGGATAGGAGTAGGAGCAGGGGAATGGGCCCCAGGAGGAGGTGGTTTCCATGAGACTGCCCGAACCGCCTTCTGCTTGCACTCCCTCTCCTAGAACTGGCCCCACGCTCGGTCCGTAGCTCTGCCCCTGACTAATAGGCCTGAACGGCTGCCGGAAACCTGGTGGGATCAGGGACTGGACTGTCGTTCCTTCAGGAACACTAATTAGCAGGTAAGATCTAATTACTTTTTCCTTATCGTCACTCCAGTCCAGTCCCTTCACTTCTGGGATGTACCAGAGCAGTTCAATCCTGGGTGGGATCCGGCAGACCGGACTGAAGAACCGCCAGACCAAAACGAGCGTCCGCTGAACTCTGCACGTCCAGCCTGTAATGCTTGGTAAAGGTATGCAGAGAGGACCAAGTCGCTGCCCTACAAATATCCAGAGGGGGAACTAGACTGAATTCTGCCCAAGAGGTGGCCTGCGCCCGAGTGGAGTGCACCCGCAGTCCCACCGGAACCTGTTTCCCTTTCAGGATGTAGGCGGAAGCAATCGCTTCTCTGATCCACCTTGAGATGGAGGCCTTGGCGGCCGCTTCCCCTTTGTGCGGTCCTCCGAACTGAATGAATAGCCGGTCGGATTTCCGGAAAGGAGCTGTGCGGGAGAGGTAACGCTTCAAGGCCCTCTGGACGTCGAGGAGGCGAAGCTTGCTATCCCTACCTTCCTGTCCCCCGGCAGAGAGGACCGGGAGAGTAACTATCTGGTTCACATGGAATGGGGAGATAACCTTGGGCAAGAAGGAAGGAACCGTGCGCAGGACCACCTTGTCCTTGAGAAATGACAGAAAGGGGGGCTGAGAGGACAGCGCTTGTAATTCGGAAAACCCGTCTGGCCGAGCAGATGGCGACCAGAAACACAGTCTTCAGGGTTAAATCCTTTAAGGAGGCCCTCTTTACTGGCTCAAAGGGTTCCCCGATCAGGGCATTCAGCACCAGGTTGAGATCCCAAGGGGGGATGACCGATCTCCGTTGAGGACGCAGACGTTTAACCGCTCTTAGGAACCTGGACACGTCCGCGTGGGCCCCAAGGGTCTTGCCGCGGACCTTACCTCTATAGCAAGCGATGGCAGCCAGCTGGACTCGTAAGGAACTGTGTGCTAGGCCCTTGTTAAATCCTGCTTGCAAGAATTCCAGAACCTCCGGAACTGAGGCCGATAGGGGCTTTCTTCGGTGCTCTGCACACCATGCCTCAAAGATGCGCCAAACCCTTACGTAGGAGAGGCAGGTCGAGCGCTTCTTAGCTTTCAACAGCATCGTGATTACCGCTCCTGAATAACCTCGTTTCAGGAGCCGCGCCCTTTCAATAGCCAGGCCGTAAGCGAGAATCGATCCACGTGAGTCATCCAAACCGGGCCTTGCCTCAGCAGGTCCCTTTTGCAAGGGAGCCGCCAAGGCCGGTCGGCAACCAACCTCACCAAATCCGCATACCAGGGGCGGCGAGGCCAATCGGGAGCTATGAGGATTACTAACCCCTGGTGGGACTCCACCCACTGGAGGACCTTTCCAATAAGAGCCCAAGGGGGGAACTCATAGAGAAGACCCTCCGAGGGCCATTTCTGGGACAGGGCATACAGGCCTTCGGACATTCTTTCCTTTCGTCGACTGAAGAATCGGTCCACCTTGGCGGACGAGAACCTCGCCATGAGATCCATGACTGGGAGCCCCCAACGGGTCACTATTTGGTCGAAGGTCTCCTGCTCCAGTTCCCAGTCTCCGTGATCTATCTTGTATCTGCTGAGGTAATCGGCCATGACGTTGTCCGTGCCGGCCACGTGCTGAGCTGAAAGCGCTTCCAACCGAACTTCCGCCCACTGGAATAAAGCGTCCGCCTCCTTCTCCAAGGCAGGACTGCTGGTGCCGCCCTGGTGGTTGATGTAGGCCACCGTGGTTGATGTAGGTCACATTGTAGGTGACATTGTCGGAGAGAACGCGAATTGCTCTTGTTTGTACTAAGGTCTCTAGGGCCTTGAGCGCTAGGGTGACGGCCCGCAATTCCAGTCTGTTGATGGGCCATTGAGACTCCAACAATGTCCAGCGACCCTGGACGAATTGATCCTCGCAGTGAGCTCCCCAGCCTGCCAGACTGGCGTCCGTCGTCAATAGTAACCACTGATGAGGTTTCGAGGGGCGTCCCGCGTTCCAGATTCCTTGGGCACCGCCACCAGAGGAGGGACTGTTTGGTCCGCGGAGCACAAGGCAGCTGCATTGACAGGGGATGATGCTGGGGGGACCACCGACGCAGTAGAGCCCGCTGCAAAGGCCGCATGTGAACCCTGGCCCATGGCACCACCTCTATCGCCGCCGCCATTGTTCCCAGTACCTGGAGATAATGCCACGCTGAAGGGTTTCGTCTGCCCAGAAACTGCGAGACCAGGAGCCTTAGGTCTCTTGCCCTCGTTCGTGACAGGAACACTCTGCCTCTTCTGGTGTCGAACCTTGCTCCGAGATACTCGAGTTCCTGGGAGGGAGCCATCCTGCTCTTTGTTCGATTGATGACCCATCCCAACTCCTCCAGAACCTGAATTACCCTGGCCGTCGCCGAGCAACTTTCCTCTTCCGACTTTGCCCGGATCAGCCAGTCGTCCAGGTAAGGGTGTACTAGTATCCCTTCTTTCCGTAGGAAAGCCGCTACGACCACCATCACTTTGGTGAAAGTCCTTGGGGCCGTAGCTAGGCCGAAGGGCAGGGCCTGGAATTGAAAGTGGCCTCTTGGCACTGCGAATCTCAGGAACTGTTGATGGGACTTCCTGACCGGAATATGCAAGTAGGCTTCTGTCAAATCGAGGGACGTCAGGAACTCTCTGCCCCTTACGGCTGCTATGACTGACCATAGGGTCTCCATGCGGAAGTGTGGTACCCTGAGACAGCGGTTGACCTGCTTTAGGTCCAGGATCGGACGGAAGGATCCTTCCTTCTTTGGTACCACAAAGTAAATCGAGTACCGACCCGAGCCGCACTGGTCTGGAGGTACTGGGACCACAGCCCCGGGCGCTATTAGACGAGCGAGAGTTGCCTCTATGGCCGACCTCTTTGTAGGAGAGCCGCAGGGAGACTGAACAAAGGCTGGAAGTATTTGTTTTGCAAATTCGAGAGCATAGCCCTCTCTGATCACCTCTAGGACCCATTGATCGGACGTGACCCGGGACCAGGCTGGAAGAAACCGCCTTAACCGTCCGCCCACCGGCAGCCCTTCCCCCTGGACCCCCGTCATCTCATTGTTGTTTTCTGGGGCCCGAGGAGGAGGAGGAGGACCCAAAACCTCGACCTGCTCCTCGAAACCCTCTAAAACCTTGACCCTTAGAGGGAAAACGGCCCCTGGGAAAGGGGTTTGACCTGACTGGGCAAAACCTCCGGGGGTCCTGAGTCTGGTTAGGCACTGGGGCTAGAGGGCGCCCTTGCTTCGGTCTGTCTTCCGGAAGCCTGCCTCCCTTAGACTCGCCAAGGTCCTTTACCAGCTTCTCTAAATCCTCTCCAAATAACAGTTTCCCCTTAAAGGGAAGTCGACTCAGGCGTGCCTTTGAGGAGGCATCAGCTGCCCAATTCCGCAGCCCCAAATAACGCCTGGCCACCACCACCGAGGCCATGTTCTTGGCCAGGCTTCTGATGAGGTCATACTGACTATCCGCCAAGTAGGCTGCTCCGGATTCCAACCTGGCAGCGTTGGCCTGCATCTCGCCCGCGGAGCCCTCTGCTGCGTGAAGCTATTGTGACCACCTTAGACAGGCCCGGGCCACCCAAGCTCCTGAAACGGAGGCCTGCAAGGCGAGAGAGCTTACATCAAAGGCTTGCTTCAGGAGCGTATCCAGTTTTCTGTCTTGAGAATCCCTTAAGGCCGTGCTGCCCTCAACTGGGATAGTAGTCTTCTTAGTAACTGCTGATACCGCTGCATCCACCCTGGGAGACCTCAGCAGCTCTGTCTGCCTCTGGAAGAGGATATAGACGAGTCATGGACCAGACTCCCCTTAAACTTGACTCTGGTTGGTCCCATTCTTCCTGGATCATCTGACGCACCACCCTGTGGACCGGAAAAACTTTCTGGGATCTCCTGATGGCCAGGATTAAAGGGTCCTCCAAAGCCTCTTCCTCCGCTGGCATGTCTGAGGCTACATTGAGAACTTTCAGGGACTCATTAATTAATGCCGGGAGTTCCTCCCGACGAAAGACTCTAATTATACGGGATTGATCTTCTTCTGGGATCTCCCCTTCCTCAAGTTCCTCCTCTTCCTCGTCCAAGTCCTTGTCAGAGTTATCCTCCTCCGGGGAACCCTGAGAGAGGGACGCGAGGGGCTCCTCACAGCTCAGACGTGGGCGCTTCGACGGTATGCCGGAATCCTGATTGCTTGCTCTCAAGGGTCTGGCTGACTTGTATTCCGCCGACGACCCAGCCTCTCCTGCCCCTAAGCCTTGCTTACGTAAGCAATAAGCCTTGTGAAGTAGGAGAATGAAGTCCGGAGAGAAAAAATCCCCGGCCCCTCCTTCTCCTGTGGGGGAGGGGGAAGGGGGCAGAGGCGGGGTGGGTAAATCAGATGACGTAGATGGAGGGAACTGAGACCCCCCTCCCCTAGAGGGTCTCCTGACCCCTGAGAAGAATGAGTCATGGCCAGGTTAATTTCTTGCTCCACGGAGGCAGCCACTGCAGCGCAACCCCTGCAGATTCCTGCCTCCGAGGAAGTACCCCTGCGGGTGCCACAGGATGGACACCGAGACTTGCCCGCCATGTCACTGCCAAGGGTTACTGAAGCCCTTCCTCTCCGCGGCTTACACTATTGGTCTAAGCAACAAAACTGCACAGAACAGATACAGAGGACGACCGCCCCTTAATAACTGTGTGTGTGAGTGCTCTCTCCTCTGGCAGATAAATTAATAGGTCCCCCTAAAAGGAACTAACACATCCGCAAAAAACGGGGTTAAAACTAAATCAACTTTGAAATCAAATAAATCAAATAAATGAAGAGAGCAGATGGATTAAAAATTAAATAAATAAACCCCAGTCCCTTAGTCCCAAATACTTGCGGTTTATTGTTGCTGTCTGGGCCCGACTCCGCGGTCACTGCCCGTTGGCTCTACACGTGGTAGGCCTCAACACATGGAGACCAGAACGGGGGACCGCAAGTCTGTCCACCGGGCCGTTCCTCCCTCTGAATGCCCCTTGTAGCTGGGAACCGTTCTCCGGATTAAAGAATCGCCGCTTTAAACAGGCTCCCCGAAGGTAAACGGGAGCTCCGGAGCTCATCTCCGCGTCCTTCTGCTCCGGGACGGGAATGGCGGTGGCAAATGGATTGCGGCGGTGCCTCCAGCGCTCAGCCACCAGGAGGGCTTCGGCGCGAGGCAGGGCAGGTCTGCGGGAGATCGCTGCAGGGTCCGGCCGAAACAGCAGCAGAAGAGAGCTGAGGTCCTCCTTGCTGCTGAGTGCAGGAAAGCACCTCTGATACCCGGCCCCGGGGGGGGGGGGGGGGGGGGGGGGGGGACGGAGAGAGCAGGCAGGAGCAATTAAAGGTACAGGACCTAAAGAAATTAAACGGATAAAACCAAAAAGTAGATAAAGACAAAAAGAGAAAACTAAAAGGGAAGTTTAAATAAAAAAGGAAGACTCCAGTAAGCCCTAGGCTTACGGAACCCTCCAGCTGCTTGGAGGCTGAGAATACTGGGGTCTGTGGGTGGTTCCAGTGGTATTTATACCGCTCCATCCCCCAAAAAGGTTGGGCTCAGCCTCCAAGCTGCTGGAAGGGTTGCGCAACCCAGAAGTGAAGGGACTGGACTGGAGTGACGATAAGGAACACGGATGTTATCAAAAGATGACATGCTCAGTCTCCAAGCTGCTGGAAGAAGTGCACTACCCAGAGGTGCGGGACTGGGTTGGAGGGACGATAAGGAACACCTCTCAGGCACTGCACTTTCTGAATACATACTGCACTTTCAGCACTTTGGACACAATACAGCTGCATCTAATGAATTATCACAAGAGGTTAGATCTGCCAATGAATTCGGACATTTTTCATTGGTATACACAGAGTCATCCCAGCGTTCAAGAAAGCAAGGACTGGATTTCAGTGCCCTAATGCACTCTAATATTTTTACTTCATAGATGCATCCCTCTGGGATGAGCAGAAGCATGACCTAGCAAGAAATTTTAACAACTTTCCAAAGAGCAACAAGAAATAGCATTGTCCTAACCACTTAAAGCTGGGTAATGGAGGCCTGTGCCTCCAGGAATTGCCTTAGCTGCTGTTGGCCTAAGAGGTTTTAGGGGAATGGGTAAAGTGTTAGTGATACCGAAAGCCTCCAGCTTCTCATACTGGACAATCTAAGGTGCAGGCCTGATGTCAGTCTTTGGGAGGGGGTTGCTCATATAAAGCCCTATATTAAAAGAGCAAGTAACATAAGAAGTGCAAAGTCTATGTGCTGAAGGAGTGCAAGCCTCCTTCACCATGCACAAAAAAGTACTCACAGTGCCGTCTTGGCCAGGATGGATGACAGCATGGCCTGCTCATCTGTCCGAGTAGAAGAAAGGTTGGGGTAATTTGGTTCAGCTCCATTTGTCACTTTATTAGAAGGGTTTGTGCCAGGATCCAGCAGAAGCTTCCGCTCTTCCCGGTCCTAAGAGAGAAAAATTGGAACAGTTATGTAGCAGCCTGAACAGGACAACCAACGATGCATCACTAATTCCTTCCCTGAGTTATGCAAAACTGCTTTCCACTACAGGGACCACAACTTATTTCAGCTAAAGGCTCCTTAACCCAGAAATCACTGTCTATTCTTTATATAGGATGCTGGGACAACCTCTTTCAGCTACACAGATTCACAGACCATTAAGAATGTGGCCCCCAAACTGGAAGGGTTTTCTGTTGTTTCAGACATGGGGAAGAACTGGAGAACACAAAGGCTTTGAAGAGTACTATCAAAAATGCCTCTTGATCTATATCATAGGGCCAGAGCAGAGGCCACTTCATCCCAAATCCCCTGCAGAAATACCTCCCAATTCATGTAGCTGATAGCAGGTGCCAAGTCTCATAGGATTCCCTCTTCCTCATCCCATGTCTCCTGAAGGCAACTCTCAATTCTTGCAAAAGATTACGGGCATCAGATCCCACTGGACCACCATTTTATGCTCCTTGTAGCCATAGTGAGGCTGTAGCACTCCTCTAGCATGTGTGTGCCACAGCACTACATAGCATAACCTGATAAACCTCTATGACCAGAGACTACAGCAAAGCCTTGTGGCCCTAACATGCTGCTGTGAGCTAAAGCAAGGACTGTGGCCCAACATGGCTGGCATTCCACAGTTGCAGACTTCTCCTCATGAATGCCCCCCCCTTAAAAACAAATTAAAGCTGAAAAAAAGGCAAAGCAATTTCCTGCAGTGCAATGCATCATCTGCATTAAGCAGTACATTCAACACAGAGAGAACAAGTTCTATATCATGCAGACAGACAGGACATAGACACTGGAGAGAAGGTGCCATCAAGTACAAAAATATATAGGGGAGGGGGGAAACTGGGATTCCCTGCCTGCAGTGGGTCACTCACCTCAGTGCGTCCCCAACAATGTAAAACACCAAACAGTATCCGTTCTCATTCAACTTCATATGTATATAGTTTACCTTGTTCTCCAAGTTTCATTTCCTGTTCAATGTAATGACCAGACATATGTATATTGTCGGATGTTGCTGTTCTATGTAAACCGCGCTGATCGCAAATAGTGCGGTATATAAGAAATGTTAATAAATAAATAAAATACATAGAGAATCCAGCAGACTCACTAAGTACTGTGCACGCATACACTACTGAAAAACACAGTAGGGATGCTGGGGGGGGGGGGGGGTTGGAACAAGGGAAACAGATCTCTCAAAATCTGCTGCCTTGTGGGGTAAGTGATCAGATAACCCCTACTACAACACTTAGTAAGTATCTTATCACCATCGGATAACCAGCAAACGTCACATGCCCTTCTCTCACTAGAATACACCACTCAGTTACTCCTATCTAGCCATGTGTACGTATGACCTAGATTGGCCACTGTTGGAAACAGGATACTGTGCTTGAAGGACCTTGATCTGACCCAGTATGGCATATCTTATGTACCACTAAAGCAACAGGCCCAGTAGACTAAACATCCAGCACTGGATTACAGCAATGGGGAGATGAAAAAAAAAAAAGCGGTAGAGGTAACATAGTATATAACAGATAAAAACTAGCATGGCCCATCTAATGTGCCCAGCAAGGTGGCAAGAGTAGGTGCACCTGCCACTCCATGGAGAATGCCCTCCCCATCCTTTGTTTAGAGGTGTACCCACCACTCCATGCAGGTCACCCCTATTTGCTGAGATATAAGAGAGATAGTTAATTTTATTGTGATTTTATCCTGTTGATATAAAAGGGATCCACTGTGTCTGTCCCATGCCATTTTGAATTCTGTCACTGTATTTGCCCCCACCACTTCCATCGGGAGGGCATTCCAAGCATCCACCACCCTTTCTGTGAAAAAGTATTTCCTGATGTTGCCTTTCAGTTTACCCCCTTGCAGCTTCATGTTATGCCCTCTAGTTTTACACCATCCCCATCTTTGAAAAAGGTTTGTTTGTTCATTAATACTCTAAGTATTTAAAGGTCTGTATCATATCTCCCCTGTCCCTCCTCTACTCTAGTGTATACATATTTAGGTATTCAAGTCTCTTCTCATGTGTCTTCTAGCACAGGCTCCAAATCATCTTGGTTGCCTTCTTCGGAACTGTTTCAAGTCGTTTTATATCCTTGTGAGATATGGTCTCCAAAACTGAACACAATACTCCAAGTGAGGTCTCACCAGTGACTTTTCTAGTGGCATTAGTACCTCATCCTTTCTACTGGTTATTCCTCTCTGTATGCAGCCCATTATCCTTCTGGCTTTGGCCACTGCCTCGTCACACTAGTTTGCCACCTTGAGATTCTCATAAACAATCACTCTGAAGTCCTTCTCCTGGTCAGTGCACACCAACCTCTCGCTCCCTGTCGCATACAGTTCCCTTAGATTTCTGCATCTCAAGTGCATGACAGTGCACTTCTTCACATTAAATCTTAACTGCCAAGCATTAGACCATTCTTCCAGCTTTTGTAGATCTCTTCTCATGTTATCCACTCCCTCAGGGGAGTCCACTCTGTTGCAAATTTTCGTATCATCTGAGAAAAATAAAAAATGACATACTTTCCCATTCAGTCCTTCAGCAATATCATTCACAAATACATTGAACAATACCAGTCCCAGGACTAATCCCTGGGGCACATCGTTACTCACTTTCCTTTCTTCAGAGTGGGTTCCTTTTACCATCACCTTCTGTCAACCAATTTCTGATCCAGTTCACCACCTTAAAACCCATCCCTAGGCTGTTCAGTTAATTGATAACTCTCCTATGAGGAACAGTATAAAAGGCTTTGCTGAAATCTAGGTAGATCACATCCATCGAATGCCTTGATCTAGTTAGTCACCCAAAGAACTTAATCAGATTTGTTTGGCATGATCGTCCTTTGGTAAAACCATGTTGCCTTGGATCATGCAACCTACTGTTTCAAGAAAGTCCATTATTCTCTATTTCAGGAGCGCCTCCATTACTTTTCCTATCACCAAGGTAAGGCTTACTGGCCTGTAGTTTGTCAATTCTTCTCTATTACCACTTTTGTGAAGAAGTACCACATCAGCCTTTCTCCAGTCCTGTGGAACCTCTCCTGTCGCCAAGGATCTATTAAAAACATCCTTTAAAAGCTCTGCCAGAATCTGAGCTCTTTCAGTATCCTTGGATGTATCCCATCCGGTCCCATGGCCTTGTACACTTTCAGTTTTGCTAGCTGTTCAAACACATCTTTTGTGAATGGTACCTACTCCATTCCCATTTGTCAACTGCAGATGGTCCTTCTCCAGGATTTGCTGTGATCTGTGCCCAGTCTATTCTGAATCAGGACTTGTCGGCTTTGTCTGCCAATTGTGCTTGACAGAGGTATTTCCCTTTTAATGGACTTTCCCTTTTAAATGCATCTTCCCATTCTTAAGATTGACTGGACCTGCCTTTGACGCCGCCATGGCATGCCTCCTCTTTGACAGACTGGCTAAATTTCCCTCTGACGTTTCAATGTTGTCAGATGCCATACATTTTAAATGTTTGTGGGTTGCATCTCATGATCTTGACATGAAGAGTGGGATGCCTTTGTTGGAATCCTGTATGTCTGAAGCAGGGCCTTAATCTAATGGTCTGAAACATGCCACTTTGTACCGTACCGGGAGGATTCCATAATTTTGTGATTACAAAGCTAAGTTCTTAACCTTATTAATATTAAATATTAAAAAGGAGTCTCCACAGCGAGGGAATACGTTTTTTACTTTTCCCCTTTGATAGTTTGGCTCAGACACTGGAAAATCTATTGCATAGTTCTTGTTCCCGTTTCCGTATTTTTGAGACCCTTTTACAAGTGGTTTTTATATAGGTCTCTATTGTGTGGGGCTGATACATTATACAATTTATTTATAAGCCACCTGTGCAGAACAGTGACAAACGTTTACTGAAATGTAAGTACACCACACATCTAGGGCTCTCCCTCGGTCCAACGCTGGTCACCCAGTCAAAGAAATGAATCAGATTTGTCTGACAAGATCTGCCTCTGGTAAACCCATGCTGCCTCGGATCCTGCAATCCATTGGACTTCAGAAACCTCACTATCCTCTGTTTTAGCAATGTTTCCATTCATTTACTCACCACAGATGTCAGACTAACTGGCCTGTAGTTCTCAACCTCATTCTTAATTCCACTCTTGTGTAAAAGGGACCACTACAGATTCTAAAGGAGCATTGAAAAGGTCACTCAGTGGAGCCACTACAACTTCCTTAACCCTGGAATTACCGAGATTTTTTTGCACACACTGAATACCGTTGGGGTCATAAATGACCCCACGACGAATTTTAATTGTTAACCATGAAAAATTTAAACTAAACAGACAAAATATTATTCCGAATTAATTATTTATTATATGAAGGTTAAATGTTTTGAAATTTAATGCTTTATCATAAAATTACATGAAGAAGAGTTGCCATGAAAGCAGTTTTTGCATGCACTTGATGAACACAGTAAAGTACTACAGTCATTTGCATGAGAGACAGACAATTTCTGAATGTTCTTTGCAAACATTGCGCTTGCAGGAGGTGCAAACTATGTTGCTTTTCTTGTCTTTTTCTCTGGAACAGCAGTGACACCTTGCCCTTTTCTTTGGGATCCCGACATTGCAAACAGCATCAGTGGCTTCTTCAATGCTGGAAGAAATCGCGCTGCAATTACTCTGAAGCAGCTGCTTTCATAATTCCAAGAGGAATAGATGACGTCTGTGCTTTGACTTGGACTGCCATTCTGGATTTAGTGACATCCAAACAATGAAGGCATTCAAAGCACTGATGTCCAACATGTTGTAGAAGATTGTCACTGGCCAGCGTCTTGTCATTTGTTTTGTGGTATACGTGCGCAACATTTGATCTGCCGTATCTACTCCACCTTTACTAGAATTATAGTCCAAGATCATGCGTGGTTTTTTTGTCTGGACGTGTGTTATCTACTTCTTCTTGATCATGCAAACTGCTCAGAAGAACAACCACTTTTCCTTTCTTTGGGCAATAGGAAACCAGAGTGGTGTCATCGCGAAAGGCAAACTGTGAAGTGAATACCTCTCGGTCCTTTGCTGTTACAAATTCTGGAGGTAATTCTTTTCTGTTCTTTCGAATTGTCTCCAAAAGTGTCATTTGTTTTTCTAGCAATTTCCGTGACAGGGATAAACTGCAGAAGAAATTGTCAACAGTAACATTTCTGCCAGATCGCGTCAATCCTTCAGTGAGTTGCAGCACAACCCTTTCACCCTGATTCTGTTGCCTGTTTTGTCCGAGTTCCCTTCCTGTATATACTTGAAGACGCAGAACATATGACGTTGCACTGCCACACAACATCCATGGCTTTATGTCATATTTCCCAGATTTGCTGGGAATATATTGTCTGAACGGAACACCGCCACGAAATGTAAGCAGTTGCTCATCCATGGTAACATTTTCACCAGGAACAAAGGCGTCACTTAGAGTTGCTTCCCAGGTATCAAAAACGTGTCTGATTGGAGCAAGCTTATCCACGCCTCGTTGTTCACGTCTGTTGGTTGCATCATCAAATCTGAAAGCACAAGAAATTTGCTGAAAACGGTTACGGGCCATATTTTTGCTGAAAACAGAACGACCATCTTCAAGGTTCCACAACTGAACTATGGATTCATTTTGTGACTTGTACACGCCTGAGAGGATCAGAAGTCCAAGAAAACGTTGAAATTCTCCGTTTGTCAAATCTTTCCAGGTGTCGTCATAAATATGTCCTCCTTGTTTGCTCGTCCACATCATGATTTCATTCAATAAGTTCTTCCTCATGAACAAGTGGAATGTTGCAACAGGGCCATCAACATTTCGTACAGCATACCTTGTAGGACCTTGTTGTATGGGCATGACATTAGCTCTGGCGTATCTTCCAGCAGCTTGCTTTATAGGTTTCCTGTTCCATGATGTGGCATCCTTAGATACATAGGCTTCAATGGCAACATTTGTGTTTATAGTTGATGACCTCTTAGCTCCTCTACGACCACAACTAAGATTCCTCACAGATGATACTGACACCGAGGACTCCTGCCTTCTTCCCCATCCAGCACAGCCTCGACCTGTAACTTGACTCTTTGCTGCAGGCAATGTTACCGGCTCAACATCAGTCTCACATTCACTTGGCAACCAACTGCTGTCGCTATCTGAATCATGACCATCATCAAATTTATCGCCCGAACTTGGCCGATATGCTTCTTCGCTTGCTGAATATGCTGCATCATCAGACGACTCTGAGCCGTCACTGTCAGCATCTCGTTGCAATATTTCTCTTACTTGGGCAGCTGAATACTTTCGTTTTGACATCATAAACAATTCCCTAAAATAAATAAAGATAAAGTTGAATAAAATGCAAAGCAGTTTTACTATAGGTGTACAATAATCGTGATGAACGAGCTGAAAGCCTTTAGATTTCATCGGAAATAATGAGAGAACATGATATCAATTACAGAAAATGTGTAATTTTCATAAAATAAGAGTACAAAAAATAAATGATACATAATTAATGATAAATACCTTTGTCAGATCAAAAAATTCACAAAACTGCAAATTGTATCACGATCCAAACCGGACGTAAGCAACTGGGGTCAAAAATGACCCCACTGGTACTCTATGCTGCAATTCATCACTAGCGTCACCTAGCGGATGAAAATTATTCCTCTCATGGCGCAATATAAAGAGAATATTGACATGTGAAAAGTCATAAAAAGATTGTATTCTTGAACAACTAGTTTCCGAGATACGCATTGTGAAACTTGCAATGGGGTCACTTTTGACCCCATCGGTACTCCCACAGTTAAGTTCCTTTAACGTTCTTGGATGACTTCTGGTGATGTCACCCACCCGCATGGATGACCAGCAGTTCCGGAGTCCAAACCCCCAGAAAGGGGAAAGTCAACCCTCAAAGTGATCCAAAACAGCAAGGAAGCAATAGCCAAACTAAAGCAGAACCCAATGGCGAACAGGAGAAAGCGGACTGATGACAAAAAAAAAAAAAAAAAAGAAGAGTCTGCCTACACCAACTCAAAAAGCAGAGCACAAGGAGGCAGAAAAGATCACAGCGGAGATGGGAGGTGAAGATGAGGAGGCGGACATGGCAGGGATGGAAGAGGCCAGGAAAGGAATCAGCACACTCATACAAATTACAAAGGATGAACTACACTGCTGGTTTAAAGACTTGCGAATGGAAATGACGGGCATCTGAAAAAAGACATGGAGGGCACACTGGCCAAAATGCGGGTAGAACTGGCGAAAGTCGGGAGAAGAGTGGAGGAATCTGAGACCCAAAATAGAAGATCTACAGAGTTCAGTGGGAACAGAAACTCATTGAAAGAGTTAGCAGAAACTAAGGCAATGCTAAAACTCAAAACTGAAATTCTGAAAAACAGATCCAGATGGAATTTACGCCTAAAGGGGTCCCAGAGGAGGAGGAATATCAGGACTGTATGCAAGTAGCCTGTGAAATCTGCAAAGGGGTTCTCCAAGAGGCAGAAGAGCAAAGGAGTAGCAGCAACATTAAATTGTATCAGGCACACAGGGCGCTGGTCCCCCGGAGTGAGCGGCCCAGGGACATCATCATATGTGTACATGATTTTGAAATAAAAGAAAAGATCATGGCCAAAATGAGAGCAATGGGGATATTCTACTGGAAAGGCCACAAAGTGGATATATATGCGGAGTGCAGGAAAGCAGGCATGGTTTAACTTTAGAAAAACTGCAGTATAGGTGGCCCTACCCGATCGGACTTGCATTAACTAGCAATGGAATGATGTAGCGTGCGACCACACTTTCACAATTAGTGGCAGCTATGAAGGAAGCAGGGCTGGCGGAGATTCTTACTATTGAGGAACCCAGTGTCCCAGGGGATGAAAAAAACAGTGCATGGCATTCCCATGCCATGTACAGCTGAAAAACTGATGGATAGACTGGGGGTGAGGGAGACCTGGAGAGATCTGAAAGGGACGCAGCGGGATTACACTTTCTACTACCACCCATATGAAGTAAACAGTAGGCTAGATATGTTATGGATGGATGGGAAATTGGTGGAGGGAGTGCAAAACGTGGAGATATGGGCACATGGTCCGACCACATGATCTGCCCTAGGAATAGAAATCAAACTGACAAATCCTGAGACAGGGTTAAGATTTTGGAGATTAAATGAATCCCTCTTAGAGGACCCGAAAGATGTAGAAAAAAATGAGACAGTGATCAAGGAGTTGTTGCTGCTGTTGTTGTTAAGTGCCATCAAGTCGGTATCAACTCATTGCAACCCTCTAAATAGTTGTCCTAAACTGTGTTCGGTCTTCAGTCAGGCGGCTCATTGTTAGCAGTGGCATCCATAGCTGATGTTATTTTATTGATCCATCTCATTGCTGGCCTTTTCCTTTTGTGTTGACCTTCTAACTTGCCAAGCATGTCGTCTTTAATGATCTCTCTATTTGCATGATGTGTCCAAAGTATGAAAGTCAAAGTCTTGTCATCTGAGCTTCTAAAGAAAGCTTAGGTTTGATCTCCTCTAATACTGACTGGTTTGTTTTTCGGCAGTCCATGTATACACAGAATTCGTCACTAGCACCATAATTCAAAGGCATCAATTTTCTTCCTGTCTATCTTTTTCACTGTCCAACTTTCGCATCCTTATCCAAGAGTACTTAACACCTGGGGAAGTGACACCACCTGTAATATGGGATGGGCTTAAAGCAGTCCCGAGGGGGACACCTGATTTCAGTGGCAAGTCAAAAGAAAAGATTAAAGGCTCAACAGAAGAAGCAGCTACTAAAAAAGCTGGAGGATTTGGTAGCACTCTATAAGAAGAGAGGAGGCAAAAGGCGGCTATATCAGATTGAATGCATAAGAGGGGGAGCTGAACAGGGTAAGCACAACAGAATGGGCATACCAATTAAACCAATTGAGGCATACCTTTTTTGTACAAAATAAACCAGGAAAGTATTTAGCTCAGAAATTGAGGGAGCGAGGGATGCAAAAAGCGTAGTTACTCACCTGTAACAGGTGTTCTCCAGGGACAGCAGGAATCAGTCCTCACATATGGGTGATGTCGACGGAGCCCACATGCGGAGCAAA
Organism: Ichthyophis bannanicus; assembly: GCA_033557465.1. Classification (NCBI taxonomy): domain Eukaryota; kingdom Metazoa; phylum Chordata; class Amphibia; order Gymnophiona; family Ichthyophiidae; genus Ichthyophis; species Ichthyophis bannanicus. The sequence goes on from CM066035.1 coordinate 40,349,932, forward strand.
TCCCCAGCTTTCGAAGAAAGTCTTTGGGAGTGCATCACGCATGTGCGGTCCCCTTCCCGCCCAAGGGTGCCATCTTGCTCAGTCAAATGATATAGCTAAAAAGATGGCAAAAGGATAAAAATTAATCAAAGGACTGCAAATCCAGGGAAGAAGGGAGGGTCGCGAGGACCGATTCCTGCTGTCCCTGGAGAACACCTGTTACAGGTGAATAACTACACTTTCTCCAGGAAAAAGCAGGAAGGAGGGAGGAGTGGCCTAGTGGTTGGGGCAAGTTAACTCAGGCTGGAAGGTCGGGGGTTCAAATCCCACTAGAGGACAGCAACCTTGGGCCGGAAGGACTGGGGTTTCTAGTCCCACAGGTGCTCCTTGTGGACTTGCGCAAGCCACTTAACTATTTTACAGGGAACATGGGCAATTGAGGGTCATCTCCAGGTTATAATGCCCTGTTCAATGTAATTTCAGTTTGTTCAATGTAAACCGCCTTGATATCATGAAAGGCGGTATATAAGAAATGTTAAATAAATAAATAAGTCAGTCCTCACATATGGGACTCCCTAGCTATAGGCTACCGAGAACCCATAGCTGAAAAATAGGCTCCCTCTAGAAGAGCCGCAGCAGCCATGATAGGCGTTCAACGTAACACTCCGGTAGCCTGACACCAATGGGTCGGAGGGTAGGAGTTGCCTAAACCTCAAACAGATTACAGAGTACAGCCTGGCCGAAAGCACTGTCCCATTGGGACTCCCTATCCAGGCAGTAATGGGCTGCAAAAGTCTGGCTTGAAGACCAGGTTGCGGCCCAGCAGATGTCTGCCAGCAGAACAGAGCGGAAGTGAGCCACTGATGCGGCCTTAGCCATGACCCGGTGGGCCTTGACTCGACCCTGCAATGGCCACCCTGTATGCCCAGGCGATGCAATCCTCCAGTCGGGTGGACAACGTACGCTTGGAGACAGGCATCCCCAGCTTACTGGGGTCATAAGAGACGAAGAGCTGAGGAGCTCTTCGATGTCCCCGCGTACGCTCCAGGAGAAGGCCAACACCCTCTTACAGTCCAGGGTATGCAGCACTGCTTCTGCCCGGCTGGCATTGGGCCTGGGAAAGAAGGTCGGAAGCACCACCTCCTGGTTGAGGTGGAAAGAGGAGACCACTTTTGGCAGGAACTTGGGGTGCGTGCAAAGCACCACCCTGTTCCTATAGAACCGTGTGAACAGTCTATCAGACACCAGAGCTTGCAGCTTACTCACTCGTCAAGCCAATGTGAATGCCACCAAGAAAAGAGTCTCCAAGAAAGGAAGTGACGATGGCAAGTAGCCATCGGCTTGAAGGGTGAGCGAGTAAGCTGCTGCAAGACCACATTCAGATCCCATTCGGTTGCCGGGGGGCAAACCGGGGGTTTCAGCAGAAGCAAACCTGGACACCAAGGGGTGGACAGAGAGAGGTTGCCTTTCCACTGCAGAGTGGTGTGTTGATAAAGCACTAAGGTGAACTCGGACCGAGTTTGACTTACGGTCTAAATCGGAAAGGTGAAGCTGGTACTGCAGCACCACAGCCACCTGGCAAAAGAATGGGTTCTCACTCTGCTGAGTACACCATACCTCAAACCTACACCACTTAAATGCACACGTTTTCCTAGTCGATTGCCTTCTAGAAGCTAGCAGCACATCCTCTATCTTTTTTGGGAGGAGGAGTGGTGCAAGGACTACCCTTTCAGCAGCCATGCCATCAGGTTGAGGGACCCAAGGTTGGGGATGCAGAAGCGAGCCCCCGTCCTGCAACAGGAGATTGGGCGGAGATTCCAGAAGAATTGGGAGTTTCCTCTACCAGTTGCAGGAGGAGTGGAAACCAAGGCTGTCTCAGCCACCTGAGGGCCACCAGGATGACCGAGGCCTTGTCCTGAAGGATCTTGAATAAGGTCCGAGCCACCAGAGGCATGGGAGGTAACGCATATAGGAGGCCCACCAACCAGGATATTAGGAAAGTATCTGCTGCTACCCTGTGTGGGTGCGGCTGTCTGGAACAGAAATGGGACAACTGGTGATTTTGAGGGCTCGCAAACAAATCTATGGATGGTCACCCCCAGCATTGGAAGAGTAGCTGGGCTACATTGGGATCCAGTTGCCACTCGTGCGGCTGGAGAATTCTGCTTAGTTTGTCAGCTAGGAAGATCTCCTGACTTGACAAGTAAACCACCTTGAGGGACATACCCTGGCTGACTGCGAAGGAGTATAGGTCCAGGGTTTCCTGACACAGGATGCGAGATCCTGTGCCCCCTTGTTTGTTCACATAGAACATCGTACTTGGTTGTCTGTCTGAATCAAGACAGACTGATGAACCAGGGTTTGGCAGAAGGTCCGAAGAGCCAGGCGGATCACTCGAAGCTCTAGGAGATTGATTTGTTGTGTGCTCTCCCACTGAGGCTGAAAAGGCACTCCCTCCAGAAGGTTGTGAGGATGAAGCCACCATTTCAAAGAGTGTATCAGGCGATGGGACACCTTGATGTTGTCCCCGAGTCTGCCTGTGGCTTGTGTCCACTGGTCCCTGAGGCACCACTGAGCTGTTCTCATATGAAGCCGAGCATTGGGTGTCACAAGCACTGTGGAGGCCATGTGACCAAGAAGGCGCAGAAAGTGTCTTGCTTAGATGCGGGATCTGTGATTTACTTGCTGCACTAAGGCTACCAGTCTTTTAACCCTTTCCTCTGGTAGATAAACCCTTGCTTGAAGGGTGTCTAACCTTGCCCCTATGAACTCCAGTCCTTGAGAAGGAACCAGAGTGGACTTTGTGTAGTTGATCACAAAGCCCAGGTGCTGAAGCAACTGGATAGTGCAGGACGTGGCCTGTTGGGCCTCTAGGGCTGACTGGGCTCTGATGAGCCAGTTGTCTAAGTAGGGGAAGACAAATACCCCCCTTGAGTCCTTAGAAAGGTCGCCACCACTGCAAGGCACTTTGTGAATACCCTGGGTGCCGAGGCTAGGCCAAAGGGAAGCACTTTGTACTGAAAATGGTTTCCTCCCACTACAAATCTTAGGTATTGTCTGTGGTCTGGATGAATCAAGATGTGTATACGCATCTTTGAGATCTAAGGAGCATAGCCAGTCTCCCTGGCGGAGGTAAGGCAGCAATATTCCAAGGGAAAGCATCTTAAACTTTTCCCTCACCCGGAACTTGTTTAGGCTTTGCAGGTCGAGGATAGGTCTTAGGCCTCCAGTTATCTTTCGGTATCAGGAACTACCTGGAGTAGAAGCCTGTGCCCTGTAGGTGGTGAGGCACTGGTTCTACCGCCTGACCCTCGAGAAGACCTTTTAACTCCCGCAAGAGGAGGTAACTGTGAAGAGGGGGGCCTCACCACCCTGGAAATTAAGAGGGAGGCACCTGGCTGAGATGTAACCGATAGCCCATTTGGACTATCTGAAGAACTCAGGTGTCCATTGTAATAGCTGGCCACCTGTGGGCATACCGGGTCAGCCTTCCTCCGGTGCAGGCCCTGCGTCCTTTGGGAGGGAGACTATGCTCTGGGAGTCAAAAACACCCTCCAGGCTGGGCCGGAGCCGATGCCCGGGGGCCTTTTGCTTACGCGAGCCTTGCCCCCGTCTCTCGGCCTGCTGCCCCTGCTGGGGAGCCCTAATACGAGGGGTAGTTTCGGTAAGCTGATCCTTTCCTTGTGAAAAAGGGCTTCTTACCCGAGCCCTTCTTCTTAGAAGGGGCAGAAGTCTTCTTCAAGTCAGGAACTCGGAATCGATCTCGGCAGCCTTCTCAGTTATGGGCTTGCCAAAGAGGTTTTCACCCCGGCAAGGGACATCGACCAACTTGTCCTGAACCCATGGCTCCAGGTCTGACTACTGTAGCCATGCCTGGCATCATGCATCGATGCCACTCCCCGCTACCCGGGCCGAAGCCTTGAAGCCGTCATAGGTGCTCGAGTCAAACTTCGAGCACTCTCAGATCCCAGTGGACAAAACCTGGAAGCGCTGGAAAAGTCCCCCTGAGAGACCAGCGGAGAACCCGGCAATCTCCTTTGCCAGGTCTCGCAGGTACATGCCCATGTACAGCTGGTATGTCTGGATTCAGCATGACAGCATCAAAACCTGGTAGCACTTTCTCCCGAGAGCATCCATGTTGCGGGCCTTCCGGCCAGGAGGCACCGAGGAGTGCGTCTTCTGGTTCTTGAGCCGGCGCATGGCCGATTCCTCAACCATGGAGTTGTGCGGCAGCTGTGCCTTTTGGAATCCAGGGCTCTTGCGAACGCGATAGATGGAATCGATTCACCTGCTGAGGACCGGCATCGAGGCCGGTGTCTCCCACATTCGGAGCATCAGCCGTTCCAGAATGGGGGGCACCGGTACAGTAAGGGCTTCCTTTGGAGGAAAGTCATACTGGAGGACCTCGAGCTCCTCAGTTCAAGGCTCTTCCTCGGCATCCGCCAGGAATGACAAAGCTTTTGCCATGTCCCGGACGAAGTCCAAGAACCGGGTGTCCTCCGGGAGGGACCGTCTTCGAAGTTCAGATCCTGAGGAGTCTGACTGGATGTACTTGGTACGGTGGGTGCCCGGGGACTCCTTGTCCTCTGTCTCCCAACCAGGCTCTGAGGAGTCGATCAGCTTGGCCTCGAGGGCTTCGGTCTCGACTGCCCTGACGCCGAGGGAATCTGATGAGGTCTCGGCCCAGGTGGGTGCGGACTCAGGAAAAATCCTGTCATGTTGCTGCTGCCTGCTTCCTCAATGCCTTGGAAGACATCTTTTTGCACGGGCCACAGACCACGGGGTCATGGTCGGGCCCAAGGCATCGGAGGCAGCAGTCGTGTGTGTTGGTGAGAGACAGTTTCGTGCACCGATCACACTTTTTAAACATGCTGGCAGCCATCGGGGGAAAAAAAAGAGTCCCTACAGGGTCAAAGGACTGGGCTGCCAGCTAAAAGGAAAAAAAAAAGCGCCAACGCTAGTCACTAAGGACAAAAACAAAAAAATAGACTGGACTCGATACTGGTGTACCGAGCCGAGGCGGGAAGGGGAACCGGCGTCGAACCAGCAAGCAGAAAAACACAATTTTTCAACTTTTAACACTTTTTCCACGGGGAAACTAGGACGGCGTCCGTTGGGCTCTGCGGAAAAAAGGGGACTGAGGAAGATGGCACCCTTGGGCGGGAAGGGGACTGCGCATGTGTGATGCAGTCCCAAAGGCTTTCTTTGAAAGCTGGGGATTTGCTCTGCATGTGGGCTCCGTCGATGTCGATGTCGACGTCACCCATATGTGAGGACTGATTTCCTGCTTGTTCCTGGAGAATTATATATATAAAATACAGGATACCCAAGGAGGGTGGGCATATAAGACAGCGCAAATACAAAAACATCTTTTGTTAATATTACAGGCAGTTGTACATAACAGAATGTAATAAAGTAGAGTTTAACCTAGAGCACTATCTGAAGGGTACAAATTTACCAACTTTGAGCGAGGAAGAAGGTAAACAGTTGGACAGGGAAATAGAGGAGGCAGAAGTACTATAAGCTATCAAATCTCTAAAGGAAGAGAAAGGCTCCCGGCTTAGAGGGCCTAACTGCAAAATTTTATAGAACGTTCTCGGGGGGAAGATAATTGAATTATTAACGGAACTCTTTAATGGGGTGCTCATGGGTAGGCAACTTCCTAAATCGATGGGGGTGGTAGGCATATTGGTATTACCCAAACCAGGTAATGATGTGGGGAGTTGTGGATCGTACAGGCCAATCTCACTTATTAATCTTGACGCCAAACTGTTTGCTAAGATACTAGCCATCAAGATGCAAAGATTCCTCCAGTATCTGGTGAAAGATGATCAGGCAGGATTTATTCCCGGCCGAAAGGTGTGTGATAACGCACGCAAAATTCTTGACTTAATATGGTCGACCCAATATCAACAAACAAACTCGCTCTTGATGGCCCTAGATGCAGAAAAGGCATTTGATCGTGTGGACTGGCCCTTTATGTTTGCAGTCCTAAAAAATTAGGAATAGGGAAAAACTGTAGAAGATGGGTACAAGCCCTGTATGCAAAACTCACAGCCCGGATACAAGTAAATAGTACATATTCTGAGGCTTTTTCACTAGAGAGGGCACCAGACAGGGATGCCCGTTATCCCCCCTGCTATTTGCATTGGAAATTGAACCCTTAGTGGAAAGAAAACGATAATGTGAGGGAGTCAAGATTATAAAGGTAGAAACTCAGGCGGATAAAATAAATGTTTGCAGACAAGGTGATCTACTCATTGGAGGATCTGCAATAGTCTTTGCCGAACCTGCTTAGGGAGATACATCAATACAGCTTGGCGTCAGGGTATAAAATGAATACGGACAAAAACGGAAATACCGAAGTTATTCATGAACCCTCAGGTAGAGCACAAATTAAAAGGGACATTTTTGTTTCACTGGGCAAAAAATCATATAAAATATTTAGGGGTGCAGATCAGCCACAGAGGACAGGATCTGCAGAGCCTCAGTTATAACCCAGTCATGAAAAAAGTAATGAATATTATGATACGATGCAACAAACCATTTTTCTCATGGAGTGGCTGCATAGCCCTGTTAAAATTAATATTCTCCCTAGGGTGCTTTTCCTGTTCAGCTCACTACCGGTGGAAGTACCGGAAAAGATGCTGTCCCTTTTGCAGCGAAGAATCTTTTCTTTTATCTGGAGGCGCCAGTCTCCAAGGGTGCTAAGGACAGTTCTAATTAGAGGAAATGAAAGGGGACTAGCAGTACTAGATGTACTGAGATATTATGTGGCACAGTTTAAAGCTATCATGGTGTGGAGGATGAAAGAAAATGGACCTCTATGGGTACAGATAGAACAAACAGTGCTGGGAGACTGGACCATGACGGATCTACTCTGGCAAAACACAGCAGCAGAGGTGCTTAACGCATATGTAAACCTAATATTACAAATATGGCAGAAAGATCAAACAATTTTCAGAAGACTGTGTTCGTGAGAAACTAGCTCAACTTAAAGTAGACAAAGCGATGGGACCAGATGGGATACACCCTAGAATACTGAGGGAACTTGGGGACGTTCTAGCAGCAACACTGACTGACCTTTTCAATGCCTCGTTGGAGTCGGGAGTGGTGCCAAAGGACTGGAGAGAGGCTCATGTGGTGCCTTTACACAAAAGCAGAAGTAAGGATGTGGTTGAAAACTACAAGCCGGTTAGTTTAACTTCGGTGGTGAGTAAATTATTGGAAACGCTGCTGCAAGAGAAAATAGTGAGGTTTCTGGAGTCCAGCGGATTACAGGATCCGAGGCAGCATGGATTCACCAGAGCCAGGTTTTGTCAGACAAATCCGATTGATTTCTTTGACTGGGTGACCAGGGAGTTGGACCGAGGGAAAGCCCTAGATGTGGTGTATTTAGATTTCAGTAAAGCCTTTGACACTGTTCCTCACAGGCGACTTATAAACAAACTGAGCACCCTAGGGATGGACCCTAAAGTTACTGCTTGGGTTAGAAATTGGTTGGGTGGGAGGCGACAAAGAGTACAGGTAAATGGAGCTTACTCTGAGGAGAAGGATGTTACCAGTGGCGTGCCACAGGGATCTGTCCTTGGTCCGATTCTTTTTAACATCTTTGTTAGTGATACAGCGGAAGGGCTGTCGGGTAAGGTTTGCCTCTTTGCGGATGATACCAAAATCTGCAATAGAATAGACACCCAGGAAGGTGTAGATAACACGAGGAGGGATCTAGCTAAGCTTGAAGAATAGTCTAGAATTTGGCAGCTGGGATTTAATGTTAAAAAATGTAAGGTCATGCATTTGGGCTGCAGCAATCCAAGGGAGCAATATAGTATAGGGGGTGAAGTACTTTTGTCCACTAAAGAAGAGCGGGACCTAGGCGTAGTTGTGTCTGATGATCTTACAGTAGCTAAACATGTAGAAAATGTGACGGCAAAAGCTAGAAGGATGCTTGGGTGCATTCGGAGAGGAATGGCTAGCAGAAAAAAGGAGGTGATAATGCCTCTGTATAAGTCTTTGGTGCGACCTCATTTGGAGTATAGTCTCAATTCTGGAGACTGCACCTTCAAAAGGATGTCAACAGGATAGAGTCGGTGCAGAGGGTGGCTACTAAAATGATTAGTGGTTTTCATTATAAAGCATATGACAGACTTAAGGATCTTAACATGTACACCTTAGAGGAAAGGCAGGATAGAGGTGATATGATTGAGATGGTTAAATACCTCCGTGGCATAAATGTTCAGGGAGACAGCCTCTTTCAATTGAAAGCAAGTTCTGCTACAAGGAGACATGGGATGAGGGTGAAGGGAGATAGATTCAGGAGTGATATGCGGAAATATTTCTTTACGGAAAGAGTAGTGGATCCGTGGAATAGTCTCCAAGTTGAGGTGGTAGAGATGAGGACAGTAACGGAATTCAAAAAAAGCATGGGACAAACACAGAGGATCTCTAAAGGTAAAAAGGGGACTGTTGTAGTTGTTGATATGGAAGGACAGACTAGATAGGCCATGTGGTCTTTTTCTGTCATCATATTTCTGTTTCTATATTGGTGGGGAGAGGGGAAGGGATAAGCCTACAACACATGGCAGTGTGTGCAGGGTTTGCAGAGGAGGGGGATCACCACCACACTTTCAGAGATGGGCAATAAAGGGGCTGGTATATATGGGACAGATGCTCTCCGCAAAAAGGAGTTTGAGACCCTTTACGGAAATCAGGCAGGAATTTGCATTAGATGAAAGGGACTGGTACGGTTACTTTCAAGTGGTGCATTTCTTGCGTGGGGGGGGGGAGGGGTAGATACACGATAAGGTAAAGTTAGGAGCGAAGGAACGTACATTTGAACAAATTTATAGAACCGGACCTCAAAGACGAGGGCTGATATCCCTTATATACAAAGGACTCAGAAATAGGGACGAGAAAGCCCCATATATGTTGGCCTGGGAAAAGGATTTTAGTGGGAAATGGGATCAGGAATGCTGGGAAAGTATTTACCGAGCCACCAGAGCGACTTCAGTTTCAGCGGCTATACAAGAGCATTCACATAAGACGTTATATTGCACGTACCTAACCCTAGTAAGAATTAGCAAATTGAGCAGCCAAAGTAGTGATCAGTGTGGATGTGGAGGACGAGGTGATTATATTCATATGTGGTGGGCCTGTTCACTATTACATACATTTTGATCATGGTTGCGGACAATATCAAGAGACATTTTGGGATGGGGAGGAGTAGTGGAGCTCAAAGAAATACTGTTAAATCAATGTGAAGGGGGAACGAATTCAGATATGGAATACATGTTACGAATGATAGTGGTGGGGCGCATCTGTAAACTGCAAAAGGGTGGAGTGGTAATAAAGCACCCAAGCCTACAGCAGTCCTGAATTGTTTGGAGCATGTCTATAGAATGTGCGAAATAACCGTCCATAAAAAATCAATCAATCAATCTACTGAACGATTTGATAAGAGGTGGCAGCCCTATACACAGTGGAGGACACAAAACAATTGGAAGGGAAATTAAATTAGGAATAATGGTGGGGAGGGAAGGGGGGTGAAAATCACTAGGGAAGGAAACAATAGAGAGAGGAATGGTAAAAAGAGAGGGGGTAAAGGAAACCAAGGAACATGTGTATGCAATCGGTGCCATTGGTTAATTAGCTTGGTAAATGTATACTTTTATAAGCTGTCCAAAAAATGTAACCTATGGTGCTGAACGTTAAAAGTTCCACTGCTCTATAAAATAAGAGTGGAACCAGTGTAAAAATGTCCCTCTTAGGGGCTATGTTGTACATTCATTGTTGAAATGGTTAAGTGCGCATTTAAAAAGCAATAAAAATTTAAATACAAAAAAAAAAAAAAATTCTTGGATGCATCCCATCCATTCCCATCACTTTCTGTACTTTTAGTTTAGTTAGTTCCTCACAAACGCAGTCTTCGGAAAATTATTTACGATTCCCTTCACTTCTATTCCTATTTGTGGGTGTTTTCTAAGGTCATGCTCCTGTCCCTTCATCTATGAACACAGAACAAAAATTTGTTAAGCAATTCTGCTTTATCCTCATCAACTTCTACATGTTCCTCCCTTTCACCCTTGAGTCCGATAATACCACTTTTGCACTTCCTCCTCTCACTAACATATCTGAAAAATATCTTGTCCCCCCATTTTACTGCATTGGCCTTCTTTTTGTATCTCTGCTTTCCTGACTACTTTCCTAGCTTCTCCGTTTTTCCAAATATTGATGCTTATCTCCCTCTCTCTGTGATCTCTTGTATTTTATTTATTTATTTAACAGTATTTCTAAACCGCCTTATCTTAATAATCAAGGTGGTATCACAGCAAGCAATCAGGTAAAGTGTGTGTGTTGTACATGCAGTGAGGATAAAACTTAGTTGTGTGAGGGATGTGTTGGGTGCTTGATTTGTTTGAGCTATATGAAGATCACCCTTTTTTTCTTCACCTTTTCAGCCACTTCTTTTGAGAATCACAGTGGCCTACTTTTCCTTTTACATTTATTTACTTTTCTAACAAAGGCTTGTTGCCCTTAAAAAAAAATCCCTTATCAGTTTTGTCCATTGCTTTTCTACATCCCCCTGCTGTTCCCATCATGCTAATGACTCCTGGAGGTACTGTCCCATCTTGGAAGTTAGTTTTCCTAATGTCTAAGACCCTTGCTTTTGAATGGATTTTATCAGCCCTAGCCCAATATTGAACCACACCATCTGGTGATCACTTCTTCTTCTATAATCCCTAGCTGGTAGGTGCTGCTGGATTCTGTGTGCTGCTCACAATATGCTTCCAATCTTGGCGATCACTGACATTTCTGGCTTCAATAATGGTCAGTCGTTGGTTCCTTAGGTCTTCCTCTATGTTTTTAAGCCACATTTTCTTTGGTGCTGTTCGTTGAACTTTCCAGTGGATAGGTCACTTTTGCCAGTGGCATTTGTATGGCAGCCTACTGGTGTTCATTCTGCAAACATGGCCAAACCAGCGTAGTCTGCATTTTTGGATTTGTTCTTTGACTGAGGATTGACAGTTGCACCTTGTCCGAATTATCTAGTTTTGACGGCAATCACGAAGAGAGACACCCAAAATCTGTCTCAGGCATCGCATCTGAAAGACTTCAAGTTTGTTCAAGTCAGGTTTGAGCAGAGTGGTGAATGTTGCTGTTGCCTGGCCAATCCTGCTGAAGACTTCAGTGGTGGATGCCACCTTCATCTCCTGTACCAGCGATCCTAGGTATTTGGAATCTTGGACTGCTCAATTTGAATTTCATTGAGGTGAACAATGGCCTGTGATCCATTTGTGGTCATAACTTTGGTCTTGTCCACATTGATTCTTACGCCTAAAGACTGTGCGATGCGGGCGATATGGAAAAGGATGTTGGTGTCCTCTGCATCCATATCAAGAAATATAGCACTGTCTACGAACATCCAGCCAGTCAGAAGTTGTTCACACCATACCGGACCCCGCATCTGTCCTTTAATGTTTTCCTCATTATTGTGTTGATCACAATATTGAAAATGAGGAGTGAGGTGACATCTCCTGACAGACACCAGTTTGAATAGGAAATTCCTTAGATAGCTCATTTCGGATCCGCATGCTGTTGATTGAGCCACTGTATGATGCTCAGAGAAGTCAGATGATCTTCAGTGGTACATGTCTGCTCTCTAGTGCCCTCCAGAGGGCAGGTCAATGAACAAAGTCAAATGCAGATTTGAAGTCAATGAAGATAATAATGGTTCACTTTCCACACCTGATCCTTTCCTCCACCAGTGGACAAATGGTGAATATTTGATGGTGCAGCCCCAATATGGCTTAAATCCTGCCTGCTATTCTTGGCTGGTCTATTCACGATGCTCCTGCAGCCTTGATTGTATGATATTCATGAACACCTTGCCAACAATTGAAAGGAAGTTGATGCTGTGGTAGTTCTTAAATTCCCGGCTATCACCTTTCTTTAGGATTGGCATGATGGCTTTCTTCCATGCTGATGGAACTTGTTCCATGTGACAGATGAGTGTTAGAAGGATGTGAAGCCGTTGCAGCAGAATGTCTCCCCCAGCTTTGGTCTACTCCAGGCTTCTTTCCATTCTTCAATGATGACATTGTACACTTTACTTTGACAGTTGGTTCGCCGTCGAGGAATGAATTCTCCAGCTGGTTGATGGGCAGTGGCTCTAATGGTGGTCCCTGGGGCAGATCATGGATGTATAGCTGTTGGAAGAATTCTTTCCACTGTTGCAGGCATTCACCAGGGGAGCTCATGAAGATGCCATCTGCTTTCTTAATGTTGTCATTGGTCGACTTGGTTTTTGCCACTCAGTCTCCTAAGGGTCTGATACAGAGTTTGGTACTCGTGCATAGATGCTGCTTCTTCCAGTTTGGCTGTGACATCATTCCAGTAGGCTTCTCGTTCTGCCTTCATCTTCTGTCTTTGTTCAGTCGCCAATACTGCTCGAAGTCAATGTGTGTGATTTGTTTCAGTTTATCTACCAGATCCAGGCACTTGTCTGAAATCCATGGCTGTGTCAGACGATGGATGGGTGGGCACATTCCAGGATGGACTCAGATATCTGCTTTTCTTCTGCATAGACATCATCCAATGGCTCAAGTGCTACAAATTTGTTGAATAGGGCAATTTGGAATTCTTGTCTGAGTGCTGGATCCCTCAGAAAAGCCCAGTTCAGTTTGGCTGGTGGAGATACATTTGCATAAGCAAATAGTAATTAGATCTTACCTGCTAATTAGTGTTCCTGAAGGAACGACAGTCCAGTCCCTTTACTACTGGGTTGCGCAACCCTTCCAGCAGCTTGGAGGCTGAGCCCAACCTTTTTGAGGATGGAGCGGTATAAATACCACTGGGACCACCCCCTAACTCCAGTATTCGAATGAAAAAGCAGGTATAACCAACTATTGTACACAACCTACCTAACCAAACATTTTAAGAGATATAAAGCACTCACTTATTTAATGAATTAATTAAAAAAATTTTTTTATTTTTTTTTTTTTTATTTTTTTTTTGGATATCATAGGAAAGGAAAAGAGGAATGGCAACGGTTGGAGTGGGTTTGCCCGAGCTTGCCGCCGCGGGTCTGTGCTCGTTCAGATGGTCTGCGTTCGTTCCGAAGGTCCGCGTTCATTCCGATGCATTCCTATAAGCAATAGATTTTAACTTTAGCCGGAATCGGGAGGGATCAGGGACTGGACTGTCGTTCCTTCAGGAACACTAATTAGCAGGTAAGATCTAATTACTATTTCCTTATCGTCACTCCAGTCCAGTCCCTTTACTACTGGGATGTACCCGAGCAGTTCACCCCTGGGTGGGTTCCGGCATACCGGAATGAAGAACCGCCAGGCCAAAACGAGCGTCCGCTGCACTCTGAACGTCTAACCTGTAATGCTTGGAGAAGGTATGGAGAGAGGACCAAGTCGCCGCCCTACATATGTCCAGGGGGGGAACTAGACTGAATTCCGCCCAAGAGGTAGCCTGCGCCCTAGTAGAATGTGCCCGCAGGCCCACGGGAACTTGTTTCCCCTTTAGGATATAGGCGGAGGCTATTGCCTCCCTGATCCATCTGGAGATAGAAGCCTTGGCCGCCGCCTCCCCTTTGTGTGGACCCCCGAACTGAATGAATAGTCGGTCGGACTTTCGGAAGGGTGCTGTGCGAGAGAGGTATCGCTTCAGGGTTCTCCGGATGTCGAGAAGTCGAAGCTTGCTATCCCTGGCTTCCAACCCTTCTTTGGCGATGGCCGGGAGGGTCACCGTCTGGTTCACATGAAAGGGAGATATAACTTTAGGCAAAAAGGAGGGAACTGTGCGCAGAACCACTTTGTCCTTGAGAAATGACAGAAAGGGTGGCTGAGCGGACAGCGCTTGTAGTTCCGAGATCCTTCTGGCCGAACAAATGGCTATTAGGAAGACAGTCTTTAGGGTTAAATCTTTTAGGGAGGCCTCCTTCAATGGTTCGAAGGGATTCCCGATCAAGGCATTTAGCACCAGGTTAAGATCCCAAGGGGGGATGATCGACCTCCGTTGTGGACGTAGGCGTCTCACCGCCCTTAGGAACCTTGAGACATCCGCGTGGGCCCCTAGGGGTTTGCCACGGACCTTGCCTCTGTAACAAGCGATGGCCGCGAGCTGGACCCTTAAGGAGCTGTGGGCCAGACCCTTGTCCAACCCTGCCTGCAAGAACTCCAGGACCTCTGCGACGGAGGCCGAGAGTGGCTTCTTTTGGTGCTCAGCGCACCAGGATTCGAAAATGCGCCAAACTCGTACGTAAGATAGACAGGTCGAGCGCTTCTTGGCCTGCAGCAGAGTTGAGACTACTGCCCCTGAGTAACCTCGTTTCAGGAGCCGTGCCCTTTCAATAGCCAAGCCGTAAGCGAGAACCGATCCACATGTGGCATCCGCACCGGACCTTGTCTTAGCAGATCCCTCTTGCAAGGGAGCCGCCAAGGATGGTCGGCGATCATCCTCACCAGATCCGCGTACCAGGGTCGGCGAGGCCAATCCGGGGCTATGAGGATTACCAATCCTTGGTGTGCCTCTATCCGCTGGAGGACCTTTCCGATGAGAGCCCAAGGGGGGAAAACATAGAGGAGGCCCTCCGAAGGCCACTTTTGGGAGAGGGCGTCCAGGCCCTCTGACATTCTTTCCTTCCGGCGACTGAAGAATCTGTCCACCTTGGCTGACGAGAAGCGTGCCATGAGGTCCATGACTGGGACTCCCCAGCGAGCTATTATTTGGCTGAAGGTCTCCTGTTCCAGTTCCCACTCTCCGTGGTCTATCTTGCACCTGCTGAGGAAGTCGGCCGTGACGTTGTCCGCGCCCGCCACGTGTTGAGCAGAAAGTGCCTGCAGGTGGGCTTCCGCCCACTGGAAGAGGGTGTCCGCCTCCTTCTCGAGGCCGTGGCTGCTGGTGCCTCCCTGGTGGTTGATGTAGGCCACCGCGGTGACATTGTCGGAGAGGACGCGAATCGCTCGTCCCTGTACCAAGGCTTCGAAGGCCTTGAGAGCTAGGGTGACGGCCCGCAATTCCAGTCTGTTGATGGGCCATTGCGATTCCAACGGTGTCCAGCGCCCCTGGACAAAACGGTCTCCGCAGTGTGCTCCCCAGCCTGATAGACTGGCATCTGTCGTCAATAGTACCCACTGAGGGGGTTCTAGAGGTATCCCGCGATCCAGGTTCCTTGGGCATCTCCACCAGTGGAGTGCCTGTTTGGTCCGCGGAGCGCAAGGCAACTGTAGAGAGAGAGGATGATGCTGGGACGACCACCGCCGCAGCAGGGACCGTTGCAATGGTCGCATGTGGGCCCTGGCCCATGGTACTACCTCTATTGCCGCCGCCATTGTTCCCAGAAGCTGAAGATAGTGCCACGCCGAGGGGCTTCTTCTGGCCAGAAACTGAGCCACTAGAAGTCTTAGATCCCTTGACCTTGTTCGTGACAAGAACACTCTGCCACAGTTGGTGTCGAATCTTGCCCCCAGGTACTCGAGTTCCTGGGAGGGGGTCAGTCTGCTCTTCGCTCGGTTGATGACCCATCCCAAGTCCTCTAGGACCTGGATCACTCTGGCCGTTGCCGAAAGACTTTCTTCTTCGGACTTTGCCCGGATCAGCCAATCGTCTAAGTAAGGGTGAACTAGTATTCCCTCCTTCCGAAGGAAGGCCGCTACAACCACCATTACCTTGGTAAATGTTCTGGGAGCCGTAGCTAGGCCGAAGGGTAGGGCCTGGAATTGAAAGTGGCCTGCTGGGACGGCGAATCTCAGGAACTGTTGGTGAGACTTCCTGACCGGGATATGCAAGTAGGCTTCTGTCAAATCGAGGGATGTTAGAAACTCCCCTTCCCTGACGGCTGCTATGACAGAACGTAGAGTCTCCATCCGGAAGTGCGGCACTCTGAGGCAGCGATTGACCTGTTTTAGATCCAGGATCGGTCGCAAGGAGTCTTCCTTCTTTGGCACCACGAAATAGATAGAGTACCGACCTGAGCCGCGCTGGTTTGGCGGCACGGGGATCACGGCTCCGAGCGCTCTTAGGCGTGCGAGGGTTTCCTCTACCGCCGCCCTTTTTGCAGCGGATCCGCAGGGGGATCGGACAAAGGCCGGGGGTATTTGTTGTGCGAATTCGAGGGCATAGCCTTCTCTGATAACCTCTAGGACCCATTGATCGGACGTGACACGGGACCAGGCGGGAAGAAAGAGCGTCAGGCGACCGCCTATCAGGCGCCTTCCCTCCTGGACCCCCGTCATCTCATTGTTGTTTTCTGGAGCCCGAGAAGGAGGAAGAGGCTGCACCAAAGCCTCTGCCAGCTCCCCTGAACCCCCTGAAACCTTGACCTTTGGAGGGAAAACGGCCCTTGGAAAAGGGGGCTGGCCTAGTTGGTCGAAACCTCCGGGAGTCCCTCGGCTGGGTACGCACTGGGGGAAAGGAGCGCCCCTGTTTTTGTCTGTCTTCCGGAAGCCTGCCTCCCTTCGACTCTCCTAGGTCCTTGACTAACTTCTCTAAATCTTCACCGAACAACAGCTTCCCCTTAAAAGGAAGTCGGCTCAGGCGCGATTTTGAGGAGGCATCCGCTGCCCAATTTCTTAGCCAAAGATACCGCCTAGCCGCCACCACTGAGGCCATGTTCTTGGCCAAACTTCTGATGAGGTCATACTGACTATCTGCTAAATAGGCTGCTCCGGACTCCATCCTAGCCGAGTTGGCCTGTGTTTCGGCCGATGATCCCTCCGTTGTCTGGATCTGTTGAGCCCACCTTAAACAGGCCCGAGCCACCCAAGCTCCTGACACAGAGGCCTGCAAGGCGAGAGCGCTTATATCAAAGGCTTGTTTCAGGAGCGTATCCAACTTCCTGTCTTGAGCATCTCTTAAGGCCGTGGCGCCTTCCACTGGGATAGTGGTCTTTTTGGTGACTGCTGATACCGCTGCATCCACCCTGGGGGACTTCAGCAGTTCTTTGTCTGACTCTGGAAGAGGGTAGAGGCGAGCCATGGTTCGTACTCCTCTCAAGTTTGATTCTGGTTGATCCCACTCCTCCTGTATCATCTGACGTACCACCCTGTGGACAGGGAAAACTTTCTGGGATCGTCTGATGGCCTGAATCAAGGGATCTTCTAGTGCCTCGTCCTCTGCCGGGGAGTCAGAGGCTACGTTGAGGGCTTTTAGTGACTCATTGATTAAGGAAGGGAGCTCTTCTCGGCGAAAAACTCTAACAATGCGAGAATGGTCCTCCTCTGGGATCTCTCCTTCTTCCAGCTCCTCCTCCTCGTCCTCCAGCTCCCTTTCCGAGGCCTCTTCCTCTGTGGTGCCCTGCGAAAGGGGTGGGAGGATCTCTTCGCTGATTAGTCTGGAACGCTTGGAGGGTACCCCTGAATCAGGACCGCTCGCTCTCCTAGGTCTGGCTGGTCTGGTTTCTGTTGTGGGAGCTGTATCGCCTGGTCCAAGTCCCTGCTTGCGCATACAGTACGCCTGGTGTAGCAATAGGATAAAGTCAGGGGAGAAGAGATCTCCGACCCCCCCATCCGCCGTGGCCCGGGACGGAGGGGGTGCGAGAGCCTCTGAGTTAGCCGTCGGGGTTAATTGGGCCCCCACCTCCGCTTCCAGGGGGTCCCCGTGCATCTGAGGTCCTTGGGTCACGGGCAAGCTGAGTTCTTGCTCTACGGAGGTGGAGACTGCCGCACAAGCTCTACAGATGCCTGTCTCTGAGGATGTGCCCCTCCGTGTGCCACAGGATGGGCACTTTGACTTAGAGGCCATGCTTTCCAGGAGGCTCAATGGGGCGGAGCGTAAGTGACCCGGTCTAATCAATGCGCTGTAGGAGGAAGACCCCACAATCACCCCACCAGACAACCAAACTAAATTCCCCCAATAATGTGTAAAAAAAAATGTTGCAGGTCCGCTCTCCCAGTGAAGTCCCCTCCCCCAAGTAATGTCAGCGTTTTCGCGGGCAATAGTATGGCCTTGGAGCTGCAGGAAAGGCAGGCTCACAGTAAATAAAATAAAGGGTAAAATCAATTAAAATCAATTAAAATCAAGTAAAATTTAAACATTAAAAAAGGAAATGCTGCCGATCCAGGCTAATACTTGCAGTTTGTAGTTTGTTCTGCAAGCGGGGCCCGCAGCGCGATTCCTCTCCGTCGGCTCAACACGTGCTAGGCCTCGGCCACGTGGAGTCCGGCACGGAGGATCGCGCGTCTGCCCACCGCTTAAGTTCGGGCCTTTACCGCTTGGAAGAGGGGGGCGGGCTCCGCGTCGCCACCGCTGTAGACGCCGCCGCTTGAGAGCCCTCCGAAACTGCCGGCTTTTTGATTCGGGGCTTCGGGAAGCTCGGCCGCACCCCGCTGCACCGGGGGGGGGGGGGGCAAGCAGGTTCCCCTCGCGTCGCTGCCTCCAGCGCTCAGCCGCCTCGGGGGCTTCGGCGCGAGGCAGGTAGCTCCTGGAAATTAAATAACTCCGGCACAGAAGAGAGCCTTCTTCCCCCTGCAGCAGGCAGCTCAGGCAAGTCCTCCGATCTCCAGCCCGGGCCGTGGGGGGGGGGGGGGAGGGGAGAGAGAAGCAGGAAAAAATTAAAGGTACAGGATCAAATAAAAAGAAACAATTTCTTTAAGCAAAAAGAAGACAAGAAAACTAACTAAGACAAATTAGCTAACTTAGGATAAGGCAGGACTCCAGTAAGCCCTAGGCTTACGGAACCCTCCAGCTGCTTGGAGGCTGAGAATACTGGAGTTAGGGGGTGGTCCCAGTGGTATTTATACCGCTCCATCCTCAAAAAGGTTGGGCTCAGCCTCCAAGCTGCTGGAAGGGTTGCGCAACCCAGTAGTAAAGGGACTGGACTGGAGTGACGATAAGGAAATGAGCTTATTCAAAATTTCCATGTGGGTTACTTGCCTAAATTTCCCTGGTTTCCCAGTTCTGGCCACCGTGGCAGCTTGTGCAGCTGGATTTGGGACCATCCTTGGCGGAGAATTAGATGATCACTGAATGCAAAATGATCTCCCACTGTTATATCAGAAACATTTTCTCCATTGGTTATCACCAAGTCCAGTAAGGCACCTTTACATATTGATTCTGTTACCAGTTGCCGGAATAGTTCTCCCTCTAGAGCAGGAGTTCAACCCTGTCCTCGGGACCCACCTAGCCAGTCGGGTTTTCAGGATAACCACAATGAATATGTATGAGAGAGATTTACATACACTGCCTCCATTATATGCAAATCTCTCCCATGCATATTCATTGTGGTTATCCGAGGACAGGGTTGAGAACCCCTGCTCTAGAGAATCTAGGATCTCCTTACGTCTAGATGACACCATAGCAGGAATGTGCCACACTATTTGGCGTACTGAATTCACTTATCAGTAGCACTTCTCCTTTCATGGCAATACTGCACATGTTTTCTATTAAATCTCTGTCTACTTCTTCTCCCTGTGACGGAGATCTGTATACCACACCAATGCAAATAGATTTCCATTTCCCTCTTTCTAGTTTAACCCACAGTGCGTCCTAGCTCCCTTTTAGGCCCTTTAATTCTATAGCTTTAATATTTTTTACATACAGTGCCACTCCTCCTCCCCTTCTTCCTACCCTGTCCTTCCTGAATAAAGTATAGCCAGTATATCACATCCCAGTCATGGATGTCTGTAAACCATGTCTCTGTAACCACCACTATATCCAAGTCAGTCTCTTCTATTCAATCCTCAACATCAGGGAGCTTATTTCCCATGTTACGGGCATTTATGCACACCACTTTCCAAATGTTGCCCTATTTTCCAAATCCATTCTAAAAATCTATTTCTTTGAGGCTACCTTTGGATCCTGATCCCTTGTTTTCCTTTTATCTCCTTACTTTTCCCTATTTGTACCCCTGTTATCAGCTATTGTATTGTCCATCTTGTTTTAGATTGTAAGCTCTAACTAGCAGGGACAGTCTTTCAACATGTATATGTACAGAGCTGCTTAAGTCTTGTAGTGCTATATAAATGATTAATAGTAGAGTAGTAGTAGATGTTTTACCCATTTCTACATAAGTATTTAATGTTTTACTTACCCAAGGGCTTCCTTCACCCATCCCCAACAAATCTAGCCCTCTTCAGTAGGTTAGCCAGTCTGCTATGGAAGACACTTTGATCCTTCTTGGATAGGTGGATGCCATCTCTCCTCTGCAGTCCTTGAAAAATCATCCCATGGTCCAAGAAACCAAAATGCCCTCGATGACACCATCCATGCATTCATCTCCATGATGTGAGCTTCTCTGCCTCGGCCTTTACCATCAACAGGGAGAACTAAAGAGAATACCACCTGCGCACCTATCTGCTTCACCCTCTGTCCCAGAGCCATGAAGTCACTTTTGATACTGCTGCGCATCCCTCTGAGCGTATCATTTGTACCGACATGGATGAGCAACATTGGATAATAGATAGTAGGCCTGATCAGTCTCAGCAAACTCTTCATAACATCTTGGATTTAGGCACCTGGAAGACAGTACACCTCTCTGGACATGAAGTCTGGTTGGTAGATGGACAACGCAATACCCTTCAGAAGAGTGTCACCAACCATCACTACTCTTTGCTTCCTTGTGGTTACAGATTCCACAACTTTGGGGTGCTTGAGCTCTGGTTCTTCCCTTTCCTGGGATGCTTTCACCTCCTCCATTTCCAGGGCTGCACACTGGTTCTTCAATTTGAGGGTTGGAGAAGTTGGACTGTTGATTCTGAAGGCTCTGGTGACTCATGTCTAACTCTCTTCACCTCTGTCAGAGAGCTTGGATGCTTCAAGAAGTATTCTCATCAATGTACTGTTCGCTGTCACTAATGCTTCTCAGTCTCACCACCTCTTCTCAGAGTTCCTCCTCTTGTTTCACGAGGACTTCAGCTTGCAGGCATCTTGCACATGGAACTGGTCCCTCGACTGGCATCGGACTGTCTATATGGACAAAAGCAGAAGTTGTAATGGGGGCAACAGATTTGGAAGAAAGAGACAGACTGAAGCTGGCTGAAGACAGGGAAAGAGTAAGAGACTAATTTGTAGAGGACACAAAATTATTCAAAGTTGTTAAGACCCAAAAGAATTGTGAAAAATTACAAGAGGACCTTGATAAATTGGAAGACTGGCCATTCAAATGGAAGATGAAATTTAATGTGGACAAGTGCAAAATTATGCACCTAGGAAAGAACAACCCAAACTGGTTACACAATGCAAGGTATCACATTAGGAACCACCACCCAGGAAAAAGATTAAGGCATCATCGTGGATAACAGGTTTAAACCCTCCGACAAGTGTGCAGCAGTGGCCAAGAATAGAATGCTAGGAATTATAAGAAAAGGAGAATAAAACAAAGGATATTATAATGCCTGCGTATCGTTCCTTGGTGTGACCGTCCCTTGAATGTTGTGTGCAATTCTGGTCGCCATAACAAAAAAAATAAAGGATATAGCAGAATTAGAAAAGGTACAGAGAAGAGTCACCAAAATGGTAAAGGGGATGGAAAGATGCCCCTATGAGGAAAGGCTTAAAACGTTAGGGCTTTTCAATCTTGAAGAGACGGCTGAGGGGGGATATGATAGAGGTCTATAAATGAATAAAACGTAATTAGACCTTACCTGCTAATTAATGTTCCTGAAGGAACGACAGTCCAGTCCCTTTACTTCTGGGTTGCGTAACCCTTCCAGCAGTTTGGAGGCTGAGCCCATCCTTTTTGAGGATGGTGCGGTATAAATACCACTGGCACCACCCACAGATCCCAGTAATCTAATGAAAAAGCAGACTTAACGAAATTCAATTAATAGCCTATATAAAAACAACAAACCAAAACACACACCTAACTCTCCCAATGTTTTCCTCTTTTTAAAGGGTCAAGGAGGAAGGAGGAAAAGAGGGAGGGGGAGGGAAGGAGGAGGTTTACCTGAGTCTGACCGAGCCATCCTTCACCCCGGCCGCCGGACCTGCCCCAAAGGACCCTTCCACTTTGTCCTGTTCCTGTATTCGTTCCGCTGATCCTCACATATCCACTAGGACATTACGCCAATTGAGGAACCGGGTGGGATCAGGGACTGGACTGTCGTTCCTTCAGGAACATTAATTAGCAGGTAAGGTCTAATTACTTTTTCCTTATCGTCACTCCAGTCCAGTTCCTTTACTTCTGGGATGTAACAGAGCAGTTCAAGCTTGGGTGGGATCCGATAATCCGGACCAAAGTATTGCGTGCCCAAACCGAGAGTCAGCTGAACTCTGGACGTCCAGTCTGTAGTGTCTGGTAAAGGTATGGAGCGAGGACCACGTAGCCGCCCTACAGATGTCCAGCGGCGGAACTAAGCTATATTCTGCCCAAGAGGTAGCCTGCGCCCGCGTTGAATGAACGCGCAGCCCCCCCGGAACCTACTTCCCCCCTTGAGGATATAGGCGGAAGCAATAGCTTCCCTGATCCACCTGGAGATGGAAGCCTTGGCCGCCGCCTCCCCCTTGTGCGGCCCTCCAAACTGAATGAATAGACGGTTTGACTTTCGAAAAAGCGCAGTGCGGGAGAGGTAACGCTTCAAGGCTCTCCGAACGTCCAGGAGGTGCAGCTTACTGTCCCCTCCCCTCTTGCCCCTCCGCTGAAAACGACGGGAGCGTAACTGTCTGGTTCACATGAAAGAGGGAGATGACCTTGGGCAGGAAAGAAGGTACCGTCCGTAAGACCACTTTATCCTTGAAGAATGAAAGAAAGGGGGGCTGGGAGGACAGCGCTTGAAGTTCGGAGACACGTCTGGCCGAGCAAATAGCGACCAGAAACACCGTCTTCAGTGTCAAATCCTTTAGAGAGGCTTCCTTTGCCGGCTCAAAAGGTTCCTTGGTCAAGGCATTTAGTACCAGGTTGAGATCCCAAGGGAGGATGACGGATCTCTGCTGAGGACGAAGACGCCTGACCGCTCTTAGGAACCTGGACACGTCCGCGTGGGCCCCTAATGACTTTCCGCGGACCTTACCTCTATAGCAAGAGATGGCTGCCAACTGGACTCGTAAGGAACTGTGCGCTAGGCCTTTGTCAAAACGCGCTTGCAAGAACTCCAGAACCTCCGGGATAGAGGCCGCAAGAGGTTTCCTCCGGTGCTTTGCACACCATGCTTCAAAGATGCGCCACACTCTTACATAGGAGAGACAGGTCGAGCGCTTTCGAGCACTCAACAGAGTCGAGATTACCGATCCTGAATAACCCCGCTTCAGGAGCCGCGCCCTTTCAATAGCCAGGCCTTAAGCGAGAATCGATCCACGTGAGGTATCCGAACCGGACCCTGCCTCAGCATATCCCTTCTGCAGGGCAGCCGCCAAGGCCGGTCGGCGATCAACCTCACCAGGTCCGCATACCAAGGGCGGCGGGGACAATCCGGAGCTATGAGGATTATCAACCATTGGTGAGCCTCCACCCGCTGAAGAACCTTTCCGATGAGAGCCCATGGGGGGGGAACACATATAGGAGACCCTCCGAAGGTCACTTCTGGGCCAGAGCATCTAAGCCTTCGGACATCCTTTCCTTCCTTCGACTGAAAAATCGGCTTGCCTTGGCAGAAGAATACCGTGCCATGAGATCCATGACTGGTGGACCCCAAAGGGCTACTATCTGGTTGAAGACCTCCTGGTCCAGCTCCCACTCCCCGTGGTCTATCTTGAACCTGCTGAGGTAATCGGCCGTAGTGTTGTCCGTGCCGGTCACGTGCTGAGCTGAAAGAGCCTCCAAGCGGACCTCGGCCCATTGGAATAGGTCGTCCGCTTCCTTCTCCAAGGTGGGACTGCTTGTGCCGCCCTGGCGGTTGATGTAAGCCACTGCGGTGACATTGTCGGAGAGGACGCAAATTGCTCTTTGTAGCACTAAGGACTCGAGTGCCCTGAGCACAAGGGCTACCGCCCGTAATTCCAGTCTGTTGATGGACCATTGTGACTCCAACGACGTCCAGCAATGAGCTCCCCAGCCTGTTAGACTGGCATCCGTCGTCAACAGTAACCACTGTGGAGGCTCGAGAGGCATCCCGCAATCCAGATTCCTTGGGGACCGCCACCACTGGAGGGCCTTCTTGGTTCGAGGAGCGCAGGGCAACTGCATCGACAAAGGATGATGCTGATGGGACCAACGACGCAACAGGGCCCGCTGCAAGGGCCGCATGCGAGCCCTGGCCCACGGTACTACCTCTATTGCTGCAGCCATGTACCCAGCAATTGAAGGTAATGCCACGCCGTAGGACTTCGCCTGCTCAGAAATTGCGTGACCAGGATCCTTAGGTCTCTTGATCTCAACTTGGACAGAAACACCCTGCCCCTGTTGGTGTCGAACCTTGCTCCGAGATACTCGAGCTCCTGGGAGGGCAACAACCTGCTCTTTAACCGATTGATGACCCACCCTAATTCTTCCAGAACTTCCACCACTCTGGCAGTGGCCGAGCGACTTTCCTCTTCTGACTTTGCCCGTATCAGCCAATCGTCCAGATAGGGATGTACTAGAATTCCTTCTCTTCGTAGGGCCGCAGCCACCACCACCATCACCTTGGTGAAGGTTCTTGGAGCCGTAGCTAGACCGAAGGGCAGAGCCTGGAATTGAAAATGACCTCTGGGCACGGCGAACCTCAGGAACTGTTGATGGGACTTTCTGACCGGTATATGCAAATAGGCTTCTGTCAAATCCAATGACGTCAGGAACTCCCTGCTCCTTACGGCCACGATGACGGATCTTAGAGTTTCCATCCGGAAATGAGGCACTTTGAGACAGCGATTGACTTGCTTTAGATCCAGGATCGGGCGATAGGAGCCTTCCTTCTTTGGCACCACAAAATAAATCGAGTATCGACCGGAACCGCATTGATCTGGCGGAACAGGGACCACAACTCCGAGCGCTATGAGTCGTGAAAGAGTTGTCTCTATCGCCGCCCCCTTTATCGGAGAACCGCAGGGAGACTGAATGAAGGCTGGAAGTATTTGCTTTGCAAATTCGAGAGCGTAACCTTCTCGGATCACCTCCAGGACCCATTGATCGGACGTGACCCGGGACCAGGCAGGAAGAAACTGCCTTAAACGGCCCCCCACCAGCAGTCCGCCCTCCTGGACCCCCGGTTTGTCATTGAGGTTTTCTAGGTCCCGCGGAGGAGGAGGAGGTCCCAAAGCCTCTCCCTGCCCCCTGAAACCCTCTGAAGTTTTGACCCCTCGAAGGGAAACGGCTTCTAGGGAAGGGGTTCGATCTGGCTGGACGAAATTTCCGGGGATCCCTTGGCTGATTGCGGACTGGAGCTAGAGAGCGAACTTGTTTTGGTCTGTCCTCCAGGAGTCTGCCTCCCTTAGATTCGCCAAGGTCTTTTACCAACTTATCTAGGTCTTCACCAAACAGTAGCTTCCCCTTAAAGGGGAGATGACTCAGGCGCGCCTTCGAAGAGGCGTCTGCTGCCCAATTACGAAGCCATAAATATCACCTAGCTGCTACTGCCGAGGCCATGTTCTTAGCTAGGCTCCTGACGAGGTCGTACTGGCTATCCGCCAAGTAGGCAGCCACGGACTCCAACCTAGCTGAAATAGATTGGGCGTCGCCTGAGGGAGCCTCCGCTAGTTGAAGTTGCTGAGACCACCTCAAACAGGCCCGAGCCACCCAAGCCCCAGAAACTGAGGCCTGTAAGGCAAGAGCACTAACATCAAAGGCTTGCTTCAGTAGCGTGTCCAATTTCCTATCTTGAGAGTCTCTCAAAGCCGCGCTACCCTCGACCGGAATGGTCGTCTTCTTTGTCACTGCGGATACCGCTGCATCCACCCTGGGAGACCTCAGCAGTTCTTTATCCAGTTCTGGCAAAGGGTACAGCCGTGACATACAACGTACTCCTCTCAAGCTTGATCCCATTC
Organism: Ichthyophis bannanicus; assembly: GCA_033557465.1. Lineage (NCBI taxonomy): Eukaryota > Metazoa > Chordata > Amphibia > Gymnophiona > Ichthyophiidae > Ichthyophis > Ichthyophis bannanicus. Next base: position 40,375,753 of record CM066035.1, read on the forward strand.
CTCCTGGATCATCTGACGCACTACCCTGTGAACCAGAAAGACCTTTTGAGACCTCCTCACAGCTTGGATTAAAGGATCTTCCAACGCTTCCTCCTCTGTTGGAACGTCCGAAGTCACATTGAGTACCTTGAGGGACTCATTAATCAGCGCTGGGAGCTCCTCACGCCTAAAAACGCGTACTATGCGGGATTGATCCTCCTCTGGAATCTCTCCCTCTTCAAGCTCCTCCCCATCCTCACCTAAATCCTTGTCCGAGGCCTCCTCCTCCGGAGTATCCTGTGAAAAGGATGAGAGAGGCTCCTCACTCACCAGCCTTGCGCGCTTGGGAGGGACACCTGAGTCCTGGGAGCTTGTCTTCCAAGGTCGGGACCCCTCGATCCCCTTCACCACCCCCAACTCGCCCGCTTCGAGGCCCTGCTTGCGCAAACAATAGGCCTTGTGCAGCAAAAGAACAAATTCGGGGGAGAAGGGGTGCCCGGTACCCTCCTCCTCCACTGCAGTGGGGGGGGGGGGGGGGAGAAGAGAAGAGCCCGGCAAAACTGTGGAAGGGGAGAGGATGGGAGACCCTTACCCCCTCCAAAAGGTCCCCTGACCCCTGAGTAGATTGGGACATGGGCAATTGAATACCTTGTTCCGCCGAAGCAGCTTCTGCAGCACAACCCCTGCAGATTCCTGATTCGGAGTCAGTGCCTCTACGAGTGCCACAAGACGGGCACCGTGGTTTGCCAGTCATGATTTTAAAGACAAGTTTTTCCGCCTGATAAACAGTATGCAAATAGTAATTAGATCTTACCTGCTAATTGCTGTTCCTGAAGGAACGACAGTCCAGTCCCTTCACTTCCGGGTTACGCAACCCTTCCAGCAGCTTGGAGGCTGAGCCCAACCTTTTTGGGGGATGGAGCGGTATAAATACCACTGGGACCACCCACCCACTCCAGTGTTCGATTGAAAAAGCAGATCTAACTAACTTCTACTGAAAACTCCATAACGTAACCTAAAATAAAAACTCAAACCTATGCAACAGGCATATATATTGAAATCTTTTTTTTTTTTTTTAATATGTAAAGGGAAAAAAAGGAGAGGAGGCCTGGGAACAGCCTGAGGAGATGTCTGCTTCTACCCGAGCTGGCTTCCTCCCGGTCTTCTTCCTGCCGTACCGGTCCTACGTCCGAAACATTGCCTTGCCATGAACCCGAGGTCTGAAACGGTTGCCGGAAGCGGGTGGGATCAGGGACTGGACTGTCGTTCCTTCAGGAACAGCAATTAGCAGGTAAGATCTAATTACTATTTCCTTATCGTCACTCCAGTCCAGTCCCTTCATTTCTGGGAAGTACCAGAGCAGTTCACCCCTGGGTGGGTTCCGGCATACCGGACTGAAGAACCGCTAGCCCAAACCGGGCGTCCGCTGCACTCTGCACGTCCAGCCTATAGTGCTTGGAGAAGGTATGCAGCGATGACCAAGTCGCTGCCCTACAGATGTCCAGCGGAGGTACCAGGGAAAATTCCGCCCAAGAGGCCGCCTGAGCCCTAGTGGAGTGGGCCCGCAGCCCCACCGGAACCTGCTTCCCCTTCAGGATGTAAGCAGAGGCAATCGCCTCTCTGATCCACCTGGAGAAGGAAGCCTTGGCCGCCGCCTCACCTTTGTGCGGCCCTCCAAACTGGATGAATAGTCGGTCGGACTTTCGGAATGGCGCTGTGCGAGAGGGGTAACGTTTCAAGGCCCTCTGGACGTCTAGTAGACGCAGCCTGTCGTCTCTACCTTCCTGCCCCTTGGACGCTAAGACTGGTAGGGTAACTGTCTGGTTCACATGAAAAGGAGAGATAACCTTGGGTAAAAAGGACGGCACTGTACGCAGAACCACTTTGTCCTTGAGGAAGGACAGGAAGGGGGGCTGGGAGGAAAGCGCCTGCAATTCCGAGACCCTTCTGGCCGAGCAGATGGCGACCAGGAAGACTGTCTTTAGAGTTAAATCCTTTAAGGAGGCTCTCTTCACTGGCTCGAAGGGTTCCCCGATCAAGGCATTTAGCACTAAGCTAAGATCCCAAGGAGGGATGACCGATCTCCATTGCGGACGTAGCCGACTAACCGCTCTTAGGAACCTGGAGACGTCCGGGTGTGCCCCTAAGGGTTTACCCCGGACCTTTCCTCTATAGCAAGAGATAGCCGCCAACTGAACCCGCAAGGAGCTATGCGCCAGACCTTTTTCGAAACCTGCTTGCAAGAAGTCCAGAATCTCCGGGACCGAGGCCGAAAGTGGCTTCCGACGATGCTCCGCGCACCAAGCTTCGAAGATGCGCCAAACCCTTACATAAGAAAGACAGGTCGAGCGCTTTTTGGCCTTCAACAGAGTCGAGATTACTGCTCCTGAGTAGCCTCGTTTTAGAAGCCGCGCCCTCTCAATAGCCAGGCCGTAAGCGAGAACCGATCCACGTGAGGCATCCAGACCGGACCCTGCCTCAGCAGGTCCCTTTTGTAAGGAAGCCGCCAAGGACGGTCGGCGAGCAGTCTGATCAGATCAGCATACCATGGGCGGCGAGGCCAATCCGGAGCTATGAGGATTACCAAGCCCTGGTGAGACTCCACCCATTGGAGAACTTTCCCGATCATAGCCCAAGGGGGAAATACATAGAGAAGGCCCTCCGAAGGCCACTTTTGAGACAGGGCATCTAACCCTTCGGACATCCTTTCCTTCCTTCGGCTGAAGAATCTGTCCACCTTGGCTGAAGAGAACCGTGCCATGAGGTCCATGACTGGGCGACCCCAAAGGGCTACTATCTGGTTGAAGGTCTCTTGTTCTAGTTCCCACTCTCCGTGGTCTATCTTGCACCTGCTGAGGAAGTCGGCAGTGACGTTGTCCTCGCCCGCCACATGCTGCGCTGCGCTGAGAGAGCCAGTAGTCGGGATTCCGCCCACTGGAAAAGAGAGTCCGCCTCCTTCTCTAAGGCGTGACTGCTGGTGCCTCCCTGGTGGTTGATGTAGGCCACCGCGGTGACATTGTCGGAGAGAACGCGAATGCCTTGAGAGCCAGAGTGACGGCCCGCAATTCCAGTCTGTTGATGGGCCACTGTGATTCCAACTGTGACCAGCGACCCTGGACGAACTGGTCCTCGCAGTGCGCTCCCCAGCCTGACAGGCTGGCATCCGTCGTCAACAGCAACCACTGATGGGGATCGAGGGGCATTCCGCGGTCCAGGTTCTTCGGACACCTCCACCATTGGAGGGACTGTTTGGTCCGCGGAGCGCAAGGTAACTGCATTGAGAGGGGCTGATGCTGGGGAGACCAACGACGCAATAGCGCCCGCTGCAGCGGCCGCATGTGGGCCCTGGCCCATGGCACCACCTCTATTGATGCCGCCATAGTTCCCAGAACTTGGAAATAATGCCACGCTGAGGGATTTCGTCTGCCCAGAAACTGCGTGATTAGAACTCTTAGATCCCTTGATCTTGACCATGACAGGAATACCCTGCCCCTGAAGGTGTCGAATCTTGCTCCGAGGTACTCGAGTTCCTGAGAGGGAGTCAACCTGCTCTTTGTCCGGTTGATGACCCACCCCAACTCCTCTAGGACCTGAATCACTCTGGACGTTGCCAAATGGCTTTCCTGTGCCGACTTTGCGCGGATCAGCCAGTCGTCCAAGTAGGGGTGTACTAATATTCCCTCCTTCCTTAGGAAGGCCGCCACTACGATCATTACCTTGGTGAACGTTCTGGGAGCCGTGGCTAGGCCAAAGGGCAGGGCCTGGAACTGAAAGTGGCCTCTTGGTACTGCGAATCTCAGGAATTGTTGATGGGACTTCCTGACCGGGATGTGCAAGTAGGCTTCCGTCAAGTCGCGGGAAGTGAGGAACTCCCCTCCCCTCACGGCCGCTATGACTGAACGTAGGGTCTCCATCCGAAAGTGAGGTACCCTGAGGCAGCGGTTGACTTGTTTTAGGATCTAGGATTGGCCGAAAGGAACCCTCCTTTTTTGGTACCACAAAGTAAATCGAGTACCGACCGGATCCGCACTGGTCTGGAGGTACTGGAATTACCGCCCCTAAGGCTATTAGACGGGCAAGAGTAGACTCGATTGCTGCCCTTTTTGTTGGAGCGCCACAGGGCGACTGAACAAATGCTGGTGGGATTTGCTTTGCGAATTCTAGTGCATAACCTTCTCTGATCACCTCTAGGACCCATTGATCGGACGTGACATGGGTCCAGGCGGGGAGAAACAGCCTCAGGCGGCCGCCTACCGGCTGTCCTTCCCCCTGGACCCCCGACACCTCATTGTTGTTTCCTAGGGCCCGAGAAGGAGGAGGAGGAGGAGGAAGCCCCAAATCCCCGACCTGCCCCTCGAAAACCTCTGAAACCTTGTCCCTTAGAGGGATACCGGCCCCTGGAAAAGGGATTTGATCTGGCTGTTCGAAATCTCCACGCCTCCCTAGGCTGTGTGCGCACTGGGGCTTGGGGGCGGCCTTGTCTTGGTCTATCTTCTGGGAGTCTACCTCCCTTAGACTCGCCCAGATCTTTGACCAGCTTCTCCAGATCCTCCTCAAATAAGAGTTTCCCTTTAAAAGGGAGCCGACTTAGGCGTGCCTTCGAGGAAGCATCAGCTGCCCAATTACGTAGCCACAGATAACGTCTAGCCGCCACCACCGAGGCCATGTTTTTGGCTAGGCTTCTGATGAGGTCATACTGACTATCCGCCAAGTAGGCTGCGCCGGATTCCACTCTGGCTGAGTTCGCCTGGATCTCGGCCGAAGAGTCCTCTGACTGAAGCTGCTGAGCCCATCTTAAGCAGGCTCGAGCTACCCAAGCTCCTGACACGGAGGCCTGCAATGCGAGGGCGCTTACATCAAAGGCTTGTTTCAGGAGTGTATCCAGCTTCCTGTCTTGTGCGTCTTTTAAGGCTGAACTGCCCTCAACTGGGATAGTCGTCTTCTTAGTGACTGCAGATACCGCTGCATCCACCCTGGGCGATTTTAGCAGTTCCTTATCTGTCTCTGGGAGAGGGTATAGGCGAGACATGGTTCTGACTCCCCTTAAACTGGATTCCGGTTGGTCCCATTCTTCCTGGATCATCTGGCGCACTACCCTGTGGACCGGGAAGACCTTCTGGGATCTCCTAATGGCCTGTATTAAGGGGTCCTCCAATGCCTCCTCCTGCGATGGTATATCTGAGGCCACATTGAGTACTTTTAAGGATTCATTAATTAACGCCGCAAGCTCCTCTCGCCTAAAGACCCTAACTATTCGAGATTGATCTTCTTCCGGGATCTCTCCTTCTTCCAGTTCCTCCTCATCCTCGTCCAAGTCCTTCACCGAGCCATCCTCCTCCGGAGCCCCCTGGGAAAAGGACGGTAGGAGGTCTTCCCCCTCCAGACGCTGACGCTTAGAAGGGATGCTAGATTCCGGGTTGATAGCCCCGAGGAGCCTGGCTGATCTTTCTTCCACTGGTGTGGTAACCTCCTCTGCTCCTAGGCCCTGCTTGCGCAGGCAGTAGGCCTTATGGAGTAAAAGGATGAAGTCAGGGGAGAAAAATTCTCCGTCCCCTCCTGCACTCGAGGGTGGGGGCGGAGGGAGTAGGGGAGGCGTGGGTAGCTCCGAGGGGGTAGAGATTGAACCCTGGGACCCCCCATCCCCTACTAGAGGGTCTGATGATCCCTGGGAAGGCTGCAATATCTCCTGTTCTACTGATGCAGCCACTGCGGCGCAGCTCCTGCAGATTCCTGCCTCTGCGGAGGTGCCCCTGCGCGTACCACATGAAGGACAGCGTGGCTTAGAAGCCATGGGGAAAGGTTGGGACTTATCTTTGAGGCCCTTGCAACCAAAGCCCAATTTCCCTTAGGAAACAATTCCTTTAAATACCCCTAGGAGATTTAAACGGATTACCTTAAACTAAACCCAATTGGGCTGCAATAAGTTAATAGCGATTAAAATCAACGTTAAATAAATTAAAATCGAAATTGAGCATAAATCAAAAAAAATTAACTCGAAATTAATTAAAATTAGTGGCTAACACTCCTTTGTCCCCTAAGGGAGGTACTTGCTGTTTGTAGCTTGAAGATCCTGGGCCCGATGCTGCGGATACCACCCGAGGGCTCTACACGTGGTAGGCCTCACCACGTGGAGCCTGCTCGGGGAAAAAGGACTCTGGCGCCTGCCTGCTCTCCAACGCTGAGACCGGCGCTGAGCCCCCTCTGAAGCACGAGTGTGATCGCCGTCTGATCGCACCGTGAGATAAGCTGGGCACCGCGCGGTTCTTCTCCGCGGTCAGCAGCGTCGGGCCGGGATGGTTGGCTTCCCTCCGGTTGTCGTTGCAGCCTCTAGCGCTCAGCCACCTTCAGGGCTTCGGCGCGAGGCTGTTTCCCCCGAAGACGGCAGAGCTAGAAGTGCAGGAAGCTGGGTAGAGCAGAGCACCTCCTCGCTGCTGCAGACCCGAGGCTTTGCTCTGCGAGGCGCGTCGGAGCCGGGGGGGAGGGAGAGAGAGGCAATTCTTAAAGGAGCAGAGCCCCCAAAAACGCTAAAGAAATAAAAGGCAAAATTAAATAACTGAATTAAGTAAAATTAAGCAAAAATTAGGAAAAATTAAGGAAATTAAGAAAATCAAGGTAGGACTCCAGTAAGCCCCAGGCTTACGGAACCCTCGAATACTGGAGTGGGTGGGTGGTCCCAGTGGTATTTATACCGCTCCATCCCCCAAAAAGGTTGGGCTCAGCCTCCAAGCTGCTGGAAGGGTTGCGTAACCCGGAAGTGAAGGGACTGGACTGACGATAAGGAACTTATAATAAAATAATATACTTTCAAAGATGTCTTCAATCTCAATAGAGAAGCCTCTAGGCAGTAAACCCAATGGGGCCCTCACCAACCCCCTAAACTATTAAACTAACCTGGCCAGGAAATATAGAAATAAAGAAAAAGAAGAAATTAAATTAAAGGCAAACGTCCAAATTGGAAGAAATCAGGCCCCAAATCGCTTCCCAATACTTGCGGTTTGCTGCTCCTGCACTGCGATGCACCGCGGAAAGAGAAGCACTCCGGAGGCTCACACGTGGTAGGCCGCAGCCACGTGGAGTCCTATCCGGCGGTCGGCGGCTCTGCTCTCGCTGCCAAACAAGCTCACCCCGCTGAGTCCTGATCGACTTAGGGACCGGGCTCCGGAGCAGGCTTTAACACCCCCGAGGCTTCCGGTGCTGATCCGTGACGGCGGAGGATGCGGGGGAGCCACGCGTTGCTGCCTCAAGCACTCAGCCACCGGAGGGCTTCGGCGCGAGGCAGGGCAGGCCAGAAGGTAGGTCCGCGGGGAGCCAGCCGACCTGGAGGAGAGAGGAGCCTTCGCGATCCTCCTCTTTACTGCCGGTAAACCACCTCCTCTGTGGTGCCTTGCAACGGACCGGGGAGGGGGGGGGGGGGGAGGAGGAAGGAAAGAAATTTAAAGGTGCAGTAGCCTTGGATAGCCAAATGAAATGCAAGAAGGCAAAGTTAAAAATAAATTGAAATTAAACTAAAATTAACAGGGAAATTAAAAACAGGAGACTCCAGTAAGCTCTTGGCTTACGGAACCCTCCAGCTGCTTGGAGGCTGAGAATACTGGGATCTGTGGGTGTTGCCAGTGGTATTTATACTTCACCATCCTCAAAAAGGATGGGCTCAGCCTCCAAGCTGCTGGAAGGGTTACGCAACCCAGAAGTAAAGGGACTGGACTGGAGTGACGATAAGGAAATGGAATGTGTGATAAGGAAGCTTATCATAGCTCAGGTAGGAGCTATAAAAAAGATGATGTGACTCTGAACAAGCAACCTGTCAGTTCTGGTAGAAGCAAGAAAACAGAGTTTTCACATAAAAGACTACCAGTCCCAGAATGCACCAGGTTTCCAGCAGCCATGAGAGGGGCTGAAGTGAGGAAATGTGTGTGCAATCAAGAGAGCTATGAGGTAATCCCTAAGCACTCATCTCAAAGGGCAGGGCCTGATTCAAGACAGCTGCGCTGTGTTAGGGAGCAGCACACATTAGGAAAGAATAAGAATAGAGATTATTCTTCAGATAACAGCTACAGAGGGAGGAAGAGATACAGAGACAGCAACGGCTACAAGCTCAAGCACCAGTATCACCTGGAGAAACAGAAGCCAAGCCAAGCAGATAGAGAGAGAAGGAAACTCTCTGGAAGGAAGAGAAGAAAGGCCATTGGAAGGTCTGGGAGATTCCAAGGCAGTACTCATACTGGGAGGTATTCCAAAAGCCAGCAGAGTCCATTGGACTGGATTCAGCCAGAGGAATGGAGTGGCAGAGATAGGAATCCCCAGTGGCTACCTGGAAGAGAGAAGACTGCATGTGGAAGGGACTTTCAGACCAAGGCCAGAAGGTATGTGAGAGAAGATCCAGTGTCCAGGGATCAAGATTGGAAGGCTGGACATCAGAATTGGATTACATATTGGCCAGGCTATACAGAGAGGAATAATGATAGCAGGAGAGGCTCAGGTATGAACACTGATCCAGACCCTATCTATAATAGAGAATGGCAGCAAGGGAATAAGCATTCTCATGATAGTGCCTTAATGAAAGACTCATCTGTGCCAATGTATGATATTGACCCTATGATTGTTGATGCAGGGGGAAATACAGCAGATGAAACTATTTACATGGACTGTTCTTTATCTAAATGCTATTGCTAGTTTTCTATGAGCAAACACATCAGCCATCACAAAGAAACCTAACTTTGTTCTTTATTTCCACTGCAAACAGCTCTTAAAGCAGGATTTGGGCTCACACAGTAGCAGCCAGCCAGCTAAAGGCTTTCAGCTGGTCCATTGATAGTAATTAGGGCTGCACCTGATTGTGTGTGTGAGCAAGGGAGAATCACTGCTGAGATCGGCGTGGAAAAATAAGCAGAAGTTAACCTAACCAGCAAAGTTTATTCTTTACTTTGTGCCTTTGTATTTGGTAATTATTTGCTAAGAAAACATTAGCTAATTGCCTGACAAGCTGAAGGTTGTTTTCTGGTTTACTTTGTGACTTTTTTGTTATCCATTTAAACACTGCAAGCAAGTAACCTCATTTATAGTGCTATCAAGCATACATGTGCTGGGTAAATTAAACCCCATCAATAAAAGAAGTATTTTATTGATCTTACCACTTGGTTTCACAACTCAAATTATTGTCATCAGCTGTGTTTGGGAGTGAATGAACTACAATACCCACAATACCTTGCAAGAATCATATGAATATATGCATCGTCAAGATTGTGTAAGTTCTCACCCTAGGCAGCCGTCTGACAAATGGCGCAGGTAAACGTAGATCAATTGCTTACGCCATCAAAGATAGAAAGACTAGGGGACATGCAATAAGAGAAAATGCTTTTTCACTCAACGTGTAATCAAACTCTGGAATTTGTTACCGGAGGATGTGGTAAAAGCTATTAGCGTAGCTGGGTTTAAAAAAGGTTTGGCAAGTTCCTGGAGGAAAGGTCCATAAAACGATTATTAAAGAGGACCTGGGAAATCCACTGCTTGCGCCATGCAAGCATTGTGGAACCTGTGTCTTTTGGGGAAACTGCTAGGTACTTATGACCTGGATTGGCCACTGTTGGAAAGAGGATACTGGGCTTGATGGACCTTGGTCTGACCCAGTATGGCATATCTTATGCTCTGATGTTATGTTTTAGACTGGTGGGGATTAGCCAAGAGGTGAGAGAGAGTGGTACAGACAGGAAAGGGAAGGGAGATAAAGAGGGCTAATGGGGTCAGCACTGAGAGAAGGGGGTCTGGGAAGAGTGATGGGGATGAACTTGGGGCCCCCAAACATTTTGGAAGTTAATAAGGGGTACATACAATCAAAGTGATCGCAAACCTCTGGGATAGCCAATATGGTTAGTGGCAGACCTTTGCCGCTCTCCCCACCTTCCCATCCCACTTTATACGGATAATTTGTGGCCATATGACGATTTATACATAGAAACATAGAAATATGATGACAGAAAAAGACCACATGGCCTATCTAATCTGTCCTTCCATATCAACTACAACAGTCCCCTTTTTACCTTTAGAGATCCTCTGTGTTTGTCCCATATAGAAACACAGAAAGGATAGGAAGTTTAAAAAGAACAAAAAATGTGGCCAGCGCCTCCTGCAGGCCACAAACATGCTTTTCAGTATTGGTTTCTATGCTGCTACAGGGTACCAAGAGAAAATTCTGCATGCACTAATGTATTTCACTTGAATTAACTTCTTTATTGTGCAAGGGTATTGAACCTTTTCAATTACTGTCTTATATTCAATGCGGCTTCATCAAGATTAATCACTACCAGCTCCTATGGATAACATGTTACCTGATCTCATATAATAAAATACTTACAATTGTTCCTTATAAATGCTACTATTCATGCTTATTAGAGTTCATTAGCTCCTGCATTTGGCATATTAGCTGAAAAGTATCAAAAGAACATACTTCATTTTGTGTTTGATACTGAAAAATATATATGAATGATTATATGAGATATAAAAGTCATCCTTCACTACCAAGAATAAATCACATCTTCAAATGAACAGCTTCAATGCTGATTCTATACAGAGTACAGAGAGAATGAGACAGTTGTTTTTTCCTTTCCTTAATTTTGGTTCATATTATGAGAGTGAAGGATCTTTTCTATTTTAAGTGTTTTGTTCCAATATTTTATTTACCACTCACATTCTTGCTGAACTGCACAGATGCATAAAGGACTTTGGAGAAAATTTTATAACAGGTGGCCTAAGTTAACTGGGCAAGAAGGCACATCTTTTGCTCTGTTTCAGGAAGACACATAGCAGCCTATGTATCTTTACAAAATAGTTGCACAAATCCTGCAGACACTGAGTCTACATTGAAGGCAGGGGGATCTACACTGCTCAGCAGCAGGCCTAAATGTCAGCATGTGAACTATGCACATATTTTAGAACATATGCATGTAAATTGTGACTCAGTCTACCCTTTGGCCCTTGAGCACACCCACTCTACAAATACATATCTGCTTGTACAATGCATACTTTCAGGCATCGCCAAATGTTATAAAGAGGTTTCTTATGCTTGAAAAAGGGTTTTAAAAAATTAGTTCCCTACTGTGGGCTTAGTTCAGACCACTGGACAGGGCAAGGACATAAAAACATAAGAAATGCTGTACTGGGTCAGACCAAGGTCCAACAGTGGCCAATCCAGGTCACAGGTACCTGGCAGTCCCCCAAAAGACACACAGGTTCCACAATGCTTATAAATGGAGTAAGCGGTGGATTTCCCAGATCCTTTTTAATAATGGTTTATGGATCTTTCCTCCAGGAACTTGTCCAAACCTTTTTTAAACCCAGCTACACTAATAGCTTTTATTACTTCCTCCAGTAACGAATTCCGGAGCTTGATTAAGCATTGAGTGAAAAAATATTTTTTCTTATTAGTCTTAACCTTTTTCCCGGCAATGTTCCTGTATGGGAACATGACAAACGTTACCTATTTTTTTTTATGTACACGATTTTCAAATACAAATATTCTTTGCAGAATGTGAACAAGTGGTGACGTCATTTAACAGCGGTGCAAACATTAAATGGTCTCGGTTGCACAACAGTTTTAATTTCACTTAAATTTTCACATTTCTTACACTTTCAGGGTAAGTCAAATTTAGCAGTTATAATTTTGAGATACTTGGTTGCTTTACATTTTGACACTGATCATTGTGTACGAGGCATGCCTGGTCGTGTTGCACAGGTGCACTCACATTTTATTTGATTTGTGATGGAGATAAATGTTATGTATATGTCTCATGTTCCTATATAGGAACACTGCCAGGATTATCCAAAAGTCGACTAATAATTGCCAATGCGCATTGTTTTCAGATAATTCCTTCAGTTTTGATAAACAATGGATACAAGAAGCTTCTATGGCACTAGACGTAGCAAAATTCATCGAGCAGTTACAGTCCAAGATGCTATGTCAACTGTGAAACATTTAACTTGTCTGACAATCATCATTGTGTTGCCGCCGTCTGCAGGTGATTCTGCAGCTGACAGTGATGTCGAAGATGTTCCGGACAATTTGAACAATGATGACCCCTTTGAAACTGCTGGCGAACTGGAAGTGATAGCAGAGGAGACAGACGAAGTTGAGAGTGTTAGTAGTGAAGATGAAAGAAGCCCTCCAGCAAAAAAGTATAAGAATCTGAAGCAGAAACAGGCAATTCAGTGGAAAAAGTCAACAAAGTTCACTAAGGTAATTTCATCGCTGGTGCCAAGTCATTTACCTGACAGTTTTTCTGTTCTGTTGTCGTTTTCTCCGTTTTTCCAGTCAGTCAGTTTCAAGTCACAGTGGATGAAATTTGTTGCTTTCTGGGAATCCTGCTGTTGTCTGGCTATCATGTCCTGCCACAGGAGTCAGACTTCTGGAACAGTCAGTAAGATCTAGGCGTGCCTATTGTCCATGAGGCCATGAGCAGCAAGAGGTATCAGACCATCAAAAAAATACTTTCACTTGGCTGACAATGCTGAACTCAAAGCAGGCGACAAGACGGCTAAGGTTGCTCCACTTATTACTGTCGTCAATGCAAATTTGGTGCAGTTTGGGTTTTTCCACCATGAATGGAGTATTGACGAGTCTATAACTCTGTACTTTGGCCGCCACAGCATGAAAATGTTTATAAGAGGAAAAACAATTAGATTTGGTTTTAAATGGTGGTGCATGTGTGGCATCGACGGCTACCTTTACAACATTAAGTAGTACACCGGACGAGAAAGTTCTACGCATTCGATGGAACCTCTGGGCTCCAGGGTCATAAACCATATGGCTGATGTTATTGAAAAGCATTCAGATGTAATTCGTCACCACCTGTTCTTCGATAATTTTTTTTACAAGTTACGCACTGATTAAGTCACTTGCAAAGAGAAATGTTGCAGCTACAGGAACCATTCGGGAACTGAGAACTGGTGGAGCACACAAAGAACTTCGAAGTACAAAGGACATGAAGAAGAGTGGCCAATGAGGAGATTATGATTACCGATGTGATGGGTCAGTCTATGTAGCAAAGTGGCATGACAATTCTGTTGCCTGCATTGCCAGCAACAATCTCACACATGACCCACTTCAAACCGCACGTCGCCGAGTCAAGGGTACATCAGATGTTGCTGTGTCTCAACCCTTTGTGGTGAAGCGCTATAATGAAGGAATGGGTGGAGTGGATCTCATGGACAGGCTCTTAGCAAGCTACAGGCCATCTGTGCATGGAAAGAAATGGTGGCCGCCACTACTCACAAACGTCCTCAACGTATCTGTCGTGGCTGCTTGGAAAATACACTGTCGCCTTCATGGAAGTGACATGGATCACCTTGTGTCTCTTGAAGGGCACTGCCATTCAGGAACATTCAATCAGATCAAATGACGTAGCCAACTTGCCAAAAGATGTCTGGCAGGCACAGGAGTTACTTCATGAACGCATCAGCTGCACGCAGGGACGCTGTCGCATAAATAAAATAAATAAAAAATGTGCTCGAAGAACACTACGGTCATGCGCAGGTCTACAAGGTCCGGCTTCACTCCGATAAGGGCAAAACTTGCTTTGTGGACTACCGCAAGTGACAGACATGCATACTGTAGCATTAGTCACTAGTATCTGCTTGATTTATCTGTTATTTTTGCGTTTTAGTAGGATGTTCTCTTGCATGGTTTGAACATACAATTTCTTGGCAATGTTCCTGTATAGGAACATAGATAAAAACTACAAAGACAAACTCTGAATCTATTGACACTATACTTAACGTCTTGCAGTCATTTCATGTAGTAAGAAAAAGAACACTTAAGAAATTAATAGCGTTTTTCTGGTAGTGCCAGGAAAAAGGTTAAACGGGTTACGTTGTAGTTTCATTCCATGTTTCTTAGTCTTTCTACTTGTTTGATGGCAAAAACAAATCGATCTACGTTTATCCGTTCCACTCCATTCATTAATTTGTAGACCTCTATCATATTCCCCCTCAGCCACCTCTTTTCCAGGTTGAAGAGCCCTAATGTTTTAAGCCTCACCTCATATCCTTCCATCCCCTCTACCATTTTGGTGGCTCTTCTCTGTACCCTTTTTAATTCTGCTAAATTAACTATGTACATTTATATACTTTTAACTATATCCATGTACATAGTCTAGCTCTCCCCTCAGTTTCCCGTGCACATCTGGAAGGAACCCACAGCTCCGCTTTCTTTTTCCTTGGCCTGGTTTTATGGAATTCCCTGCCTGCCACCATGTACTCAGAACTCTCACTGCCAAAGTTTAAATATATGCTGAAGACTCACCATTTGCACCATGCATTTGACCTCCCACTTCCCCAACCATTATCCAACTATTTGCCTTCTTGGCCGCCGTTGCACACTGGGCAGAGGGTTTCAACGTGTTACCCACGATGACGCCCACATCTTTTTCCTGGATGGTGGTTCCTAATTTGGAACCTTGCATTGTGTAACCGTAGTTTGGGCTGTTCTTTCCTAGGTGCATAACTTCGCACTTGTCCACATCAAATGGTAGATGAAATTTAAACGTCCAGTCTTCCAATTTATCAAGGTCCTCTTGCAATTTCACATGATCCTCTTGGGTTTTAACAACTTTGAATAATTTTGGGTCATCTGCAAATCTGATTATCTCACTCGTTATTCCCATTTCTAGGTCATTTATGGATATGTTAAAAAGCAGTGGACCCAGCACAGATCCCTCAGGTACCCCACTATTCACCTTTCTCCAGTGGGAAAATTGGTCATTTAGCCCTACCCTCTGCTTTCTATTAACCAGTTCCTGATCCATAATAGTACTTTCCTCTTATCTCATGACTTTTTAATTTTGCCAAGAATCTCTCATGAAGGACCTTGTCAAAGGCTTTCTGAAAATCCAGATACATTATATCGACCGGCTCACTTTTGTCTGTTTTTTTGAAGATGTGAATAAACAGGTAAACAGATTAATAAGATAAGCTAAAGCCATGTTGACTTTCTCCCATTAAACCATAACTATCTACATGTTCAGTAATTTTGTTCTTTATAATGTTTTCTACCAGTTTGCCCGGTAGCAACGTCAGGCTCACCGGTCTATAGTTTCCCGAATCACCACTGAAAACTTTTAAAATTGGCCTTACATAGGCCATATGCCAATCTTCACGTATCACAGGTGATTTTAATGATAGTTCACAGATTACTAATAGTAAGGTCTGCCATCTCATATTTCAGTTCTTTCAACACCCTTGGATGTATACCACCCACTCCAGGTGATTTGCTACTCTTTAGTTTATCAAATAGTTATAATACATCTTTCCGGTTTATCGATATTTCTTTCAATTCATCCGATGCATCACCTTTAAATACCATTTCAGACATGGGTAACTTCCCTACATCATCTTCAGTAAAGAATTCATTCAGTCTCTCCGCTATGGCATTGTCCCCTCTTAGTGCCCCTTTTACCCCTCTATCATGTAATGGTCCAATTAATAGGTTCTTTTGCTACAAATGTACTTGAAAAAGTTTTTATGTGTTTTTGTATCCGCAGCATTTTTTCAAATTCTCTCTTTGCCTGCCTTATCAATGCCTTGCATCTAACTTGCCAGTGCTTATGTTGTTTCCAGTTTTCAGCATTTGGTTCCTTTTCCATTTCCTGAAAAATTATTGTTTTTTGGCTACAATAGCATCTCTGACCTCACCTTTAACCATGCTAGCAATTTCTTTTTAACTTCCTTCCACTTTTCTTAAGCATGGAATACAGTTGGTCTGGGCTGCTAAGATAGTATTTTTAAAACAGCCATGCTTGATGTAAATCTTTAACCTTTGCAACTGCTCCTTTTAGTTTTTTCTTAATTATCTTTCTCATTTTATGATAGTCTCCCTTTTGAAAGTTTAAAGGTAGTACTACGGATTTCCCTGCCATCCTTCCTGCATTTATGAAATCAAACATGATCATGCTATGATCATTATTGCCAAGTGGCCCCAACACCCTTATCTCTTGCACCAGATTTTGTGCTCCACTAAGGACTAGGTCCAAAATGGTTTCCCCTCTTGTTGGTTCATCTAGAAACTTTGTCGCACCAGGACATACTAGGGAGATAATGACCCAGTCAATACAGAGTTAACTGAAATCGCTCATTATTATTACTGTGTTGTAACTTGCTAGCTTCCCTGATTTCTTTGAGCATCCATTTGTTCATTCTGGCCAGCTGGTCGGAAATACACCCCCACTTCCATCACCTTTCCCTTTTTACATGGAACTTCAATCCATAAAGATTCTACAGCATATTTTGTTTCCTGTAAAACCTTAATCCTGTGTGACTCAATGTCCTCTCTAACAGAGTGCAATCCCTCCACCAATTTGATCTACTCTATCATTGTGATATAATTTGTACTCAGGTATCAGTTTTCCCAGTCCACAGTGTCCTCCTTCCACCAAGTCTGTGAGATACCAATCATATCTAACCTCTCATTTACTGTTATATATTCTCTCTCTCCCATCTTATTTTTTTAGACTTCTAGCATTTGCATTCAAGCATTTTAGAGTTAGTCTTTTATTCATATTAATCTGGTTATCAGTAGGCAGGGTTAATTTGGAATCTTTATGTTCTGTCAGCTCTGTACTTAAGGACATTTGGGTTACTTTTGTCTTTATTGGAACCTCTCTGTCGATATGCCCTAATTTCAATCTTTTGCTAGTATCCTTCAAGGATACATCGTTTCAAACCTTTAGAGTCATGTTATGGGTTCTGCTGTATTGCCTCTCTAAATCAAAAGCAGAGACTTAAAAAATTCTAAAAAAAACTTAACGTATTTCGATCCACAATGGACATTTTTCAGGCCATGGTTGCTAAGCATTAAGACTCTGCAGTTGTTAAGTGTAGTCGAGTTGATGTTGACTCATGGGAACCTTGTGGATAGCTGTCTTAAACTGTATTCAATCTTTACAGGTAGCTAATTATTGAAATCCAGCTGCTGTTATTCTATCGATCCATCGCATTGCTGGCTTTCCTCTTTTGCATTGCCTTTCAACCTTGCCAAGCATGTCGTCTTCTCTAATGATCTCACTCTTTGCATGATGGAGGTGTCTGAGGTATGAAAGTCAAAATCTTGTCATTTGAGCTTCTAAAGAAAGTTTAGGTTTGATCTCCTATAGTACTGATTGATTTGTTCTTCAGGCAGTCCATGGTATATAAATAGTATTCTTCACCAGCACCATAATTCAAAAAGCATCAATTTTCTGCTGAGAAAAATCTTTGCACTTGAAAATCTTTTCTAGGTCCTTCACAGCCTTTCTGCCAAAAGAAATGCGTCATCTGATTTCTCGACTGCTTGTTGTTTCTTTATTGATCCAAGCAGGTTGTCTACTATTTTTATTTCTTCTCCTTCGGGGATGAAATTGTTGATTTTGCCAATTGTCAGGATCTCTGTCTTCTTCATGTTAATGTGAGCCCCATTTGAAGACTCTGCTCCTTATCTTGATAAGCAGATGTTTCAGATCAACGTCAGCCAGTAATGTGGCGCTGTCAGCAAATCTTCACACCTTGGTTGTTTTCATACAGTCCTGATTCATTCTGCATATAAATTTAACAGTATGAGGAAAGTATGCAATCCTGTCGTACCAGAATTTTAATTACCTTTTCCAAATATGAGCTCAATATAAATTACATCTAACACAAAACCCAAATGTTCCCTGGTGAAAATATTTCTTTTGACTTCAACTGCACATGACACTTGCTTTTTAATTCATATCATCATCATCATCATCCTGTGTAATCTCCAGGCACAAGCAGGAATGTAGTCTTCACATATGGGTGACATCGGCACTGATAGAGCCCGCGCGGGAACACTTCCCAGCATCCCATAGGAAAGCCTTGGGAGCACTCCATTGTGCCTGCCTTCCCGTTCTTCTGACTCGCTCTCCTCAAATTTTTTTTTTCCACGGAACCAGCAGGATCAGTAACTTTGCTTTTCCTGTCACTGTAAAAAAACTTATCGGAATAGCACGTATGCTTTCCCATTTTTCACCCGGTGTCATCCCCGAATCTGGTACCTTCATTTTATTTTACACCTCTTATATTTTTTTCATTTTTTCCTTTGAGGGCCTCATGCCCCATTTAGGCCTTAGGCCTATCCTCTCCACCATGGAGCAACACCCTAGCAGTTTCAAGAAATGCACCAAGTATTCCCGGACAATTTCTATCAGACACACATGAGTGGGGCCTTGGTGGGCTCCTGTTGAAGAGGATCAGAGAGGCGTAAAGCTTCCACTATTTGAGCAATCAGAGCTGTAAGCTCCTCAATTCGGAAAAGGCGGATATTTGTGTGCCATCCTGCTCCTCGCCTGAAACATATTCATAAATGACCTGGAAAGTGGAATAACGAGTGAGGTTATCAAATTTGCAGATAACACAAAACTATTTAAAGTTGTTAAAACCCAAGAGGATTGTGGAAAATTGCAAGAGGATCTTGATAAATTGGAAGACTGGGCATCAAAATGGCAGATGAAATTTAATGTGGACAAGTGCAAAATTATGCACCTAGGGAAGAACAACCCAAACTATGGTTACACGATGCAAGGTTCCACATTAGGAACCACCACCCAGGAAAAAGATTTAGGCGTCATTGTGGACAGCATGTTAAAACCCTCAGCCCAGTGTGCAGCGGCAGCCAAGAGAGCAAATAGAATGCTAGGTATCATAAGGAAAGGAATGGAAAATAAAACAAAAGATATTATAATGCCTCTATATCGTTCCATGGTGAGACCGCACCTTGAATATTGTGTGCAATTCTGGTCGCCGTATCTTAAAAAGGATATAGCGATTTTAGAAAAGGTTCAGAGAAGAGCCACCAAAATGATAAAGGGGATGGAAGGATACTCCTATGAAGAAAGGCTAAAAAGGTTAGGGCTCTTTAACCTGGAAAAGAGACGGCTGAGGGGAGATATGATAGAAGTCTATAAATTAATGAATGGAGTGGAACGGGTAAACGTAGATTGATTGTTTACGTTATCAGAATATAGAAAGACTAGGGGACATGCAATGAAGCTACAGGGTAAACTATTTAAAACTAATAAAAGAAAATATTTCTTCACTCAACATGTAATCAAACTCTGGAATTTGTTACCGGAGGATGTAGTAAAGGCTGTTAGTGTTGCTGGGTTTAAAAAAAGGTTTGGACAAGTTCCTGGAGGAAAGGTCTATAAACCATTATTAAGAAGGGACCCAGGATATCAATGCTTGACCCAGTACAAGCACTGCGGAACCTGTGTCTTTTGGGGAAACTGCTAGGTACGTATGACCTAGATTGGCCACTGTTGGAAACAGGATACTGGGCTTGATGGACCTTGGTCTGACCCAGTATGGCATAACTTATGTTCTTATTTCCAAAGGGAGACCATTTGCCATCCTCCTTTTCAGAGGTATTGAGGCTATCCTCTGCCGCTGACAGTTTCTTCATCTGGAGGAACGACAGCCCAGGTTCTCATGCCCAAGAGACCCCCCTTGGGCAGGCGGCCCTGGTCCCTGTAAAGCCACATCCTCGCGAGGGCGCCTCCTGGACCCAGACGCAGAATCTTGCGAGGAACTCTGTGCAGGAGGGGGCTCCTCCCCGGAGGTGCCCTGATCCGAGCACTAGATGTTCCAAACCTGCTTAAACAGCACTAGGAACTGAGAGCCCTGGTCCTGATCCTGCAGCATCTGAGAAGGCGGCTGTGTAGGCTGGGGCAGAAGCAGAGACTGAGCTTAAATTAGCCAGAGTAGTGTCCCTGGAGTCTCCTGGGGCTGGGCTAGGTGTGGCCAGGTCTCCTATCGTACCTGAAGCATCAAGGGAGGGGGGAACTCTGAGCGTACAGAGAGGGACGTTTTTCCCAGTGTGTGCAGAGCATATCAAACACACCCTGTTTTCCAGGACCTTGCATTTCCGGCTGCACACAATGCACCTCTGGACGGAAGAAGGCATTGTGCAAGAAATCCCCCTGAGGATGCCAGCTTTCAAAAAAATACTCCGCTGAACTCCGATGCAGGAATGGTGGTGAAATATCCCCAAAGGGGCTGCCGCAGCAGCGGCAGGCTGCAGAAAAACGTGCTGGTTTTCCCCTCAAAATGGATGAAACAAAAAGTGCTGTCACCCGAATGGTACTGAAAGTGGGGGGGTTCACAAGCAAGCCCAGTAGCGAGGAAGGGGGGCAAGCAGGGGGGAGTAAACTCACTGTGCACTCAGTTGGTGTAGTAAAAGCAGGAGAGCCAAGGTACTGAGAAGGCTGGAACAGCTGTATTTTAGGCTATTACTTAACTTTATTTTGCAACTACCGAAGGCTCTCCCTGCTGATGGGCTGTAATGGCCCTCCTGAGTAGAAGCCCGTGAGCACACTCCCCTGCCCCACTGAGGGAAGCTCTATTGGGAAGCTACACTGGTCCTCCTGACCAGAAGCTCATCTTCACTGCTGTGCCATGCTGGGACTTCAGAGAGACACCTCCTGTATGCCCTGGAGATGTCCAATCATAAAGGTTTCTCCAATAGCAACCTGTAAGTTAACAGGAAAAGAAAACTACCATCATCTGCTAGAAACAAAACCACTTGAGGTGACCCCTAGGGGTATAGCTATATCTCTACCAGGGCTCAGTCAAGCTTCTAGTATCTTTCTGTCTCCAAAATCAAAACCTCCAGATACAGCACAAGAAGACAGAAGTCCTGTTCGTCACTAGGAACCAAAATTTCACTCCCCAGCCTACCTGAAAGTCAGGGAGACAGAGCTGCAAACCAAGCCCACAATCTGATACCTTGGTGTCACCCTAGACCAGCGATGGCGAACCTATGGCACGCGTGCCAGCTGTGGCACGCGAAGGCCTTGCAGCTGGCACGCGGGAAGGTCCGCAATCAAAATATGCGGCATTAAAAAATATAAAATAAAAAGCTGCCGCTGCCGGGGCCGCCGCGGCAGAATCGAGTGTGCCGCGGGGGCCCCCCGCCCAGCAGAGCCTGCCCTCCGTCCCCGGTATCACCTTCTCTCAGCTGCCTCTAGTCAAACGCGCCTGCTTTCAGAGCGCGAGTGGAGTTTCTTCCTCGTTGCTCTGTTATGCCCGCGGGGGCTGATGGGAAGGTCCCACCAGCCCCCGCGGGCTTAACAGAGCAGCGAGGGAGAAACTTCCCTCGCGCTCTGAAAGCCGGCGCGTGTGACTGGAGGCAGCTGAGAGAGGTGATACTGGGGACGGAGGGCAGGCTCTGCTGGGCGGGGGGGCCCCGCGGCACACTCGATTCTGCCGCGGCGGCCCCGGCAGCGACAGCTTTCTTTGTAAAAAAAATATCGCTGGGGGGGGGGTTAGGAGTGGTAATGGTTGGGGGGGGGTTAGGACTGGTGATGGGCGGGGGGGGGGGTTGGGAGTGGTAATGGCTGTGGGCTGTTGGGGGGTTAGGACTGGTGATGGGCTGGGGGGCTAGGACAGGAAATGGGCTGATGGGGGGTTAGGAGTGGTGATGGGCTGGGGGGGTTAGGAGTGGTAATGGGCTGGGGGGGGTTAGGAGTGGTAATGGCTGTGGGCTGTTGGGGGGTTAGGACTGGTGATGGGCTGGGGGGGTTAGGAGTGGTAATGGCTGTGGGCTGTTGGGGGGGCTAGGACTGGTACTGGGCTATGGGGGGCTAGGACAGGAAATGGGCTGATGGGGGGGTTAGGAGTGGTGATGGGCTGGGGGAGGTTAGGAGTGGTGATGGGCTATGGGGGGGCTATGGGCGAGCTAAGTCTATATGGGCTGATGGGATTAGGACTGGAAGTGGGTTGATGGGGGCTTAGGACTGGTAATGGGCTATGGGGGGCTAGGACAGGAAATGGGCTGATGGGGAGGGGTTAGGACTTGAGGTGGGCTTTTGGGTGGGGTTAGGACTGGAAATGGGCTGATGGGGGGTTAACACTGGAGGTGGTCTGATGGGGTTAGGACTGGTAATGGGCTATGGGGGGGGTTTAGGACTGATAATGGGCTATGGGGGGGCTGGGACAAGAAATGGGCTGATGGGGAGGGGTTAGGACTTGAGGTGGGCTGATGGGGTTAGGACTGGTAATGGGCTGATGGGGGGGTTAGGACTGGCAATGGGCTATGGGGGGGTTAAGACTGGTAATGGGCTGTTGGCTGATGGGGGCTGTCTGGTAATGGGCTATGGGGGGTTAGGACTGATAATGGACTATGGGGGGGCTAGGACAGGAAATGGGCTGATGGGGGGGGTTAGGACTGGCAATGGGCTATGGGGGGCTGACTGGAAATGGGTTGATGGGGGTTAGGACTGGAAGTGGGCTGATGGGGGGGTTAGGACTGGAAGTGGGCTGATGGGGGTTAGGACTGGAAGTGGGCTGATGGGGGTTAGGACTGGTAATGGGTTATAGGGGGGGCTTAAACTGAAAATGGGGTGATGGGGGGTTAGGACTGGAAGTGGGTTGATGAGGGGGGGCTAGGACTGGTATTGGGTTGGGGGTTTCTAGGACTGGAAATGGGTTGGGGGGCTGCTAGGACTGGAAATGGGCTGATGCAGGGACTAGAAGGGAATGGATGCTGGGTGAGGCTGGAACTAGAAGGGAGCTGGTGTTGGGGGAGGATTAGAATGGGATGGGGCTGGGAGAGTAAAATGGAGAGGGGAAAAATATTTTGTGTGGGAGGGATAAAAAATCTACAATTGGCTGGGTATTGGGAGAATAAGTGGGGATTGAGGATGGAGGGGTAAATTTTGAGTAGATGAAACAGGAATGAGGAAAGAGCAAAAGGAGAAAGATTAGTATGTTAAAGCAGATGTAGAGAGAGAATGAAAAAAAAAAACCAAGAAGACAGAAGAAAGGACAAATGGACAGCAGATGGAGAGTTAGCAGAAGACACGAAGAAACCAGAAGAAAGTGGCTGGAACAATTGCAACTGAAAAAAAATGCACAAAAGGTAGAAAAATCTCTCTTTATTTTGAATTTATTAACTGGAATATGTCAGCTCTGGGAAATGTGCATCATTAATTTTTGCGCTTTGTTTAGTACAAGAGGAAATTAATTTATAGTTTTATTTCTACAGTGTTGTATATTCCAAGTTTGGCTTTTGGGGTTCCCAGTTTAATTATTGTCTTCCTGTTTCTAAATTGTGATTCCTTGTTTGGTGATGGTCTGTTCTGCATGTGTAACTGAGCTGAGGTATTCTGTTTATATAATTCCTATTTGACATTGCCACTTGTTCTTTCCCCAGTAGGTCATGTATTGTTGTTCTCTGAAATGTATTGGTTTAATATTTGCAGTGTTGCCTTTTGATAGTTAGGGTATGGTGCTTTGTGAGTCCTGGTAGTGCTGTTAGGATACGGCGGGTTTGCTATGGGTTCTAAATGGGCAGCGTTTGTAGTAGTTCCTAATGTGCCTGGCGGTTGGTACTGGATTATAGTAATGTAGAAACCTTTTAGTCTTTCTTTATCCATATACTCATTAAGAGGCATGTTTACTAAAAGTTAGTGTATGGTAACATTATGCAAATATTTATGCAAATGAGGCACCTTATGTAAATGAGGCTTTAATTGACGTGCTGGCACTTTGAGGAAATTCTTTGGTTTTGTGCGGCAGTTTGGGCACTCGGGCTCAAAAAGGTTAGCCATCACTGCCCTAGACCAACGACTGGACATGAAGACACACACTGATAACATGGTAAGAGCAGTCTACCATAAGATCCGGACACTCAGACATTTACACCCCCTACTACAACCAGATGATTTCCGATCAATCTTTCAAGCACTAACCATTCCACATCTCGACTACGCCAACGCGATCCTGCAAGGACTCCCACAATCCACTCTGAGTCCGCTCCAACTTGCCATGAATACTGCGGCCAGAGTCCTAGATGGCGCCTACAGGCATGACCATGTGACGCCCATCCTGAAAAAGCTCCATTGGCTCCCCATCCACAGTAGGCTTGCCTTCAAGACCTTGCTGCTAACCTTCAAGGCCATTAACGGGCTCTCCTCCTCCTCACTTGCGGACCTTACACACATTACTTCCCCCGACAGGGCCAGATGATCTGCAGCAATAAACACACTGACAAACCCCAAAACAGTGACCCAATGCACGCAGGCAACAGCAAACAGGGCTGCACACCCAGATGCTGGAATGCCCTACCACCCAACATACGGGCAATCCCCAACCTAACACAATTTAGGAAGGCATTGAAGCACCACCTTTTCCTCAAGTACTACCCAGAGGAAGGAACACCAACCCGCCTCACACACACTAAAGTGCTATGACGAGTCTGTAATCATGTCCTGATATGATGCATACATATCTGTAAATAGTTACCCTGGTTATCCAAGTTGAATCCCCTAATTACGGAGTAGTTTCTGTGCCGTAAAATTTTCTGTTCCATGTAAACCGCACCGATGCCGAATAACGTGGTATAAAAGAAACTGTAAATAAATAAACAAAACATCTACTGACAGGGTGACTTAACCCACTCGTCTGGACTGGTCTAGCAGGATGATTTGGAAAACACATATATAAATAATTGAAATAACACATAATCACTCATTAAAAATTAAAATGAATCATAAGAGAAGCAGAGAACATAAAAACCTGTAATAGGACCAATTTGTACCTATAAAATATCATAAAAGAATATAGCAATTAGGACAATAAACTAAAAGTCAGAGAACAGAGGATGACCACAGGGGCTCCTCTTTATCCGCGCTGCTGTTCAATGTCTACATGCAGCCGATATGTGACATCATATGCTCCTTCAATATCTCTACTCTAATCTATGCAGATGACGTCCTGCTGTTTACACCATTCAAAATCAAACAACCAGACTTCTCCAGCCTTATCAATTGTTTCAACGCCATCACTGACTGGCTATTATCTCAAAATCTCAGCATAAACTTCAAGAAGACGGAAGTTCTGTTCACATCAAGGAACAAAGATTTCTCACCTCCATCCTCCCTAAGAGTAAGAGATGCGGAACTCCCTAGTAAACCTTCCATTCGCTACCTAGGGATTACTCTGGACCAGCATTTCGACTTTAAGGAGCACATACGAAAAACCACCAGATCTGTCTACAATAAAATTAGAACGCTAAGGCACCTCAGGCCCATGTTACCTCATAATGACTTCAGGACCATTTTCCAGGCCCTCATTCTACCACACTTTGATTACACAAATGTTGCCCTGTATGGACTCCCCAAGAACACCCTTAATCCGCTGCAACTCGCTATGAATGCGGCTGCATGTGTTCTCTGTGGTTTAGCAAGATCAGACCATATCACCCCGATACTTAAGGAACTCCACTGGCTACCATTTCATTGCAGGTTAACATACAAAATCCTTATCTTCAAGATCATCAATAACTTAGCCCCCATGACACTCAGTGACCTTATCACCCTCACCCCGAAAAACAGAATCAGGTGGTCAGTAACCGACAACACCTTGATCATCCCCAAGGAGTCCATCAAGTGCACCCAGACGACCAGGAAAAGAACCTTCGCCTTCTACGCCCCAAAATGCTGGAACGAACTTCCACCAGAAATTAGATCCAAAGACCTTATTCAGTTCCGTAAGGCAATCAAATACCACATTTTCCTACTTCACTTTGCTCAAGCATCCACCCCGCCTCTGCTCATCCACTCACCAATGTCCACAAACCTTACCCTGTTACAAGTATTTTGAGCTTGCCTTAGCTCTTCTTGTATATACAAACCTAATCTAATTGTATTTTGTACATACGTTTATAGTTACCCTGTTGCTCCAAGTTAAACTCCTGTTACAATGTAAGCACAGAACAGTCTTCTGACTGTGCACCCTTGTTATATGTGAACCGCACTGATAACAAATAGCGCGGTATATAAAAGATGTTAAATAAATAAATAAAATAAATAATTAAAACAATGATTATAATAAAACATAAGAGCAGTTGATGAACACAAAACGGATAAGTAAAATAAAATATATATAAGATCTTATATGGAAGGAATGAAAATAAAAAACATGTAAAAATAAAACATTTCAAACTATGCCATTCATACCACAATTAAAATCATGTGTAAAACAAATAAAAGGTATATACAATTCATTAAATATGTACTAAAACAGACTTATGGCCAGACGATATGAATGTCACTGAATCTGCTGGTCCATCTAAAGTGCAAAATTTCCACAAGATATATAAGCAAAAGTATGAAACTATAAAGACTGCATTGCACATAACGGGGAAATCAATAACAAGCAATTAATAGTAATATGAGACTGTCTGAAACGGATCAGTGTAGAAGATAGATGTGAAGGGTAGGAGGAGATATGATACAGACATTTAATACCTCCATGGCAAAAAAATGCACAGGAGAGCATCTTTCAATTGAAAGTAAGCTCTGCAATGAGGGTGAAAAGGGGATAGATTCAGGAGTAATATGGTACTTTCCTTGTTATATGTAAACTCAGGCCAGATCTGTTCCTGTCCTAGAGTCAAACTGTTAACTGTAAACCGCACTGATAATAAAGAGCGCAGTTATAGAAGAGCTGTTAAATAAATAAATAAATATGAGGAAATATTTCTTTATAGAGAGAGTGGTAGATGGTGGAATAGTCTCCCAGTGGAGGTAGATAAGAAATATGGACAGTATCCCAATTCAGGATAGCATGGGACAAACAGAAGACCTCTAAAGGTGGGGGGGGGGGGGGGAAAAGATGGTCTAATATGGTAGGGTAGACTAGATAGGCCATATGGTCTTTCTGCTGACATGACGTGTTTTTATCCAGAGAATCATACTTTCCATAGCTGCTCTGGCCCCATCAGTGCCCAGCACTGCATTGACGGGCAAAAGACGGGTTTTGAGAAGGGGCCATTGTAGGTGAAGCAGAGACACACTGGTAAATAAATTCAGACAGTGTCAGATTTATCATCATGCATGCTTAGAGTATGAGGATGGAATGGAGTTAAAGGAGCAGGGAAAATGATAAAAAAATTGGTGAGATACAGGCAGGAACCCATTAAAAATGTGAAGGAGACCCTGAGGGCGACAGGGGAGTGCTACAGGAGTAGAGGCTGAGCAGTAGCCTTTGGGACCTGAAGGGGCCGAAGCACAAATCTTTTTGCTAACAGAAAAATGAGGAAATAATGGTCTGAGGTTTCAGGCAGACCACAGGATATGACAGGCATGAGGGACATTAGGCAGATGATGAAACATAGATTTACAGATGAGAAGATTAAAAAAAAGGAGACGAGCATTCTAGGTCCAAGATCATTGCAAGGCGGTATGTCAAAGGCAGGGCACAGATGGATACCAGAGAGAATTGTGCTTGGTGGTGGCTTTCTTGTCAGTGATGAAAGTCTTTATCCCGAGTTTTCTTGCTATTTATTACTCCTGCTGTGGGTACATTTGTAGTTTAACGCTGAAGTGTTACTGGGTTTTCTTTTCTGTTTTTTTCCCCCATTTTGTCCGTTGGTCATGTTCAAAAGACAGATGCTTCCTGTTTCACATGATGAAAGAGCTCTGATGAGGTTTAACAGTAATATTCCAGGTTTGCTGCAATTCTGGGGCTGTGCAACTGCTGTAAACGTTACTGGTCACCAACCCATGTCCCCATGCTATCAAAGCCGCCATCCTGCACTGTCCCCTGTCTGCTAATGCACCACGTGCTGCTGCCTGTTCCAACTCCATACAATCTAATAGTACTGTTTGGCTGTGGCTACTGGGAGCACAACAATGACTGCAGTAGCTCTGTGATCTATTTAACACTGAGGCTGTGTGGCTTAACATATCAGAAGAACACCTACGTGAGTATTTATCAATCATTACAAAATAACACCAGAGAACAAACTTAACCTATCCTAAAAAGAATAATTATCCAAACCCCTAAAAGATAGCCCTTTATATTTTTTCTTTTCTACTACAGAGGAGAAAAGATCTCAGTGGAATTGCCTCTCCCTCTATGGGGCAAATTACTATATGCCTGAAGGGGATATGCTGCCACATACCATCATAGGTCTA
The DNA here is from genome assembly GCA_033557465.1 of Ichthyophis bannanicus. Lineage (NCBI taxonomy): Eukaryota > Metazoa > Chordata > Amphibia > Gymnophiona > Ichthyophiidae > Ichthyophis > Ichthyophis bannanicus. Next base: position 40,403,691 of record CM066035.1, read on the forward strand.
AAAAAACCTCAATTTTTTCTTGTCAATAATTACAGATGATTTCTACAACACTCTTAATCCATAACAAACCATAACTATTCAGTGAAATAAATACTAGGTAGCTTTTTAAGTTCCCAACAACACAGCACTAATGCAACTCGCTGTAATGCATGCACAATGGCCGTGCTAGTAAAGCTGAATTAGAACAGCATTCTTTCTAAGCAGCCTCAACTGCTCCTTGGTACTTAACTCCAGAAATTTCCCAAGCTTCTTCCAAGGAAGTTTATATTGCCCATCAACCTACGAAGATCTCTGTTTCAGGGACACTCTGCTTCATCAGAGGTTAACTTCGCTCTGAAACTTTTAAAACAGTAAAAACAACCACATAGGAGGAGAACGTGTGTGGGTCATTGGTGGCAATGGTAAGTGAGGATAGAGACTACTGAACTGGGCTGGCCCTAGCAGATAGAAGGTGCAGACCTATGGCAGCAAGGAAGAGGGCCATGCCGTAAGCGAGAATCGATCCACCTGTGGCATGCACACCAGCCCTTGGGTCAGCAGATCCCCTTGGCTGGTAGTCGCCATGGCCGATGCACCAGAAGCCTCACTAGGTCGGCATACCACGGGCATCTCGGCCAATCCGGAGCAATCAAAAATTACCATCACCTGATGAGCTTCTATCCACTGCACCAGCTGAACTATCAGCGCCCACGGCGGAAACACAGTCTCGTCCCTCCTGCACCAGGGCACCCAAACCCTCCGACATCCTCTCCTTGTGCCTGCTGAAAAACCGGCTCGCCTTGGCATTCCCACAGGTTGCCATGAGGTCCATGATGGGGGGGGGGGGGCCCTCAGCGGTCTACTACCTGGTCGAACACCTCCTGATTGAGCACCCACTTTCCTGGATCCACGCGCATTTGGTTCAGGTAATCCGTTGTGAATTTGTCGATTCCTGCCACGTGCACTGCCGACAGCGCCTGAAGATGCCTTTTGGCCCAGCCCAACAGACCTCCGGCCTCCTCCAGGACTGCACTGCCAGTGCCTTGGCGATTGATGTATGCCACATTTGCATTGTCCAAAAAAACTCTTACCGTGGCATGAAACTCCAGAGCCAGGCCTACCAACCGCATCTCCTGTTTGTTGATCAACCAACCCGCTTCCATCGAGTCCCATAGACCCAGAGCGAATTGGCCCTCGCAATGGGCTCCCCAACCGGCCCAGCTTGCATCGGTCATCAATACGACCCACGGAGGTGCCTCCAGAAGCATCCCCCATTCCAGATTTTCCCAGCAAAACTAGCCACAGAGGGCTCCCCTGGTCTCCTGAAGGCAGACAAGCCTCTGAAACAAGGGCTGCATCTAGTAGCAAGGCCCTCTGAAGAGGTCGCAAGTGCACTCTTGCCCAAAGCACTAATTCGAGGGTGACCATCATAGTCCCTAGTATCTGTAGTAATGTCATGATGTAGGTGCCCTCCACTGCAAAAACTGGCACACCAGGGTCCAAAACCGCTGGGCCCAATGTTTTAATAGGAACACTCTCCCTACCTGGGTATCGAATCACGCCCCAAGTACTTGCGCTCCTGCGCTGGAACCAACCGACTTTTGACAAAACTGATGATCCAACCTAGGCTTAGAAGGAAGTGCACCACTCGGGCGGTAGCCTGTTCGCTCTCTTCTCTGGACTTTGCCCGAATGAGTCAGTCATCTAGATACGGATGTACCAGGCTCAGGCACGGGCGGTATATCAAACCTTGCAGATAAAGATGACATCGAGCACCCATTGATCGGAGGACTCAGGCAGGGTAGAAATCCCATAGCCGTCCTCCCATGGGCTGCATCCCTGCCTGGGTCCCCCTCGTTTCATTGTGGTTTCTTGAGTCCCGAGGTAGAGGCAGCAAACCCTCTGCCTGCCCCCCTGAAACCCCTGCCTGATCGACTGAAATCTCCCCTTTTGGAATGAGGTAAAACGAGAGGTCTGAAACCACTTAAACTCCTTCGGCTAAGCTTGGGTGGGAATCAGCATGTGGCTCTGCTTATCCTCCAGCAGACAGTCCACTTTGGATGCCCCCAAATCCTTAACCAATTTGTCGAGGTCCTCTCCGAAGAGGAGCTTGCCTCAAAAGGGAAGGTTACTGAGCCACGTCTTCGAGGAACTATTCGCCACCCAGTTTCATAACCAAAGGTATCGGCGCACTGCAACTACGAAGGCCATGCTCTTCGAGAGTCCTCTAATGAGATCATAATGGATATCAGCGAGCGAGAGGGCATTGATGTCGAAGGCCCGTTTCAACAAGGTGTCTAACTTCCGATCCTGTACATCCTTTAGTGCCCCACTACCTTCTATCGGAATGGTTGATTTCTTAGTAACTGCGGCCACTGCCGCATCCACTCACTGTCCTGATCGGCCAAAGGATAGAGGCGAGCCATGGTCCGTGCCCCCTTGCCTCCGGCAGTTCCCACTTCTCCTGAATCATCTGCCAAATCACCCCATGCACCGGAAATACCTTCTGCGACTTGCACATGGCTCGGATCAATGGATCCTCTAGAGACTCCTCTTCTCCCGACAGACTGGTAAATTAAGAGCCTTGAGGGACTTCGAGATGAGCGCCGGCAGCTTCTTGTGATGGAACACTTGCACGATCCTTGCCCGCTCATCCTGTTCTGGGATCTCCCCTTCTTTGAGATCCTATTCCGTCTCAAGGTCCAACTCTGGGTCCTCCTCCTCAGCTCCTTAGGACAATGGAGACTGACCCTGCTCTTCCACTACAGCCTTCAACCATTTCACTGAGATTGGGCCCCAGCTCACCTACGGTAGAGCCCCCTGCCCTCTTGGACCCTCCTTGAGATGCCAAGAGGCCCATTACTCCCTGTTGCCACAGGCAGAAGGCCTGATGAAGCAGGAGCACAAATTCTGCAGAAAAGATACATGGGACCCCCAGCTCTCCCAAGTTCTGCCCTGCCAATGGCCCCAGGGTAGCCACCGGCCAAGCATCTGTCTCCTGTGACAGCCCTACCGCAGTTCCTGAGGCCTGCGCCTCCCCTGATGGGCAACTGCAAGGGTCTGCTCCAAGGTGGAGGCCTCCCTAGCACCACCTTTACAAATGCCCATTTCTGAAACAGAACTGCGCCTGGCTCCACACACCATGCACTGCGGCTTTTTCTTTTTTTTTTTTTACAGGGGATCTACTAAAAACAAGCAAAGAAAGAAAGAAAAGTAAATGAAGGCAAAATAAAGATACAATCGGCACTAAAACCCCCTGCAATTCGGGACCTCCAGACCCCGGGAGAGCAAGCCGAGAGGGCGAAACGCCCACCACACTAACCAGAAAAAGAGCACCCCTCTTTTTCTTCCTGCGCTGCTGCAAGGCCTCTCTCAAGCAGTCAGGCCACTAAACAATCATTCGGGCCCGCCCAGACTGCTCTCCACCGAAAAGAACTGCCCCCATTACTTGAGCACCTGGAGGCATCACTGCAATCATTGTAGTCTGGTCTCTGGTCCCCCCGTGCTCAGCCAGCAACAACCAACAGCTTCGGCACGCCTGGGGGAGGGCCTCTGGGGAATTCCGCTTGACAACCGTGCGTTGCAGAGCCCAGCAGCTCCTCACCCGAAGAGGGGTTCAGGAGCCACTTAACACCCCAGACCACCGGCACTCCCCCCATACCATTCTCCATATCGAGGGAGAACGTAAAGGAGTGGAGTGGGCTTCTCCTCTTCTTTTTTCCCAACAAACTTTCTGCCCCAAAATAAGATAGAAATAAGTAATCACTGCCAAAAAGCCAGTCCTCTAGCAAAAATCTAACCTAGCTAAACTCCTTATTTGTTCCTACAGTGAGCTCAGCACCCTGTCTCACCACTTCCTAATTGCTTGGAGACTGAGCATACTGGAGCTTGTGGGCAGTCCCAGTGGTATTAGTACTAGTGACATCAAAGATGACATGCTCAGTCTCCAAGCTGCTGGAAGAGGTGCATTACCCTGAGATGAGGGACTGGACTGGAGGGACGATAAGGAAGTGGAACTGCTTAACAAATATTTCTGTTCTGTGTTCACAGATGAAGGACCAGGACTTCAGAAAACACCCACAAACAGGAAAAGAAGGGGCATCGTGAACGATTTTCAGAAGACTATGTTCATGAGGAACCAGCTAAACTAAAGTAGACAAAGCGATGGGACCGGCTGGGATACATCCGAGAATACTGAAGGAACTTGGGGATGGTTCCGGCAGCTCCACTGACTGACCTTTTCAATGCCTCTTTGGTCAGGAGTGGTGTCAGAGGACTGGAGAGAAGCACATGCAGTCCCTTTACACAATAGTGCGGTTTCTGGAGCCCAGCGGATTACAGGATCCGGGGCAGCATGGATTCACCAGAGGAAGGTCTTGTCAGACAAATCTGATTGATTTCTTTGACTGGGTGACCAGGGAGTTCGACCGAGGGTGAGCACTAGATGTGGTGTATTTAGATTTCAGTAAAGCCTTTGACACCATTCCGTACAGGCGACTTATAAACAAACTGAGCACCCTAGGGATGGACCCTAAAGTTATAGCTTGGGTTAGAAATTGGTTGAGTGGGAGGCGACAAAGGGTACAGGTAAACAGAGCTCACTCAGAGGAGGAGGTCACCAGTGGTATGCCGCATGGATCTGTCCTTGGTCCGATTCTTTTTAACATCTTTGTTAGTGATATTGCAGAAGGGCTGTTGAGAGGCAAACCTTACTATTGCAGATTTTGGTATCATTCACAAAGAGCAGACACCCAGGAAGGTGTAGATAACATGAGGAGTGATCTAGTTAACCTTGAAGAATGGTCTAGAATTTGGCAGCTGAGGTTTAATGTTAAAAAATGTAAGGTCATGCATTTGGGCTGCAGCAATCCAAGGGAGCGATACAGTATAGGGGGTGAAGTACTTCTGTCCACAAAAGAAGAGCAGGGCCTAGGCGTGGTTGTTTCTGATGATCTTAAAGTAGCTAAGCAGATAGAAAAGGCGATGGCGAAAGCTAGAAGGATGCTTGGGTGAATAGGGAGAGGAATGGCCATCAGAAAAAAGGAGGTGATAGTGCCTCTGTATAAGTCTTTTGTGCAGCCTTATTTGGAGTATTGTGTGAAATTCAGGAGACTGCACCTTCTAAAGGTTTTATAAGCAGGTTGGAGTCGGTGCAGAAGGTGGCTACTAAAATGGTTAATGGTTTTCGTTATGAAGTATGAGAGGACAGACTTAAGGATCTTAATATGTATACTTTAGAGGAAAGGTGGGATAGAGGTGATATGATTGAGATGTTTAAATACCTCCGTGGCATAAATACACAGGAGGAGAGCCTCTTTCAATTAAAAGCAAGCTCTGCTACGAGGGGACATAGAATGAGGGTGAAAAGGGATAGACCCGAGAGTAATATGTGGAAATATTTCTTTACGGAAAGAGTGGTAGATGTGTGGAATAGTGGTAGATGTGTGGAATAGTCTCTCAGTGGAGGTTGTAGAGATGGACAGTATCTGAATTCAAAAAAGAATGGGACAAATCTGATTGATTTCTTTGACTGGGTGACCAGGGAGTTGGACCGAGGGAGAGCTCTAGATGTGGTGTATTTAGATTTCAGTAAAGCCTTTGACACTGTTCCTCACAGGCGACTTATAAACAAACTGAGCACCCTAGGGATGGACCATAAAGTTACTGCTTGGGTTAGAAATTGGTTGGGTGGGAGGCGACAAAGAGTACAAGTAAATGGAGGAGAAAGATGTTACCAGTGGTGTGCCCCAGGGATCTGTCCTTGGTCCGATTCTTTTTAACATCTTTGTTAGTGATATAGCGGAAGGGCTGTCGGGTAAGGTTTGCCTCTCTGCAGATGATACCAAAATCTGCAATAGAGTAGACACCCAGGAAGGTGTAGATAACATGAGGAGGGATCTAGCTAAGCTTGAAGAATGGTCTAGAATTTGGCAGCTGGGATTTAATGTTAAAAAATGTAAGGTCATGCATTTGGGCTGCAGCAATCCAAGGGAGCAATACAGTATAGGAGGTGAAGTACTTTTGTCCACTAAAGAAGAGCGGGACCTAGGCGTGGTTGTGTCTGATGATCTTAAAGTAGCTAAACAGGTAGAAAAGGCGACGGCAAAAGCTAGAAGGATGCTTGGGTGCATACGGAGAGGAATGGCCAGCAGAAAAAAGGAGGTGATAATGCCTCTGTATAAGTCTTTGGTGCGACCTCATTTGGAGTATGGTGTGCAATTCTGGAGACTGCACCTTCAAAAGGATGTGAACAGGATGGAGTCGGTGCAGAGGGTGGCTACTAAAATGATTAGTGGGCTTCATTATAAAGCATATGAGGACAGACTTAAGGATCTTAATATGTACACCTTAGAGGAAAGGCAGGATAGAGGTGATATGATTGAGATGTTTAAATACCTCCGTGGCATAAATGTTCAGGGAGAGAGCCTCTTTCAATTGAAAGCAAGTTCTGCTACGAGGGGACATGGGATGAGGGTGAAGGGAGATAGATTCAGGAGTGATATGTGGAAATATTTCTTTACGGAAAGAGTAGTGGATCCGTGGAATAGTCTCCCAGTGGAGGTGGTAGAGATGAGGACAGTAACTGAATTCAAAAAAGCATGGGACCAACACAGAGGATCTCTAAAGGTAAAAAGTGGACTGTTGTAGGTGTTGATATGAAAGGACAGACTAGATAGGCCATGTGGTCTTTTTCTGTCATCATGTTTCTATGTAAACGCAGGATCTCTAAAGGAAAAAAGTGGACTGTTGTGGTTGATATGGAAGGGCAGACTAGATAGAAATATGATGGCAGAAAAAGACCACATGACCTATTTCCTCTAATTCTACCATAATTCCCCATTTGTTGCATTTATCTGTCTAGCATAGATTGTGAGCAGGGACTGTATCTTGCATGTACAGTGCTATATATGCCTTGTAGCACTATACAAATGAATAATAGTAACAGTAGAAGGAGCAGCCTACTGGTTAGATCAACAGCCAAGAGATCTGGGTTTGATTCTCACTGGAGCTCCTTGTGACCTTGGGCAAGTCACTTTGCCAGGCCTTTTACTTCAGAGGTAGTGGAGGGCAATCTACTTCCGGTCATACCTTGCCCAAGGGCTGCTGGGTTGCAAAGAGTCAGCATTGACTTAAAATAGTTCTACTTTTTTTTAAGTACTTTCAAGCTTCTTTTCTACATACATGACGCCAGAATCCTCAAGAAAATTTTACTCTGTCATCTCAATCAAGACATACACTCAAGAAGACGACAGTGAATGCATTTCAAGATCACCCCAAGCCAAACATAATGACATGCAACATGAACACCAACTTGTAGGAGACCGCTGCCCAGATGGAAGAAGTGCCTGGGCCCTTCTGCTACAATAATCTCAGGACTTCAATACCCTATGAAATGCACAGTACCTGAAAAAGCAGCAGCAGCAAACAGCCTAAATCGTTCATTCTGCTCTAAAGTGCATGTCTGAGCTGTAGCAGTGATGATCTTGGGTCAGCTATGAACCAGTTTCAGAAGCACAGGTAGGGAGGTCACAAAACACAATCATCGCCATCCTTGGGAATTCCTATGCAAAGCATGTTATCAGCACAACAGCAAACAGTGCCATGTGACTACTGCTGTCTAACTCTAGGACGAGATCATGCTAATACGCCTCATGCTCTTCGGTATCAACGAGAAACTGGGCAGCTGCAATGCTAGCTAGACGCCTCAGAACATCAACCTGCCTCTTTCTCTTTGCCCCTCTGGTCTTGAGCGCAGACCTTTGCATTTACTTGCACTTCCCCCCAATATAGACCCTATTTCAGACTCAGGGGCCCATTCTCCCGTGCGAGGCGCGCATTAGACGGGGGAGCATCCTCGCGCCTTGCTGCAGATGCCCGTGGGGGGGGGGGGGCAGAGCCGCGAGCCGCACCCCGCCCTCACTCACCTGTTCGCAGCTCTCGCTCTCGCCGCTGTAGCAGCAGCCCATGGCGGGGGGGGGGGGGATCTCCTCTTCACCCCCGCGGGGCTCTGCGACTAACGCGGAAAGGTTCCGGCCCGGGCACCCGCTCCGCTCTCAGCTCGGAAGCTGCAGCGGCCGCAGCCTCGCTCACATGATCCAAACAGGAAGCACAACACGAGGCACCGCTTCCGGGGACGAGGAGACCGGAAGGCGGAAGCGCCCCGTCCGGCGATCGAAAGAGAAGGGGCGGGGCGGACGAAGGAGGGGCTCTAGGGTTAGGCGAGGTGGGGGAGGGGTATTCAGGGACAGTTTCTCCGGAGGGGTTAACGGTGCACATATCGCGACAGCACTGAACCTCGCTCCTAAGCTGGGGTACATGGAGTAGCAAGTAGGATCTCGGTCTTAAATGTGCTGCTAATGCTCGCCGTAGATATGAAATCATAGCAAAGAGCGCCCCCTTCTGGCGTTTCTAAGACGTGCCAGGCAAACTCCGCAGTCAGATGCAGGATGAGTAACTCTTCCGTGGCCCACAAGGGGGCACTAATCCAAGAGTCGCGCTCATACAATTTCATATCACAATTCCTTGCTGGGGACTGGCATGCACTTATTTATTTACACTTCTATACTGCTTTTCTACCTGCCAAAGCGTGTACATTCATCTATATACAGGGTGGCCCAAAAAAGTGAGAACACCTCCTAAATTAAAAGCTTAGTTTACTTATTTACCTATATAACGTCTTTATTTGGATAATTTCTGGTTGCCATATTTTTTTAATTTGTCAATCGTTTACATCTGTCTTTTTGAATTTTTAAATAACATATGCTATGGGATGTTCTCACTTTTTTTGGCTCACAATGTATGTTTTTGTACCTGTGTAGCAGCAAAGCGCAGACAAACCAATGATACCAGGAGTCTGTTCAGAAGGTCCAAATCATTTATTTGTGCACAAGTCTCGAACCAGTCAATTTCAAAATGGCTGAGCCAAGTTTTCAAGCATTACAACAACTTTTATAGACTTTTGTTCCATTCTAGGTATAGAAAAACATTTCATTGGTCCCGGTAACCTCCCGTACCTCCCGTACCCCTTCCATTGGTCCCGGTACTGATAAGTTTATCCAATTATGTCCCTTCTGTGGGCATGACACCTGCATGCCCCCCTTCTAGTCCTAATTACAATGGCCAGTTCATCAACTTGTTACTTTCACACTCTCAAGGCCATAGAACCAATCTGTGCGTGCAGAGGAGCAGGGTTCTGCAACTCATCTGTCAGCACTCCCAATTATTTCTTTGCAGATGTACTTTTTCTTATCAGTAACTTTTAAACATGTCTTTTCTGTATTTTTCCATTTCTCAGTTCTACAGTTCTGCCTACCTAAGCTAATTCAATATTTCTACTGAGGTCTATCTTACAATAGCAGCATGTTGGGGGATGTGCAATCCTATATGCCTCTCCACAGGCCTCATTTACAGGTCAAGCTAGCCATGCTGGCCTGCTTATGTCAGACACCGTGGGTCACAGGCCTGCACCTGCCACATTCCCCCCTTTGATCAATCTCACCCTATTACTTAATAAGGTGTGAGAGTTAAATCACTTTTTAGAAGAATCACATCATGATTGAAGGATTTCTACTAGGACTAGCTTTGTATAAAGCCATTATTTTAGTTGCGGTCTTCCGCTCTACTGTACTATCAATAGCATTATGAATGGAACGCATACAACATGGAATTAAACATGGTAATAAGAAGATAACAGCAACAAGGATTAGTACTAAAACAATGAAAGTCTTAAATCCTCCCAGCCAAGAGAAAAGGTTAGCAAACCAGTTAGGAAATTTCAATGCGTGCCAAGTCTGTACTGGCACATAAGCATGTCTTTGCATATCTTTAGCAATTTCTTCAACTACTTGACCCTTATCATCTATTTTCAAACAGCAATTAGTTAAATTCAGCTTACCACATACTCCTCCTTCAGCTGCTAACAAATAATCAAGTGCTAAGCGGTTCTGGTATATAGCAGTGCGCATCTGAGTACTTTGTCTAGCTAAGAGCGTAAGAGCATGACTAGTTTCATTAGTTATTATTTCAACTACTGCTTGCAAGCGAATAATACGATTTATCATATAAATTGGGGTACGATAACCATACATACCATCATCATTCCAAGTGGCAGGTCCATAATACTCAATTCTTTCTGGTGGCCAATCATCACCTTGCCACTTCTCCCACTTACCTATCTGTAAGGCTTCTCTTTTCTGTCTCAATGCTCTTTTGTGTCGGTGGGTAGTGTATACAGGGTATCCTAATTGTTCTCCATGTTCAGTGTTTAACAGGAAGAAAGAAGGTCTGATGGTTCCTAAGACACATGCTCCTCCCCAGTGTGGCGGGAGTTGTGCATATGCTCGGTTTCCACAGATCCAATATAGGCCAGGTGGGGCTTGCCAGGCTTGGACTTTGGCAAGGTTAGTCCATAGACCAGTAAGTTCAGGAAATCTGGCTAATGGGTTAGGAGGTTCAGGATGTCTAATTCCTGACCACCAAGCTGTCTTTTTGGTCGTGGCGTTATAGTACTTTTGGCTAAGACAGACCAGCTGTCCTACCTTTTGGGTGAACTGGGGTCCAGTTCTGGCATAGCAAAGACGTCCAACGATTGAGTGCGCTAACACCCATTCACTGGTAGTCTTGTGTAATTCAGTCTGGTTGTAAGTCATAGAATAATTTAATTCTTGGGCTTCCCATGGCCATTGGTCTCCCATTTGGGTTCCGCCACAAAAATAGCAATCTGAGATCTTCAGACTAGATACTACTGCTCCGGCTAATTCTAGAAATAAATTCTGTGAAGGGTGAGGGATCTCAAACTTATTTACATGCATAGCTTCATAAAAAGTATTATGAATATGATATTTAGATGACTTGGCTTGAGTATTCAATCTGATATACACAATGGTCCCTGGATCTATTGCTCCTCCAGCAATACGTAAACCAAACTTGTATCCTTGTTTCCATGCATGGGGATTGTGTATACGTAAATGTAAGGGGTTGCAAGCATCTTTCTGACATTTATCATTTGTGGTTGGCTTGGTTAAAGTAGCCATCCGTTTATCTATTTTCTCATCAGTTATACCAGTGTTCCAGGTAGCATAAAAAACACATCCCCAATATGGGCAATAGTAGTCTGCCGCTGTAGCAGTACTATAGCCTGATCCTGTTTTACCTGTACACTTCCACCAATTTGTGGCACCTTCTGGACACATATACTTATGGTCATTTCGATACGCTTTCTCCCATGTACCACAGGTGGACTGACTATCTCTATTAATGGCATTACATGCATCAAAATTCAAAACAGCAGGTTTAGTAATGTCCTTAAGTGGTGGTGTAGCAGCTAATATAGGTCCATCTGCATCCTTCCATCTTATTTCCAACGTGTAATAGGATGGATTCTGATGCGGATTATAGCATGCTTTGATTTTGCCATGAGTGCAAACATTTAGTTCAGTGGTGTTATAGATACACCGAGTTATTGTTCCCTTGCAGGTATAGTAAGAATGGTAAAGCAAAGTCTGAGTTACTTTCAGTCCAGTTCTAGTAGAAGTAATGCAAGCAGTGCATGGAGGTAGAGCATAAGTCAGTTCAAAACCTCCAAAGAAGGCAACCAAGGCAAAGCAAAAACAAAGATACATGTTGATGTTGATTGGAGTTCTTCTGAGTCCTCAGCTTGCTGATCTTGATCACGACGGTCTTTTATTCTTCGTCCCGTTTGCTAATGAAGCAATTTAGCGGGTGCTGAGTGTTGATTGAAGATCCTCAAGATGTCCAGTACACATTAACCAACTTATGAGCAACTTCAGTCGGCTTGTGAAGTCTGGCTTAGTCAATGTAGTCTTAAAGTAGTGTGTCAAATCACACACACATTTGGTTCGTTGAAACAAAACTGTTGCTGCATGGAAAACAGCAATCCTCTTCGAAAGACTTGGCTACTGCAAAGCACTTGTGATGAAGTGTCTAGGCTGCTGGTTGCCGTCTTAGAGTAACTCGCAAGGGTACATCAGGATGCTGTTCTGCTGTCCACTGCTCTGGTTCAGGATCGGCAGCGGGCTTGACTCTGCTGTGGTGGATCCAGGCGTCGATCTCGGCTACCTTTACTGCAGTTGGGGTAGACAGGATGACGGTGTACGGTCCCTTCCAATGGGGTTCCAACGGTATCTTCTTCCAATCTTTGATCCACACCGAAGTACCAGGCTGGTAGGGATGCAAGGGTTCCGTCAAGTTGATAGGCAACTGGTCTTGGATCCACGTATGGAGAGTCTGCAGAACAAAACTAAGAGCTAGGAGTTCTTGTCTGGTTACTTCTGAACCAATCTGGGCTAAACTTCCTTTGACTCCCTGCACTATTGGTGGGGGTTTACCATACAAAACTTCAAAAGGGGAAAATCCTGTTGACTTTACAGGAGCTGAGCGTATTCTGAGTAAAGCTATGGGGAGCACTTGGGGCCACTTCAAGTGTGTCTCCTGACAAAGCTTGGACATTTGGGCTTTCAAGGTACGATTCATTCGCTCAACTTTCCCTGAACTCTGGGGTCTGTATGCAGTGTGGAGTTTCCATTGTATCTGCAAAGCTTTTGCTAACTGCTGAGTAACTTGGGAGACAAATGAGGGTCCATTGTCTGACCCTATTACTGCTGGGATTCCAAATCTGGGGACAATCTCTCTCATTAAGACTTTAGTAACTTCTCGGGCTTTCTCAGTTCTGGTTGGGAATGCTTCTACCCACCCAGAGAAAGTACAAACTAATACTAATAGGTAATGGTATCCATTGGCTTTTGGCATTTCGGTAAAATCAACTTGGAGGTTATGCATGGGGGTGACACCTCCTGACTGAACTCGGGGTGCTGTTATAAGGCCTTGCTTGGCATTATTTTTGGCACAGGTTAGACATTGACGTGCTACTGAGGCTGATATGGTTGTCATCAGAGGGATGTAGAAATGTGGTCTGAGTGCTTTCTCCATAGCACTCTTCCCATAGTGGGTGGCTTCGTGAAAAGCTTTGACAAAAGATGGTCCTAATAGTTCAGGAATTACTATTCGTCCTGGAGGTTGACTGCCCTCTTCTGGTGGCAGCTCAATCCATCCATCTCTCAGTACTCCATTTTCTCTGTCACAATAGTAATCCAATTCTTTGGTGGTATATCGTGGGGTCCATAGATTCAAAGGTACTGGAAACAATGCTGCTTGCATTGGCATAGCTTGTGGGGCAATCTGTCCTGTCATAGCTGCTTGTCGTGCTGAGGCATCTGCAAATCTATTCCCTCGGGCAACTTCTCCTTTTCCTGCTTGATGTCCTCTGCAATGCATGACAGCTACACGTGTTGGGGCCCAAACTGCATCAAGTAACATCAATATCTCGGGACCATATTTGACTGATTTTCCTCCGGATGTGATGAGTCCTCTTTCTTTATAGAGAGCTCCATGGGCATGCAAGGTAGTGAAGGCATATTTGGAATCTGTATATACATTCAGCACAAGTTTTTCTCCTAACAACAATGCTCTGGTAAGTGCTATCAATTCGGCTTTCTGGGCTGATGTGCCTGAGGCTAAGGCTGATGCTTCAACTACTTCGTGTTGAGTGACGACTGCATATCCGGCACAGCGTCGTCCATCAAGGATGAGACTGCTCCCATCAACATAATAGATCTGATCAGGATTGTCTATGGGCACATCTGTCAAGTCAGGTCGACTGGAGAACACGGTTTCCATGACTTCGATACAGTCATGTTCTGGGAGTTCTTCACTGATGGGTATCAAGGTGGCTGGGTTCAAGGCATGGCTCACTTCAAGTTGTATCTGTGGGTTTTCACATAACATGCTCTGGTACTTCAACATTCGGGAATTGGTGAGCCAATAATTTGCTTTCTGTTCCATAAGGGCAAGGACTGCATGTGGCACAGTGACTCGTATGTTCTGTCCTAATGTGAGTTTGTCTGCTTCACTCACTAATAGCGCTGTAGCTGCAACTGCTCTCAAGCAAGGTGGCCATCCTTTGGCCACAGGGTCCAATTGTTTCGATAGGTAGGCTACAGGTCGCTCCTAATTTCCCAATTTCTGAGTCAACATGCCTAAGGCATTTCCCTGTGCTTCATGTACAAACAAGTGGAAAGGTTTGTGGACATCTGGTAGTCCAAGTGCTGGTGATGACATCAATTCTTCTTTTCACTTCTGGAAGGCTGTATCCTGCTCAAGTCCCCACTCCAGTGGTGACTTTTCTTCTCCTTTTGTGGCTTCATACAGTGGTTTGGCAATTTGGGCAAAGTTGGGTATCCAGATTCGGCAATATCCTGCCGCACCCAGAAAGGCTCTGACTTGCTTTCTGGTTGTTGGAGTTGGAATTCTACATACTGCTTCTTTTCTTTCTCTGCCTAATCTTCTGCTTCCTTGGGTAATACGAAAACCCAAGTATTTCACTTCTTTTTGGCATAGCTGTGCTTTGGCTCTGGAAACTTTGTATCCAGCTTCATCTAGTAACTGCAAGAGGTCTTTGGTGGCTAGTATGCATTCACTTTCCGATATGGCAGCTATCAACAGATCATCCACGTATTGGAGAAGCACTCTCCTCCCCGGGGCTACTGGATAGCTTGAAAGGTCTTGATTTAGTGCAGCACTAAAGATGGTAGGTGAATTCTTGAATCCTTGGGGTAATCTTGTCCAGGTAAGTTGGCCCCCTCTTCCAGAGATGGGGTCCTGCCATTCGAATGCAAACAATATTTGGCTTACAGGGGCTAATCTTATGCAAAAGAATGCATCTTTCAAATCCAGTACAGTGAAATGGGTAACTTCAGCAGGTATCAGTCCTAGAAGAGTGTAAGGATTGGGTACAACTGGATGTATGGTTTCAACTGCATCATTTACTCTTCTCAAATCTTGTACTGGGCGATAATCATCTGTCCCAGGTTTCTTTACTGGCAAAAGTGGAGTATTCCATGGGGATTGACATACTTTTAGTAGGCCATACTCGAGCAATCTTTGTAGGTGGCGATGGATGCCTTCAATTGCGGCTCTTGGGAGAGGGTACTGTTTGACGTGCACTGGTGTAGCACTAGGCTTGAGGGTTACAATCACTGGAGCTATATGCTTGGCTAGGCCTGGGGGACTGCCTTCTGCCCATACTCCAGGTGGTGCATCGATGTTCTTTAGAGTTTGTTCAAAATAGGTATCTTGGATGGAGTCATCAACGTAATACCTCCATTCTTCTTCTCGGGGAACTGTCAGCAGCATTACTCCTGCTGGTTTGGCTTGGGATTTTACTGTCATTTGCATTTCTCCTTGTTCAGAGAAAGATATCTGTGCTTGAAGCTTGGCTAGCATGTCTCGTCCCAGTAGTGGCACTGGACATTCGGGCATGTAAAGGAATTGATGAGTTACTTGCTGTCCTCCTAGACTGCATATTCGGTTTTGAAGAAAAGACTTTGTGGCTTTGGCACCAGTTGCTCCTATAATGGTGACTGCTTTTGTAGTGAATGGGGCTATCTTTTTGTCTATTACTGAATGCTGTGCTCCAGTATCAACCATAAAGTTCATAATTTGGTCTCCTATTTGTATTCCGACCATAGGCTCCTGGAGACCTAAAGCAAACTTGGAGCCCGGTCTGTCCTAATCCACGTCATCCTCATCATGGGCTGGTGTGGCCAATGCTTGGATGGCTCCTCCTCTCTCTCGCTGGTATTGTTCTCGATTGGCTCCTCCTCGGCCTCGGGGACGGCCTCGTCTTTCTTCTCGCCACTGATGATCGTTGTCGTCATCTTGCTGGGCGTCTTCAAGTTGCGGGCACGTATCTCTCCAATGTCCTTCCTCTTTGCAATAGGCGCATTGGTTCACGCCTAGTCTCTGGGTCCGGCCTCCGCCTTGACCCCGCCCTCTTCCTCTGCTCCTTCGACTAGGGACACCTCCCCTTTTCTTTTCAACTATGGCCGCAGCCAAAAAATCAGCTTTCTTCTTCATCTTTCTATCACATTCTCGCTGTCTTTCAGTATCACGATTCACATACACTTTATGAGCGACTTCCACTAACTGTGTTGCATTCATGCCCGCAAACCCTTCTAATTTCTGTAATTTACGTCTAATGTCTGGTTGAGACTGGTTTACAAAAGCAGAATTCACCATACATAAACTTCCTGGTGCCTCGGGATCATAGGGAGTATACATTCTGTAGGCTTCAGTTAATCTTTCATAAAAATCTGCTGGGCTCTCATCTATCCCTTGGATAACTCCTGCAACTTTGGAAAGGTTCATAGCCTTTTGGCCCCCCCTTTTCAGGCCTTGTAAAAAGCCTTGGCGAAAACGGGCTAGGGCTGTGGATCCTTCATCTGTATTTGGATCCCATTGGGGGTCTTCATTCGGGAATTCTCTCTGAGCTGCTTCCCGACGGTCTATTATATATTCTGCCCTGGTCCCGGAGCTACGGGGTTCTCTGCCATCCATTCAATAGCTGCTTTTCTAATTCTTGCTCGTTCTTCTGTTGTGAATAGGGTGGTCAGGAGCTGACGGCAATCTGGCCAAGTGGGTTGGTGAGTTTCCATAATGCTAGTTACTAATTCTGTCAGCTCCTGGGGCTTACTAGTATAGGAGGCATAATGCGACCTCCAATTTAACAAATCAGTTGTAGAAAAAGGGATATATACATAAGTTAGGGGTCCCGCTACCACTTCATCATTATCATTCTTTACGGGCACTCCCGGGACTTGCCGTAAGGGAAACAGTTTGGCCGCCATAGGTGTCTTTTGGGATCTAAGGGTTATTGTCGTTGCCTTTGCAGGAGTCGCTTTCTTTTTCTCAACAGGTTTTGCTTTGGGTTTCTCTTTTACTGGCGTGCTAGTGCTAGCGCTGGCTTTCTCAATTATTTGTACACTGTCCTCCTCGTCTGGGGGATTCTCTCTTTCTCCTTCTTCTATCTCCGCTTCTGACTCACTTTTTATGTCCTCCTCTTCTCTTTCCACTAATTCTTCCTCTTTCTTCCTCCGGGAGGAGGATCAGGGGTTGGGTCCCGCCCCGGCTCTGGCCGTCTCTGGGGTTCTGGGGCAGGACGCCGGGCTACTCTTATTGGACCTGGGGTTCGGGGCTGCCTGAGGACTATTTCTGGGGAATCAGGATCTACCAAGATGGGCTTCTTCTTGGCTTTCTTATCCTGCTCTTTCATTCTAGGCTGTTCCGTTTTCTGTCTAGAATCTGTTTTAGCTAACATTATTCTGCACTATTCCTCATAACAGCGCTGCGCCCAGGGGGGCGGATCTTCACAAATACTTAACCAGGAATCTATATAGGGGTACTGATCAGGGTGCGCTACCCGCACTCTACGGTGTATTGACTGAATAATCTCTACAGTGAACGTTCCCTCTCGGGGCCAGATGGGGTCTAGATCGGGCCACTCCCTAGTACACAAAATCTGCAAACGGGCTGCTGTCATTTTAATACCATAATCTCCTGAATATCCCTCTTTAAAATGTGCGATCATACATTCTAATGGAGTGTTTCTAGTAGACCCCGCCCCTCCCATTTCGATGTGTGCGCGCAACAACAGACAGAAGGGAAAAGGAGGGCGGACCGTGGGTAAGGGGTCCTCACGGCCCTGGAAACGTATAAGGAGTACAAATAACAAGACAAGACGACAATCGCTTCCCCCTTTTCGCGACCTGAACGCGGTCGCCCGGTCAGGAAATGCGCTACTCAGGGGTCCGCCTTCACTTGGTCCGTGCTGCCAGACCTCTCATTCACACTTCGTTCACACAATCATGCTAGCAACGTATCCCAGAATGCATTCGTTTCTATCTATTCTGACTAGTCTTTTTCCCAATTACAAAAAGGATGAGGGTTTCACCCGGCGAATTCCCATGCGGGGTTACTCGGCTCTTCCTTGAGAGTTGATCATGCTCTCTTACCAATTCCCAATATCTCGAGATTACAAATTCCAAATTCCAAGTTCCAATGGCAGTACTGCTCTTTCTATCTCTGTCTAGACCCAAAATCAAAACTATACTCACCGGATCCGGTCCTCAAACTTCCCAAGCAGGCGCATGAGTTGGACCTCGGACTCCCCTCACTCGGGTTCGAGGCGTTGGCTCCAACCGGGCCCGGCACCCGCCGAGGTCCGACCAGCTCCCTCCGATACAAGGGACCGGTGGCGCCAGGGAGCAGCCCTCGTCGGAAGGGCGCGATCCCGGCAGGACCAAGCCTATAGAGGCGGAAAGTCGTGGTATATTGCCCTATATACACTTTGATTCCACAACTTCCCGGCCAACGCACCAAGGAATATGTAGCAGCAAAGCGCAGACAAACCAATGATACCAGGAGTCTGTTCAGAAGGTCCAAATCATTTATTTGTGCACAAGTCTCGAACCAGTCAATTTCAAAATGGCTGAGCCAAGTTTTCAAGCATTACAACAACTTTTATAGACTTTTGTTCCATTCTAGGTATAGAAAAACATTTCATTGGTCCCGGTAACCTCCCGTACCTCCCGTACCCCTTCCATTGGTCCCGGTACTGATAAGTTTATCCAATTATGTCCCTTCTGTGGGCATGACACCTGCATGCCCCCCTTCTAGTCCTAATTACAATGGCCAGTTCATCAACTTGTTACTTTCACACTCTCAAGGCCATAGAACCAATCTGTGCGTGCAGAGGAGCAGGGTTCTGCAACTCATCTGTCAGCACTCCCAATTATTTCTTTGCAGATGTACTTTTTCTTATCAGTAACTTTTAAACATGTCTTTTCTGTATTTTTCCATTTCTCAGTTCTACAGTTCTGCCTACCTAAGCTAATTCAATATTTCTACTGAGGTCTATCTTACAATAGCAGCATGTTGGGGGATGTGCAATCCTATATGCCTCTCCACAGGCCTCATTTACAGGTCAAGCTAGCCATGCTGGCCTGCTTATGTCAGACACCGTGGGTCACAGGCCTGCACCTGCCACACCTGAGGATAAGAACATAAGATATGCCATACTGGGTCAGACCAAGGTCCATCAAGCCCAGTATCCTGTTTCCAACAGTGGCCAATCTATGTCATACGTACCTAGCAGTTTCCCCAAGAGACACAAGTTCCACAATGCTTGTACTGGGTCAAGCATTGATATCCTGGGTCCCTTTTTAATAATGGTTTATGGACCTTTCCTCCAGGAACTTGTCCAAATCTTTTTTAAACACAGCAACACTAACAGCCTTTACTACATCCTCCAGTAACAAATTCCAGAGTTTGGTTACACGTTGAGTGAAAAAATATTTTCTTTTATTAGTCTTAAATAGTTTACCCTGTAGCTTCATTGCATGTCCCCTAGTCTTTCTATATTCTGATAACGTAAACAGTCGATCTACATTTACCCGTTCCACTCCATTCATTAATTTATAGACTTCTATCATATCTCCCCTCAGCCGTCTCTTTTCCAGGTTAAAGAGCCCTAACCTTTGTAGCCTCTCTTCATAGGAGTATCCTTCCATCCCCTTTACCATTTTGGTGGCTCTTCTCGGAACCTTTTCTAAAATCGCTATATCCTTTTTAAGATACGGCGACCAGAATTGCACGCAATATTCAAGGTGTTGTCTCACCATGGAACGATATAGAGGCATTATAATATCTTTTGTTTTATTTTCCATTCCTTTCCTTATGATACCTAGCATTCTATTTGCTCTCTTGGCCGCCGCTGCACACTGGGCCGAGGGTTTTAACATGTTATCCACAATGACGCCTAAATCTTTTTCCTGGGTGGTGGTTCCTAATGTGGAACCTTGCATCGTGTAACCATAGTTTGGGTTGTTCTTCCCTAGGTGCATAACTTTGCACTTGTCCACATTAAATTTCATCTGCCATTTTGATGCCCAGTCTTCCAATTTATCAAGATCCTCTTGCAATTTTCCACAATCCTCTTGGGTTTTAACAACTTTAAATAGTTTTGTGTCATCTGCAAATTTGATAACCTCACTCGTTATTCCACTTTCCAGGTCATTTATGAATATGTCAAAAAGCAGCAGACCCAGCACCGATCCCTGGGGTATACCACTATTCACCTTTCTCCATTGGGAAAATTGGCCATTTAGTCCTACCCTCTGCTTTCTATATTTTAACCAGTTCCTGATCCACAATAGTACACTGCCTCCTATCCCATGACTCTTTAGTTTTGCCAAAAGGATCAAGTAGCTTGCCCAAGGCCATAAGGAGCAGCTGTGGGACTAGAAACCCCTGTCCTTCTGGCCCAAAGTTGCTGTCCTCTAGGAGGCTTTGAACCTCTGACTGTCCAGCTTAAGGGAACTTGTCCCAACCACTAGGCCACTCCTCCCTTTCCCTGTACCTTTCCTGGACTATGGTAAGTGTCCACTGCTCTGAGGTGATGAGCTATCAACTGTGGGAGTAGTGACCAAGTTTGCATGCTATGTGGTGGGGGGGTCCTCCAGAGGCAGGGTGGCAATGTTCTCTAGGGAAGAGCAAAACAAACACAGACTGTGGCTGCAGAGCTGGTTGAGATTTAGCTACCTGTGGCTTTTTTTTTTTTGCTTATGAGACTGCTGCCTCTTCTGTGGGGCCTGACTGGTACTGGGAAGGAGGAGGATACGAAGAGAATAATTTCTTATTATTATTATAGAAAGACTTCTTTGCAGGTGTCTCTCACACCTTTTTTCTTTTCAAATAGAAAAGTCCAGAACAGAAATTTGTGTTCTGAATCAATTGGCAGAAACAACAAACAAGAGCTATGTTACAGACAGTTAACACTTTCTTAGTTAAAATTAGTTATACGTAGATTACTCACAGCCATTAGGCAAGCTAGGCATTTGCCTAGGGAGCAAATTCTTGGGGGGGGGGCAAAGAACAGGGCATTCAAAGCTAAACAATAGATGTTTACAGCCAGGGGGCCTATAAGGCTTAGGATTTGCCTAGGGTGCCAACTGTGGCTAACCCTGATTACCCCATTCTATTCTCAGATATGTTAACACACTGCCTTCAATTATTCTTTATCTTAAACCGAACAGTTACTCCACTCTTCAACAGTCCTCACCTTTGTTACTTAGCCTAACTGGGAACCCTTCTCTCCTGTTTTTAGTACTCTCCCAGGGTACCTGGAGCTAGTAGTGATGCAGACACAGGCCTCTGATACTACACTGGACTCACTCCTGGATCTGGTGTTATTGGTAGTTGATGTGTGCTTGGACTTCTTTCTTCCTGAGAGCTGGTGGCTTCTGTAGATGCAGATCCCCAAAAACTGCTCCACAGTGCTCCTGGCTCTGATGGGCTGCAAGGTTAAATTGTTGGTACAGTTCTTGGAACCTGTCTCCTTTACCATTGGAGGCTATGATTTTCCCTACTTATAACACAGTATTTATTTATTTCTCATTCTTATATACCGCCTTATCTGCTAATCAAGGCAGTTTACAGACAACAGAACAATTGCAGTAGAGCTACTCGCCTTCTGAGACAATGGGGTGCTTGCAGGTTTTGCACAGACATCAAAGTCTTGACACTCCTTCACCGTGCCCTTTACCTCCATTCCCCTCAATACCTTGCTGATCTTGTTCATTTTTATGCCCCAGCCCGCTCCCTGCGGTCCCTGCACCTCAACCGTCTTCACCTCCCTCCACCTGCCTGCACCCGCCTCCAATCCACTCGCTCCTCTGCTTTCTTTTTCCTCGGCCCCACTTTATGGAATTTTCTCCCCTCCTCTATCCGGCTCGACCAGTCATATACCACCTTCAAAAATAAACTCAAAACCCACCTCTTTGCCCTTGCCTTCGATCTCCCTGACCCATCTGTGTAACCCACACCTCTTTCTTCCCCCTCCTTTCCTCTTCTCCTCTTGTCCTGTTGACTGAATCTGCCTGTTTGCTTTCCTATTAACATTGTAACTTCCTTTCCTCTTTTCACCATATGGTTTTCCTTTTTGTACTATGTAAACCGCTCTGATATTTATTTGTTGAGCGGTATATGGAGTCAATAAACATAAACATAAACCTTCTGCTTTCTTCTGCTATGCTGTTATTCTCAGTCTCTTGCACACTCTGGATGGTATGAGCGGCTGTTTGTAAAAGACGCCTTCCCATTAGGGCAGATGCTGTCCTCCCTCCTCATGGTGCAGTGGCTGGGTGCCAAAGAGAGAGCTCTGTCTTTGGGAATGGTTTATATATGACGTTTGATTTTCCCTCCCAGAGGAGTCTCCTCCCAGCATGATATAAGTAGCAGTAAGGACCTCCCCTGCTCTAGAAAATGTTAGGGCCCGATATTCAAAGGCATTTACACGGTTTGCAGACTTGCAACCATGTAAATGCCGCTCAGTGGGATGAGAGTGCTGCTGAATATCAGCCGATGCTGCCGCTGCATACGCTGATGCTAAACGATGAGCACTGGGGCGGTCCAGGGGCAGCACCTGGCAATAACCGGACAGTGGCTGAATATTACTGCTGCCCGGTAAGCTTCCAGCAAATCTGGCTTACGTAGCTTTCAGTGCAGGGGCCAGATATGACCTGCATTGAATATCTGGGTTTAAAATTTGGCAGCGGCTAGTTAGATTGTCTAATCGCTGCCAATGAATATTAGGCCCTTGGCTTTTTTTCTCCAACCTACATTGTAGGAATCTAATAGGGCCATTGGATGTGTTGCTGCTCACGCAGTAACATCCAAACAGCCTCAACATAATGCTTGCTAGAAAATCATCTCATCTGTAATCCACTGTCCTGTGCTGCTTCTACAAACCCTTTGCTTTCAGTTCACTTCTCCTTAACCATTCTGGTTTTGATCAACAAATGCTTTCTGGAGTAACACCTTGTGTTTCCCACTGTATTTGTGTATTTGCCCCTTTTTTCTTTGTTTACTGATCTAATTCTTTGAAGAGTTTTTTCTCTTGTTTTGCAAATTCTGTTGCTTCGTTCCCTATGTGTGCTGTGGAATGCTCGTCCATGCTAGTCGTCGGCATGCTTGTCCATGTTTAATTATGGAGAAAGATTCTAGACATTTACTTTCATATTTCAGCATGTTTTGCATATTTGGATCTGACAATGCAGTTAAGTAGTCACGGAAACCTACGATAGTAGCATTATATGCAGGGCTTGACAGATCCCGGGCACCAGGTTGCCATGGCACCTAGAAATTACACCCTGGTGCCCTAGATTTCATACCCACTGAAAGTATTTTTTATCTGCCGTTGCTGCTCAACGAACACCTGAGCCTCTATCATAATAGGCTTTCTGCAAGGAGCTTGAGCTTCCCAATGGAGGAAATTCCAGCTGATCTTGTGGTTTCAAGTCTCGAGAGGCTTGAAACGAGATCAGCCCAAACTTCCTTCTTTGCATAGCTCAAGCTCCTTGCAGAGAGCTGATCACGATGAGAAAGCAGCTAGAAACAACAACGCAGCAGGTGAGAGACACTGGGCGAAGGCTGGGAGGGGGCCTGTGAGAGAGAGGTGGAGGCTGTGGGGTGGGTGGAGTCTGTGAGAGAGAGATACAAGTTGGAGGCTGGAAGGGGCCTATCAGAGCGAGGTGGAGGCTGTGGGGTGGGTGGCATCTGTGAGAGAGAGACACTGGGCAAAGACTGGGAGAGGGCCTGTGAGAGAGAGATACAAGTTGGAGGCTGGAGGGGGCCTATGAGAGCGAGGTGGAGGCTGTGGGGTGGGTGGAGCCTGTGAGAGAGAGATACAAGTTGGAGGCTGGAAGGGGCCTATGAGATATCAGGTGGAGGCTGTGGGGTGGGTGGAGTCTGTGAGAGAGAGATACTGGTGAAGGCTGTAGGGGAGCCTGTGAGAGAGAGA
Organism: Ichthyophis bannanicus; assembly: GCA_033557465.1. Classification (NCBI taxonomy): domain Eukaryota; kingdom Metazoa; phylum Chordata; class Amphibia; order Gymnophiona; family Ichthyophiidae; genus Ichthyophis; species Ichthyophis bannanicus. The sequence continues at coordinate 40,427,383 of CM066035.1, forward strand.
GAGAGAGACAGACACTGGGTGATGGTTGTGGGGCGGGGGCTATGAGAGTGAGAGAGGGTAAAGGAAGGGTGTGGGGGCTATGAGCAATTTGTTTTGCTTCATGTATTACCAGGCCATGGTGATATGTGAAGCAAAAAAGGAAGCTGCCTCAGCTGCAACTATAAAGGGTCACCAATGTGCTGCTGCTCACAACATGCTCATTGGGGGTGATGGGAGGAGGAGAGTGGTCGCTGCCTTCTGTTGGCACTGTATAAATTGTCATGTATAGCTTATACACAGGGTGGAAATGTACATGATCAAGTGGTCAGGGCAGATTGTAATGCTCAACTAAGGGTCACTCTCCTTAATTGCAGCATGTGCAGCTCTACATTCTCTTTGGAAGCATGGACTGATCCAATTACCAATAAATAACATCGGCTTTTTCATGCCACTGATTGCTGCACTTATTGGACTATTTATCACATTCTTTGCCTTTGTCAGAAGTTATATGTGGGCTGTACCTGCAGAATGGTTAAGACCAGACTTATTGAACATAAGTCTTGTCTCGCCACTTGGACATTGACAGCTCCATTGTGTTGAGTTCTCATTCATGGGGTGATCTCTCCTAGTGGATGATTGATTGCATTCCTGACAGCCCCTGGAGTTTCATTTAATACGCCTTGAACAATGTTGGATTTATCATCTAGACCAGAGGTTCCCAACGCCAGTCCTGGAGGGCCAAACACCATTCAGGCTTTCAGGCTGTCCCTAATGAATATGCATGAGATACATTTGAATACAATGGGGGCAGTGCATGCAAATACATCTCATGCATATGTATTAGGGACAGCCTGAAAACCTCAATGGTGTTTGGCCCTCCAGGACTGGAGTTGGGAACCTCTGGTCTAGACTGTATCCAACCCAAGAGACTGAATGAAGCGATTGAATGGTTTTCTGCGATCTGATTGACTGCTTTCAGTTGTACGGAGTTTAGCGTATGCTATTTGTATATCCCTTGCTCTTCCGTTAAATGGCCTTCTTTTGCCGTTGGGTTTATTCTCATGGCAGTTCCCTTCTGCTGTTGCCGGAACCGTCCTGGTGCAGCCTTGTTTAATGTTTGCTTCCTGGCATTTTTCATCTTCTGTTTGTTCTCCTCTTAAGAACAAAAAATATGCCATACGGGCTCAGACCTCTTCTCACAGACAGATAAGTGCTTTTGTCTTTGAGATTTTATAAGCATACAGAATTCAAGGTAAAATTTTGGTTGTAAGATGGGACCCATGGGACTGAGTGTGGTGGGATTTAAAACACATTTTCCAGTCATATTAATATATGCAGCGGGTTTCCCCCTCTGAGGTCCTAATTTACTATTAAAGAGGAGATTTGTTTTGCAATCTTCCTGCCAAAGGAAACTGTTTCTTTTTCATCGTTACAGTGTTTCTCATAGCGGGCACTGTATAATGGCATGTTAAGGGACTGAGTTATTAAGCAGTCTTTTCCTGGACCTAGAGCAAAGGGGAAAACAGTAAATGAAGCCCTTAAAAAAGGAGCTGCAATACACCTTTTCAGAGTAGGGGTGGAGGGGCACTGTGTCCAAGGTCTTGGCGGCCAACCCCTACATTTTTAAGTTGGCTCCTAGATTCCAAGAAAATTTGTCAAGGCTTGCTGTATGTACAATCAATTTCTGTGAGTTCTCTGGGTCTAGAAACATAGAAATATGACGGCATAAAAAGATGACATGGCCTATCTAGTCTGCCTTTCCATATCAGCTACAATAGTCCCCTTTTTACCTTTAGAGATAATCTGTGTTTGTCCCATGCTTTTTTGAATTCAGATACTGTCCTCGTGTCCACCACTTCCACTGGGAGACTATTCCACGCATCTACCACTCTTTCCGTAAAGAAATATTTTAATGAATTAATTAATTAATTTTATTTACATTCTCTTATATACCGCGCTATTCTGCATCAGTGCGGTTTACATTGAACAAACTGAAATTACATGCGGATAGACACAGGAGTAATATTTCCACATATTACTCCTGTGTCTATCCGCTTTCACTCTCATGCTATATCCCTCGTAGCAGAGCTTGCCTTCAATTGAAAGAGACCCTCCTGTGTGTTTATGCCATGGAGGTATTTAAATGTCTCTATCATATTACCCCTATCCCGCCTTTCCTGTAAAGTATACATATTAAGATCTTCAAGTCTGTCTTCATATGCTTCATAACGAATACCATTAACCATTTTAGTAGCCACCTTCTGCACCAACTCCAATCTGTTTATATCCTTTTGAAGGTGCGGTCTCCAGAATTGCGCACAATACTCCAAATGAGGTCACACCAGAGACTTATACAGAGGCATTATCACTTCCTTTTTTCTGCTGTTCATTCCTCTCCCTATACACCCAAGCATCCTTCTGACTTTGTCACCTTTTCTACCTGTTTAGCTATTTTAAGATCATCCGACACAATTACGCCCAGGTCCCGCTCCTCTTTTGTGGACAGAAGTGCCTCACCCCCTACACTGTACCGCTCCTTTGGATTTTTTGCAGCCCAAATGCATGACCCTGTCTAAGGATGTACAGTTTCAGCATACCCAGGTTCTTATAAATTACCTCATGGGCATGGAGGAGTTTTCTTGTTCATACATCCAGTTTTTCAAGATCTTTAAGGGTCCAGTCTACAATCTCAAATCTGGGATTGCCAGCTGATTAATGGCTTTTATCCAAAGCTGACCCAACCATTGGGCAGACTAGGTGGTTGCCTAGGGGCAGCAGCTTCTAGGGACCGGCAAACAGCAGAGCATTCAAATCTAAACAGTAGATTTTGACAGTTGGGAGGCACAAGGCTTAAGATTTGCCTAGGGTGCCAACACTTTGAACTGATTCCGGTTCTGGGGTTGGCCCTGTTTGTATCTTATTCCGTGATGTTAAAGCACTTTTCAATAACAATTTTAATCTCCTGTAATATTCTTTACTGATCTTTTCTCTTTGTAATTTTTTCTTCATTGTCATTCCTTGCTCTACTTCTAGGTATTTATATTCATCTTCCAGTTCAATTCCCCGATGTCATAGTCTTCAGTCAGGGAGACATTTTCAGTTTCAGATGACTTTTGGTCTTGACAAATGTACCCCTGGCAAGCACCCCACATTTGCCCCACTGACTCAGGTACAAAATTAAATTGTAAGTCTTCTGGGTACAGGGAAATACCTATGGTATCTGAATATATTAAGCTTTGAACTAAATATAAAAAAATCCAAAGAGTTGTATTTACAGCAGCTAACATCTCTCTTATCAAGTTAAGACTTCCACTTCAGGCAATGATCTGCCCTTATTTTGACTACTGTAACAGTATTTATCAGGGGCTATTTAAACAAGCAATAAAAGCAACTCCAAATGGCTCAAAACACAGCAGCACACGGAGTCTTAAAAATTCACAGTTCTGAACACATCACCCCTATACTTCACCTGCTACACTATTTAAAGCAGAATCATTTACAAAATAATTATGCTAATGTTCAAACTAATACATGACATAGCACCTTCCTATCTAACCTCCCTAATCAAGAAAACTCCAAATGACAGATTAAGACGAGCTTGCCCACAGAATATGCTGATGCTTCCTAAAGACTTCGGAACACAAATAGATCGAGTGATAGGGCTTTTGCATTCTCTGCCCCAGTTTTCTGGAACTTCCTACCTGATAACCTCGGGGCATTGGCTGACCTCACAGCTTTCAGGAAACAACTCAAGACTCATTTAGAGATTATTTTGGCACTCAGACATGATACAGAAAACCCCTACTCTTATCCCCCAGGTTCTCCAAACTGACCACTTTGCTACTTTGTAAATATGTTAACAGTTATTATGTTTTAATGTATTGTTCAGCCTTTGTTGCTCTCAGCATATTAATTACATAGTAACATAGTAAATGACGGCAGATAAAGACCAGTATGGTCCATCTAGTCTGCCCAGCAATATGGCAGGAGTAGGTGCACCCCTTCCCATGTCTTTTAGGGAGTAGGTGCACCCCTACCCATGTCTTTTAGGGAGTAGGTGCACCCCTACCCATGTCTTCACCCCTCCCCATATCTTTGTTTTAGGGGTGAACCCACCACTCCGCCCACCATTGCTCCATGTAGGACACCCCTAGTTGTTGAGAAATTAGATAGTTAAGTTTATTTTGATTTAATCTTGTTGCTGTAAAGGGATCCACTGTGTCTGTCCCAGGCCACTTTGAATTCCGTCACTATTTTTGCCCCACCACCTCCATCGGGAGGGCATTCCAAGCATCCACCACCCTCTCAGTGAAAATTTATTCCCTGACATTGCCTTTCAATTTACCCCCTTGCAGCTTCATGTCATGCCCTCTAGTTTTACAGCTTCCCCGTCTGTGGAAGAGGTTTGTTTGTTCATTATTTATCTTTAAGTATTTAAAGGTCTGAATCATATCTCCCCTGTCCCTGCTGTCCTCCAAAGTGTACATATTTAGGTCTTCAAGTCTCTTCTCATAAGGCTTCTGACGCAGGCTCCAAATCATTTTGGTCGCCTTCCTCTGAACAGCTTCCAGTCTTTTTACATCATTTGCAAGATACGGTCTCCAAAACTGAACACAGTATTCCAAGTGAGGCCTCACCAGAGACTTATACAGTGGCACTAGTACCACTTCCTTTCTGTTGGTAATTCCTCTTCAAATGTAGTCCAACATCCTCCTGGCTTTTGCCACCGCCTTGTCGCACTGTTTTGCCACCTTGAGATCTACAGAAATAATCACACCAAGGTCTTTCTCCTGCTCCGTGCACACCAACCTCTCGCCCCCTATCGTGTACATTTCCTTTGGATTTCTGCTACCCAAGTGCATGACACTGCACTTCTTCGCATTGAATCTTAATTGCCAAGCATTAGACCATTCCTCCAGCTTTTGTAGATCTTTCCTCAATAGGGTTGCCAACTTTTTCACCGAGAAAAACCCGACACCTGTGGCTCGCCATGCTCCACCCATTCTCCGCCCCTAGTCCCACCCCTGCCCCGCCCCCAGCCCCACCCACAAAAATTACCGAGGATACGTGTAGGCTAACTTCCTTGGTCAGATAATAATTAAACTGGGAACCCCAAAATCCAAACATGAAATGTACAACACTGGAGAAATAAAACTATAAAGTAATTTCCTCTTGCACTAAACAAAAACGCAAAGATGTTAGCAATACACACTTCCCAGACCAGACATATTCCAGTTAATAAATTCCAAAATAAAAAGTATTTTTCTACCTTCTGTTTGGGCGTTTTATTTTTCAGTTGCAATTGCTCCAGTCACTTTCTTCTGGTTTCTTCGTGTCTTCTGCGAGCTATCCATTTGTCCTTTCTTCTCTTTCAGATGTTTTCCATTCTCTCTCTATTTCTGCTTTAACATACTGATTGTTTCCCTTATGCTCTTTCCCCCAATTCTTACCTTATTCCTTTATCATCCGTTTAAATTTCACCCTTCCATTCTCAAGCCCCTCTTACTCTCCCAATACCGGCCCATCATAGACTTTTCTTCCACACAAAATATTTTTTCCCCTCTCCATTCTCATTCCCCATCCATTCTAGTCCTCCCCCCAAATCAGTTCCCTTATAGTTCTAGACCCACCCAGCATCCACTCCCTTCTAGTCCCATTCTCCCATGCCCCACATCAGCCCATTTCCAGTCCTATTCCAGCTCTTCATCAGCCCATTTCCAGTGCTAGCCCTCACATCACAGGCCATTTCCAGTCCTAGCTCCCCCCCCCCCCAATCACAGCCCATTTCCAGTCCAAGTCCCCCATCACAGCCTATTTCCAGTCCTAGGCCTCCCCACCATCACATCCCATTTGCAGTCCGAGTCCCCCCGCACCATCACAGCCCATTTGCAGTCCGAGTCCCCCCGCACCATCACAGCCCATTTGCAGTCCTAGCCCCCCTAATCACAGCCTATTTCCAGTCCAAGATCCCCTTCCTCCACCATAGCCCAGTTCCAGTCCAAGTTCCACCCCCCCCCCATAGCCCTTTTCCCTTCCAGTTCCCCTCCACCCCCATCACAACCCATTTCCAGTACTTGTCCCCCCCCCCCCATAACCCTTTTACAGTCCAGGTCCCCCCCCCCATCACAGCCTATTTCCAGTCCAAGTTCCCCCCCCCCTAGCCCTTTTCTGGTCCAGGTCCCCTCCACCCCCATCACAACCCATTTCCAGTCCATGTCCCCCCCCATAACCCTTTACAGTCCAGGTCCCCCCCCCCCATCACAGCCTATTTCCAGTCCAAGTCCCCCCTTCGCCCTTTTACAGTCCAAGTCCCTCCCCATTAGCCCTTTTCCAGTCCACGTCCCCCCCCCTTAGCCCTTTTCCAGTCCAAGTCCCCCCCCTTAGCCCTTTTCCAGTCCAAGTCCCCCCCTTTAGCCCTTTTCCAGTCCAAGTCCCCCCCCCTTAGCCCTTTTCCAGTCCAAGTCCCCCCCCTTAGCCCTTTTCCAGTCCAAGTCCCCCCCCTTAGCCTTTTACAGTCCAAGTCCCCCCCCTTAGCCTTTTTCCAGTCCAAGTCCCCCCCCCTTTAGCCCTTTTCCAGTCCAAGTCCCCCCCCCTTTAGCCCTTTTCCCGTCCACCTCCCCCCCCCCCTTAGCCCTTTTCCAGTCCAGGTCCCCCCCATCACAGCCCATGCAGTCCTTGCCCCCCCCCCCCGGACCAGCATCGCGGCTGTCTGAGGCTTCAGAGGGAGCCGGGGAAGCCCGCGCGAGGCCCCGGCTCCCTCTGAACAGCCACCAGCGTGAAGAGCCTTTTCCTTCACGCTGGCGGCTGTTTCTGTGAAGCCGCGAATGCTGGGAAAGGTTAAAGGGCAACCTTTAACCTTTCCCAGCATTCGCGGCTTCACAGGAACAGCCGCCAGCGTGAAGGTAAAGGCTCTTCACGCTGGTGGCTGTTCAGAGGGAGCCGGGGCCTTGCGCGGGCTTCCCCGGCTCCCTCTGAAGCGGAGAAAAGTCGTTTTTTTTGCTCAGGCCGCTCCCGATCTTGCAGCCAGAGCAAAAAAACTGGCTTTTAAAGGGCCGGCTTTGCCTCTGCGCCGGCCTGGCCGTGGAAAAACCGGCCAGGCCGGCTGAAAACCGGCCAGTTGGCAACCCTATTCCTCAATTAGATTGTCAAGGAGTGGCCTAGTGGTTGGGGCAAGGTACTTCAGGCCGGAAGGTCAGGGGTTCAAATCCCACTAGAGGACAGCAACCTTGGGCCGGAAGGACTGGGGTTTCTAGTCCCACAGGTGCTCCTTGTGGTCCTGGGCAAGCTACTTAACCCTCCATAGCCCATGTTCCCTGTAAAATAGTTATCTCCAAGTTATAATGCCCTGTTCAATGTAATTTCAGTTTGTTCAATGTAAACCGCACTGATGCAGAATAGCGTGGTATATAAGAGAATGTAAATAAATAAAATAAAAAATAAATGTTAACTCACTAACAATGTTCCTTGTAAAAATTACACTAATTTTGTTCCCCTGTTTTGATGTAACTAAGTTGGTTATTTGTAAACTGCTTTGATCTTGTCAGAAGGTGGTATAAAAAAGCACATAAATAAATAAAATAAAATTTACCCCTTTACAGTGCGAAATATCTTATTTATTTTGGATGATTTGATATACTGCCATTAAAATTGTACATCATGGCTGTTTACACAACTGATAAAGCTCGGAGGCTGCGGGAATAAAAACATACAATAATAAAACATGAATTAAAATACAGCATAATAAAGAACACTTGTAAATTCCAAACGTTTGACGTCACAGGACTGCTTCTTGTTGGCCTAATGTTCTGGCCAGATGGAGTGTTAGATACCAGGTCAGGACTGACACCTTTTGCACAGATCAGACTTGGCTTTAACTTTTACTTCCACCACTAATTCTGAGCTCTGAGCCTCAGAACAATGTGTGCAAGGGTGGCCAAACAGTAGATAAGGTGCAATAAAGACCAAAATGGCTCATCCAGCTTGCCTTTCAGGAAGCTGCCAAGTTGTCCATTTCCAGGAGTGAGACTTCAGGCCAGTCTTGGATTTCTGACAATCTCATCCTGATGCATTATTTGACCTGCAGCCAGTGACCTAAGTTCAGATATGGGGCACCCAAGCTTTCCTATGGCAGCAGCAGTCTTGCACCAGGAGGAGCTTCTCTGACTGAGGGAAAGAATATGTTTAATAGAAGGAGGCAGAGGGAAGCAGCACAGCAAAATTTATTTTAAAGTAAATGATGTTTATTGTGCTCTTTCTCTGCCACTGCATTTTGTGATCTTGGGAAAGTCAGCCTCCGTTGTTTCAGAGACAAAATTAGATTGTAAGCCCTTCGGGGATGGGGAAATACCTACAGGATCTGAATATATTATAACTTCAGCTAAATATAAAAGATCCCAGGGTTGCATTTCCCCCAATGCAGTGCAAAATATAAAGTTAGCACATGTAGATTCCAAAAGTTGATATATTCCCCTCATTATTGAAACAAAACAAGGTCGTCGTCCCCCCCCCCCCCCCGGCCTGTCACCACTGGGCTAAATGTTTCCCCATATGATTTCCATACCAAAATAGATGATCTTTTTAAAAGTGGAGAGAACTGAGCGCACATTCATGCACTTGGATTCCATTGGCGTCTCTGCGTCAATGGAATCCAAGGCACCGTGCTCAAGTGGTTCATATCCTACCTCACTGATAGATGACAACAGATAAAGATAGGAAATAACACCTCTATCCCATACAAGCAAACACAAGGAGTCCCCAAAGGATCCACCCTCTCTGCCATACTCTTTAACCTCTACCTGTGACCACTCTGCACAATCATAAGATTGCACAGACTTAACATCCATGTTTACGTCGACGATATTATGATATATAGACCAATCAACAGAAACCATCCCATCCTCTCTGCTCACCAGGAATGTTTCATGGACATTTCCGACTGGCTAAGAGACAACAACCTGCAAATTAATTACAAGATTGAAGCCCTCTACATAACGAGAGACACCACATTTGTCCACCCCCCCCCCCCATGATAACGCTGAATGACACCACAATCAAAACCAAGGCAGAAGTCAGATATCTTGGAGTCACCCTGGATCAACACCTAATGTTCAAAACCCATATAAACAAAACCACTAAAACAATTTACCACATAACAAAGACGCTCCAATGACTCCGACCACTCCTTGAACCAGAAGACTTCTAAACTGTACTTCAAGCATCAGTAATATCCCTCCTAGATTACTGTAACACCATATACCAAGGACTTCCTCAGCTAACACTCCAAACAGCTCTCCATTTAGCAGCAAGAACCCTAAAAGAAGCAGCAAGGCATGGTCATATTACCCCAATACTTAAACAGCTCCACTGGCTCCCACTGCAGAGCCGTATAAGATATAAAACAATAATGCTAACCCATAAAGACATCCACTTAGACCCCCTGCACACCTCAGCTCACTTCTGCAACCCTTCCTACCACAAAGAACTAGACGAACCTCCCCAATAAATAACCATGGTCATTCCTTACACTAGGACCAGATCAAACCGGCAAGCATGTAAAAGAGCATTCCAGTTATACGCAGCCTCCATATGGAACAAACTACCGGACAAGCTCAGACTCATCATTGACCTCAAGATTTTCTGAAAACATTTAACACATCTGTTCATGGAACATTTCAATACAACTGCATAACACCCTCCCTCATAAAGAACAAAACATGATAGATATCATTACTGCTGTACATAGTCTGAAATGTATACAGTTAAGAACCTTCTGGATCCTGATTGCATGTTGTATATAGTTTCATACTACTGTTACAATGTACTTGCATTTGTTCTATGTAAACTGCTTTGACCCGGTGAAAGACGGTATATAAATAAAGCTAAATAAATAAATAGTGAGTTAAGAGAAACCTGTGTAGCTAGAAACTGGGGTCATGTCTCCTGATGGGGTGCTGCATAGCTGCGAACTTCTGAGCCTGCAAGGATTGTTCCAATTGCACCATACTATGATCCAAATGCTTCCATCACTTAGCGACATATGCTATAATCACCCCCCTCATAACAGCTTTACCCACTTCCCAAAACAGCGTGGGCTTGTCTTTGTGAGCAGCATTGAAAAAATCATAGCCCATTGATGCCTAAGGTACCCCTGAAACTCTTCATTCATCCAGAGATATCGCTGGAAACACCAAGCCCCCTTCACCTCCCAGTCCATCCATACCATCTCGTGATCCGAGATTACAATAGGTTCAGTTCTGGATGATATCACTCTTCCAAAACCCCCAACCATAACCAATATTTTATTTATTTATTTATATTTTATTTTACATTTTTATACCGCAATTTCCTAAAGATCAATAGCGGTTTACAGGGAACAACAATGAATTGTACAATGGATACAAATTCAGTTTACATTGAACGATATCAACTATATACAGTTTGCAACGGTATCAACTATGTACAGTTATAACAATAAAACAAAGTTTTAACTATATGCAAAGTGAGTTTTGTCTTGTGTTATTGATGTGGTCAAGCTGAATGTGGAACTAGCTAAATTGAAGAGCAAGCCTGTGTGAAGTTAGGATTTTATGTAATAGAGCCAAAGTGCTGTATGAAAAGGTAGGTTTTAAGCTTTTTTTGGACGATGGATAGATCTTTTGTGGCTCTTAGGCTATCTGGGAGTTTGTTCCACAGAGTGAGTAAATGCTCTGTTGTTTGTGATTTGTTTTTAGACTTTCTGAAGTCTGGTGCTGTTGTGAGTTTGTTATTACAGTCTCGTTGGGTGTGAGAGGTCTTTTCACTAGTGATGAGGGAGGACAGGTGAGATGGGGAAATGTCATTGGTAAGTTTAAAAGTGGTTAGGATTATTTTGTACTGAGTGCGGTAATGTATAGGGAGCCAGTGTAAGTCCGCTAGTATTGGGGTTATATGGTCCATTGGGTTGACATTCGCTGTTATTCTGGCCGCTATATGTTGTGCAGTTTGTAGAGGTCGTATTGTTTGCTTAGGCAATCCGTGGAGTATGGCGTTAGCATAGTCAAAGTGTGGGGGTGACAATTGCTTTAAGTACTGATTTAAAGTCTATACGCAACCAAGTGCCGAGGGTATAGGATAGATGGGTATATTCACAAGTCCCATGGTCTAGAGCATGCATATCAATCAAACCGCCCATATGTTTTCCAACCTTGTCCCATACCAGCGCCCGATCAATTCTGTGAAAGATCAAGTGGGCAATTGAAATATCCAGCCAAGATGACCTGTAGGTGCGAGTCACGTGTCATTCTCTGAATGAGATCCTTAAAAAAATCATGATCATAATCATTTGAGACATAAATGTTACCATTCAGCAGTTCCTCCTGGCAAATTTTAGCATGAAGAAACACAAAATGGCCTAGAGAGTCAGCTGCACAGTCAAGCACTTCCAGAGGAAGACCCCACCTGATTACTATAGCAACTCCACATTTACGGGTACCAGAGAAGGTGCCATAGACCACTGCAACTCAATCCTGGTGAAGTTTGGAGTCTTCTAGTATGCTAAGGTGTGTCTTCTGCAAGAGAGCTATCTGAGCCCCCTTCTGCTTGGGAGCCTACAAAATCTTAATACATTTAATGGGAGAGTTAATTGCACCAACATTCCAGGATTTGTAGTTTACATGATATCACTGTCTCCTCAGAGTAACTGAACTAGAACAGATAATGATCTTCCTACCTGGAACTGCCCAGTCTCAGTCCCAGGAAGTACTCCACATTGAGGGAGGGTTAAAGCCTCCCAAAACTCATCCCATCCATCAACTACAGGGTACACATCCTTATCCCCCCACCCACCATCCATCCTCTTCCTCACACCCAAATAAACCCCTTCCAAACCCCTTGAGTAAAATCACACACTCCCCAAACAAACCCCTATGCACTCAAAACAAACCCCAACAGAAAAAAGCAACATATAGCAACAACTAATGCACTAGCAGCCCAATACTCATCCATGCCTCAAGTAACTGAGGCGAGGTCTGATCCAGGCACAACGGGGCTGTCCCCAGGTCTATTCTCCCCACAACAAGAGATCACCAGCAGAACTGTCAGGTTTACCGGGCATCATGACATGATGATAACACAAGAAATAAAGAACACTTGAGAGGTTCTCACAGACAGAAAGAACAGACCTTTCCCATGGATAATTTAAACAGAATTAAAACAAAGAGACTAGGAGCATCTCTTGGCAAGTGTTCAAAGAAACTGACATGGGTGTAGAGCCAGTAACCCGGCAGTCTTCAGGTACCAATTGCTCCACAGGACTCACTAGCAAAACTATCAATAAACAGGCAGAAACACAGATTCAGTTCAGGACATTCCATCAATGTGGATCCCCAAGTCAGCCAAAAACTTACAAGCTGCTGGCACGTGCTCAAAACAGGTAACCTGTCCCTCATGCTGTACCTGTAGCATCGCTGAGGAGGACAACGTAAAATGAACCTTCCAGCAAAAAAGCTCAGCACGTATAGGGGCAAACTCTTTACATTTAGCAGCAACAGTGGCAGAGTAATCTTGAAATAAGAGTTTACAGTGATTTTCCAGGGAGAGATCTCCCTTCTTCCAAAAGGCCTGGAGGAGCTGGACCTTGTGTTGACAGTGAAGGATCCATGCTGTAACCACATGTGGCCTTTGCCTGCCATCCATACACCATCAGCCTGTGTTTTCCCCAGTAACTCCTCAAGTCCAAGCTCCTTAGGCAGCCATTGCTCAATGACAGAATATAAGAGGGGTCGGCCCACGATTCTGGAACACCACCATGTCTCAAATTATTCCATAAGAACATAAATTATGTCATACTGGGTCAGACCAAGATCCATCAAACCCTGTATCCTGTTTCCAATAGTGGCCATTTCAGGTCACAAATCCCTAACAGTTTCAAAAAACACACACAGGTTCTACAGTGCCTGTATTGGGGCAAGCAGTGGATTTTTCGGGTCCTCTTTAATAATGGTTTATGGACCTTTCCTCCAGGAACTTCTCCAAACCTTTTTTAAACCCAACTACACTAACAGCTTTTACTACATTGTCAAGTAACAAATTCCAGAGTTTGATTAAGCATTGAGTGAAAAAATATTTTCTCTTATTAGTCTTAAATGGGTTACACTGTAGCTTCATTCCATGTCTTAGTCTTTCTACTTTTTAGAAACATGGAAACATGATGGCAGAAAAAGACCACATGGCTTATCTAGTCTGCCCTTCCATATCAACCACTACAACAGTCACGTTTTTTCATTTAGGCATAAACAAATTAATCTACGTTTACCATACCACTCCATTCATTAATTTATAGACCTCTGTCATAACATAAGAAAAGCTATACTGGGTTAAAACAAAGGTACATCAAGCCCAGTATCCTGTTTCCAACAGTGGCCAGTTCAGGTCACAAGTACCTGGCAGGTTCTGTGGCAAGGAGGCCTATCCGGAGTCCAGGGGAGGACAAAGAGACAGGGAATTCACCCTAGTAAAGGGCCCCCTTTCACCGAGACAGGGTAGGAAAGCCACAACCACCTCTAGGAATCAGAAAACTTCCACGTGGACCACATTTCATGCTCCCCCTAATGGAATGAAGGGGAGAGGATACAGGGCCCAGAACCCATATCGCAGGGAATTCTGCAAGCTCTCAGGTGCCCGAAGTCAGGCTGATTGCTGTCACCTGGGTAGGGAGGAGTTGGAGCTAGAGCCCTGGAAGTATAAACCTAGGCCAGAGTATGAGAGAGGGAGAAGAGAAGCAGGAAGCCAGGCTGACACGAGCAGAGGCACAGACACAAGCAAGGGAAGCTTGACTGGTGCTGAGCAGAGCAGAGGAACTGAGCTTCCAGGAGAAGAAAGTGCTAATTGGCATATAGCACGTCTGCAGGAGAGTTTGGAGCCAGGAATAAGAGAGACTCCAAGATCCCCTGGGAGGCTGTTAGCTGAGCACTGTGAGCAAGACGGGGAGTCAGAACCTATGCAGCTGGGAGAGCCTGAGGTGAAGCTGAATGATGAGGACACTCCCATGGACTGTTCCTTTTGCCAAGCTTTAAACCTGGGAATGTAGAGAAAGCAAGCCAGGAAGAAGTCTTCCAGGAAAAGGTACCCATAGTCCACAAGTAGGGTGGCCGTGATTCCCTCGTGTTTGTAAAGGGGAAGTTTACGGGGACTAAGGAGCAAGCCTGGAACTGTGATGTAAGCTTGTTAATCACCTGCTGCTGGAATGAGGACACTGGGGTAAGCTGAAGTAGCTATTATAACAAAGCTTTCTTTTGCCCTGGATTATATTTGTTACTTGGAAGGTAGCCAAGAAAGGTTTGAAGCTGAATAGAAGCTAAACTACCACAGACTTTAAATGTGATTTTGTTTTTGTGCTTTAGCCAGCAAGGCTAAAAAGGGATGCAATATCTTTGCTGTTAAAGACTGTGTATCCTGAACTATAGAGAACCTTTAAACAGCCATTTTTGTGTTTGGGTTTGTTTTTGGACAATGCTCTACTTCACAGAGTCCTGAACAAATAATCCTGTATGTGGTATGAATGAACCATTGTATACAAAATAAATTTCTGTCATTTGCCTTACCTCTTTGAGCCTGACTACAACTTTCTGCCTGATGCACCCATACAGCTAAGCAAAGACTACATTTCCCAGAGCACACTGCGGAGACATAGTTACAAAAAGCTGAAAAAGCGGATAGCAGAAAGTTCCTCTAAATAACCATGCCCCTCTAAGCTAGAGGCGAGTGGTGGTGGCGTGACAGTACCCAAAGGTTACCAAACCTTAACCTGCATCTGCAACTCAAACAACATAGAGTTTTTGACTCCTTCCTAAGGAGTATGCCCAATTTTCCCATAGCATTTCCCATTCTTCAGCTGATCCCAGGGAGATCAGTGCTTTTTGCAGACCACTGAGTCAACATCACCTGAGAACACTGGACCTTACAGCTAATAAGCCAGGGCCTCCAGTTAAAATTCAGAGATCTTCCACCTACTCATTTTGTGGGCCAGCCTGACTTAGATCTCCATCACACCTCCTTGCTTCAACAGAAGATCCACTCTCTGCTTGCGCAGGGAGCAATAGAGTAGATTCCTCCATCTCAACATGGCCTACGGTTCTACTCCCAGTACTTCCTAATCCCAAAGAAGACGGGAGGGTACAGACCTATCTTAGATCTCTGAAATCTCAACAAATGTCTTATCAAAGAAAAGTTCAAAATGATCTCTCTGGGTACCCTTCTTCCATACCTCCAACCAACTGATTGGCTATGCTCTTTGGATCTAAAGGATGCTTATACACACATTCTGATCCCCCTAAACTACAGAAAATTCCTCAGATTTGTGTTTCAGAACAATCATTATCAGTATCGAGTTCTTTTACCTTTGGAGTAGCCTCAGCAACCAGAGTCTTCACAAAGTGTCTAGCTGTCATCACAGCCTACCTTCAAACTTTGGGGATCTTTCTGTTCCCTTACTTAAATGACTGGTTGATAAGGGCAGATACTGCTCAAACCATCCATGTCCTACAGGACTTAGGGTTTGTCATAAATTATACAAAGTCACACCTTGCTCCAACTCAAAATCTAGAGTTCATAGGAGCTCGACTGGACATAATCCAGGTACGGGCTTTCCTAACAGACGACAGACGTCTCCGACTAATTACCCTGGTCACTCAGGTCCAACAGCAAACATTAGTTACTGTCAGGACCTTCCTATGTTTAGTAGGCCACTTGGCTTCAACAGTCCATGTCGTACTCCATGCCCATCAAAACATGAGAGTGGGACAATGGACTCTCTCACAACAGTGGATGCAGATCGCAGGCCACCTTTCCAATTTTGTCACCATTTCTCTCGGATAAGAACATCCCTTCAGTGGTAGTGAAACCACAGAACCTTGTCATAAGGTTATCTTTTCAAAAGTCTGCATCGCAGTGTACCTTGACCACCGATGCATCAAAGCACGGTTGGGAAGCTCACTTCAATGGCCTCACAACAAAAGGCCTGTGGTCTGCTTGGGAGAACCCCCTTCACATCAATCTCCTGGAACTCAGGGCAATCTTCAATGCCATCTGTATCTTCTCTCCTCACCTGCTGGGCCACTCAGTCCTCATTCAGACAGACAATCAAGTAGCCCTGTTCTATATCAAACAACCAGGGAGGAACAGGCTCTCGCCCCTTATGCAGAGAGGTGATATGCCTATGGAACTGGGCAATCTCTCAGGGAATTCATCTTCATGCAGTACACCTACCAGGACCAGCGAATAACCCCAAACCCCCTCAGTCCTGTAAGATTCAGAGGGGTATATCGATATATCTCCTAGATGGACATATATAACATAGGGATTATAGTCCGTTCTCCCAAAGAGACCAGAGAGTACAAAGAGCCTTTGGAAAAGACTGTCAAAGGTGGCCCTTGAATGGAAAGTGAGGATGCACCTGAGGGAGCAGGTCCTTCTGCCTCAGTATTGGGTCCTCTCAGAGGTGAAATAGGGATGCACCTGGGTCACAGGTCTCACAGAACTGGACACACAGGCTCATCTTCAGAGCTCAGATCTCACTTGGATCTTAATTTTTTTCAGCCTTTGTTTTAGCTTGTCACTGGTTCCAACCTGGCTGGCTTGCGGGGTAGTGGCAGTCTTTTAGTAGGTGACATGTCTACCTAGTCATCTAAGAGGCAGCTCCCTAGGCTGTTTAGTGCCCATTTTGTGCAACCACAGCCACTCCTGCTCCATAGATGTCTTTGAAGGAGGGAAGATGCTGAGCTCCTTCCTGCAGTACCCTTTATACTTCCCTTCTAAATGAGAGGGGTCTCCCAGCCAGTGGCTTGCTGGCAAGTCCATCCTCCATTACTTCATACGAGGTGCGATCAAAAAGTATTGAGACTTGTACAATAGCACAAGAACTATAACGCTGACAGTTGTTGCACTCTGTCCCCTTCCGATAAAACACACTTCCTCCAGCGTTCCTGCCACTGCTGGAAACAATTTTGAAATGTCTCTTTCATTATGCTGTGAAGCTGCTGTGTCAAATTTTTCTTAATAGTCTCCAAGCCATCAAATCTCCTTCCTTTCAGTGGTAATTTCAATTTTGGAAACAAGAAAAAGTCACAGGGTGCGAGGTCAGGTGAGTATGGAGGCTAACAGACTTGTTGATTTGGTGTTTGGTCAAGAACTGCTCGACAAGATGTGATGCGTGAGCTGGGGCATTAACGTAATGAAGCAACCATTCACCATTCCTGTGCAACTCTGGCCTCTTACGACAAACTGCATCTCTCAAATGAGTCAGAACTTGGACGTAGTACTCCTTACTGATGGTTTGGCCTTTTGGAGCATTCTCATGATGAACAATATCCTGATAATAAAAAAAAAACTGTGAGCATAACCTTGACATTGCTACTCACCTGATGAGCTTTCTTGGGTCTGGGGGAGTTTAGAGTCTTCCATTGTGAGGACTGAGCCTTAGTTTCTGGGTCATAATCATAAACCCCATGATTCCTCACCAGTAATAATCTCTTTGATGAAATCTGAGTCATTTTCAACGCATTCCAGCAACTCCCTGGCTGCAGACAGTTGATCTTCGTTTTGGTCAGGGGACAGAGTTTCAGCACAAATTTTGCAGAGACATGTCTCATGCCCAAACTGACAGTAAGAATGGACTGTACCAACCTGAAACCGATGTCCATGTTCTCAGCAAGCTCCATCAATTGATGATTTGAGTGTATTGTGTCATGCACTGCTTCAACTTTGTCTTCATTGCTACTCATGGATGGCCTTCCAGAACGTTCGTCACAGTCAACACTTTGGCGGCCGTCTCGGAAACTTTTCTACACACTTGCTGTAACTTGTCATAAGTCTCTTTGCATGAATCTTAAAGTTTCTGGCAGAATTTAATGCAAATCCGCTGTTCCATTTTTTCATTCATCGTAAATCTGACAAACTGCTTTTACATGATACTAAACATCACATGATTAAAAAATAGTACAGGTGTGCTGCAGCCACGCTACACTCTGCACATGCAGAATACATAACTAGGTCACTGCATGCTTAATAGCATTGTGGTGAGGCATATTGTTATATGGCTACACAACAAGTCTCTATACTTTTTGATCACACCTCATGCTTCTAGGGTGGGTCAATTTAGGAGCAGGGACTGCAGAATGTTCCTCTTTGGGTCCCGAGAGGGCACATTTTGATGGTCCTACTCCACAAGAAAAAAAAATTTCATTCATGTATTCAGGAAGGCCTATTGGATGACTAAACAGTTACTTAATAGGAGGAAAGATCTCAGAAGTTATTTAAAGCCAATACAAGGCTTCTATATTCTTCACCCCGAATCAGGGGTCTCAAAAACCTTTTTCATAATTTTTATAGCTATCTCACCGACAAAACTGTATCTTCTTTTGAAAAATTCTATTGAAATTGTTTTAATGAGATACGGAATGAATGATGTAAAGAAAACGTGGAGGCCCATTCTGAGTTGTGTGTCTCCAGGCTGTCTGGACGTTCAGACGTCCGGATGGCCTGGAGATGCACCCAATTCTGCTCCCTTGGGGGCTAGACGTCTCCGCAGGAGCAGGATCGCAGCATAGTGGCTGGATGTCCGGGTTGTGTCTCGATTCAGGCACCCTAGATGTCTAGCCACTTTCCTGGCTAGTAGCCAGGCTCCTACCATGGAGCTGCAGTGCCATGACACTGTGGCGCCTT
Organism: Ichthyophis bannanicus; assembly: GCA_033557465.1. Classification (NCBI taxonomy): domain Eukaryota; kingdom Metazoa; phylum Chordata; class Amphibia; order Gymnophiona; family Ichthyophiidae; genus Ichthyophis; species Ichthyophis bannanicus. The sequence goes on from CM066035.1 coordinate 40,446,058, forward strand.
GTAGGAGCCACAATTCCCAGCGGCAGTGGCAATCACCCCATTCTCCACAGCCCGACCCCCGATCAGGCCTGCCATGGCCAGGGTCGGGCTGTGGCGAACCCACTGCATCCACTCGCCTCCACGGTTGGCCCAGGCTCCAGCTTCCCCCGTTTTAAATGGCAAACCCTGGACAAAAAGGCCGACCTCAGAATTGGCCTTGTACATCTGGGGTCATTGCACCTCCCATCGCACGCCCTCTCTTCTCTCTCGGCTCGCCCCCTCCCGCCCACGAACAGAGCTCTTCACACAACTCACATCTACGTGCGGTGAGCTCTGTTCCTGCCAGCACGATCCAGCCATTTAGCAGGTCTGGATATCCGAATCGGACATCCAGATCTGCTAATCGTGGATCAGAATGAGGGCCATAACTTCAGATTTTTACAGACCAATATCTTCTTACAAGTCAACCTGGACCATAACGAGCTTGTGAATTTACTGATAAATGATTTACAGTTCACCTTCTATATGAATTACTCAAAAGGAATTGTCTCAAAATCACTACAGTCAGCCTCACCCAATGCTCAGAGCACTTCGCTCATGCTGCATCAGGGGGAGTCCGTCAAAGAACGTGCAAACATGATTACAAAACAAAATCGGTAAAAATGTGAACGCATAAAGGCAGATTTTACAAAGGACGTGGAAGTGCAATCCGGAGCGTTCAAGCCAGAACATCCAAAGAAAGGTATGTATGTCCAAGTTCAGGCAAAATTTCAGAAAAGGGGATGTGCCCAATATGAATGAATGAGCGACATCTATATGGAAGTCCCTGGCATAGTATCCATGACCAAGGATGTCTATGAGATGATCAGCAGATGTCCAAACACAAAACACTTTCATCAATTACACAAAGAATAACATTGTGATTGTGGGGCATACTGAGTATAGTGAAGTGCCCTCCTCTCTACACCTTCCAAATGTTTTCGGGCCAAAACTAGCACTTTCCCGATGCTTATCCATGCCTGGAGCAGGTCTAAAATCCAAGGTTGCAGGTCCTCGAGGTTTGTGAAATCAATAGGGGACATCTACGCCCATCGTCCTGCCCTGGTCATATCCCTACCTACTTAGAAATCTCCATGCCAGGGACGTCTCCAAACACGATTTGTAAAATAGCTCCAAGAATGTATTTGCAGTTTGGACATCTGCATGCACGTTTCCGCATGTCCAAATCACAAATAAGGCTTCTAAAATGACTGCCATAGTCTTCCAATGCTCATTATATTTGACAACAACTTCTTTACATAGTAGCCTAATGGATTATCAACAATGTTATAGTTACTTCTTTCAGCAAGCACATCATTTAGGATACAGGTGGACGCAATTTTTAAAAAGATTGTCCTGCCCCTATCTGATGATAAGGATTTATTTCCAGGTGAAAGGGTAGTAATATGGACAGTGCTGTTAGCACAGCTTTGGACTGTTCAGACAGCTAAAACCCTCTGAGTGGGTAAATAATCCATGATTTAATGATAACTTAAGGGTTTTTAAACAATTGGCTTAGCAGTTAGAGCAAGCCTGGTGAAACTCTAACGGCAGCTGAGATTTTAATGCTAAATATGCAGGGTCATGCACCCAAGCATCCTTCTAGCTTTTGCCGTCGCCTTTTCTACCTGTTTAACTACTTTAAGATCGTCAGACACCCTCACACCCAGGTCTTGCTCTTCTTTTGTGGACAGAAGTACTTCACCCCTGCACTGTACTGCTCCCTTGGATTATTGCAATCCAAATGCTTGTTTTAATGCTTTTCTTTCTAATCGTGAAATAAACATGTTGACTAAGGGAGAGGTTTCTGAAAGCTGGGTGCCACAATGTGGGATTCCGCCGGGGTCACCCTTATCTCTCTACTGTTGAACATCTTTTTGGGTGATGTGACACAGGTGCGTGGTCTCTCTCACCTTTCATATGCTGATGATCTCCAATTATTGTCAACAATTATGATGTCATTGAGGGATGGCACCTCCATTATCTCTGTTCAGAAAGGTGTAATGGGACTAACGTCCTCCTTTGTGCACAAGGCACTAATGAGGGGTCCCCAGGGTCACGCAGTTTTAGTTTTAGTGTCCTAGTAACATAGTAAAAGATCACAAATAAAAACTGGCATGGTCCATCTAGTCTACCCAGTGAGGTGGCCAGAGTTCTAGCTGCTGCAGCATTAATTAAAGGGGGATGGGAGATCAAACAAATTAAAAATGAAATGTAAACCAACATTGATTACATCTAAATACCAACCGTTAAAAGAAAAGGACAAAAGGGATAGGAAAATAGACTATCCAGCTCCTCACCATAAGCCAGTGAGAAATAAAGGGTTTTAAGACCTTTCTTAAATTTTAAGTAGAAAGTTTCTGTATGTGAATATGCCGGCAAGGAATTCAAAAGCATGGGTTGAAAAAAGAAAGTAGTTCTTTGGATTCTTTCAAAATACTCCCATGATACATGGGGTAGGTGCCAAAGGTCCTTGTATTAAGAATGAATTGGAAAAATAGCTTTTATTAGAATTTATTTATTTATTTAGACAGTTTTGTATGCCACCTTATCCTTCAATCAAAGTGGTCAACAAGACATTGGGAGGCATACATTCAACAGGAGGAGATACGATTCACATACGTAAAAAGCTATCTACTTATAGGGATAAATGGGGATGGGCAGTTGGGGCTAAGTGGTGAGGGTAGCTAGTGGGCCACTTGGGTGGTATCTAGTGCTTGGCAACTTAAGGTGGTTGCTCATAGGCCTCGGTGAAGAGATAGGTCTTGAGAGCTTTGCGGAAGTCCTTGGTATCATTTAGGGTCCTTAAGTCCATGGGGAGGGAGTTCCATAATGCAGGCGCCAGTAGCGAGAGAGCTCTCTTAGATGTTACTTGCTTAGTCTTGTGATAACCTGTGGGTAAGGTGATCCTGTTGTCATTGTTGGTTCTCCTAGGCCTGTTACTGACATCCTTGGTTATTACATCTTGGAGCGCATCTGCAGAGCGGTGGTGGAAGATTTTGAAGATGTTCAGGATCGATTTGAATTTTGCCCTTGCAATTATTGGGAGCCAGTGCAGCTGTCACAGGATGGGAGTGATGTGTTCAGGTCTTGCAGTGCCCGTGATGATGCGTGCTGCAGTATTCTGCACCATTTGGAGTGGGTGAATAGACTGCTGGGAGAGGCCTTGGTATAGTGAGTTTCTATAGTCTAGCAGTGGGGTGATGACTGCTTGGCAAACTGTGCGAAAGTGGTCTTGGTCAAGGATTGGTTTGAGTTTTCTGATGATCCTCAATTGGTGGTAGGCTTTTGCTGCAATTTTAGTAATGTGAGATTATAGGTTCAGAGATCTGTCCAGCGTGATGCACAGGTACCTCACATTGTCCTTGATTGCTATAGTTTTGTTTAGAATGCTGATTGTTTGGGGCGACTTGAATGTGGAGTCTCTGGTAATGAGGAGTGGCTTAGTGGTTGGGGCAAGGTACCACAGGCCAGAAGGTTGGTGGTTCAAATCCCACTAGAGGACAGCAACCTCGGGCAGGAAGGACTGGGGTTTCTAGTCCCACAGGGCAAGCCATCTAACCCTCCATTACCCATGTTCCCTGTAAGTATTACTGTATGTGTCTCCTATCCCCTTGTGTTAAATGTATCCCCCAACTGCTTTGACCCGGTGAAAAGCGGGATATAATTGCAGCTAAATAAATGAACATAGCCTTTGTTTTATCAAAGTTGACCATCAGGTTGTTAGTGGTGAGCCAGGTGTCCATGTCCTCAAGGCAGCTTGTCATTGATGTCATGTCAGGTGATTGCAGGTTGATTGGGGCATATACCATGATATCATCAGCGTACAGGTGGTAATGTAGTTTGTGGCATTTGATAATGTTGCATAAGGCATTTGATGATGTTGCATAAGGTGTTATGACAAATAGAAAGGAAAACCCACAAAAGAAAGCCTGGTAAGTGAGAAAAAGCATCCTAAAGTGACCCAATCACGCCACCAAGAAAAGGAAAATTGCAAAAAGCAATTGATCAAGCAGCCACATTGATTTATGACTGGAAGAACATTTCTCTTTCCAAAGGGGGGCCCAAGTAACAGTCTCAAAAATTCCAAATCAATAACTTGTTCACTTCAATAGATGCAGGCAAAATATATAGTCATATCGATTCCAATAACACGTGGAGTCCCATTCCGTTCTGGGCATCCCCCGCCTGTCCAGCCAGTTGGAATCGGGACGTGCACCAGTAGCACCTGAATCTGATCTCGCGGGGCTAGACGTGCCCACAGGATTAGAGATCAGGTCTATCGGCCTGAACGTGTAGGCCATGCCCCAATTCTGGCCGGCTGGACATCCAGCATCTCCCCGGCTAGCCCAGCCTGGCTCCTGCATGGAGTGGTGGGTGTCCTGTTGTGCAGGACATGGCATCCTGGACGCAGGCCAGGAGTTTAGCAGGTCTGGATCCGACATCCAGACCTGCTAAACATGGTTCAGAATGACCCCATGGCAATAGAGCAGAGGGGCAATGAGACAAGAGCATATAGAATAAAAGATCAGTTAATGTTGAATAAGGCCATCATGGCCAGCGCTAAGAAAAACAGAAATCTCAGTATAGCCTGGATAGACTATAACAAAGCCTTTGATAGCATGCTGCACTCTTTGATAATAAATTGCCTTGAAATAGTGGGAGTGGAGGAGTGGCCTAGTGGAGTGGAGGAGTGGCCTAGTGGTTGGGGCAAGGTACTTCAGGCCAGAAGGTCGGGGGTTCAAATCCCACTAGAGGACAGCAACCTTGGGCCGGAAGGACTGGGGTTTCTAGTCCCACAGGTGCTCCTTGTGGTCTTGGGCAAGCCACTTAACCCTCCATAGCCCATGTTCCCTGTAAAATAGTTATCTCCAAGTTATAATGCCCTGTTCAATGTAAGTTCAGTTTGTTCAATGTAAACCGCACTGATGCAGAATAGCGCGGTATATAAGAGAATGTAAAAAAAAAAAAAAAAAAAAAAATATATGACATGAATCCTGCCTTGATAGAGTACATTAAGTTTATTATGAAAATGGGGCAAGTCACACGCTTTTTGAGGTTTGCAGATGGTCAGTTCATCATTCCTAACATCGAGATACAATGATGAATATTTCAGGGGGATTCTCTGTCGCCACTCCTGTTTTGAATGGTGCTTAATTGAATGAATACTCTCATAAACATTTTGGGATACAGATTTATACTTACTATTTGTAGATGACCTGAAGTTCTACAGTTCCAGCGACCAGCAATTAGCAGAACAGCTCCATGTACTGAAAGACGACATCAGGAGACAAATGTGCCAAGGCAGCCTTGCTTATAGGAAAATTGAGCAAAATGGAAAACATCTCTCTGACTATAGCATGTGACATCAAGGAACTTGACCAGTAAGGCAAATATAAATATCTAGGAGTAGAGGAAAGAATGACAATCAAGCAGAAATTACTGAGCGAAAAGATCAGTAAAGAATATTACAGGAAATTAAAATCTTTATTGAAAAGTGCTTTACCATCATGGAATAAGATCCAAGCCATTAATCAGCTGGCAATTCCTGTACTTTCATACAGCTTTGGGACTGTAGACTGGCCTCTTAAAGATTTTGAAAAACTGGATGTACAAATAGGAAAACCCCTCTGTGCTCATGAGGTAATTTATAAGAACTAGTGTATGCCAGAACTATACATCCTTGCAGCCAAAGGTGGACTGGGCCTCATAGAAATCGACTGTTCATACAGAGCACCTATCATAGGCCTTCAGGCCTACTTAATAGCATAATCAGATCCAAATATGCAAAAATTGCTGAAATTTGAAAGTAAATGTCCAGAATCTTACTCCAGGAGCCCTTTGTTGATCAAGAACGGACACATGAATGGTTAAGGAGAAGTGAACTGAAACCAAAGGATGACAGATTGATAGCTGCAGCTCAGGACAGTGGATTACAGATGAGAGGGCCACTGGTGCTCCTTGTGGCCTTGGGTAAGTACTTAACCCTCCAATGCCTCAGGTACAAATTTAGATTGGAAACCCTCCGGGGACAGGGAAATACCTACAAGCACCTGATAAATTAAAAAATGGTTTATAGTGAGCATAGATAAAAATGGCAAAACAGATATAAAACACTAGCCATTGTATATAGTTATATAACATATATGTACAAAGTTTCCCAAAGTTGAATCCCAGTTAAACTCGCCTGTTACATGTAAACCCACAACAGCCTATTGCTTTCTGTGGGTATTCTTGTTCACTGTAAACCGCGCTGATGATAAAGAGCGCGGTATAAAAGAACTTTAAATAAATAAAATAAAATATGTACTGTAGATTCTGTAAAAAAGGGCTAAAAATATTGACTCACCTTCAGGGTGGGAATGCTGCGCACACATGGCCCTAGACCTCAGGGGTCCTTGTGCCTGACCAGCTGCAGAGGGAGCCGGGGAGGCCCGAAGCCCTGGCTGACCTCTGAACAGCCACAGGAGTAAAGCTTGGCTGCTCAACATGGAGAATGATACCAACAAGAGACAGCAAGCTGAGAGTGTGAACCTCATCACCAAGTTTTCCCCTCTCAGTTATCAAATTCAAAAGATAGTACATAAACATCTTGATTTGTTAAGAACAATTCCTGGTTTGGCAACCAAAACAGTGAGATGTGTTTGGCAGAGACACACTAATCTTAAGGAACATTTGTGTCCAAAATCCGATATAGGGAAGGAAGTTCAATACGAAACATTGAATAAAGGACACACAGCCTGTGGCCACTGCTCAATATGCCCAATTACAGATAGTATTACAAATTTCACGTATTCAGGGAAAACCTATCAATTGAACAAGGCTACAACTTGTGACACCACGTCCGTTGTTTACGCCATTAGATGCCCGTGCCAGAAGTTATATGTAGGAAAAACAAGCCGGAGGCTTAAGTCTCGTATTCAGGAACACAAGAGTCGTCTGTTAAACAAAATTATGACTGCACCTTTAGTTAAACATTGCGTTGAAATGGGTCATGACTATCTACAGTTACGATGCTTTTGCATAGACCATATCACCTTTGCACGGAAAGGCAAAACGCTAGATGAAACTCTATTGTTTTACGAGCAAAGGTGGATCTTTTTATTGGACACAGTACAACCATTGGGTTTAAATGAATCTGTAGAGTGGCAATTATGCAGATGAGTGCTAAGCATCATCTGTATATAAGGGGGTAGTAATTCACAACCCGCATGCGCGGCGTTGTCTGACAGAGAAAGCAAAGGAAACAAGAAAATCAGAACATCTGATAAGAAACGTGGGCAGCAACCATTAGCAAGTAAGAATAAGATTTCACATTGGATAGATTTCACATTGGATAGAGTTATCTAAGTTTAGGTGAGCTTTAAATGATTGTTTTAAAGCAGTTTTAATCTCACACGTTGTTTTCCAATTATACTCAGTTTCTTCATGAGGAACTCCGGACAGGAGTAACACGCGAAGGCGCTGAATGAGTGAGGCGTATGGAGAATTGTTATATTCTGGAAAGCTGAGCAGAAGAGAACAACATAGAAGAAGCTAAGTTTGTTCTGCCTCACATGCTCGTATATATTATTTTAAAGTGAATAGGACTCTGAACACTGGCACGTAAATAGATAAAAAGATAAAAAAGATATCAAGAATAAGTATTAACGTTTTATCTACACATCAGCACGAGAAAACAAATATCTAGTAGTCATTGATGTCATCAAGCGCTATTTATGTTTCACTGAACAAATGTGATCATAAGCGCAAGTTTGATCTGAGACTACGACAAATAATTTGCCATTACTGTTTAAGAGCCAATAGTTTCAAGTGGAGTGTTCTTCACCATTTAGGGCACAGGACTAAAGAGTGGCAAAAAGGAGCCCGCTGGCGTGCTGAGTGTCAAGAGGTTAAATGGGGAGTGGAGGCAGCAGCCGGCACTGCCATAGGCGTGGATGTGAGCACCACTGCTGATGTCATGCCATCCCTGTGTGCTATCACCTGGGGTTGACTCTTCCCATCCTTGGTACGCCCCTGGAGTGGGAGGAGACAGCAGGAGAGGGTCTGCATGGAGGGGTATAAGAATGCAAGGGACTGGAGGTTAAAGAGAGGTGAGAAAAGGGCACAATGAATATATGCTAATACTGCAGGTGCAGCCCTCCCACCCCCATCAGAAGACCCACAGGCACCTCCCCCCTCACTGCACATGAACATACACAGAGGCATCCTAGCTCTGCATCTCACACACACACACACACACAGGCACCTGACCCACGCAGCATACATACACACCGGCACCCCTGCCACACTGCACCATATGTATATACTGACACCACACCCGCGGACCACACATCTACTCCCTGAGGGTTTTTTTGACCCCTGATTTGCTTGAGATTGGTCTGAAGTTAGTGTTGTAGACCTGGATCTGAAATGCTCATTGGTTCTGAGATCCTTATTCTCCCTATGGATGTAGGCATACAGCATCTACAGTGTTTGGTTGTAGGATGAAGCGTTTGAGTTAGATGATCTTCCATTCTTCATTCTGACATTGGGACAATTACTATTTTTTGGATTTTCTACCTGTTTAGCCATCTTAAGATAATCAGAAACAATCACGCCCAGGTTCCGCTCTTCTTTCATGGACAGAAGTACTTCGCCCCCTATACCGCTCCATTGGAATTTTGCAACCCAAAGCACGACCCTGCATTTTTTAGCTTTAAATCTCAGCTAATAAATTCTTGATTATTCTTCAAGCTTTGCTAGATCCCTCCTCATGTTATCTATTCCATCCTAGGTGTCTTCCCTATTGCAGATTTTGGTATCATTTGCAAAGGCAAACCTTATCCGATAATGCAGAAGGAGTTTCTACATTATCACTAACAAAAATATTAAAAAGAATCAGACCAAGGATAGATCCCTGTGGCACACCACTGGTAACCTCCTTCTCCTCAGAGTGAGCTCCATTTACCTGTACCCTTTGTCACCTCCCACTCAACCAATTTCTATCCCAGTCAGTCACTCTAGGGTTCATCCCTAGGGTGCTCAATTGTTTATTGAATAATGCTCAAATGTTTTACACATGTTGGAGTAAACTTCAAAAATTCAAGCCCTCATTGTAAAAAATGCCATGCAATATTTGTGTTTAACCCAGCTGAAGACTTTACAGATGAAAAATCCACCTCTGTTCACATCTCCATAGCTGTAGAGAGCAATCACCTCCTCCAAAGTCATGTGTTCTTTATGTGATTGTGGTCAACATCACACTGCATCTCTCTATAAAATTATATCAATAGAATTTTTTAAAAAAGAAAAAAGTATTTCCTATAAAATAATTATCAAGAATTACAAAAAAGGGAATTTTTGAGATTGCAGAATATATAAACCTATAGGTTCTGAAATCTTCTCCTCCAATTAAGCAATTTTTAGTTTTCCAATAGGCTTTTTGAACACATAAGTAGATTTTTTTGTGATTTAATGTTAAAGACATGCTAGGGGCGTAGTTTGATTTTAATTGGAGAGTGCTGAATATATCAATGCTACTAGTTAAGTTAACCGATTAAAGGCTAGAGTTATTATGGTGTGCTTCTGTTATTGTTAAGTGCTGTTGAGTCGGTTTCATCTCATGGCGACCCTCTGGATAGTTGTCCTAAACTATGTTCAGTCTTCAGTCAGGCGGCTTATTGTTTATAGAGTGGCATCCTTAGCTGCTGTTATTGTATCGATCCATGTCATTGCTGGCCTTCTTTTGTGTTGACCTTCAACCTTGCCTAGAATGATGTCTTTCTCTAATGATCTCTCTCTTTGCATGATGTTTCCAAAGTATGAAAGTCTAAGGGGTATGTTTACAAAACAGCGTAATGGCTTCTGTGCGATATCGGAGCCGCGGCCCCATGGGGCCGCAGATCCGATATTGCACGGAAGCTGCTACTGCTGTTTAGTAAACATACCCCTAAGTTTTGTCATCTGAGCTTCTAAAGAAAGCTTACGTTTGATCTCTTCTGGTACTGACTGATTTGTTCTTCGGACAGTCCATGGTATACACAGTATTCTTTGCCAACATCATAATTCAAAGGCATCGATTTTATTCCTGTCTATCGTTTTCATTGTCCAACTTTTGCATCCATAAGATGTTATTGAAAATACCATAGCTTGCTTCTGTTAATATGTTATTTTATTGTAAATGCATGTTGTTGGTAACTATGAGGTCCTATTGAATAAAATGGAACCTGCGGCCAGGGCTGGTTCCAGTTGGTTCAAGGTGTTGGCACCCTAGACAAACCTTAAGCCTTATACCTTTCTTGGCTGTCAAAATCTGCTGTCTAGCTTTGAATGCCCTGCTCTTTGACATCCCCAAGAAGCTGCTGCCCTAGGCAACTACCTAGTTTGCCTAATGGTTGGTCTGGTACTGCCTGTTGAAAATAACACTTGTAGTGGTGAAATTGCGCACGTTGTGCACCTTCGTAACTCTAGCCTTAGATTGAGCCGCAAAAGTACCTGTCCTAAATTTAACTAGATAAGTTATCTGACTAACTTTAACTGGGCATATTCAGTGGTATGACTTAACTAGATAAGTTCTGTGAATATTTGGTTGAAGTTATCTGGTTAACGTTAACTGGATATTGGGTTACTCTGGATCTCAGCCTTATGATGGCCAAACGGCACCATATGGTAAGTAGGTCTATTCTGAGAGCCAGAATAATGACCCCATTTTACCTCTCGTTTAGAGTGCTTTAGAGCTCCTCATGTTGTTGGACTTTATACTGCTGATTTTAGCCTGTTGTTAGATTGCACTCCAAACTCCTTTTTTAAATCACAAGACCTAAATATGTACACTTTGGAGGAGAGGAGGGGAGATATGATTCAGACCTTTAAATACTTAAAGAGAAATAATGAACAAACAAACCTCTTCCAAAGACAGGGAAGCTGTAAAACTAGAGGGCATAACATGAAGCTGTAAGGGGGTAAATTGAAAGGCAATGTCAGGAAATACTTTTTCTCTGAAAGGGTGGTGGATGCTTCGAATGCCCTCCCAATGGAAGTGGTGGGGGCAAACACAGGGACTGAATTCAAAATGGCATGAGACAGACACGGTGGATCCCTTTACAGCAACAGGATAAAATCAAAATAAACTGAACCATCTAATTTCTCAACAAATAGGGGTGTCCTACATGGAGCGGTGGGTTCACCCCTAAACAAAGACATGGGGAGGGGTGGCCTGCACAGAGTGGCAGGTGCTCCTACTCTTGCCATCTTACTGGGCAGACTAGATGGACCATACTGGTCTTTATCTGCCGTCATTTACTATGTTACTATGTTACAAACTCCTAGCTTTGCAGTCTCCACTCTCAGAATGGGAGAAAACCCCTGTAAATCGGCCACATTGTGCTAAGGCTGGTGCTTGACTTCTCTTTGCCTTGCATGAAGCTTGGCTTGACATTTCTCTGCTGATCCCTGACTGAGTATCATCACCTGCAGAGAAGGTGAGGCTTTGCAACAGAGAGTGATGCAAAATGTCTACCAGAGAGCAGAATAAGAGAGTTACAGTTGTTGCAAAGCTGGATCGATCAGGCTTTGTTTCCCTTTCCCACACTGAAGGGTCATTAATATTTATGGCACTCATCAGTCTTGGGCAGAAGAAGAATCCCTAGGGGTGAGTTAGTGCTGAATAGAGGCGTTAATTAGAGGGAAAGCTTTATAGCACCCCTTCACAAACCCCTGAATTTCCTGCTGTTAAAACTTTCTTTCTTTAAAACAGAAACACATTCTTGGGAGCTGAATACTGCAGCCCAAGGCTGTAATTCCCAGAGGATCCAGAGCTGAGCTAAAACTGTTCATTTCAGGGCTTCCGGTGGCCCAGGTGAAATGTAGGGAGGGGTGGAATTACCGAAAGCCAGGGTCCTAAGCACACAACCTCAAAGAATCTGCAAAGCAAGGCAGCAAGATAGCTCTGAAGAGACTGAGAGGAGAAGGGGGCATCTCCAGAACTACTGATGGGTTCCTGCAGACTCTCAGTGATCTGCTTCATTGCACAGAGAGATGCTGAAAGATCTTTTACCACCACTACATAGACAGGACTCTTGACTGCACATACTACAGGAGCTTCCCAAAAGGACTTCAAGATTACTAGCGCCTCTAGCCTTTAGCACCTCTTGCTTTTCTGCAAGCTCAATAGAAGATTCGGGGACCTGTACTGCCAGATCTGAAAACGTTTCCTTTGATGCCAGAGCTGAATGCCAAGGATTGAATGAATTAGTCACTCAGTGTCCCTTTGATATCACCAGTGACCTACCTCTAAGAGTAATTGTTTAATTTGATTGTTGAGCTCTTCCCCTCTTGCTGTGTGAGATGGGTTTCCCATGGAGTTCCTATGGCTGGCTGCTGCTCTCTGGCTTCGTCTCTCAGGCAGCTGGTTCTCCCTTCATCCTGACCCAGCTCAGCACCAGGAAGAGCGGTTGCAAAGCTATTCCCAGCAGCTTGATCCTTTGCCACGGGGTGGGCTACAGTAACATGAGGCTCCCCAACCTCTTGGGGCATGAAACCATGAAGGAGGTGCTGCAGCAGGCCAACTCCTGGATGCCCCTGCTCACCAAGCAATGCCACCAGGAGACTAAGAAGTTCTTGTGCTCCCTCTTTGCTCCTGTCTGCCTTCCAGAGCTGGAGGAAGCTGTGCACCCCTGCAGGTCCCTCTGCCAGGAGGTGAGAGATGGATGCACCCCTGTCATGGCAGCCTTTGGCTTCCCATGGCCAGAGATGTTTAACTGTACCCAATTTCCCTTGGAAAATGAGCTCTGTGTGCCTCTCGTGGCAGCTGAGGACACACTTCAGACCATAGCAGAAGGTAAGTGAGAGATGCAGTTGCAGAAAAGAAAGCCGAAAGATCATAGAGAGCCCTTGAAAACCTGCTGGCCAAACAGACTACCTATTAATGAAAACCGGTGGCCAAATCTGTGTTTTGTGGTTATTTGATTTTGGTTCTCTTGCCAGTTAAGAGCTGATGATGGCATAGTAATCAGCTTTTGTTTTGTACGTCTTGGTTATTCTCTGTAACTTCTGCCCTGAAGATCTATTTTTCATAGAACATTGTTGAAGTAGCAATTGGAACATCTAAGTTGGGATGTTCACACGATTCTCTCAGTATTTGAATGCAGTGCCTTTTGTAAAATATCTACAGGGAAGTAGACGTGCATTTGTTGACTAGCTGGGAGCAGCTATTTTGCACAGACATCGGCATCTACTCGCAACGGCCATGGATAACTGCTGGCACTATACACGCAGAGGGTAATTTTATAACAGTTTCTAGTTATGGCACACTTTCACATGCCTAAATTAAGTCTATTTCATAAAGACAAGTAGATGCCTATTTGTTTTTATAAAATACTGGTGTAGGTGGCAAAGAACACACCTTAAATTAAGGCGCAATCACATACGCCAGCCCTAGAGCTGGTTTAAACAAATGCACTGACATTTTGCAAGTATGAGCGTAAATTATCGTATTTTTAAATTAACATTTGCACCTGCTTGTACCACTCCCATTCTGCCCAAACCCCTCCCCTGTGCACACCCATGGCGAAAGTATGCACCATGCAATGGAGGTGTACACTTTTTTATGCTGATTGGTATTTTATGATGTCATTGATCGGCGCCTGTGGTCACTTAGTGCATAAATGACTAAAATAGCAGCATTTATGCATGTTGTTAGTGCCTAAAAATTAGCTCCTCCTTATAAAACTAACCAATAGTGGAACCATTTTCCACTCCTATACATATACATGCCATCTACTAACTACTGAAGTTGCTTTTTTTTTTTTTTTTAAATTGGGAGGCAGAAATAAACAACGGGGAATTAAATCTGACCAAAACAAGTACTTTTAAAAAAAATCTGCATGTCTCTGAGCTGGTGTTTGAATATATGTGTAAGATGAGGAAGAGATGTATAGATTTTCAGCCTGCCCAAACCACGCCCTCTACACATCTCTGAGTCCTGGGGATCTACATGTCTAGATAGTGGTGGTCAGAACAAGCTCCACATCGAAATGCCAATATTTCCCCTATGGATACTTCTACGGTGACCTCCAAAGTAACATAGTTGGAGTTGGAAGGTAAGGACCACATGGACCACCCGTAAGCCCAGTTTCACGGCCTAAGAATGTGTCAGGGGCTAGTAGCAGGCTCCCCTTGGTCGACATTGACTCCTGTCCTTGGAGCTTGGTATGACCATAATTTGCTTTTTCTCTTTTTCCTTTCTAGCTCTTTAATGTCCCATGTGATTAAGGTTTAAGGCTTTGAAAACTAGTCCAATACCCAGGCAACAGATGCTAAGAAAACTTTAAAGAAAATGACCTGTAAAATTACTTTTACTATTACTACTTATTAATTATATAGTGCTACAAGGCTTATGCAGCGCTGTACAGAGACATGTAAGAGTCCCTGCTGCTAAGAGCTTACAGTCTAGTCAAGACAGACGACACAACTAGGGACTAGGATATATCTAGGGGAATGATAAGGAAACATATAGGAAGTGACAAAGAGATTTGGGGGGATCTGGATCCAAAAGTAGCCTCAAAGAAGTGAGGGCCCGATATTCTTTTGGGATGACTATGACGGCGCATAGCCGTCGCTGCCAAACTTTAACCCTGGATTTTCAATGCCGGGGTCATATGGGGCCCTGACATTGAATATCTGCAGTTCCCGCACAGACCACAAGCCCGCAGAAGCTAATCGGGCAGCGGCGATATTGAGCTTTTGCCGTGCCTATCTTTTACCCGTGGGTGCTGCCCCCGGAATGCCCACCACATGCTTTGATACGAACTGCTGGCACTGGGCATGCGGTGGGCGTTCCGGGGGCAGCGGTTAGCATTGGGGCATGTAGCGGCATTAATCGGGGATATTCCACCGGGCTAGCTGTGTTAATGCCACTGGAAATCCCACTCAGTTTACAGGTCTATAAAACCATGCAAATTCCTTTGAATACCCGGCCCTGATTTTTAGCCTGGATTTGAACAGGGCCACAGATGGAACCTGACGTACCGACTCAGGGAGTTTGTTCCAGGCAAAAGAAGCAGCAAGGTAGAAAGATCAAGTCAGCAGTGCAAGAGAAGTGCAAAGACAGAAGGGATCTGACAGAAGAGCAGAGTTCATGAGGAGGGGTTTAGGGTGAGATGAGAGAGGAAAGGTAGTGAGGAGCAGTCAAATGACGGCACTTATAGGTCCGTAGTATAAGTTTGAACTGGATACGGAAACGAATAGGAGGCCAATGAAGTGACTTGAGAAGAGGGGTGACATGAGCATAGCGACACTGGCGGAAGATTAGTCATACCGCGTGAGAAAGCCACTCCTCAAAGGAATGATCATCACAAGCTTTGTTTACTGCATGGGCTATTTACTACCTCTTCTGTCCTCTACTCCTGACCCCTCCCCCCATAAAAAGATTTTATCACTTTATCAAAAGAGTTTTTAAATTCTTACATTTCAGCAAGAAAATTTGCAAGAACCATGCAATATTTTCACCTTCCAAGCAATGTTCATTATTCTTGTCATTTATACATGCACATACCAGATAAGGCTGGATGATACAGAGACAGACAACAGACTGTGCCTACTCACTGGAG
This sequence comes from Ichthyophis bannanicus, assembly GCA_033557465.1. Lineage (NCBI taxonomy): Eukaryota > Metazoa > Chordata > Amphibia > Gymnophiona > Ichthyophiidae > Ichthyophis > Ichthyophis bannanicus. The sequence continues at coordinate 40,461,666 of CM066035.1, forward strand.
CTTACAGTCCATTCAGGACGGACAAGACAAATAGAAAAAAAGAAAACAAATAATATCATTTGAGTTAAAACAGTAGGCTGTATCTGAGAAGATTTTAAATAAATGGGATCAAATTGAGGAAGGGGTAATTCTGAGCATCAGCAAATAAGACATAGCAGTCTGGAATTTTCCAAAGACAATTCTGGTTGGGTAAATTGTTGATAATGTCTTTATTAAATAGTGTAATAGAACTAGAACACTAACCCAATAAAACTAAGAAACGTCCTCCCCATTTTAAAGCACAGATGGATGAATCTACTGCATAAGCAGACAGAACTCAGGTTTAGGCAGTAAAGTAATCTTGACGAGGTGAGTATTTAGGTTATATCAACTTCTTCTGGGAATGCAGGTCTCTGACCTAATGAAGTATTTCCATATCCACCCAAAAATCTCTGAAACATAATATATAACCTGTCTCAAATATAAATGCATACAAAAATAATATGTATACTCACACATGCAGCCCGATTCAGAAAGGGGTATGCTGTGCCCCATGTATGTCCCGAGAGAGAACTTTCATGCATAGCACCATTTCCACAACCCCGCATAGACACGTGCATGGGGATGTAGATTAGCATTTGGCCGTTCCTGGGGAAGCACACTTAACTGGCGGCCTATCGCTCCATTCTGAGCCATGCACACTGCCCATGTTGCTCCAGCTGCCCCGTGCACCTGCAACCCCCAAAATGTCCCCAACCCCATGACCTGCAGACCATGTGCAACCAGAACCAGGAAAAAGGCCTCCCCCCTTCATAATGCACACATCAACATGGCTACCAGGCAGCCTAATTTCAGGTAGGCAGAGACGAGGCTGCTGGTGACCATGGAGACTCTCCTCCCCACTGGGCAGAGATGGCCAGTCCACACAGCAGCATGCAGAGGCTGGGAACACATCAGGATCACCCTCGTCCAGTAAGAACATCACAACACAGAGACAAACCTGGAAGCAGAAAGCATGCAGGTTGCACAGTGACAGCACAGCACGGATAGAGCAGTCCCACAGCAGGGTCCCAGAAACAAGGGAGAACAGGATGCAAGTAGGCCCACAGTAAAGGCACAGGGGGACACAGAGACAGATGGAAGGGACACACATAGCAGAGAGCAGTCCCAGAATGTCAACCACAGCCTCGGGTCACACAGATGCCCTCTGAGGAGCCCAAAAAAATGGCCCTGTACATGCCCCCAGGTGGGAAGCAAACCCAGCACCTTGAGCCAGGCACAGAATCATTGGGCCAGAGCTGTTCATGTTTCCAGGCCGTAGGAAGTGAAAGCAGAGCAAGTCAGAGAGGAGGCACAGTGTGAATGGTATGGGTACAAAATGAAGTAGTACAGGCCCCCAGGTGGGAAGTGAACCCAATACCCTGAGTCAGGCATAGAACCAGTGGACCAGAGCTCTGAGTGCTCCCAGGCCCTAGGAAGTGAGGGAACTGGGCCCTATGCATGTACAACAAATGAAATGACCAGACACCAATCCTCCCCCATCATGGCATGGCAAAACAGGGTGACATGCCACCAATAGCAGATGGGGACAGGGCACATGATACATATGTGCACAGCACCAGCAGCACCCCCCACCCCAATGAGTAGGCAGGTCCGTGCCCTGGCATGGTGGAATGATAAGGTTTACCCCACAGGCATTTCCAGATCCTGTGTGACACAGAGGCATACCGTGTGTGTTACTGCACAATCTGCCACATGTGCCTGTGACTGATAAGGCACATCTAGCAGCAGCTGCAGGAGGAGCAGGGTGAGTAGTCATGCAGATAACCAATCTGAGCAGCATGCTGACAGATCCCCCAATACAGAGGCAGGTCACCACATGTAAGAACACACACTGTTGTGACATGGACACCATGGAAACAGCATGCTCCCAATCCAGGGCCCTATAACACATAGTCCCGGCCCATCCTGCCCCACCCCCTGCAGAGCAGGGATGTGCCCGAACACCTGTGTGTGTGCCCACCTCCCCCAGCAACCACAGTAGTGCAGTAACAGGAAGAGCAAGGTGTGGACATGTGTGGCACAGCCACCACGATGTCCCACACGGAGATATGGGCACAGAGCACGGTAAGGTGACACAATGGCAGTGACAGGATCACTGTCTGTAGGTTGACACAGGAAACACATATCTGATGAGGCCACCTATGAGCATGGAATGACAGCACTCTGTGCCTCTGGCAACCAGAAACCCAGCTGCCCATGGATGACCTGTCAGAAATGCAGCAGAAATACCACAGCCATGCAGCTAACTATGACCTCTATCCCCCACAATGGCAGCATAGCAGGAGGAGGACTCCCCACCCCCATCCCCTGATGGCTCCACCCCTGACACCATGGAGGACGTTGGCATAAATATGTCCCCCAGCCCCAGTAGGAGCAGCAGCACGACCACTAGCAGGGAGCAGCAGCGGCACACTGCCAAGCCCCATCCTTCTGTTCAGCCCAACACCATCAGTGGATGATGAGGAGGATGAGGCAGGGGAGGCAGTATTGTCCCCCTCCACCTCCCCTGAAGGGAGCAGAGCCAAGGGCAGTGGGAAGGGGGGCCTATGTCCCACCGCACACCTGGGGGATAGTATGCAGCAGATCAGCAGCCAGGTCCCACCTGTACCATGTGCAGGTGCTGTGGAGACAGGGGGCAACCTCTGGACACTCATCCTCCAGGCCCTGGGGGAGGGGGAATGTGGTGTGACAGGGAAGGCAGCTGGGGAGGACTCATGGAGTATTGTGGGGGAGGTTGTAGTGACAGGCTGAGGGGTCAAGCAGGGGTGGCAAGTGAGTGCATGGGGGAGGGTGAGTGGCTGGAGGGCGAGGGGATGAAGCACATGCAGGGGGAGTGTGTGGGGGTGTGTGAGTAGCAGCAGGGTGGGCATGAGGGTGAGGGGTCAGAGTGCATGCAGGGGGAATGTATAGGGGTGTGTGAGTGGCAGGAGGGTGGGAGTGAGGGGACAGAGTGCATGCAGGGGGAGTGTGTGGCTGGGTGTTCAGAGTGGATGGGGGTTCCAAGTGTAGGGATGAGGTGGGATGTGACAGTGCAGCTGGAGGGGGACATGGATGGTGAGGAAGCAGTGGAGGGGGGGGGACCCAGGTTATGGTAGCTGGGATTGCCAGGAGGCTGTGGTAGTGCCAGGTCATGGCAATGATGAGGCAGTGATGCGGTGGAGGTGCCTGTGGCTGGGTGCATGTGAGAGCAGTGTGCCCATGTTGGTGGGCCACGAACCCCACCTCTATCTGATGTGAGGCCCAATGAGTGGGCCCAAAAGGCATGTGAGGCCCAATGAGGGGGCCTGAAAGACATGCCAGCCATGGCTGGTCTGGAGCGCAAGCATGCATGCAGCCTTGCCTGGCTGCACAGACTTCTCTCCCACCTCTCATGCCATGTGGAGGGTCTCAGGGGTGAGGTGCGAGGCCTGAGGGGTGAAATCAGGGGCCTGTGACTGCTGCTGGAAGCCCACCTGCAGCCACACCCCCCCCAGTCACACAGTAGGCAGCCTTGTGGGGCATTGAGGAGGCCCCACCATCTGGGAGGTTTGCAGGGGCTACTGTACCACCAAGCAGCATGAGCTATGCCAGTGGCTGCTGCTGGAGTGATAACCACTGGGACAGACTGACCGGCAGTAGTAATGGCCCTGTAGGTGTAGCAGGGGTGGGAGTTGGATGCCACAGGGCACATCTGTTAGCCAATGTGTGTGGGCACTATTTGCCCATATTCTGTGTCTGTCCCATTCATGTTTGCTGGGTAAATAAAGTTTTATGTTGTTCTACATATGTGCCTTGTGTGCCTATGTGGCTGTCACCCAGAGCAACCCTGACTAATAGTGGCCCAGGTCATATGTATAGCACTGCAGGGGAGACACAGTGTTGCATGCCACACATTCATGGTAGTCCATGCACGCCTGAGCCAAATAGCCAGATAGACTGGCCACCACAGTAGCAAGAGACGGAGCAAACACCCAGGGGGAATAGGCATCGTGACAGGGTCCGTACTACTTGGCACAGACATCTGTGATCCCCTCATGTGCATTGCATATCACCTGCACATTGACCGAATAGAAGGCCTTGCGATTCCGATGGGCAGCCTCGCTTCGTCGTGGGGGCCGGAGGGCAACGTGTGTGCTGTCCACCACACCTAGCACTGATGAGAACCATGCAACAGCATAAAAGTCCTGCATAGTCTGGTGCTGTTCTTGCTGTGTTTCTGGGAAGCAGATGGTCTGCACCATTGACCGCAGGTAGGCGCTCAGGAACTGCATAAGGCACCGTGATACTGCAGGCTGGCTGAATCCCTCAGCAGCTGACAGCACTGTCAGGAATGAGCCTGTCGCCAGGAAGGCCAGCGCTGTTGTCACCTTCGGATGTATTGGTATCGGCGGTCCCCTCTGCATGGGGCTTTCAAGCCATGGCTCCAGCTGCTGGTAGAGGTTGTATAATGGCAGCCCTGTCAAACTGGTACCTTGCTACATAGGCTGTATCACTCATGTCCATGTACTGGACCCTCTGCTTTGGGACATGTGCGTGTGGGTGCCTCTGCTCCATGTCCTGCCCACCATGGTCATAGCTGTGCTGCAGGGCCAGCGCGTACCATCTTTAGATGTCCTGCATGCTGTCCCATTCCAACCAGCTGGCTGCACAATGTTGGACACCCATTGTACACATGGTTGTATATCCTGGAGAGCTGCAGGTGGCACCATCACTATCCCGCATTTTGTCAGTCCTGCTACAATACCGTTTAGGCCCAAGGTTGCGTTGATGTGTCTATGGCACATGCGCAGAGGCGCATGTTCCCAGGCATGCACATGCATAGAGCTATGTAGCAGCACACGCGCAGGTTTGTTGATGCAGCATAAACGTTGTCTGCATGCGCCCAGCCCCCTCCATGTCCTGTTTCTGCGTCATACATACTATGGCTGCTTCCTCTCTGCAGACCACTGCTTGTCCATTGGCATTTCTTGCCATTGTGCCAGCTCCAGGAGGTGAATCACTGACATTCTACATCCCATGCCCATGCCATCCTTACCACTCTTTGTGGCTGCATTACCATGGGAGGTGTGCAGTTGAGAATATGTGTACATGCGGGCATGAGCATGTTGATGCAGAGACATACGTGTTGGCACGTTCTGGCATGCATGTCCCAGGCAGGCCCATCCCTGACCTCCAGGCGTTGCCAGTGTATCACAGACAGTCCATAAAATGGCACCTAAGGTCGCTACCAGGAAGGCAAGGTTCTCCGAGGGTGAGATGATCCTCATGCTGGAAGATATCCTCCAGTGGCTGCCACTATTGGTGGGTGATGCATCCACACATATGGGTGCCTATAAGAAGCAGCAGCAGTGGCTTGATGTGTGCTGATATCTCAATGCCACATATCACCGGAACCGCGACATCAAGAATATGAAGCGCAGGTGGCGGCAGGTGCGCCACAACACTGCCTGGAAGGCACAACAATGGGCTGAGGATGTGCAGGGGAAATAGCTCTCGGAACTTGAACTGCACATCCTTGCTACACCTCAGTGAGTATAGGCCCTCTCAACACATCTCAGGCATCCTAGGGGCAAGGTACATGTGTGCCATCTGTGTCCCTGCCTTCTACCCCATGTACACCCCTCCCACTGTGTGCATTCACACACGTGCACATAGCCACCACCACTGGCTGACATGTTGTCCCATCTGTGTTGCTGCTGCCAGGCACTCTCACATTGCATGTGGCTGCTCCAGCATTGGCCTGTGTGTCCAGCTGCCAGCTGGTATGAAGGGACTGACTGTACAGGGCATTGGGGTGGGTGTCTGTGCACAAGCCTCTGTCCCCATCTGGCTCCGCAACTGGTGACAGGGTGTGTTGCCAACCATGTCAGCAGCTGCTCTGTGTGGCCTACTGGCACATCTACATGGCTGCAACACTGCCACCCCATTGCTGTCTGCATTGGCAGTTGCAGGTCTGACCTCTTGATGTTGTCTGTGTTATCACAGGTGCCCCTGTTGTAGCTCCACAGGCAGTGAAGCCTGCTCTGCTGACAGTATCCATGGAGGATACCATAGGATGGGGGAGGGGCCCCCACTGCCGTGCACCGCTGGTGCTGCTGCACAGCAGCAGCCACCTGCTGGCCCTGGCCTGGATGAGCTGGAGCTCCAGGTCCCTTCCCCATCACCTTCGCCTCAACAGCTGGAGCTGCTGCGCCAGTCTATGGTGTTGCAGGAGTGGCATCTTATGGCCACAGAGCAGCTGACCATGGCTACCAGCACTCTCCAGGCTACCATGGTGGAGATCCTGATGGAGCTGTGCTGTGTCCCTAGGTGGTCTGACCCTACTGGGCCCCATGCACACTCCATGTGCCTCCCGTGGGTCTGGGCAGGGGCATGGCGGAGCAGCTCCCACTGCTGCAGCTTCCTCAGCAGCATGTGCACCTGCACCTCCACACCCGGGCTCCAGTGGTGTCACAACTCGGGCCTCTGGACATACCTATACCACTGTTGGTCAACCCACCACACCAGCACCTCTTCTCCTTGGGCCAGTTCCACCAGGCAGTAGCCCCCGGGTGGTTTTTCCCCCATTCCATGAGGGTATCATGGAGTTAGGCAGCACGAACTGTGACACCTCTGGGTCCAAGGACTGACCACTATGCAAACCTATGACTGTGGTGACTGAGGCACAGGTGCATATGCCTTCAGGGAGGGGAAAGGGGAAGGGACGGGGACGGTGGAGGGGCCGCAGGGAGTCATCTAGCAACAATATTGTGGGAAGGCATGCTTGGTGGGTGGGGTTGGGGCCCATAGGGATGCATAGGCGGTGTGGGTTTGGACAGGGGTGTGTGGAGTAGGTGTCAGTCACATTCCAGGGCTGTCTGTGTGATATTGTGGCATGTGGATGGGCATGGGTAGTTGGGGAGTGGGTGGGTCCACAGGATAGCACTGCCTCATAGATCTGGCCTTTCATTGGCTGCAGGGAGCACACCATTCTACGGGGAATGGACACATATGTTCATGTGTTGCTGTTATACTCGCACATTGATATGTCCGTGCCGGCCACACACTGTTCAGCCCCGGATCCTGGTGTGTGTGGCATCGGTCTGCTGGCCATTACTCTTCTGTGTCACCTCTGGTGGTCACTGCTGGGGGCATTTGCCAGCATCACTGCATGCATGGGGCACCTGTCCCTGCTGTGATCACTGTTACATTTGTCAAACCTTCCTCCCATCTGGGTCTGTTTGGACACACATCCACTGCCATAAAATTAGGTACTCGCCCTGGGGATCCATCCATAACTGATCTTGCTAGGGTGTTTGGGGCACCAGTTACCTGGCCTCTGCACCCTCCAAAGGGTGCTGGGGCTGCTGCCTGTGCTTAGGGAATGTGTGCTCTGGGGCTCCCACAGGCCTTGGGGCACTGGTGGCACTGTGATCCATTCAGGGCCTTCTGTCTTGCTTGCTGGCCAGTGGCTACTGTGGTGGCTATCCTGGACACATTTGCTTGTCCTCAGCTGTGCCATACAGATGTTTCCCTGGCCTGTTCTGACCAGCATGGTGTGGTTGTTGCATGTGGTGCATTCCAGTGGACAGACACATTTTTATCTTTATTGTCACATTTAATATACCGCTCTTTACCGGAGGCACCAGAGCGGTGTACAACAGTAACATATATAGGCTGCTGAAAAGGAAAAGGAACGCCAAAATAATGAAAAGGACAGGATAGGGTGGAGAGAGAGAATAAAGCAACAGAGAAAGCAACGAAGCAGACAAAACACAGAATGACGAACATTCTAGATCAGTGGGGTGGGGGAGAAAGGGGAGCAGGAGGAGGAGGGAGGTTAAAAGCGGTGCAAAAAAGGTGGGTCTTCAGCCTAGCCTTAAAAGTCTTATAGGAGGGTTCTAGATGGAAGGCGACGGGGAGCAAGTTCCAGAATCGCGGGCCCAAGAAGAAAAATGCTGAGCAGCGAGTGGACTCGAGGTAGGCTTGTGATGGGGAGGGGAGGGACATGCGGTTCAGGTGGACTGATCTGAGGGAGCGGTGAGACGAGTGAAGATGTATTAGATTGGCAAGGTAGAGGGGAATACCGGTATGGATGGTTTTGTGCACATATATAAGGATTTTGAACTGTATATGGTGAACAAGGGGAAGCCAGTGTAGGTGAATCAAGATGGGGGTGATGTGGTCGAAGCGGGAAGCATGGGTGAGAATACGTGCAGCTGTGTGGTGGACCAGTTGTAGTCTTCGCAGTTGGATTTGAGGGATATGTGCCTCATATTATGCATGGTGTGGTGCTGTGGATGTTACATTGCCACATTGTGTGGGGGTGGGTCACGGATCCCTGGCTGTCTGGTTTCCAGGTAGTGCCATTTCCAGTGTGCTACACATCTGCTATGTGATATGCATGGCTGCCAATAGCTATAGCCCATATTGCCGCAATCACACTCTGCTCATGGTTGGCAGGCATCACACCTCGTGGACAGGTATGTGGGTATTGTGGTGCCTTGTCCAGCATCCATTCCCATACCTCTAGCCATTGGCATTTCCATGGGCCAATGGTGTTGGGTCTGGTCATGCATGTGCTGTGTTTTAGGCCAGCCCCTGTGCTAGTTCTTTGCATCCACAGCTCTCACCCTGGCCAGCATGGGTTACACACAGGGGGCTATTTTTGTGTTTGGGACACATACAATAGATATCTTACACTTGCTAATCTATCTGATCACCATGACACAATCTGGATAGTGCCTGGTTGGAGTTCGCTCTTGCTAAATTATACTGCGTGGCTCTACATATGGCAAAAGGGTACTGCCAATATACATCTGACTTGCTGCAGTCATACCTAGGCCATCTATCCAGCAGTACCACTTATCCATATCACAGCTCTGGAATGTATAGTTCTTTCCAACCATGGCTGGGATTTTGAACGATGGGCATCCTTCCACCGCTGGCGGTTGACTTCCATGTATTTCATGCCTTTCCTACAGTGGCCTTGGTGACTTTACATCTGGGGGACACTTTTGCTTTAGATACTAACATATCTCATCTGGGGGAACAACAGACATTAGGTCCTCTTTAATTCTGGGGCAGATGATTCTACTGTAGCTTTTGGATGACCCACCCCCAATATACCTGTCTTTCCCATTGGCACACATATTCAGTGGCCTACCCCCGGGGACTAATTTACTTGGTACTATGATTATGGTGGCAGCATTCATGGTTACGGGGCACACCTCAATCTCTGTGCATACTTTTTGTCCATTTATTTGTTATATAGTCATATATGGATAGTAGCACACATCTTCACGAATAGATTTGGGGGGTTGTTTCAGAGCTATTCCCACATCACAACAGCAGCAGTTACATGTGTGGACTGCCTTTCATATGTAAATGCCCTTTTAGGTGTGTTGCTGTCAGGACGCCTATCACCTTAAAATTCCCCAGAGGGGTGGTGTGGGCAGTCCGAGGGGGTGTCTTGGGAAGGCCCACAGTGTAGACATGGGTTCCCCTAGTCACATATCATGCTGTCGTGATGCACCTGCCGCTACCTGCGCTTCATATTCTTGATGTCGCAGTTCCGGTGATATGTGGTATTGAGATGTCAGCACACATCAAGCCATTGCTGCTGCTTGTCACAGGCACCCACATGTGTGGATGCATCACCCACCAATAGTGGCAGCCACTGGAGAATCTCTTCCAGCATGAGGATCATCTCACCCTTGGCGAACCTTGCCTTCCTGGTAGCGACCTTAAGTGCCATTTCATGGACTGTCTGTGACACACTGGCAATGCCCGGAGGTTAGGGATGGGCCTGCCTGGGACATGCATGCCAGAACATGCCAACACGTATGTCTCTGCATCGACATGCCCATGCCCGCATACACACATATTCTTGACAGCACACCTCCCATGGTAATGCAGCCACAAAGAGTGGTAGGGATGGCATATGCATGGGATGTAGAACGTCAGTGGTTCGCCTCCTGTAGCTGGCGCAATGGCAAGAAATGGCAAGAAATGCCAATGGACGAGCAGTGGTCTGCAGAGAGGAAGCAGCCATAGTATGTATGAAGCAGATACAGTCCACCAAAAACCAGCAAAAACCACGTATACTAAAGAAACCCAGTCTAGAAACGTGGAATACCAAGGAAAAGAACTAATTTATTATATCACCATATTGAGGATCAAACGCCAAGGACCCGACACAGGCCATGTTTCGTAAAAATTTCCACAGGGGTGTATTGGCGTGCTACAATAATAAATATAAATACATAAATATGCAAGATGATCAATCATAAAAGAATTAAAAAAAAACATTATTAAACCACATATATCATAAAAACAATTAATTGAAAAACACCGTTTAACCCTTTGAAGGCCTACTTTAGAATTTTAATCCACATTCTGCAGCCGGGTTAATTTTTGCATATTTCAGGAAAATTGTACCCGTCTTATTCAATATGTTCTAATAGTGATTTTCCGTCTGCTATGGTCATGTATTATATACCATTTGATAGGAATATTTAGTCAGAATTTTGGATCCCAAGAGTTTTGGGCCTGGCCTGGAAAGGGTTAAAACATGAACAAATGTTTATTTATTTATTTATTTACATTCTCTTATATACCGCGCTATTCTGCATCAGTGCGGTTTACATTGAACAAACTGAAATTACATTGAACAGGGTATTATAACTTGGAGATAACTTATTTTACAGGGAACATGGGCTATGGAGGGTTAAGTGGCTTGTTCACGACCACAAGAAGCACCTGTGGGACTAGAAACCCCAGTCCTTCCGGCCCAAGGTTGCTGTCCTCTAGTGGGATTTGAACCCCCGACCTTCCGGCCTGAAGTACCTTGCCCCAACCACTAGGCCACTCCTCCACTCCACTGTAATATCTTTAAAAAAATCAATGAACATATATATACACACATAAATAAGTAAAAATGTATAAAAATGAGATAAAAAACTAATTATCATAAATAACAACATCCCAATATGACATAAGAACTATATATTGGTACCTCTATGGATAAATAAGCTCATATGTGATATCCTTTGGAAGCTCTAAAAACAAAAAGAGATGAAGAGAAACAAGGGTGAAAAGCGGAGCAGGAGTGAATGGTCAGGAGTGTATAGTTATAAATGTCTAACTCTAAAACTGATCAGTGTATAAATATATGGTAATCAAAGTATGCAAATCAACATGTGTATCTTTAAAAAAATAATTAAATAAATAAATAGCTTGTACTGAGCAATTCATTATAAATGAATTGCCCGCGGACATGTTTATATTGGACACGGGCACCGTTTGCACCCGATTCTGCATGCATGGGTCTGTATGTGCCCGCAGGGCCAGAGACGTGTTTTGCGGGCTCGTGCAGGCGCTATTCAGCCACCCTGTTGCCTCGGACACTGGGAATGGTTTTGAACATCCCCACGCACACTGTATTCTGGAATTTTAGATGTTTCAAATCCTACCTGTCCCCACGCGCCTTGGGTAGAACGTGCATTTCCTAGGCTGCCCGTCACAGATGTTAATGCACACTAGACATTACTACCAATGTGATATTACAGCTGCAGCATCCTGGACCATATATAAGTCCTCCTCATGCCCTGAGGGGCACTAGCTAGGCCCAGTGCACACCTATATGATGTTCCAGAATGTAAATGTCAACATGTATGTCGGGACATACCTTGCATCACATGGTATGTCGCATTCAGAGGCAGCCCCAGTGATTCCCGCCCTGGTCATCTCTACAGACACACGTTAGATGACTTGGGATGGACCCTCACCAGATCCACACATCCCAAGGAATGCAGGTCCCCATGTCCGCCTTTTCCGTGCCTCTGGCCTAGATGTGCACATATTCTGCTGCTCTAATCTTCCATACCCGTCATAACTCTCCCTACACCCCTTCCCGTGCACACTGCTCTTCTGCCAGTTTGCCTCTATCTACGGCCTTCTCTTCTAAAGCCATATCTGGACATTGCTGTCCTCACCCTGCTGCTCCATATTCCTAGGACACAGTACCTAGGAGTGGAGGAGTGGCCTAGTGGTTGGGGCAAGGTACTTCAAGCTGGAAGGTCGGGGGTTCAAATCCCACTAGAGGACAGCAACCTTGGGCCGGAAGGACTGGGGTTTCTAGTCCCACAGGTGCTCCTTGTGGTCTTGGGCAAGCCACTTAACCCTCCATAGCCCATGTTCCCTGTAAAATAGTTATCTCCAAGTTATAATGCCCTGTTCAATGTAATTTCAGTTTGTTCAATGTAAACCACACTGATGCAGAATAGCGCGGTATATAAGAGAATATAAATAAATAAATAAAATAAATACCTGTCAGGCATAATTTGTCCCTGGCCCTTCTCAGATCCCGACTGGGCACTCACCACATTGGTGCCATTTTGGGGTCAGATCTCCCTAGGCTCTCTTATGTTTCCTGTCCTTTGCCCCTGGAGATATCCTGCTCACAGCTGCTGTGCTGTCTGTGCCAAATAGATTGTACGCTCCACTGGGCAAGAGACATCTGTTACATGTGTGTCTGTGCAGTGCTGCACACACCTTATTGTGCTATGGAAATGATCAGTAGTGGTTGCTGTGGCTGTCGTGGGGCCTTATGGCTATGGCGTCTGAGGCATACCTATCTGGGTACTGGCATTCTTTAAAGCAGTTACACCTGTCCCATCTGGGGTATGGCAATCTGTATACATCTACTATCTGTGGGACGACACTGTCTTCCTTCCCACAGCCAGCTTTGTGGCACTGCTCCCCCGGTCAGAGCTGTGTGGGCATGAGGGGGGAGGGCCCTGTGCCATCACACCAGGTAGCCAGACTCCAGATATATCATCTCTGACAGCTCTCATGGATCCTGGCCTGGGTAGGGGTGTGCGCCACATGGGATAGTCCAGGGAATGTTGGCACTACATTAGTCATTCTCCCAGTGACAAACACCGTAGATGTGTGGCTGCCCTATCACACTGCCAACTCTATTTGCTGTAAATGGGGTACGCTGTGTATAATACTCTAGATGGTACCAGCATAGGTTCCCATATGGCTACATGTCAGAAACTATTGCTATCATTAATAGTGTCCCTTAGATTAAGGACATTCAGGTGTGCAAACAGCACTACTACATGCTCAACAGCACACTGTGCAGCGTGGGCCTGCATTAGTGCTGTTTGCACTGTTGGGTGCCCCTATCATTGGGGTCACTCATCTTTGCCAGGCATATGTTTGGATATTTGGCTATGGTAGGCCTCTCTGTTTTTGCCTACCTCATCAAACTGGCACCTGGTAACACTGTGGTCATCCCTATGGTCCAGGTACTGGCAAGGCTTTCATGTCCCCCTTGCATTGCTGCTGCCCATAACAACTCCTCCCCTTGTACCCTTCAGACCACACACAAAAACACACACACACACACCTACACACTCTCACTTTCTGAGACAACAACATGATTCTGCCAGAGGGCTGCCCTGCACCTGTACTTATCAGCTATGACATAATATATGCACATGGGGGTACCAGAACTACATATCTGATCTCCCTTCTCACCCCAAAAGGTATTCTTTTCCTACTCACCATCCCTGCATCAGCAGTCCCATCTTTCTGTACATAATTTTGTTGGGGTCCCATAGATTGTCTCCTTTGGCACATACAGTGCATAGGTACAAGGCCTGATGGACACTGTTGCTCTTCTTAATATTGCTGCAAGTGTGTTTAGATCTGTTTCTTTATCATTCTGTTCCCAGTACCTTATGGCTGCATCTTGTATTTGTCCAGACTACAGTGGCGCCACTTCGAAACCTACATGTCACAACCACTCACCTATATGGGACGCATTGCAGGGCAGAGCTGAATAATTTCTAAGTCTTATACCTTGTTTCAGCAGGAATAACGTGGACATTTCCGGGTTGCACCTCATATGTACACGGTCCTTTTGGGAATATGCTTTCTATGTCTCTGCAGCTGACCATGCTCACATTCTTAGCTCCCCATGCTACTGCCCTGGACATGCATGTCAGCGGTATTTTGAAATAAGGTGGGGGACATTTTCACCACTTACACGTCCCTGCCGCATGTGGACATCCCTTTTTCATGTTCTAAAATGACCCCCATAATGACTTGGACTAACACTAAACCCAATTTTCAAAGGTTAGCAGTAACAGGGAAACTGTTATAAGCATTTAACTAGTGTATTTTCATTTTTACTAATTACTTTACATTTTGGAAATAATTGCTAATCAAAGGGAATATGATTCACTACTTCAGAGCTCCAAGCGTGGGTCTCATTACTGTAATTGCACTTGTCTCCTGGATCTCTGACAGTAAGATGCTTGTCATGTGCTCTCATGTAGGAGGTAACTCACTCCAAGATAAACAGGGCTGAGGGTGGCTAGCTCCTCCACAGCCCCCTTCTACCCTTAGAAAAAGTAGCCCAGCTTCTGAAGGTTGCTATCATTCAGGCTCTGACCCTCTGATGCATTCTAAAGCTCATGACTCAATCTATGCAACAGAGGATGAAAGTGGAGGGGAACTCCTTCCTTCTCAGTAGCTTATGATCCATTGTCTATGCATAGAGCACCAGAGGGACACTACATTCATTGTTTCTGCAACACTCAAGTTCAATTCTTTGCACTCACTTCTGGGAAGATGAGATCACAATTCTGAACATAGGTATGATTGGAATTTTATAAGTAAGTTTCCTTCAATGCACTGAAGAAAGTGTCTCATAATAAGACTGCCTAAAACACAATGAATATGCTCTATGCTCCAGAAATTCATTTCAGAATCACTAGCCAGGAAGTCTCTTTGCCATACCCCCAGCTAAATCCCTTCCAGATCTCAATATGTTGTCTAATATCTCTACAGATGATAGACTTATGGCTTCTTCTTCCACCAAATCCTCATCATTTCTAGATCAAAGTGGGATTTAGGAGGACATTCCAGCCTCCCACCTTTTTCTGGCAGGGATGATCAGCCTCATCCTGAATTGTGTGTTGTCTGCTCCCTCCTAAGTTTTCTATTCTCTTGCTTCAGAAATGAATATGTATATTAAGCAACTAACAGACATCCAAGTCTGTGAGGAAGTTTTTATCTCTGCTTAGAGAAATGAAACCATTTGCTTCACTTTAACCATTGCTGATGGTGGCAGTAGCAACAACAGTAGTAAGGTCTGCTAGGGACTTTAGAGCATGGAAAGTGTGCTATGTGAGTTGAAATAAAGGTAGTAAGGAACCATTTCTGGATAGAGCTGGGTGTAAGAACTTTTACAGAGAGGATAGAATCCACATGCAGGAACTTTAGCTGGAGTTTTTTTGGGAAGATTACTGATGAAGAAAGGTATGCCAGAATGTCTCTGTATAGAAAAGCTGGAAAAGGATTTAAATGATACCAGAACTGTAAGTAATTGAGAATTATTTACAAGAGGAGTGTGTAAGAAGCAGGAATAAGAACCGGAGAGAAAATTTAAAATTAAATGTGGAAACCTTTTTCCTTGCTGACAGCAGTAAGACTAAAGAAGCTTTGTAACTCATTCAAGCAGTTTTAAATCTAAGCTGAATAAGGATTTGAAGTGATTTATTGAGAATTTGAAGAGATTCATTGAAGAGTGAGTTTAATTTTGAGCACTGTTTTGATTAAAAGTTCAACAGTGTGTGACTTGCTTTCTATAGCACTGAAATCCTTCAAGCAGTGAAGGAAAAGTAAAGCTGAAGGTATAAAACTCCTAGTATAGTGAGAGAAACCCTGAAAGTGAGCTGTTTTAAAACTGAGTACTGCTCACAGGAATTGTTTAATCCTGATACAGCTTAAGTGTTTCAGTGAGGAAGAGAGTATGGGGGGTCATTCTGTCCCACGTTGGGACATCCATCCCTGCTATTCATCCCCCTACTGTCCCTGTCACTAACCTCTCTGTATGAACAGCAGGTTTGTACAGGGATGCCTAGACAGGGACAGGAGGGGTGTTCCAGAGGGCATGACGTGTGTGGCTCTTGACCCTGGACATACAGGGCCGATTCTGAGGTTGTCCCTGTGTGTCCAGGGCCTTCAGGCTAGACGAGGGACCTATTCCAACTCAAAGGTGGAATAAGTCCCCCTGGATGGTGGGAGACTACGGCGCAGCACATGGGCAGGCATGTGAGGGGGCTCAGGGGGTTCTCTGCAGCTGGACCCAGGCCTTGGAAGGCCAGATCGGGAGTCAGGCTGCAGGGAATGGGAGTTGCTCTGGGGCAGCTGGCAATCACAGCTCGTGAATGGAGCTACAGTGCCATGGCAATGGGATGCCGTGGTACTGTGGCTCTATTCACGAGCCTGGCTGAGTCAGCCAGAAGTCGCCGGGACATACAGCCAGGCAGACACGTGTCCTGGCCTGCACATCCAGGCGCTAGATCAGAATCGGGTCTAACTTTGCACAGCCCGATTCTGCCCTGCCATACAGGGGGCTGGACATCCTATTGTGAATAGGCCTCCATATGTTTGAAAGAGTGAAAGATGGGAAGTGTCTTTGAAGAAAAAAACCCCTTTGCCTTATTTAAAAAATTACATTTATTGGCAATTGGTATAGTTTTCCTGAACTGATTGGCAGTTGTAAGGATTGAGTCTGACACATACCTAAAGAAAAACAGATTTTTGCACAAAGAGTTCTGTGGGAGGGAAAGACGGGGAAATCTGATTATCTTTTGTTTTTTAGGAAAAGAAGATAAAAGGATAGGAACACTTTTTAGTTATTGCACACACAGGGAGATAGTTTCTTTTATTGCTTTTTTAAAGACAGGTAGTAAGTATCCCAACTACAACTGGAGCAGAGGGGATCCTAAGGCACCCACCATCAAGAAAATGGCGAGACTTAGAAAGAAGATTTGAGATAAGTGACTGACACATCACAGTGACGTTTTTTGGCAAAACACTAGTGCGCTGATTGATGAATTTTTTTTGAAATAAAGGTGTCTTTAACTGAATGATGATACTCATTCACCTGCAAAGTTACAGATAAAAGACAGTGTTAGAATTGAACTTTTCTTCTACTAAGGAATAAAGAAATCTCAAGCTTTAAACTGTTTAACTAACACTTGCCTGTTTTTGAAAGAAGCAATGTTGTACCACTGTTGAACAGTCATTGTAAGACTTGTTCACAGGAAAATACTTGACCATATTTATAAATATTTTTATTTTATTTATAAAAATTGAATTGATACTGTTTTTTAATTAAAATTAGAAATGTTTACAAAAGTTAAACTTGTTCAAGAGGTTCCTATGAGAGAGTTCTCATCCTTTGGTTCTCACCCTTTTGGTAAGTTCTGATTTGAATTTAAGGTTCAAGAAGTTGTAAAGTGCACTGAGGGCAGACTAGATAGGCCATGTGGTCTTTTTCTGCCATTATGTTTCTATGGGAAAAAAATATTTTCACTATAAGTTGGGAGTTTCATTGGTGGCTTACTTGAGGTAACTCAACAACATGTGACACTCGTAACATCAAGGTGAAGTAGGGTAACACCCTCGTAGAGCTCACGGTTTACATTTTGTTATAGAATATGAAAAGAAATTGTCAAAGCCATGTCACCAGATGAAGCAGTTTTTTACCTGTGGAAATGGGCAATTTGAAAACTGCCAAGTACAAACTAATATCACAAAAATAACAAACACCTGTGATGAATCTCTCAATATTATTTCCAAAAAACTATATATAGCTACAATGATGACTTCCACTATAAAGCTTCAAGAGGTACTTCTAAATTTCCTATAATTAAATATGAAGGGGAGAAGACTACAGCTTTAAGTCCACAATTGGATCTACTTTGCAGAATGAGGGCACAAATCCTCACTGGTCAGAAAAACCCCTCCTCAACATTCAATATTTATTTATATACTTTTTTATTTCTTTGGTTATTTTCAATTTATTTTAAAAAACTCATTTTTTCAGTACTAGAAAAAAAATCACATTTGAAAAATCTGGAAACTTACCTTGATTCAATAATGCTGGAAATTGTCCTCTCGAAAATATTGGGAAAACATTCAGCAATGCTGGCAGCTGGTGGTACAATCTACACCTTTGGCAATGCTGGCAGCTGGTGGTGCACTCTGCCCCTTTGGCAATGCTGGCAGTTGGTGGTACACTCTACACCTTTGGCAATGCTGGCAGCTGGTGGTGCACTCTGCACCTTTGGCAATGCTGGCAGTTGGTGGTACACTCTACACCTTTGGCAATGCTGGCAGCTGGTGGTGCACTCTGCACCTTTGGCAATGCTGGCAGTTGGTGGTACACTCTACACCTTTGGCAATGCTGGCAGCTGGTGGTGCACTCTGCACCTTTGGCAATGCTGGCAGCTGGTGGTACACTCTACACCTTTGGCAATGCTGGCAGCTGGTGGTACACTCTACACCTTTGGCAATGCTGGCAGCTGTGGTACACTCTGCACCTTTGGCAATGCTGGCAGCTGGTGGTACAATCTACACCTTTGGCAATGCTGGCAGCTGGTGGTGCACTCTGCACCTTTGGCAATGCTGGCAGCTGGTGGTACACTCTGCACCTTTGGCAATGCTGTCAGCTGGTGGTGCACTCTGCACCTTTGGCAATGCTGGCAGCTGGTGGTACACTCTACACCTTTGGCAATGCTGGCAGCTGGTGGTGCACTCTGCACCTTTGGCAATGCTGTCAGCTGGTGGTGCACTCTGCACCTTTGGCAATGCTGGCAGCTGGTGGTACACTCTACACCTTTGGCATTGTTGGCAGCTGTGGTACACTCTGCACCTTTGGCAATGCTGGCAGCTGGTTGTATACTCTGCACCTTTGGCAATACTGGCAGCAGGTGGTACACTCTGCACCTTTGGCAACGCTGGCAGCTATTTGTACACTCTGCACCTTTGGCAACACTGGCAGCTGGTGTTATACTCTACACCTTTGGCAATGCTGGCAGCTGGTGTTATACTCTACACCTTTGGCAATGCTGGCAGCTGGTGGTACACTCTGCACCTTTGGCAACACTGGCAGCAGGTGGTACACTCTGCACCTTTGGCAGTGCTGGCAGCTGGTGGTACAGTCTGCACTTTTGGCAATACTGGCAGCTGGTGGTACACTGAACCTTTGGCAATGCTGGCAGCTGGTGGTACACTGAACCTTTGGCAATGCTGGCACACTGAACCTTTGGCAACACTGGCAGCTGGTGGTACACTCTGCACCTTTGGCATTGCTGGCAGCTGGTGGTACACTCTGCACCTTTGGCAATGCTGGCAGCTGGTGGTACACTCTGCACCTTTGGCATTGTTGGCAGCTGTGGTACACTCTGCACCTTAGGCACTGCTGGCAGCTTGTAGTACACTCTGCACCTTTGGCAATGCAGGCAGCAGGTGGTACACTCTGCACCTTTGGCAATGCTGGCAGCTGGTGGTACACTGTGCACCTTTGGCAATGCTGGCAGCTGGTGGTACACTGAACCTTTGGCAACGCTGGCAGCTGGTGGTACACTGAACCTTTGGCAATGCTGGCAGCTGGTGGTACACTCTGCACCTTTGGCAACGCTGGCAGCTGGTGTTATACTCTGCACCTTTGGCAATGCTGGCAGCTGGTGGTACACTCTGCACCTTTGGCAACGCTGGCAGCTGGGAGACAGACCAGCAAGCACTCCTGCCCTATCCGGGCAGTGGGAGGCAGACCAGCAAGCACTCCTGCCCTATCCGGGCAGTGGGAGGCTCACAAGCACACAAACAGCAGCACATAAAAGCGGCGTCCTTTCAGGGCGCGCCCGTGCCTGACGGGCCCGCGCCTGAGGGCCTCGCCAGAGGGCCCTTTGGCGTTGGCCCTTAGGCGGTGGAGCATAGGCGCGGCAGATGAAAAACAAAACCAGCCAACCGACCCGACAAGACGACAGGTATCAGGAAGACTGATTCACTCGACTAAGACTCCACTGACGATCAAAAAGATAAAGCGCAACAAACATATGACTGTTGGCTTGAGCTCCCCAGGCCGGGTCTGAGCTCGCCGAACCTGCCGAATCCGCCGAACCCGACCACCAAGCAACATGAGTTTCCCATAGCTGGAGCAAGTTTGACACCGTGAGCTTTCAACCTCAACCGGCATCACCCAGGTAAACAACTACTGGACATTCCTAACTCCTAACTCATAAGCTCCCCTACCAACCTTAAAGGTTACTACTGTTTCAGTTAGAACTATGTGAAGCAATGTATCTTTAACCCAGCAACCCAATAACTTTCTCGCAATAACTGTATCTCACAACTTTGTATCGGTTTAATTAGAGTAATAATAAGTAACATTAAGACTGTATCCCTGTATTGTATAGTGCAATAAGGTAACACTGTACCCCTGTAGCAGTTTATCTAGAGTGATAAGTAACGTATCTCTGTATTGTTTAGAGCAACAAGGAAACACTCCACCCCGAGCCATCCATCCCTGCTAAACCATTGGTACACAACAAACTATTCTGCAGGTCTACCCTAAATTACCTTCTAGTCCTGTTTTCACCCTACACTGCACCACACGAATCCATAGACCCAAAAATTTCTGGCATAAAATGGAACCTGCTTACGCCTTCCTGATACTATGCATATGTATGCTGGCATCCTCTTACAGAACCATCCCACACACACAATACGTCATTCCCCTGCCATATGCACCAATCTACATCCTCCACCCCCCCCTCCACTACCCATCCTGCATCAATACAACTTAAGTACTTTCACCACCATTCAAACATCAAACAAACTACCCCAGCAGCACACCCGTAGCAAAGGAAATAAGCCGCATAAACACACTAAAACCAAAACAAAGAACACTAGTAAACCACAAGCACAACCCACACAAACAGCACACCCAGAACATCACACATGGAACATTATCCTTATCAATGCTAGGTCTATAAGGAATAAAACACACATCATCCACAACATTTTAACTGACGACCAACCAGATATCTTATGCATAACAGAAACATGGCTCACTGACTCAGACCATGCAACATTGAACCAAATTCAAAAGCCCGGATACCAACTATACAACTGCCCACGCACCAACCGAAGGGGAGGCGGAGTCCTTATAGCAGCCAAAACCAGCCTCCAACTCACAACCACATCCACGGTCACAAATCCTGATCTCGACCTGCTTAAAGTCGAAAGCATGGCACTATCCATCTGCCTAATCTATAGACCTCCCTCACCGCAGCATGAAGCGCTATCCACAGCACTTGAAACCATCACATCCACCCAAAGAAAGAAATTCCAAATCATCCTTGGAGATTTAAACCTAGCATCAATCCCTCCGTCCCACACAGACACCTTCTATGAAGCCATGGACCAACTGGGTTTCCAACAAATAATAAATGACCCCACACACGATAGAGGAAACACACTAGACATGATCTTCATACCCAGAAATTCACGACAAACCGTTGAACCACCTACAATAAACATAGCCCAAGTATCATGGTCAGACCACCACCAAATCAACTGCAAATTTAAACTAAAGTGCCTACCCAAAAACACAAAAGAGATGAGAATGACCAACCCCATCAGGAAATTCGGGAAACCCAACGAAGAACACCTCATAAACGCCATCGCATCCCACATAACCCTTGATTCCACAGACCTCGTCGAACTAACAAACAGATGGAACACACACATCCAAAACATTTCTAACCCAACACTGAAACACTCAACAAATCTACGTAAGAACAACTCGGAACCCTGGTACACAGGAACTCTAACAAAAGCGAAAAGGGAACTCCGTAAAATAGAGAGAAAATGGAGACAAACCAAATCCTCCGATCTCAAAACCAAATACATGGCCCATCTTGCAAAATACAAAAACGACGTGAACAATGCAAAAAAAACACATCACACAAACATTCTAAACAAAGCGATCAATCGCCCAAGAGAGTTATTCGAATTAGTCAAATCTCTAACCAAAACCGACCAGACTGCCAATCACAACAACTCCATCAAAGCCCAAACCCTGGCAAACCACTACGCGAACAAACTGACGGCCCCCAATCCCCCCCCCAAGCCCCACCAACACCACAAATGAAGAGTGAGAACAACATAACGCAAACCCAGTCCTGGAAGCACTTCCACAAAATTGGAACCAAGCAAATCACAACCATTGTCTCAAACCTGAAAAGCACCACCTCCCCTCTAGACCCCTGCCCTGCAACCTGGATCAAGACGGTAAAACAAGACATAGCACCCCACATCACACACATAGTTAACCTATCCCTGCAACAGGGACTCATGCCCTCAGAACTAAAGAGATCAGTCATTAGACCAATACTAAAAAACAATACACTCAACAAGGAAGACCCAGCCTCATACCGTCCCATATCAAGCATCTCCTTCCTGGCAAAGATCATAGAAAAAACAGTCCTTCTACAACTCCAAGACCATCTGACAGACAGTGCTCCTCTAGATGACCAGCAATATGGCTTCAGGCAACATCATGGAGTGGAAACCCTATTACTAGTCCTACTTAACAACCTCCTAAAGGGCCTTGAAAACAAAAAGAAAATGTACATTCTTGTATTCATCGACATCTCAGCTGCCTTTGATACAGTTAACCATGAAACACTCATAAACAGGATAAAATCAATAGGAATAACTGGAACCCCCCTAAAGTGGTTCACCTCCTACATATCCAATCGAACACAACAGGTTCAATTCAACGGAGAACAAGCAGAACCCTTCACCCAAACACAGGGAATCCCCCAGGGCTCTGCTCTCTCGGCGCTTCTATTTAACATATATATGCAGCCTCTATGCAAAATTTTCACTCGGCACAAAATTAATTATCACATCTATGCCGATGATATCATGCTATACTCGCAACTAGACACTGAAAACCCAAACTACAGCCCACTGGAGACATGCATTGAAGAGATGCAAGACTGGTTACAACAAAGTAGTATGTCGATAAATCACAAAAAAACCGAAGTAATGTATCTCTCCAAAGAACCGAACTTTGTCCCACCCCCATCAATCACACTATGTGACAACACTTACCAAACGAAAAAAGAAATAAAGTATCTAGGAGTCACTTTTGACTGTGACCTAAAGATGGAGAAACACCTCCGAAAGACCAACAGAGCAGTTTTTCACAAGCTTAGAGTCCTCCAACCCATCCGGAGTATTATTGATCCCCAAGATTTCAGAACCGTGGCCCAAGCACTCATCATGCCACATTTTGACTACTGCAACGCCATCCTACAAGGTCTACCTAAAAAAACCCTAAACATATTACAAATGGCACAAAATGTAGCTGCCAGGGTCATAATGAAGAAAAAACTAAACGACCACATCACACCAGTACTAATTCAACTACACTGGCTACCCATAACAGCTCGCACTAAATATAAAATACTAACAACTACATTTAAACTCATCCACAACTTAGCACCTTCTTTCCTCAACAACCTAGTCAGAATGCAACCTCCTACCCGAAACAGGAGAACCCACAACGCCAACATCCTCCACACTCCAACAGACATAAGATCTACCAAAATTAACACCAGCCACAGAGCTTTTTCATATGTGGCACCAACGCTGTGGAACCAACTACCAACAGAGCTACGAGCTAGCAATGACCTTCCAGACTTCAGAAAGAAACTCAAGACGCACATTTTCCAAACCCACTTCAACCTGAATTAAACCTTCAGTTGGGGGCAGCCCCCTGCCCACATTGAACAAGAAACCTATCCTGTGTATATGTATCTATGTATATATGTAAACATTATGTGTATATGTATCTATGTATATATGTAAATATTTCCTCCCCATAGCTACGATTTGTTAGCTCTGTGTGACGTGTTGTTCTGATAATCTGAAACTCTGTGTGACGTGCTTTTCTGATAATCTGTATGTAAACAAAATTTGTACCTGCTTTGATCTGGCAGTTTCATAATAATAATCTTACCGCTTCTGATCGCTGGAAGGAGCGGGATACAAATACTCTCTAAATAAATAAATAAATACTCTGCACCTTTGGCAATGCTGGCAGCTGGTGGTACACTCTGCACCTTTGGCAATGCTGTCCACATAGAAAAAATGTTCACTCAAAACACAGGGGTATTGAAGCTCTATTATTTCTCTAGTGGCTTTTCTATTCTATCAGAGAAATGGTCTCAGACTTATAGCACATAGCGTAAGAATTTCCCAGCTAGTGCCTCATTTGCATCAATGACCTCTATAATCGCTATATGGTATAAAAGAAATGTTAAATAAATAAATAAAACAAATAAGTAAATAAATTTCACAAGGCAAGCTCCATTCACCAAATTGTAGTGGAGGAATTCCAAAAGTGGGTTAGGTTGGTGAAGAAAATAACTTGCAGTTTTGTATTTCCAAAGCTATGGAAAAAGGAGGTGCAAGACTGTGAGTACTTTTTCCTAAGGTAAAATTTCAAAGTGAAACTATGCACAGATTTTTGGTCTGAAAACTGATGAAGAGTCTACAAGTAAAAACTACTCTCTGCGGGCAGGAGGAAAATTGTCCTAAGCTGATCAGCTTTGAACAGAATTTGTAAGCTGCTCACCCTACCCATCGGCAGGGGTGGATTTAACACCCCAGCTGCCCCTAAGCATTTAGATTGTTGGTTGCCTCCTACAAGTGGGGGGAATAGTCTCGCTTCAAAATCATGAGTTGCAGCTAACCTGGAGTCGTCCCCCTGAGTGTTGCATCTTAAATAAGAATCGGGCGAAGCAGGATCACTCACCGATGGGGAAGACTTCTTGTGGTGGGGAAGCTGCCTACCTAAGAGTGACTGTCCCTAGACAGTTGCCCACTTCATCCCAAACCACTGGCACCTCTGTGCTGAGTGCTCCCCCCTCCTCCCCTAGAGCTCCACCAAAGGCATCTTACTTTGATTATACTGCTAGGTAAGAGACATCCAGCTTACTCCACATCAAAGCAAGCAAGGAAGGGAATGAGTCATGCCCATGAATTTATTGTCTAGTGCTTTCCAACCGTACCTTCTAGAAAATGATCTCAATCTGATATTGTCAAGAGAGTAAATACCAGGCCCATGGTTGGCCATCATTCTAAATTCAATTCTGATTGGTTCCACTCTGAGGAAAGCCACCATGCCCCCAATGATTGCATTAGGCTTTATGGACTTGAGTCGAAAAGCACCAATTGCGAAGGATTCTATCACATACATTCCACAAATGTATTGAGAGTTGAGCCCAAAATTCATAAGAGCCAATATTCAGCAGAAGCGGTCAACTCCTTTAAAGTGCCTAGCTGCCGCCACTTTAATTTGACTCAGATATTCATCATCGGAACCTATCCAGCATCTGACACTGAATATCCAGGTTCACCGGGCAACGCTAATGCTGTCCAGTTAGAGACGATATTCAGCCATCAACCGGAAGCACGAACTTGACAAAGTTAGGACAGTCACTGATCTGTCTTGTCTGCAGTTTAGTTATCTGGCTAGCGACTGAATATCGTTACTAACTAGATAGCTATCTGCCCACAGAGCAAGCGTCTTTTCTGTGGTCTTTGGGGATATTCAGTGGCACTATTGGGGTCACCGTGGTTTAGCTGCTTAGCAAGTCCTGCCCCCCCCTCCATCCCTTTTAGAGGAAAAGAGGATTTTCTCCTTTCTCATTGTACAGAGTCAGATGCTCTACTGCCCCGTCTACTGGTCAGTGGATAATTTCTGCTGGGTCAGGACAGGTCACTGACCCAGAAACTTTTCTGAAGTGCTGCAAAGTCATCTTTCCTGTGTTTGTCCATGTTGAGGCTCGGGTGGCTGGGGAAAAGGGCCACATATTTAAGGCACTGTGAGCATTTTCAGGGCTTGTGGGCTGAAGTTACCTGACTGCCAACATCTGACCTGTGAGTTCCAAAAATGCCCATGCTGCAGGGATGGGATGGTTAGTGGGTACCATCATGCCAGTCTCTGACGGAGGGGGCTACTTCCCCCCAGCCATTGTGGTGAGGTCTGTCGGATCTTATCATGCCAGCTGCAAAAGATATCAGATTGCTCCCTGTCTGACCTGTGCTATGGCAGTCGGCCTGGCAGAAAAGCTTGGGGGGGGGGGGGGGAGGAGGTGAAGAGGGAGAGGAGGAGAAAGGTCTGAACAGTGGCAGCGTTGGGGGGGATGGGGTTCAGAGAGAAGGTCAACACCTCTTTTGTTACACTATGATCCTTGATACTGGTGAATGCTAAATTCTATTCCTGCTATCCAGTGAAACCCTTTGTTCTACTAGCTTTTTACACTTGGTTGCAGCACACCGATAGTATTTATTTATTTATTTGGTTTTATATACCGCGCTTTTTAAGATCAGCGCGGTTTACATGATTTCAGCATGGGCATACAGAAAGAGGCTAGTATGCAAATTAGCTACACGTTAAACTGGGTGCAAAATGGCAAAACTGGGCGAGCAAGCGAAATACATGTGCACAAGACGTTGGCGCTAGTTAACCTGGTGGTCTAGCGGCCCCTGAAGCCCCCACCCGACTTTAAAACAAAATTAACCTGATGGTCTAATGGTCTCTGAACCCCCGCCACCCCATCCAGTACCTTTCAAAGTGAGAGTGTTGCCTCGGTCTGCTATCTTGAAAATGGTGGCACCTGGCCCTGAGCGGTGCATCCTGGGATGCACCCGGCGAGGTCAGACTGCCATATAAGGTACAATATGCCTTATATTGCAGACTTACTCTGCTCAGTGCATCCCAGGATGCACCATGCAGGACCAGGCGCCGCCATTTTTCAAGATAGCAGACCGAGAGCAGGAGCACGTAGACAGCACTTATGCTTTGAAAGGTACGGGGGGGGGGGGGCATTTTCAGGGGCCTCTAAACTACTAGGTTTTTGTTTTTTTAAAGTCCAATGGAGGGAGGGGGAGTTCAGGGGCTGCTAGACCACCAGAATAACTTTTTTTTTAAAGCTTTCAGGGACTGCTAGACCATCAGGAAGTCACTTTCTGTGAAGACATCGGTCTCCGACAGTATTTTGATGGCATCGGGGGCTTTTCCTGATGCTGTAATCGCCCCTGATGCCATGAAAATACTGCCGGGTGGGGGGAGGGATCAGGCCTCTAGGTCACCAGGGAGTTACTTTCTGTCGGAACACCGGCCCCTCATTCGATGCCATAAAAATTCTGTTGGGGGCATGCGCTAGAGGTTTAAGCCACCTCAGACCCTGGCATAGAGATTTTGGCCCTAAAGCTGGTCGTGAAATCCTCTACACCTGTCTCTGCGTCGGGCGCAGCCATTATTTGCATACCAGTTTAGTATGTGCAGTACATTTGTGTACATTTAAATTCTCTTGGCATTAATTGCACACTAGTTATTCTGTCGCTATTTCTGCGCATGCCCGTCTCTTTTCTGCATTTGACGTTAGCTTAAACATGCTTAGGTGTGTTTTACCGTGGCGTTATCTGTGCTAGTTTTCTGCATCGGCCTGTGAGTGTGTAAAGATGAGGTGATGAGAGTGCACAAAGAGGTAAAACATCTGAGTCTTACTCTCAGGTAAGGGTCACTGAACTGGTATCTTGGCTTTCGCTTCCAGCCTCCTTCCTCATCCTGCTCTTTTTTTCTCTGCTAGGACCTCTATGTACCGCCTGCCAGGGCCCAGGGGACGACGAGAAGGAGTTCCTGGGAAACCTCTGCAACAAGGACTTTGGTAACTGTTTCTTTATGTAAGGATACAGATGAAGGGTTTACAGGAATATTTGTCTTTGTCCTATTCCTCCTTCACTTAGCACATGCACACTCTTCTCCAAGGTGGTTCTCAGCTTGAGTAGGGGGAGGAAAGGGTTTCCCTTCAGGGCCTGGCTTCAGAGACTGGTGTGGCTGCTCCACCTAATTTTACTGAAGATTTATACAAAACATATATTGCTGTGGGTGGGGCCGTACTGTCGGTGAAATGCGCCCTGTGCGAGTTGCACATCGGGCGCGCGCCCCCCCTCCCGCACCTCCATCTAGCCACTTTATGGGGGCGGGAGAGAAGAGGCGCTCACCCGATGTGCAACTCGCCGGCATACTAAGCAGGTCTGGACCCTCCCTGAGAGACCAGACCTGCTTAGTGTGCCAGCAAGAAGACTTAAGGGGCGCATTTTGGCTCTCTGCCACTGCCTGCCGCCGCTAAAGTGGTGGCGGCAGGCAACGGCAGAGAGCCGAAATGCACCCCTTAAGTATTTGCGCCCTGTGCGGCCGCACCGCTCGCACAGGGCTCGGTACGGTCCTGGCTGTGGGGATGGCTGTCTTTCCGGAGTCTCAGTATAGTAATGCCTCATACGGTTCCCTTCCACTGCTGCCCATTCTTTTGGGCTAGTAGTTTCTCTTCTGACTGAACTTTACAAGGGTTTCAGTTCACTTCTTGGTTTTACAGTCAGATAGAAGGGTAGGTGAAGCCTCTCACTTCACAGACACTTCATGGCAGCCAGTGCTCACAAAACTACTACCCCGGAAGAACAGGCAATTAGGCACTTTTCTACAATCGTAAAGATAAGGGTTATAAGTCTATTTTTGTCGCAAAAAAAAATTTGTGACTTCTTAGGTGGATTCCCAGTGGACTGCATTCAATGAGCCAAAGAACAATTTCCACCCCTAGCCCCTCGTTCTCCAAGCCCCAGCAATATTATCAGACTCAGTTCCCCTTCTCCAAACCCCAACAACAGTATAAACCTCAATCCCCCTTCTCCAGCCCCAGAAACAGTATCAGCCTCAACCTTCCTTCACCAGCCCCAGAAACAGTATCAACCTCAGTCCTCCCCTTCACCAGCCCCAGAAACAGCATCAACCTCAGTCCTCCCCTTCACCAGCCCCAGAAACAGCATCAACCTCAGTCCTCCCCTTCTCCATCCCCGCAACAGTATCAGCCTCAATCCCCCCTTCTCCAAGTCCCAGCAACAGTAACAACCTCAGCCTCCCTTCTTCGAGCTCCAGCAACAGTATCAGCCTCAGTCCTCCTTTTCCAGCCCAAGAAACAGTATCAGCCTCAGTCCCCCTTCTCCAAGCCCCAGGAACAGTATCAACCTCAGTCCCCCCTTCTCTGTCCCAGCAACAGTATCAGCCTCAGTCCCCCTTCTCCAAGCCGCAGCAAAAGTATCAGCCTCAGTCCCCCCTTCTCCGTCCCAGCAACAGTATCAAACTCAGTCCCCCTTCCCTAACCCCAGAAACAGTATTATCCTCAGTCCCCCTTCTCTAGTCCCAGCAAGAGTATCAATCTCATTCCCCCTTCTCCAGCCCCATAAACAGCATCAGCCTCAGCCCCTTCAAGCCCCAACAAGAGTATCAATCTTAGTCCCCCTTCTCCAGCCCCAGAAACAGCATTATCCTCAACCCTCCTTCTCCAAGCCCCAGCAACATTATAAACTTCAGTCCCTCCTTCTCCAGGCCCTAGCAACAGCATCAGCCTCAATCCCCATTTCTTGAAGCCCCAGCAACAGCATCAGCATCAGTCCTCCCTTCTCCAAGCCCCAACAACTGTATGAATCTCAGTCCCTCCTTCTCCAGCCCCAGAAACAGTATCAACCTCTGTCCCCCTTCTCCAAGCCTCGGCAACAGCATCAGTCTCGATCCCCTTCTTCAAGCCCCAGCAACAGTATCAACCTCAGTCCCCCTTCTCCGAGCCCCAGCAACCCCTTCTCCAAGCTCTAGCAGCGGTATCAACCTCAGTCCCTCTTCTCTGAGCCCCAACAGTATCAACCTCTATCCCACTTCTCCAAGCCCCAGCAACAGCATCAACTCCCACTCTCCGAGCAACAGCATCAGCCTTAGCCCCCTCTTTTCCAAGCCCCAACAACTATATCAGCCTCAGTCCCCCCTTCTCGAGCTCCATAAACAGTATTATCCTCAGTCCCTCATTCTCTGAGCCCCTGCAACAGCATCAGTCCCAGCCCCCATTTCACCAAGCCCCAGCCCTTCCCCACAGCCACAGTATCAGCCTCCCCTTTTCTCTGCTCCAGCCCTCTCTTTATATCTTTTGCAGATTAGCAGGAGCTTGATTTTTTTTTGTCCTACCTCTCTGTGGTGCTTATTATGGCTCTTTTACCAGTAACATGGGAGGCTTCAAACCATGAGAAAAGCATGTCCTGCCTGTTCTCCTGATTTAAACTCTGTCATGGCTGTGTCAGAAGAGCCGCACAGAGCAGCAGGAGCAAAGACACAAGGTCTCACTGCAGGAAAGGGAAATTGTTGGCAGCAGCCCACTCCAATGACATTATTTGGCCATGAGGAGGGTGATATTCAGGTGTTTTGGTTATAACCAGAAACCCCAGTTTCCCTGCTGCGGGAAGGTTATTGGAGTTTTTCTGGTTATAGCTCAAAATCAGAAGCCCTAATTATATCCCTTAGGAAGAACTTCACACACCACAGGCAGGAATTTGATCTGATTTGCTTTTTGGGCAATTTTGTTTTCTGCAGCCCTTAAAATGAGCATCCGCTCCACGTCCAGTGAGGAAGGACACTTGAAGGTGATCCCAGAGGTGAAAAACATGGCATTCTACAAGTACGAAGGCTGGTCAGAAGAGGAGCTGAGGAAGGCCACTCTCTGGCTGACGGATGGGGACGTCTGCGCCTGTGATGAGATCAAAGACCAAGGAGCCACCCTCCTGGTGCTTGGCAACCAGGTGGCTGGCAAGCTGGTCATCTCTTGGCTGAGGAAGTGGCAAGGAGGGGAGAAGGAGCTGAAGAAATTTGGCAGGCTTGTGCGGAAAGTGCAATGCTAGGGACGTGGGAGGGAGTACAGTGGAACGAAGGGAATAAATGCATACTGCAGCCCGACCCTCTCATTTTTTGTGGAGTGGGCTCCTTTTCCTTTAACACTGCAGCTATCGCCACCAGTGTGGTGACCCATTTCATATAATAAGTCAAGGCAGTGGTTCTCACTCATCCTTGGGGCATACCGAGCCACTCGCGTTTTCAGGATTCCCACAATGAATATGCATGAGAGAGATTTGCATACTCTCATGCTTTTTCGTTATGGATATCCTGAAAACCTAACTGCACTGGGTTGAGAACCACTGAGCAAAGTATTGAGTGTGGCAGTGACTTCCTTGACCACATCTATGTCATGAAGCTCTGAACTTTTTTTTAATAATTCCATTTTTATTCTTTTAACAATAAAGTGCTTATTAAAACACCAGTGTTACAACAAATCATTTTGGTGTAAACCAACCCTATTTCTTTAGCCCCCCCTCACCTAGATCCCCTTCTCCCCCCCCCCTCCTCTCCCTATGTACCCCCCTTCACATCCACTACAACACTGCAACCCCTCCCCTCCCCCTCACATATGAAAAGGGGAAGAAGAAAGGACGAGAGTCTGGGAAGAGGAACATAGAACTGAGGGCACAGGGTAGGGGCTGGAGGTTGAAGATCTGAATGCACGAGGACAAAAAACCACAATGTGAATATGCCAAAAAGCGCAACACCCTCCCTCAGAAAACACACAGGCATCCAACCCAATATCACACACACAGACATTCTGCCCCCACACCACATATCACACCCACACACACAGGTACCCCAGCTATGCACCACACATACACACACACACACACCCCATCCCTGCAACACAGACACACACTAACACAGGCACCCCCGGCCCAGGGCTGTCCCAAGGGTTTCTACCACGCTGACCCCTCTTGTGCTGTGCCACCCCCGCCTGTGCCAAGCCACACTACTGTCACCCCCCCCCCCCCACTGCCACTGATTCTGGTGGCAGGGTCAAGATGGAGTACAGCTCAGCTCAGCAGCAGGCCATGAACTTTGGTACACATTTATTTATTTATTTTATTTAGAGAGTATTTGTATCCCGCTCCTTCCAGCGATCAGAAGCGGTAAGATTATTATTATGAAACTGCCAGATCAAAGCAGGTACAAATTTTGTTTACATACAGATTATCAGAAAAGCACGTCACACAGAGTTTCAGATTATCAGAACAACACGTCACACAGAGCTAACAAATCGTAGCTATGGGGAGGAAATATTTACATATATACATAGATACATATACACATAATGTTTACATATATACATAGATACATATACACAGGATAGGTTTCTTGTTCAATGTGGGCAGGGGGCTGCCCCCAACTGGGCTGCCCACATGGCTTGCCACTTCTGACCCCCCCCACCAAGTTATGTCAGACGGGGGTCAGAAGGGGCAGACCATGTGTGCCAAAGCACCGAGCCATCCTCCCTTACTGCCGTAATCAGCGGCAGTGAGGGCCAGCAGTGCTGCACATGTCAGCATGGGAGAGGGGGAGGGCGGTGCGGTGTGGTTTGGCAAGCAGCAGGCCATGTATGCCAAAGCACGTGGTCTGCAACCTATAGAGATCTGCCACCTTAGGCGGCTGCCTAGCCTGTCTAGTGGACGGGTCGGTCCTGCCCCAGCCCCATGTATACAATATACAGGCACCCCAGCTCCACACCACATGCACACACACTCAGGCACCCTATTGCTACCCCACATACACAGACACACACACAGGCATCACACCACTGCACCACACACACCCACAGACAGCTCACTCCTGCACCACCCACAGCCACACCACATACATCACACACACACACACAGAAACTCTGGCCACACACACACACAGCCCACTCCTACACCACACACTGACATATATCACACTACCGCACCATACACACACACACAGCCCACTACAGCATCACACACAGCCACACCACATTTTATGTATACAGATGCCCCAGCCACACACCACACCACACACATAAACATACACACAGGTACCCCACTCCCACACCAAACAGACAAGATCTGAAGATGGACACAAATATATGATGATACCAGCAGTTTTAGAGATGCCTCCTACAGCCTCTGCTACTGTAAGGAACATACACTTACCCTCCCCCCCAGACACCAATGAGTTTGCAAATGGAGGAAGGGGAAGCATGCCGTTTTCTTTTCAGTCTCTACCCTTTGCTTTTGTGAGAAATCATGCACATAATGACAGAAGAAAGTGCTGCCATGTATTTGGCACCCTAATTCGCCTTGGGTGGTGTTAGTGAAGAGGATACTCTATATGCCCAAAGGCTGGCAGTGCCTAATCTGAAGGTTTATTGCAGTCAGCTCAGTTGAGGGGTTTGAGGGATTGGTAAGGATGATTAGCAAAGCAGTGGGTTTTGAGAGAAGAGTCAGGTGCAGGAGGGCGGGTGCTGCAAATGGTAGAGGGTGGGGGGGGGGCTGCAAATGGTAGAGGGCGAGGGCCTAAAGAGGGCAGAGCTTATCTGCTAAGCCTTAGTGATATCCTGCTTGGTGGGAAGAGGGTTTCAGGGCTTGTCTTTGTCCCAGGGATTGATTCATCAGTCTTATGAAACTAACTGTGTTAGTGCTGCTGAATATCCCACATTAATCCCTTTCAATATCGGGCCTGGAGTTTTTACAGATCTCACCTGCCATTCAATGGTCCACAGATTATACGCATTATAAGAAGTGCTGTTACTACCTCTAATAGGAGAGAAAGTTGTCGCTGAGCTTGAACCTGTGCTACTGGTTGGTCTATTTGAAGAGCCAGCCTTCTCAGGCTGAACCAGAACTGGAGCCAGTAAAGAAGCTTCTAGAGGAACTGGTACCAGATCTGCTCCCAGCGGCAGAGGGACCGGAGTTGCTTGGGCTGTGTCCACTTCCTCTGCCCACAGCCAGAACCAAAACAGCATCAGCTTCTGCACACTGCTCCGTCATGTCCGCTCGACCTGCCACCCACAACGCAAACAGCAATGCAATATACTGGAGGAGGAAGCGTTCTCCCACACTGGCCCCTGCCTCTATCCACAGGGAGTCACTCTGGGGGGTAATGACATCATCTGGGATGTGTACTCTGGGGGGTAATGACATCATCTGGGATGTGTACTCTGGCAGGTAGTGACATCATCTGTGATGTGTACTCTGGGGGTAATGACATCATCTGGGATGTACTCTGGGGGTAATGACATCATCTGTGATGTGTACTCTGGGAGGTAATGACATCATCTGCGATGTGTACTCTGGGGGTAATGACATCATCTGGTGTGTACTCTGGGGGGTAGTGACATCATCTGTGATGTGTACTCTGGGGGTAATGACATCATCTGGGATGTGTACTCTGGGGGTAATGACATCATCTGGGATGTGTACTCTGGGTTGCATCTGTGTCTTGGCATACTTGAGGCAGTGTGTGAGCTGCTAGTGTGATGTTAAGATCATAGAGTGAGTTCTGAAAGCTGGGAAATGTTACTGTGTCTGTACAAATCACGTTCAGTTTCAAGTAAATGCCAGGTCCCAGAGTAACCTGCTTGGTGCCAGTAGCCGATGACATCCCAGACAACAACCTCGAGATTGCAAAGGTCCTGAAGAGTGAGATCGAAGGGCAGAGTGAAAGCTTTCAGCTGGTGCATCTGAGTTGTAAAACTAGAAAGATTTAAGGGTCCTAATAACTTTGCTAATTAAAAGCTACTATTACTACTTCTTATCATTTGTATAGAGCTACAAGGTGTACGCAGGGCTGCGCATATACACGTGAGAGACAGTCCCTGCTCCATAGAGCTTACAGTCCAAGCAAGACAAACACAACAAACAGAGGACAAGAGATAGTTTTAACACACATGGGTGATAACAGGAGAGTAGAGGATCAGGATCCAAAAGCAGCCTCAAAGAGGGGGGCTTTTAGTCTAGATTTGAATAGGACCAGAGACGGTGCCAGACGTATTGATTTACCAGCTCAGGAAGTCTGTTCCATATAGTACAGCAGGGTGCAATGAATGAAGTCTGGAGCTGGCGGTTGAAGAGAAGGGGTTTGCTTGATGAACGGAGTTCCCAAGTAGAGGTGTAGGAAGAGATAGGAGGAGAGGTAATGAGGAGTCGCAGATTTAATGCACTTGAAGGTCAGGAGGAGAAGCTTGAATTGGATATGGAAGCAGATAGGACGCCAATGAAGTGACTTGAGGAGAGGGGTTATGCGGTTATATGAGCTTAGCAACACTGGCAGAAGACTAGCCTTGCAGCAGAGTTCTGAATGGGCTGAAGAGGAGAGATGATTCAAGGGGAGACTGGCGAGGAGCAGGTTACAGTAGTCTACATGGGGGGTAACTAGGGAGTGGATAAAAGTCTTGGGCAGTGTGCTCAGAAAGGAACTAATTTTGCTGATCTTATAGAGAAAGATATTGCAGGTTTTAGCCATATGGTGGACATGCACAGTGGAGAAAGCACGCAGGGCATTATTTATGAAATTCTATCCAACCCCTGTTGTGTGTGCATGCACACCCCATCTGTAGTCGTAATGCCTCTGTATTGGGGGGGGGGGGTATGTGTTTGTTTTGGGTGTGTTTGCTTGTAGCTTGGGATGTATACTTGCATGTGAGATGGAGGCTAGGGGAGAGTGGGTCCCAAACTGCTGGTGGCCCTCAGGAATTGCCCAATTGCCCAACTGTTCAGTCTGCCCCTGATCTGTGATTCTATTTTCAACCATCTCTACCCTGCTGACTACCTCCCTCACCTCGGCCCGGCCCTTGCCCAATTTGGTTTGGATTTGGTTTAATTTCTTCACTACCTCCGCATCTCCTAGTCTTATTGTTTTGAGAATTACCTCCGTGTCCAATCTTGATGCTGTTGATTGATCAGGCTGCGTTTGGAGGTCAGGCGGTCCTTCATTGTCTGTTGCCTTGTTATTTTTGTTGTTTTTCCTGAGTTCATGGTGATTTTGGCAGCTTTCCTTTCTTCCAGCTTAGAGGTCATAACTTTGGTTTGTTTTGGCCAGGCTGTATGTCTGTATATCAGGAGCTCATCTTCCCATGTCCTCTCTTTACTTCACCATCATCAGAAGTCCCATCTTTACGATTTACAAGATATTCCAGGGAAAGGCTACACCCCAACCTGAACTTTGGCACTGAATGTGCCTTTTAACATTAATTGGTAGCAATTAGTCAGAGGTTCGTAGTAGTAGTAGTAGTTTTGATGGAAAGGTCATAGTAGATACTAATGTGTTTCGTCAGCAGTATAGAGCATGGCTGTTGTCTAGTCTTGTTTTTAAGTAGATGAATTGTATCATTGCTTGTATTTTACTTCTGTAAACAGCCTTGTAGCCTTTCGGGATCAGTTGTATAGTACAAGTAAATCACAGGCAGCTGGGAGGTGAGGAAAGGGAATGTTTGGTTTTGAATCGTAAAGAGTTGTAAAAGGGCAGAGGGGACAATGAAAAAGCTGCTGGAGATAAACATCAACATTTACAGCGATGGAAGGACACTGGTAGCAGGTGAGAAAGTCACTGTTCCGGTGGTCAGCTTGATGCAGAAACCATGCACCAGAGCCCAGTGCTAAATCTCTAGCGCAGGATTTCCTAATGCAAGTTTAACGCAGACGTTTTGTTCGAGGATGCTCTAAGCAAATAGCATGCAAATGAGCTGTGTGCAAAACGTCTGCACTAAACAAGGAGAGCGCGCGCGGCACGTGCACACAGGGCTCTGCGTTAGCAGCACCTATACCCTGCACACACATAAAGAAACAAGTTTGGCACTAGTGTCCATGTGCTGGGATGCTGTCTGGCACATAAGCAGCGATGTTGTTCTCCAGTCCATCACAAGCACACAGTGTTCTTCCATCACACTCTCCTGTTGTGTCTTTAGCACATAAGCAGCGATGTTGTTCTCCAGTCCATCACAAGCACACAGTGTTCTTCCATCACACCTCTCCTGTTGTGTCTTTAGCACGCCCTTCAGCAAAGCCAGATAAATGTTGCAGGTCCTTTACATTCATAAATTCCTCACTAGCACTGATCGCAGACCTATGAGCTAAGCCTTCATGTCTCCTCAGACCTTGCGTTAAAATCCCAGCGCTGAGCTCCGCCTTCTGGTCTTCTGCGCATGTCTCTGCATCTGCGCTACAGAGTTAATTGTTTCATTAGCACCATTTAAACGGCTTTAATTGACAGTGCGATGCCGTTAGTGGAGACATCTGCACATTGTCTATGCTCATCTTCAATTTCTTCCTGCATTTTGCGTCTGCAGTGGGGTGGAAAATTCTGCATAAACACTGAGCAGATTCCAGTGCTAACAGCGGGGCACTTTTCTGCATCACCCGTGCGTCTGTTTGTTTCAGAGCTTTGATCATTGAGGTTTTCAATGTCTTCCATTTGGGGGCAGGTTTGTAGCTCCCTTTTAGTATCCTGATCATTACGGTCATTGGGCAGTGATCTGGCCATGAGGCAAATTCCCCCACAGGGTCACGTTGCTGTTGTCTGTGAGATGTTATCCTGTGGCTGTGGGGGCAACAAAAATGGAAAAGGGGATGGACTGGTTTCCTTATGAAAAAAAGACTGAACAGATCAGACCTCCGCAGTCTGCAGAAGGCTGAGAAATGCAAAAACTGACTGGGAATGTTTTGAATCAGGACCAGGGTTGATGCAACCATCAGGCAAGACTAGACAGTCACCAAGGGCATCAGTTTCTGAGGGGTGGCAAAGAGCAGCAAGTTAAAACAAAACAAATCCAAGAACCTTTACTCGATCCTCATCCTTCTTGAACTTTCTACTGCCTTCGAGACTGTTGACCACCTCGATACCCTGCCGTTGCTTTGGTTTAGGGGCTTTGTCCTGTCCTGGTTTTCTTCTTATCTCTCCCATCACACTTTTAGTGTCTGTTCTGGTGGATCCTCCTTTACAGTCATCACTTTCAGTCGATGTACCTCAGGGCTCTATCTTGGGACCTCTCCTTTTCTGTCTCTATACACAGTCCCTTGGTGCGCTCATCTCCTCTCATGGTGATCAGTACCATCTCTACGCTGATGACTCTCAGGTCTACCCTGCTGCACCCGAAATCTTTCCGGGAATCCAGAGCCAGATCTCTACCTGATTATCTGATATTAGTGCCTGGATGTCTCACCACCATATGAAATTGAACATGGCCAAAACTGGGCTCCTTATCTTTCCTCCTAAACCCACCTCCCACTTCCTGCCTTTTCTATTTCTGTGTATAACACTACATTCCTCCGTTCCCTCAGCTTGCATCCTTAGGTGTCATCTTTGACTCTGCTCTCTCTTTCTCTGCGCACATCCAACAGACAGCTAAAACCCTTTGCTTCTTTCTCTATAACATCAGCAAAATTCATCCCTTCCTATCTGAACACACTACTAAGACCCTTATCCACTCTTTAATCACTTCCCATATTGACTATTGTAACCTTCTCCTTGCTGGTCTCCATCAGAATCATCTCTCTCCCCTTCAGTCTGTTCAAAACTCAGCCGCACGGCTTATCTTCCATCACTGTTGCTATGCTCATGAAACCCCTCTTCTGAAGTCACCTCACTGGCTCCCTATCCGTTTCCGCATCCAGTTCAAACTTCTCCTACTGACCTACAAGTGCATTCACTCTGCGGCTCCTCACTACCTTTCCTCTCTTATCTCAATCTACACCCCACCTCAGCAACATAGAAACATGATGGAA
This sequence comes from Ichthyophis bannanicus, assembly GCA_033557465.1. NCBI lineage: Eukaryota > Metazoa > Chordata > Amphibia > Gymnophiona > Ichthyophiidae > Ichthyophis > Ichthyophis bannanicus. Next base: position 40,500,054 of record CM066035.1, read on the forward strand.
GAAAAAGACCATATGGCCTATCCAATCTGCCCTAGTCCCTTTTTTTTCCCTTTGGAGATCTTCTCTGTTGGTCCCATGTTTTCTTGAATCCAGATACTGTCCTGGTCTCTACTATTTCCACTGAGAGACTATTCCACACATCTACCACTTTTCTGTAAAGAAATATTTCCTTGGATTTTATTTATTTAGCTGTATTTATATCCCGCTTTTTCACCAGGTCAAAGTGGTCAATTGGGGGATACATTTAACACAAGGGGATATGAGACACATACGCTAATACTTACAGGGAACATGGGCAATGGAGGGTTAAGTGGCTTGCCCAAGACCACAAGGAGTGCCTATAGGACTAGAAATCCCAGTCCCTCCGGCCTGAGATTGCTGTCCCCAGGTGGGACTTGAACCCCCGGCCCTCTGGCCTGAAGTACCTTGTCCTAACCACTAGACCACTCCTCCCACATTACTCCTGAGTTTATCAACTTTCATCTTCATCCTATGCTCCCTTATTGCAGAGCTTTCTTTCAACTGAAAGAGACTCTGCTCCTCTGCATTTATGCCATGGAAGTTGATAAAGATAAAGCAGAATTGCTTAACAAATATTTTTGTTCTGTGTTCACAGATGAAGAACCAGGAGCAGGACCTCAGAAAACACCCACAAATAGGAACATAAGCAAGGGACATCTTGAACAATTTTCAGAAGACTGTGTTCGTGAGAAACTAGCTCAACTTAAAGTAGACAAAGCGACCGGACCGGATGGGATACACCCTAGAATACTGAGGGAACTTGGGGACGTTCTAGCAACTCCACTGACTGACCTTTTCAATGCCTCGTTGGAGTCGGGAGTGGTGCCAAAGGACTGGAGAGAGGCTCATGTAGTGCCTTTACACAAAAGCGGAAGTAAGGATGTGGTTGAAAACTACAGGCTGGTTAGTTTAACTTCGGTGGTGAGTAAATTATTGGAAATGCTGCTGAAAGAGAAATTAGTGAGGTTTCTGGAGTCCAGCGGATTACAGGATCCAAGGCAGCATGGATTCACCAGAGGCAGGTCTTGTCAGACAAATCTGATTGATTTCTTTGACTGGGTGACTAGGGAGTTGGACCGAGGGAGAGCTCTAGATGTGGTGTATTTAGATTTCAGTAAAGCCTTTGACACTGTTCCTCACAGGCGACTTATAAACAAACTGAGCACCCTAGGAATGGACCCTAAAGTTACTGCTTGGGTTAGAAATTGGTTGGGTGGGAGGTGACAAAGAGTACAAGTAAATGGAGCTCACTCTGAGGAGAAGGATGTTACCAGTGGTGTGCCCCACGGATCTGTCCTTGGTCCGATCTTTTTAACATCTTTGTTAGTGATATAGCGGAAGGGCTGTCGGGTAAGGTTTGCCTCTTTGCGGATGATACCAAAATCTGCAATAGAGTAGACACCCAGGAAGGGGTAGATAACATGAGTAGGGATCTAGCTAAGCTTGAAGAATGGTCTAGAATTTGGCAGCTGGGATTTAATGTTAAAAAATGTAAGGTCATGCATTTGGGCTGCAGCAATCCAAGGTAGCAATACAGTATAGGAGGTGAAGTACTTTTGTCCACTAAAGAAGAGCGGGACTTAGGCGTGGTTGTGTCTGATGATCTTAAAGTAGCTAAACAGGTAGAAAAGGCAAAGGCAAAAGCTAGAAGGATGCTTGGGTGCATACGGAGAGGAATGGCTAGCAGAAAAAAGGAGGTGATAATGCCTCTGTATAAGTCTTTGGTGCGACCTCATTTGGAGTATAGTGTGCAATTCTGGAGACCGCACCTTCAAAAGGATGTGAACAGGATGGAGTCGGTGCAGAGGGTGGCTACTAAAATGATTAGTGGGCTTCATTATAAAGCATATGAGGACAGACTTAAGGATCTTAATATGTACACCTTAGAGGAAAGGTGGGATAGAGGTGATATGATTGAGATGTTTAAATACCTCCGTGGCATAAATGTTCAGAGAGAGAGCCTCTTTCAATTGAAAGCAAGTTCTGCTACGAAGGGACATGGGATGAGGGTGAAGGGAGATAGATTCAGGAGTGATATGCGGAAATATTTCTTTACGGAAAGAGTAGTGGATCCATGGAATAGTCTCCCAGTGGAGGTGGTAGAGATGAGGACAGTAACTGAATTCAAAAAAGCATGGGACCAACACAGAGGATCTCTAAAGGTAAAAAGTGGACTGTTGTAGTTGTTGATATGGAAGGACAGACTAGATAGGCCATGTGGTCTTTTTCTGTCATCATGTTTCTATATCTCCCCTCCCCCACCTCTCTTCCAAAGTACACACACTGAGATACTGAAGTCTGTCTCCATATGCCTTATGATGAAGATCATTGACCCTTTTAGTAGCTGCCCTCTGCACTTATTCCATCCTGTTTATATCCTTTTGAAGGCGCGGTGTCCAGAATTGCACACAATACTCCAAATGAGGTCTCACCAAAGACTTATGAGGCACTATCACCTCCTTCTTCCTGTTGGAACTCCGCTCCCCTGGCAGATCCCTTTTATCTGTGCCCTTCTCTGCCACTGCAACTCCAGACTTCATTCATTCCACCTTGCTACTCCAAGGTGCCACCTGCCTTTTTAGTATCATGGACCAGAGCTTTATAATGACGAAAGACAGACAGGGAATTGGGGGATGGATGCTTGCGCCATTGGTGTTCCGCACTTCTAAGATGCGAGTGATGGAGAAGAAGGGCAGAGTTGTACCAGGGGTGCTGCTTGGGTGGGCACAACGTGAGGGAAGGGCGGAGTGGGGTGACTTGATTTAAGGTGGGAATCAGGGAGGTATGCCAGGATTGGCCTTAGGCATCAATAGGAAGAGACGGAAACTCTGGGGGAAACAGAGGGTCACCAGAGGGAAACTGCTGGAGGTAATGAGGGGTAATATGTCGCCGAAGCCATGGTGGAGAAGTGGTGGGCAATGGTACAGGGGGAGGAAGAGAGAAAGCGAAGAGTATGCAGAAATGATCAGTCCATGGAAAAGAAAAAGTGGCCTATTGAATGCATAGGGCAGAGAATGTGTTGCTGTAGTGATAGATCTGAAAAAAGGGCGAGTAGGGCTCTATCTCTAGCAGTGCGAGGGGAGTCTGGGTGAATATTAAAGTCGTTGAGAATCATTAGATAGGAATAGGAAAGAGAGTAAGTAGAAGTGAATCGCAAAGGTCGGCACGGAGTGATGGAGGGACACAGAGTAGAAGGATATGAATGGGGGAATTGGAGTCAAGATAGAAGAGTAAGGATTTGGGGTATTGGAGGGATGGGGAGGGAATCTGGCACAGGGGTATCGAGGAGTGGTAGAGAGGGGCCATGCCTCCGCCGTGCCGGCTGGCCGGAGGTGGTTAGGGCCGAGAAGTTGGGGGTGGGGGGGAGACAATGAGCAACGATGAGCTCATCACCTTCCCCTAACCAGGTCTCATTAAGAAAGAAGACATTGAGATTATGATGCATGCTAGTGTCGGAAAGGAGTAGAGTCATTGAACGCAGAGATCTGCAGTTAAGAAGAGCCATAGACAAAGCAAGAAGCGGGAGGGCAGCGGGCAGGGAGGGAGCAGAAAGAATGGGGGTGGGAGAGCAAGCAAAAGGATTTCTGGAAACGCAGGTGGTGGGATGCAAAGTGATGGAAAAAGCAGCAGAAGGAAGGGGACGCCACCCCCAATGAACCGAGATCACAGACATAGTGGATGAGCAAACAGACGACAGTAGAAACCAGGTGAGGAGAAGCAGAAAAAGAATAAGGGGGCAGGACTTACCCAGGTGCAGATGGGCTGGAGAAGCAGCACAATGGACACCGGTGTAAGAAGAAAATGGGCAGAAACTGGAGAGCCCCTGGAGACGCCCCAAAAGGAGCACACCCAAGAAGCAGGCCTGCTTGGGCGACCCATGGCACTTTTCACAGGAGGGGAGGAACAGGTGATCAGTGATGTCACTTCCGGGGCCTGGTGGAGTGTGGGAAATGAAGTCCAAAGGTGCAGTACCTGGAAGTGGGAGAGAGGAGAGATGGTCACTGAGGTACAATATCTGAAAATAATGGGCATGGAATGGCTTGCCGGGCCACCTCCGCACCGAATTAAATAAAAGCCATCAACAGTCTCACCTCCTCCTCCATCACAGACCTCCTTCTCCCTATTCCCCCAAACAGAGCCAGAAGGTCAGTCACAGTCAACATCCTAAGTATCCCTAGCAAGATCACGAAGCGCTCTCAAGCAACAAGAAACAGAGCCTTCGTGTACTATGCACCCACGTGTTGGAATGCCCTCTCGCCTGGACTCCGGGCCATTAGGGACCTTACCCAGTTCAGGAAGGTGCTGAAACGCCATCTTTTCCTCCAGCACTACTCCAATAACGAGGACACACAACAGCCATCCACCTGCAACCACCAAAGCAGCCACCCCAAAACACCTACAACACACAGCCTCAGCCCCGCACAGTAGCACCACCAGACTCCCGGGCAGGAGCATGTATATAGTCACCTAATCTTGTAAATAGTAGCTAGGCAGCCCGGTCGCTGCTGACCCGACTTCTTAGCCTGTATTATAGCTACCTAAACGAGTAACCAAGCTATTGTGTAGCATGTACATAGTTTATTTAGCTGCATTTATATACCGCTTTTCACCGGGTCAAAGTGGTTTCCCCAGTTAGCCCAAGTTGCAAAGCCCTGTTTTTTGTAAGTTCAGTACGGGAGCCATCTGTAACTGTACAAACCTGCTGTTAACTGTAAACCGAGCTGATTTTAAAAAGCGCGGTATAGAAAAGACTTTAAATAAATAAATAAATAAAATTTCAAGTGCTTCAAAAAATCTCTGAAAACCTTCCTTTTAGGAGTGCTTTTAACTTACCCGAGTAGCTATTCTGGTACGATGGCTCCCTTTGGGCATGGTAAGGACAGCCCTATAGTCTAAGGGAATTGTGTGTATTTATCTTTATGTCTTATTCCGTTTGCCTATCTTTTCTATGCTGTTCCTATCTCTCCTACACTGTCCTATCTACACTGTGGAGTTCCTTTCGCTTCTTTTTTATTTATTTATTTCTAGCTTTTCTATACCGCGCTATTTGACATCAGTGCAGTTTACAGTTAACAATTTTGCACGAGGCAGGGGAGGTGCCTTGTGCTTACGCCGAACAGGACATAGTAACTAGGATTCATAACATTGAACTATTTACATCTGAACAATGACAGCTTACTAGTGTCGCTTTTACATTCTTAAAGCTGTTGGGTGGTTGTGTTTGTGCAAGGTGTAGGGGAACAGCTGGATTGCGAGTAATATGATAGGAATAAATGATGTTTAATGGCTTTCCTGAATTGTGTGAGATCTTTGATTGATCTGATATTGGACGGGAGATTATTCCAACACCTTGGAGCGTAGAAAGAGAATGCTCTGCTTCTGGTTGTTTGCGTGCATTTCGTCACTTCAATCGGGATTACTAGTGTGTTGGCGCCTATTGACCTTCTTGGCCTATTGTCGGGGGTGTGGGTAATGAGTGCACTGATGGACGAGGGGGATATCCTATTGATGGCTTTAAACATAATGAGTAGTGCCTTGTAGGTGATTCTGCCTTCTATTGGTAGCCAGTGAAGGTCCTTTAAGGTAGGAGTTATATGGTCTCTTCTTGATACTCCGCAGAGGACACGTCTTTTCTTTTTAATTATTGTAACCCCATTGACTGCTAGGCAATGTTGCGGTATATTAAATAAAATATAGCCATAACCATAACTACGAGCAGGGACTGTGTCTTACATCTATCTGTACAGCACTGTGTGCGCCTTATAGCTCTATATAAATGATAATTAGAAGTAATAATAGTAGATGCCATACAATTGTTCTAAAATGACCTGATGTATATATTAGATACACAGAAGAGCATGAATATGATCGCCTTCTGCTGAATGTGGCTCCTTTATGCAGTCCCGTGATAATTTGCGCTATTTGCTTCTTACTGTGGCTCCGGGTTTCTTGATCTAGGTGCCACCTTCTTGCCATGGGTCCCTGCTGGGTGGTTTCCCTGCCTTCAGAGTGCGGTAGGCTTTCCCAGCATGCATCAAGCGAAGGTGATGTTTTCTTGGAAATGATTTTAGGTGTACGATTCTTTGTGTCCTTAGGATTCTGAGGTGTTTATCCTTGTCCTTGGGGTCAGAGTATAAGGGGTGACCTGGATTCTCTTGTCTGTGAAAGGGGGGGGGGGGATCTGAAAGTGTTAAAGAAGGCTGCATCTGTCCCTTGGTTTCTGTATTCAGCTGTTTGTAGATAGCTTCTGCGGCTTGAGGTAGTAGCATAAGTGAAGTTAATTCTTTCCAGAAAGGATTTTACATTTCATCGAAGGGTGAAACACGTTGCAAGATGTAAAACGGTTTAAGGTTCTCCTCTCCTTCTATCCAAATTCATAAAAAATACTGGAAGGGTCTCCCGTGACTACTTCAGTGTTCAGGCAGAAGAGAACCTTGTTCAATCTTACAGCTCTTAAGCTCCTACTTACACACGGTAGCGGTGTTATCGTGTGTTATGCGCTGCGCAGTCCATTGCAGAGATGGGCTTTGCGGCCGATGATACGTGATGGTGCCGCTACTGCGTGCTACGTACTGGTAAAGGGACGCTTACGTCTTCCATTCTTCACAGATGTAATAAATCCGACTCAGTAGCATAGTTGCAACATTTCAGAATGGTCGGGGGTGCTAAACACCATGCGAATCACCCCTCCCTAGACACAGTGAAGGAGATTTGCTCAATACTGGGGGTGCTCAGCACCCACTGCACCCACAGAATAGGCACCTATGCACAGCGGAACAACTTTTTGGTTGGGGAGGGGCCAAAGAATCGAAGCTCTGCTCCCTTCTCTTCAGCAGCTTCTCAGTTGCTGCATGAGGTCTCTCCCTGTCCCCTCCTGCATGAGAGCAGAGGCAGTAACCTGAGCTGCTCTGGTCTCAAGTAGCAACGGGGATCTCAGATCAATATTTGATGGCTTTCCTCCGAGTCCTGGAGCCGCAGACCCAGAAGCTGGGTGACCCTCAGCATCACTGGCATCTCAGAAGGACGAACTGCTGCTTCTGCACGGGACGAACTCTGCATCTGCTGACAGGTAGCACAGGAAAATGATAGGACCTAAACTAGCAGATCAAGTAGTGTGCTAGCCATGTTAGTCCACTTGAATGTTGTTACATAAAAAGAGAATAAAATGGTAATAAGGGGATACTGTCCTGACGTGAAGAAGGTTTTAACCTTCCAAAATTAGTCCAAGAATGTATTAAGTTAGCCCAATAAAAAGATATCTACTTATTTTCCTTTTTTAATTTCTCTTTTTATTTACCTACTTAATATATAGAAAAATTTGGGTTTCCAATAAACTTCAGGAACGTCTGTCATAGAGACCGTTTAAGCAGCAGTAAAGACTGGATGGGTCAGTTCCTCTTACGTTCTTCATGTGACAGCCCTGCATCGGCCGCAGGGTGTGAATCATACCCAGGCTGTCACTAGCGCCAACAGCTGAGTATTGCAGGAACATCCCGGGTTACCTTGCACCAGTTCATCTCTTCTGTAAAACAAAATTTTCCCCTGGTACATACATATTTGGGTCAGTTTTCTTAAGAATTTATGCAATTGCTAGCAGCCGGCAACTAAATGAATCCTCTGTCCATATATGTGCTAGAAAATATATGCATAGAATATACTTAATAATCATCCTGACTGGCCCCCTGCTAGTCTTATAACTTGGGGGGAGGAGGGGGTGGGAGGATGGATCCAGGGCAGGAATATTCATCTGCTATACAGATAACCTGTGCATTGTACTTTAGGCTTTGTGTAGTTCGGACATCAGGTGAAAGGAAAACTCGTAGGTTATCAGCTGAAATCGCTGCGTAATGGATAATAGCCGGCTGTCAGCACTGAGCATAGATACTGACTATCCGCACAGAGGTGCTGAATATCTATATTTCATTAAATACCGCAGCCAACATTTGTAAAAATAGCCTGATTGCTAGCTTTAAAAACTAACCCCATTGCTTTTACCCTATGGAATTCCTTACCTTTGCAACTGAGGGAAGAGGATTCCCGTTAGGTATAAGTGGGGGTGACGTTGTAGCCCCTTGGGCAGTCTCATGACATTTGCCGGGGCTTCTTTGAAACAGTTTGGGACCGATATTCTGCAGTCCAGATCTTCAAAGGGTTTTCCTCGCCTAGCTTTAAGACACCGATCGCTAACCGGGCAGCATCCAATATCACTACTGCAGAGTCAGCTTCATTCTCTGCCTCTGCTCCGCCACAGAAGGCCCCCAACACACCCCGATCCTAACCGGATAATAGCGGGGCACGTAGGGAACTTAGAAGGGATATTCAACAGCATTAACCGTGTAAATGCCTTTGAATATCGGGCCCTTGATGTTTATGTTTATTATAGTGTTGCTACAGTTCCTTGTGTAGTTCCCTCTCTCTGCTCTTTTGTTAGGGTTGTAATACGTTTCTGCCTCATTTCCTTATGGGCTCATTATCATTATATGGTCCGTTTATTCTTTGTCTTATCAGTTATTTGTGGTTTTATATTATAAGGCTTTTATAAACCACTTTGTCTTGATTGCAAAAGGCAGTATACTAAATCATAGAAAGGGTGTGGAGGGGGATATTCAGCAGCAACTGAACCCTGAACCCAGATATTGAATGCCGGGGGCCATATCTAGCTACTGGCAATCAATACCCAGGTTGGCTGGATAGAAACATAGAAAAATGACAACAGAAAAAGACCACATGGATTATCTAATCTGTCCTTCCAGTTCAATCACTACAAGAGTTTCCTTTTTACCTTTAGAGATCCTCTGTGTTGGTCCCATGCTTTCTTGAATTCAGATACTGTCCTCATTTCTACCACCTCCACTGGGAGACTATTCCATGCATCTACCACTCTTTCCATAAAGAAATATTTCCACATATCACTCCTGAATCTATCTCCCTTCACCCTCAACCCATGTCCCCTTGTAGCAGAACTTGCTTTCAATCAAAAGAGGCTCTCTCCCTGAACATTTATGCCACGGAGGTATTTAAATATCTCAGTCATATAACCTCTATCCCGCCTTTCCTCTAAGGTGTACATATTAAGATCCTTAAGTCTGTCCTCATATGCTTTATAATGAAGACCACTAACCATTTTAATACCACCCTCAGCGCCGACTCCATCCTGTTTATATCCCTTTGAAGGTGCAGTCTCCAGAATTGCACACAATACTCCAAATGGGGTCACACCAAAGACAAAGCTTTAATCGGCTGGCGGTGATATTCAGCCTCTGGCTGGTTAGCTAAAGCGGCTAAAGTTAGATGAAGCTTTTCAAGTGCCTAACTTTGCTATAATCTAAACCACCTTGAATGTAAGATAAGGGGGTATAGAAAACCTGTTAAATAAATAAATAACTTTAGCCGCTGTAGGATAACAGCTGAATATCGCCACCAGCTGGTTATTCTTGGGTACTGCCTCCACTCCGTCCCAGGAAAGCCCCAACACTAGCTGCTCTGCACACTGCCTATAGGGCTTTGAATATCCCCCTTTAAACTTTAAAAGAGATAAACTTGCCTATAGTTAAGTTCAAAACAGCTTAGTAAAATCTGTTTACACCAGGTGAAATTGTGCAGATGCCGTTAAACTGGTTAACCTGATGGGTAATCTGGGGGAAGGGAAGTCTGGCAATGCTTAGTGCTTCCCAATGGATTTGAGTCCTAATGTACTAGGATGCAATAGAATTAGAAAAACTCTGAAGAACAAGTTTGGGATTGGCTCGGTGGTCAGTCATGTGGCAGGTCCTTTGGTGGGCTGAGGCTGGGGCTGGGGCTAGGAATGCTCAGGAGGCAGTGTTCACAGCACCCCCTAGGGGGAGTCATGGTCATTGCTTTGCTTAAGCAATGGCCAAAATCATAAACACATGATTACAGGGTTGCGGAAGGAGCTCTGGGGCTTGACCCCCAGCTAGGGACCTTCACGGCAATGATGATACTAGGTGAGTTGGGAAGGGAAACAAATCTCCAGCAAGGCTCTTTGCATCAAATCTCAGCCCTGGTTCCAACTGAGTCAGAAGCCCAAAAGGGCATGAGGAAATCGCCAGATCAAAGAATAGGGTCTGTCCAAAAATATTCCACCGCCTCTGGCGTTGTCTATCTACCTTCAGAATCAACTAGAAAAGCAAAGATGTTACCTGCGGCTCATTTTGAGCATGTCACTGAACCTCGCTGAGATTCTGAGATCTCTTGGGAGGGTGACATGTAAATTAATTATTGCAGAAAGTAAGGTGTAATGACAAGCTGGGGGTGTCTTTTCTCATTGGCTTCCTCAGGCTCTTCGCTCGCTGCAGTGGAATATGGTGTCTCCAGCGATAGCCCTCGCTTTTATTCCCTTTCTGCTTACCCTGATCATCCGCTATCGCCACTACTTCCTCCTCTTCTACCGGGCTGTAATAATGCGAGTGGTGCAGGACTACGTGACAGGAATCCCGCGGGAGGAGCGTGCCTTCCAGTATGTGATCACTCACGCCGTTCCAGGGGACCCCCAGCATATCCTCCGCACCTTCGATGAGTGGTGCTACCACTGTGAATACCTCAGCAACGTGGGACCTCAGAAAGGTCAGTATCCATCCCTGGACAGAGCTAGCAAGGGCTCCAGACTCTGCCTCGAGAATCTAGGCCAGTCCTTTTCTTTTTTTTATTTCTAGCAAAGTGCATTATGAAATTTGAAGTCCCAACTTCTACCATTTCAAATTAACTCTGCAGGTACCAAAAGATAACGGGGGAAGGGTGAATGTGTCAAGCCACCAGAACTGACCTAAAATCTCCCTTGGAATCTAAACCTCAGACTAGACTGAGATTGTCTTCAGATGAGAATTAGCAAAGGTCGCTGTACCGTATCTATGGAGTCCCATATGGTTCAAACATCTGATGATCAGTAAATGCACAGCTGGATTTACAGGGAGAGGAAGGCACGGCAGAGTTTGTGGGGATAATGCTTCCAAATATAACAGGGGCAAGCTGTGCACCTCCCATTGATCCTTCCCCCAAATGACTCAACTGTGTTCTATTTGCCTGATCACCCTCTTCCCGCATAGCAGCAGCGCTTTCAACGGGACGAGGCTCTTTATTGAGCAGGACCGTCATCGACACAGCGCACCGTGCCGTTCAGATGCTTACAGATGAGGTTGTGGCCTTGCAGCTAAGGAGAAACACTAGCCCTGAGAGGGAGGAACAGCAGCCAAGCAGGAAGGGGAGGGAGTATCGACGAAAGCAGTACTAGTCTTTTGGAGCACCCAAAGGGGAGGATGTAGGAAAGGGGTGGGGGAGAAAAACTAAGGAACTGGGGATTTGGAGGAGGGGTAAAAGTGGGGATTCTGGAACCGGAGTGAGAGTAGAGCACGTAGGGGGACTTGGAAATATTGTGGGGAGGACAGCTTAATTAAAATGGGAACCAAGGATTGGGTGGGGGATTGAGGGTTCATTAGGGACATGGGGACTGAGAAGAAAAGGGAATCAGAGGGTGAGGAGAGAATGAGGCTCAGAGATAATGTGGGGGAGCAGAAAGAGGGGAGCTGGGACTTGCAAACTAAGAGGAGATTTGGGGGAGTTAAGTGCAAGCTTGGTATGTGGATATATATGAGTGGGAGTGCGTAAAGTGGGCTGGGGATATAGGTGTAGGTGTGACATGGGGGTCAGAGGAGGAGACTGCAGGGTGGAGAAGGGGTTGAGAGGAGGTGTGAATGATCTGGGAGAAAGCAGAGGCGGTTGCTATGGCAGTGTGAGAGAGGAGATGGATGAATCTGTGAAAGGAGAGACATGGTTTGGTGGGAGGGGCACTAAGAGGAGGTTGGCTGCTACTACCGCTTATCGCTTGTATAGCATTACTAGGTATTCATGGTGCCAGAGAGTTTGGGTAAGTGCCGCATTGTGCTTTAAATAGCATTGCCGCTGCTGCAAGTCCCAGAGAGGCATAGGTGTCGGCAAGGGGTTGACCATATGGGCCCTGGGCCCCACCAAAAATCACGGCATGGCAGGCAGCAGGCTGCCCACGGGGATCCCATCCCCTGCAGATAGAAGAAAGTCCATGATCGCGGTAAACACCCTTCCTGTCTGCCCGCGGAAGGTCAGATCTCGGCGGGCAGAAAAGGAAGGGTCTCTGCCCATGGGACAGGACTTGGGGCAGAGTTAGGGCGGAACTTAAGGTGTGCTTGGGTCCCCCCAAAGAAAAAGCCCTTCTGACGCCCCTGCGGAAGAGGAGTAGTAGCGGCGGCAGTGGGTCACCCTGGAAACAGTGCTCTAGGCAACCTCCTAGTTTGACTATTGGATCACACCAGCCCCGTGTGGATGAAATGGTGGTTTGAACACCCCAGTATTGCACAGACTGTATCCAGGCAGGGGTAGGGTGTGTGGTGTAGGACTGAATCATTTTGAAAAGTTGGCTTGTGTGCAGAGAATAGAGCATGCAAACAGAAAGGTGAAAGTCGATGTCAGATTAGACTGTTAGCAAGTTTATGCTGATTTGTTTTACATACTCTTCTAATCCGTAGACAGTTATTGCACGGCGTCGGCCCTCAGTCTGTACAGTCATTAAGGAATCTGCTGCCAGTCACAGTCCTTTCTGGATACGTGGTGCCTGTTTGAACTTTGTGCTTACTCTGTGAATCGCGATGCTTAATTCACCCATGCTCACCCCACACACCCTGTATGTTTTGTGTTGCTTGGAAGTGAACAAAAACCATTGAGTTAAATTCATTCTGTGAGTACTGAGGTGTGAAATATTTGCTGTATTGTTGTTTATGAGAAGATACAAGAGAACAAGTCTCATAAAGTGATCAGTTCATAGATATAGATCCAACAATGGTTTTACTCTATCACCAGCTTGGATTTGTAGTTGTTTATCCTAAGAAAAAACAGCTATGTCTCAACCCCCTGCAACAGGGCAAAACCAAGACTGGTTCAGCTTCTTTGAATTAATCTGGGTCAGTTGGCAAATATGGTATTTCTAGCCAGAGCAAACGAGGAGAGGCAGGTTGGGGGTAGCTCAGGGATATTTACTACTGCACCTGTCGCTTAGCAGATGCAGAGAGAGGCCGTGCGCACAGCATACAGATAAAAGGCCATTCTCTGAAGATATTTGACTGCCACCTAGTGGTTATAGTTAATATTTACCTTCAAGGCTAAATACATCAAAGAAACCCCACTGGTTACCACTGTTCCCTCTAAGCTGTGCGCGTGTGCGCGCGCATACACCTCGCCGAGCGAGCGCACATACTTTACAACAAAGCACACAAAAATTACGGCTCTGATTCTGATAGAAAACAACACAGACGTCTTAAAATTTAAAAGTTATGATTGTAATTACTAGAAATTTCCCGCTTCATTTAGTATTCGTCTATTTTCATTTAATTTGATTAAAATCCGTGTGGTGTACATACTGTATTCTGACTTGTAGTCATATTTTAAAGTATATAACTTTGAGTGTCGTTATGTGGCGCACAAAAATTTAACCTTCCTTCAAAAGCTGCACACAGCTGATATTTTATGCGCACACAGCCTACAGAAAATTAGAGGGAACATTGCTGGTTACCTAATGATGTCTGAACATAAAGGATGGCCCTCACTCTATGGGACCTTCTTTCTAGACAAGGAAAAGGGGGCCAAAGCAAGGCTACCCAAACCCACCTTGGGGATGCCACAGCTAGGTTTTTAGGACTTCCACACTGAATATGTATGAGATCAACGTATGCAAATGTATCTCATACATATTCATCGTGGAAATCCTGAAAACCCAACTGGCTGCGGAGGCACCAGGAAAGGTTTAGGAAGCCCTTGTTTAAAGTCTCCAATTTTACCCTGCAAGCCGAAAACGCAGACGATAAATCTTTTCATTTCATTAATAGTTTTGTTAATCTCTTTCCAAGTTGACAGGTGCATCCAGGGAGAGGATGATCATTATGGTAGTACCGACCTGCAGCATTACGGCAGAACACGAGATTACATGGTTAGGGCCTTGAAATTCTCTTCCAAGCTTACACGTTGCATTCCGCCTCTGCTTCTCCTGCCGGCATCATGTAAAGTGCCTCAACACCTGGGAGAGAAGGAAAATTACAAACAAATTGAAGATCCATTTTTTAAAAAAAGCCTCCTTTCTGGGATAGAGGAGAGCTGGGGGAGAAGCAGGGTATTATCCTTTTTGTTTTTGTTTGAAGAATAAAATGGCAAGTGTGAGGCTGACCTTACAGTGACAGACACAAATCTAACACTATTTAAGCTTGTTGTAAACCGCGCTGGTGTCTTTGCCGTGTGCGGTATATCAAGAATAAAGATAGTGCCACTTTTGTCCTGTATTAATTTTCACCCAGCATGTAACTCTTCCTACCAACTACCAGGAGGCAGCCAAGTGCCTTGTATCTGAGAACTCATTTCTTTCTGCAAAAGGTTCTGTCTCCTTATTTCTTAATTTTTGATATAGTAGTTTTCCCCCTACTGGACTACATAGTATGAGCCTCATTCACAACTTCCCATTCCTCCCCCCCCCCTCAATTTTAGCCTCACTGTTGCCCAGCCATTCCAGCAACAAACCTTTGGATCGGGACCACAGACCACAGTCCCTTCAGGACATGGTCCACATGTGTGCTGAGTCTCCATTTCACAGTGGTTGGAACTCACTCGACAATCCCTCTGCCCTCATCTCCTGTCTCTGGAGCATCCTGAGCTCCAGGAGAAGCAAGACCCAGAAACCCAACTCAGCAATGCACCTGAGGCCGAACCTGTTGCCCCAGGTGTTCTGCTGCTGCATAAATGTGTCTGCTTTAAGTTACGAGCAACCTTGAGTTAGCAGACCTACTGCAACTCCTCACCCATTCTTTCTGGTTAGTGACCCAAAAGAGTAGACATGAAAGAGACAGGACCGATTATACCACGATGCAATGGTTCAAAAGCGAGACTAGTCAAAAGTCTGTCCCTGAGACCTGGGTCGCTTGGCTGCTAAGCATTCCTCTACACTCTAGTTTGGTTAGCTGTGTGCCATCTTGCCTTGCAGGGAAAATCCTGGAGCGTCTGATCTATGAGACTGCCCCACTGAATGTCCTGGAGCTGGGCACATACTGTGCTTATGCCACTATCCTCATGGCTCAGGCATTGCCCCTGGGGGCCCGACTCTACACGGTGGAGATGGATGCCGGAAATGCAGCCATAGCAGAGAAAGTCGTGCGGTTGGCTGGCTTTGACGAAGACACGGTAAGTGAATCGATTCAGCGGGCCCTCTAGTATGGTGACCATAGATATCTCTGGGTTTTGTCTCATTGGGTATAGGATGGTACCAGCTTTTCTAAGAAAGGTAATATGTGTAATACCAGGACTGGCTCAGTGACCTGGAACCTCTGAACCCTATTTACTGGGATTACAATCAGTGTTTTAAAAGCAGAGCAAAGTGTTAGATCAGTCCTGTTTGTCTTTAAATTAACATGTCAGCGTATTGTGCTGTTTGCAATCTTATTTCATCCATTTGAAATCATAAGAACATAAGATATGCCATACTGGGTCAGACCAAGGTCCATCAAGCCCAGTATTCTGTATCCAACAGTGGCCAATCTAGGTCATATGTACCTAGCAGTTTCCCCAAGGGACACAGGTTCCACAATGCTTGTATTGGTTCAAGCATTGATATCCTGGGTCCCTTCTTAATAATGGTTTATGGATCTTTCCTCCAGGAACTTGTCCAAACCTTTTTTAAACCCAGCTACACTAACAGCCTTTACTACATCCTCCGGTAACAAATTCCAGAGTTTGATTACACGTTGAGTGAAAAAATACTTTATTTTATTAGTCTTAAATAGTTTACCCTGTAGCTTCATTGCATGTCCCCTAGTCTTTCTATATTCTGATAAGGTAAACAATCGATCTACGTTTACCCGTTCCACTCCGTTCATTAATTTATAGACTTCTATCATATCTCCCCTCAGCCGTCTCTTTTCCAGGTTAAAGAGCCCTAACCTTTTTAGCCTTTCTTCATAGGAGTATCCTTCCATTCCCTTTACCATTTTGGTGGCTCTTCTCTGAACCTTTTCTAAAATCGCTATATCCTTTTTAAGATACGGTGACCAGAATTGCACACAATATTCAAGGTGCGGTCTCACCATGGAACGATATAGAGGCATTATAATATCTTTTGTTTTATTTTCCATTCCTTTCCTTATCATACCTAGCATTCTATTTGCTCTCTTGGCCGCTGCTGCACACTGGGCCGAGGATTTTAACATGGTATCCACAATGACGCCTAAATCTTTTTCCTGGGTGGTGGTTCCTAATGTGGAACCTTGCATCGTGTAACCATAGTTTGGGTTGTTCTTTCCTAGGTGCATAACCTTGCACTTGTCCACATTAAATTTCATCTGCCATTTTGATGCCCAGTCTTCCAATTTATCAAGATCCTCTTGCAATTTTCCACAGTCTTCTTGGGTTTTAACAACTTTAAGTAGTTTTGTGTCATCTGCAAATTTGATAACCTCACTCGTTATTCCACTTTCCAGGTCATTTATGAATATGTCAAAAAGCAGCGGACCCAGCACAGATCCCTGGGGTACACCACTATTCACCTTTCTCCATTGGGAAAATTGGCCATTTAGCCCTACCCTCTGCTTTCTATCTTTTAACCAGTTCCTGATCCACAATAGTACACTGCCTCCTATCCCATGACTCTTTAGTTTTGCCAAAAGTCTCTCATGAGGGACTTTGTCAAAGGCTTTATGAAAGTCCAGATACACAATATCAATCGACTCACCTTTGTCCACCTGATTATTCACTCCTTCAAAAAAACATAACAGATTAGTAAGACAAGATCTTCCTTGTCTAAAGCCATGTTGGCTGTCTCCCATTAGGTCATGATTATCTACATGCTGAGTAATTTTATTCTTTATGATGGTTTCTACCATTTTTCCTGGTACTGATGTCAGGCTCACCGGTCTGTAGTTTCCCGGATCACCCCTGGGACCCTTTTTAAAAATTGGTGTTACATTGGCGATCCTCCAATCTTCAGGTATTAGAGATGATTTTAATGATAGTTCACAGATTACTAATAGCAGGTCTGCAATCTCATATTTCAGTTCTTTCAACACCCTTGGATGTATACCATCCGGCCCAGGTGATTTACTACTCTTCAGTTTATCTAATAGTTGTAATACATCTTCCCGATGTATCGATATTTCCTTCAATTCTTCCGCACCTTTAAATACCACTTCAGTCATGGGTAACATCCCTACATCTTCCTCAGTAAAGACTGAAGCAAAGAATTCATTCAATCTCTCCGCTATCGCCTTGTCGCCTCTTAGTGCTCCTTTAACCCCTTTATCATCTAATGGACCAACTGACTCTCTCACAGGTTTTTTGCTACGAATGTACTTGAAAAGGTCTTTACTTCGCATTTTTGCTTCCGCAGCAAGCTTCTTCTCAAATTCTCCCTTTGCCTTCCTTATCAATGCCTTGCATTTGACTTGCCAGTGCTTGTGCTGTTTCCAGGTTTCGTCATTTGGCTCTTTTTTCCATTTCCTGAAAGATGCTTTTTTGGCAACAACAGCCTCTTTGACCTCACCTTTAAACCATGCTGGCAGTTTTTTGGACTTCCTTCCACTTTTCTTAAAGCGTGGAATAC
The DNA here is from genome assembly GCA_033557465.1 of Ichthyophis bannanicus. Classification (NCBI taxonomy): domain Eukaryota; kingdom Metazoa; phylum Chordata; class Amphibia; order Gymnophiona; family Ichthyophiidae; genus Ichthyophis; species Ichthyophis bannanicus. Next base: position 40,517,692 of record CM066035.1, read on the forward strand.
AGCTGTTCTGGGCTTCCAAGATAGTATTTTTCAACAACAGCCAAGCCTGATGTACGTCTTTAACCTTTGCAACTGCTCCTTTTAGTTTTTTATTAACTGTTTTCCTCATTTTATCATAGTCTCCCTTTCGAAAGTTAAAAGGTAGTACTGTGGATTTCCTTACTATCCCTCCTCCACTAATTAAGTCAAAGGCGATCATGCTATGATCACTATTGCCAAGTGGCCCCAACAACCTTATCTCTTGCACTAGATCTGGTGTTCCACTAAGGACTAGGTCTAATATGGCTTCCCCTCTGGTCGGTTCATGAACCAGCTGCTCCAAGAAGCAGTCATTTATTTCATCTAGGAACTTTATCTCCCTAGCATGTCCTGACGTGACACTGACCCAGTCGATACCGGGTTAGTTGAAATCACCCATTATTATTACTGCGCTGTAACTTTTGTTAGCTTCCTTGATTTCTTTGAGCATTTCATCATCCATTTGGTCATTCTGCACGCACCAAAATACACCAAGAAGTAGAGTTTGAGAGGGATCTGAGTGGCTGATTGGCGAGCTCTGAGTACTGCCCTCCGGCTCCAGTATGGAGAGTTTGAAATAGTCTTATAGAGTGATAAAACAGGTCACTTAGCAGTTTGTGTCCAACATCTGCAATACCACTAACTTAAACACAACTTAGACTAAACAGGCAATAAGCAAAAAAGGGGAGTTTCTCCCAGGTACGGCATCTCCATCTCTGGCTGCGTAGCCCCTCCTGCCTTAGAAGATGGTGGGGGGGGGGGAGTTTCTCCCAGGTACGGCATCTCCATCTCTGACTGCGTTGCCGCTCCTGTCTTAGAAGATGGTGGGGGGGGGGGAGTTTCTCCCAGGTACGGCATCTCCATCTCTGGCTGCGTAGCCCCTCCTGTCTTAGAAGATGGTGGGGGGGGGGGGAGTTTCTCCCAGGTACGGCATCTCCATCTCTGGCTGCGTAGCCCCTCCTGTCTTAGAAGATGGTGGGGGGGGGGGGTGTTTCGCCCAGGTACGGCATCTCCATCTCTGGCTGTGTAGCCCCTCCTGTCTTAGAAGATGGTGGGGGGGGGGGGAGTTTCTCCCAGGTACGGCATTTCCATCTCTGACTGCGTAGCCCCTCCTGTCTTAGAAGATGGTGGGGGGGGGGAGTTTCTCCCAGGTACGGCATCTCCATCTCTGGCTGTGTAGCCCCTCCTGTCTTAGAAGATGGTAGGGGGGGGAGTTTCTCCCAGGTACGGCATCTCCATCTCTGGCTGCGTAGCCCCTCCTGTCTTAGAAGATGGTAGGGGGGGGAGTTTCTCCCAGGTACGGCAACTCCATCTCTGACTGCGTAGCCCCTCCTGTCTTAGAAGATGGTGGGGGGGGGGAGTTTCTCCCAGGTACGGCATCTCCATCTCTGACTGCGTAGCCCCTCCTGTCTTAGAAGATGGTGGGGGGGGGGAGTTTCTCCCAGGTACGGCATCTCCATCTCTGGCTGCGTAGCCCCTCCTGTCTTAGAAGATGGTCGGGGGGGGAGTTTCTCCCAGGTACGGCATCTCCATCTCTGGCTGCGTTGCCGCTCCTGTCTTAGAAGATGGTAGGGGGGGGGGGGAGTTTCTCCCAGGTACGGCATCTCCATCTCTGGCTGCGTAGCCCCTCCTGTCTTAGAAGATGGTAGGGGGGGGGGAGTTTCTCCCAGGTACGGCATCTCCATCTCTGACTGAGTTGCTGCTCCTGTCTTAGAAGATGGTGGGGGGGGGGAGTTTCTCCCAGGTACGGCATCTCCATCTCTGACTGCGTTGCCCCTCCTGTCTTAGAAGATGGTAGGGGGGGGAGTTTCTCCCAGGTACGGCATCTCCATCTCTGACTGAGTTGCTGCTCCTGTCTTAGAAGATGGTGGGGGGGGGGGGAGTTTCTCCCAGGTACGGCATCTCCATCTCTGACTGAGTTGCTGCTCCTGTCTTAGAAGATGGTGGTGGGGGGGGGGGGGAGTTTCTCCCAGGTACGGCATCTCCATCTCTGACTGAGTTGCTGCTCCTGTCTTAGAAGATGGTGGGGGGGGGGGAGTTTCTCCCAGGTACGGCATCTCCATCTCTGACTGCGTAGCCCCTCCTGTCTTAGAAGATGGTAGGGGGGGGGAGTTTCTCCCAGGTACGGCATCTCCATCTCTGACTGAGTTGCTGCTCCTGTCTTAGAAGATGGTAGGGGGGGGAGTTTCTCCCAGGTACGGCATCTCCATCTCTGACTGCTTAGCCCCTCCTGTCTTAGAAGATGGTGGGGGGGGGGGAGTTTCTCCCAGGTACGGCATCTCCATCTCTGGCTGCGTAGCCCCTTCTGTCTTAGAAGATGGTAGGGGGGGGAGTTTCTCCCAGGTACGGCATCTCCATCTCTGACTGCTTAGCCCCTCCTGTCTTAGAAGATGGTGGGGGGGGGGAGTTTCTCCCAGGTACGGCATCTCCATCTCTGACTGAGTTGCTGCTCCTGTCTTAGAAGATGGTGGTGGGGGGGTGGAGTTTCTCCCAGGTACGGCATCTCCATCTCTGACTGCGTTGCCCCTCCTGTCTTAGAAGATGGTAGGGGGGGGGGAGTTTCTCCCAGGTATGGCATCTCCATCTCTGACTGAGTTGCACCTCCTGTCTTAGAAGATGGAGGGGGGGTGGGAGTTTCTCCCAGCAACGGCAACTCCATCACAGAATGCGTAGCCCACCCTGTCTTAGCAGATGGTGGGGGGGGGGGGAGTTTCTCCCAGGTACGGCATCTCCATCTCTGACTGCTTAGCCCCTCCTGTCTTAGAAGATGGTAGGGGGGGGAGTTTCTCCCAGGTACGGCATCTCCATCTCTGACTGCGTTGCCCCTCCTGTCTTAGAAGATGGTAGGGGGGGGGGGAGTTTCTCCCAGGTACGGCATCTCCATCTCTGACTGCTTAGCCCCTCCTGCCTTAGAAGATGGTGGGGGGGGGGGGAGTTTCTCCCAGGTACGGCATCTCCATCTCTGACTGCGTTGCCCCTCCTGTCTTAGAAGATGGTAGGGGGGGGGAGTTTCTCCCAGGTACGGCATCTCCATCTCTGACTGAGTTGCTGCTCCTGTCTTAGAAGATGGTCGGGGGGGGGAGTTTCTCCCAGGTACGGCATCTCCATCTCTGACTCCGTAGCCGCTCCTGTCTTAGAACATGGTCGGGGGGGGGAGTTTCTCCCAGGTACGGCATCTCCATCTCTGACTGAGTTGCTGCTCCTGTCTTAGAAGATGGTGGGGGGGGGGGAGTTTCTCCCAGGTACGGCATTTCCATCTCTGACTGCGTAGCCCCTCCTGTCTTAGAAGATGGTGGGGGGGGGGGGAAGTTTCTCCCAGGTACGGCATCTCCATCTCTGACTGCGTAGCCCCTCCTGTCTTAGAAGATGGTAGGGGGGGGGAGTTTCTCCCAGGTACGGCATCTCCATCTCTGACTGCTTAGCCCCTCCTGTCTTAGAAGATGGTAGGGGGGGGGAGTTTCTCCCAGGTACGGCATCTCCATCTCTGACTGCGTTGCCCCTCCTGTCTTAGAAGATGGTAGGGGGGGGGGAGTTTCTCCCAGGTACGGCATCTCCATCTCTGACTGCTTAGCCCCTCCTGTCTTAGAAGATGGTGGGGGGGGGGGAGTTTCTCCCAGGTACGGCATCTCCATCTCTGACTGATTAGCCCCTCCTGTCTTAGAAGATGGTGGTGGGGGGGGGAGGTTCTCCCAGGTACGGCATCTCCATCTCTGACTGCGTAGCCCCTCCTGTCTTAGAAGATGGTAGGGGGGGGGGAGTTTCTCCCAGGTACGGCATCTCCATCTCTGACTGCTTAGCCCCTCCTGTCTTAGAAGATGGTAGGGGGGGGGAGTTTCTCCCAGGTACGGCATCTCCATCTAAGGCTGCGTAGCCCCACCTGTCTTAGAAGATGGTGGGGGGGGGGGAGTTTCTCCCAGGTACGGCATCTCCATCTCTGACTGCTTAGCCCCTCCTGTCTTAGAAGATGGTAGGGGGGGGGGGAGTTTCTCCCAGGTACGGCATCTCCATCTCTGGCTGCGTAGCCCCTCCTGTCTTAGAAGATGGTAGGGGGGGGGGAGTTTCTCCCAGGTACGGCATCTCCATCTCTGACTGCTTAGCCCCTCCTGTCTTAGAAGATGGTAGGGGGGGGGGAGTTTCTCCCAGGTACGGCATCTCCATCTCTGGCTGCGTAGCCCCTCCTGTCTTAGAAGATGGTGGGCGGGGGGGGGGGGAGTTTCTCTCAGGTACGGCATCTCCATCTCTGCCTGCGTTGCCGCTCCTGTCTTAGAAGATGGTAGGGTGTGTATAGGAGAAGCCCGACCTGCCTTAGGACACTATGAAGGTAATTTTATAAGGCAAACCTAGATTAATGTGTGTTTTTATGCGTGCCAATCGCACCTATTTATAAAGTCAATTATGCACTTGCCCTGGAATAAACATTGTGGAAACTGTGTACCTTTTGGGAACCTGCCAGGTACTTGTGACCTGGATTGGCCATTGTTGGAAACTGGATACTGGAGCTGATGGACCTTGGTCTGACCCAGAATAGCATTTCTGATATTCTTAAGTGTGTGTACATCTGTCTTTTATAAAATGTGTGCTTTGCCTATGTGAATACCCACAGAGAAAGTACACGCCATCAGCCTAGCAACCAGCTAAAGTACGCACATAAAGGCCCTTGATGCATATACATCATAGAAAATACATGATTTACGCCTGCAGATGGTGCATAATTTTCCGTGTCCCTTTGTAAAATTACCCCATGTGTACGTGGGACAGTCTTTGCAACTCTTCTGAGAAGCAGCAAAAGGTTCTTTTCAGTAAGGGAAATCCATCTGTCTGTTCATCCATTTGGGTATGTGATGGGTATATAGAATGTTACCTGTCCCTCTCGAAAGGGATTATCAGCAGTCCCTTTTAAAAGAGTCTGCAGCCCAGAGCTTGGAGGGCATGGCTCACAGGGAGAGGATAAGAACACAGCAAGCTACAGGAAAGAGAGAGGCCTGTGGAGCCAGAAGTCCTTCCAAGGCAAGCCGTGCAAAGGAGTTCTGAGGTAGGAACTTTAACTGGGGCTGGAGGAAGGGCCGGGAGAACCAGCTTTGTGGAGATTTAACAAGCAGGGAGATAAGTAAAGCTGATTTTGTTTTCCCTGAACTGCTGTCTGTTCTGTGTTGTAAAGAAAACCCCTTCCCTCTGCACGCCACGCTTACCACAGGGAGATAATCACAGATTCTTGGATGGCTCTGAGTTAAACTAGGTCATTAGTTCTCAGCCCTATAGCCTGGTGGCACACCTAATCAGTCTAAGGTGTCCCTAATGAATATGCATGAAGCAGGCTCATATACACCTGGTCTTCAATGCTTGTAAATCTATCTCCTGCATATTTATTACGGATACCCTGAAAATCTGACCAGTTATGTATATACTACACCTACCCTAGCCAGTCAGGTTTCACAATATCCTTAAGGAATAGGCACAAAACAAATTTGCCTGCACTGTTTCCAATGTATACAAATCCCTAGAGGGTCATTCTAAAGGGCTTGGTCATGGTTTGGACGTCTGCAGACATGCATGTGGATGTCAAAATCACAGCCATGTCTCCGTAACCATTCCACAAATGCCATTTGTAGACGTCTCCAGTATTGCGACATGCAGGCAGGCACAGGGGTGTGGCAGAGGTGTGTCTGAGGAGGGGCAATGGACTTACATGTCCCCGTTCGATCCTAGAAGCAGCAGAGCCGTCTGCAGGCACGTGCATGTTTATCCCCGCTCCAGGCATGAATAGGCATCAGGAAAGTGTCGGTTTCCACCTTAAAACATCCAGAGAGTGTAGACAAGATGGAAAATTAAGTGACTAGCTTTAGATCACAAAGTTCCACGTGGGGATTTGAACTCTGACCGCCCAGCTCCTACTCTAACCATTATGCAATTAGACGTCTTGGCTCTGAAACACTCTCCTGGGGATGCCTATATAGACATTGGATACACGTGCATCTTGGGCACATCCACGTTTCTGGAATTGAGCCTGAACTTGCACGTGCCTGCCTTTCTTTTCAGACGTTCTGGCTTTGATATCCTAGATTGCACTTGGATGTCCCATTTGGAATGTGCCTCGTAATGACTGTGCATGAGATACATATCTTCAAAACCCAGCTGGTTAGGAGGTATCTAAGTTTGAATTGAGCACCACAATATTGAAGTTACACAAGAAAGTTGAAAGGTGTGATACAGAAAGCACTTCTGACATGATGGAATGGGAGAGTAGTGAGCCCTCTAGCGGTAAAACTCAGGAAAAGCCAGGTTTCTATAGAAGCAGGAAGCCTTTAGAAAAAATGCAGCTCAGTCAGGATTATGACGTAAGAGCTAGAGGCAGCTGACTAATCAGGTGGGTGTGCCTGCACGTGGAAGCTGTTGGAGACCAGCTTCAGATTCACTCTTTAAGGGTGGAAGCAAAGTCAGTCAGGGGGACACACGGAGAGAGATACGAGAGACACGGAGAGAGACACAAGAGACACGGAGAGAGACACAAGGAGACAGGCACAAGAGGAACACAGGAAATACAGAGAACACGAGCCAACAGACAGGAAGGTCTGGAAACCCAGCTTCAGGCAAGAAGGATTCACGTGGGTTCATTCCTTACTACTTTAAAGCCAAGCTGAAGTCTGTTGATGAGCTACCTGAAGACAGGGCTAAGCTATTACCCTGGAGGAAGGGACAAAGCTCTCAACACAGACAAAGCAGTGCTGACAAAAGAGGTACGTCTGTATCACTTCCTAATCAAAGCCTGGTAGAAGAGATAGTAAAGCAGTTAAAATCTAGTGCTAGCCAATGCCAAGATAGCACTGCTGAAAATGCTTCTAATTCTAATGCTTTGGAGAAGTGGCTAAAAGCTGATATAAGTTCTATAAGAGAAAGCTTACATAACAAGTATTCTCCTGAACCAAAGACTGTCACGGCATATGATCAGGGAACCTTCCTAAACCAGTTGCAGGACGTGAGCTCAGCTGTGCTTGATAGGAACTCTCAAGAGCAGTGCTGTAGCAGTGACAATGAAGAAATGATTGTTGAAGAACCTTTTGTTCCTAATGATATAGAATGCTGTCAGATGGATTGCTCATACTGTGATTCTGATGAACTGGATCTCCGTTGAAACAAGCTTTGCTGAAGTACTGACAAAGGTGTTTAAAAGGTTTTCAGTTACTGTGAAGAAAACAGTTTATTTCATGCTTTCTAGTTTACCCTTACTTTCTGTTACTCAGAAGAAAGAATTCTTATTTGCTTTATTTACCTATGAGCCCTTGTGAAGAGGAAAAACCCTTATAATAAATTTATCTGTTTCAAATTGACCCTCGTGCCACAACACAATTTGTTCCAGGTTCTCAAAACTACAAATCCCAGCAACCCTTGCTGGCAAAAAATAGTAAAAGGACACTGTCAAACAAATATAGCGGTCGCCCCTGCTATTAAGCCACTGGCCTGTAGGAGGGGAGTTGCGACAAAGGGTTCAGCCCTAGGAGGCAGACCATGAAAGAATGTAGCCCAGGGCTTTTCAGACCTGTCTAAGTGACCCACATATCACCTCAATGAATAATTAAAGCAGAGATTGTACTTTCTGGATCATTATTATTGTTGGCCAATAGAAGCAGAAGACACACATACACGTTGACTTTCCATTCCCACTTTCCATCATGATCATCCACTGCGCCCCACTTCCGGAAGAGCTCGTAAACTGGAACATATAAACGTTCCATGAAACACCTCTGGAATAAATCCTGCCTGTCTCCTCTGCCCACCATATTTTCAACTTCTCATGTCTCGTCACAGTCATATGTGTATGTCTCCTGCAGAAAGACAATATTTGCCCTCAATTTCTCAGGGTCTTGTTCATCTTACCCTGAACCAAGGCCAAGTCATTTTATACAAGCAAAATCCCATACTGAAGGGGTCGCCCCGTCCTAGAACCCCTCCAGCTCACCACCAAAATGAGGTCATCCATCTCCCTTACTTCTCTCCCATACACATCCTCTTGTCCCCCTAGACCCTCCTTACTCCCTACATACCCCCATTTCTCTACCCCTCGCTTCAACCAGACTATCCATCTCCACAAACATCACATGACTGTGACGGCCTCTCCTGCAATGCCTCCCCCTCCCCCCCCCGCCCCCTCACCACCTTTCCACATTTGGCTCATTTTTCAGTTCAGTCCTGTTTTCATTGAAAATGCCAATCAGTGCTGCACATTCCACCCCTCCTACCCTCAACCTTTTCCTCCTGTTCTTCCATGTCATAGTTTCTGTGGAAGCTGTGGACTTTGGGTACCTGCCAGGTACTTGTGACCTGAATTGGCCTCTATTGGAAGCAGGATACTGGGCTTGATGGATCTTGGCATTTCTTATGTTGTTATGTTCTTATATATACCCCCTACAAAACCCTCGGCCCATCATGCATTCGTCTCACCACACCTTCCGTCTCACATGTGCACAAATATCATGCACCACCCAAGAGCCTATCCCTAATCATAAATTCCCTCCTCGCAACACAACCTGAACTGGAAGGTATACAAAAGAGACTAGCAAAATAGGGAAGTTAGGACATCTTGACAGGTTCCAAAAAAGTAACCCAGATGCCCTTAAGTACAGAGCTGAAAGAGTCCAAATAATCTGTATCAACAGATTAATATGAATTAAATACAACCTCTAAAATGCCTGCATGCAAATACTAGAAGTCTAAAAAATAAGATGGGAGAGTTAGAATATATAGCATTAAAAAGGTTAGATATGATTGACCTCTCAGAGATCTGGTGGAAGGAGGACAATCAATGGGACACTGTGATACCTGAATTCAAACTATATTGCAATGATTGCGTAGATCAAAATAGTGGAGGGGTTGCACTCTATCTTAGGGAGAGCATTGAGTCACACAGGATTAAAGTTTTGCAGGAAACAAAATACACTGTAGAATCTCTATGGATAGAAATCCCATGTAAAAAGGGGAAGGCGATGGCAGTGGGGGTGTACTACCGACCGCCTGGCCAGAATGAGCAGATGGATGATGAAATGCTCAAAGAAATCAGGGAAGCTAATAAAAGTTACAGCACAGTAATAATGGATGATTTCAATTATCCTGGTACTGACTGGGTCAGTGTCACTGCAGGACATGCCAGGGAGATAAAGTTTCTAGATTAAATAAATGACTGCTTCTTGGAGCAGCTGGATCATGAACCAACAAGAGGGGAAGCTATTTTGAACCTACTTCTTAGTGTAACACAGGATCTGGTGTAAGACATAAGGGTATTGGGGCCACTTGACTTGCGTTTGATTTAATAAATGGAAGAAGGACAGCAAGGAAATCCACAGTACTACTTTTTAACTTTCAAAAGGGAGACTATGAAAAAATAAGGAAAATAGTTAAGAAAAAACTAAGAGGAGCAGCTGCAAAGGTTAAAGATTTACATCAAGCATGGGCGTTGTTTAAAAATAGTATCTTGGAAGCTCAGCCAGATGTATTCCACACTTTAAGAAAAGTGGAAAGAAGGCCAACAAACTGCCAGCATGGTTTAAAGGCAAGGTCAGAGAGGCTGTTGTAGCAAAAAAAAAAGCATCTTTCAGGAAATGGAAAAAGGAGCCAAATGATGAAAACGGGAAACAACATAAGCACTGGCAAGTTAGATACAAGGCATTTATAAGGCATGCAAAGAGAGAATTTCTAAAGAAGCTTGCCATAGAAGCAGACATATAATAAAAACTTTTTTCAGGAACATTTATAGGAAAAAACCTCTGACAGAGTCAGTTGGACCATTGGATGACAGAGGGGTAAAAGAGGTGCTAAGTAAGGGAGGACAAGACCATAGTGGAAAGATTGAATGAATTCTTTGCTTCGGTCTTTACTGAAGAAAATGTAGGGACGTTACCCTTACCTGAAATTGTATTTAAAGGTGATATATCAGAAGAATTGAAAAAAATATTGATAAACCAGGAAGATGTATTATAACTATTTGATAAACTGAAGAGTAGTAAATCACATACATGGACCAGATGGTATACATCTGGGAATGTTGAAAGAACTGAAAGATGAGATTGCAGACCTACTATTAGTAAGTTGTGAACTATCATCAAAATCATCTGTAGTACCTGAAGACCAGAGAATGACCAATGTAACACCAATTTTTAAGAAGGGTTCCAGGGGTGATCCAGGAAATTACAAACCGGTGAGCCTGACGTTGGTACTGGGCAAAATTGTAGAAACCATTATAAAAAATAAAACTACTGAACATGTAGATAGTCATGGTTTAATAGGAGAAAACCAGCATAGGTTTAGCTGAGGTAAGTCTTGTCTTACTGATCTGTTATATTTTTTTGAAGGTGTGAATAAACAGGTAGACAGAGGTGAGCTGGTTAATATAGCATACCTGGATTTTCAGAAAGTAAGGTCCCTCATGAGAGACTCTTGGCCAAATTAAAAAGTCATGAGATTGGAGGCGGTGTACTATTGTGGATCAAGAACTGGTTAAAAGATAGAAAGCAGAAAGTAGGGCTAAATGGACAATTTTCTCAATGGATAAAGGTGAATAGAGGAGTATGTATTTATGATTTAGCTAGGCTTATATACTGCTTTTCTACAAGTCAAAGTGGTATACATTCAGGTACGGTATATATATATTTTTTTTTTTTTAATTTATTTTTTTTTGCTGTCCCTGAAGGGCTCACAATCTTTGCTATTTTTTTTTGTAGCTGGGCAATGGAGTAATCAGTGGCTTGTACAAGGCTACAAGGAGCACCTCTGGGACTAGAAACCCCAGGCCTTCTGACCCAAAGTTGCTGTCCTCTAGCAGGATTTGAACCCTGGGCCCTCTGGCCTTAGGTAACTTGCCCCAACCACTAGGGATCAGTGCTGGGCCTGCTGTTTTTTAACATATTCATAAATTACCTGGATAGGGGAATAATAACGAGTGAGGTGATCAAATTTGCAGATGACACAATATTATTCAAAGTTGTTAAGACGCAAGAGGATTGTGAAAAATTGCAAGAGGACCTTGATAAATTGGAAGACTGGACTTCAAATGGCAGATGAAATTTAATGTAGACAAGTGCAAAGTTATGCACCTAGGAAACAGCAACATAAACTACGGTGGCATGATGCAAGGTTCCACATTAGGAACCACCATTCAGGAAAAGATTTAGATATCATCTTGGATAATATGTTGAAACCCTCGGCCCAGTGTGCAGCAGCAGCCAAGAAAGCAAATAGAATGCTGGGAATCATAAGGAAAGGAATTAGAAATATAACCAAGGATATTATGATGCCTCTATATCATTCCATGGTGCGTCCGTAGCTTGAACATTGTGTGCAATTTGGTCGCCATATCTTAAAAAATATATAGCAGAATTAGAACATAACATAACATAAGAACATAAGATATGCCATACTGGGTCAGACCAAGGTCCATCAAGCCCAGTATTCTGTTTCCAACAGTGGCCAATGTAGGTCATATGTACCTAGCAGTTTCCCAAGAGATACAAGTTCCACAATGCTTGTACTGGGTCAAGCATTGATATCTTCGGTCACTTCTTAATAATGGTTTATGGACCTTTCCTCCAGGAACTTGTCCAAACCTTTCTTAAACCCAGCTACACTAACAGCCTTTACTACATCCTCCGGTAACACATTCCAGATTTTGATTACACGTTGAGTGAAAAAATATTTTCTTTTATTAGTCTTAAATAGTTTACCCTGTAGCTTCATTGCATGTCCCCTAGTCTTTCTATATTCTGATAACGTAAACAATCGATCTACATTTACCCGTTCCACTCCGTTCATTAATTTATAGACTTCTATCATATCTCCCCTCAGCCGTCTCTTTTCCAGGTTAAAGAGCCCTAACCTTTTTAGCCTTTCTTCATAGGAGTATCCTTCCATCCCCTTTACCATTTTGGTGGCTCTTCTCTGAACCTTTTCTAAAATCGCTATATCCTTTTTAAGATACGGCGACCAGAATTGCACACAATATTCAAGGTACGGTCTCACCATGGAACGATATAGAGGCATTATAATATCTTTTGTTTTATTTTCCATTCCTTTCCTTATCATACATAGCATTCTATTTGCTCTCTTGGCTGCCGCTGCACACTGGGCCGAGTGTTTTAAAATGGAATCCACAATGACGCCTAAATCTTTTTCCTGGGTGGTGGTTCCTAATGTGGAACCTTGCATCGTGTAACCATAGTTTGGGTTGTTCTTCCCTAGGTGCATAACCTTGCACTTGTCCACATTAAATTTCATCTGCCATTTTGATGCCCCCAGTCTTCCAATTTATCAAGATCCTCTTGCAATTTTTCACAATCCTCTTGGGTTTTAACAACTTTAAATAGTTTTGTGTCATCTGCAAATTTGATAGCCTCACTCGTTATTCCACTTTCCAGGTCATTTATGAATATGTCAAAAAGCAGCGGACCCAGCACAGATCCCTGGGGTACACCACTATTCACCTTTCTCCATTGGGAAAATTGGCCATTGTCTTACTTCAACAAAGGCTAACACCTTGTAATGAAGACGTGCAGTTTATTTACAAACAAAGTAAGGAAACATTTAGAAAGACAAGTAATTCTCTTAGTTACACATGAGTAGTTAGAAAAGATAACCAGAATGCAATTAAAATAATAACTAATGCACTTAATTACAGCACTGAAAGAATTATGAGAGAATGCAGCTATTTACAGAGAATATACTTCACCAAACTTGTCATAAGCCCTTTACACATCAGCTGGGAGCGCTCAGCGAGAGGAACTGATGACAGTCTAGGATACTTCATGCTTGGCCAAGCAGATCTACGCTCTGTCTGTTATGGATTTTCTCTGTACTTATATAGGCACAAATGTGTTGCAGCCAGCTCTCACCCATGAGCTTCTCCCCACCCCATCCACCTTTTTTTGCTTTGGTTTCTGGGTGGGCTTCTGACCACCTGTTAGAAGCTCAAACTTACACAATCAGACATGGTCAGATATCTGAGAATGCTCAAAGGACACATCCTCCATGGCCTACATTCCAAGGCTAGATGAAGTGTTCTTTTGTTATCATTAATGGGTCTCTGTCAAGGGAGACACCCAAAAGCATCTCAAAGCTTTTACATTATAATTGATGAATTCTTATCCTGTCTACATTGGCTAGGCAAATGTTTCTATATTGGCCAAGAGAATTGTTCAAAGGCCAAGGGAAGAATTCTGTCTCCCTCTCTGGCCTCTTAACACTCCCCAGGCTAGATGTGTAAAGATCTCTCATCTCTGGAGCAAGTTGGCTCAGATAAAGTACAATATCCTTTGCTGATCCAAAAATCCATATAAATCTTTAATTAGTAATACAGCCATTTAGCCCTACCCTCTGCTTTCTATCTTTTAACCAGTTCCTGATCCACAATAGTACACTGCCTCCTATCCCATGACTCTTTAGTTTTGCCAAAAGTCTCTGATGAGGGACCTTGTCAAAGGCTTTCTGAAAGTCCAGATACACAATATCAACCAACTCACCTTTGTCCACCTGTTTATTCACTCCTTCAAAAAAACATAACAGATTAGTAAGACAAGATCTTCCTTGTCTAAAGCCATGTTGGCTGTCTCCCATTAGGTTGTGACTATGTAAATGCTGAGTAATTTTATTCTTTATGATGGTTTCTACCATTTTTCCTGATACTGACGTCAGGCTCACCGGTCTATAGTTTCCCGGATCACCCCTGGAACCCTTTTTAAAAATTGGTGTTACATTGGCGATCCTCCAATCTTCAGGTATTAGAGATGATTTTAATGATAGTTCACAGATTGATAGCAGGTCTGCAATCTCATATTTTAGTTCTTTCAACACCCTTGGATGTATACCATCCGGCCCAGGTGATTTGCTACTCTTCAGTTTATCTAATAGTTGTAAGACATCTTCCCGATGTATCGATATTTCCTTCAATTCTTCCGCACCTTTAAATACCACTTCAGTCATGGGTAGCATCCCTACATCTTCCTCAGTAAAGACCGAAGCAAAGAATTCATTCAGTCTCTCCGCTATCGCCTTGTCGCCTCTTAGTGCTCCTTTAACCCCTTTATCATCTAATGGACCAACTGACTCTCTCAGACCAACTGACTCTCTCAGAAAAGGTACAGAGAAGAGCCACCAAAATAGTAAAGGGGATGGAAGGATACTCCTATGAGGAGAGGCTTAAAAGGTTAAGGCTTTTCAACTTGGGAAAGAGACAGCTAAGGGAAGATATGATAGAGGTCTATAAATTAATGACTAGAATGGAACGGGTAAACGTAGATCGGTTGTCTAAGCCATCAAAATGTAGAAAGACTAGGGGACATGCAATGAAGCTACAGGGTAACCCACTTAAGACTAATAAGAGAAAATATTTTTTCATTTAACTTGTAATCAAACTCTGGAATTTGTTACCGGAGGATGTTGTAAAGGCTTTTAGTGTAGCTGGGTTTAAAAAAGGTTTGGACAAGTTTCCAGAGGAAAAATCCATAAACCAGAGGACCCAGGAAATCCACTGCTTGTCCCAGGACAAGCATTGTGTAACCCGAGTGCCTTTTTGGGAACCTGCCATGTACTTGTGGATTGGCCACTGTTGCATTGGCCATTGGACTTGATGGACCTTGGTCTGACCCAGAGCGGCATTTCTTATGTTCTTATGTTCTTACATCCCAGGGCGCTGAAAGAACTGAAATATGAGGCTGCACACCTACTTTTAGTAATCTGTGAACTATCATTAAGATTGAAGATCGGCCAGTGTAACGCCGGCAAACTACAGACCAGTGAGCCTGATGTCAATACCAGGCAAAATGGTAGAAACCATTTTAAAGAACAGAATTACTGAACAGATATATAGTTATGGTTTAATAGGACCAAGCCAACATGGATTTAGATAAGGAAAGTCTTGTCTCACTAATCGACTCTATTTTCTTGAAGTTGTGAAAAAACAGGTTGATATAGTGTGTCTGGCTTTTCAGAAAACATTTGGCAAGCTTCCTCATGAGAGATTCTTGAGGAAATTAAAAAGTCATGGGATAGGAGGTGATGTACTATTGTGCATCAGGAACTGGTTAAAAGATAGAAAGCAGAGGGTAGGGCTAAATGGCCAATTTTCCCAATGGAGAAAGGTGAATAGTGGTGTACCCCACTATTCCCCCCGCTGCTTTTTGACATATTCATAAATTTATTTATTTATTTATTTATTTAACTATTTCTTTTATACCGCCCCTTCCAGAGATCAAGGGCGGTTTACATATAACAGATTAACAGTCTTGTACACAATTTGTATACATTTTACATAGAACAGTAGAAATGACCTGGAAAGTGGAATAACGAGTGAGGTTATCAAATTTGCAGATGACACAAAACTATTTAAAGTTGTTAAAACCCAAGAGGATTGTGAAAAATTGCAAGAGGATAGGAGGTGATGTACTATTGTGGATCAGGAACTGGTTAAAAGATAGAAAGCAGAGGGTAGGGCTAAATGGCCAATATTCCCAATGGAGAAAGGTGAATAGTGGAGTACCCCAAGGATCTGTGCTGGGTCCGCTGCTTTTTAATATATTCATAAACGATCTGGGAATGGGAATAATGAGTGAGGTGATCAAATTTGCAGATGATACAAAATTATTTAAAGTTATTAAAACACAAAGGGATTGTGAAAAATTGCAAGGTAACCTTGAAGAATTGGGAGACTGGTCTCCACACCTTCCTCGACCTCTCAGCCCCTAAGCCATGATCAGAGGGGGGGGGAGGGGATGAAGCCTATTCCCACCCTCACGAAAGGCCTTGTACTGTGTTTCCTGCAGTAGGTGAACAGCCACCCTTGAGGGGGTCCAAATCCCTGTCGCCCATGATGGACACTGTGGACATCCCGACTGATCCCCTACATGGTGCCTCCATCTGCAGATGGCACGCTTGCACCCTATCACCTACGGTTTTAGACACAAACAAATTGCAGAACATATTTTTTCACTCAATGCTTACTTGCTTTGGAACTCATTGCCGGAGGATGTCGTATAAGCAGATAGCATAGCTGGGTTTAAAAAAAGACTTGGAGAAGTTTCTGGAGCAAAGGTCCAGAATCTTCTCCAAGTCTTTTTTTTAAGGTAGTGCCAGGGAAATCCATTGCTTATCTCGTTGGGTAGCTGCATGGAATTTGGCTACTTTTTGGGATTATGCCAGGTACCTGCAGGGCCGGCCCAAGGGTTTCTGCCGCCCTAGGCAGAAGCTCTGCCCCCCCCCCCCGAGCTGTGCCCCCCATGTGCCAAACCGCACCCCCCCCCCACATGCTGAGCCACGCTACTGTTGATTCCGGCGGTGGGGTCGAGGGGGGCACGGCTCAGCTCAGCGGCAGGCCATGTGCTTCGGGGGTTCAGAACTTTGGGGGTTCAGAATCAGCGGCAGTGGGGGGGCTTAGCACAGGGGGGGGGGGGAGAGCAGCAGGCTATGTGTGCCAAAGCACATGACCTGCCACCCACAGAGAGCTGTCACCTAGCCCGTCTACTGAAAGGAACGGCCCTGGGTACCTGAGAGCTGGATTGGCCACTGTTGGAAAAAGGATATTGGGTTTGATGGACCTTTGATCTGAGCCAGTATGTCAGTTCTTATGTTCAGTCAGGGGAAGTTTCAAAGCTTGAACCCAATACTATAACATGCCTAGTGGGGTACGACACTGATTCGGCTGCTGCTTTCACAAATGCACATTTAAGCATTGCCCATGAGCCCACTTTTTCCTTGTAAATGTTGCCATGTGTGAATACTCTTACTAGTCAGTGTGGTGAAATCAAAATCACTCCTACCATGTTTATTGTCATGCATGAACGATACACAGATGGGTCTTGATTCGGTGCACGTTGTGGAGATCTTGACTGTAATACTATAAAGAGTGCCTCTCGTCTCTCTCCCCTCCCCCTCCCTGTGCAGGTGGAGCTCATCGTAGGCCCCTCCGATGATATCATCCCCCACCTGAAGGACAAGCATGGCGTGCAGAAACTGGACTTTATCTTCATGGACCACTGGAAGCGTTTCTACCTGCGGGACCTGCAGCTGTTGGAGGAACAGGACCTGCTGCAGGAAGGAACCGTAATCCTGGCTGACAACGTCTTCTTCCCAGGGGCTCCGCACTTCCTGCAGTACGTCAAGTCCTGTGGCAAGTACCGGTGTAAGGTGCACCGCACCAGCCTGGAGTACTTCCGAGCCATCCGCGATGGGATGGCTGAGCTGTGCTACACCAAGCTCCAATGACAGGGCCTGGCTTGACTCCAGGGCAGCCAATCATCGTATGATGGCATGAAAAAGATGCTGAAGACGCAGTGATGGGCAGAAAGATGGAACAGACTAAAGTCCACGAGCAGTGATATTGTGGCTCGGCTCTGGATCAGTGAAGATGGGCTGAGCCAGTCCTGGTGATACCCCCATTGCATGCATGGACCTGTAGTTACAAATCCCTATAGCATGTGGGAACAAACCAGGCCTGGCTGAGTTCATTATGATGACACTGAGGTATCCGATTCATGTCTCCCCCTAAGGGAGGTCTCAGGGAGGGAGGTGGGGGGCGCAGTGTTACCAATGGACTAGCTTTTTCAGATCAGATTGATCCAATCTTGATTTTACCTCACTTTAAAAGATGGACTTTTGGTCTTTTACCCCACTAAGATCTACAGGCCCAATATTCAAAAGGAATTTACATGGTTCAGAGCCCTATAAACCATGTAAATGCCGCTCAGTGGGATATCCAACGGCATTGTTAGTGCTGTTGAAAATCCCCGATCTTCACTCCTACACGCCCCGATGTTAACCTCTTAGCATCGGGGCGTGTCGTGGCCGATGACAGAGGCTAGTGGCGATATTGCATCTCTCCCTGCTTAGCTTCTATAGGTAAAAGGTAGAAACTGTAAAAACTGTCCTATCTTTACTCGTAGAAGCTAGCGGGACAGCGGTGCAATATCGCCGCCACCCTGTTAGCCTCTGTGGCTTCCGGGCATGTGCAGCGACCCCGGATATTCACTGTCGGGGCCACATATGATGCGGGGTAGAGGATGGCAGCGACAGCTAGGCAGTGTATTCGTACCTTGCTGTCCTAACTCAATATCGGGCCCTACGTAACATCGTTGATCAACATGGTCTCTGGTGTACATTAAAAACCTACAAAACAATCACACAGACACATTACTATATAATCACAGTATTAAAACTCATCAGGTACAGCCGTATCCTATCACCCTATGCCTGCTCGAACAAATAGGGTTCCAGCAATTTCCTATATCTTAAACACTCTCCCCTCTGAGCAAAACAAAGGGCAACCGAGTCCAGGAGCCAAGATCAGCACAAAAGGTCTGATGTACACGACTCTCTGACTTCTTTGCGCTTGGAACCTTCAATAAATAAATATCGGTTCTGTGAGTGCAGCAATCTATTAGGTTGATATTTGTGTGACAGCTTCCCAAAATTGACTGCATCACCTTGAAATTTGGAGAAACAGGAAATTAAATTTTGAATGAATTTGGCATGTTTAATCGCACAGTGATGCTGACATATTGCACTAGTTCACCTGAGCTAAAAATGTTTTTCCTCCTGATTTTCATTTGTACTCAGCATCTGCTGCTTCTCGTCTCAGTCTCCAATAATAGCCGGCCAGCATTGATGGGCTCCAGTTGCCCTGATATAACTTTTCCATCGTCACAATGCCCTGGTGAAACCTTTCACCATGTTTGTCTCCGACTGCACCAAGATTCGCAGGGAAGAAGTCCAAGTGTGAATGCAGAAAATGAATCTTCAGCGACATGTTGCACTTCATGGTTTTGTTTGCTTAAAGTATGTTGTCAACCAGCAAGACAAAGTCTGGTGCCCTGTAACTTCCAAGGAAATTCTCAATAACATCCCTGAATGCCTTCCATGTGATTTTCTCAGGCCTCACTAACAGATCTTCGAAATGCTTGTCAGTGATAATGTGTCTCACTTTTAGACCCACAGAAATGCCTCCCTTAATCTTGGCAGCAGTTTTTCTTGGAAACATCCGTCTCAAATATCGAAATCTTTCACCTTCCTTGTCCATCACTTTCACAAAGTTTTTCATCAGTCCGAGTTCTATATGAAGAGGAGGTAAAAATATCTTATTTGTGGCACATAAACCACTTGTTGACACATTTTTCTATCCTGGAGCCAAACTCTTACGGAGCGGCCGGTTCTTTTTAATGTCATGAGATTCTCTAGCATGGGAGTCCCATTGGTATACCCGAGCTGCATTCCTAGTAGCAGCGCCACTACGTTTAGATCACCACAGATGTTCCAGTTGTCATTTTACTGTATGTGTTTCAACAACAGTTCCATGTTTTCGTAGGTTTCTTGCATGCGCGCTGCATAGGCAATAGGTATTGAAGGTTGGACATTGCCTTTGTGTAACAAGGCGGCTTTCAGGCTTAACAGTGACAAATCAATAAAAAGATGCCATTGTTGTGGGTCATTTTCACAACCCAAAGCCATGAACAACCCATCAATGTCAGTGCAGAAACAGTTGTCCACCTGTCCAAAGAAATTTTACATATCTTCTTGGCGTGTCTAAAAGTCAGAAATTTTCGTACCTAGCGACAGCAAACCCCATCCTTGCAATCTTGAAACACCAAGTAGTTCAGATTTTGTTTTTGACAAACTTAAGTCCCTCACCAGGTCATTCAATTCTGACTATGTTATCAGATGAGGCACACCGGACATAAACGGTTCAAAATCTGGATCCATGTTGTTTTCCATATCTGGCCCGCTGTGCATTGTGGCATCTTCCTCTGCCTCATCTAGGCTCCATGTCTCTGATGGCTTTGGTATTGGCATACTGTCATCATGTGGCACTGCTCTCATGGCTGAAGGCACACTGGGGTATTCAGCAGATTTCTTATTATTAGCAGAGAAGCCAGATACATTAGTCAGACAGAAGTAACAGTCCATCACATGAGCCGTCTGTTCTCGCCATATCATCGGGACTGCAAACGGCATTGACTTCCGAGTACCTCTGAGACAAGCTCTGGGATGGACAGCACATGTTGCACAACAAATGTGAGGAGCCCAGAATTATTCTTGATCTCCAACGTCAACAATAAAGTCACTTCCAGAATGAACTGATAGTCTTATCACTCGAAAAAATTCCAGTCCACTAAATCTGCAAACTTCCAAATCAGGCTTTGCTCTTTTCTATACATTGAAAGGAGAAAAGGGTCTCAGAACCATATGAGGTGAGAGTATGGGCACTCAGTGAATTCCTCACAAGCCTCAACCCACCCTCAGCACATCAATGAGGGAGGGGGAGTTGAGGCTTGTGAGGAATTCACCGAGTGCCCATATCCTTACCTCATATGGTTCCGAGACCTTTTTCTCAGTTCCAGCACTATCTGCCCGCTCAAACATCTCCACTCCAGCAGGACCTTCTCCTATGCACCAACCATCTGGAACTCCCTCTCTCCACAGATACAATCACTTACAGACATTGGAGAATTTCATCGCAAGCTAAAAACCTTCCTCTTCCTGGAACATTTTGGTTCCGACACTTAACTGCCCACCCGCCTGCTGCACCTTCCTGAACTCTTAAAATGTTGCTCACTCTTTCTCCCACAGCCCACCCATCAAACAAACATGCGTCATATGTTCCCCATTAGCTAAGTTTAAAATCATCTCAATGTTGTCATTCCCCTGAGTCCAAAGAATTTCATTGACTGAATATCGTACAATATATTTTAGACATATGTTTAACCATTAGTTACTGTTAACTTTATTTTATATTTTTAACTTTGTTCCATGTAATGTTACTAGTTCTAACTGTTCCCTGTAAACTGCAGTGACTAGTAGATGAAGCGGTATAAAAAACAGTTGTTAAATAAATAAATAAATAAAATAAATAAGCATATACTCACCACAAATGTAGCAGAATGTATCGCAGCTGTTGCGACATTGAAGAGACATTTCTACTGAAACGAATCATTGTTTAAACAAGAAGCTTACATGTAAATGCTATTGTTAAGTACACAAACTGATATCAACGTATGCTTAGCATCTGTGTATGAAAGCTGCTTTTATAGCCTGTGCTGCCAGCATCCATCCTGACTAAGCATGCCCACGCATTCCCGGGCAGTAGCATTTCCATTGCACGTTGTGAGCCTGCACTGAGGGCATGTCCAGGAATGTCTGGACCAAACAAAACATCTTACTTTCTAGGCAACATATGAGTAGACTTAAAATATGCAAGGAAATCACAAAAATAGGCGATTGCAAAACAATGGTGTGTGATAGGAAAATTTCAAGGTGATTTTCGTAATCAGCAACCCAAAATCCATAAGATACACCCAAAAGTATTCAGGAAGCAGACTCTCCATTGTCCTTCACTGCTGATGGTCAGATATGGCCCCTGCATTGAATATCCAGGTTTAGTGTTCAGCGGCGGCTAGCTACTGTAATTGCGCTAGCCTCCACTGCTGATTATTGGCTCTTAAATACTTCCTGCTCTTCTGTTAGGAAGCCAATGCAAACGGTACAAATACAGAGGAATACACTTACATCTTGGGACTCCAAATATTACCCAACCGTTGCTTTGTGTACAACCTGTAGCCATTTCAGCATCTTACGAAAGAGTTCGAGGTGTGCTGAATTACATTAATCTAAATGTGATATGAAGTCGTCTGAACTGCAACTCTGAACTCATACTGTGGTAAATACACTTCGGTCTCCTCACAAGTAGAATTTACAGAAAGCTGACTTAACTACTTTCTTTACTGCGTCGCCACCTTAAGACAGAATCATCCAACCGAATGCCACTTTAAGGTGGATGTGTGGTTCTGCCTTTCTTGGGAAACCGATGCACGTGGGGGAGTAAGACCAGCAGTGGACCAGCTTTCGATGAATGAATGGAGCCGGTTAGCAAGAGAGTGCGGAAACCTCCCCTTTCCGCTAAGGTTTTAGTTAAGCTGCTGTCAGGTGAGAGGCAAAAGAGTATCAGAGTGGAGGGCCTGTCTCTGTGCTCCCATCCCAATGGAATAAAAAGGTCAGAGCTCAGAACAAACATAAAACGCATCTAACCAAGACCGACCCGCAAGCAGCCCTCACCACCTTGAGACTTCCTTTCCTAGATTTCTTATTATCAGGGCTCTTCTCTGCCGGCCGGTAGTTCTGGATATCAGCATCTTTAGCCTCCCCTTTGCATCGGTCCCTGGCAGGGGGGTAATATTGATATTTGAGCCCCCCCCCCCCATCTTCCTGTTCTCATTCTACTAATACTTAACATTTGTATGGCGTTACAAGGCGTCCTGTCCACCCTCTCACCCCATTCTAGTCTGTGTTCCATCATCTCCCTGCTCTACCCCCACGTTGTGGGACATCATTTCCCTTTTTTTGCTTTCCTCTCTTGCCCATGATCCAACATCTCCTCTTTCTCTTTACTCCCCCCCTCATGGTCCAGCATCTCTCCATCCTTTCCCCTCTCCATCCCCACCCCACTCTACTCCATAGTCCTAGTTAAGGTATTTACACGGGTAACTGCCTTCGAAAATTGGGCCCGTAGTTTCTATTTGACAGTGCCACTTGGTCTCTTTCTCCCAGTGAAATGTATTGGTATTCTTTGAAATGTATTGGTTTAATATTTGCAGTGCTGCCTTTTGATAGGTAGGGTTTGGTGCTTTGTGAGTCCTGGTAGTGCTGTTAGGATACGGTGGGTTTGCTATGGGCTCTAAATGGGCAGTGTTTGTAGTAGTTCCTAATGTGCCTGGTGGTTGGCACTGGAACACAGTAATTTAGAAATCTGGTAGTCTTTCTTTATCCAGACACTCATTAAGTGGCATGTTTACTAAAAGTTAGCGCACGTTAATTTTATGCAAATATGGCATGCAATGACTCTCTGCACATGGCCCCACACCCCTCTTGGACCGCTCCTGCACCTCTGATGCTATTCCTGGTGTGGGGCTTTGGAGAGTACTGCAGTATGAAGGCTTGTAGCGCAAGCATTGCTCTCTTATGCCTCCTGCTGGTGGGTGGGAGGAAGGATGGCAACTGAGGAAGGATTGCGTTGAAACTGAGCTCTGCAGCTGGTTACAGGAAATTGGGATACTGTGGGGGCATAGGGCACTGGTGTGGTCATTTTGTTTCCTTCCCTAGCCTTCCATGGATGGCCCTGCGTTTGAATGTATCACCTCCAATTCTAGAAGTGGAGAAGTAGCCTAGTGGTTAGGGCAGCAACCTGGGACCAGAAAGACCAGGGTTCAAATCTCACCAGTAGTCCTTGTGGCTTTGAGCAAGTCACTTAACCCTCTACTACCTCAGGTACAAGCTTAGATTGTGAGCTTTCTGGAGATATGCATATAACAACTGTACCGGGCTGGGAAACCAGAGCTCAAATATGTTTACTGTTACCTTAGGCAAGTCAAGGCAGCTCGTGGGCAGGGAAATACCTACTTGACTTTGAGCTCAAATTTGGAAAGGCGACATAGGAAAACAGTACCTTAGTATATGATGGCAGATACAGACCAGTTTGCCCAGTAAATGCCACAACCTGCAGGTTACCCCCTCTATGCTTTCTTGAAGTGCAAGTCACTTAAGTTTTGTTTTGAGTGGAAATAGAGAGCCTTCGTGTCTGTCTTATGCCTTTTTGCCCCCACCCCTTCACCGGGAGGGCATTCCAGGTATCCAGCAACCTTTCTGTGAAAAAACATTTTATTTAATTCAGATATTTAAACTCTGCTTAACTGCAGATAGTTCAAGGCAGATTATAAAAGATAATGCATCCAACTAATGTAGTCACATAAAAGACTTAAGCGAGCCAAAACCATATAGTAAATAATTCCATGTCAACTATACAAAACACAGTAGTAAAGGATTTGACACAACACCGCGAATACAACTGATATTATTACAAGTTGCATCTATATAACAAGATTGCAGTCCTCTAACATAATGGAATAAATTATTTCTCAAGGCCCTGACATGTAATCTAACAATTACTAAACAATCTGACAACCTTAACATACAAACAGAGGAAAATGACAACAGAAAAAGACCACATGGCTTATCTAGTTTGTCTTTCCATATCAACAACTACAACGGTCCCCTTTTTTCCTTTAGAGATCCTCTGTGTTTGTCCCATGCTTTTTTGAATTCAGATACTGTCCTCATCTCTACCACCTCCACTGGGAGACTATTCCACGGATCCACTACTCTTTCCGTAAAGAAATATTTCTGCATATCACTCCTGAATCTATCCTCTTTCACACTCATACTATGTCCCCTCATAGCAGAACTTGGTTTCAATTGAAAGAGGCTTTCCCCCTGTGCATTTATGCCACAGAGATATTTAAACGTCTCAATCATATCATCTTTATCCTGCCTTTCCTCTAAGGTGTACATATTAAGATCCTTCAGTCTGTCCTCATGTGCTTTATAATGAAGACCAGTAATCATTTTAGTAGCACCCTCTGCACCAACTCCATCCTGTTTATATCCTTTTGAAGGTGCGGTCTCCAGAATTGCACACTATACTCCAAATGAGGTCGCACCAAAGACTTATACAGAGGCATTATCACCTTCTTTTTTCTGCTAGCCATTCCTCTCCCTATGCACCCAAGCATCCTTCTAGCTTTTGCCGTCGCCTTTTCTACCTGTTTAGCTACTTTAAGATCATCAGACACAACCACACCCAGGTCTCGCTCTTCTTTAGTGGACAAAAGTACTTCACCCCCTATACTATTTATTTTATTTTTATTTATTTACATACTCTTATATACCGCGCTATTCTGCATCAATGCGATTTAAATTAAACAAACTTAAATTACATTGAACAGGGTATTATAACTGGTGAATCCATGCTGCCTCGGATCCTGTAATCCACTTGACTCTAGAAACCTCACTATTTTCTCTTTCAGCAGCGTTTCAAATAATTTACTCACCACCGAAGTTAAACTAACCGGCCTGTAGTTTTCAACCACATCCTTACTTACGTTTTTGTCTAAAGGGACCACATGAGCCTCTCTCCAGTCCTTTGGTACCACTCCCGACTCCAACGAGGCATTAAAAAGGTCAGTCAGTGCAGCTGCTAGAACGTCCCCAAGTTCCCTCAGTATTCTAGGGTGTATCCCATCCCGTCCCATCGCTTTGTCTACTTTAAGTTGAGCTAGTTTCTCACGAACACAGTCTTCTGAAAATTGTTCAAGATGCCCTCATAAGAACATAAGATATGCCATACTGGGTCAGACCAAGGTCCATCAAGCCCAGTATCCTGTTTCCAACAGTGGCCAATCTAGGTCATATGTACTGTCGCGTCCTCCCGCCCGGGCCGGTGGCCGATGAGCAAGAGGGCTCGCCTTAATTGCCCTTCTGAATACTGTCCCCAATATGTCTGCCAGCATGGACTGCTAGGATATATAGTTTTAGCTATTCTTTTGAGCAAGCAGTGTGATCACACGGTTTGTTTGGCAAAAACAGAGAAATTTATTTTTCAGGGTTTCCCCCTCGCATCAAATTCGTTGCACTAAACACAGGTAAGGATAATTTCTCCCAAAGGCAAAGGATAAATAAACTCCAACAGGCTTAACTCAAACAGACAGGAATTTCTTCTTCACATTGTCAACTCTTAGCTTCTTTCTGGTAACTACCTTCTAAAGCTAAGGCTGTTGACCATATCAAAATAACTTAAAGTTTCAACAAGTTTCTTTTCTTTCACAGCTTCCATAGAAAAGAGGTTATACCTGTTTTTAAACTTCCAGCAAGTTTCTTTTCTTTCACACCATATGGAAACAAGCTACAATGGCTTTCAAACTTCTAGCAAGTTTCTTTCCCTTCTCAGTTCCCAGAAACAAGCTTATAATTGCTTTAAACAAACCACTCCTTCACATGGGCTTGAGCTTAGCACATGTTCAGTTCGTTTGCCTTGCAATAAGAGCATTGCATTTCTTCAGTATCACTTTCACAGGGGCTTTCACACAATTCTATTTCCATTTCATGCGTAGACTCACTAGAGCTATCTTCCTGTGGACGGGTATCATAGGATTTATGATTTACACCCTGCAGCAGCTCATCCAGCTTTAGCAGCAAGCGTTCCCTCTGATCTGTAGTCTGCCACCACCTTACTACCTGGGCCTTGAGGGTTTCCAGGTAGGAGGGGCCTTTGATGCCCTTCAGGGGTAGAGCACTAACATTTGACCCCCAGGGATTCTGGGAAATGTAGTTACTGGGCCTCCTGAAGGATTGAGGTTGTAGTTGTAGCTCGAGCAGACAAAGGCAGGCAAAGAAAATTTCTTTTAAGAGGGTTTATTTCCAACGCATTGAAGCTCAGTGCTTTCAGACGCAAAAGAAGAATAATGCACATTCAACAAAAGATGGGAAAACAAAATGTACAGAAGTTGCAGTGCTGAGGTAGCTTTCATTCAGCTTATTCACAGTTCCTTCTCAGACTCACATTTAGGCAATCATGTGATTCTTCAATGAACAGAAAGCAATGTCCTTTCAACGGCACGGCTTCTCAGCTCCAGCATGTGATTACACTTATTACCTTCATAAGCTTTTCACAAGAGAAACAGGTAAAGTAATCTTTCTATTATATTCTTTTCATATAGTTTCAAAGCTCTTTATCATGGCTATCTTCAATAATACATGTAGAGCAATCCATGGCTAGGTCTTGTTATGTTGAAGGCAAATAATTATCTAACTGCATTTCTTCCTCACAGCTATTGGCATGCTGTACAGGATTAATAGCAGAGGTTGCCTTTTGCTCTAAGAACTCCTTAAACTGTGCCAGAAGTAATTCAGCCTGCTTATGCTCTTCCCCAAGCTGATATCTTTCTTCCTCTTCAGGCAAACGTTTGTTTAAGGCTCCCAGCTCCTGGTAATTAGCTATGCTGTTCTTATCAAAGCAACAGTTCTCCGTGTGAGTAAAACCCCTCCCCCACTTATCCTTAAGAGCAAGTGTTGGGTTTGTCTTTAGAAGTTTAACACGTTCTGGAGACTTTCTGAACAAGCAATCATAATAAGAAATGTCAGCTTTACCTTGGCTCAAGTCCTCTGAATAAGCATTAGCACATTTCCTTCTACTGGCTTTCAGGATTTGTGCTCCAGCTGGCTTATCATTAGTCCTTGTGCTTTGCAAGTGAATATTAGGCTGAACAATTCCTCCGTACTTCTGTCTGTTGTTGCTTTGAGTTTTAGTACTGTGTTTCCAGCTCTCTTTGGTCCAGGTATCAAACCTGCTAGCTCCTTTAACCCCAGGATGTACCTTATAATGAGAGTGTCTCCAGGGTGGATCCTTAGGCCACTGATTACTGCTCCAAGGTCCTGCTTGGTTCTCAGGTAGCTCTTCCTGTAGTTCTAGGTCTCTCTGTGCTTCTGAGTCTCTCCGTCCTTTGGAGTCTCTCTGTGCTTCTGAGTCTCCCAGTAACTCTTCCTGTAGTTCCTGGTCTCTCTGTGCTTCTGAGTCTCTCCGTCCTTTGGAGTCTCTCTGTGCTTTTGAGTCTCCCAGTAACTCTCCAGGTAATTCCAGTGATTCTCCTAACCGCTCTTGATTCAGCTAATTCAGCTAATTCTCCTGATTCTGACCGTGTTCTAACTGCTTGTGTATTTAACAAGCTCTCACTACGATGCACTGCCCGCCTCCTGCTTGGGCGTGCCCAATCAGTGACCAGACCTGTCTCCTCCCCTAAGGTGAGGTGTGGTTTTAGATCAGCTGAGCATTTTTTCCTTTGGAAGTGAAAATCCTGCCTCTCAGTGCAGTACTACGTTTCTCCACAGGATTTTCAGCTATCTCCATTGCTTCTTGAGGAGCTTCTTCATCACAGACCCCCCCTTAAGATATCACGGGCTGGCCTAGCCTCGACGGCACAGCATGCGATACAATCTATGGGTTCTGCGCTACTTTGCTTCTGTTTGGACTGTTGTCCAAGAGTGGCTATTGTGGCTAGCTGGGCTAATGCTCTTTTATCATGCCATGGTTTTAAAACGCTGACATGGGAGACTTGCCGGTGACCTTTCCTATTTTTAACCAAATATGAAACTGGACCTACCAGTTGCACTATCTTATAAGGGTCTTCCCATGGGCTCTCAACCTTTGACTCTAGCCCAGTTGTCATCACAACAACTTTTTCCCCTATGGTCAGTTGGTGTGGTTTTGCGTTCTGATCATAATAACAGGGCTTTTCACTTACTCCTATGGACAATATTTTTCCTACCTGCCGTGTCATTTCATTCTTCTTCACCCTTGGCAATCTGTAAGGCCGTTGCCTTATCCCTTCGCCGTGGGGCGTCACAACTTCATGTGCAGGTTCGTGTTTTCGGGCCGACGAGAGTCCTTCATCAACTCTGGGTTCAGGATTCTCCTTGCATTCGGCTAGCTGGGGTCCGAGGTCCTCTTCTTCTGCCTCCTCCTCCTCCACAGATGCTGACACTCCTTGCAGGCTGTTGGTCCCCGTAGATCCAAAGCCTTTTGTGCCGCGAATCGTTGTGGATAAGGCAGACACTTCTTCTAAAGGTGGAAGACCTACACGTTCACAAATTAATTGTGCGATTCGATCCCCAGTCTTTATCTTGAAATCGTCTCTTCCAAAGTTGAAGATAAGCGCTTTCACTGACCCTCGGAAGTCTGGGTCTATTACACCAGCTCCAATGTCTATGAAATGCTTAAGCGCTAGGCCAGAGCAAGGAGCTAGACGTCCATAATATCCCGCTGGCATCTCTAGCTGCAGGGCAGTGTCCACCAGGGCTCTTCCGCGTCCTGGGTCTATGACATCTTCTGCACTACTGAGATCAAATCCCACCATGTTAGGCGTAGCTCTCCTGGGTGCTTGAGCATTAGGGGTCATCTTGCAGTACCTCAATACAAATCTAGGTTTTTCTGCAGTGTCTTCCTTTGGAGTTTCCTTCTTCGGTCTTTGTTTACTGGCTTGGGCAAATAAAGGACGAGGAATCAATTTTATTCTCTCAGTTGCTAGAGCTTGAGCTTCCTCTTGGGATTTTCCTGAGTGTAAATCATCTCTCTCTTGTAACCTTTGTTCTAGCCCTTTATGAAACTGTGGCCAGTCCCTACCTAGAATTATAGGCTGGGTCAGTCTAGGTACAACTGCTATGGGGATGGTTTTACTTACCCCCAACCCTTTTATGTGGAGCCTATAGACAGGATATTGGAAGTTCCCCCGTGAATGCACCGAATCTTTACGGAGCTCACAGGCTGAATTACTTCTCCCTTTCTCATGGCCTCAATTCGCTGCCAGAGCTCTTTTGAGAGCATGCTCTGCTCAGCTCCTGAATCTAGTAATGCCAGGATTGAAATTCCCTGCACCTCTACAGAAAGTAGAAAACCCTCTCTATTCTTCTTAGAGCTGTCTGCTACCAGTGCAGTTTTTACAAAGCAATGCTTTTGAAGATGGCCCTCTTTACCACATTTATAGCATCTTTTTTTGTTCACAGGATTTTTCAATAGAGGCATACACATTTTTACAGGCTCGTCCTGCATCCTCCATCTCCTTTCTGATCCGCTAGTGATTGTCTCCTTTGAAGTGTTGCTACCTCTCTGGGCAGTTAACTCTGCCTCCATATACCTTTCAGAGAGTGCAACAGCTTCCTGTGGAGTTTTACAGTTTTGCAGGATTAGGAAGGTGCGGATTCCATTGGGTAGAGCATTCATATACTGTTCTAACACCAAACTATCCGAAATAGACTCTATGGATCTCCCTTCTGGAGTTAGTCATTTATCTATTAGACTGCGAATTCTATGACATAGAGTTTTAGGGGTTTCACTAGGCCTTAGTTTCACATTCCTTAAACGATTGTGATAAACTAAAGGAGTGAGCCCTAATCTTTCTCTTACTGCTCTTTTTAGCTTTTCATAGCTTCCTGCAAGCATAGGTGGCATGGCACGGTAAGCGGCCAGCGCTTCCCCAGTAAAGGATGCTGCTAAATGGATAGCCCAATGCTCCTTAGGCCACGCACTAAGGTGAGCGACCCTCTCAAAGCTTTCCAGAAAGTCATCTACATCATCACTGTCAGTAAGCTGGCCAAAATTAAACAGTGTTCCTGCCTGCAAACCAACAGGTTGTAAAGAGTCTGTAAGACCGGAACCTGATGTAGACACTGGTGTTACAGTTGGCTTCTGTTCTTTCACCCATTCCTCCATCAATTCAAGGAGAGGCTTCTGTTGCGCTTGGAAGCTTGCATTCGCTCTCTCTTGCGACTCCAACGAAAGGTCTCGCTGGCGCTAAAATTGTGTCGCCATCCATTGGAACACGTCTTTGACTTCGACCGTCATCTTGGAACTGCAAACAGAAAATACAGACCCAAGTGCGATACCAAACACTACACTTGTCTTTTCTGTGTTTACTTTATATTTTTTTTTTCACTAGTCACCACTAGGCTACACCCTTGCCCTGGTATCCTAATCACCCTGGGTGGATACCCTTTACCTGGCTTAGGTGGCTTTCACGCTTATCACCAATGGGAGATCCTGTAGCCCTCCTGCAGTCTCCTTCCTCGGCTGGCTCGGCTGCTCCTCAGCTGGGCTCCTCGGGAAGTTGGCTTCTGCAGCTTGTGATGTGGCTACTTCTTGCGCCTGCGCAATATCCTGCCAACTACGCCACTTTTGCCACCACCTTACTACCTGGGCCTTGAGGGTTTCCAGGTAGGAGGGGCCTTTGATGCCCTTCAGGGGTAGAGCACTAACATTTGACCCCCAGGGATTCTGGGAAATGTAGTTACTGGGCCTCCTGAAGGATTGAGGTTGTAGTTGTAGCTCGAGCAGACAAAGGCAGGCAAAGAAAATTTCTTTTAAGAGGGTTTATTTCCAACGCATTGAAGCTCAGTGCTTTCAGACGCAAAAGAAGAATAATGCACATTCAACAAAAGATGGGAAAACAAAATATACAGAAGTTGCAGTGCTGAGGCAACTTTCATTCAGCTTATTCACAGTTCCTTCTCAGACTCACATTTAGGCAATCATGTGACTCTTCAATGAACAGAAAGCAATGTCCTTTCAACGGCACGGCTTCTCAGCTCCAGCATGTGATTACACTTATTACCTTCATAAGCTTTTCACAAGAGAAACAGGTAAAGTAAACTTTCTACTATATTCTTTTCATATAGTTTCAAAGCTCTTTATCATGGCTATCTTCAATAATACATGTAGAGCAATCCATGGCTAGGTCTTGTTCTGTTGAAGGCAAATAATTATCTAACTGCATTTTTTCCTCACAGCTATTGGCATGCTGTACAGGATTAATAGCAGAGGCTGCCTTTTGCTCTAAGAACTCCTTAAACTGTGCCAGAAGTAATTCAGCCTGCTTATGCTCTTCCCCAAGCTGATATCTTTCTTCCTCTTCAGGCAAACGTTTGTTTAAAGCTCCCAGCTCCTGGTAATTAGCTATGCTGTTCTTATCAAAGCAACAGTTCTCCGTGTGAGTAAAACCCCTCCCCCACTTATCCTTAAGAGCAAGTGTTGGGTTTGTCTTTAGAAGTTTAACACGTTCTGGAGACTTTCTGAACAAGCAATCATAATAAGAAATGTCAGCTTTACCTTGGCTCAAGTCCTCTGAATAAGCATTAGCACTTTTCCTTCTACTGGCTTTCAGGATTTGTGCTCCAGCTGGCTTATCATTAGTCCTTGTGCTTTGCAAGTGAATATGAGGCTGAACAATTCCTCCGTACTTCTGTCTGTTGTTGCTTTGAGTTTTAGTACTGTGTTTCCAGCTCTCTTTGGTCCAGGTATCAAACCTGCTAGCTCCTTTAACCCCAGGATGTACCTTATAATGAGAGTGTCTCCAGGGTGGATCCTTAGACCACTGATTACTGCTCCAAGGTCCTGCTTGGTTCTCAGGTAGCTCTTCCTGTAGTTCTAGGTCTCTCTGTGCTTCTGAGTCTCTCCGTCCTTTGGAGTCTCTCTGTGCTTCTGAGTCTCCCAGTAACTCTTCCTGTAGTTCCTGGTCTCTCTGTGCTTCTGAGTCTCTCCGTCCTTTGGAGTCTCTCTGTGCTTTTGAGTCTCCCAGTAACTCTCCAGGTAATTCCAATGATTCTCCTAACCACTCTTGATTCAGCTAATTCAGCTAATTCTCCTGATTCTGACCGTGTTCTAACTGCTTGTGTATTTAACAAGCTCTCACTACGTTGCACTGCTCGCCTCCTGCTTGGGCGTGCCCAATCAGTGACCAGACCTGTCTCCTCCCCTAAGGTGAGGTGTGGTTTTAGATCAGCTGAGCGTTTTTTCCTTTTGAAGTGAAAATCCTGCCTCTCAGTGCAGTACTATGTTTCTCCACAGGATTTTCAGCTATCTCCATTGCTTCTTGAGGAGCTTCTTCATCACAAGTCACAGGCTTTAAAGACGGAGTTTCTCTCTCCCTTATCAGCCTTTCAATATCTCTCACTGCTGAGTCATGGCAGTCACTGGCACACTTCTTATTTCTGTCTGAAGCTTGCTTTACAGCTTTCTGGCTAACACAGCGTCTGGCACTTTTTCTTAGCTCTCTAACCACTTCTTCAGAAAGAGCTTTGCTAGGAACTTCAGGCAACTTATTCTCTCTACCTCCAGGGCTCAACTGGCTTCCTGAGCTGTTTCCCCACCTGGGAATTGACTCCTCCAGCTTCCTTTCTCTGAGGTACCTTGAGACACGTTTCTGCCTTGGTTCCAGCGCTCTCTGCTGCTCAGCTCCCAGTTGCTTCGAACTCTCTTGCTGCGTGCTTTCCTGCAAGTTCTGCCGTGTCTGCTGCTGCCTGCTTTGCTTCTCACCTTCCCCCCTCTATCAAACACTGAAGCAGTTTTAAACTGGTGCTTCTTAGGCACCACGCCTTTCTCCCTGCACACATGAGAGCTGTTAGGGCTCAACCTAGCTCTAACGTCATTAAGTGGGCGGGGCTTAGTACTAGCTGTAGTCTGCCTCAGAGGCTTGTGGTTACTATGGGAACTCTGTTGATCTCTGCTTTTAAAGGCACAGGTCTCACTTTCTTCCCATTCCATCCCTTCTATACAGCTCTCCTTACCACACATTCCCCCCCTTAAGATATTACGGGCTGGGGTGATATCCTCATTACAGCACGTAATTCTAGCTGCAGCATCACTATCTTTCTCTCCTTTGTGTTTTCCATAAGTACAAATAGCGAGCTGGGACAGGGCTACCCTTTCATGCCAGGGCCTTAACAGATTGACATGATAAACCTGCCTGCGGCCTTTTCTATTCTGCAGTAAATAGGTTATGGGGCCTACCTGTTCAACTACGCGGAATGGGCCTTTCCACTGACTCTCGAATTTCGGGACCGCCCCTGCTACCATAACAATTACTTTTTCGCCAATAGCAAGCTGGCGAGGCTTGGTATTGCGATCATAATATGTCTTTTGTTTTTGTTGGCTCGCTTTCAAATTATCTTCTACTATCTGGGAGGTTCGTGTCAGACGACCCCTCAAATCTCTGAGAAACTGGGGAACCTCTACTTCCTCTATCCCTGGTTCTACCCACTGTTCTCTAAGGATATCTAAGATACCCCTCGGAGTTCGACCGTACATTAATTCGTACGGGGAAGTGGCTAGGGACGCTTGTTTCTTTTCCCTACACGCGTATAAGGCGAAGGGAAGCATCGTGTCCCACTCCGTCATCTTCCCTTCCAATCCCCGTCTCAACATATTCTTTAGGGTCTTATAAGTCCTTTCTACTAACCCATTTGTTTGCGGGTGATACGCCGCCGTCTTTATATGCCTGATCCCGAAAGCATCCCAGACCTGTGCTAAGTAATGCGACATAAAATTACTGCCGCGGTCCGTCAAGACTTCCCTCGGGAATCCGACTTCACAAAACAATTTTATCAATTCTGCCGCCACTGTGCGGGCAGAAATACTACGAAGAGGCACCGCCCAGGGGAATCTCGTAGCATGGTCTACCATAACCAATATGTACTGAAACCCATGCGGTGTCTTAATCATGGGGCCCACTATATCAAGAGCTATCCTATGTATGGGTACCGAGATCACCGGTACCGGGATCATTGGCACTTCAGTTGGTCTAGCGGATGTGACTCTCTGACATGCGGGGCAGGCCTCACAAAACCTAGTAGTCTCCTTGTATACTCCTGGCCAGTAGAATCGTGCCAAGATCTGATCCAAGGTTCCTTGGATGCCCTTGTGCGCTCCTATAGGATGGTCATGGGCAAGTCTAAGCACTAAGCTTTTGAAGGTGGTGGGCACCACCAACTGCTTGCGTATGTCTCACGTAGCGAGATCCGGGCTCTCCCTATATAAAACTCCTTGGTCCAGCAGAAATTTGGGTAAGGTATCCCTCCCCTCTTGGGCATGTTTAAAAGCCTGGCAGAGAGCGGGGTCAGCCTGCTGCTCTTTCGCGAAGGAAGGAAATTTGTCCATCAATTCCTCTGGGACCCAGGGTAACTCCATCACAGCCCTGACCTCAGCTCTACTCCGGGACCGAGCCTGCCGTTCCTGACGCTTTTCACTTTTTTCCTTTCTTGCCCAACCCACTGGGGCAGTAATTAAGTCCTCATGAGAAGGAAGATTCTCCAACTCCCCCGCTGTAAATTTTCCTTCTCCCTCTAGGGCCTTGGATTGGGCTCTCGTGGAAACCATTCATTCTTTCGCCCGTAAACCCTGCTGCACACCTCTCTGGAACTGGGGCCAGTCTCTCCCCAGCACTACTTCCTGGGGTAGATGGGGCACTACGGCCACTGGGATCCCTTTCTCTATCCCTAGCCCTTTTACGAGGACGCGATAAATGGGATATGGGGACGCTGTCCCATGCACACACCTAATCCTCACTGTGCCATTGGGTGAACGGGGTGTTTCCTTACCTTGGGCCCTTATCTTCCACCAAAGGTTTTTGGACAACATGGACTGGTCATAGCCTGAGTCTAACAAAGCCCTTGCTGGTACCCCTTGC
Organism: Ichthyophis bannanicus; assembly: GCA_033557465.1. Taxonomy (NCBI): domain Eukaryota; kingdom Metazoa; phylum Chordata; class Amphibia; order Gymnophiona; family Ichthyophiidae; genus Ichthyophis; species Ichthyophis bannanicus. The sequence continues at coordinate 40,552,569 of CM066035.1, forward strand.
ACTGTGACTGCTAGCAGAAAACCTTCTCTAGCTTTTCCCGGGTCATCTATTATTAGTGCTGTCCTCATCTTACATTCACACTGTAAGTGACCCTCACTTCCGCATTTGAAACATGTTCTTTTTACATATTTCTTCCTATCAATAGGTACACAGACATCTTTAACAACATTCTTTGGCTTCCCTTCCCTTTCTGATACAGCATATGGGACTTTCACAGAAGCAAAAACCCTTCTCTTGAGCGACCGCGTCCGCTGCAAGAAACCGCTCAGCGAGCACAATAGCCTCCTGAGTGCGTCTGCAACCCTGCAATATCAGGAAGGTACGAATCCTTTCTGGTATAGCTGCCAAGAATTGTTCAAGTATGATGTTATCCAGTATCGTTTCTAAGGTTTTACCTTCTGGTTCCAACCACTTGGTAACCAGACTCTTTAGTCGATGGTACAACGCTCTAGGTGTCTCACCGGAACCCAGTCTGGCATTTCACAACAGACGGTGATACACCGAGGGTGTTAAACCTAATCTATCTTTTATGGCTCTCTTTACTTCGTCGTAGTTATTGGCAAAAGCCGATGGTACAGCTTGGTAGGCGGCTAAAGCCTCACCGGTAAGTGATAATGCTAACTGTATCGCCCATTGGTCTTTTGGCCAATTAGCTACATGAGCTACATGCTCAAACACTTCCAAGAAGTCATCAATATTGTCGTTATCCGTTAACTGTCCAAACCTCAATGTCTCTTTGGACCATGGTCCAAAAGCACTGGCTAGACCCAGTCCTGCTAAACCTGTAGTAGGAGGGATGGGCTCTGATGTCTTCTTCGTCTCCTTCATCCAAGCCTCCATCAACTCCATCAATGGCTTTTGCTGTGCCTCTAGTCTGGCAGCTGTTCACTCTTGGATCTCCAATGACAGGTCTTTCTGCCGCTCAAACTGAGAAGCGATCCAAGTGAGGACCTCCTTCACTTCCACCGTCATCGTGCTCTCTGCAATGACAAAAGAGAGAAACAGACCACCCAAGTGCGGTACAAAACACGGTGCAGTACTCTTTGTCACTGGCTTCAGCACCGCCCCTCCCAGTACCAGTATCCTAACTAACCACAGTTAGATACTCATTACCTGGTACTGGTGGTGCTTCTCGCTTATCTCAATATAGGGTCTCCGTCTCAGTCGCACTCAACCTCCAACCGAAGTCTTCCAGCAGACTTGAGGAATGCGCTGTTGCTGTCTTAATCCTTGCGCATGCGTGCTTAGCGCAGAATCCTGCCAACTACGCCACTCTGTCACGTCCTCCCGCTTGGGCCGGTGGCCGATAAGCAAGAGGGCTCGCCTTAATTGCCCTTCTGAATACTGTCCCCAATATGTCTGCCAGCATGGACTGCTGGGATATGTAGTTTCAGCTATTCTTTTGAGCAAGCAGTGTGATCACACGGTTTGTTTGGCAAAAACAGAGAAATTTATTTTTCAGGGTTTCCCCCTCGCATCAAATTCGTTGCACTAAACACAGGTAAGGATAATTTCTCCCAAAGGCAAAGGATAAATAAACTCCAACAGGCTTAACTCAAACAGACAGGAATTTCTTCTTCACATTGTCAACTCTTAGCTTCTTTCTGGTAACTACCTTCTAAAGCTAAGGCTGTTGACCATATCAAAGTAACTTAAAGTTTCAACAAGTTTCTTTTCTTTCACAGCTTCCATAGAAAAGAGGTTATACCTGTTTTTAAACTTCCAGCAAGTTTCTTTTCTTTCACACCATATGGAAACAAGCTACAATGGCTTTCAAACTTCTAGCAAGTTTCTTTCCCTTCTCAGTTCCCAGAAATAAGCTTATAATTGCTTTAAACAAACCACTCCTTCACATGGGCTTGAGCTTAGCACATGTTCAGTTCGTTTGCCTTGCAATAAGAGCATTGCATTTCTTCAGTATCACTTTCACAGGGGCTTTCACACAATTCTATTTCCATTTCATGCGTAGACTCACTAGAGCTATCTTCCTGTGGACGGGTATCATAGGATTTATGATTTACACCCTGCAGCAGCTCATCCAGCTTTAGCAGCAAGCGTTCCCTCTGATCTGTAGTCACAGGCTTTAAAGATGGAGTTTCTCTCTCCCTTATCAGGCTTTCAATATCTCTCACTGCTGAGTCACGGCAGTCACTGGCACACTTCTTATTTCTGTCTGAAGCTTGCTTTACAGCTTTCTGGCTAACACAGCGTCTGGCACTTTTTCTTAGCTCTCTAACCACTTCTTCAGAAAGAGCTTTGCTAGGAACTTCAGGCAACTTATTCTTTCTACCTCCAGGGCTCAACTGGCTTCCCAAGCTGTTTCCCCACCTGGGAATTGACTCCTCCAGCTTCCTTTCTCTGAGGTACCTTGAGACACGTTTCTGCCTTGGTTCCAGGGCTCTCTGCTGCTCAGCTCCCAGTTGCTCCGGACTCTCTTGCTGCGTGCTTTCCTGCAAGTTCTGCCGTGTCTGCTGCTGCCTGCTTTGCTTCTCACCTTCCCCCCCTCTATCAAACACTGAAGCAGTTTTAAACTGGTGCTTCTTAGGCACCACGCCTTTCTCCCTGCACACGTGAGAGCTGTTAGGGCTCAACCTAGCTCTAACGTCATTAAGTGGGTGGGGCTTAGTACTAGCTGTAGTCTGCCTCGGAGGCTTGTGGTTACTATGGGAACTCTGTTGATCTCTGCTTTTAAAGGCACAGGTCTCACTTTCTTCCCATTCCATCCCTTCTATATAGCTCTCCTTACCACAGTACCTAGTAGTTTCCCCAAAAGACACAGGTTCCACAATGCTTGTATTGGGTCAAGCATTGATATCCTGGGTCCCTTCTTAATAATAGTTTATGGACCTTTCCTCCAGGAAATTGTCCAAACCTTTTTTAAACCCAGCTACACTAACAGCCTCACTTCTATTCCTGTTTGTGGGTGTTTTCTGAGGTCCCGTTCCTGATTCTTCATCTGTAAACACAGAACAGAAATATTTGTTAAGCAATTCTGCTTTATCCTCATCAGCTTCTACATATTCCTCCCCTTCACCCTTGAGTCTGACAATACCACTTTTGCCCTTCTTCTTCTCACTAACATATCTGAAAAATGTCTTATCCCCCCCCATTTTATTGCATTGGCTATTTTCTCCTCTTTTTGAATCTTTGCTTTCCTGACTACTTTGCTAGCTTCTCTAAGTGTTTCCAAATATAGATGCCTGTCTTCCTCTCTCTGTGATCTCTTGTATTTCATGAAGGCCTCCGTCTTTTTCTTCACCTTTTCAGCTACTTCTTTTGAAAACCATAGTGGTCTCCTTTTCCTTTTACCTTTATTTACAATTTTAACAAAAAGGTTAGCTGCCCTTAAAATATCCCCTTTTAGTTTTGCTCACTGTTTTTCTACATCCCCCAGCTGTTCCCATCCCACTAACGACTCCCTGAGGTATTGGCCCACCTTGGCAAAGTTAGTTTTCCTAAAGTCTAAGACCCTCACTTTTGAATGGTTTCTAACAGCCCTAGTCCTAATACTGAACCACACCATCTGGTGATCACTGGATGCAAAATGATCTCCCACTATAACATCAGAAACACTTTCACCATTGGAAAGCACCAAGTCCAGTATGGCCCCTTCACATGTGGGACCTGTTACCAATTGCCTGAATAGTTCTCCCTGTAGAGAATCTAGGATCACCTTACTTCTAGATGATACTGCAGCAGGAATGTGCCAATCAATATCGGGCATATTGAAATCCCCTATTAGTAGCACTTCCCCTTTCCTAGCAATGCTGCTGCGTATGTCTTCAGTTAACTCTCTGTCCACCTCTTCCTCTTGTGAGGGAGGTCTGTATATAATGCCAATGCAAATAGATTTCTCTTTCCCTCTTTCTAGTTTAACCCACAGTGCTTCCTCTCTCCCTTTAAGCTCTGTAATTCCAAAGCTTTAATAGTATTTTTTACATATAGTGCCACTCCTCCTCCCCTTCTTCCTACCCTGTCCTTTCTGAATAAAGTATAGCCAAGTATAGTTACATCACAGTCATGGTTTTCTGTGAACCAGGTTTCAGTAATTGCACTAAATCCAAGTCAGCCACTCCCACCAAAGCTTCAACATCAGGGATCTTATTTCCCATGCTACGGGCATTTATACACACTGCTTTCCATATGTTACCCCTGTTACCCATTTCCATAAAGGTATTTAATGTATCACTTACCTGGGGGCTTTCTTCACCGATCCCCAACGAATCTAGTTTGAAGCCCTCCTCAGTACAGTAGATTAGCCAGTCTACTACTGAAGACGTGTCGACCCTTCTTACACAGATGGATGCCATCTCTGCTCTGTAACCCTTGGAACAGCATCCCATGGTCTAGGAAACCAAAACGCTCTCAATGACACCATCCACATCTATACACAAGAAAGACCTACGTCACCTTTCATGGCGACTATTGCTGAAGTCCCTCTGGGGACCCGCTTCTTGCTGTGCAAGTGTCCTGATACTTCCCTATAGGAAAATAAAGCTGACATTTTTTTCCTTTTATTTTACATTTAAACCCCACATGCTTGCCAGAAAAGACACTAGTTAAAATCTAGCAAAATGTTTTTTACAGTTAAAGTTTTGAATTTCTGAATTACTTTCACATTGGGAAGTTGATCTTATTTCTGACTAGCCTAAAGCTACAGTCAGCTGTGCTCAACAAGTTCTCTATAATGTGATTTTTCTTCAGAGCCATCTCTATGCAAACACATTTTCTCTCCAACCCCCAGCTACATTACAGATCCTGTTGCTTTTAGATTTACTTCCATTCACTTCATTTCATGTCCTCGGGTTGCATGGTTTTCCCATGTTTGGAGAAGGTTGGTTTGTTGTTTAGTCCTTTTCAAGTATTTAAAGGTCTGTATCAAATCTTCCCTTTCCCTCCTTTCCTCCAGGGTGTATTCAAATCTCTTCTCATATGTCTTATGGTGCAAACGCCACAATGTTTTAGTCACTTTCCTCTGAACTGCTTCAAGTCTTTATATCCTTAGTGAGATACAGCCTCCAAAACTGAACACAGTACTCCAAGTGAGTCCTTGCCGATGATCCATAGAGGGGCATTGATACTGCCTCCTTTCAGCTGGTTATACACGTTTCTAGGCAGCCCAGTATCCTTCTGGTCTTGGATGCTACCTTGTCGCATTGTTTCACCACCTTGAGATCCTCGGACACTATCACCCCGTGGTGCCTCTCCTGGTCTGTGTACATCAACCTCTCTCCTCCTATTGCATGCACCCCAAGTGCATCACTCTGTAGTTCTTCACATTAAATCTTAAATACTAAGCATAAGACCATTCTTTTAATTTTTGTAAATCACTTCTCATATTGTCCACTCCTTCTGTGGTCCCAATTCTGTTGTAAATCTCTATGTCATCCATGAAAAGGCAAACTTTTTCTTATAATCCTTCAGCAATATCACTCACATACAAGCCGATGTAGAAAGCTAACGCGGCCTTTAAGAACCCATAATGCCATGTTTAAGCACACTTTACAAAACTTTTAAATGCAGAAAACGGACGTAAACGCCAACAGAAAAACTAGCGCCCCATTAATGCCATGCATATTTAAATCTATTTTAATGTATTTTAATCAGCTGGTATGCAAATCATGGCTACGCCCGATACAGAGACAGGAGTAGAGGATTTCTCAACCAGCCATAGCGCCAAAAGTTTTGCTGCGGGGTCTGAAGTGACTTAAACCCCTAACACGTGCCACAGACAGTATTTTGATGACACTGGGTGCTTTCCCCGATGCTTAGATCAGATGATCAGGCATCGGGAAAAGCCCCCGATGCCATCAAAACACTGTTGGGGGCTGTGCCCAACAAAAAAGAATTCCTGGTGGTCCAATGGCTCCATCCCCCCCCCCTCCCGACAGTATTTTTTTTTTAATTTTCTTTTTATTAGAATTTCCTCTTATACATACATCATTTAATAAAAGAAACATAATCTCCAAAGAAAACAAAACACATGCAATATGCAAGAAAAGGAAATAACAGGAACAAAACCACTTATTTTAGCAATAAACAAAATATGAGCAAATCCTGCTCTATAGCCCACGGTACGAGGAGTGAGTCCACTAATGCTGCGGAAAAACCTCAATCCAACTACAGCAGTTCAAACACTTCCAGAAATAAACAAATATCTCTAAGACTGGTAAGGGGAACTGTTGCTTCTGGAGGGAGATCTGCAACTGTGAGTATTTACTTCTGGTAATTTTCTAAAAGGAATTCTTTGTATTAAAGCTAATTAATCTGTGATCCACTATTTTTGTTAAATCAGTCAGGGCCTAGTAGCAGCAGTTTAAGTTTACATTTAAAACACAGAGGAGAACTCTCTGGTTACATTTCATACCCAGCAGAGAGCTTGTACTTTAAATTTAATAGTCACTCAGGGCCTAGTAACAGCAAAGTACTTTTAGTTTAAATTTAAAACACAGAAGAGAGCTTTCTGGTTACATTTGGAACCCAGCAGAGAGCTTGTACTTTAAATTTCATAAGAAGTTAGAGCCTAGCAGCAGCTAAGAGCTATAATTTAAATCAAATCAGAATATAGCTTACCTCAGCAGCACAAGACAGGGTACTGTGTAGCAGCCCTCTTTTAATAAGTGTTAATTCCCTCCCACCCTCCCCACACCCACCCACCCCTGGGATAATCGTAGCTTTATAGGTACTTACACATCTTAAAAGACAGGAGGTGCTCTCAGGTGAAGCTCATTACCCAAATCAGTCATACACTAAGGACCTGAGATTAGTTAAGCTTCAGGTGAACAAGGTATATTACACGTATTAGGTTCAGTTTTATTAGTATAAATATCCATAGCAACCCTTAGTAAGTAAAGAACTTAGATCTAAACACAAACTTAAAACTAAGATGCAGACAGCAGTCCAGCAGCGGGATGGGAGCTTTCCAGTCTTTTGCATTGAGTGTCACATGTATGATTTTCTCCCAGTTGGTGAGAGGTCTTACGTGTGCACTAGGTGCAAGGAGCTCTTTGCTCTCAGGGAACGAGTCCGTTCTCTAGAGGCTAAAGTAGCAGACTTGGAAAGCATAAGACAGACAGAGAGGTACATAGACGAGACCTACAGGGATATAGTCCTGAAGTCCCACCTCCAGTCTGGCAGCATCCCTGTTGCCATGGAGGAGAGAGGTCACGTGACAGGAGAGCATCACCCTGGTGTGGCAGGAAGTGATCCTGTAACTAGGACCTGTCCTCCAGGTGATGTAAAACCTCTCGCACCGAGGAAGTTTCTCCAGGGCCATATGCCCATGAGGGAAGGGTTAGGACAGCCGTTATAGTTGGTGATTCGATCATTAGGCATGTAGATAGCTGGGTGGCTGGTGGACGTGAGGATCGCCTGGTAACATGCCTGCCTGGTGCGAAGGTAGCGGACCTCACGCGCCACCTAGATAAGGTCTTAGATAGTGCTGGGGAGGAGTCTGCTGTCTTGGTACATGTTGGTACAAATGACATAGGAAAATGTGGTAGGGAGGTTCTGGAGGCTAAATTTAGGCTTTTAGGTAGGAAGTTGAAATCCAGAACTTCCAGGGTAGCATTCTCCGAAATGCTTCCTGTTCCACGCGCAGGACCCAAAAGGCAGACAGAGCTCCGGAGTCTCAATGCGTGGATGAGACAATGGTGCAGAGATGAGGGGTTTGGATTTGTTAGGAACTGGGGAACATTCTGGGGAAAGGAGGGGCTCTTCCGAAGGGATGGGCTTCACCTTAACCGGGATGGAACCAGGCTGCTGGCATTAACCTTTAAAAAGGAGATAGAGCAGCTTTTAAACTAGATATTAGGGGAAAGCCGACAGTTGCCCAAGAGCAGATGGTTCGGAAGAATGTATCTTTGAAGGATACTACCAAAAGCAGAGAGGTTCCAAAAAAGAGTAAAGTAGCCCAAATGCCCTCAAGTATGGAGCAGACAGAGCTTAAAGATCCCAAATTACTCATGTCTAACAGACAAATTAATATGGATAAAATACATTCTCTAAAATGCTTGTATGCAAATGCTAGAAGTCTAAAAAATAAGATGGGAGAGTTAGAATATATAGCACTAAATGAAAGGTTAGATATGATTGGAATATCAGAGACATGGTGGAAGGACGACAACCAGTGGGACACTGTGATACCTGGGTACAAACTATATTGTAATGATAGAGCTGATCAAATTGGTGGAGGGGTTGCTCTCTATGTTAGAGAGGGCATTGAGTCAGAAAGGATTAAAGTTTTGCAGGAAACAAAATCTGCTGTAGAATCTATATGGATTGAAATTCCATGTAAAAGGGGGAAGGCAATGGCAGTGGGGGTGTACTATCGAGCGCCTGGCCAGAATGACCAAATGGATGATGAAATGCTCAAAGAAATCAAGGAAGCTAACAAAAGTTACAGCACAATAATAATAATGGGTGATTTCAACTACCCCGGTATCGACTGGGTCAGTGTCACGTCAGGACATGCTAGGGAGATAAAGTTCCTAGATGAAATAAATGACTGCTTCTTGGAGCAGCTGGTTCATGAACCGACCAGAGGGGAAGCCATATTAGACCTAATCCTTAGTGGAACACCAGATCTAGTGCAAGAGATAAGGTTGTTGGGGCCACTTGGCAATAGTGATCATAGCATGATCGCCTTTGATTTAATTAGTGGAAGAGGGATAGTAAGGAAATCCACAGTACTACCTTTTAACTTTCGAAAGGGAGACTATGATAAAATGAGGAAAACAGTCAAGAAAAAACTAAAAGGAGCAGTTGCAAAGGTTAAAGACGTACATCAGGCTTGGCTGTTGTTGAAAAATACTATCTTGGAAGCCCAGACCAGCTGTATTCCACGCTTTAAGAAAAGTGGAAAGAAGTCCAAAAAACTGCCAGCATGGTTTAAAGTTGAGGTCAGAGAGGCTGTTGTTGCCAAAAAAGCATCTTTCAGGAAATGGAAAAAAGAGCCAAACGACGAAACCTGGAAACAGCACAAGCACTGGCAAGTCAAATGCAAGGCATTAATAAGGCAGGCAAAGGGAGAATTTGAGAAGAAGCTTGCTGCGGAAGCAAAAACGCGAAGTAAAGACCTTTTCAAGTACATTCGTAGCAAAAAACCTGTGAGAGAGTCAGTTGGTCCATTAGATGATAAAGGGGTTAAAGGAGCACTAAGAGGCGACAAGGCGATAGCGGAGAGACTGAACGAATTCTTTGCTTCGGTCTTTACTGAGGAAGATGTAGGGATGTTACCCATGACTGAAGTGGTATTTAAAGGTGCAGAAGAATTGAAGGAAATATCGATACATCGAGAAGATGTATTACAACTATTAGATAAGCTGAAGAGTAGCAAATCACCTGGGCCAGATGGTATACATCCAAGGGTATTGAAAGAACTGAAATATGAGATTGCAGACCTGCTATTAGTAATCTGTGAACTATCATTAAAATCATCTCTAATACCTGAAGATTGGAGGATCGCCAATGTAACACCAATTTTTAAAAAGGGTTCCAGGGGTGATCCGGGAAACTACAGACCGGTGAGCCTGACGTCAATACCGGGAAAAATGATAGAAACCATCATAAAGAATAAAATTACTCAGCATGTAGATAGTCATGAACTAATGAGAGACAGCCAACATGGCTTTAGACAAGGATGATCTTGTCTTACTAATCTGTTATGTTTTTTTGAAGGAGTGAATAATCAGGTGGACAAAGGTGAGTCGGTTGATATTGTGTATCTGGACTTTCAGAAAGCCTTTGACAAGGTCCCTCATGAGAGACTTTTGGCAAAACTAAAGAGTCATGGGATAGGAGGCAGTGTACTATTGTGGATCAGGAACTGGTTAAAAGATAGAAAGCAGAGGGTAGGGCTAAATGGCCAATTTTCCCAATGGAGAAAGGTGAATAGTGGTGTACCCCAGGGATCTGTGCTGGGTCCGCTGCTTTTTGACATATTCATAAATGACCTGGAAAGTGGAATAACGAGTGAGGTTATCAAATTTGCAGATGACACAAAACTATTTAAAGTTGTTAAAACCCAAGAGGATTGTGGAAAATTGCAAGAGGATCTTGATAAATTGGAAGACTGGGCATCAAAATGGCAGATGAAATTTAATGTGGACAAGTGCAAGGTTATGCACCTAGGGAAGAACAACCCAAACTATGGTTACACGATGCAAGGTTCCACATTAGGAACCACCACCCAGGAAAAAGATTTAGGCGTCATTGTGGATACCATGTTAAAACCCTCGGCCCAGTGTGCAGCGGCGGCCAAGAGAGCAAATAGAATGCTAGGTATGATAAGGAAAGGAATGGAAAATAAAACAAAGGATATTATAATGCCTCTATATCGTTCCATGGTGAGACCGCACCTTGAATATTGTGTGCAATTCTGGTCGCCGTATCTTAAAAAGGATATAGAGTTATTAGAAAAGGTTCAGAGAAGAGCCACCAAAATGGTAAAGGGGATGGAAGGATACTCCTATGAAGAAAGGCTAAAAAGGTTAGGGCTCTTTAACCTGGAAAAGAGACGGCTGAGGGGAGATATGATAGAAGTCTATAAATTAATGAGCGGAGTGGAACGGGTAAACGTAGATCGATTGTTTACCTTATCAGAATATAGAAAGACTAGGGGACATGCAATGAAGCTACAGGGTAAACTATTTAAGACTAATAAAAGAAAATATTTTTTCACTCAACGTGTAATCAAACTCTGGAATTTGTTACCGGAGGATGTAGTAAAGGCTGTTAGTGTAGCTGGGTTTAAAAAAGGTTTGGATAAGTTCCTGGAGGAAAGGTCCATAAGCCATTATTAAGAAGGGACCCAGGATATCAATGCTTGAACCAATACAAGCATTGTGGAACCTGTGTCCCTTGGGAAAACTGCTAGGTACATATGACCTAGATTGGCCACTGTTGGAAACAGAATACTGGGCTTGATGGACCTTGGTCTGACCCAGTATGGCATATCTTATGTTCTTATGTACAAACTCGATCTGGAGTTAACAAACCTTACTCTATCTACTACTAAGAAAATTTTCCAATTGCACAGGGTCAGTATACACATTCTGAACCCCCTCAAAGGCAACTAAACATTTACAAGTAAATCTAAGAAAGAAGATCCCTCCCGTAGACAACACTCTAGGCTCATCTGCAGGAAGGCCTTCCTCCGATTTTGTGTCCACAGAAGAGACGCTCTCTACTGAGGAAGTAAGATTTCCAAACCTAAATTTTGTCCGTTTCTGAAGTCAGGGTAATGAACCAAGTGGCTCAGGTATTGATGACATCCTCAAAGGTCTCCAAGAAATTTGTTAAATCCAAAACTGATGAATCATCATTCACCCGAGCCACCTCGCTGTCCCGAGTCAGAGAGCGGATAGGAAGGTAATATATTTGAGAAAGTATTATTTTTTCAGGATCAGAAATTAACACCTTCCTACTATATCTATGGAACAGAATTAAAGGAGATAGCAGGCGAGTAATCGAGAAATTTAACAACTGAAGATATTTAGCTTGAAAAGTATTTTCCAATACCTCAAGACGACTATATATCTAATAAGAATCTTTTGCTCCCAGCGATCCCTCAGGCTGGAGAGAGCCCACATGCTCCTCCAGCCTATCAAGCCGCTGGGTAATCCGAAAAATTCTTTCATCCACAACCTGACTCCTAGAAACAACTTGCTCAGAAAATATAATAGTTTGTTCCATAAAACCCCGCAGGAGGGAATTTGTATTTGATACTTCTCTCCAGATGTCTATCAGACTAACCTCCCCAGCAAAAGACTGAGAAGGGGATACAGACCACTCAACATGTTTTAGGGGACGTAAGCCCTCAGAAAAACTTCCAGATAGAGTAAGCGGTGGGCCCAGCGGTAAGGACATTTCTTTACCAACTGCCAGGCCCATCACGTGGGCCTCCTGGCCCTCAACCATCGTTTGCGTCACCCCTGAGTTGGGAGGTGGAGTCCTAGCTATAGGACTGATGGAAGCCCCAAGGAAGATAGTTCCTGCAGTGCCCCATTGGTAACCACAGCAGCATCCAGTCCAGTACTCACAAACTGGTCCATGGGCCCCAATAACACCTTCGACGCTGATGTTCCATCTGCGCACATCGTCTTCTATGCAGGCTTGCTCTTAACCTTGATATTCCTTTTACCTCCTCCATGGGGCATATCCAGCAGCTACCTAAGGGGCTTAGACCCCTCAGTGGCCCCAAAGGGGCAGACCCCTTTGGTCACATGCCCCTTCGGGCACGCGACTGCGGACTGCGTCCGTGGCTGCGGAAAGCTGTGTACTCTCAAATAGCGTCCCGGCCGCCCTTCAATGATGTCACACAAAGGCAGAAAAAAAATTACCGATAGCTGCAGCTAGCAAGGCAGGATGTATCTCCAGCAGAACGCCGGCAATCACAGCAGGGCTCCGCAACCTGACAATCCTACTCCTCCCCGACATATTTTGATGGCATTGGGGATGATTACGGCATTGGAAAAAGTCCCCCAATGACATCAAAATGCTGTTTGGGGCCAGTGTCCTGACAGAAAGTAAGTACCTAGTGGTCTAGTGGCCCCTGTACCCCCCACCTCCACCCCCAAGTAAAATAAAATAAAAATCAACTGGTGGTTTAGCAGCTCCTAAATCCAACCGTCCCCCCCCCCCCCCCGGTACTTTAAAATAGAAAGTGGTGCTGCCTACACACTCCCACTCTGGTTCTCCATCTTGTAAAATGGCAGCACCTGGCCCCACGTGGTGCATCCTGGGATGCACTGGGTGGGGTTAGACTTCCATACAATGCACCACATGGGCCAGGCATCACCATTTAACAAGATGGCAGAACAGAGTGGGAGCAAGCAGCACTCCTGCCTACTTTAAAGTACCGGGGGGTTTGGATTTAGGGGCCACTAGACCATCAGGTGATTTTTATTTTATTTTACTTGGGGGTGGGGATGGGGGTAAAGGGGCTGCTAGACCACCAGGTACTTACTTTCTGTCAGGGCACCAGACCGTGACAGTGTTTTGATGGCATCGGGGGCTTTTCCTGATGCCGCGATCATCCTCGATGCCATCAAAATACTGTTGAGGGGGAGAACAGGGCCGCCAGGCCACAGAAGAACATAAGAACATCAGATATGCCATACTGGGTCAGACCAAGGTCCATCAAGCCCAGTATCCTGTTTCCAACAGTGGCCAATCTAGGTCATACGTACCTAGCAGTTTCCCCAAAAGACACAGGCTCCACAATGCTTGTACTAGGTCAAGCATTGATATCCTGGGTCCCTTCTTAATAATGGTTTATGGACTTTTCCTCCAGGAACTTGTCGAAACCTTTTTTAAACCCAGCTACACTAACAGCCTTTACCACATCCTCCGGTAACAAATTCCAGAGTTTGATTACACGTTGAGTGAAAAAATATTTTCTTTTATTAGTCTTAAATAGTTTACCCCATAGCTTCATTGCATGTCCCCTAGTCTTCCTATATTCTGATAACGTAAACAGTCAATCTACGTTTACCCGTTCCACTCCGTTCATTAATTTATAGACTTCTATCATATCTCCCCTCAGCCGTCTCTTTTCCAGGTTAAAGAGCCCTGACCTTTTTAGCCTTTCTTCATAGGCATATACTTCCATCCCGTTTACCATTTTGGTGGCTCTTCTCTGAACCTTTTCTAATAACGCTATATCTTTTTTAAGATACGGCGACCAGAATTGCACACAATATTCAAGGTGCGGTCTCACCATGGAACGGTATAGAGGCATTATAATATCTTTTGTTTTATTTTCCATTCCTTTCCTTATGATACCTAACATTCTATTTGCTCTCTTGGCTGCCGCTGCACACTGGGCCGAGGGTTTTAACATGTTATCCACAATGACGCTTAAATCGTTTTCCTGGGTGGTGGTTCCTAATGTGGAACCTTGCATTGTGTAATCATAGTTTGGGTTGTTCTTCCCTAGGTGCATAACTTTGCACTTGTCCACATTAAATTTCATCTGCCATTTTGATGCCCAGTCTTCCAATTTATCAAGATCCTCTTGCAATTTTCCACAATCCTCTTGGGTTTTAACAACATTAAATAGTTTTGTGTCATCTGAAAATTTGATAACCTCACTCGTTATTCCACTTTCCAGGTCATTTATGAATATGTCAAAAAGCAGCGGTCCCAGCACAGATCTGTGGGGTACACCACTATTCACCTTTCTCCATTGGGAAAATTGGCCATTTAGCCCAACCCTCTGCTTTCTATCTTTTAACCAGTTCTTGATCCACAGTAGTACACTGCCTCCTATCCCATGACTCTTTAGTTTTGCCAAAAGTCTCTGATGAGGGACCTTGTCAAAGGCTTTCTGAAAGTCCAGATACACTATATCAACCGACTCACCTTTGTCCACCTGTTTATTCACACTTTCAAAAAAACATAACAGATTAGTAAGACAAGATCTTCCTTGTCTAAAGCCATGTTGGCTGTCTCCCATTAGGCCATGACTATCTACATGCTGAGTAAGTTTATTCTTTATGATGGTTTCTACCATTTTTCCTGGTACTGACGTGAGGCTCACTGGTCTGTAGTTTCCCGGATCACCCCTCGAACCCTTTTTAAAAATTGGTGCTACATTGGCGATCCACCAATCTTCAGGTATTAGAGATGATTTTAATGATAGTTCACAGATATGCTAATAGCAGGTCTGCAATCTCATATTTCAGTTCTTTCAACACCCTTGGATGTATACCATCCGGCCCAGGTGATTTGCTACTCTTCAGTTTATCTAATAGTTGTAATACATCTTCCCGATGTATCGATATTTCCTTCAATTCTTCCGCACCTTTAAATACCACTTCAGTCATGGGTAACATCCCTACATCTTCCTCAGTAAAGACCGAAGCAAAGAATTCATTCAGTCTCTCCGCTATCGCCTTGTCGCTTCTTATTGCCCCTTTAACTCCTCTATCATCTAATGGTCCAACTGACTCTCTCACAGGTTTTTTGCTATGAATGTACTTGAAAAAATCTTTATTTCGCGTTTTTGCTTCCACAGCAAGCTTCTTCTCAAATTCTCTCTTTGCCTTCTTTATCAATGCCTTGCATTTGACCTGCCAGTGCTTGTGCTGTTTCCAGGTTTCATCGTTTGGCTCTTTTTTCCATTTCCTGAAAGATGCTTTCTTGGCAACAACAGCCTCTCTGACCTCACCTTTAAACAATGCTGGCAGTTTTTTGGACTTCCTTCCACTTTTCTTAAAGCGTGGAATACAGCTGGTCTGGGCTTCCAAGATAGTATTTTTCAACAACACCCAAGCTTGATGTAAGTCTTTAACCTTTGCAACTGCTCCTTTTAGTTTTTTCTTAACTATTTTCCGCATTTTATCATAGTCTCCCTTTTGAAAGTTAAAAGGTAGTACTGTGGATTTCCTTACTATCCCTCCTCCACTAATTAAATCAAAGGAGATCATGCTATGATCACTATTACCAAGTGGCCCCAACACCCTTATCTCTTGCACTAGATCTGGTGTTCCACTAAGGACTAGGGCTAATATGGCTTCCCCTCTCGTCAGTTCATGGACCAGCTGCTCCAAGAAGCAGTCATTTATGTCATCTAGGAACTTTATCTCCCTAGCATGTACTGCCGTGACACTGACCCAGTCGATACCGGGGTAATTGAAATCGCCCATTCTTTTTTGTCAGGTACTGGCCCCTGACAGTATTTTGATGGCATCAGGGGCTTATCCCGATACTGCAATCGTCCCCGATGCCATCAAAATACTGTTGGGGTAGAGGAGGAAGTGACGTCACCAAAGCCGATGGCGGCGTAAAATAGCCGCTGTGGTACTGTTCCAGCAAAAAAACGATTAATAAGCCCCCTGGCAGTAGTGTGAACGGCACGAAGGACGGCCGATGGTATCGGATGCCGTCCAGAGTGGAACGGGGTGCTGCGGTGAGCAGAGCAGCGGAACTGAAGGAGTCGAGCACTAGAGAAGGGAGCGGAGAGTCGGGCATGTGGTGCTCCAATGATGGCGGCTGGTAGTGAGGGCTGGGAATGCAGAGGCGCTGTGCTGCGATAGAGCGACTACACAGGGACCTGCTGCAGTCGGAGTCGCGGAGGAGCAGGCAGGAGAGGCTCGTCGGAGGTGGAGGACAACGGCAGACACCGGGGTGGTAGAACAATGGAGAGAACAGCAGTGGAGCAGGGAGGGCACGTGGTAAGGCCCACAGTGAGGAGTGGCTGACAAGGTAATTTCATGAAAGTGGAAAACCGAGCGGTGAAGGAGGAATACAGTGCTGGAGGAGGCAAGCAGAGATAATCAGTGCCTGCTGTGCAGTGGAGGGACAGTTGCTAGTGCTTCAGGGCAGTACAGACCAAAAGAGGAGTCTTCTTGTGGCAGCACCTCTAAGGAGGGACCCCAACTTGAACAGTGTAATGACCACGAGAAGGAAAGCAGCGGATCTCCGGGAATATGTGTATCCGGGGCTGCAACAGGGGGGTCTGAAAATGCTGCAAATGAGGCTACCAGTATGATGGAGGATAGTGGTGAACTGGTGGATGACTCTGCGCTGGGGAGTGGGGTGGAACAAGGGAAAATGCCCAGGCAAGGGATAACAAGAGCGGAATTAAAGGAATTCAAGGTTTTCAGAAATAAAATCAGAAGTGAAATCCGTGAAAAGCAAACTGAGTGAGCTCTTGAGCACTTTAAAGGAGGAAATTGGGGACTTGACGTGCCGGATGGGAGATCATGAAACTCGGCTGCAGGAGGTGGAGCAGCAGCAAGAAGAAGGGTTACAGAAAACGTTGAAATTACAATCCCAACAGGACGCTATGCTATATAAATTGGAAGATCTGGAGGATCGCTCTCGCAGAAACACTTTGAGGATTAGGGTCATGCCTGAAGAGAAGGAATTTCAAAACAGTGAGAAGGTGGCGGTGTCCGTGTGTGTGGAAGTGCTCAAGAAAGGGGGAGAGGAGGTGACCCCTGGGGACATACAAATAGAAAGAGCGCATAGGGTGCAGGGCCCACCACGAGCAAACAGGCCTAGAGACATTATAATATGTCTGGCGAGATATACAATGAAAGAATGGATTATGGCCCTGATGAGGGGGCTGGAACTCTAATTTGGCAGGGGTACCCTGTGTATATATATGAGGACTTGTTGACAGGAACATTACAGAGGAGGAGGGCAATGCAGCCAGTAACACAAATTTTGAGGAGGGAGGAGGTTAAATATCGATGGCTACATCCCTTTGGACTTTCATTTACACAAAAAGGGAGAACATGGCGGATACAAACAAAGGAGGAGGCTGAAGGGGCATTGAGAGAAGCTGGACTGTGTTCCCAGGGCCCCTTGAAAGCGGCGGCAGCAGTAGCCCAGAGGCGGAAACGACAAAGTGAAAGGAGCCCAGAGAATAGGGATCAGGATGGACTAAATGTATGATGATGTATAATGCTGCAAATATGGGGCCTATTATGAGGGGGGAACAGAAGGAGAGAGAAGGTGGGGGAGGATGGCCTGGGGAGGGAGGACAGTTGGGTGGGGGAGGTGAGGTTGGAAAAGGGGTAAATGAAGAAGTGTGGTAGAATGCAACAAGGTTTACCTGGGTGGGTGGGAGGGAGGAGGATGGAAAGGGCATAAAGTAGGAAGGGGGAGCGCAGGTATGTTGGGAGAGGGGGGGGGGTTTAGGAGGGGAGCAAGGGGGAGGGGAAGGCAATGTAGGGTGCTGGAGGAGTGGGGAGGAGAGAGGGGTGAGGTGGGGAAGTGGGGGGGGAGAGGGGTAACTTAGAGGCTGGGACGGTAAGGGACGCACTACTCGGCTGAATCCTCTGGAAGTAGAGGATGTGGGGGGATAAGGGAAGGGGGAAGGGGGATGGGGAGGGGAGGGGAGGGACAGGGATAGGGCAGTAGGGATCAGTAGAGGGGGGAGGGGGAGGTAAAAGGAGAGGCAATGGAAACGAGAGGGAAGGTGGGAGGCGGAAGGGCAGGAGCTTTCACATGCATCTCGGTCAGAGGTGGAAAACATTAACTATTCCGACCTTAAATGTTAAAGGGTTGCGTACGTGGAGGAAAAGGCAATTGGTGGGGCAAGAAGGGAGAAGGTTGGGGGCGGAGATATTGTGTGTGCAAGAAACACATTTGAGGTTTGGGCAGGAATATATGCTAACGTCTAAACAATACCCTTTAGTTGTTTTGGCTGGGCAGAGGGCGAATTCCCGCAAAGGAGGAGTAGGGATTTTGGTAGGGAGTGAATATCAACATATGGTGAAGGATACCTGTAGGGGCAAGGGAGGACGATGGGTGGGAGTGAAATTGCAATTGGAGAAGGAGGAGGTATGGGTGATTAGTCTCTATGGCCCGAACGAGCAGCAGGGGGAGGTATATGAGCAAATTTTGAAGGAGTTGGAGGATTTTCGTAATACGCCCATAATTCTGGGAGGGGATTTCAACCTGACCTGCAATCCAAGATTGGACAATAGTGGGAGACAGGAGTGGGGGGGGGGGGCAGAGGGGCTAGAATAGTTTAAAGAAGTTGAAGGAGAGACTGGGTTTAGTCAACTTTTGGAGAAGTTGGCATCCGGGAGAGCGGAAATATACGTTCTATTCCCCAGTGCATGGAATGTATAGTAGGCTGGATATGATTGGGGGGGGGGGGGGGGGGGAGGACCGTGGGTGGCTAGGGTGGCTAGAGGTGGAGCATGGATTAATCACATGGTCCGACCAGGCCCCAGTGTGTATTAAACTGGATGTGGGTAGGGAAGAAGAAAGTTTAAAGTTTTGGAAACTAAATGACTCTTTATTGGAGGAGGAGAGGCATGTAGGGATGCTCCGAGAGAGTATAAAAGAATATTTAAGTATTAATAATAATGGGGAGGTTTCCATGGCTACGTTGTGGGATGGATTAAAGATGGTGGTTCCGGGACAGTTGATTAGCATAGCAGCGCAGGTGAAGCGGGCAAAGGGAGCGGCAGAGAAGGAACTATTACAGAAAATGGAAAGATTAGAAAAAGCGCATCAGGAGGGGCAGCAGCCTGAGATTATTGCAGTAATAATGAAGGTGAGGGCAGAACTGAGCAATCTTAGGGCTCGAGAGTTGGCGTATCAGTTAACTGTGTTGAAGCAAGCTCACTTTGAGGGCGGGAATAGGGCAGGGAAAATTTTGGCTTGTAGATTGAAGGCTCATAGGCAAGCAGCGTATATAGAAGGTATCAGGAATAGTCAGGGAGAAATGGTACATAAGACTAAGGAAATCAGAAAGGTGTTTAGTGAACTTTATGAGAAGCTGTATAAAACTGAAATGCAGTCGGGCGGGAGGAGATTGATGACCTTTTGAAGGAGATTAAGCTGCCATAGGTAGAAGCTGCAGAGTGGGAGATGTTAGGGCAAGAAATTTGAGGGGAGGAGGTGCGGAGAGCTATTTCCACATTAAAAACCGGCAAGGCCCCAGGGTTGGATGGGTACACGGCAAGGTTTGATAAAGTATTGGTGGATCTCATTACACCTATTCTTACTGAGGTGTTTAATAGAGTCCTCCAGGGGGAAGATATACCTAGGTCAATGAAGAAAGCAGGGATAATGGTATTGCTCAAGCCCGGTAAAGATGAGAGTGTGTGTGGATCCTACAGACTTATCTCATTAATAAATTTGGATGCTAAGATCTTGGCGAAGGTTTTGGTGAACCAGATCCAGGATGTGGTGCCCCAGTTGATACATAGAGACCAGACGGGTTTTGTCAAGGGGTGCCAAGGGAGTGATAACGTGCGGAAAATTTTAAACATAGCATGGCATCTTCAGGGATCAAAGGAGACCGCGGTTATGATCACGGTGGATGCGGAAAAGGCCTTTGACTGGGTGGAATGGCCATATATGTTCCAAGTCCTGGAAAGGATGGGATTTGGTGAGAACTATATTAGTTGGATAAGGGCGCTATATAGGAATCCGAAAGCCAGAGTTAGGGTCAACGGTGGATATTCAGAAAGCTTTGAGTTACATAGAGGGATTAGACAGGGATGCCCATTATCGCCAATGCTTTGCGCTCTGGCTATTGAACCATTGGCAGCATATATTAGGGGGGTAGCAGATATTAAAGGCATTCGGATACGGGGGCAGGAGGAGAAAATTTGCCTATTTGCCGATGATATTTATTTTATTTTTATTTTATTTAACAGTATTTCTAAACCGCCTTATCATAATAATCAAGGTGGTATCACAGCAAACAATCTGGTAGTGTGAGTGTGTTATACATGCAGTGAGGGTGAAAATTTAGTTGGGTGCGTGTTGTATTGTGTGCTAGATTGGTTTGAGTTATGTACAATGTGGGCTATATACAGTGGTGCTAAAAACATCTTATATACATACAGAGTTAGGCGGTGACGTGTGCTGCTATACAGCTATTTAGGCTATGTGATGTGTCCATAGTGTTCTATGAACAGCATGGTTTTCAGCTGTTTTCTAAAGTCCTTGAGGTCTGTAGTTGCCCTCAAATCGTCCGGTAGTTTGTTCCATATTGTTGGAGCAGCCATGGAGAGTGCTCGGTCTGTTGTGTCCTTGCGTGTGTGTTTGAATTCACTTGGGGTGCTGACTCGGTTGTGAGTTTGTTTTCTTCTAGGACGTGTACTGGTGTCTGGTTGTATGAGGGTGTGTAGGCTGTTGGCTGATGTGTGCTGTTTTATCTTGTATAGGTTTATGATAGTTTTGTATCTGATGCGTGCACTGATTGGGAGCCAGTGTAAGTCCTTTAAGGTGGGTGTGATGTGCTCCTGTTTTGCAGTTCCGGATATGATTCGTGCTGCGGTGTTTTGTGCCATTAACATTAACGCAACCGATCACAACATTGCCGGTGCTGATGTCGGTTATACAGAAGTATAGCAGGGTAGCAGGATACAAAATGAATCCGAGCAAGACGGAGGTGTTGGGGTTTAACTTGATGCCTAGAGTGGAGGAGACTTTGAAACAGAGTTTTAGATTTAGGTGGGTGGAAACTAGTTTTCGATACTTAGGGATTCAGGTAGGGCTACCTTTGGGTAAGGTTAAGCAATGGAATTACCAGGGGTTGGTTGAAAACATTAGACAGGATCTCTCCAGGTTGGGGGGGGGGGGTTGCATTTGTCGTGGTTGGGCCGCATTGCGGTGGTTAAAATGAACATACTACCGAGGCTCTTATTTATGTCTTTGCCCTTGCAGGTGACAAAAAAAGAATTGGAAAGGATGCAGAACTTAATAATGCAGTAGATATGGGAGGGGAAATGCCCAAAAGTAGATAGGGCTACATTGTTTAAACCTAAGGAGGAGGGCGGGTTGGGGGTGCCTTCGCTGACTTGGTATTATGAGGCGGCGCAACTTTGGTCGTTGTTTGCATGGAAAGAGGGGATAGAACAACCAGGATGGGTGAGAATGGAGGGAGGAGAAGCAGAAACTGGACAGGCCTGGATATGGGACCCTAGGATTGGGCGGAGGGGGAAGAAGGAGGGGAATCTGTATAGAGCCTTAATTATACAGGTGTGGAAGAAATGGAAAGGGTATTTGTTGGGGGGAAAAAATACTCATGAGAGACCTATCTGCAAACAGTGGCGGAGGGGGAGATGGGGGGGGGGAGATGGGGAGTATCAGAGATGGGGGAGTAAGGGGCTGTGGAAGATCGGGCAAATGCTAGGAGAAGGGGGAGGTATTTGAGGGTTTGGGGATTTGTGGCAGCAATATCAATTGGAGGAGAAAGATCGGTATGCATATATTAGAATATGGTATTTTTTACAGCAGAAGGCTGTGAAGCAGGATTGGTCGGCTAAGCCTACCTCCTTTGAAGATATGATGGACAGAGAGGGCTATAAACCAGGATTATCTCAAGATTGTATAAGATGTTGGGGGAGTATAAGATGGAGACAGTTAGGAGTCAGCAGAGGTGGGAGGATGAACTGGGAGGGCAGTGGGATCCCTCTAGGTGGGATGGTATGTATGCGAGAACACTCCAGCTAGCACCGGGCACTGCAATGCTAGAGAATAGCTATAAAGTTAGGCTACGAATGTATTGGACCCCGGTAAGGTTGCATGTGCTTTACCCAGATAGGTCGGAGGCTTGCTGGAAAGGATGTGGGGAGCGGGGGGATATGTTACATGTGTTGTGGAGCTGTCCAAAAGTATAGACACACTGGAAACAGGTGGAAGAATTTATAGAGGATATTCTTCAGGTGCGGGTACAGTTGAGGCCTGCTATGGTTATACTAAACGAGGAGGTGGGGATGGACGGGGGGGGGGGGGGAGTGGGGAGGCTGATGGGGTTACTGCAGCCAGGATGAGCCTTCTTCGATGGTGGAAAAACGCAGCGGTGCCTCCGTTGGCAGAGGTGGTGGGGAGAATGGAGCAATTATGGGTCTTCTGTGAGATAGAAGCACATAGAAAACACACTGTGAAAAAATTATAAAAAGGCGTGGGACAGATATGAACAGTGGAGGGAGACAGGAGTGGTACATTGGGGGGCGGGAAGAGGAGGAGGAGGGGGGGATGCTGTTTGAGAGCTGCAATGTTTTAGTGTACAATGTTTCAGGGTTTTAAATGTTTAAATGCCGAAATGATTAATCGGTGTAATATGTTTGAAACTTATATGAGTGGGATGGGGGAGGAAGGTGGGGTGAGGGGGGAGGAGAGGGGAAGGGGGACGGGGGGGGGGGGAACAGTGACAATTAACATAACTGTCAGTTAGTACCAATGTCTAGATCTGTCATCGGATGTGGTCCGTAGATGAGTTGATGTATTTTTGTGTTAAAAAAACGAATAAAGAACAAATTACAAAAAAATAAATAAATACTGTCGGGGCTGATATGCAAATTAGCCCTGAGGTGCCCGGAGAGCAAGCAAACTAGTGCAGGCTTCTTGTGCGCATGTGTTTGACTTGCTCTCCCATATTCGCCTGTGTTTGCATACCCTATTCTTTCTGCATCGCAAACTAAAATGTGTGCATTGTCGGGAACATAAAAAAATCACTTCAGTGTGAATCTAGCACCAGCTTTCTGCATTGGCTCGATAGATAGTGAACAGAATCGGCCCAGGAGTGATCTCTGAAGAACTCCACTACTCACCTGGTCTTTCCTCTGAGTGAAATCCATTTATCCCCACCCTCTGTCATCTGTCAATCAACCAATTTCTAGTCCATTTCCCACTACTGGGTCCTGACTTCAGGAGCCTCCTATGAGGAACAGTATCAAAGACTGAAGAAATCTAAATAGACCTTATCTAGCACTTGCCTTCAACCTAGTTCTTTGGTGATCTGATCAATCAGATTCATTTAACATGATTTGCCTGTGATAAAGTCATGTTGCCTCAGGTCTTGCAATTCACCAGATTGAAAAAAGTTGACTATCCTTTCTTTCAGTAGTGCCTCCATTATTTCTTCAATGATGGAAGTCAGGCTCACCAACCTCAAGTTTCCCACCTCTTCTACGTTAGCACTTTTATGAAGAGAGACCATATCGACCCTTCTCCAATCCCGTGGAATCTTCCCGTCTCCAAGGATCTATTAAACACATCCTTGGAAGGACCCACCAGAACCTCTCTGAGCTCATCTGGCCACATGACTTTGTTTGTTTGACAAGCAGTTCATAAATACTTTCTTCTGTGAACGGTGTGGTATCTGCTCCATTCCCATGCATTCTCTCCTCAGCCATCAGTTCTCCTTCTCTTGGATTTTCTTCTGTGAACACAGAGCAAAAGTATGTTTAGCATGTCTATTTTTCCTCATCACTCTCTACGCAGCAGTCCTCAGCGTCTTTCGGTCTTACAATTCCACCTCTAGTCTTTCTCGTCTCTCAGATATATCTGAGAAAACTCTTTTGCATCTGTAGCCATTTTTTCACCTGCCTGTGCTTTTGCCATCCTTCTTTCTTTCTTTGTCTCTTAAGTTTTATCCTGTATTATTTTCTATGCCCCCTTTTTGCGTTCTTCTGTATTTTGTGAGTGCTATCGTTTTGCCTTCATATTTTAGCTACTTCCTTGGCGAATCATGTCGGTTTCCTTTTTCTCTTGGTTTTATTGACTTTCCTCATCAGTTGCCATTTTTATAGTGCTTTCAGTTGGGTCCAGTACTTTTCCACGTCCCTTTAATCCTCCCATCTTACCAGTCAACGTGTTTGAAATCCAGGACTTTGAGTTTTGTATATCTGCTTTAGTGCTTATATGAAACCATACCATGTGATGATCACTGCTTCTCGACATTAGGCACACTTTTTCCATTTGTGAGTACTAGATCCAGTGTCACTCCTTTCCTCGTGTCTCTCTCTCCTATAGCGCCTCCAAGCCATATCTCTCTCTCTCTCTCTCTCATAGCCCCCCAGACATCATTCAGTGTATGTTTCTCTCTCTCATAGCCCCCCCCAGCCATCATCCAGTGTCTCTCTCTCCCATAGCCATTCCAAGCCATCTCTCTCTCTCTTCATAGCCCCCCAACCATCACCCAGTGTCTCTCTCTCCCATAGCCACCCCAAGCCATCTCTCTCTCTCTCATAGCTTCCCCCCAGACATCATTCAGTGTATGTTTCTCTCTCTCATAGCCCCCCCAGCCATCATCCAGTGTCTCTCTCTCCCATAGCCATTCCAAGCCATCTCTCTCTCTCTTCATAGCCCCCCAACCATCACCCAGTGTCTCTCTCTCCCATAGCCACCCCAAGCCATTTCTCTCTTTCTCATAGCTTCCCCCCAGACATCATTCAGTGTATGTTTCTTTCTCTCATAACCCCCCCCCAGCCATCACCCAGTGTCTCTCTCTCCCATAGCCCCTCCAAGTCACCTCTCTCTCATAGCCCCCCAGCCATCACCCAGTGTCTCTCTCCCATAGCCCCTCCAAGTCACCTCTCTATCTCTCTCATAGCCCCCCCAACCATCACCCAGTGTCTCTCTCTCCCATAGCCACTCCAAGCCATCTCTCTCTCTTCATAGCCCCCCAACCATCACCCAGTGTCTCTCTCTCCCATAGCCATTCCAAGCCATCTCTCTCTCTCTTCATAGCCCCCCAACCATCACCCAGTGTCTCTCTCTCCCATAGCCACTCCATGCCATCTCTCTCTCTCTCTCTCATAGCCCCCCAACCATCACCCAGTGTCTCTCTCTCCCATAGCCACCCCAAGCCATCTCTCTCTTTCTCATAGCTTCCCCCCAGACATCATTCAGTGTATGTTTCTTTCTCTCATAACCCCCCCAGCCATCACCCAGTGTCTCTCTCTCCCATAGCCCCTCCAAGTCACCTCTCTCTCATAGCCCCCCAGCCATCACCCAGTGTCTCTCTCCCATAGCCCCTCCAAGTCACCTCTCTATCTCTCTCATAGCCCCCCCCCCCAGCCAACAAAAAGTGTCTCTCTCACCCATAGCCACTCCATGCCATCTCTCTCTCTCTCTCTCATAGCCCCCTATCCCCCATCTTACTTTTCTTCCTGTGGCTTGAGATTGTGAGATCAGGATACAAACGTCTTCACCACCCTGCTGCTTTCTCACTGCGATCACCCCTGTAAAGAGCTTCAGCTATGCAGTGAAAAATTTGTCTCTAGAAACTTGAAACCACGAGATCAGCCTGAACGTTCTTCACTACACGACTCAAGCTCTTCAGAGATGATTGCATGAAAAAGCAGCAAAGACTTTTCACTGCAGTTGCAAGGAGGAAGCTGAGAGACATTGGGGGAGGGGGATTATGTCTTTCAGAGGAATGAAATCCCAGGAGCCAGGGCACAATTTCTAGGCAGCATGGTGACCTGGCGTCCGAGTTTTCTCGAGCCCTGATCTTTACTGCTCTTTACTGTCTGCAAGCCCAGTGCACTGCAGTCACTTACTATGGGAGGAGTAGACTTGTGGTTAAAGCAGCACCTTGGTGTCCAGAGAGACCAGAGTTCACATCCCACTGGCGTGCCTTGTGCCCTTTGGACAAGTCACTTAACCCTCCATTGCCTCAAGTACGAATTTAGATTGTAAGTCCTCTGGGGACAGTGAAATACCTATCTGCCCTTTAACTACCACTGGAAAGGAGTGAACTGGGAATGATAAGCAAAGGAATGGAGAATAAAACGAAGGATATTATAATGCCTCTGTATCGTTCAATGGTGCGACCGCACCGGGAATACTATGTGCAATTCTGGTCACCATATCTTAAACAGGATATAGTGGAATTAGAAAAGGTACAGAGAAGAGCCACCAAGATGGTAAAGGGGATGGAAGGATACCCCTATGAGGAGAGGCTCAAAAAGTCAGGGCTCCAACTTTGAAAAGAGACGGCCGACGGGAGATATGATAGAGGTCTATAAATTAGTGAATGGGGTGGACGGGTAAATGTAGATCAGTCGTTTACTCCTTCAAAAAGTAGAAAGACTAGGGGATACACAATGAAGCTACAATGTCGCACATTTAAGACTAATCAGAGGAAATATTTTTTCACTCAATGCGTAATCAAACTCTGGAATTTGTTAGCAGAGGATGTGGTAAAAGCTGTCAGTGTACTGTAGCTGGATTTAAAAAAGGTTTGGACATATGCATCCCCGAACTTCCCTTTTAGAACTTCAAACTTTTAACTTGAAATGTTTAAAAAGCAGGTTTCCATCTAACTTTCTGTGAACAACGAATAAAAGCACAGCACTGACAGCAGCTGAATTCAAGAAAGCATGAGACAAACACAAAAGGTCTCTAAAGGGAAAAAAGGACTGTAGAGCTTAGTGCTTGGTACGGAAGGGCAGACTGGATAGGCCGCATGGTGTCTATCTGCCATCATGTTTCTATATTTCTAACTGCTTGGGTCACATTTTCCAGCAAAAGGATTCCAGACCTTAATTATGCATTGCATGAACATATCAGGCTGATAGTCAGCCCATGGGGATCAGTGTCTTTTAAATACTGGCTGTCATGAGCCAAAGGGAAATCAGATATTCAGTGGAAGTGCCTGGGTAGTAGCTTCCACCGAATATCTGGCTTTGGCAGTGAGTGTGGCAGTCTATGTGGATAGTCATATTGCATAAAGTTAGGCCTGACTTTATTTTGGCCAAACTTTACGTGGTTTCGTATCTGCTCAGGGCCGGTGCTACCAATGGGCAAACTAGGCAAACACCTAGAGCGCTGGCCCTCTCCAGGATCTACAGCGACAGCAATGGCCTGAAACAGCCCCTCAAAGCTTTAGCAACATGGAGCTATTTGCTTCCTCCCCCCCCCCCCCCACTGATGCCAACTTCCTGTTCGCATGGAGGCAGAAGCAGCTTCCGCTCCCATACAAAAAGAAGTTGGCATTAGGACTCGGTGGGGGCAGAAGCAACAGACCCATGGGGCAAAGTTTAAATGCGCTACTTAGTAACTTCCTGTCGCGTCACCTAGTTTTTGTATTTTTTGAAAGAGTAAATGTCTGATTTGCATTTAACCATTTCACTCTGTCATATCTGCCCTCAGACATCTCTTCTCCAAGCTGAAGAGCTCTAACATCTTTACAATTCTCCAGAGAGGAGCTGTTCCATCACTTATCATTTGTAATGTTTTTCTCCCCTTTTCTAATTCCTCTATCTTCTTTTCGACATGAAGCGACCAGAATTGCACACAATAATCAAGGTGCGGTGGCCCCGTATAACAGTACAGAGACCTTAGGATATTCTCTGGCCCAGCAACAGGAGGTCATCTGCTCACAGCACTTCTCTGGCTGCTGGTGTGAGGGGTGTGGGAATTGTTGGGAAATGAAACAACAACACTATTAAAAGGAAAGCGGAGTGTTGTCGTGCTCTGCAACCATCTGATCTTAAGGATTTAAGGCTTTGAAAAGGGAAGATGAAAGAGAAAGGGTGAATCTTCTGCAGTGAGCACCCACTCCCCCCACCGTTTAAGGATTAGGAGACCCTGAACTCTGTCTAGAAGCATACCAAGGGGCAATCTAGGAGTGTGGCGCCAAGTCATAGGCAGCACAGAGAAAAATACTGAGCCCATGTTGACAGTCCAGTTGCTGCCCTGAGCTTTATCGCTCCCGGCGTTAGACTCTCAGCGAAGAGGAAAGACAAGCAGGAGAGGCACGGTGCCAAGAACCACTGGAACTCTGACAGATTTTATTGGTGCCAGCCCCCGTGCTGCTATCTAGACCACTGCTTCTATACCCCGCCACTATACATTGGCACCTGTTGCCAAATTGGTCCTAGAATGAATGGCTTGAGCAGTAAGATATGCAGCGTCACGAGCCTGACAGGAGCTTGCGATCTACAAATATTCACATTTTTTTCCCACTCCAGGTCTCTATCAAAAGAATCATTAGTGTGCCATTGATATTTTCCACCCCAAGCTCACGCAACAATGCGCAAAGAAGGCATGTGCAGATATTAAGTAGAACAGCAGATGATTTGATTTAATTTACATTTTTATTCCCCTTAGCCAGAAAAAACAGTCCAAGGCAGATCACAATACAGAAAGCATCATTATTACAAAACACAAGAAACAAGAAAAAAGAAAAATGTATATTGTAACCATAAAAAAGAGGGGGGGGGGGGACACATTCAGCGGTTGTGGCGAGGCTGGTAAAAACCCCTATCTGCCGCTGTTACGTTAATACAAATTGGATATTTAGTGGCGGGACATATACGGTTTCTGTGACTGAATATCCGGACATCAGAAATGCTATCCATTTCATGCCAATATTCAGCCATCAACCAGATAGTGATAGCCAGTTAAAGTTAGGACAACCAGTCAAACCCGCCTTAACTTTAAACGGTTAAGCTACCCAGTTAGTGGATGAATATAGCAGCTAACCAGAAAGCGGTCGTCACCGCCTCTGATCTGCCCACAGACGGCCCCGGTTTTAACTGGGCATTTTTTCCCGTGGTCTGTGGGGATATTCAGCCGTTAGTGCCACTGAATAATCAGCTGACCTCATTTTAGCCAGTTAGCAAGTCTGCTAATCAGCTAAAACGCTTTGAATATGTCCCTCAAAGTCTCGTACCATCATCAAACTCTAAAATCTCATTAAAATAAGCAATACAAAATGTAAAAAAAAATCCAACCCAAAACCAGCAGTATCAACCCAATAATATAAAATCAAAACATGTGAAACTAATTAATAGACAACCTTAAGTTAGTACAGGTCTTCTGTACTCCACACCAATCAGATACAGGTCTTCTGTACTCCCACAACAATCAGATACAGGTCTTCTGTACTCCAACACCAATCATATGCAGGTCTTCTGTACTCCCACAACAATCAGATACAGGTCTTCTGTACTCCAACACCAATCATATGCAGGTCTTCTGTACTCCACACCAATCATATGCAGGTCTTCTGTACTCCCACACCAATCAGATGCAGGTCTTCTGTACTCCACACCAATCATATGCAGGTCTTCTGTACTCCACACCAATCAGATACAGGTCTTCTGTACTCCCACACCAATCAGATACAGGTCTTCTGTACTCCACACCAATCCTATGCAGGTCTTCTGTACTCCCACACCAATCATATGCAGGTCTTCTGTACTCCCACACCAATCAGATACAGGTCTTCTGTACTCCCACACCAATCATATGCAGGTCTTCTGTACTCCCACACCAATCAGATACAGGTCTTCTGTACTCCCACACCAATCATATGCAGGTCTTCTGTACTCCCACACCAATCAGATACAGGTCTTCTGTACTCCCACACCAATCATATGCAGGTCTTCTGTACTCCCACACCAATCAGATACAGGTCTTCTGTACTCCCACACCAATCATATGCAGGTCTTCTGTACTCCCACACCAATCATATGCAGGTCTTCTGTACTCCCACACCAATCATATGCAGGTCTTTCAATTTCTTCTCATATGGCCTCTGGTGCAAACCCCTTACTATTTTGGTCAATCTCCGCTGAACTGCTTCAAGATTTTTTATATCCTTAGCAAAATATGGTCACCAAAATGGAACAAAGTACTCCAAGTGAGGTCTCAGCAATGACCTCTGCAGAGGCATAATCACCTCTCCTTTTGGCTGGTTTTGCCCCTCTCTATGCAGCCTAGTATCCTTCTGGCTTTGGGCTGCCACCTTATCACATTGTTTCACAACCTTGAGGTCTCTTTTCTGCTCCAGGGAAATCCTCCTCTTGTGCCCTATCGCATACTGCTTTTTGGGGGTTTCTGCATCACAAGTGCATCACTTCCAGGGCCGGCTTGTCCATTAGGCGGGCTAGGTGGCCGCCTAGGGTGGCAGACTTCTGTGGGCAGCACGACACATGGCAGGCCATGTGCTTCAGCACACAAGGCGTTCCACTGTTGCTGCTGCACCAAGCCAATCCGCCCCAATCCCCCCCACCCCCTGACAAAATAGGGGGCAGCGTAGGGCTGTGGCGTGGTGTGGCATGGCTCGGAGGTGGAGGGGGGGGGGGCAACAAGGCCATGGTTTCTACCTGGGGAGTCAGAAACCTTTGAGATGACCCATATCACTTATTCGCAATAAATCTTAATTGCCAAGCATTAGACTATTCTAATTTTTATAGATCATTTCTCATGTTGTCAGCTCTCATTTAGGTTAATCAATGTGAGCTGTCATAAATTAGCCACAATAAAATCTTTGAACCAAGATAAGCTCAAATTGGTCTGTTAACAAATAACTTTGTTCAGGTACTATGTAGGCTTATATTTTCTTATTCTTGTATCTTTCCACTACAATCCGCCCATCTACCAAGTCCATCAGTCTTGAAGGACTACCAAAAGGGATTGCTAGAACTGGAGTAAATCTATACTTGTGAGTATTAATCTTCTGGAATAAACTCTATATCTTGGGGAAAAAGGGACTTTGTGGGGTAAAAGCTGATAAATCTGTGTATTTTAGTATCCAGTGGTTTTGCTGAGTCAGTCAGGTCTTAGTACCACTAGAGTGCTTTGTATTTAAATCAAAGCAAAGCAGAGTATAGCTTAGCATAGAACATAAAATAAGAGTAAATCAACTTTGAAATAACTTTGTTTCCAGAGAACTTTTCATTTAAATCAAATCAGAATATAGCTTAGCATGCAAGTAGAATAGTCTCTGAGTAGAAAAAAAAATAAACTTGTTTCTAGTGACCTTTACAAAGAGGCCTTCCAGTTAGGAGGCAAAAGATCTGTGAAGATGTCATAAATAGGTGTTAAAGGCAAGTGTCAGATCAAAGGGGCAATTTAAAAGGCCCTTTCTATCAAACCAAGGGCTACGTGAATCACCCAGGAAACTGGTAGGACTTTCCCTTAGAAGCACAGGACAGGGCACTGTGAAGCAAGCCAACTTTAAAAAGTCTTCTCACACCAAGGAGGTTTCTCCAGGGCCATGTGCCCATGAGGGAAGGGTTAGGAGAGCTGTTATAGTTGGTGATTTGATTATTAGGCATGTAGCTAGCTGGGTGGCTGGTGGACGTGAAGATCACCTAGTAACATGCCTGCCTGGTGCGAAGGTAGAGGATGTCACGCGCCACCTAGACAAGGTCTTAGATAGTGCTGGGGAGGAGTCTAATGTCTTGGTACATGTTGGTACCAATGACATAGGAAAGTGTGGTAGGGAGGTTCTGGAGGTCAAATTTAAGCTTTTAGGTAGGAAACTGAAATTCAGAACTTCCAGAGTAGCATTCTCTGAAATGCTTCCTGTTCCACACACAGGACCCAAAAGGCAGGCAGAGCTCCAATCTCAATGCGTGGATGAGACAATGGTCCAAGGAAGAGGGGTTTGGATTTGTTAGGAACTGGGCAACATTCTGGGGAAAGGAGGAGCTTTTCCGAAGGGATGGGGTCCACCCAGGACCGGCCTCGCCATTGAGCGAGAATGTTGTTCGCACAGGGCCCCGCGCTTCAGGGGACCCCGCACAAACTCCATTACCGCACAATGGATGGCTACGGAGGGAGCCGGAGAAGCCCGCGCGAGGCCCCAGCTCCCTCTGCACAGCCGCCAGCATGAAGAGCCTTTTCTTTCATGCTAGCGGCTGTTTCAGTGAAGCCGCGAATTCCGGGAGAGGTTAAAGGTCATTGCCTTTAACCTTTCCC
The DNA here is from genome assembly GCA_033557465.1 of Ichthyophis bannanicus. Classification (NCBI taxonomy): domain Eukaryota; kingdom Metazoa; phylum Chordata; class Amphibia; order Gymnophiona; family Ichthyophiidae; genus Ichthyophis; species Ichthyophis bannanicus. The sequence goes on from CM066035.1 coordinate 40,584,498, forward strand.
AGCATTCGCGGTTTCACTGAAACAGCCGCCAGCGTGAAGGATAAGGCTCTTCATGCTGGTGGCTGTACAGAGGGAGCCAGGGCCTCGTGCGGGCTTCCCCGGCTCCCTCTGCAGCCCCTTAGACAGCCGCGGGGCTCTTCAGAGGGGGGGGGGCACTAGGACTGGATGGGCTGTTATCAGGGGGAGAACTTGGACTGGAGATGGGCTGTGAAGAGGGGGAAATGGATTGAAAATGGGCTGTGATGGTGGTGGGGGGGCTAGGACTGCAAATGGGCTGTGATGGTGGGAGGGCTAGGACTGGAAATGGGCTGTGATGGTGGGGGGGAAACTTGGACTGCAAATGGGCTGTGATGGTGGGTGGGGGCTAGGACTGGAAATGGGCTGTGATGGGAGGGCTAAAATTGGAAATGGGCTGATGAAGAGTTGGATTAGGACTGGAAATGGGCTGATGGGGGCTGGAATAAGGCTGGAAATGGGCTGACGAGGGGGCTATGATTGGAAATTGGCTGATGGGGGAGCTTGGAGTGGAAATGGACTAATGGAGGACTGGAATGGAACTGGAAAAGAACATATGGGGGCTAGGACTGGAAATGGGCTGATGAGGAGCTGGAATAGGACTAGAAATGGGCTGATGGGGAGAACGTGGACTGCAAATGGGTGATGGGCTGGAATAGGACTGGAAATGGGCTGATGGGGCTGGAATAGGACTGGAAGTGGGCTGATGGGGAAGCTTGGAGTGGAAATGGGCTGATGGGGGGCTGGAATGGAACTGGAAAACAGCATATGGGAGGCTAGGACTGGAAATGGACTGATGTGGAAGCTTGGGAGACTGGGACTAGAAGGGGGCAGATGCTGGTTGGGTCTAGAATTATAAAGGAGCTGATTTTGGGGGAGGACTAGAAAGGGATGGGGAATGAGAATGGAGAGGGGAAAAGATATTTTGTGTGGGAGGGAAGAAAAGTCTACGAAGGGCTGGGTATTGGAAGAGTAAGTGGAGATTGAGAACGGAAGGGTGAAATTTGAGTGGATGATAAAGGAAAAAGGAAAAAATTGGGGGGAAAGAGCAAAAGGGGAATGGTCAGTATGTTAAAGCAGATATACAGAAAGAAAATGGAAAAAAATCTAAAAGAGAAGAAAGGACAAATGGATAACTCATAGAAGACACGAAGAAACCAGAAGAAAGTGACTGGAGCAATTGCAACTGAAAAAGAAAATGCACAAACAAAAGATAGAAAAATACTTTTTTATTTTGAATTTATTAACTGGAATATATCAGCTCTGGGAAATGTGCATCGTTAACATCTTTTGTGTTTTGTTTAGTACAAGAGGAAATTAATTTATAGTTGTATTTCTCCAGTGTTGTTGTGCATCCCAAGTTTGGCTTTTGGGGTTCCCAGTTTAATTATTGTCTTCCTATTTCTAAATTGTGATCCCTTGTTCTTTGGTGACAGTCTATGTTCTGCATTTTAACCAAGCTGAGGTATTCTGTTCATGTAGTTTCTATTTGACCGTGTCACTTGTTCTCTTTCCCCAGTAGGAGATGCATTGGTATTCTCTGAGATGTATTGGTTTAATATCTGCAGTGTTGCCTTTTGATAGGTAGGATTTGGTGCTTTGTGAGTCCTGGTAGTGCTGTTATGATATGGTGGATTTGCTATAAGTTCTAAATGGTCAGTGTTTATAGTACTTCCTAATGGGCCTGGCGGTTGGCGCTGGAATATAATAACGTAGAAATCTGTTAGTCTTTCTTTATCCAGACACTCATTAAGAGGCATGTTTACTAAAAGTGCATATTAACATTATGCACATATTTATGCAAATGAGGCTCCTTATGCAAATGAGGCCCTGCAATTAATCTCCGCACATGGCCCCATACCCCCGTTGGGCCACCTTAACTGAGATGGAACCAGGCTGTTGGCATTAACCTTTAAAGAGGAGATAGAGTAACTTTTAAACTAGGGGAAAGTCGACAGTCGCCCAAGAGCGCATGGTTTGGAACAATGTATCCTTAAAGGATATTAGCAAAAGAGTGAAGTTAGGGGATATCGACAGAGAGGTTCCAATAAAGACAAAAGTAACCGAAATGCCCTTAAGTAAAGAGCAGACAGAACTTAAAGATTCAAATTACACCTACCTACCGATAACCAGATTAATATGAATAAAATACAGCACTAAAATGCTAGAAGTCTAAAAAATGAGATGGGAGGGTTATAATATATAGCACTAAATGAGAGGATAGATATGATTGGTATCTCAGAAACATGGTGGAAGGAGGACAACCAGTGGGACACTGTGATACTTGGGTACAAACTATATGGCAATGATAGAGTAGATCAAATTGGTAAAGGGGTTGCACTCTGTGTTGGATAGGGCATTGCATCACACAAGATTAAAGTTTTCCAGGAAACAAAATACACTGTAGAATCTCTATGCATTGAAATTCCATGTAAAAATGGGAAATAATTGGGGCGGGGGGGGGGGGGAGAGGATGTACTACCGACTGCCTGGCCAGAATGAACAAATTGATAATGAAATGCTCAAAGAAATTAGGGAAGCTAAAAACAATTACAGCACAGTAATAATGAGTGATTTCAATTACCCCGGTATCGACTGGGTCAGTGTCACAGCAGGACATGCTAGGGAGATAAAGTTTCTAGATGAAATAAATGACTGCTTCTTGGAGCAGCTGGTTCATGAACTGACAAGAGGGGAAGCCATTTTGAACCTAGTAGAACACCAGATCTGGTGCAAGAGATAAGGGTGTTGGGGGCCACTTGGCAATAGTGATCACAGCATGATCGTGTTTGATTTAATAAATGTAGTTATTTAACTGGTTTTATATACCGATTTTCTACAAGGCAAAATGGTTTACATAGAACAAATAAGAGAACAGTTTACATGGAACAATTGAAAATGTGTACAAACAACTTTAAACATTTAAATATATATAACTAAAAAATTGTAAACAGCATTTAACGTGAGGGGGAGGGGAAGGATACCTGGATGGTGTAACAGAGCTTTTTTGGTGTAGATGTGGTGAGGGGTGAGGGGTGGGGGGGGGGGAATGGGGTATTTGAGGTTGGGGGAGGGGAGGGGCAGAGTGGGAGGAGGGGGCAGAACAACCCTAGGTGGTTAAGGGGAGGGGGGTAATGGGAGTGGTGTGAGGCAGAGGAGGACAGCAAGAGCATCCTCCTCCGCCATAGTGTTCTTCAAAGAGGAGCCTCTTGAGGTGCTTTTTGAATAGGGTGTGGGATTGGAGGCATCATATGGTGAGGGGGAGTTGGTTTCACTTGGTGGGAGCATAACATTTGAAGGCTCTTGTGCACATGTTGTGATCTCTTGTGAATCTGAGCTGGTGGGAGGAGAAGATTTGATGCATTCTGTCAACGCAGTCTGTTACTGTCAGGACGTCTGATTAGTGATTGGAGCTGCTCGGTAGAAGTGTTGAAGAGAGCTCTATGGGTGATAGTGAGCACCTTGAACTTGATTCCGGATGCAACTGGGAGCCAGTGAAAGGATTTTAGAATGGGTGTGATGTGGAAGTATCTGGGGATTCCAGCTATAATTCGTGCAGCAGTGTTTTGGGCAAGCTGTAGGGGGGCAATGGTAGCCTTGGGGAGCCCGTGGAGGACAGAGTTGCAGTAGTCGAGGAGAGGCGTGATGGAGGCAGATTGTGTGGAAGCTGTAAAGTGATAGGAGGGGGCAGAGGTTATGGAGAATTCAGAGTTTGAAGTAGATGTTTTTGATAATATTCATAATGTGATGTTGGAAGTTCAGATGGCAGTCCAGCATAATGCCGAGGTATTTGATCTGGGGTTTGACTTAGATTTTGGTATATCCAAGTTTGATGCTTTGAGGAGGGGTGATGTTGGGGGCTCTGGACACATGAAGGATCTCTGTTTTGTTGAAGCTGACTGCAAGGTTGTGAAGCTGTAGCCATGAGACAATTTATCTGAAACAGGCGGTGAGGATGGAGTAATTGGGGGAGGTGGTGTTGAATGGAGTGAAGATCATTATGTTGTGGGCTTAGAGCTGGTATCCAATGCTGAAGCTCTGAAGAATGTAGCAGAGTGGCCTGATGTAGATATTGAATAGGAGGGAGGAGAGGGCAGAACCCTGCAGGACTCCTTGGGGAAGGATTTAAGGCGTTGAAGAATGGTTACTGATTCTTATCAGTTGGGTGAACTGGGAAAGGTATGAGTGAATCCATTTGAGTGGGGCACCCTGGACACCAATAGTGTTGAATTGGTTGAGTAGAGCCTGGTGGGATACAGTGTCAAAAGCTGCTGAGATGTCGAGAAATAACAGCACAAAGCCAGAGAGGGTTTTTTCAGTTCCGGTTATGAGTGTGTTTAGGAGGGAGGTGAGCAGCATTTCAGCACTGTGGTAGGGGCAGAAGACATGTTGATTGTGCTAAAGTGGAGCAAATCTGTCAAGGTGCTCCTGGAGCTGAATTTGCACTGCTTTTTCAATGATCTTGGAAAGGTAAGGAAGACTGGCAAAGGGTCTATATGAAGCAGGTGAGTTGGGATTGAGGTTGGATTTCTTCAGGAAGGATCTCACAGAGGCTTGTTTGAGCACAGATGGGAGATAGCTTGGGTGAGTGAAGCATGGAGGATCATGGATATAAATGGTAACAGCGGTTTCTTTGTTAGCTTGATCCAGGTTACTGGGCAGGGATCAAGAGAAGAAGTGGTGGCGTTGATATAGGTGATTATATTCAGGAGTTCTTCAAGGGGAACATTCCTAAATGAGGTCCATGGTTGGGTGGTAGAAGCTGAGGTGGTAGGAGGAGGTATGAATAAGGTGGGAGCACTGGAGAGCTTGTGTTTGGAAATAAGGAAATCCACCATTACTTGTGGGTGGATGATGTTGTCTTGATGGGATTGGGATGGGTCGCTTGTGAGAGTTCTGACTAGGTTGAAAAGTTCTCTTGGTTTGTTTATGGTACAGAAGAGTATGTTGTTGTGATGTTCATGCTTAGCATGGAGGGTGCTGGTGGAGTAGGCTGAGCACTGTTCCAGGTAGGTGGCTTGAATCTGTGGATTTTTGGATTTTCTCCATCTGTGTTCAAGTTGTCTAAGGTAGCATTTTTGCTCTCTGAGGAGGGTTAAGTACCAGAGTGCTTGAGACTGATGAGTTTTGGAGGGGGTGTGAGGTGGTGCCTTGGAGGCATTGGTGATAGTGGTGTTCCAGGATTGCACTAGTGTGTCGAGGTCAGAATGTTGAAATGCTTGCATCAGGGTGGGGATGGTCTGTTGAATGAACGTTACTTCATTGAAGTTTCTGAATCTTCTTGTTGTATGAAGTCTATGAGGGAGGAGATGTTTGGGCGAGGGGGTTGGTAAGGTAAAGAATATTAGGTGGATTAGTGGAGAAGGGGTTAGGGTGTGTAGAGGAAGTAGATTATTAGGGAGGAAGAATAAGTCCAGGGCGCCACCCTTCAGGTGAGTTGAGGTGTTGATGAGTGTGTGAATTGGAGATCGTTCATGGCTTGCAGGAAGGCATTGCATTGGTTGATGTTGGCTGAGGGGAGATTGAGATTGTCAATGAGAAAGAGATGTTGTTGATGGGGGGCATTAGAACATACTGCTTCAAAAAGCGAGTCAAGCTGGTCTGCATTGTGATGAGGTGCCCTATAGACAAGGCAGATGGTGAGGTATTGGTTGCTTATGATGAGGGTGTCCAGATCATGGAAGGATGTTGTACTGGTTGTAGTGAAGCTGAGTTGTTTGTTTGAGAGGACGCAGACTCCGCTGCCTCTACTGTTGGGTCATGGACAATTGTGGATGTTGTGTGTGTTGGTATTCAGCTGGTTGAGTAGGACGTTGTCAGTTTTGGTGAACCAGGTCTCGGCGATGCAGAGGAGATCAATTTTGTCATCAATGATGTGGTCGGCAAGGGTTTGTGTTTTGTTGCGGATGGAGCATGCGTTGACTAGGCTGCACTTGATTGAGTGGACAGGAAGGGTAGTGCTGGGGACTGCTATCTCAGAGGGGGAGGAGATGGGAATGGGGAGGAGTTGGGGATGTCTCCTGTATTGGTGGCTGTATTGTGGGGTGAGAGGGTAGGATGTGGCAAGTCTTGGGAGGCGGACGATTGGGATGGACGAGAGGAGGGTAAAGTGGGTCGAGAGGAAGTATGCAAAGAGGAAGGAGAGGTATATTAGGGTCATCTAGCTGAGCAGTAGAGGCATGATTGTGTGATTCGCCTTGGAGGGTTATCATTGAGATTAGGTATTGGGGTGGTAAATTGCAGAGCCTGAGGTACAGAGAGATGCAGCGGGATTAAATGTGAACAGTAGCACATAGGTGCGGTGAGGTACAATACAATATAGTTGCACATAAGATATAGAGTGATGCAACATAGTCAACTGATACAGTGATATGAATGTAGGGAACAGTAGACCCTACATAGGGTGAAGAGTAATCAATGGAATTTAAAAGAATGTGTGATAGCTAGTGGGTTGAGAAAAGCGAGAAGATGGCAGGTGTGGGTAGAGTGGAAGACGAGGGAACAATAAGTACAACAGTGAGCTCAGTGGTATGTGTAGCAAATTACATGAAGCAGGCTAACAGCAGACAGTAGTTAGTAGTGTCTCTGGTCCACACCACGGGTCCACGCCTAAGGGTCATGCCCTTTGGTGAGGCCCTCAGGCACAGGCGCGCCTAATGGCGCTTTTGAATTTAAAAGTCTTTGCAGCCTCTGATTGGCCTCTGGCTGGGGGAGCGGTGAGGGGCTCTGCTTCCCACTCCCTCGCCCAATGCCACTCAGAGGCTGACGATGATCCTGATGGCGTCTTCTTCCTTTGCCCGATGGCGCTTTTGAATTTAAAAGTCTCTGCAGCCTCTGATTGGCCTCCGGCTGGGGGAGCGGTGAGGGGCTCTGCTTCCCACTCCCTCACCCGATGCCACTCAGAGGCTGACGATGATCCCGATGGCGTCTTCTTCTTTTGCCCGATGGCGCTTTTGAATTTAAAAGTCTCTGCAGCCTCTGATTGGCCTCCGGCTGGGGGAGCGGTGAGGGGCTCTGCTTCCCACTCCCTTGCCCAATGCCACTCAGAGGCTGACGATGATCCTGATGGCGTCTTCTTCTTTTGCCCGATGGCGCTTTTGAATTTAAAAGTCTCTGTGCAGCCTCTGATTGGCCTCCGGCTGGGGAAGCGGGGAGGGACTCTGCTTCCCACTCCCTCGCCCGATGCCGATCAGGGGCTGGTGATTGCTTGTACATGTTTTCAATTGTTCCATGTAAACCGTTCTCTTATTTGTTCTTTGTAAGCCGTTTTGCCTTGTAGAAAAATGGCATAAAAAAATAGTTAAATAAATAAATGGAAGAAGAAAGGCAAGGAAATCCACAGCAATACAGAGACTATGATAAAATGAAGAAAATACTTAAGAAAAAGCTAAGAGGAACAGCAGCAAAAGTTATAAAGATTTACATCAAGCATGGGTGTTGTTTAAAAATACTATGTTTGGGACTTCCGGTTGGGCAATGAGCTGATCGGGTCGCCTTCGATCAGCTCCGGGAACTCTGCCCCATATATCGGCAAATAACTCTTTAAAAGTGGGCTCAAACCTTGGATCCCTACCACCTGAGACACGAGGGACCTCTTGAGCGGAGTGTAGTTGCTCGCTAACGCCGGGAGCCCGATGGCAACGAAAGCACCGCGAAAAGAGAAGCTGAGAGCCACGGAGGGTAAAATGGCGGAAGGCTCTCCAGCAAGCCCGAAAGCTAGCGGTCCCCCAGATTTGGTGAAGGAGGTGAGCGCGGCAGTGGTCCAGGCTTTAGATGCTCGCCTCCAGGAGTTGGTGGATCGTATCCAAACTCTTAGCCAGAATCTGACTGATTTCACAGGGCGCATGGACCAGGTGGAAGCCAGAGTCTCTGATGTTGAAGACGCCCGACACTCTTTGGAAATCAAAGTTGCGGCTCTGGAGGCCCTAGCCAAGCAACAAGGGGACAAGTTAGATGAACTCGAGAATCGAGGCCGCAGGAAAAACCTACGATTTATCGGTATCCCGGAGAGTGTGGCTGATGGAGCGCTGTTTGCACACTTGCAGTCCTGGATTGAAAACTTACTGCAGGGCCAGAACACGGATCCTATCAAGCTCGAACGTGTTCACCGGCTGGGCCAACGGCGGGAACAGCTGCGGCGCCCGAGGGCAGTCATAGCCCGATTTTTGGACTATAGACAAAAAGAAATGGTGCTCCGGGCTGCCCGTGGCCGTACGCTACAGCAACAGGGCTTGCCACAAATCCTTGTTTTCCAGGATTACTCGGTGCTGGTGAGCCAGCAGCGGCGGGCATTCTCCGAGGTCTGTACTCAGCTCAGGAATCGCGGAGTGCGTTTCTCACTCCTCTATCCGGCTCGCCTGCGCGTGGAGACTAATGGACAGACACGGTTCGTGACGACGCCGGCGGCGGCGGCTGCCTTGCTGGAAACAATCTCTTCCTCAACCGCGTCTCCCTCATGAGAACTACGCTGCACACATGTCTGGAGATACCCTGGTTCCCCGATGACGTGAGCCTAGGGCTCAGTTAGAGGCCTGGACTGTAGTGCTGGTAACAGCTGGACACTGGAAGCTACACAGTTGCTTCTTTGGCACTACCTTAGCTACAAACTGCTACAGTTAGCATCTTTATTACACTGTTCACTTGATTGAAACTGTTTTTGTTAATGCTGTTTCATTGTTGCCGCCTCTAAGTCCTCCGGTAGGAGGTGAACTGGCGGAGTTTGGTGCCCCGGGGGTGTGGGTCGGGGAGGGGGGAGGGGGCAGATCAGCGAGGTGAAGTAACCTCGCAAATAGACTCCATTCTTTTTATTTTTTTCTATTAGTATTATTGTGTTATTTTTACCACTTTAAGTTCTCCATGCGGGGATTGGCGTTCCTCCCCCCCCTTCCCTCCCCTCCCCCCCTTCTCTCGATGGGCGGGAAGAACACTGGCCTGCTCACGCAGAGTGCTGACCCGGCCCATCAGTAAGTTTACTCTCCTTTCTGCCGGGAGCCGGCTGAGGTGGCATTTGAAGGTGGAAAGTGGGATAACTATATGGGAAGGTACCTTTCTTTCTGATCTTGGGCTTCCTCTGGAATGTTTGAAACTTCCCCCCCTCCCCTCCCCTCCCCTTCCCCCCCTTCCCCCTCTGTTGAGTGGGCCTGTAATGGCCCTTGCCCGTTAGGGGCTGACCCGACCGCTATGTACATTTCATTTATATCGCAGCGGAGAGCTTGATGCGGTAGCGCTTCGGGTCTAGCTTGAGGTGTATTCCCCCGATAATAGTTTAGTGAGGGCCTGCCCCGTGCAGGCGACCGGCGGAGCCAGAGCCGGTTAAAAACTTGAAAGTGCAGGCTCCGTGGGCTGGGCGGCATATCCGGGATCCCGAGGTTGCAAAGCTGAGCTGAGGCAATTATGGGGCCCCGGGAATTGAAAGCTGCGGGGGGGCCCTCTCCTGGGGGGGGAGGGAGGACTCCTTTTAACGCTTGGTGAGAGGGGGGTCTAACGGGGTGTATTGGGTGGATCAGGGGGGCATTTAGATAGATGGGGTTGCATTCGATTAACTCCCGGGGCCTGTATGGAGGCACTTGGGTGGGGGTGTGGGTGGGGTGCTTAGGGAGCCGCCTGGACTCTACTCGTTCGGGTCGGTGAGGTTGCTCTTTGTTAGGACTGCATTAGGCTCACTGTAGGGATCCGGGAGGGGTGGGGCAGTCCCGATTGCCTTAAGGAAGTCGCCCAACCACGGGTGGTTTGGTAAGTTGGATAGTGGGAGGGGTGGGGGGAGGTAGCTGGGTGGGGGGGGGAGGCGTAGGGAAGGGAAAGTATGCACCTCATTGTCTTCAGATATGTTGTATTGTATGGCTCTGCTAACAAATGGTAGGGAGCTCCAGGCTGGGGGAGCTCCCTTGATGGGCTTAGGCTTTTTCTTCCAGAGGCTTTTTGACACTGCCCCATGCCGCTGAAAGTAGTCACCTGGAATGTTTGTGGCTTAGGGACCCCAATCAAGCGATATAAAATTTTGCAGGCCTTGTCCAGACAACACTGCGATGTGGCCCTGCTCCAGGAAACACACCAGTCTGCAGCGGAACATGCCAAACTCTGTCGGGGCTGGGTGGGACAGGTGTGGGGGTCCCCGGCGCGAGGGAAAAAGGGCGGCGTAGCTATTCTGATACACAAGAGGGTGCGATTCACCTTGGAAACAATGGTGGCGTCCGCAGAGGGGCGGTTTATTGTCCTGGCGGGAAGCCTGGAAGGGAGATCGGTGATTATTGGCAGCGTATATGGCCCCAATGGTATCGACTCTGGATTCTATAATGCTCTCGCCTCGAAAATCGAACAGCTCCCGGAATACCCCCTACTCTTGGGGGGAGATTTCAACGGGGTTCTGGATGTCGCTCTTGATACATCCCGGGGCGAGGCGACGAGAGAGCGGAGGCAGCTGTCCAGGGTGCTACAGCGCCTCCGTGATAGACTAGGCTTAGTAGACCCATGGCGCTTGCTCCACCCTGCAGAAAGAGATTTTACCCACCAATCTCGGGCCCACGGTTCTAGCGCCCGAATTGATTATTTCTTAGTGTCTGGGGCCTTGTTTACTCATGTAGAGGAGGTGCGGATCGGCCCCCTGGAAATATCTGACCATGCGTCGGTAGGGATGGAGTTGCATTGGGGGATAGTACCGAACCGGTCGAGACTCTGGAGGCTCCCTTTGGGGCTGTGCCAGGACGTTGAGTTCCAATGTTTCTTGCAGCAGCGTTGGCGAGAATTTGTGGCTGACCATCAATGCCATAGCGATGACCCCGAGTTGGTGTGGGAAACTGCAAAAGTGGTGCTGAGGGGTGACATCATTGGGTTTGCTTCTCGGAAGCGGCGGCTGATAGCGGAGCGAGTGATTGGCTTGGAGAGACTGGTTACCCGATTGCGACGGGTCTGCGCTCAACATCCGACTGTGGCGAACAAGAAGACGCTATGGGAAGCCCAGGTAGATCTTAATGAATTGCTCCATCAAAGGGCTAAGAAATCTGTCCTTTATTATAAGTATCGTCTCCATTGTTTTGGAAATAAACCAGGGAAGCTGCTGGCGCGGTGTTTGCGGGGGCAGCGGGGATCCCCCTTAGTGTCTGCCCTTCGAGATGAACAGGGACGCTTATTGAAAGACTCTGTTGAGATAGCTCGGGCCTTTCGGGACTTTTTTCACAAATTATACAAGGCACAGCCCCCATCTGTGGTGGAGCTCGATGAGTACCTGAATTCGCTGCACTTGCCACGGCTATCCGACGAACAGAGAGAGGCCCTAGAATTGCCTATTACCGCGCATGAGATATCTGCCGCGATCTCTACAGCCAGTTGCTATAAATCCCCGGGGCCGGATGGCCTGGGAGCCGAGTTTTATAAACTTCTGGCTGACCCGGTGAGCCCTCTGCTAGCGGAGGTGTTTAACGGGAGGGCGGAAAGAGGGGCTTACCGGTGGGGGAATAATCATGCCCATATTACGTTGATCCCCAAGCCGGGTAAAGACCCCCTATTGGTGGGGTCATACCGCCCTATCTCCCTGCTTAACTTTGACAGCAAGTTGAACGCGAAAGTGTTGGCGACGCGACTGGCTGAGGTTATTGGTCAGCTGGTACATGACTCCCAGGTGGGGTTTGTCAAGGGGAGACATGCGGTTCGCAACCTGCGGAAGATTCTGGCGTCCTTGGAGTGGGTGCATGCCCAACAACTGCCTTCTCTGCTTATAAGCTTTGACGCCGAGAAGGCGTTTGACAGAGTGGATTGGCACTTTCTTCGTCAGCTTCTTCCGCGCTACGGCCTCGGAGATAAATTTTGCGGGATGATTGGGAGCTTATATGTGCAGCCCACGGCGGGGGTGCTTTGCAATGGTATCCTCTCTGAGGATTTTCCTCTGGAGCGAGGCACGAGACAGGGATGCCCCCTTTCCCCATTATTATTTGTGTTGTCATTAGATCCGTTGATTCGGACTATAGAGACTTCCAAAGAGATACACGGGATTCGAATAGGTTCCCAGGAATTCAGGCTCTCGGCCTTTGCTGATGATATTTTGGTCCATTTACTCTCTCCAGAACGCTCACTGCCGAAATTATTGGAGGAATTTGAGCGATATGGCTCACTCGCTGGATTGGGCATCAACCGCGATAAGTCTGAGGCGTTGGATGTATCCACCCTGTTGGCGGAGAACTGGGCGGGGACCTTTCCCCTTCGGTGGGCGGGCGATGAATTTACTTACTTAGGTATAATATTACCCCGTAACCCACAAACACTGTACTCGCGTAACCTAGCGAGATCCCTACAAAGGCTTCAGCAACAGCTAAAAACCTGGGAATTGCTCCCGCTATCCCTTTCTGGGAGGATTGCAGCAATTCAAATGGTGGTCTTACCAAGGCTATTGTATTGGTTTCAAACTCTGCCCGTCTGGTTGCTAAGACGTGACATCCGGCGTCTTGAGAGCGTCATTAGACGGTTTCTCTGGAAGGGAGGGACCGCGCGCATCGCATGGGCACGGATGGTGGGGTCTTGGCGTGCGGGGGGGATGGGACTTCCTGATCTTAAGTGTTATGCAGTGGCATGCCAGGCGCGCCACCTTGGGGACTGGTTGGGAGGAACAGAGGTTTATACTCCTCGTGCCCTTGAAGAGTGTTTTGTGGCGCCTTGGGCATTACTGGGGGTTCTACATGGGACATATCATACCCTCCCCCGTCACGTAGTGCGCAGTGAGCTGATTGGCTCTGCTAGGCGTACTTGGAAGTATCTTAATCTTTGTTGGCGTAGCACATGGAGGGCCTCCAGCTGGCTCCCCTTACGGGGGAATGCAGCATTCACTCCCGGCTTGGAGATGAAGGTGTTTCGGGAATGGGCCGCCCGAGGTATTCAGAATATCGGACATGTGGTTGAGCCTTCTGGTCACTGCAAGTCCTTCCCATCCTTGAGTAGAGAGTATGACCTACCCCCTCGGCACTGGTTTGCCCACCAACAGCTAGCGCATTACGTGTCGTCCCTTCCTCGCGAGGAGATACAGGTGGATCGCTCGGCGAGGATTTTGGAGTTTTTTGGTCTGGGAGAGGAGAATCCTCTAACGATCTCAGCTTATAAGAAGCGCTGGGCTAGGTTTAGTCCGGCCCCTGATTATAGGGGCGTCGAAGCAGCCTGGGGAAGGGAACTGGGAGAAGAAGTGCCCCCAGGGGCAGTCCTTCAGGCCCTAAAAGGCATCGGCAAGCTGTCTCTGGAGGCCCGATGGCGAGAAACGCAATTTAAATGTATCACTCGGGCGCATTTTTCGCCGCGGAGGGCGTTCCGCAGCCGCATAACGATAGACGGGTCTTGTCCAAAATGCTCAGAACCCATGGCAACTCTATTTCATATGTGGTGGGGATCCAGACTCGTGCGCTCTTATTGGGTTAGGATTAATGCCTTTCTGAACCGATTATTACAGCGGCGGGTGCGATGGACTGGGGCTCTTGTTGTGTTGGACCGACTTGACCCGCCCTACCCAGTAACGGAGGGGGAACGGGTGTTGGTACGGAAGGCCTGCTTGGTGGGGAAGGGCCCCATTTTGCGCCTATGGAGGGAGAATAGTCCTCCTACCTTTGGTGAATGGCGCAATTGTTTTCACCAACTATTACTCACCGAGAGATGGCGGGCGCGGGGCAGTGTCAAACGCTGGGCAGTTTTTATGCGTGTCTGGGAGCCATACATACAGCAGCTTACCACCAGGTGTCGCAATGAGATTTTACACGTTGGTAACTGAGGAGTCATGTGTTTGGAGGTCATAGGGAATCGTATAGAACACAATGGGGGAAGCCCCGAGGCAGTCACGGGGGGTGCATTGGGTGGGGGGGGGGGCGGGAAGGATGGGTAGTGGGTGGGAGGGATACGGGGGTTTAAGGGGAAAAATCAGTCCATCTATTATCTCTGCTTTGTTTATCCTCTGTGAGGGGATCAGAGTACACCCCTCTGAGGATTGTTGTACATTGTATTCTAATTGTGCTGATGGTTATCAAATAAAGTATATAAAAAAAAAAAATACTATGTTTGAAGCCCAGACCAGATGCGTTTCACAATTTAAGAAAAGTGGAAGGAAGTCCAAAAAACTTGCCAGCATGGTTTAAAAGTGAGCTCAGAGAGGCTATAATAGCCAAAAAGCATCTCTCAGGAAATTGAAAAAGGAGCCAAATAATGAAAACTGTAAACAACATAAGCAATGGCAAATTAGATGCAAGGCATTGATAAGGCAGGAAAAGAGAAAATTTGAAAAAAAAAGATAGCTGTGGAAGCAAAAATGCATAATAAAAACCTTTTTCAAGTATATTCGTAGCAAAAAACCTGTGAGAGAGTCAGTTGGACCATTAGATGATAGAGGAGTAAAAAGGGCACTAAGAGAGGACAAGGCCATAGAGGAGAGACTGAATGAATTATTTGCCCTAGGTGCTTTGCCTCCCACTGTGGGCAGATACTAGGGTCTTTACTGAAGAAGATGTAGGGAAGTTACCCATGACTGAAATGCTATTCAAAAGTGATCCTGCAGAAGAAATGAAAGAAATATTGATAAACCAAGAAGATGTATTGCAACTATTTGATAAACTGAAGAGTAGCAAATCACCTGAAACAGATGGTATACATCCAAGGGTGTTGAAAGAACTGAAATATGAGATTGCAGATCTACTATTAGTAATCCGCGAACTATCATTAAAATCATCCTCCAATACCTGAAGATTGGAGGATGGCCAATGTACTGCCAATTTTTAAAAAAGGGTCCAGGGGTGATCTGGGAAACTACAGACCAGTAGGCCTGACATTAGTACTGGGAAAAATGGAAGCAACCATTATAAAGAACAAAATTACTGAACCTGTAGATAGTCATAGCTTAATGGGAGACAGCCAGCATGGCTTTAGCCAAGGAAGGTCTTATTTTAGTAAGCTGTTATGGTTTTTTTGAAGGTGTAAATAACCAGATAGACAAGAATGAGTCGGTTGATATAGTGTATCTGGATTTTCAGAAAGCCTTTGACAAGGTCCCCCTCATGAGAGATTCTTGGTGAAATTAAAAAGTCATGGGATAGGAGGCAGTGTACTATTGTGGATAAGGAACTAGTTAAAAGACAGAAAGCAGAGGGTAGGGCTAAATAGCCAACTTTCCCAATGGAGAAAGGTGAATAGTGGAGTACCCCAGGGATCTGTGCTGGGTCCGCTGCTTTTTAACATATTCATAAATGACCTGGAAATGGGAATAACGAGTGAGGTAATCAAACTTGCAGATGACACAAAATTATTCAAAGTTGTTAAAACCCAAGAGGATTGTGGAAAATTGCAAGAGGATCTTGATAAATTGGAAGACTGGATGTCCAAATGGCAGATGAAATTTAATGTGGACAAAGTGAAAAGTTATGCACCTAGGAAAGAACAACCCAAACTATAGTTACACAATGCAAGGCTCCACATTAGAAACCACCACCCAGGAAAAAGATTTAGGCGTCATCGTGGATAACACGTTAAAACCCTCTGCCCAGTGTGCAGCGGTGGCAAAGAGAGCAAACAGAATCCTAGGAATCATAAGGAAAGGAATGGAGAATAAAACAAAGGATATTATAACGCCTCTGTATCGTTCCATGGTGTGACCACACCTTGAATATTGTGTGCAATTCTGTTCTCCATATCTTAAAAAGGATATAGAAGAATTAAAAAAGGTACAGAGAAGAGCCACCAAAGTGGTAAAGGGGATGAAAGGATACCCCTATGAGGAGAAGCTAAAAGGTTTAAGGCTCTTCAATGTTTTATTTTTATTTATTTATTTATTTACATTCTCTTATATACCGCGCTATTCTGCATCAGCCATCTCTTGGAAAAGAGATGGCTGAGGGGAGATATGATAGAGGTCTATCAATTAATGAATAGAGTGGAATGGGAAAATGTAGATTGATTGTTTACGCCATCAAAACATAGAAAGGCTAGGTCGGGGGGCACTTAATGAAGCTACAATGTAGCCTATTTACGACTAATAACAGAAAATATTTTTTCACTCAAAGAGTAATCAAACTCTGGGATTCGTTGCAGGAGGATATAGTAAAAGCTGTTTGTGTAGCAGGGTTTAAAAAAGGTTTGGACAAGTTCCTGGAGGAAAAGTCCATAAACCATTATTAAAGAGGACCAGGAAAATCCACTGCTTACCCTAGGATAATGTTTGTGGAATCTGTGTACTTTTTAGGGAACCTGACATGTAACAGGATACTGGGCTCGATGGACCTTGATCTGACCCAGTATGGCATTTTGTAAGTTCTTATGTTAAAGGACACAAAAGCTGAGTGGAAGATAGAAGACAAGTCAGGGGAGGGGTGAGATATAACTAGGGGAAGTGGTGTTTTTCTAGTGTTTATCCAATAAACTTCTATTTTAATCTTTTTGAATCAGGAGTGTTGTATCAGTATTTATCAGTTAAAACCAAAAATCAAAGGCCTCAATGATAATGCGTCTAGCAGTGACAGAGGAACCTCCAGCAAGTACGGTTGCATTGGCAGTGAGCTGTTCTGTAGCACTGTCCATAGCCGGCCCTCGATTGTGGGATAATTTACCAATTGAGGTTAGGACACAATGTGATATGTGGCCATTCAGAAGGAAATTGAAGGCCCGTTGTTTTGTAGACGCATTGGGATGATTTAAGGCATGTAATCTGTCATGATCAATCTTTTTAGTCTTTGATTTGATTGTTATTTATAGTGGATGAGTTTTATATTATTTTATTTTGCTTTATGTTTTTATTGCAAGCCACATTAATGGTCTTGATCAGGCTTGCGGGATATAAGAATGTTTGAAATACAAAAATGCATAAAGCTGTGTGATGTCTGGGTTGCAATCCGTACCTAAAAATTCCTCTGCCTGCTGCTCAGACAGGATCAGCCCGAGTCGGTTCAAGGTGATAATGCCCTAGGCAAACCTTAAGCCTTATGCCCCCCGCCCCCCCCCCCAGCTCTCAGAATCTATTGTTTATCTTTGAATCCTTGCTCTTTGCCATTCCCCCAGAAGTGGCTGCCCTAGGCCACTGCCTAGCTTGCCCGATGGTTGCCCCAGGCCTGCTCATAGGCACCACGTTGTTGCCCCCTCCCCCTCCTTGTTCCTGCAACCTGATTCTGACAGCAGGAGCGTGGAGTCAGTGGTGTGATGGACGGCGCTTTTCTAACCTGCTCTTTTACTGGCAGTGCTTCTCCTGACCCATTCAAAGTTCTTTGGACTGCATGGAGGCCCATAGATTATGGTAAGGAACCTCATCCTGAGTTAGGAGAAAGGGAAAAACCCAAAGAATTCACCCTAATAAAAGGACCTATTTTACAAGGTCAGAGAAATAAAACCACAACCACACCTAGAAACCAGAAAATCCCCAACTGGAATAGGTTTCAGAGTTCCCCTAGTGGAGTAAGGGAGAGTGAATACAGACCCAAGGTAAAAGACTCTTACGTCAGTAAGCTCCCTGATTACCCAGGTGCCAGAGGGCAAGCTGATCTCCGTCACCTGGGAAGAGAAGAGGTGGGGCTGGAACCCTGGAGATTTAAGCCTAGGTTAGATTATACAGAGGTTAGCAAGGAGAGCAAGGAGAGCTGGAGGAGCAACAGGAACAGGAGCCGGAACAGCAGGAGAGGAGAGTGCTGGAAAGAGCCAGAGAGAGGTATAGAGCACGAGAGAGGAGAAGCTGCTACAAGCCAAGGCACAGGTACCAGCCTTAGAAGCCTGTCCCATACTGAGCAGTGCAGAGTTGCAGGAGACACTCTCAGCTCTAATGAGAGGCTGTCAGCTAAGCCCAGTGAGCTAGAAGGAGAGATAGAACCAATGCAAACTACGAGAACCTGATGCAGTTTTTTAAATTTTTTTTTTTAAATTTAACATTTTATTAAATTTTTCATACATTCAACAAATGAGAAATGCATTCAGAAATCTCTGGCAAACAGGAAACAAAAGAAAAATTCCATAATAATAGAAATTAGGAAATAATCCATAGCCATACTTAAGCCCACTAAATTTAAAATGAGGGGAGGTACCAGGAAACAATTTCACCAAAAAGAAAACCAGATAATTACATAGTAGTGAGAGACCTATGCATCAGCCGGATGGGATTCAACAAGAACCACAGATTCTTCCCTAGCAGATAGCAACTCCAGTAGTTGACTGGGTTCAAAAAACAAATAAAGTTTTCCTTTATAGGTAACATGACATTTAGCTGGAAATTTCAACAAAAAAGACCCACCTAGGGAAAGGATCCTGGGTTTAAGTCTCAGGAATTCCTTCCTCCTTAGCTGGGTATCCCTAGCAAGATCAGGGAAAATACGTACATATGAACCCAGAAATTGCAAACTGAAATTCCTAAAACATGACCTTAAAATTAAAGATTTATCTGACTCCAGAGCCAGCGTAACCAGGAGAGTGGAACGAGATGTAACTAGCTCCAAGGAACTTTCTAAAAACCCCGTAAGGTCTCCAGGCATATCAGAGGCCTCACCCGCCCCCCCCCCCCTCCGATCCCCCTGGCCCACCACAAGATATTGCACCCTGATCATCGGCGGTAGGTGCTCCTCAGAGATCTTCAAGACCTCACGGAAGTACCTACGGACCATCTCCATTGCAGAACACAATGGAGACCTAGGAAAATTAATCAGTCGCAAATTGTTCTTCCGGATTTGATTCTCCAAATATTCCAATCTTCTAGAGGACACATTCCTATCTTTAATATGGCTACCATGCAGCTCCCGGAACTGTTCAAGATTCCTTTCCATCTGTACCAACTTCTCCGCCTGCTCCTGCTGAACTCTGGAACTTTCTTGAAATTGAGCACGAAGAAAAAGAGTTTCAGAACTTACTAACAACGAAATAGAACCCAGAGAGGAATTCAACGTGGCAATTGCGTCCCATAGCACCTCTAACGTAATCTTCGAAGACTTCACCAAACCACCAGCTCCTCTAGATGGTTGCAAAAGATTGCCTGACTGGGACAGGCTGTCCCCCAAAGGAGACAGTCCCTGCGAACTCTCTCTTCCCCCAGACGGCAAACACGGAAGTGCACCAGACGCTCCGGGGCCCTCCAGCCTCCCCCGTAGCGGCGTGCTAGCTTGCAACCCGCTGAGAAAAACTGCCGAGGCCTCTGAAACACTTCAGGGGCATGGCGGGGGGGGCACGTTGCTCAGGGGAAAGCAAAACCCCTGACGTGCTCAAGTCCAAGACAGATGCTGGACCCGCCGAAGACGCTGCTCCAGCCGCGGGGATCCCCAAGCCGCACATTTGGAGCATTCTCTGTCCAGCCATGATATTTGGAGCCTCACTCGAGGGCAAGGAGACTTGCTTGCGCTTCCTACGCCCCATTTCCACCTCAGAAAGCGTAAGTCAGCAAAGTCCAGAGTGCTCCAGGGACGGCAGTTTCACTCGTGGCTAATCACTACCGCCATCTTGCCTCCCCTCCATACCTGATGCAGTTTTGAATGAGGAAGATACATTCATGGATTGCTCTTTGTGCCAAGCCGTAGCTACAGAGGGGTTGAAGGAAAGCCAACCTTAAGAAAAAACTCTCCAAAGCAAGGTAACCTTTGAAAAGCAAGGAAGCTATTTTGTGAATTCCCTGTGTTTAAGAGGGGAAACTTATGCTGAGAAGTGAGAACAAGCTGCAGCTGTATAATTGTGCTTGTTAAACACCTGCTATCCTGGGCAGTGTGACGGCAAGAAGCCAAGCTAACGGTGAGAGGAAAAAAGCTTTTGTTTTGCTTTTGAATGTTCCTAAGAAAACCTGAGTAGAGCTTTGTTTGCTTATTGGAAGTTTGTTCCTGTTGGAAATTTTCGCCTTGCTTATAAAGAACTAGAACAGCCTGGAAATGTTTGGAACTGAAAAGAAAGAAAACTGCCATTGAAGAAAGCTGTTTGTGTTTATGCTTTAACGAGCAAGGCTAGAGAAAACTGGTAGCCTTGCTGTTAAAGGGCTTCTGCTTTTGAGCTGAAGAATACTGTAAGCTGATACTTTGTTTTTGACTTTTGCTTATTGCCTGTTGTGTTTTTGAAAGAAACCTGGAGCAATAATCCTGAAAGAGGTATTTATGAACCTTGCATTTGAGTTTAATAAATTTTTGTCATTGCCGTACCAAAAGAGCCAAACTACAAGTTTTTTTTCTACCTGAAGCCATATGTGTAGCAGTTAAACTACATTTCCCAAGAAGCATTGCGGGGGAACCAGTCAGAGAAGGCTGAAAAGGGAAGTTTCTATTATAACCACGACCCTCCATGCTGAATGCAAGGAGCAAGGGCGTGACAAGATTCAGACAGTTGATCTGAGCTGTGAACTGTATAGCCAGACATAGTGATTAGAGGAAAGCTGGGTCGATAACGCCACCAGCTGCACTCTCCTGCAGTCCGCTGGGATTGGGTGGCTATAGGGTAGGTGGGGGCAGGGGGTGCAAATAGAGACATTGACCCCTGGGTGCCAGACAACCTTGCTATGCTAATATATATGCCTGTGCTGGTGCGGATATGGGCCAAGAGATGGAGAGAGAGGCTCCATGGCCAGTATATGTGGTGTTACCCGGCCCTGCTGGTGTGTTTCCATCAATGAGGGTGAGCGCCATCCGGTGCTGCAGCAAAGCACCATTACAGCCATGCAACACCCAATCCCACTGCGTGTATGCGTACCTTCTCAGAAATGGATGTATTTATTTACTTATTAGCTTTTATATACCGCACTATTTAGTATCAGAGCGGTTTACAAGGAACATTTACAAACAAGCAACAAGCAACTTTACAGAGAACGCATCAAGAACAGGCATAAAACATCAAAACCAGTAACTTAACTTTAACAGGCAAGAACAACATTTCTTGGTATCAGGGCAGGGTGCTAAATAACACGTGGAAGGGTAAGCTAAAAGGGAAAGGGTGGAGGGAGAAGAGGGGTGGGATATGAAAAGGGAGGGGAAGAGGGGGGAGGAGGGAGGACAGAGAGCAGTATCGAATTCTTTGGTCGGCATTAAGAGCGTCCTTCTGTGGTGACAGCATTATGGGAGAGCTTCGTTACGTTATGTGGTCATAAGCCAGCTGGAAGAGATGGGTCTTTAAAGCCTTCCTGAAAGTAGAGAGGTCGCTCATGGTTCGGACTGAGGCAGGGTGAGCATTCAAAAGTGTTGGGGCGTATAAGGAAAAGGCTGGGTTCGTGGCAGCTTTAGAGCAAGTCCTTATGATAGAAGGCGAGATCAGGGTATTTTTCATGTTAGATCTTCATGTTCGATTGTCTGGGGTTAGTTGAACAATTGATGACAAGGAGGAAGCGGATAAATTGTAGATAATCTTGAATGCGAGAAGAAGAGCTTTATAAGTCAGATGGCTGGAAATGGGGAGCCAGTGTAGTTGCATCAGGATGGGTGAGGTGTGCTCATACCTAGAGACACCCTGGAGTGATCGGGCAGCTGTGATCATGGCCAGTTGGAGTGGTTGGAGGATGTATTTAGGGGTGCAATGAAGAATAATGTTAGCGTAGTCAAAATGCGGGAGGATGAGAGCCTTTAAGACTGAACGAAAATCTGATGGGTCAAGTAGCGGGCGTAAGTGATGAAGGGTCCTTATCTTCTGATAGCCAGCCTTGGTAACATTACGTATGTGGGTAGACATGGACAGTTGTTGGTCAAAGGTTACCCCCAGGTAGCGAACTTCAGACTTAGTGATGAGTTCAACATCTCTCACTCGTAGAGAGGATGGTGGGGGTAAAAGATTGCTCTCTAGAAATAAATAAGACCTCAGTCTTCTTGCAGAAATACCAGGGACACGTGGGCTACTAAGGAATTTAACGATACGCACGTTGACGTTGCCATTTATTTATTTATTTATTACAATTTCTTATATACCACACTATTCGGTATCAGCGCGGTTTACATTATAACACAATGACCATAACAACAAGCTGTTTGGTTTTACATAGAACAGGAGTACAAACTTGGATAACAGGGGTGAACTATATACATGAAATAATTACACGGAACAAGATTGGAGTAACACTAGCATAAGGAAAATATGTGGTTATTTCTTAGGTGGGGATACCTAGATTTCGTTGCTGACTGAATAGTATTGGAGGAAAAGGTGGTATTTGAGTGCCTTCCTGAACTGAGTTAGGTCTACAATGGCCCGAATGTCGGATGGTAGCGCATTCCAGCATTTGGGGACGTAGAAACTGAAAGCTCTGTTTGCCGTTGTCATGTTGCATTTTGTCATTTGCCATTTCTGACATTTGTAATCCAATTGGCAGCAAAAGGTGCTAGTGCCAGCCAGCCAGCCAGCGTGCAAGACAAAAGACAATGCAAAGTGAGCAGGAATGCTGCTGCGGGCATGTTCCGAGTGGAGAGCGGGTGGAGTCATGAAGGACGCAGGCTGATTATGAAACATGCTAACCTACACATGGACACTGACGTCTTCTCCCCAGGAGACTTTAATATCTGAGATCTCAGTGTAGCCATTACTGCTGCTGGATTTCCGCTACTACTTTATAAAGACATGTAGGTATCTATGGGGCCCTTTTACTAAACACTGCTAATAGTTAACGGGCATTTTAGTGAGCAGTAACCAGACCCTAAGCCATGCCAGCTACTGACCGCTGAAACACACATTAACTGGCACTCACAAGCTAAAGTGGACGGTGAGCAGCTTAGAGGCTGAGTGTGGCTGAGGTGGACACATTAGCGTGTGAGTGACATTAACGAGGAACTTAGCACTGGTTCACCTTGGGGTAATTTCTCCAAATGGGTTAGTTTTATTTATTTATTTATTTATTTATTTACAGTCTCTTCTATACCACACTATTCGGCATCAGCGCGGTTTACATGGAACAAAAATGCTCAGTACAGTTAACACGTATGAGTTTACAGATAACAGGGTAGAAAACTTGGATAACAGGGGCAACTATTTACAAAACAAACTGCGTAAAGTCATATGAACAGGAAGTTTCATAGAATCATATGTACCACTTGGGGTTAGAGAATCTGTCTAGGTGTGTTGTTGAGATTCTATTATTTGCTTAGGGGGTAGTGTCATTGATCTCCATGAGGTACTTGCTGAAGAGGTGGTGTTTGAGGGCCTTCCTAAACTGTGTTAGGCTCTTGATGGCCCGGATATTAGAGGGTAATGCATTCCAACATCTTGGCGCGCAGAGACTAAAGGCCCTGTTGGCTGTAGATGTGGTGCAATTTGTTAGTGCCTTCGGGACTTTTAGAGAGTTTATAGCCGTGGATCTTCTTGCTCTATTTGGGGATGTGGTGTGGATGAGGGCAGTTAAGGAGGCAGAGGAAAGCTTGTTAACAGCTTTGAATGTGAGTAACATGGTCTTGAAATCGATCCTGGCCTGGATGGGTAGCCAGTGTAACTGTATAAGCAGAGGCGTCAAGTGGTCGCTCCTGGAGGCTCCATGTAGAACCCTCGCTGCAGCATTCATGGCGAGCTGTAGAGGGTTCAAGGTGGATTGGGGAAGACCTTGTAAAATGGCATTTGCATAATCAAAGTGAGGTATGATCAAAGCCTGGTAGATTGTCCTGAAATCATTTGGTTCAAGCAGGGAGCGTAGATGCCTGAGCGAGCGGATCTTGTAGTATATTGCTCTAACTGTGTTTTTTATGTGGGCCTTCATGTCTAGACGTTGGTCCAAAGTGACCCCCAGGTAACGTATTGTGGGTTTAGATTGTAGCTCAGCTTCTTTTACTTTAAGATGTTGTGGTGGGGTAAAATTTGGGTTCCTCGTAATGAAGAGTACTTCCGTTTTCTTATGTTGTATTCGGAGGTTTTGGGACAGAAGCCAGTCGGATATTGCGTTAAAACAGCTCGTCAATGGGGAGAGGTCCAAATGTTCTGTAGAGAAGGGCATGTAGAGCAGGACATCGTCGGCGTATAACATGCAGTCAACGTTGAAGGACCGGATGATCTTACAAATCGGCTGCATGTATATGTTGAACAATAGGGCAGAAAGGGAGGATCCTTGCGGAACTCCCTGGCTTTTGTGGAAAGGTTCTGAGGTTGTCCCTCCAGAACGTACATGCTGCCATCTTCCAGACAGGTAAGATCTGCACCATTCTAGCGCTGTTCCATTGATGCCTTTCTCAATTAGTCGCCCTAAGAGAAGCTCGTGACTTAGAGTCAAAAGCTGCAGCAATGTCCAGAAAGATGAGAGCAAACCCTTGACGGATGTTGTCAATGCCCATGATTATCTTGCAGAGGAGGGTGGTAAGAAGTGTTTCCACTCCATGGAATTCCCTGAAACCATGTTGGCAGGGGTCTAACAGTGCAGCGGTGTCGATGTGGTCCTGTGTTTGTCGTTGAACCTCTTTTTCAATTATCTTCGCGAGTAAAGGTATGCTGGATATCGGTCTGTAAGATTCTACCTTTTGGGGATCGAGCTTGCAGTTTTTTAGCAGAGGCCTAATAGAGGTATGCTTAAGGGCTGAAGGGAATGAGCCTGTTGAGAAGGATAGGTTCATTATTTTGGATAGTACTGGGCTGAAATGACTGCGGAGTTCCTTAATCCAGAAGGCTGGGCAGGGATCGGACTGGGATGTGGTGATATTAAGAGCCATGATGGTGTCTTTGATTCCTTTCTTGGTAGGGGTAGAGAATGCGGTTAGAGCTGTTGGGCCTTCTTGCTTAGTGGTGGCGGTTATTGTAGAGGTTTTGTTTGTCTGGCATAGCTTGGATTGTAAGTAGGTTGCAAAATCCTGCGGGTGTATCTCAAATTGGGGCCCAGGGGCTGGTTCCTTAGAGTTTTGACCAGGTTGAAAAGGTTGTGTGGTTTATTTAGTGATCTCTTTAAAGTATCCGAGTGGTACTGTTTTATTTTCTCAGTGATTGCTTTGCGGTGGGCAGCTAGATGACAGTTGTATGCTGTCTGGTCACTATGGAATGAGACCGGCGCCAGCGTTTTTCGAGTTTCCGTAAATGGGTAAGTGATGCTCTAAGTTCAGCTGTGTACCATGGAGCGCTTGCTCTTCTCCTTGTGGGCCTGCTGGTAGGTGTGCGCAAGGCGATTGCACTAAGACTATTGTTCCATTGAAAAATTAGGTCCTCGAGGTTCAGGGTGGTTTCATTGATAAGCTGTTGAGTTCCTGCGAGAATAAGATCTCTGTTGTATGGTCTGAAACACCGAGAGGGCGGTCTTGCAGTGTTGCTTGGTATTTTGTTGCTTTTTGACTGGGCTTTGAGTGTAGGAATCTGGAGGATGATGAGTTTGTGATCTGACCAAGGTACAGAATTTATGGAGTCGAGAGATATCTGCGGGGCAAATACAAGGTCTAGGATATTTCCCTTAATATGAGTAGGTTCCTTGATTAATTGCTTGAAGCCAAGATTCTCGAGGGCATCGAGGAAGGATGACGCTTGATTTTCTTGCAGTGTTGGCAGGTTGAAATCGCCTAGAATCCAGTTTGGAGTGCCTGATTATGAGTGTTGGAGGCGAGATCAATGATAGCAGCAAGATCATCCGGGGATGCTGAGGGCGCTCTGTACAGCAAGTTGATTGAGCAGCGCTTGTTGGAAATGGTGACAGTCTCCAGGTGATTTGTACTGGTGGAGTCAACCGTCTGGAAATGGAGGTCTGTCCTGGTGAGGATAAGCACACCTCCTCCTCTTTTGTCTTGTCTATGGCTTGTATGTACTGTAAAATTCAGGGGGAGGAGCTGGTTGAGTATGACATTGTCTTCGGCGGATAGCCACGTCTCTGTGACCATGAGTATATCAAGGTCGTGGAGGGATATTATGTCAGCAACAACTGGCCATTTCTTCCAGATTGAGCGGGCGTTGATGAGGGCGCATTTTAGGCTTTGAGGGTAGGGGTTTTCATCTTGTTTGATTTTCATAGAGTGTTGGAGCGCAATGTATACCAGATGGGGGTGGTGTGAGCGGGTATCCCAATTTATGTTGTTACGGGATGCACCTGTCCATCTCCTACCATGGCTCTGTAATATTGGGATCTGGTTGAGGGATGGGGTTAAGGCAAAAGAGCTGGAAAACCAACTCAAAAGGATGATGAAGCATCCGACTATGGTGGTGATGGGGGAACCCATCTTGATTGAGCGCTGTGCGATTGTGGTCAGGTGGCTCAGGTAGCTATGGACAGGCCGCTAAGAAATTATTAATACAAGACTGTTGGTCTGTTAACTGTCGGCTGGCACACAAGAGGAGATGCTGGACTAAGGTCATTAAGCTAGGTGGCATAGAACAGAGATCCAATTTGTAGATGTAGGAGGCGTTTGCAGGCGATTGTATTCACTAGGCAAGGCATGAGAGGTATAGTAGTAGGCAGGGAGAGGATCATAAATCCTGACTAGACAGACAGTTGATAAATCCAGTTGTGGGAACAGTGTATACCCGTATGGTTAAATAGTGATATAAGGTACAGAGATTTGAATAATAGACATTCATCTGTAAGTAGTATGGGTACAGCGTGCAATGAGATGTATACATCCATTAAACATGGTCCAGGGTAAACATGACACAGTTATGAGTACAAGCTGGCAGATTTACTGGATCGATATGAACTGGCTTATGGAGTGATAATTGACATCGGTACAATAGAAATAATTTGCCAGAGATAGAGCAATGGATACCATGACAGCTGTGAACCTCACTTCTAAGCCAGGGTACGTAGAGTATGATCTAAGTATCTCAAATTTACTGCTAAGGCTCAGCGTAGCACTTGCATCATGCCAAAGAGCACCTCCTGCTGGAGTTCATAAGATGTAACATGTATGGGTACGTTTGTCCACATGTGCTTGGAAATTCTTTATCAAATCTGTGGCTCCCAATACATATGCCTGTGGCAGAAATATTTCTGTATCTTTCTGCCACCTTTTTTCGGTCTTTGACTGCATTTTTTGCTACTTCAGGATCTTCTGCCTCTCCACGCGATTCACAGACTAATCACTCAGTACCGACACTTCTATTATCAATGCCGTTCTGGCATTCTTCTCCTTTGCCACTATGTCGGGTTTCCTGGCATCCAGTTTCTTATCCGTCGGAATGGGAATGGCCCAGGTGATCATAACCACTTCATTCTCTGTTATTCTCTTAGGGTCATGATCCCAGTGCTTTTCAGGGACAGTGATGTTATAGTGCAGTGATGGCTAACCTTTTTGAGCCCGAGTGCCCAAACTGCCGCACAAAACCAAAGAATTTCCTCAAAGTGCCAGCACGTCAATTAAACCTTAACAACAAGATTTTAGTATCTAAAAACTCTTTATAAAGTTGCCTGAACTATGTAACATCATTTGTAAAGGTTGGAATCTTTGTATTGTCAGAGAATCAATTTGATTCACAATCCTTTGGTTTTCATTTCAATTTATTGGCAATTTATAATGTTTTAATGATTTCATTCAATTTAGAAACAAGAAGGCAATAATTAAACTGGGAACCCCAAAAGCCAAACTTGGAATGTACAACAACACTGTAGAAATAAAACTATAAATTAATTTCCTCTTGTACCAAACAAAGCACAGACGTTAATGATGCACATTTCCCAGAGGTTTCATATTCCAGTTAATAAATTTCAAAGAGATATTTCTACCTTTTGTGCATTTTTTTTCAGTTGCAATTGCTCCAGCCACTTTCTTCTGGTTTCTTCATGTTTTCTGCTAACTGTCCATCGTCTGCTGTCCATTTGTTCTTTCTTCTCTCTTCTAGTTATTTTTCCATTCTCTCTCTCTACATCTGCTTTAACATACTAATCTTTCTCCTTTTGCTCTTTCCTCATTCCTATTTCATCCACTCAAATTTTACCCCTCCATCCTCAATCCCCACTTACTCTACCAATACCAGGCCAATTGTAGATTTTTCATCCCTCCCACACAAAATATTTTTCCCCTCTCCATTTTACTCTCCCAGCCCCATCCCATTCTAATCCTCCCCCAACACCAGCTCCCTTCTAGTTCCAGTCTCACCCAGCATCCATTCCCTTCTAGTCCCTGCATCAGCCCATTTCCCATCCTAGCCCACCATCAACCAATTTCCAGTCCTAGCTCCCCCATCCATTTTCAGTCTGAGTCCCTTCATCAGCTCATTTCCAATCCTAGCCCCCCATCAGCCCATTTCTAGTCATTTCCTAGCCCCATCATCAGCCCATGTCAAATCATAGCTCCCCTCCACTCAGTCCAATTCCAGTCCAAGCCCACCCCCATGAGCCTACTTTCAGTTCTAGCCCCTCCATGAGTCCATTTCAATTCAAGCCCCCACCACAGCCCATTTCCAATCTTAGCTCCCCCCAACAGCCCATTTCCAGTCCTATCCTAGCTGCTCCATCAGCCCATTTTCAGTCCTAGCTCCCTTCCCTCACAGCCCATTTCCATTCCAAGCTCCCTCCCCATCAGCTATTTGCAATTCAAGCCTCCCCTTCCACTCAGCCCATTTCCAGTCATAGCAACCCCCCAACCCATTACCAGTCCTAGCCCCCCATCAACCCACTTCCAGTCCTAACCCCCCCATCACCCCATTTTCAGTTTAAGCCCCCCCCTATAACCCATTACCAGTCCTAACCCCCCCATCAACCCACTTCCAGTCTTAACCCCATCAGCCCATTGCCAGTCCTAACCCCCCCCATCAGCCCACAGCCCATTACCAGTCCTAACCACATCAGCCCACCTCAAGTCCTAACCCCTCCCCATCAGCCCATTTCCTGTCCTAGCCCCCCCCATAGCCCATTATCAGTCCTAACCACCCCCATAGCCCATTAGCAGTTCTAACAGCCCCCCCGCCCCAGCCCATTAGCAGTCCTAACAGTCCCCCCGCCCCAGCCCATTAGCAGTCCTAACAGCCCCCCCGCCCCAGCCCCAGCCCATTAGCAGTCCAAAAAAAAAAGCTGGCTCTCTGGCTGCTGCTGCTGCCGCCGCGGCAGAATGCAGTGTCCCGCGGGGCCCCCTCTGCGCCGGCTGAGCCCTCTGCCCGGCTTTCAGATTCGCGAAGGGAGAGTGTCTCTCCCTCGCGTCTCTGTTAAGCCCGCAGGGGCTAATGGGAAATTTCCCATCAACCCCTCGCGTCTAAAGGGGCTGATGGGAAATTTCCCATTAGCCCCTGCGGGCTTAACAGAGATGCGAGGGAGAGACACTCTCCCTTCGCGAATCTGAAAGCCGGGCAGAGGGCTCAGCCGGCGCAGAGGGGGCCCCGCGGGACACTGCATTCTGCCGCGGCGACAGCGGCAGCAGCCAGAGAGCCAGCTTTTTTTTTAATGTAATTTTGAGGAAAGCAGAATGTTCTTTGCGCGGGGCCCCCTGAAACGCGGGGCCTTGTGCAAAAAACATTCTTGCTCAATGGACGGGCCGGCCCTGGACACCAGCACACTCACCTCCCGCCGCGCCGAATATCTTAATTGCGGACCTTCCCGCGTGCCAGCTGCAAGGCCTTCGCGTGCCACAGCTGGCACGCGTGCCATAGGTTCGCCATCGCTGTTATAGTGTTTACAGAGTTTCCAGTTGAGGAGGTGTGCTACTTTGTTGTGCCTTTCTGTGTAGAAATTTTCCACCATCAGAACTTCACAGCCTGCTATGAGGTGAGTCACTGTTTCCAGCTCTTTCTTACAGAATCGACATATGTCTGTTCTGCCAGTTTTCTCAATACTCGCCATAAAGCATCTCATCCCTAATCCACTGTCCTGGGCTGCAACTATCACTCTTTCATCCTTCACCTCTGTGGGTGGCATTTAGTGCACCTACACTACACTGTAATTTCAGTTTGTTCAATGAAAACCGCACTGATGCAGAATAGCACGGTATATAAGAGAATGTAAATAAATAAAA
Source organism: Ichthyophis bannanicus (assembly GCA_033557465.1). Taxonomy (NCBI): domain Eukaryota; kingdom Metazoa; phylum Chordata; class Amphibia; order Gymnophiona; family Ichthyophiidae; genus Ichthyophis; species Ichthyophis bannanicus. The sequence goes on from CM066035.1 coordinate 40,614,266, forward strand.
TAAAATAAATAAACTACATTCATTACGGTACCCAGTCATACTGTGTCTGCTGGGAATCTCCCTAGTACTTAATGCAACGGCTTTGTGCTTAACATGCTCGTTAAATGCAAAACCTTAGTAGCATTTAGTAAGAGTCTCAATGTGTCTTTATAAAACTGGGCCAAAATAGGCAGCCTCTTGCCCTTTGAACCTAGGAGCCCTGCTTTAGACCTAGGGCAGAATCTAAGGCGTGGTCCTAGTCACAGCCAGAAACATCACCTCTGCAACATTATTCAGCTGCTGCAAGGGGGCCCCAAGCAACAACCTTCCTCCGCTCCCCCCTGAAGGCGAGACCATAAAACTGTACATTTGAAGAAAAAATGTGCTTGTTGTATTAGTCTGCTCAAATGCACAGAAGTAAAACTTAACAAAAATAAATAATTTAAAGCTAAGAATTCTTTGCTATGTAGTAGATTTCCAGACCAAGAAAAGACACCTGAAGCCTTCGTCAAGAAAAAGACACCTAAAGAGACAAAGACATTCCAGCTAGGCCACAGGTCTAGTATTTCAAGGTACATTTGAAAGCACACTTCTGACACCACTACAGCTAGACTAACAATCTCATTCTTTAAGTATCTTTTGGTCAGAAAACAGGTGCCAAACCCACACAGACTGTGTTTCTGGGATTGTGCTTGATTCCTGCAGGTCACTATGGAGTTGGAAAGCCCAGGGCCAGTGTAAGGCTATGAAGGGCCCTAGGTGGGCTCCCAATCATACGTCCCCCCCCCCCTTCAACCTCTGTCCTGTTGCCACCATTGCTGCTCTCTGCAGGTTGGGCAGAAGTAACGCCGTTAAAACAGCAATATGGCGCTTACTGGAAGCTTCCAACACTGCGCGACTCTTTGTGCTGTCTTTGGTCAAAGCGCTTATGAACAGCAGCGCAGCACCAGAAGGTTTGGTAAGCCCTGTGGGTCCAAGAGAAGGGTGGCCGCGGTGGTAATGGGCTGCCCTAAAAACACTGGCACTCTAGGCAATTGTCTAGTAGTTCACCTATTGGGTAGTGCCAGCCCTGGGACAGTGCAAGTGTGTTACTGTGCGGGGGGGGGGGGGGGGAGTGAGCTCTAGGATCAGGGATACAGCTGCAGGGGTGGCTCAGATGGGGGCATCAGTTGGAGCTGGGGGGGTCAGGTTTTGAGGAGAAGCACAATGAATGAATATGCATGAGAGAGATTTGCATACAATGGAGGCACTGCGGGTATTATCCTGAGAACGGGCCACGTGAAACTGTAGCTAATGTCTCCCTCGTCCGGACGGGGCCGGATGATGTTTCTTCCCATCACCCATCAGGCAATGGTGAGATGCCCGAGGATAGGACGAAAGCAACCTATAGGGTGCAGCAAATGAAACATAACCCCTCCCCCTCCCCCAAATCTACGCCAGCGAGAACCGCGACGTCAGTGGAGTAAAACCAGGACCGGATCGGAGTGTGCCTGAACTGCCAACAAGGTAAAACGTGCGCTGATATCTCGGGCGCTGGGTTGCGCGTGTCCCGGACTCCGCCTCCTCCGAAAGCTTTAATTGCCCGCTGCTGGGGCGGCTTTGCTCCGGCTGGAGGCACCTGCACGGCTCCGCATTCCCGCCCGGCCGTTTCTCCGATCTACCCCGTGATTCAGGTGGGTCCCGCTAGAATCCTCACTAACGCGGCGTTTCCCAGGGCCGGGCCGGCGCGGCCACTAGGTGAGCTAGGCGGCCGCCTCGAGTGGCCGTCCCTGCGTTTACCATATATGTCTCGCGGTTTCCCCTTCTCGACGCTTTTCCATGCTCTCCATAGGAGCTCTGGGTTCCGGTGGTTGTTAAACTCATCCTTCCTTTTAGCCCCGGGCCCCCCCCCCCCCCGCCTTATTAACCAGGAGGCTTTTGTCCGTTTCTAGGGTAATGCTCTCTTTTAACGTCCATGCTGAACTCTGAGCTCTCAGTTAATCCGTTCAGAGGGCACGATCCAGGAGATAAACTGCTGTAACGAGCTTTATAAAGAGGGGGAGGGGGGCACTTTTACCTTATGAACAGTCCTACTGAAGAACTTGCTTATCTCACAGTACTAACTGGGTCGGTCAGAGTAAAACCGTTCATTTTCTACCCTTCTTCCAGCGTCAGTGCTGGGGTGTGTTAGGTGCTTTCCCGCTTACCCCGGAGTGAGAAAAAGCTGCTCACAGCAGGAAAGGACCCGCTGCCCACCCTCTGGGTTCTGGGCACCTCGGGGAATAGCTGCCAGGTTGCTTCCTCATGCTGCTCCCTTCCAGCTAGTCGATGCTGGTTTGGGCTGCTTCAAGTACGGTGCTGACTGAGCTCTGCTTGCTATGAACAGGTAACTCCTGTCAGACTGTGCCCCCACCCTGGGAGTTTTACTCCCTTGGCTGCTGGGAGCTCTTCCATCCCCAGTCCATGCCCAGGAGAGCTTCAGGCTCTCTCGCCTCTAATTTCGAGATAGATTTCATGACTGAGGCAATTTATTGTATGCAAGTCAGCACATTCCTGACTCATGTCTGTTATCTTAGCTTCTCTGGTTAATCATGTGCAAATGAAGGTAAAATAAAGTAAAGGTGATGTTAAGAAATACTTTTTCACTGAAAGGGTGGTGGATGCTTCGAATGCCCTCCCGATGGAAGTGGTGGGGGCAAATAACAGTGACAGAATTCAAAATGGCATGGGACAGACACAGTGGATCCCTTTACAAGCAACAGGATAAAATCAAAATAAACTGAACCATCTAATTTCTCAACAAATAGGGGTGACCTACATGGAGCAGTGAGCTCACCCCTAAACAAAGACATGGGGACGGGTGGCCTGCACGGAGCGGCAGGTGCACCTACTCTTGCCATCTTACTGGGCAGACTAGATGGACCATACTGGTCTTTATCTGCCGTCATTTACTATGTTACTAATTCACTAAGAAACTATATACTAAAACCAGCGCCACCACACCAAAAGAGCCTTCTCCCTATTCGTTCCATCCTTATGAAACTGTATCTCTGATAACAACTTTCAGAAAAGCACTAAAAACTCACATATTAAAAAAAGACATCACATAGCTAGCCATGAAGCAAATCCTCAGTCTCTACTCCCCCTACCTACCTCACCATCTCATGTTTACAGTGTATCTCTACATACACTAAATTTAAGTTAATGTTAAATGTCTTCTCCAAGTTGATTATTCTGTTACAATGCAAACCGTCTGACGAAATAATGCAGCTGTGCAGGGTTTAGATGGCCCAGAGCTTAGACTAGTTTATACTATCGGCATATGCCCTTATGCTTCAAAGCAAGGTGTGGACTGTAATGATAGTGTATATCACACAGGTGTTGGCTGAGCTTAGGTGCTTAGTATAGATCAGCTATGTCTCACAGGATTTTAATGATCTATACTAAGCACCTAAGCTCAGCCAACACCTGTGTGATATACACTATCATTACAGTCCACACCAATGTCTCTACTCCGTCCTCTTCTTAATTTCAAATGTTTTCCTTTCATGCATATCTCTAAAGTTTCCTTTCAGGGCTTTGATTGTGAGGCTGTTCAAGGAGTGGTCCCCCCCCCCCCCCGAAGTCCATGTTTGTTCTCCATGGACAAGCATTATGAGTCAGCCACGCATAGGTGTGTCATCCCCTGGCACCGGAGTAGCTCTCCCAATAGCTCAGAGGAATTCACATTTCTTGTTTGTTTGTTTTTTAAAATTCCTCTGAGCTTCCAGCCTTCCCCTTCCTGTGTCGTGTCCGGTCCCGACCCCTCCTGCCTCGGTTTTTTTTTTTCATCCGCCATACTGGAGCAGATGGATGCTACAGCTCTCCACCTAAAACAAGAAGTTTTTTTCATAGGTATACTTTCTTTTACGAAAAACCTCAAAGGGGAGATGGGGCCTGCTAGAAAATGCAGCAACTGCAAAAGAAAGTTCAGCAGCAGCACTGCCCACGACCTCTGCCACAAGTGCTGGAGCTTGCATTGTGCTCAAGGGTAAAGGAAGTCCAAAAACTGCCAGCATGGTTTAAAGGGGAGGTCAGAGAGGCTGTTGTCAAAAAAGTATTTTTCAGGAAATGGAAAAGAGTCAAACAACGAAACCTGGAAACAGCACAAGCACTGGCAGGTCAAGTGCAAGGCATTGATAAAGCAGGCAAAGGGAGAATTTGAGAAGAAGCTTGCTTCAGAAGCAAAAATGCGAAATAAAGACTTTTTCAAGTACATTCGTAGCAAAAAACCTGTGAGAGAGTCAGTTGGTCCATTAGATGATAGAGGGGGTAAAGGGGCACTAAGAGGCGACAAGGCGATAGCGGAGAGACTGAATGAATTCTTTGCTTCGGTTTTTACTGAAGAAGATGTAGGGATGTTACCCATGACTGAAGTGGTATTTAAAGGTGCAGAAGAATTGAAGGAAATATCGATACATCAGGAAGATGTATTTCACCTGTTAAACTGAAGAATAGCAAATCACCTGGGCCGGATGGAATACATCCAAGGGTGTTGAAAGAACTGAAATATAAGATTGCAGACCTGCTATTAGTCATCTGAACTATCATTAAAATCATCTGCAATACCTGAAGATTGGAGGATGGCGAATGTAACGCCAATTTTTAAAAAGAGTTCCAGGGGTGATCCGGGAAACTACAGACCGGTGAGTCTTACGTCAGTACCGGGAAAAATGGTAGAAACCATCATAAAGAACAAAATTGCTGAACATGTAGATGTCTAAAGCCATGTTGGCTGTCTCCCATTAAGCCATGGCCAAGGAAGATCTTGTCTTACTAATCTGTTATGTTTTTTTGAAGGTGTGAATAAACAGGTGGACAAAGGTGAGTCGGTTGATTATAGTGTATCTGGACTTTCAGAAAGCCTTTGACAAGGTCCCTTATCAGAGACTTTTGGCAAAACTAAAGAGTCATGGGATAGGAGGCAGTGTACTACTGTGGATCAAGAACTGGTTAAAAGATAGAAAGCAGAGGGTTGGGCTAAATGGCCAATATTCCCAATGGAGAAAGGTGAATAGTGGTGTACCCCAGGGATCTGTGCTGGGTCTGCTGCTTTTTGACATATTCATAAATGACCTGGAAAAGGGAATAACGAGTGAGGTTATCACTACTACTACTATTAAACACTTATATAGCGCTACGCACACAGTGCTGTACAGATAAACATACAAGAGACAGTCCCTGCTCGTCAGAGCTTACAATCTAGTCAAGACAATACAGAGCAGGGATTCTTCCTCCTCAGACGCCACTGCAACTCCAGTCGCTCCTGTGGCAGCCACAGATCTCCGGATTCACACCGCCACCGTGGGAACGACCTTCTCCAACAAAGTAGTTCCTCCGGGCACCCCTCCTCTAAGCGCCATCGCTCACAGAGTCCCCGGCATCACCAGCACAGCAGGCACTTTGCTCCCTCTGCTTGGCAGGAGGCCCCAATGCAGTCTGTCTTCCTGAACACTCCATCTCAGTTCCCCAGCGACACCTGCTGGCCTCTACCAGGATGACTCCAGCTTCTATCACAGATCTTCCCTCCTACAACTGCGAACCCAGAACCGCCATGCAGCACCCAGAATTGAAGCTGTGGGGCAGATTCATGGCACAGCAACTCCTGGAGCCCCAGGATCCTGGTCTTCAGTCCTTTGGACCCCTCCCTTCATGGCCGGACCGAGTTCCGCAATGCTGTCCTCTTCAGCTGGACAGAGAATCTGAGGCTCCTCTTTCGGGGGAGGAGGGTGAAATACTGGACTCTGCCTGGGAATCAGAGGATGAGGCAGCCCCTACCTCTCCAAGCCCTCCTCAGGACGCGCCCACACACTCCATGACTCTGGCCCCCCCGCCAGAAGACCTGGTATATCCCAAATTTCTACAGAAGATTGCAGCGCCCCTGGGACTGTCCCCGGCGGACAATCCTGACCCTAGCACTGAGGTTCCGGGGATCCTCAAATGCCTGGCGCCCATAGGGCTATAGTGACAGTTCTTGTACATCAATTGCTCCTGGACTGCAAGGAGCATCTCTGGCAATCCCCAGAGTCCACCCTGGTGACCACCAAACGTCTTGACCTGAAATACCAGGTCTGACCCGTGCCTGGTTTCAACAAACTATAGCTACCTCACCAGTCCATTGTGGTTGAATCCGCGCTAAAGCGCAACAAAACCTCACACTCTCAGGCCAAAGCACCTCCGGGTAAAGACCTGCGCACCTTGGATGGGAGTGGGGAAAAAGGTCTACCAGGCTGCCATGCTCAATGCGGGGATCGCCACGCATCGGTTACAGATGGTCATGTACCACAACATCCTCCTCACCAAGGCCAGGGAGGCCCTGGCTGTGTCAACCCCGGAAGCCCAAGAAACTCTAGGGCCCATCCTCCAAGACCTCGGGGACTGCAGGAAGCACCTCATCAGATCAGCCTTTGATGCCTTTGAAACTGCCTGTGTCTTGTCTGCCATGTGTTGGATGGTCATGAGATGAGCAGTAGAGGTGGGAAGGCATATACTGGTGACCACATCCCCACAATACAGCAAAGGCATCTGAGGTGACCCTGCTGCTGGAAGGGCATTTGGAGCATTTTGTGTTGGACTCTGTAGCAAACAGGTTGATCTGTGGTCACCACCACCTCCGGGGCTTGAGAGACCATTCGTGCAGATCTGTCTGTCCACTGAGCCTGTCTGCCAGCTCATTCTATGTGCCTGGAAGGTAGGCGGTCCATGGGATACAGTGTCTGGACCACGTGAATTTCCAGAGCTTGAGGGCTTTCTTGCATAGTTTTCTGGACCCTGTCCCTCCTTGTTTGTTGATGTAAAAACATGGTAATCTGATTGTAGCAGGACTGTCTTTCCCTGGATCAGTTCTTGAAAAAAACCCTCAGAGGGCAAGGTGGAGCGCTCTGAGTTCCAACAGATTGATGTGTAGTGAGCGCTCCTCCTGCATCCATGCTCCATGGGTGCGGAGCTGACCACAGTGGGCCCCCCATTCCGCCAGTGAAGCGTCAGCTGATGTGGAAGTAGTTGTAGTGAGCGACCTATCGCCATGTTCTCAGAGTTGGCCCATGAGGTTAGTGAGTTCTTGGCGGCTGTGTCCAGGGGAATCATTGACGAAGGTTGGGCGAGTTGTCTTCAATGGACATGCAGACGCCATTGTAGGTGTCATGTGCAATCTTGCAAAAGGTATGACGTGTGATAGCTGCCTTGTGCCCTAGGAGGTGAAGTAAGGTCCGTGATGACGTCCGCTGGACTGACAAGATGTGTCGGGTCAGGCTGATGATGGTGTCCCTCCGGGGATGTGGAATAAATGCTTTTGCCACTGTCATGTCTATTAGTGCCCCAGTGAACTCCAGTTGTTGGGAGGTCTTGACTTTGGAGGTTCACCCGAAGCCCCAGGCAGGATAGCAGGTGTATGATCTTTCTATGGTGGATTCTGTCTCCCTCGGCGACCGATTGTAGATCAGCCAATCGTCTAGGTATGGAAATACAACCATCTTGCTTTCTGAGGTGGGCCACTGCAGCTGCAACACATTTTGTGAAGACCCATGGGGCCAGAGATAGGCCAAACGGCAAGGCTCTGTATTGGTAGTTCTTGTCCTGAATCTGGAAATGGAAGTATTTCCGGATGCAAGCCATTCCTCTGTGTAAGATCAAACTGAGAGAGTACATCCTGAACTTCTCTTTCATGATGTGCCTGTTGAGTCTCCGGAGGTCCAGGATGGGGTGAACTCCACCGGATTTCCTGGGATCAGGAAGCACCTGGAGTAGAATCTGGTATAGCGTTTGCTGGCTGGCACTGGCTCTATAGCCTTGGCAGTTAGAAGGAATTGTATCGCCGTGTTGGTATTGAGGAGCGTAGCTGTTGACATATTGGTCAAAGGTGGCTTGTGGTTTAAGGAGGGGTGAGATGAATCTCATTCTGTAACCCTCCCTGATGATGTGCAGGACCCATCTGTCCATAATGATGGATTCCCATGCCTTTTATGAAGAAAGTCAGCTGATCCCTGGAGGAGAGGATAGCTGGTGCATTGTTGTCAAAATGAGAGGTTAGCCTTTCTTGCGCCAGCTGGTGTAGGCTTCTGTTGCTTTGGGATTGCAGCTTGCAGTGAGGAGCCTGCCACTTCTGGTAGGAGCTGTAGCCTTTATAGCATTTAGAGGTTGAGAAGGATGTCTGGTAGGTTCCTTTCTGACTGGGCGTTTAAGTTCGCTCCAGCCCTTCCTCAGCAAGGGTCTGCAATGTAGTACCTCAGTCCTTCATCTCATTTATGGTGTCCTTCACCTTGTCACTGAACAAAGAGCCCCCTACACAGGATGTGTCTGCGATGCAGTCGTGTGTCTCATCATGAAGTCCAGAGCCCTGTATCTATGCCAGTCGGCGAGCCGAGATTGCAGCCCGCACAGCAGGGACAGCAGTGTCAATGCATCGAAGGCCACCCTGACTTAATGCTTCGTGCATTCCTGCAGGTCAGCCAAGGCTGCAGTTGCAGATGCTTGAGCCTCCCCGGTAGGGGATGAAGTAGCGGATTTGAGGGTTTGCACAACAATGTCCTGGTATAGGGCATGTTGAAGCTGGTGCGCTGCTTTCGCTGACAGCATGGCCCCTTGGAATGCCTGTTTCCCAACCTCATCCAGGAGTTTAAGATCCCTTCCTGGTGAATTGTTTGCATGGGTATGTGTGGACTGACCCTCTTTAAGGCTGACTCCCCCACTATGGAGTTGTGTGGAAGCTGAGGCTTTTCAAACCCTGGTGTTGATTGGACTTGTACTTGGAGTCAAGTTTCAAGGCAGTGGTGGGACCGGTGGCTGGGTTCTGCCAGATCATCAAAAGGTTCTCTTGCATCCAGGGATGGACCGGCAGGGTTGCTGCTGCTCTAGGGGCTTCTAAGAATTTTTGGGGCTGCTTGAGTCTCTGGGCATTGATCGTATATATCCGTGGAAAGAATGCTCAAGACTGAGGAGACCTTCCACAGGCATTTAGGATACGTGACATCCTCAGCAGTGGCCAGGGTGGTCTCTGTTACGGGTACAGATGTCAGTCTCTTGTGGCAGTGGTTGTTCTCCAGTGGCTAGAGATCTGTGTGGACGCTGCCTCTTCGCCTCCACTGTAAACGAGTCTTTGATGCCGTGGACACAGTCATATCTGGATGGCAGTCTGATGAGTGTGTGGAAGCCACCAGACTTTGCCTACAGGTTGTGGCTGAGCAACTCTGCACTGCAGGACCTGCACCTCAGATACAGCAGGGGTCTCAAGAAGTTGCTGTTCTGGAGCTGTAGCCCGAGAAGGAGTCGGGGGAGGAGTAAAATGCACTTCAATCTCGATCTGCCTTCTCTCCAGTTTGCAATAACCCATAAACACAAAGCACCAGGGCTCCAATCATCTCAACTCAGTAATGTTAGGGGGTGGAGGGGCACCTGGATCTCCTGCGCTGCGATGTGCTGACTCTCTCACCATCCTGTTTTCTGTGTACTTTAGACCTCCATCTGTGCCAGCTGCTCCCGTGCCTGCTCTGGGCTGATCCGCAAACCTTTCTTCTGTGCCATATCTTCCCTGACGTCCGCTGGTTCCCGGGCTGTCAGGGGACATCTGTGTCTGCGCAGAACAGAGCTCAAGCAGCTTCGTCGCCGGCACGGGTTAGAAGATGATTTTCTCTTCCATCGGTGCTGACGGCAGTCAGAGTCAGATATAGGAGTGGTTGCTGTCCAATCACTGCAGAGGGGGCAGCGGCTTGCAAGGCAGCATGACCAGAAGCAAGATGGCCGCCCCCATGGTCCACACATGTGCGGATGGTCTCTGGAGCATCAGAGGAGGCAGAGAACAGGATGTGCTGGAGGGGGGGGGGGGGGCTGGCCGGGGACGGAGGCCTTCTCTTGGGTATGTCCTGGGCTGCCTTGAGGGCTACTGCTTGACTGGAACACTTCTTTTAAGCTCCATTTTGCTGGAATCCATTGCTTCTGCTGCTAGAGAGGAGAGAGAGAGACAGGAATTCTTTCAAAGCATGTCTGCGTGCTTTTCTTGTTCTCAGGGACATTTGTGAGCATGGGAAAGCCGTTCCGAATAAAAGGTTCAGTCATGCTTCCCATGCAAATAAAGAAATGTGAAAGGGTCGCTACAATGGAGAAACAAGCCAAAAATCGAGGACCTGTATTAACCTCTAGAGACACCATCCATAAACTGTTAGAGCTCAGTCGGTGAGCACTTCTCAAAGGAAAACCACTTCCTTAAGCGCCTCACAGTCCTGAAAGGAAACGTCAGTGATTCACACGAAAGGGAAAACATTAGACTTTTAAAATGATTAAATATTTCGATCCTGACAAAAAAAGGATTGAATAGAGACATTGACGTTATTGATTACACAAGTTGAAATACACCCTCAAGATTTTGCAGCACACTTACAATCTAAGATGTGCCTTATTAACAGAACCACTACAACAACTACCACCCTTGGGCGGGTCACCCCTGGAGCTCTTTCTACATTCTCTATTCCTTCTAAGAAAGGAATCGAAGACACTATTACTGCACTCAACATCACCACATCCCAGTCCGATCCATGCCCTGCCTTCTGGATCAAGGAGCTCCGCAGCCACTTCAGCCCAGTTATTACCTCCATAATGAACCTCTCCTTTTCAACAGGATCTTTCCCTTCAGCCCTTAAACACACTTCAATTAGACCCCTGTTGAAAAACTGCAAACTCGACCCCCTAAAGGTTGAGTCCTATAGGCCTATCTCTAGCATACCTCTACTTGCTAAGATCATCGAAAAGGAGGTCCAACGACAGTTACAGGACCATATTGACACCACTGCTCCGCTTGACCCCTGCCAACATGGCTTCAGGGAATATCACGGAGTCGAAACTCTCCTCACCATACTCCTCAGCAAGATAATCACTGGCATAGACAACATCCGCCAAGGATTTGCCCTCATCTTTCTGGACATCGCAGCAGCGTTTGATTTAGTGAATCATGATCTCCTCTTAATGAGGCTAACTGAGAAGGGCATCACTGGAACAGCGCTTGAATGGTGCAGGTCCTACTTATCCGGAAGATGGCAGCATGTCCGCTCAGGAGGCAGAACCTCAGAACCCTTCCGCCTAGATCAGGGAGTCCCTCAAGGTTCTTCACTCTCTGCCCTTCTATTTAACGTCTACATGCAACCAATCTGTAAGATCATACGGTCATTTAATGTCGACTGTATGCTGTATGCCGACGATGTTCTACTTTACACTCCCATCTCCACTGATCGCTTGGATCTCTCCCCCCTAATAAACTGCTTCAACGCAGTTTCTGAGTGGTTGCTCTCTCAAAACCTTCGTATTCAACATAAGAAAACTGAAGTTCTCTTTATCACTAGGAACCCCAACTTCACCCCACCACAATCTATCAGAACTAAGGAAGCGGAACTGCAATCCAAACCCTCAATACGCTACCTAGGTGTCACTCTGGATCAACGCCTGGATATGAAGTCCCACATAGGAAACACAGTCAGAACAATATATTACAAGATCCGTTCCCTGAGACACCTACGCTCCATGCTAGAACCAAAAGATTTCAGGACTATATACCAGGCACTGATAATACCACACTTCGATTACGCCAATGTCATTCTCCAAGGTCTTCCTCAATCCACTTTAAACCCATTACAGCTGGCTATGAATGCCGCAGCAAGGATACTCCAGGGGGCTGCCAGGACTGACCATGTTACTCCTTTGCTGATTCAATTACATTGGCTACCCGTTCAGGCTAGAATTATCTTCAAAACGCTACTTCTCACGTTCAAAGCCCTCAATAAGCTCTCTGCTCCTTCCTTATCTGACCTTATCCATACCACTTCACCAAACAGAGCAAGAAGATCATCAGCCATCAACTCCTTAAAACTCCCAAAGGCCCTTACAAGCTGCTCTTCTTCCACAGCCAATAGAGCCTTTACCCTCTGTGCCCCTAGGTGCTGGAATACACTACCTCCTGGCATACGGGCCATTGACAGCTTAACACAATTCAGGAAAGCCCTCAAATTCCACCTCTTTAACAAACATCTTATTGAGCCATTTACACCCATCGACTTCAGTGATTCCTCCCAGCTATTCAGTTCCATGGTATCTCAATAACAGAAATAGGACGAATCGCTTTGTTTATTGAACATACTATTTGCACCTGTTCCTAATGACTTGTAGCCATGCTGTAGTATTATATCTGTAAATAGACTGTAAATAGTTTCCCCTGTTATCCAAGTTCCTTCCCTTGTTATCTGTAAACTCATGCATGTTATTGTACTGAGACTTTTTGTTCTATGTGAACCGCGCTGATGCCGAATAGTGCGGTATATAAGAGAATGTAAATAAATAAATAAAATAAATTACACTCCTACACCTGCCTTCATCAGGGGGTATGTAACGTAAACCTCCAACAAGGAATAGAGGATGTATTGTTCCCTCCCATTCCACCTTTATGTATGTTGTTAACCTTTATTTGCTACATTGTGATTGATCCTGCGGCTCTCTTGCTTTCTCTACATGTGTCATAGAAGGTGACCCCTCGGCCCTGCCCTCCACGGTGGCAGCAATACGGGTGGGGTAGTGGTGTGGCCATGCTAGGGAGGCCTGCACATTCTTATTCAGGGCTCAGACCCTAGCCACTAGTGAGGCCCCCCAAGAGGAATAGTGGAGATCACCCGGGCTCCGCCTGTGAAGAGATCTGAGACACTGCTATTGACTTAGCCTCTCCGTCCCCTACTGCTCTTCAGTCTTAAAATGCCAGTGTTCTCAGTACACGTAAGAACATAAGAGATGCCATACTGGGTCATCAAGCCCAGTGTCCTGTTTCCAGCGGTGGCAAATCCAGGTCACACGTACCTCGCAGGATCCCAAAAGGTAGACAGATGTCATGCTGCTTTTCCCGGGAGTAAGCAGTCGATTTCTCCAGTCCTCTTTAATAATGGTTTATGCAGGGCTGGCCCCAGAGTCGGTTCAAGGTGTTAGCACCCTTGTTGAACTTTAAGCCATATGGCCCCCCCCCCCCCCCCGGCTGTCAGAATCTGCTGTTTAGCTTTGAATGCCTTGCTCTGTCACCTCCCCCAGTCAGGTTTTCAGGGTTTCCACAACGAATGAATAAGCATGAGAGATCTGCACATGATGGAAGTAGTGCATGAAGATCTCTCTGGATATCCTGAAAACCTGACTGGCCCGGGGTTCCCAGAGGACTGGGTTGAGAACCAGCACAAGGTTTCCTAGTGTAAGTTGAATGTAAAGGTTTTGCTCAATGATACTGTAAGCAAACATGCAAATGAACTCTAAGCAAAAAGTCTGTGCTCAAAAGGGACAGCGAACTGCGCACATAGACATGGGGGGGGGGGGGTCTGCATGAGCAGCACCTATTGTACATCTTGTGCAGAAAAAAGAAAGTTTGGTACTTGTGAGCATGTTCTGGAACACTATCTGCCCCATTAATAGCACTATTCTTATTATTCTGCACTGATATTCTGTTCAGACTAATATCTGCATTCATAAACACCAATATTCTGCACAAACTCTTTAATGCACCAGATGGCAATCCAGCACGTAACACGATTTCAGCACATCACCTCTGCTGCTTTTTCGCCAGCGCCTTCAGGAAAGCCAGAAATAGGTTGGAGGTGCTGTACCCCCAAACGGGCATAAAACCTTCACGAGACCGAGTGCAGACCTATGAGTTAACCCCAGTGGTGTAGGTTACAATGAGGGTCCCCCATTGTTGTGGAACTGCAGCCCCCTTTGTGCGGAGGGGGCTGCAGCTTGCTTCAAGGTCTTTGCCGTTGTCTCTGCTCTTACGTTTGCCGTGCGCTCATGACTGTTCCATGCCAGCTAGTCTTGTGCTGTGGCTGTTATCACGAGACTTTGGCCCAGCGAGGAACCGTGGCTGGGCTCGCTGCAAACCTAAAAGTGCCATTCTGCCATACCACCACTGCCGTGTGGGCCCCCTTTCTGCTTGGCCTGCCCCCCACATTGCTGGGGCTATTTGGGCAAAATTTGTCATTGGTTAACCCTTAATATCTGCTCAGACTTCGTGTTAAAAACCTCTTGCGCCTGGTCTGATACCATGGCCTACCCAGCCCTCTCTGTCTGTGCTGCTAGACTGCAGCGGTCTATGGATGTCGGCACGGGAGGGAAGGACAGGAGGATGGTACAGCAGTGGTACCAATGCCGCAGAGTGAGCCACTGAACCCTGACTCCCGAGCTGGCACCTGGCAGTGGAGGAGGATGAACAGAGGAGAGGTGGCCCTGCTGTGGCAAGTGGAGAGCCCTGACCATGTGATGACCGGCTCTACTTTGCCTGATAGTACAGGTAGTCCTGAGTCTCTAAAAGCAGTAATTGCCCAGACCCCACTGTCTCTCTCTGCCACACAAAGCTCCACCCTGAAAGCACCATCTGGTACTGGAGGGCCACTGGGTGAGGACAAAAGTAGCTGGAAAGCAGCATTGAGGCAGGGTGAGGGAGATGGGGGAGAGCATGATGGGGGGGGGGGGGAGGAAACAGATGGGAAGGTGATGGGGGGACTGAAAGGGGACGATGGCAGGCCGACACTGATTCAGTGTGATGGGGAAATAAAAGGTAGAGGGCTTAGATTTAGTTGATAGTATAGCACACTCACTGTATTTTGTTCTTGCCTTTGTGGGGTTCACATTCTTGCATGTGGATGCCTTTAATGGGGCAAGGGCATATAAGGTGGTTAACATAAGAGATGCCATACAGGGTCAGACCAAGGTCCATCAAGCCCAGTATCCCGTTTCCAACAGTGGCCAATCTAGGTCATACATACCTAGCAGTTTCTTCCCACCTATAAATAAAATCAAAGTAACCCTTGATACCTGTTATACAGTTTACATGTATTATAGTTCAATAATTGTTTCTGTTATATTGTAATACATTAATGTTATACAATTTTAATGTAATATAGTTTAATAATTGTTTCTGTTATATTGTAATACATTAATTTGTTCCATACAATTCATGTTACAATGTAATTTAGTTTATAATGTTCTATGTATCTGTTTTGACTTTTGCTGTAATGTAAACCGCTTCTGATCCTTGGAAGCAGCGGTATATAAAAGCTGTTCAAATAAATAAAAGACACAGGTTCCGCAATGCTTGTACTGGGTCAAGCAGTGATATCCTGGGTCCCTTTTAGGTTTATGGACCTTTCCTCCAGGAACTTGTCCAAACCTTTTTTAAACCCAGCTACACTAACAGCCTCTACTACATCCTCCAGTAACAAATTCCAGAGTTTGATTACACGTTCAGTGAAAAAATATTTTCTTTTATTAGTCTTAAATAGTTTACCCTGTAGCTTCATTGCATGTCCCCTAGTCTTCCTATAATCTGATAACGTAAACAGTCAATCTACGTTTACCCGTTCCACTCCGTTCATTAATTTATAGACTACTATCATATCTCCCCTCAGCCGTCTCTTTACTAGGTTAAAGAGCCCTAACCTTTTTCGCCTCTCTTCATAGGAGTATCCTTCCATCCCCTTTACCATTTTGGTGGCTCTTCTCTGTACCTTTTCTAATAACACTATCTTTTTTTAAGATACGGCGACCAGAATTGCACACGATATTCAAGGTTCAGTCGCAACATTGAACAATACAGAGGCATTATAATATCCTTTGTTTTATTTTCCATTCCTTTCCTTATCATACCTAGCATTCTATTTGCTCTCTTGGCTGCCGCTGCACACTGGGCGGAGAGTTTTAACATGTTATTCACGATGACGCCTAAATCTTTTTCCTGGGCGGTGGTTCCCAATGTGGAGCCTTGCATCGTGTAACCATAGTTTGGGTTGTTCTTCCCTAGGTGCATAACTTTGCACTTGTCCACATTAAATTTCATCTGCCATTTGGATGCCCAGTCTTCCAATTTATCAAGATCCTATTGGGTTTTAACAACTTTAAATAGTTTTGTGTCATCTGCAAATTTTTTAACCTCACTCGTTATTCCCTTTTCCAGGTCATTTATGAATATGTTAAAAAGCAGCGGACCCAGCACAGATCCCTGGGGTACACCACTATTCACCTTTTTCCATTGGGAAAATTGGCCATTTAGCCCTACCCTCTGCTTTCTATCTTTTAACCTGTTCCTGATCCACAATAGTACACTGCCTACTATCCCATGACTTTTTAGTTTTGCCAAAAGTCTCTGAGGGACCTTGTCAAAGGCTTTCTGAAAGTCCAGATACACTATATCAACCGACTCACCTTTGTCTACCAGTTTATTCACACCTTCAAAAAAACTGGTAGACAAAGGTGAGTCAAAATAACCGATTAGTAAGACAAGATCTTCTTGTCTAAAGCCATGTTGGTTGTCTCCCATTAGGCCATGACTATCTACATGCTGAGTAATATTGTTCTTTATGATGGTTTCTACCATTTTTCCCGGTACTGACGTCAGGCTCACCGGTCTGTAGTTTCCCGGATCACCCCTGGAACCCTTTTTAAAAATTGGCATTACATTGGTGATCCTCCAATCTTCTGGAATAAAAGTTTATATGTGGATTAGTGTTTACAGTATTTGCACTATGTTCTTAATGCAACCATTTAAAAGATTTGCCGTACTAGGTCAGAGCAAAGGTCGTCTGCAGTATGGCAAATCTTATGGAAACCACAGGTGAAATTCTATTGTACCTGTAGAAAGGGCTTTGATTATTGCTTCTACCTTTTATAAAAATAAAACCCTGCCCCTCTTGTCAGCTGGTGAAAGTATGTATGTGTTTGGTGGGGGGGGTCCCTTTTTGCTGCAGACGTGGTCTGGAGGTTGGGTGAGGGAGGGGCAATGAGCTGAGTAAGGCAAGGGCAGGTGGTGGGCTTTTCTCATTCAAAAGGTTGGCAATGCTGGGGGGGGGGCATTCCTGCCCAGCAAACTCCTGGCCCTTTTAGTAATCTGAAAGATGCAGTGTGGCCCTTGGCTCAAAAGGTTTTGGGATCTTTGTTCTAGAGAGGCCAAGGATGGACCACCCCATAGAGTGAGATTTTTCCCAACAATGTGTCTGGGATATAAACTTTTAAAAATCTGTGTTGCATTGCTACTTTTGTTTTTGATTTGTAAAGCACAAAATATTTCAGTGGGGGCAATATGAAGACAGCTTTTTAAAGGAACTTGTCCAAGTAACTGAGCAGTTGAAGGGGGTGGATTTCAAGATGGCATCAGGTGCGCAGCTTGCGCTTTGTTTTTTCCTGATGGGCAGCAGAGGGCTGCTTGCCTGATTTTAACCTTCCTCTTTCCCAACAACTTCCCTCCTGTTTACCTGAGAAATCTGTGGGTGCGGTTGGCCCCTTGGATGCCTTCATGGAGTATCTGGAGAGGCAGCATAAAGAGTATCCAGGAGTGATGTGTCCGGCTGCTTTGACGCTGGAGTCGAGTGACTGTGTCCTACTTGGGCCTTCAATCTCCATTTCCTGAGGTGTCCTCCAAAGGTGGTGTGTGTCCCTCCTGATCAGGGAGTGCTTCGGCAAGTCAGGGTTCCAGGACTGGGTTCCCCAGCTTCCCTTCGGGGGCAGACTCTAGGACATGACACAAGGCTTCCTTTGACCCTGCAAGGTAGCTCTTCCGGCGAGCTTCACCTGGAGGCACAATGCGTTACGGCGGTGGAAGTCTGTGGCATCGAGGAGCAAGCTGTGATGGCTGGAGTCTGATTTTCAGCTGCTGGTGAGACTTTAGGAGTTTCTGCACTTTCCTTAACACTTTTTCGTCTGGAGAAGTTTACTTTGGAGGCCATTTGGTCAGCGATCATTAATCTTTGTGAGGCATTGGTCCCTCAGGTCCAAGCCTTGACAACTCTGGTTCAGACGAATGTGGCTGTTAACTCTAATGTTGAGAAGTTTGTTCAATGTAAACCGCACCGATGCAGAATAGCGCAGTATATAAGAGAATATAAATAAACATAAGTTAGCCACTGTTCAAGGTTCTTACCGATTTAACTGTTCGAACGTCTCGTTTAGAGGATTTCACTGACTCTTTTATGTGAAAGATGTTTGTGTTGTAAAATCTAAAGTGCAACAATTAGAAAACTAATTCTTGTTCTGCAAACCTGCATTTGACAAATTTTCCTCTTTTATTGTCTGCTAATGAAGTGTTTAAATTGGATTTGACTGAGACTCTGAGGGTTCCCCCTGTGTCCCATCCTCCACTGGTTAGGATATACTATCTTCCCACTGCCAGCAAATCTCCTTCTACAGCTGTGGTTTTTGGATTGCAGTAGGTAGATACCTTGCCTGCATCAGCTATTTTGAAAGTTCGATATCTGAAACAGTGGTTTCAACAACATTATTTGTAACCTTTGCTCTCTGAATGTGGTGGTTTTTAGGAAGAGGAATACCCCCTTAAAGGATCTTTTTGGTTCAGATTTATCTGGGTTTGGCCTGAGATACCCAATGAAGGAGGCAGAAATTTCTTTTACTCCATCCTGGGATCCTTCAGCTGTGGAGGGGGAATGAATTCTTCACTTGCATGAATATTTTAGAAAGTTGCAATCGGTTTCATGTCCTTCAAGCCCTCGTGGCTTTCAGCTTTTATTAATGCCGGATTACCGGCCGTAACAGAACGACGACTCTCCTCTGTGCTTTAGTAATGGGCTGTTCTATCCATCTTTATTTCCTTGTATGTTTGATTACTCTATATTTTAAATTCCCCCTCCCTCCCCCATGTAGTGGATTAGTGTATGGACAGGAAATTTTATGTTTTTTTTTTTATTAATTGTATTTTACTTTTAATATTTGTATATGAGTTTCCTACCTGTGGCTATTATTTCCTTGCAAGTGGATTATGCTTGTAAACATTTTTGAATGCATAAATAACTTTTTTTTTTTTTTTTATTACTCGGGTAAACTACCTGGGCTGAAAAATGCCCTCTGTTCAGTGGCTAAGAGTTTTTGCAGCAGGTACTTTTCGATGCAGGGAAAACGGATGGAACAGGGGGAGGGAGGCAGGTGTACTGGGGTTTCTCCCTCTTCGGGGCTTTTCCCATCTTGTGAGTAGGCACTGGCATGCAGTCCTTGAAGGGGCTTTTAAGAGTGAGACTAGAAGAGCTTTCAAATAAGTGCAACACGCTCCTAATGAGGGAGACCCGGCACCACTACTACTCTGTTGGAAGTATAATCATGAAGGAGGGGGTAATTAACTTCCAGTCCCTCTGGACACACCTCATAGTGAATTATGCATGACAAGGATCAGCATAGAAACGTCATTGGCAGACTACTTGGCCTATCTAATCTTTCCTTCCATATCAACCACTACAATAGTCCCCTTATTTCCTTTAGAGATCCTCTGTGTTCATCCCACGCTGCTTTGAATTCAGATACTGTCCTCATCTCCACCACCTCCATTGGGAGACTATTCCACGGATCTACCACTCTTTCCGTAAAGAAATATTTCTGCATATCACTCCTGAATCTATCTCCCTTCACCCTCATCCCATGTCCCCTCGTAGCAGAACTTTCTTTCAATTGAGAGGCTCTCCCCCTGAACATTTATGCCACGGAGGTATTAAGATCCTTAGTCTGTCCTCATATGCTTTATAATGAAGACCCACTAGCCATTTTAGTAGCCACCCTCTGTACTGACTCCAGCCTGTTTATATCCTTTTGAAGGTGCGGTCTCCAGAATTGCACACAATACTCCAAATGGGGTCGCACCAAAGGCTTATACAGAGGCACTATCATCTCCTTTTTTCTGCTAGCCATTCCTCTCCGTATGCACCCAAGCATCCTTCTAGCTTTCACCGTCGCCTTTTCTACCCGTTTAGCTACTTTAAAATCATCAGACACAATCGTGCCTAGGTCCCTTTCTTCTTTGATGGACAAAAGTATTTCACCCCCTCCCCCATACTATATCACTCTCTTGGATTGTTGCAGCCCAAATGCATGACCTTGACTTTTTTAACATTAAATCTCAGCTGCCAAATTCTAGACCATTCTTCAAGCTTAGCTAGATCCCCCTTCATGTTATCTATAGCTTCCTGGGTGTCTACTCTATTGCAGATTTTGGTATCATCTGCAAAGAGGCAAACCTTACCCGACAGCCCTTCTGCTATATCACTAACAAAGATCTTAAAAAGAATCGGACTTAGGACAGATTTCTGGGGAATACAACGGTAACCACCTCCTCAGTGAGCTCATTTACCTGCACCATTTGTCGCCTCCCACTCAACCAATTTCTAACCCAAGCAGTAATTTTAGGGTCCATCCCTAGTTTGTTTATAAATCGCCTGTGAGGAACAGTGTGGTGTACTTAGATTTCAGTAAAGCCTTTGATATCTAGGGCTCTCCCTCGGTCCAACTCCCTGGTCACCTAGTCAAAGAAATCAATCAGATTTGTCTGACAAGACCTGCCTCTGGTGAATCCATGCTGCCTCGGATCCAGTAATCTGTTGGAGTCCAGAAACCTCACTATTTTCTCTTTCATCAGCGCTTCCAATAATTTACTCACCACCAAGGTTAAACTAACCGGCCTGTAGTTTGCAACTATATCCTTACTTCCACGTTTGTGTAAAGGGACCACATGAGCCTCTCTCCAGTCCTCTGACACCACTCCTGACTCCAAGGTATTGAAAAGATCAGTCAGTGGAGTTGCTAGAATGTTCCCTCAGTATTCTCGGGTGTATCCCATCCGGTCCCATCGCTTTGTCTACTTTAAGTTTAGCTAGCTTCTCATGAACACTGTTTTCTGAAAATTGTTCAAGATGCCCCTCACTTCTGTTCCTGTTTATGGGTATGTTCTGAAATCCTGCTCCCGGTTCTTCATCTGTGAACAGAACATAAATGTTTATTAAGCAATTCTGCTTTATCCTCATCAGCTTCTACATATTCCTCCCTTTCATGCTTGAGTCTGACAATATCACTTTTGCCCTTTCTCTTCTCACTAATATATCTGAAAAATGTCTTATCCCCACATATTATTGCATTGGCTATTTCCTCCTCTTTTTTTAATCTTTGCTTTCCTGACTACTTTGCTAGCTTCTCTAAGTGTTTCCAAATATAGATGCCTGTCTTCCTCTCTCTGTGATCTCTTGTATTTCATGAAGGCCTCCCTCTTTCTTCACCTTTTCAGCTACTCCTTTTGAAAACCATAGTGGAATTCTTTTCCTTTTATCTTATTTTCCATTTTAACAAAAAGGTTGGTTGTCCTTAAAATATCCCTTTTCAGTTTTGCCCACTGTTTTTCTATATCCCCCCCAGCTGTTCCCATCCCGTCTTGGCAAAGTTAGTTTTCCTAACGTCTAAGATCCTCACTTTTGAATGGATTTCATCAGCCCTAGTCCTAATACTGAACCACACCATCTGGTAATCACCAACTGCAAAATGATCTCCCACTATAACATCAGAAACACTTTCACCATTGGTAAGCACCAAGTACAGTATGGCCCCTTGGGGTCTGTTACCAGTTGCCTGAATAGTTCTCCCTGCAGAGAATCCAGGATCTCCTTACTTCTAGATGATACTGCAGCAGGAATGTGCAAGTCAACATCTGGCATATTGAAATCTCCTATCAGTAGCCCTTCCTCTTTCCTGCAATGCTGCGTATGTCTTAACTCTTCGTCCACCTCCTCAGCCTTTGAGGGAGGTCTTCATATTATGCCAATGCAAATAAATTTTTTCTTTCCCTCTTTCTAGTTTAACCCATAGTGCCTCCTCTCTCTCCCTTTTAAGCCCTGTATTTCCATAGCTTTAATATTTTTTTTACAAAAATAGTGCTACTCCTCCCGTTCTTCCTACCCTGTTCTTTCTGAATAAAGTATGGCCTGGTATAATTACATACCAGTCATGGTTGTCTGAACCATGCCTCTGTTACTGCCACTAAATCCAAGTTGGCCTCTCCCATTAAAGCCTCAACACATGTGATCTTCTTTTCCATGCTACGAGCATTTATAGACACTATCTTCCAGATGTTGCCCCCTTTACCTATTTCTATAAAGGTATTTAATATGTCACTTACCTAGGGGCTTTCTTCACCCATCCCCAACAAATCTAGTTTAAAGCCCTCTTAAGTAGGTTAGCCAGTCTGCTACTGAAGACACATCAACCCTTCTGGGCAGATGGACGCCATCTCTGCTCTGCAACCCTTGGAATAGTATCCCATGGTCCAGGAAACCAACATGCTCTCAATGATGCCATCCACGCATTCATCTCCAGGATGCGAGCTTCTCTGCCTTGGCCTTTACCCTCAATGGGGGAGAATTGAAGAGATCACCACCAGTGCCCCTATCTGCTTCACCCTCTGACCCAGAGCCATGAAGTCACTTTTGATACACTCAGAGGGATACCTGGCAGTATCATTTGTGCCGACATGGGTGAGCAACATCGAGTAATACAGTGGGCTTGATGAGTCTCGGCAAACTCTCTAACATCTCAGATTTTGGCACCTGGCAGATCAAGTTTGGTTGGCAGATGGACATCTCAGTACCTCTGTCACCAACCACCACGACCCTTCGCTTCCTTGTGGTCACTGATTCTGCAACTTTGGGGTGCTTGAGCTCTGGTTCTTCCCTTTCCAGGGATGCTTTCACCTCCATTTCCAGGGCTGCATAATGGTTCTTCAATTCAAGGATTGGAAGAGTTGGATTGGTAATTCTGCAGGCCCTGGTGACTTGTGTTCACCTTTCGTCATTCTGTAGGCACCCATCTTCTCCTCTGCTGGAGAGCTTGGATGTTACAAGAAGCATCTTATCAATGTACTTCTACGGTTTTCTTTCTTTTAGTTGGTTCCCAATCCAGTCGTACGTTGCCTCCTATCTCATGAGGGATCTTGTCAAAGGCTTTTTTTTTTTTTAACATCTAGATTCACTATATCAACCAGCTCACCTTTGTCTACCTGTTTTATTCACACCTTCAAAAAATATAACAGATTAGCAAGGCAAGACTTTTTCCTTGGCTAAATCCATGTTTGCTTTCTCCCATTAAACCATGATTATCTACAGAGCATATTCAGTACTTTCATTCTTTGTTTTCTACCATTTTTCCAGGTATTGCCATCGGGCTCACCAGTCAGGAGTTTCCCAGCTCACCCCTGGAACTATTTTTAAAAATTGGTGTTACATTAAGCCATTCTCCAATTTCAGGTACTACAGATGATTTTAATGATTGCGACCTACTATTAGTAATCTGTGAACTCTCATCTTTCAGTTCTTTCAACATCCTTGGATGTATACAATCCGGTCAAAGTGATTTGCTACTCTTTAGTTTATCAAATACTTGTAATACGTTGCTTGTTTTTCAATTCTTCTGACACATCACCTTTAAATACCATTTCAGGCATTGATAACTTCCTTATCTTCAGTAAAGCAAAGAATTTATTCACTCTCTGCTATGGCTTTGTCCTCCCTTAGTGTCCCTCTTAACTCTCTATCATCTAATAGTCCAACTGACTCTTTCACAGGTTTTTTTGCTACAAATATACTTGAAAAAGATTTTATGTGCTTTTTGCTTCCATGGCTAGTTCTTCTTTCTCTTTTTTTTTTTTTTTTTTTTTTTTTTAAATTCTCTTTGCCTGCCTTATCAATGCCATGCATCTAACCTGACAGTTCTTGTTTCCCATTTTTATAATTTGGTTCCTTTTTTCCCATTTCCTTAAAGATACTTTTTTGCTACAGCAGGCTCCTTGACCTCACCTTTAAACCATGCTGGCAGTGCTTTGGGTTTTTTTTCCCCTTCTTTCCACTTCCACACAGCTCCAATTGTATGTAAACTTATCTCATGCAGATGAATGTCTAACAGGGCTGGGCTGGAGGTCACTGGTCTCCCTTTGTGCTCACACACCTGAGTGTAGGAGGTCACTTGGAATCTTCCACTGCTGGAGAATCTAAGTGTGCTGTCCAACATGTCCCTCAGCCCCTCCCCGGTTGAATATAGGAACAAGCTTGATGGGGTTTCTCCTCTTGCCTGCTGGTTTGAGCACATTCACTCATCTTCAAGTTGCACGTACCTCTTATCTTTGTACCTTCTTTCATTCCATGGAATTAAACACAGAGATGGCCAATTTATGCCAAAATCATCATTGTGTTTTGTTTTTTTTTCATTTTATACAATAGAACCGTTTGAACATTTTTTACAAATTTAAATCCAGGTACTTGACACTTGTGTGTAATGCAGTATTTACATTATTCTGTCATCTCTCCCCCTCAAAGCCAAATCCCAACTCCTTCTTTTTTTTTTTCCTTTCTTCCCTTCCTCTCCCAAATTCTTTAACCCACCCTCTGATTCTGTTGCCGCCTTCCACCATCTAGCCCACATGCTGAGGAATTATGCAAGCATTTTAATTGTTTAAATTTCCAGGAAGCTGTAGTGATGTACACGGAATATAAACAATAAGAAGGTTCATACAACATAAAAACAATAAAATGAAAAACAAAATGCTAAATATAAAAATAACTACAATTAAAAAATCCAGCAAGATAATAGCAGGCATATCAAAATGGTACTTCCAGGATTTAGGATCAGTTACCTGGTTCATCTCCTGTAATATGTATTCCGGATCTTGCACAAAATTGTGGAGGTGTTTAGTTCCCTGGTGTGTAGTCTCTGTCGTATGGATCTGCTCTGCCCTTGTTGACTGATCTGTATTCATTAGTGGGTGGGAAGGTTCCATCTTATTCTTGAAAGGAGAGCTCAGAAGATGACAATGTTTGAATTAAAGGTGGTATTCCTCTGCATTTGTTGTCTCAGGCCTGTTAAGTTATTTTGTCCAAACAGCATTGCTCATCTTTGGGCAAATGTCGTGTTGTTGTTTTTTTTGTCTCATCTGACCATCACCTGCCAAGCTTCACTCATCACCCACTGCCTCAACTTCGCCCTGCCGCCACTAACCTATTTAGAAATCTTCATGCTATTGACCCTTTGGCTCTCTCCTTCACTGTTTCATCACCTCTTTCCTCCCACTATGTCATCTGAGTCTGAGGCAGTAGCTTCCTATAACACTGCACTCTCCTCTGCTCTGGATGCTCTCGCTCTGCCCATGCCACATCCTGTGAGGCATACTGCGCCCCAGCCCTGGCTTTCTCACACT
Source organism: Ichthyophis bannanicus (assembly GCA_033557465.1). Taxonomy (NCBI): domain Eukaryota; kingdom Metazoa; phylum Chordata; class Amphibia; order Gymnophiona; family Ichthyophiidae; genus Ichthyophis; species Ichthyophis bannanicus. The sequence continues at coordinate 40,639,263 of CM066035.1, forward strand.
ACCTGCTATCTACGTTCCTGTGCCTGTTCTGCTGAGTGTGCTTGGCTCAAATCCTGCTCCCTTGCAGACTTCCTACACTTCAAATTCATGCTTGTCTCTTTCCAGTCAGCCATAGCCCTTGCCAAACAAGACTATTATGTCCTTCTGACGAAATCTCTTGCCTCTGACCCTCACTGTCTCTTTACTACACTCAACTCTCTCTTCAAGGTGTCTCCACCTCAGATCTCTCCCTTTCTGCCCAAACCCTGGCTGTCTGTTTCCATGACACAATCCACAAGATCACCCTCCAGTTCCCCATAAAATCAAATACTTCCCCTCCTCCCCCTCTTCATGTCCACCTTTCCCCCTCCCTTTGCTACCCTTTCTTCCTTTTCTATGATCTCTGAGGAGGAAACCGCACACCTTCTTACTACTTCCAAACTCACTACCTGCTCATCTGATCCTATTCCCACCGTCTCCTAAGCCCCATCTCCTCCACTGTCGTCCCTTCCATCTCTCATATTCTCAACCTATCACTCTCCACTGCAACTGTCCCTGCAGCCTTCAAGCATGCTGTAGTTACACCTCTCCTCAAGAAACCCTCACTTGATCCTGCCTGTCCTTCTAACCATCAACCCATCTCCCCCCTCCCCTTCATTTCTAAACTACTTGAATGTGTAGTCACTGCCGTTGCCTTGACTTTCTCTCCTCTCATGCCTTCCTAGATCCTTTATAATCTGGCTTTCGTCCTTTACATTCTACTGAAACAGCTCTTGCCAAAGTCTCCAGTGACTTGTTCCTGGTAAAATCGAAGAGCCTCAAACTTTCTTGACCTCTCTGCTGCTTTTGACACTGACAGCAAGCTTCTCCTTGATAACCTTGTCCTCACTTGGTTTTAAGGGCTCTGTACTATCCTGGTTCTCCTCTTATCTCTCCAGTTGCTCTTTCAGTGTTTGTTCTGGTGGCTCCTCCTCTGCTGCTATCCTACTCTCAGTTGGTCTACCCCAAGGATCTGTCTTGGGTCCATGCCCTTTTCTCTCTCTGTACCGAGTCCCTTGGTGCGCTCATCTCTTCCCATGGCTTTCAGTATCATCTTTATGCTGATGACTCTTAGATCTACCTCTCTACACCTGAAATCTCTGGCAATCCAGACTTGTATCTCTGCCTGCCTTTCTGACGTCGCTGTTTGGATGTCTCTCTGCCACTTGAAATTGAACATGGACAAAACTGAGCTGCTTGGGTTTTCCCCCCCCTAAATCTTCCTCTCCTCTTCCTCCTTTCTCAGTCTCTGTGGATAACTCTTTACTCCTCCCTGTTTCCTCGGCTCGCAATCTGGGGATGTCTTTGACGACTCTTTTCTCCACACACATTCAACTGATAGCTAAGACCTGACCTTTTTTTTTTCTCTAAAACATCAACAAAATCCACTCATTCCTTTCTGAATACACTACTAAGACACTTATCCACTCTTTAATCACCTCCCAGCTTGACTATTGCAACCTATTCCTTGCTAGTCTCCCTCTGAATCATCTCTCTCCCTTCAATCTGTTCAACACTCGGCTGCACAGATAATCTTCCTCCAGCCGCCTCATGCCCATATTACTCCTCTTCTCAAGTCACTTCATTGGCTCCCTATCCGTTTCCGCATCCAGGTCAAACTTCTCCTGCTGACCTATAAGTGCATTCACTCCTCAGCTCCTCATTACTTTTCCTCTCTTATACCTCCCTACACAACTCCCCAGAAACTCTGCTCTTCTGGCAAATTGCTGCTATCTGTGCCCTTCTCTTCTACTGCTAACTCCAGACTTCGCTCCTTTCACCTTGCTGCTCCTCAAGCCTGAAACAGACTGCCAGACTGTACATCAGGTGCTTTCTCTGGCTCTTTTCAAAGCCAGGCTGAAAACTCACATCTTTGTTGCTGCTTTCGGATCTTAACTCACCTGGTCTCCTTTGTGTTTCCTTACCATTCTCCCTAATGTATCTATTCCAGGTCTACAGCTATTGAGTTGCCTGTCTTGACTAGATTGTAAGCTCTGAGCATGTCTGTGCAGCATTGCGTATGTCTTGTTGGTAGTAGTAGAGTATAGTGCTGAATTTCCAATTTTTTTTCTTGTCTGCAAAATCTTCGTCCAGTCCCAGGTGCATTACATTCTGCAGTACAGGTTCTTTAAATGTTCCATTGTCTAAAATCCGATTTTTCTTTGGCTATCTCTTGTATTTCCAATTTCACTTCCAGATCTTGTACAACAGTTTTGCATAGAGCTTACGGTCTTAAGAGCTTAAGACTTCAGCTATAGCTTTCCGGAAAGATTTAATGCAATGTTTTGAACTCTGTCTTCAGGACTGGGTTTGAAGCAGGAACATTTCTGAGCAAGTCGTTCCAGCTTTTCCATAAGGGTCAATCCCCTCAACTGCTCTGGTTCACATCATGCTCCCAGCAGAGGGGCCAACTTTGGCTTTGTTGCTGTGCCTCAGGCTGCCTTTCTTCTGAAGGAGCCCCATCTCCATGACAGAACTCAACAGGGCAACGGGATGCAAGGGGTCATAGCTTGGTTATGTGTAGGCATTTAAAAAAAAAATTCTTTTTCTTTTGCCTTCTCCAGTTCCCCTAGAGATGATGCAATGGATTTTGCTATGGTTGTCGGTTACCTTCATGGAATGTGCCTCTGAAGAGCTCATGAACATTTGTATGGATGCCAAACACCACAAGTCTGAACCAGGGAAGGAGGACAAGCTCCATGGTCAGGTAAGAAGTCTCATGGACCCTGGGGGCCTTTCCTGAGTCAGAGATAAAGAAATAGCAAGCCATTTGCCACATGACTCCTTTCAAGGTAATGTCTGATGAAATGTGGTTTAGCAACTGATTCTGGAAGCGCTGTTGGGTGGGTCAGCTTGTACATGGTGTTGCCATCTGTACAGGTGGGAATCAAATGGCACAGGTGTTAGTAAGGATGATAGACACACCAGTGTAGTTTTGTTGTCTTACTTTGGGGGGACAAAGGGTAAGGAAATCTATACTGATAGTAGGGGCAGAGGTACCAAATCACCATTAGTGCCTGCAAAATTTAAGGGGGGTCTATTGCTCCTCCATATTCCCCCCCCCCCCAACTATGCCTATGTTGTGACAGCAGTACTCCTGAAGTCCTTGTTGGCGATATTCAGGCTGAATCTGATGGGGGAGGCGACTTTCCTCTCAAGAAAAAGGGCTGTGTACATCTAGGGCTGGTCAAGCTCAGCGGTACTGTACATATCAAGGGCCTGATCACAATCAAGAGGAAAGAAAATGGGTCTGTTTTTTATTTTAAACTGAAACCTCTCCACTTAATCTGTAGGAAGATTTCACTATGTTAAAGATGTGATTTTATTTATTTAACAGTTGTTTTTATACCACCTTATCTTGTAATCAAGGCAGTTCACATTATAACTTCAATTTTACAGAGAACTTGCAATAGTTACAGATAACAATTTAAACATAACTGGAGAACTTGATAGCATGCAAAGGGAGGGGGAAACTGGGAGTTTTAACACATGAATTATGTACAGGTGATGTATAAGCAATAGTCCATATGGTGTAGGTACTAGGTCCGGGAAGTGCTCAGTGAAGAGGAGGGTCTTGAGTTCTTTCCGAAAGTCTAAGTCTGTGGTTGTTCTTATTCTGGCTGGGAGGGACTTCCAGATGGATGGGGTGGAAAGAGAGGGCCCTCCTTTGCGGTGGAATTATTGGTTTTTGTGAACAGGTTAGGTGTGGGGATGGTGTGGATATTGTTGCTTCTCTCCGGTCTGCTTGTAGGTTTGGTACATATGAGATCTTGCAGTATACTGGCTGTTATGTTTTTGATTTTAAAAATAGTAAGGGCTGTTTTTATATTTGCCTCGTGAAGAAATTGGTAACCAATGGAGTTGGGATAGCAGGGGAGTTATGTGGTCATTTTGAGATGATCCCATGATAGTTCGGGCAGCAGTATTTTGGACTAGTTGCAGTGGTCGGATAGTTTGTTTGGGCAGTCCTTGAAAGAGGGCATTGCAGTAGTCCAGTGTTGGTGTTATGATGGACTGAACTACGGTGCAGAAGTGTTTTTGACTAAGGAGAGGCTTTAATCTTCGTATAGCTACAAGTTTGTGGAAAGCAGATTTGGAGGTCTTATTGATGTGGGCTTGTAGGTTGAGATGCTTGTCGAGGATGATCCCAAGGTAGCGGACCATCTCTTATCTGGTTATTGGCAATTTTGATTGTGGCAGGAGGGGTGAAGTCTTTGTTCCTTGTGGTGATTATAGCCTCAGTCTTCTTGATGATGTTGAAATGGTTGTTGGAGAGCCAGGTTGTAATTTAATTGAGGCATGTTGACATATTGGTAAAGTCTGGGGCATCTAACTGTATTGGGGTGTAGGCCATAATATCTGCATATATGGCGTATTGTATCTTTTTTGTGTTGAAAATATTGCATACTGGTTGTACATAAATATTGAAGAGGAGGGCAGATAGTGAGGACCCTTGAGGAACTCCCTAGTGTGTGTTGAAAGGAGATGAGGTAAGGGGGCCAGACTTGACTCTGTCTGTCGAGGTACAAGTGGAACCACTTGAGGGTTGTGTTTTGGAGGCTAATTGTTGCTAGTTTCAGAAGGATATTATGGGATACTGCATCAAAGGTGGATGAGATATCAAAGATGAGCAGAAATCCTCTCCTTATGTTGTCTATTCCTTTAAGCAAATTGTCAAAAAGATGGATGAGTAGTGTTTCCATGCTGTGATCTGGGCGGAATCCATGTTGGTGGGGATCAAGAGGGGTATTTAAGTCTGTGGTCTTGTAGCTGTATCTGAAAAATCTTTTCAATGATTTTGGAGAGGAATGGGAGGCTGGATATTGGATGGTAGTTTGGGTCGGTGCTGTGTAGTGCATTATTCTTTGGCACAGGGCGGATGGTGGCTTGAGTGCCGTGGGCCTGTATCCTTGGGTGAGTGATGTTTGTTTTTATTATCATTTGGATGTATTTTTAATTCAATCTTCCTTAGTAGATATGATCCATGTGACCAGGCAAGGATCAGATGGTGCTGTGGTTGTGTTCAGATTGGTTATAATTTGGGAGATTTGTTCAGATGACGGGATGCTGAAATTATACAGGTAGCTTGAAGTGATGGGGTTTTCGTTGATGGAGAGGATGTCCGTTTATAGCTGAGTTGTAGTTTGGATTAGAGGTAGTCTGCAAAGGTTTGAGGATGAATTGTGCTTGCTTTCTTTAGAGTTGGGTCCTTTGTTAGAGAGCGTACGATGTTTAAGAGCTCCTTGGGTTTGTTGCTGGCTTTTAGAATGAGATTAGTGTGATTGTGTTTGTTGATTAGGCTGTTGTATTCTTGTTGTGTAGTCTGTCTTATCATGCCGCCATTGACGTTCATGTTGACGTAGTTTTCTTTTTGATTCTCTTCTTGTAGTGGAGTACCAAGGAGCTGAGGTTTGTCCTGTTTTGTTTGTGGTTTGCGGTGGTTAGAGTTGGGAGCTTTGATAATTCGCTGCTGATAGTATTCCAGATGTTGACAGCATTGTCAAGATTCGTAGAGTCCTGGGGTAAGTTATAAGGTGTCTCTGAATTGTTCCTTATCGAATGCCTTGAAGCGCCTGTTTGGATTGTCAGATTTCTGAGACTTGTGCTGTTTGTTGATGTGGAGTTTTAAGAGTATGGCATAGTGATCTGACCAAGGTATTGGGGTTTTGGTTGGTGATGTTATGTGATCTTGCTCTAGTATGCTGTCAGGGGCAAATATAAGGTCTGGGGTGGATCCAGAGCGATGAGAAGGACCTGTAAGTATTTGCTTTAATGAAATAGTCCATCGCTTTGTGAAAGGCTGTTCTATCCTTGTTAGTTGCCGATGTTAGATTCAAGTCTCCAAGTACTATAAGAGGCTTGTGCAGAGAGTTTATTGTGCATACAGATTCAAGAATGTTGGCTGTGTCTGCTGAGTGGGTACTTGTGGCTCTATATATTAGGCAGATGGATAAGTATTTATCTTCTACGCTGATGTCACAGCAGTCGGAGCTGATGGAACTGGATATCTTTAGCTCAAGGTCTGCTCTGGCCAGTATAAGGACTCCACCTCCTTTTATGTGTTGAAAGCCATGAAAATAGGGGATGTAACTTGGTTCAGTATTACTGGTTTAGTTCTCTTTAACCATGATTCGGTGATGCAAAGGATATCAATGTGGTTGTCTTGTATGTGGTCAATTATAGTATTTGTCTTGTTGCGGATTGATCTTGCATTTATTAAGCCTATTGTTATGGCGGGAGGTTTGAGTGGGTGGATTGTGAATTGTATGGGAAGTTGGTTGTATTCAAATAAGTCTAGTTGGTCTCTTGTTTTGCTTTTTGTAGCTAAAGTGCTTGTGGGCAGTCGGTGGAAAGTAAGGTGTAAGGTAATTGGATGGTGCTTGTAAGGCTGTTGTGAGAATGGTGTAGTAGCAAGTAGCTTTGTAAGATGCAGGAGTAGGATGATGGTAAAGACTGTAGCATACAGTGTATGGAGGTACATTCTTTTATGAGGCTTGTGTTTGTTCATGAGGTGGTGTGTGGATTGTGTTCTATTTGCCATGAAAAGTAGCGCTACTCACTGTTTGAGAAGGTCATTAGCGTGCTGTGGTATAGATTTCCTTTTGTTGGAGTGGAAGAGATGTTGAAGTTTGTGAGCCTAGCAGTAGGATCGTCCAGAAGCCTTGCCTAAGGGCCAGGCCAAAGGGCCCTTTGGCGAGGCCCTTAGGTGCGGACTGCCTGGGCTAGCGGGTCTTTATAAAATTTCAGCTTCTCCGTGACAATTGTGCTTGCCAGTGGGGAGTGGGGAGGAGCTTACCTTCCTGCTCCCTTTAGGGACATCTGATCGTCGCAGTGTGGAGGTGAGAGTTGAAGGCATTGCAAGGCTTGCTCACTCAATCATTTTATGAATTTAACTTATGGGTTGGTAGCTTCCTTAGAAAGGAGAACCAAAACAAGAGGAGATAATTTTATGTATGTCTGACACATAATCAATGTACAGTGCATTAATGCGACCCAAATTTAATTTGTATGTGTGGTTAATGTGTTTGTATATCTGTGGGGGTTTTTTGTTTTTTTTTATTGAGCTAATAAATTGTTTGGTGGAGGGGAGAGGTGGGAATTTCTGTGTCTCTGAGATGAGGCCTACTGAACTCCCTCTGAATGAAAGATGAACTGTGCAGCTTGCCCACTGGTCCCTGTACTATTCTGGGTGCTCTGAAACCCTTCTGTCTCCTCTGTAGTGCACCCCTTGGAAGGATAAAGCCTGTTGTACAGAAAGCACCAGCATGGAGGCCCATAATGACGTGTCTTATCTGTACAACTTCAACTGGGGCCATTGCGGGAGCCTGAACGAGATATGCAAGAAACATTTCATCCAGGACACGTGTTTTTATGAATGCTCGCCAAACCTAGGGCCTTGGATCCAGAAGGTGAGGTGGGGGAGGGAGGGAGGGAGGGAGTCGCGCCTTCTGACACTGCAGTTCCTGGTGTAGGGAACTGTCTGCAGAATGGATTGTAGATGACTGTGTGTCTGTCTGTCTTTGGGAGGAAGTTGAATATAGTAGAATCTGCTAGTTTATCTGAAGGGGTTTGGAGGTTGTGTTGTGTGGCCCCTCACTTGCCACATGGTCTATACTAGGGGCATGCAGGCAAAACCTTTTCATTCATTTTCAGGGTGGTGTGGTGGTGGGGTTTTTTTTGTCAATTTTCCACAGTTCATTGATAGTGTGCGCTATTGAAGAGACAAATTTTTGTCATTTCCAGTTTCATTTGTAAAAGATATGAAATGGGGAAATTATTGACATTTCCCATTTCAAACGAATGCACATGGCTAGTCCACTCTGCTAGCCTAACTCTTGCCTCTTAGTATTGTCCGCTCATTGTAGGATACAGTTGTGTTAACCATATTGTGCCACTCCCAACGACAAGGTCTTTAAGTGGTTTATAGCTTAAAAATATCCGGTTGGGTAGATAAAACTCAAATCTTCCCCATCTGCCCAGGACTAATGCAAAGGTATTAGGTACCTTAGATAAATCTTCAGCCTTGTGGCTTCCTCTTAATTAACTTTCAGGCCCCTGGTCCTGAAACTTCAGTAGTTAAACTCAACAGTCATGACCACCTCAACACAGTCGGTCAACGAACATGTCTGAAATAACATGCTTGGACATCATGAGCTCAATTTTCAGACATTTCTATGCATAGAGGTTTAATTGTGGAAATAGCTCGCCCTATGTGTGCATAGAGCCACTATGCACACAGGGGAGGGAGCCCTGTGAGTGGGGTTGGCACTCTTACACATTTTTAACTTGCAGATTATAAGGTTTACACGGGCAAAGTATCTGCAGCAAATTTATGTGCATGGTGTTCAGTCGACTGTCAAAGGGGAAGAACTCTTAGAAGATCCCTGTATGCAGAGTCTAAAAACCGCTCCATGCTTTTATAGTAAACTGACTGTATATGTGTGTGCTGCACTCAAAATTAGGGAAATATGATGACATGGTTTAAAAAAATAAAACCCCAGAAAAGCAAAGTGGCCTGCCGAGCAGTGCATACAGGGTTATACCTACTAGTCCATGCAGGTTGCCCCCTCCCCTCTCCCAGCCCCTCCCCCCCCCCCATGCCTTTTTGTAAGTCCAATGTAAATGTTTTTTACTGTTTTGGGCTAAAACACTCTTTTTGTGCAGGTTCTCATCGCTTTACCATCCTGTGTCTTTAAGCATTCCATTAAGTCCATTGCGAGCATTCGCTACCCTCTTGTGACCCCTGCTGCCTATTTTCCCTTTGGAAAAGGGAAAATAGGTGCATTATTAATACATTTCAGTAGTTTCCATGTCTGTATCGTACCTTCCCTGTGTCGTCTTTAAGCTAGTTTAGGTCCTGAAGTCTCATCTCCTGACATCTACAGTCCCAGCACCAATTTGGATGCCTTTCTGAACTGCCTTTAGCCCATCTTGACCCTCTCTGAGACATGTCCTCCAGAACTGAACAGAGGAGGCCAATATTTAAGCAGCATGGTGGTGAGCCATAGTGAGAGATTCGGTGGCTGTATCGGGATAGGAGCTACTGCTGAGTGGCGCTGTTCGGATAAGTACTGGTACTGATCCAGTCAGCAGGATATTCATTCAGCATTTATCTGACAACTTATGCTGCGTGAAAAGCAGGCCTACGTTGTTGTTTGGAAGACGCTGGTGAATGTCCCACTAACCAGAGATGTGCTGGCACTTTTTCTTAGATAATACAGGCGTGTCCTTGCTCCACCCACAGGCTACCTTTCCATTAACCAGATATGCTGGTGTGTTTTGTGGAGATATTCAGCAGTACCACTATCCAGATAGTGCTACTGAATACCTTGGTCAGCACCCTTAGCCAGATGACTAACCCGGAAGCCAGCCAGATGAGTTTTGAATACTGGCCTGGGAGTTTTAAGTGGGGCCTCAGTGACCTGGGCAGAGGCATTAACATCACCTGGTTGCGCCTCTTTCTATGCAGCCCAGCATCCCTCCACCTTTTCGATAACTGGACGTTGTTGTTTCTTTCATGGTTGCTGCACATAGAACCCTCCTCCTCCCCCCCCCAAATCACATACAGCTTCGTACCCTGTGTGACTAACTGATCTGAGGCCCCCCCCATGCCCCAACCACATCCAGTAACTCGCTCTTCAAGCTTCCTGGAAGTCCAGTGATGATATCGGCGCCCTTTCTGTACTTGCGCCTTGTGCGGCCGCACCGCCTGCCCAGCTCGCCCCCCACTTTAGGTCCCACCCTTCAAGCTGCTCTGTTTGTTCGTGAGCCTTTTATATGGGACGCTATTAGAAACTGACAGCCAAGTAGACCACATCCAGTGCTCGTCGTCTATCTACTCGTGCAGTGCAAGAGGTCGGCTCATCTTCATACATGCTGCCTCGGATCCTGCAACCCACTGGTTGCATCTCTTCTGGCTCCATGGTTTTGCAAGTTGCACATGAGCTTTCTTCTGTGAATGACGTGGTTGCCACCCCACTCCCGTGTGCATCTGCAAGTCTTCAGCAACATCTCTCCGCGATCATCTTTAGTGACCAGTGAGCAAACGTGTTGGAGCATTTCTGCTCGTCTCCTTCCAGGCACTTCACCACTTTAAGTCTTTCATTTCCACTTTGGCCTTCGGTGTTTTTCCCCAAGACTTTGAATTGGTGCACCACCTGGCTGATCTTATTGACCACCCAGATAACTTAATCTGAGTAATTGACATGGTAAAATTAATGAGCAAGCAATTTTTGCTCTGGATTATTTTAAAATGTCTGTTTGCAGAGACAGAGGAGTTACATTTATAAAAACAGAAAAACGTTTATAATACCTGCAGTACTCCCTGCCCCCACCAGGCTGGCATAAATTTCTGGGACGAACTGAGCCCTTCTCCTTTCTTTGATTGTGTCGCTTCGGTCTAACCTCAGGTAGCTCTTTCCTTCCACATGTGCCTTTGCTTCCCCAATTCATTCTTTCTTTCTTTCTTTCTTTCTCATCTTTCAAATTGCTCAATACTGCTCATTATTGAGCAATAGTTGCCTATTGAGCAGTGCAAAATACGACGCGTGCCTTTGAGTCAATGTTGACTCCTGGTGGCCCAGCAACTCCTCGGTTTTCTTGGCAGCGTGACGAAGTAGATTGCCAGGCCTTTCTTCTGAGGCAATGGAGGGTTAAGTGACTTGCTCAAGGCCACAAGGAGTGCTAGTGGGAATCAAACCCTGGTCTCTTGGTTACCAAGCCAGTGTTCTAACCACTAGGCAGCTACTCCACCCATTGAGCAATAGTGCACACCATTAACGAAATTGCCCTGAAACAGAAGGGGAGGAGTGGAGGAGGCCAGTGGTTAGGGCAGCAACCTGGGATCAGAAAGACCAGTGTTTGAATCCCACTGACTCTCCTTGAGGCCTTGTGGAAGTCACTTAACCCTCCATTGCCTCAGGTGCAACCTTGGCTTGTAAGCCCTCCCGGGACAGGGACATGCCTACAGACCTGATTGTAACTTGCCTTGATCCACTACTGGAAAAGTGTGAGCTAAAAACTACTAAATGAAATAAAATTAAATAAGAGAACCACAAATGACACAGGAAACTAAACTAAACGTTTTTTTGCCTGCACACCTCTATTGGAGACACTAGCTCTGTTTTGGAAGTACCTGATTCAGTATCTCATCTAGTCGCTAAACTATTGGTAGTTTAACTACTGGCAGGATCTCCCAAGATGGACAGGTCTCAGCTGAGGTGCCAGACCAAGACAAACCACCCTTCTGGGCAGCAGCAGAATGGGATAGTGTTGACGGCGGAGGATCACATTTTTGTGACAATGGCAACAACACCAAACTTAAACTGTGCAAAAGAAAGGCCCAGCAATCCACTTCTGTATCTTGCCATGAAAACCCAATGGATAGTTACAACAAAACAAATTGTGCTATGGTGCTGGAAGATGAGACCCCCAGGTCGGAAGGGACTCAACTAGCTACTGGGGAAGAGCTGAAGACTTTTCAGAGTAAAGCCAGCATTTATGATGTGGTTGGATCAAAGCCCTCGGGAAATCTGACTGCTGATGTAGCTGCGCATGAAATGAGAGTCAGAAGCTGTAAAGATGTCTTACACATTGGAACATGGAACATACGAAGCATGAAGTTGGGAGGTGGTCAAGAATGAAATGGAACATGTACAACTTGATCTGTTGGGTGTCAGCAAACTGAAATGGACTGGCATCGGGCACTTTGCGTCAGATGATCACATGGTCTACTATGCTGGAAATGAAAGACAAAGAAGAAATGGTGTTGCATTTATAATAAAGAAGAAACTTGCAAGAACTGTAATGAAATACAATGCAGTCAGCGAACACTTAATCTCTATTCGTCTATCAACACAACTATAATTCAAGTATATGCCCCAACAACAGCTGCACAAGAGAATGAAATTGAAGAGTTCTATGAACAAGTACAAGCTGAAATTGACAGAACATGCAAACAGGATATCCTGATAGTCATGGGTGACTTGAACGCAAAAGTTGGCAACAAAGAAGAAGGCAAAGTAGTTGGAAAATATGGACTTGGCAACAGAAATGAAGCTGGAGAAAGACTGATAGAATTCTGCAAGACCAACGATCTATTCATCTCGAACACCTTCTTCCAGCAACACAAGCGGCGACTGTACACATGGACTTCACCCAATGGATTGTATAAAAATCAAATTGACTACATCTGTGGAAGTCAACGATGGAAAAGTTCTATAACATCAACAAAGACAAGCATGGAGCTGACTGTGGTACAGATCATCAACTACTAGTATGCAAACTCAAGCTAAAGTTGAAAAAGAGCAAACCACTCATGAATGCAGCAAAATATGACCCTGAGAATATACCACTGGAATTTAAAGACTGCCTTCAAAATCGATTTGCTGCTTTTAGATACAAATGACAGAGCTCCGGAAGAGTTATGGAATGACATCAAGAAGGTTGTGTTGGAAGAAAGCGAAGTCTCTACAAAAGGTGAAAAAGCAAAAACGGCCAAAATGGATGACGGAAGAAACTCTGAAAATTGCCCAGAAACGCAGAGAAGCTAAAGCCAGAGGGGAGAGACAATCACAGAACTCAACAGAGATTTCTAACATGCAGCAAGACAGGACAAGGAAAAGTACTACAATGACACTTGCAAGGAAATAGAAGCAGAAACTATTAGAGGAAGAACAAGATCAGCTTTCCTAAAGCTACGAGAGTTAAAGAAAAAGTTCCAGCCTCGAATTGGAATGTTACAAGATGCTCAAGGTTCTATGTCGAATGATGCTGAGAAGATCAAGAAAAGGTGGAAGGAATATACAGAGTTTTTATATGATAAAGATCAAGTGGACCAACAGCCGTTTCAACCTGTACCTTATGACCAGGAACCATTGGTGATGAAAGAAGAAGTTGAAGCAGCATTGAAAGCCTTATCAAAGAACAAAGCACCAGGCATTGATAGCATGTCTATAGAAGTATTGCAGCAATCTGATGCAGCTGTTAAACGGAGTTACTTACCTGTAACTGAGTTCTCCGGGGACAGCAGGATAAGTCAGCCACAATTGGTGGTGACGTCATCCGACGGCGCCGAGACGGAAGTACTCTCCATAGCTCAGAAGGGCTTTGCCCTTCTGAGCATGAGCCAACTGGCCCCACCCCCGGCCCGCCCCTAGCTAACCAGTTCGTCACTAGCTGAGCCTTGGCCACTAGGAGGCGGGCGCCAGTTCCTGAGGACTAGTCCTTCCCCTTTCCAGGGGAGGAGGGTGGGATGTGTGGCTGACTTATCCTGCTGTCCCCGGAGAACTCAGTTACAGGTAAGTAACTCCGTTTTCTCCTAGGACAAGCAGGATGAGTCAGCCACAATTGGTGCCTCCCAAGCTGCCATGCGCTGTGGTGGATGGGGGAAGGACGAGGCTGAGGTAACCTCATCAGGGCCAGCGCGCAGTCCTGCGTGACAGCTAGAGCATGTGGGTTTGCAGTTGGCATGTCTCCGGAAGAGCCTGTGGGCTTGCAGTCGGGAAGCATGCAAACGAAATAGCTGCGGTTGTGAAGTATGCTGATACTGGGCAACCTCCAGATGATGAAGCACGCATATGCAACCGCTAGCATGCGGATCATAGGCGGTCAAGTACAGCGGGCTTTCAGGCCAGTAGCCACAAGGGGAGTGCAGGTCGTAGCCTCACTACGGAGCATTAGAGTGCTGGTCACTGTAAGCAAGCATGGGATGGCCTGTAGGTGGGAGTTGAGGGTGGCGTGAACGAAGTATAGAGACGACTTAGGGGAATTGCTAGGATTCAGCGAGCATAGGAGGACAAGTGTCTTCAACTGCCAGGTGCTTACAGCAGGAAGGAAACCCGATTTTTGGTGGGTCTACGGGAAGCTAGGGCCCACAGCCTATACCATGCCATGTGGTAACTCAAGGGTGATGATGACTACATCATGCTCTAAGGTGATGACTCTTAGGTGATGGCGACCTAGATTTGCCGGTGGGCTCATCAGGCCACGGCATATCCTATGTTGATGTAATAGCAGCGAGTAGCAAGCTCTGTGCTACGAGATCTGCGAGAGATGCCCCTCCAGCCTGCGGTAGGTTTGCATTGGATCAGGTGGGTCTGCCAGGATCATAAGCTGTCGAAGAGGATTCAATCTGTCGACAGGGTCAGGCTATGCATGGTGTGAGTGTGTGCGTGTTGCTAAAGTGAGGCACATGGTGTGAGTGAGTGCGTGCTGCTAAGTGAAGCACGCCGGTGCCTGGGGGGGGGGCAGATATCGCCCCTCGCAAAGTAGCACTTCGTGCTCGCCACGTGGCGAGTGATCAATTCGTGGTCAGCCCACGGACTGTTTTTTTTTTTTTTTTTTTGTTTAAGGCCGTGGTCGGTGGCGACTGGCAGGGGTATCCCATCGTCACCTACAACCAAGGGCCTTAGTGTAGGGCATTAGGCACCGCTATACGATGCAGAGGGGTGATGGTTTGCATCTCCCGGTCCAGGTCGGCACCTGTGATTATGGCGCACTTTCCTTGGTGCGCGTAGATGGCTAAAATCGGATTTGTGCACGCTAACTAAAGTGCTGCCCTTGGGTTGATCATAACGTAAGAAGCCAATCTGGCGTTCACAAGGCAGGCCTTGAGTCTGCCTTCCTTCCTGCCCTTACACGCTCCCTGATAGGGCTTGGATGCTTAGTAGGGTCCCTAATACGTGGACTGTATTGGTAGTAGCCCGACTGGGCGTTCTGTGACGTTCTGTGGTGGTACACACTGTCTGCGTGTACTGCACCGCGTGTAGTGCACCATCGTGCTGCCATTGGTCGGGGCCCAAATCGGGAAATAGCTGTTCCTTGGCAGCAATGAACGCGATGCGGAGACCAAGACGTGGAAGGTGTTTCCCCCACCTGTTGGTGGGCAGCGATCTGTTAGCCACCTCAGCGATCTGTTAGCCACCTCAACTCTGAGGGAGCGGAGGCAGGTCTCTGCGGGCAAAATGTACCAAGCTCTGACCTTAGGTGGTATCTGCGGATGAATAGAAGATGCGAGGTCCGCAATGAGCCACCTGCTAATAACACCTCAGCAGGCCATGTTAATTGAGCCCTGAGGGGGATTGAACCCTTGATCCCTGCACCCTTGGTCCGAGTTTAACCATAGTGCTGAGGTTCTGCTCAGTCCGATAGATGCAGGCCTATTGTCACAGAATCATTGAACAGGGATTGGGTTGCAGGAACAATGGCTGAGTTGGGGCTTGAACCCGCGGCCTTAGCTTTTGAACACACTGGCTTCTGGACCCACTGTGAGTGGTGCATCGCCGTGCTGCCACAGAGGTGAGGGTTGTCTTCTGCATGCTCCCAGTATGCTGTGACTGTTGTTTCCAACATTCCCCGATGCGGTATGCCCTGCAGTCATTCGAGCTTCCTGATCTTCTAGGAAGTGCAGCTGTAGTGGACCTGCAAGCATTCTTTAGGAGCGACGGGGAGTGTATCTCACCGTAGCTGGTTAGATTGGCAAGGCTTTCTCTGGGTGCCACAGCAAGTATGACTCGTAGGGTAGGCAAGCAAGCACTGCTGTCCTGTATGAGACAGTATGTCCAAGGGTAAGACATCAACTCCCTACCCTTGGCGGAAGGTTCACTTGTTTCTCTACTTCGGGCAGGAACTCGGAAAACTTTCCCTTTGGACACTGGTGAGCGTTTCCGTGCAGGCTCCGTCGATATCGGCGGTGGCCGTATGTGAGGACTCACTCCTGCTTGTTCCTGGGGATAGTGGATCACCCAAGGGCCCGAGCAGAGGCTTGGTGTATCGTGTTGCAAGCTACAGTGCCTGGAGGAGTGCAGCAAGTGCTGCCGTCAGTGTCCTGACTGGGGATCTGATAGAGCCTGTAGTCGAGTCCTCTTTTGGGAGGAGATGCAGAGGGAGTCCCAGCAGTGCGATCCACTGGGGCAGTATCTAGGTCCTTTAATTGCCTGGTAGAAGGTAACGTATTCTCATGTCCTTTTTAGAGTATTAGCCCCTCCCTGAAGGGGATCCTGCAAGCCTGGGAGCCGGCTGGCCCGGGGTAGGATAGCAGGTAGGATGGTGGTAGGTAGTGCCCCCAGAGCTGGCAGTTAGGATGCTGTTCCCATTTGTGACATTACTGGAATCTGGCTGCCATGGTTCCATTTGCAACGTGGATGGGGCCTGGTTGCCCCATACTCGCTGAGAGGCTCGTGGCGTCCGCGAGCAGCCGAAGGTATTGGATGGCATGGCATTGATGGAAGGTATTGGATGGCATGGCATTGATGGAATCCCTGGGGATGCGGTAGCCAATTACCAGTAGAGTTGCAGGTGCCCCAGTTGGGATTTGAACTGCTTACTTTTGGATCCAGAACACACTGCCTGTGTTCACCGCACCACCTGTGTTCACCTCTGGGTTGCTTGGTCCGTGACCTTAACCCTTAGGCTACTCCTAAATAATTGCCCTCTACGGCACTCATCCCCATAATACACACTGCCTCAGTGAGCCTTCTTCATTGGGCATCGTGGGGGATTGAAACCCTGATTCTTGCACCATTGGTCAGTGTCTCAATCAGTGTGCTGTAGCTCTGTTTTAGGCTGGCATAGTGCCTTTGCATCCTTTGAGAGCCTCGGTGAAGTCTGATTGAGGCTAGCGCAGGCTGACAGGTACTGCCTCAGCCGCCTTCTGCAGTAGGCACCGTGGGGGACTGAACCCATGTCCCCTGCATCAGTCAGTGCCATCGCCATATGTTACACTGCTGTTTCAGAAGACCTGCTTGTCGTAGGGGAGAGCCGGCCCCATGGATAGTGGGAGCACTATCACAGGCCACAGAGTATTCTTGCTAGCCTGGGATCACCCAGCAGTGGATAAAAACATGTAATCAACTCTGGAATTTGTTACTGGAGGATGTAGTGAAGGCTGTTAGTGTAGGTTAGGACAAGTTCCTGGAGGAAGGTCCCTAAGCTATTATTAAGAAGGTACCCAGGATATCTATGCTTGAAATACAAGCATTGCGGAACATGTGTCCCTTGTGGAGACTGCTAGGTACATATGACCTGGATTGGCCACTGTTGGAACAGAATACTGGGCTTGATTTACCTTGATCTGACCATTATGGCATGTCTTATGTTCTTATGACCGTGCAGGCATGGAGGTGCTGACATAGCGCTCGGGGTTTAGTATGATATAAATGGGCCCACTCGGGAAACGAACTCATGGCCTTGTAGCATCAGAGGTGCAGAGACCTAGTGCACATGATTTCCTTGGGTGCTAGTGATCCCGCAGCCAAATAGTGTTACTATGTATTCTGTAGAATTAAACGTTGCACTACATGTGGCAGCTTTAATGCACTGACCAGTGCTAGTGATTGAATCGGCGCAGAGGCGTCTGCCGGGCTTACAGCAGAGGCAGCAAACACTCTGACTCCTCCGATGTGTGCATCTGCTCCGGGTGGTAGGGGCACAGTGCGACTGGCCTGGAGCGCTGGTCATTTCAGCATCATCGTGAGACGCTCCGATTGCAACTGCGTGAAAATCTCCTACATGGCAGGCCAAGGTGCTGCTGGTGCTAGTAGTCGGGAGGTATGGTGAAAGTTTATGCCTCGTGCCAATGCTGGTTGTCTTGGCAAGATGCAAGCAGAGGTAGATAGCACGTCATAGGTAAACCTGCAGCGCCTGGCATTTCAAGGGGTTGCCCATCCAACCAGAGTCAACCCTGCTTTGCTTCTGTGAGCTGGCTCGCTCAGGGCAGTGAAGGCACAGATAGCATGCACCGATGGCAAGGGCAGCTGCAGCATGGAGGGCGGAGCTCCTACTGACTGCGTCCATGGCTGCTTAGCTTCTGAGAGCTGGCTTGTTTAGGACAGTGAAGCCACAGCTAGTATACACACAGCAGTGTGCGGGTTTGTTAGGTGGACTCAGCACTACTGCTAATGCGGAGTCTACCGCGCCAGTGCCCAGATGTCGGCGCGGTGGTCGGCGATACCTTAGTGCCGAATGGTGGGAGTGTCCGCTGAATGAGAGGCTCCTCCTTCGCCGACCACTTAGCACTACTGCTAACACTGAGTCTATCGCGCCAGTGCCCAGACGTCGGCGCGGTCCTCAGCGATGCTTCGGTGCCGAATGATGGGAGTGTCCACTGAATGAGAGTCTCCCCCTTCGCAGACGATTGGATCGGCACTGACCAATAGCGCCGAAGGGGAGGAGCCGGGAGCTGTGATGAAAGCAAGATGGCCGCCGCCATGGGGACCACGAGGCCGGAGGGCTGTCGGCTGAAAAATGCAAGCTAATCACTAGGTGTGTCCAGGGCCGCGGGGCTATGAGCGGAGGCCCGTGAGGGCGCGCTCAGAGCCACCGGGGTGGATCAACGTCGAGCAACCGAGTCACCTTCAGGCACGCAGAAATACTACCGGAGGGACCCAGGAGGCTGGCCGGGGACGGAGGCCTTAGGCACGTCCCGGGCTACCTGTGATTATTCCTCCCTCAGGGTCTTCTGCCATAGGGGAAGTCGCGGTGGCATGCTAGCCGGGAACGGAGGCCAGATTGGCACGTCCTGGGCTGCTGCTGCTGCTGGGAGCCAGCTGCTTCTCTACCAGCCTTATTCTTTCCGACGGTGTGATAATCAGCATAGCAGCGGCGGGACCTCTGAGCTGGTTAACTGTGCTGAGACCAAGGGCACATGGCCTGTGGAAAAGCTGCAGAGACTGGGAGCACATGGCCCGCAGGAATCCAAGCTCCACTGGAACGGCTCCGGAAAAGAAGTTTTGAAAACATCAATGGCAAGTAAAACAGACTAAGAGAAAAGAATTTCATAATGTTTAAATTTTCGGTGGAGAGTAGAAAAAAATCCGTCTTGCTGGCAAGGCGGAAGAACTGAAAAACTGGTTAGCTAGGGGCGGGCCGGGGGTGGGGCCAGTTGGCTCATGCTCAGAAGGGCAAAGCCCTTCTGAGCTATGGAGAGTACTTCCGTCTCGGCGCCGTCGGATGACGTCACCACCAATTGTGGCTGACTCATCCTGCTTGTCCTAGGAGAACCATACTTACAAGGCTCTGCCAAGAAATATGGAAGACAACATCATGGCCAACTGACTGGAAAAGATCTGTTTTTATACCAATACTAAAGAAAGGTGATCCAACTGACTGTGGAAATTATTGAACAATCGCTCTGATCCCACATGCCAGCAAGTTTCTACTGAAGATTATTCAAAAGAGACTACAACCATACATGGAACAAGAACTACCTGAAGTGCAAGCAGGGTTCAGGAATGGGCGAGGAACGAGAGACGACATTGCGGATGTGAGATGGATCCTTGAAAAGACTAAAGAATACCAGAAGGATATCTATTTGTGCTTTATCGACTATAGCAAGGCGCTTGACTGTGTAAACCATGAGAAACTCTGGGTCACATTAAGAAGCATGGGTATACCAGAACACCTGATTGTACTCTTGCGCAATTGGTACATTGATCAAGAAGCAACAGTTTGAACGGAACAAGGAGAAACAGAATGGTTTAAAGTAAGCAAAGGTGTAAGACAAGGCTGCATACTTTCTCCCTACCTGTTTAATTTATATGCAGAACAAATCATCAGAGAAGCAGGATTGTATGAAGACAACAGAGGTGTGAAGACTGGTGGAAGACTCATCAACAACCTTCGCTATGCTGATGATACTACATTAGTGGCTGAAAGTGAAGATGATCTGAAACATTTGCTTCTCACAATCAAAGAACATAGTCTCAAAAATGGGCCTGCACCTTAATGTAAAGAAGACAAAGATCATGACAACTGGCATAATCAACAGGTTCATCGTTGAAGGAGAAGAAGTTGAAATTGTGAACAAGTTTAACCTACTTGGATCAACTATCAATAAAGAAGCAACAAGCAGTCAAGAAATCAGACGACGCATTGCTCTTGGCAGAATGGCTATGAAAAACCTAGATAAGATTCTCAAGAGCAGAGATGTCTCTCTCCATACAAAGATTCGACTTGTTCAAGCCATGGTATTTTCAATAACATCATATGGGTGTGAAAGCTGGACAGTGAAAAAGATAGACAGGAAGAAAATTGATGCCTTTGAATTATGGTGCTGGCGGCGAATACTGTGTATACCATGGACTGCCCGAAGAACAAACCAGTCGGTACTAGAGGAGATCAAACCTAAGCTTTCTTTAGAAGCTCAGATGACAAGACTTTGACTTTCATACTTTGGACACATCATGCGAAGAGAGAGATCATTAGAGAAAGACATCATGCTTGGCAAGATAGAAGGTGAACGCAAAAGAGGAAGGCCAGCAATGAGATGGATCGATACAATAACAGCAGCTACAGGTACCAGTCTGTCAACAATGAGCTGCCTGACTGAAGACCGAACACAATTTAGGATAGCTATCCAGAGGGTCGCCATGAGTCGACTCCGACTCGACGGCACTTAACAGCAACAACAGAGCCCCTCAAATCGTATCCATGATCTCTAGTCTACGAGCTTGTATTCCACCCTCTTTAGTTTCTAAGAATCCCCTTTAAATCAACCTCTCTCCAGAACGGCAATAAAATCCTCTTACTTCCATTAGCGCGAATCTATTATCCTCCATCAAATCAAAATTTTAAATACTCAAGTTTTAGGAAACTTGGATTAGGATTAGCCAGGCTCTTAATTCCTCTGGCAATTTGTTCCAGTTTGTGGGAGTAGTTGCTGACAATTGGAATGCTTTGACCATTGACGATGATGATCCCTCTGTTCTAGTAACTCAGAGGCTTTATACACCCTTCTTAATCTGTCTTGTAAAAAAGAAAAGAGAAAAAAAATAAAACATTGGGACCAACATTATGAATTGCCTTAACCTTCTTTCTGCAGACTCTGTGCACATCTGGCAAGTTCCTCCTACCAACATCTCGCACATCGTGCTCGGCTTTTTACTGTCTGTCAGGTTTCTATCTAGCACCTGCTTCTGAGTTGGATCTGTAGGGCACACAGATGTGGATGGACATGCCTTTTGCTATTTTGCAAGACAAACCACAGTACCACTATCTCTCCCCACACTACCTACTTTTCGGTTGCTTTAATATCATTTGCTATAGAGCTACTCTTCGGTCATCTGCCTCCCTCCAAAACACAGCGAGTGGTGTCTCTCTGCATAGCTGCCGTATCCAAGTCCTCCTTCCCCTGTGGGGCTTGCTGACCTGGAACTTTATTGCTTGGACTTTGAGCATCTGCTCATAGCTCTCGGGCTGCAGTCTAACAGAACACCTCACATTGCTCAAACAGACCACAGAAAACCAGATAAAATACAGATTAAGTGACCACAAATTATAAATACAACATTCAGATCTTCATATTTGTCACAGTAATACATTTAGCAATTAAAGTGTAAAGGAGAATTGTATAAAATAGTAATAATAGTAAAAGATAATTGGTGTAAACAGGACCCCAGGAAGGATGATTTTCAAGTTTTGGTGCTGGTAAATGTTGTCCCAGGTCAGGTTACATTTCTTGCCTATGCTGTTCTGAACGTCAGCCTCTGCCCCCTCCCTCCCGCCCCCTCCTGTGAGTGGAATAACACCTCTTCAACAACCCAGCTCATGAAAAGACAGCAGTGCAAATATTGGGACTTCCCTAGAACACCAATATACTCTTTTGGGAGGTTCAGATTGGAAAAAGGGACAAATTGCACTGTTACAGATCCCTATAGAAACCACATGCTAGCAGCAGCCCTCACCTCTGTCACACATGCAGAATACAGGTGGATCCTCCCAACTACAGAGTAAGTGACCACAAACTAGAAACAAAAAGATGCAGATAAACGGTTCTCCTAGGACAAGCAGGATTTGTCAGCCACACCTGGTGACGTCATCCGACGGCGCCGTGACGGAAGTGCTCTCTAGCTCAGAAGCTTCTGAGCATTTGTGAGGTGGCCCCACCTCCCCGGTCCGCCCCTAGCCAGACCAGTTTCAATTCTTCCGCCTTTGCCTCAAGACGGATTTCAACTCTCTCACCTACAATGCCAAAACCTGGATTTAAACAATGTCCGCGATGCAAACGGAAAATGAACATTACCGACACTCACCAGAGTTGCCTCAGATGCCTCGGGGCGTCTCACAATGTCGAGGACTGTTCCTGCTGTACCTGGATGTCTCCCAGGGCACAAACTCGGGGACTATTCGCTGAAAGACTTCCTGTCCGCTCCGGAGCAAGCTCCTCAGACTGGCACCTCCAGAGCGTGGTAAGTCCGCCAAAGGGAAAGCTCCCATTAAAGCCTCTCACCGGGCGGCCCAGGGCTTGGCGCCCCCACCTCCGATGGAGAAGTCTGCCTCCTCCGCGGCCCCCGCGGTGCCTGGGGTAAGCCCCCCCCCACTGCCGGCTGCTACTCGGATATATCTCCACGCGGCCCCAGCGACCCGGTTGTTTCGCTGCTCAGGGGAAGTCCCCCGTCTGCCTACCGCTCTCTGGGACACTCTCCACAGCCATGCGGCTCAGGCAGCTACGGCCAAGATGGCGCCGCCCATGTGGCCTCGCCAGACTCCGCCCACAGAGACTCCTTCCCTAACAGGATTGGCCGGAGAGGGGCTGACATCAGCCTTCTCCATCAGCGCCGTCAACCTTCGCCCCGAGCCTGCGATCATGGGAATGCAGCAGAAACCCATCTCCGTGCCGAGAGACGGCATCGCGCCAACGGCACCCACCGCAGCAGCCATCAGAAACGCCGTGCCGACAGCCGGGAGTCCTCCCATCGGCGCGGCAAGAGCCATTCCAGTGCCCACAGGAGCAAGAGGCACAGGAGAGACTGTCACTCCCGATCCAGCAGCGTGAGCGCTGCCAGCGGGTCCTCCCGCGGCCGCAGGAAAAGCAGGCGATCCAGCTCCCATTACAGCAGAGGACACAGGAGCAACAACTCTTCTGGGTCCAGCACGTCTGAAGCAAGTTTACAACTGCTGACACGCCTGGTGCAACAAACTGCTCCTCCAGGCCGGGACAACTCAACTGCAGCCCCCTTGGATGTACAATCTTCTGCAGAAACCCGGGAGAGATCCCCCACTCCGGCCTCGCCTGAGTGAACTCCTTCTTCAAGAGAGCGGAGTCCATTCCCTATGCTGGGACCAGACTCAGGAGGGAGCGCGGCAGAGGAAGGGGGGCCAGAATCCCCTTCGTCCAAGTCTACTCCAAACGAGCAGGGGGAGACGCAGACGCAGGTGCCTGAAGACCTTACCTATCCTAAATTCTTGAAGGTCGTCGCCAAACTGGGTCTCACCGAGGAGGAAGCCTCCGACAAGAAGGATCCGGAGGTAATGAAATACCTCAGCGGCCCCAAGCCGGCATTGGCTCTCCCCTTCCACCGAAGCTCAAGGACAAGCAATCCACCCTTTGGCAGTCCCCTGCAAATACCTCCTCCAGACGGCGCCTGGCTTTGACAAGCCTCAGCTGCCCCACCAATCCATTGTGGTAGCTTCAGCGCTCAAGAGATCTAAGTCTTCACGCACACAAACTACCCATCCTCCAGGTCGGGAACCTAAGCTCCTCGACGACCTAGGGCGGAAAGTATTCCAGGGAGCGATGCTGAGTGCCAAGATATCAGCGCATCAATTCCAACACCTGTTGTTCCAAGATGCCCTCCTAGCGGAACTTAAGGGCCAACTGCTCTCTCTTCCTAAGCAATCCCAGCACACAGCTTCAGCCACACTCCAGGAACTAGCCGAATGCTCCAAACACCTGATGAGCACGGCTTTTGATGCCTTTGACACGGCCATCCGGATGGTGCGCACGGCCATTGCGGCTCGCCGCTGGGCCTGGCTACGTGCTTCTTTCCTGTCGGATAACACTCACGACAGGATCGCTGACGCGCCCTGCCTGGGAGACTCCCTTTTTTGCGACAAGGTCGCAGACACGGTGAAAGGCCTAAAAGAGGACTGCACCACTCTGAAAATATTAGCGGTGGACGGACTCGAACACCCCTCCTGGTCACAGAAAGGGAGCTATTACCGCAAGCCCTTTTCCTCGTCAAAAAGATACTACGGTTCCAATCGACAGTGGCAGGCCCCGAAATTCAAGCAGAACTACAACAAATTGTCCTTTCAGAGACAACCACAAAGAACGCAAGCAGAAGCAAGCAAACCCTCAGCAATCCGGTAAGAACACATCCTCCTTCTGACAATCCGCCGGTGGGAGGCCGTGTGTCCAGCTTCCTGTCGGCCTGGCAGGAAATCACCACGGACCAGTGGGTCATCCAGATTATCTAAGCGGGCTACCGCTTACGGTTCTCCTCCCCACCGTGGCAGCGCACGCAACCTACCAGCAAACCTCCGCTGCACCTGGAAGCTGCCCTCTCGGACCTCCTGCAGCAACTCATCAGGGCACGGATCATCGAGCGGGTTTCCTCCGACTTAATCAACACTGGCTTCTACTCCTGGTACTTCCTTATTCCCAAGAAGTCCGGGGGCCTACGCCCTATTCTGGACCTCTGCAAACTGAACAACTTCCTCTTGAAGGAGAAGTTTCGAATGTACTCCCTGAACTCCATCCTTCCCCTCATCAGGGCGGGGGACTGGATGGCTACTCTGGACCTGCAGGATGCTTACTCTCACATTCCAGTCCACACCTCTCACAGGAAATTCCTGAGGTTCATAGCAATGGGTTGCCATTACCAATATCGTGTGCTTCCCTTCGGCCTCTCCCCAGCTCCCAGAGTCTTCACGAAGTGCATAGCTGTGGCAGCGGCACACCTCCGCAGACAAGGGCTTGCCATCTTTCCCTACCTTGACTGGCTGCTATCGGCACCCTCTGCCCCAGAACTCAGGACAGCAGTGCGAGAGACGACGACCCTGCTGACCAAGCTGGGTTTCTTACTTAACATGGAGAAGTCTCGGTTAGACCCCACCCAACGCACGGAGTTCATCGGGGCGATAATCGACACTACCACATCCAAGGCCTTCCTCCCCGAGCACCGGCAGAAAACCATCATCCACCTTGCCAAGAAGGTATCAACCGCGAAACAGACCAAGGCCCACAACATCCTACGCCTTCTAGGTCACATGGCATCGACTACTTCAGTCCTGCCTTTGGCCAGATTGCACATGCGCACACTCCAGTGGCACCTGCGCTTCCACTGGAAGCAACAGTCTCAACCACTCACCACCCTCATCTCGATCAAACCAAAGGTAACCCAGAGCCTACGTTGGTGGATGGTGTCAGCCAATCTCGCCGTGGGCAAGAGCTTGCAACCCTGCGGCTATCAGCTCATCCTGACCACGGACGCCTCCTCCACGGGTTGGGGAGCCCACCTGTTACACCTCAGCACACAAGGAGCTTGGACCACAGCGAAACAAACCCTCCACATCAACGTTCTCGAGCTCCGGGCGGTCAAGTATGCACTCCAGACCTTCATGCCCCACCTAGCTGGGAAGACAGTCTTGATCCAGACCGACAACCAGGTGACAGTGTTCTACCTCAACAAGCAGGGGGGTACGGGCTCTCGTCCTCTCTGCAGGGAGGCACTCGAGACATGGTCTGTGGCCCTGGCCCACAACTGCCTTCTACAAGCGACTTACCTCCCAGGAGATCAGAACGCACTAGCGGACAGGCTGGGCAGGCAGCTCCAACCCCACGAGTGGACACTTCACAAGGAAGTGGCGGAGTTCATCTTCCAACGCTGGGGGAATCCAGGGATCGACCTCTTTGCCACCGAGGCCAATTCCAGATGCCCCCTCTTCTGCTCGAAACGCCCCTCACCCCTGAGAGTGGCCTCCGATGCATTTGCAGTACCGTGGGGGGATTGGGAACTGGCCTACGCCTTCCCCCCCAACCCCCCTCCTGACAGCCACCATACAGCGCATCATCAACGACAAGGCACACATCATCCTGATTGCGCCCTACTGGCCACGACAGATGTGGTTCTCCCTGCTGCTGCAGCTTTCACAGGAACATCCCATCCGATTACCACTGCGACCGGATCTGCTCACCCAGAACAACGGCAAGACCTGGCACCCCAATCTCCAGACTCTTGCATTGACAGCCTGGAGGCTGAGAGGGTAGGCCTCCGTGACCTCCACTTACCCGCGGAAGTACAGCGAATCGTGCTGGCGTCCAGGAGACCGTCCACTAGAAAGTCATACAGTCTCAAGTGGAAACGTTTCAGTATCTGGTGCGCAGGCCAAGGAATTCCACCAGCCTCTTGCCCTGTTCCCATGGTGCTGCAGTACCTCTCTTCTCTCTTCAGCCTGGGCTTGAAGCCTCAGTCCATCAAGATACACCTCGCAGCCATTGCATCCCTGCACGAACTGCGAAGCAACTCACCCACGGGCTCCATGGCCGCTCTTCCCATCGTGACCCGCTTCATGAGAGGCCTCAGGAACCTGCAACCCCCGGTTCAGAAACCAGTTCCCTCTTGGGACCTCAACATTGTCCTCCAGCAGCTGACACAAGAGCCTTTCGAGCCCCTGCCCTCTGCGGAAGGAAAATTCCTGTCCTGGAAGGCACTCTTCCTCATCGCCATCACATCCGCAAGGAGGGTTAGTGAGCTACAGGCCTTAGTGGCTCACCCCCCGTACACTAAGATTCACCACAACAGGGCATCCCTCCGGACACACCCAAAGTTTGTCCCTAAGGTCGCTTCTGTCTTTCACGTCAACCAGTCGGAACTGCCCTCATTCTTCCCTGCCCCTCACGGGACACCAGAAGAACGACGACTCCATTCACTGGACTGCGCCCGAGCCCTGCGCATCTACATCGACAGGACGGCCACCATACGTCGGGGGACCCAGCTCTTTGTGTCCTTCGACCCCAACAGACCGGGGCGGCCCGTCACTAAGCGCACACTCTCCCACTGGATATCCCACTGCGTCGCCTACTGCCTACAAAAGGCGGGCGCACATCCAGCAAACAAGGCGAGCGCTCACCAACTCCGTGCTTTAGCCACCTCCCTTGCCAATGCACAGGAGGTCCCAGTAAGCGAGATCTGTAAAGCCACTACCTGGTCCTCGCACCTCACCTTCCAGAAACACTACTGCCTAGACCTCCAGGCAGAAGCTGACAGCTCATTCGGCCGAGCGATCCTATCTACAGTAGCAGGGTCCACCATCCCGGATGCTGCCGGAGGCACCGACCAAGACGCAGCCACGGGACAGTGACTCATGTGCCTCTACCCCGGTGCTGACAAGGGTAGCCCATACGGACTTGACTTGCATCCTGATGGTTGTTTTTTTGCACAATGCTAGTTGCACAGTTGATGTTTTCAATTGCACTGTTGATTGCACTTGATGTTCTACCTCAATGCATGTTGCACAGTTGAATTTGTTCTACCTCACGACAGATTGCCTGTATGTTCTGCACTTTATGGTTATTTGCAATTAGTTGCACAATAAACGCTTGTTCTTATTCGCATGACGCCTTCAGTTGTGTCCTCCCATACCTGGTATCCTGGCTCAGGCCCCCCTCAGCCACAGCGCAGAACAGGTAGCTTGGGAGACACCAGGTGTGGCTGACACATCCTGCTTGTCTTGGAGAAAACAGAGTTACTTACCTGTAACGGAGTTCTCCGTGGACAGCAGGATAGGTCAGCCACACGATCCCGCCCACCTCCCCTCTGAGGGTGGCCTGCATGGTCCGCGCCCTAGCCTCAGGGCACAGCTAATTACTCACTGGCCTGGCTAGGGGCGGACCGGGGAGGTGGGGCCACCTCACACATGCTCAGAAGCTTCTGAGCTAGAGAGCATTTCTGTCACGGCGCCATCGGATGACGTCACCAGGTGTGGCTGACCTATCCTGCTGTCCACGGAGAACTCCGTTACAGGTAAGTAACTCTGTTTACTGGAATCTCCAAGAAACCAGACTCTGCCTGCAGGACAGCAAGCGAGAGAAGGAACACAGATAGCAGGGAGTTGTGTTGCTGTCAAGGTTTCTTATTTGTTTGTGAAGGGAGCTGCTCCTTGTTGCCCCTCTCCCAAGGTGTCTTGTCTAGTCTGCCTATGGTTAAACTGGCCCTGCTCCCACCCTTCCCAGTTGTGACATGCCCCGCATCCCATATTAACCTCATGATCTGCCCTGGGTCTAGGCCCCTGTAGTTGTGCCCAACTGATGATGATGATGTCATGCAGGTGAACAGTACTTGGCGTAAGCAACGAATATTGGACGTTCCGCTCTGTCAAGAGGACTGTGACAACTGGTGGAACGACTGTAAAGATCAGTATACCTGCAAGGAGAACTGGCACATAGGATGGAACTGGACCTCTGGTGAGTAGTGAGCTGGAAGAGGCCCTAAGTTCAGCCAGGGCAATCCTGTAATTACCCCAGTGCACCTGTAGACTTGTGATCATGGCCAAGACCGAACTTCTCATCTTTTCCCCTAAAGTTTCCCTTCCTCTTCCTCCTTTTTCAGTCTCTGTGAATGGCTCTGTTGTCTATCCTGTTCCCTCAGCTCGCAATTTGGGGGTTATTTTTGACTCTTCGCTCTCATTCTCCACACATATTTGCCTTGTCGTCAAGACCTGCTGCTTCTTTTCTCTTTAATATTGGCAAAATCTGCCCTTTTCTTTCTGAACATACTACTAAAATGCTCATCCATTCACTTATTACCTCTCACCTTGATTACTGTAACCTGCTCCTTGCTGGTCTTCCACTGAGTCATCTTTCACCCCTTCAGTCTATTCAGCTTTCTGGTGCTCGTTTTGATCTTCAGCCAACCTCGTTTGGTTCATATCACTCCTCTCCTCAGGTCTCTCTTCAGTGGCTCCCTATCCGTTTCCGCATCCAGTTCAAACTTCTCCTACTGACCTATAAATGCATTCATTCTGCAGCTCCTCTCTACCTTTCTTCTCTCATTTCTCCTTATATCCCCCCTCGTGAACTCCGCTCTTCTAGCCAACTGCTTCTTGCTATGCTTTTCTCGTCTGTTGCCAACTCCAGGCTTCGCTCTTTTCACCTTGCAGCACCCTACGCCTGGAATAGACTTCCTCTGTCTATACATCAGGCATCTTCTCTGACCCTCTTCAAATCCAGGCTGAAAGCTCACCTCTTTGCTTCTGCCTTTGGTTCATGACTTACCTGTTCTCCTCCTCTTCCCTTGTCTTGTTTTCACCTGTTCCTTTTCTTTTCCCTTGTTCTCACCTTGTTCCCTTGTCTTGTTTCTCCTGTTATCCTTCCTTTGCTTTTGTTCTTTCCTCGTCCTTCGCCGCCTTTGTAAGCTCTTTTGGGCAGGGACTGTCTCTTTTTGTCTTTTTATTTCTGTACAGCGCTGTGTGCGTCTGTCAGCGCTTTATAAATGCTCAGTAGTAGTAGTAGTAGATGCATGCGGTGGGGTAAAAGCAGGCCTACCTCAGCCAGTTGAGATGTAGGTTGGTGATTGGGAATCCTGACTTGTAATCCATACTGCTCGCCTTCAGATCCAGCTATGACTAGTTGTACCGTATATCGTCTGACTCGGTAGCATCTACCATGTGCAAACCTATTCATAGTCTGTGCTTTCTAGAGTCTAGGCCAGACCCAGGGATCAGAGAAAGTGTGCTGTAGTGACATTCAAGAGAACAAGGTTTGGGCATCCTGTGACAAGATTCTGCTTCTACTTCTATTACTTATTTGTATAGCGCTACAAGGTGTCCGCAGCACTGTATGGAGATATGAGAGAGTCCCTGCTCCTAAGAGCTTACAGTCTAGTTAAGACAGACAACACAGCAAGAGGGGACTAGGATATATCTAGGGGAATGGTAAGGAAACGCATAAGAGGTGAATAGGAGACACGGGGGATCAGGATCCAAAATAGAGTTGCCAACTGGCTCCAGATGCACCCGACAGGTTCGATCCAGTCCTGGGTTTACCTCATTGCATGCAGGGATATGTAGTTCTGATTTCTCCATTGCACTCCATAAGAAAAGGAAAACTACAAGTAACTGCATACAATGGAGTAAACCCAGGACTGGAGCAAGCCTGTCGGGCGCATCTGGAGCCAGTTGGCAACCCTAATCCAAAAGCAGTCTCAAAAGAAGTGAGTGAGTTTGTGGCCCTGTTCACATCTAGGCTAGAGGGAGCCTGATGTACCAACTCAGGTAGTTCTGGGCCTAAAGAAAAGCAAGGTAGAACTGCAGTCTGGAGTTGGCCGTGTCAAAGAAGGGCACAGATAAAAGGGATCTGCCAGAGGAGCGGAGTTCCCAAGGAGGGGTGTAGGGAGAGATGAGAGGAAAGGTAGTGAGGAGCTGCAGAGTGAATGCACTTGTAGGTCAGCAGGAGAAGTTTGAACTGGATGCGGAAACGGATAGGGAGCCCATGAAGTGACTTAAGAAGGGGGGTTACATGTGCATAGTGACACTGGACCTTTAGAGGAGGGATATTGTTTGATTATTTATTGCCTAATTACCAGTGCACTGCGGGTAAGTGTTATAACTGCAAAAATTACTCTAACAGCAGAGTGAAAATAAAGTGTAATAAATATGCTTTTAATTAATAGAATCAGAGGTGGGAAGCATTACTGTAGATTTAATGAGCACCTTAACCACGTTTCCTTTCTAGCCCTTGCTTTGGATTTTAGTGTAAAGTCGTTTAAATACAATTTCTAAAGGGCACGTCAGATGCTTGTGAGCTCTGTGGTCCTCAGACGTGCTGTGGGCCGTGGCCTGTTTGGATTTAGTTTCCATAGCCACTAGGGAAGAAGCTCTGATCTTCTGCTGTAAGATGGGCCTGTGGTATAACGGAGGGCATCAGTTAGATATCACTATAGCCTAGGATGGCTTCTGCCTTCGCCAGAGGTAGGCGTCCAGGGAGCGCGACACATAGAGGTGGCCAGCTGAAGAGTTGGGCAGCTCTTGTAATTGAGGGAAATATCTATGAAGGAAAATGTGCTATAAGGCAGAGAGACCACATCCTGACCCGGGATTCACAGCTCCTTATCAAGCAAAATATGTGGCAAACATCACATACACAAAAGGGGTGCTGTTTTTTGGGGGTGGGGTGCCTGGGGGTGGGGTGCTGCTGCTACTACAACTACTACTAATTTATATAGCGCTATGAGGCGTAGACAGAGCTATACAGACATGTGTCAGAGACCAGGTCCCGCCCCTAAGAGCTTACCGTCTAGTCAAGACAAACGTAACTGGGGACTTGGATATACAGTATTTAGGGGAATGGTAAGGAAACACATGGGAGGTGAACGGGAGACGGGGAGGGGGGGGAATCAGGATCCAAAAGCAGTCTTGAAGTGAATTTTTTGCCTGGATTTGAACAGGGCCACAGAGGGAGTCTAACATACAGACACGTGATGCGGAGGTGGGAGCCCGAGTGTGTGGTGTGTTCTGAGGGGAGGGGAATTCATCTTTCAGCAACACCTTGTACTCTACTTTTCTCTCCTGCTGACTCCTCACTCCGTTCTCCTTCCAGACTGTCCAATTAGCCCCTTCCTCTCTGAGCACACTACTAAAACACTTGTCCACTCTCGAATTACGTCCCGTCCTGACTATTGCAACCACCTTCTTGTTGGTCTCCCTCTGAGTCATCTCTCTCCCCTTCAATCTATTCAAAACTCTGTTGCACAACTAATCCTTCGCCATCCTCGATACACTCGTATAACCCCCTCTCTCAAGTCACTTCATTGGCTTCCCTTCCATTTCTGTATCCAATTCAAACTCCTCCTTCTGACCTTTAAATGCATTCATCCTTCTGCTCCTCACTGTCTTTCCGCTCCTCTCCCCCTACACCCCTCCTCGTGAACTCTGCTCCTCTACTGGCTTGCTCCTCTTTGCCCTTTTCTTCCACTGCTAACTCCAGACTTTGGTCCTTTCACCTTGCTGCTCCTTATGCCTGGAACAAACTTCCTGAGTCTATACGTCAGGCTTCATCTCTGCCCCCTTTCAAATCCATGCTATAGGCTCACCTCTTGAGGCTGCTTTTGGATCCTGATCCCTTGTTTTCCTTGTGTCTCCGTTACCCTTCCCTACTCTATCCTTATTCCTCTCTTTTGTCTTGTCTGTCTTGATTAGATTGTAATATTATAGAACAAGATACCGTTAAGACCCTCAGTGATATTTTTTATAGTATTTTTTGTCGGACATAAATTGTGAAGGGAAGGCACTGTGAACCATCCCCCAATCACAATACATATCCCTTTTATTCAACCCTAAAGGTTTAAAACAGACTCAAAAGCAACATAATTGCATCACTCAAAGAAAAACCTCACTTATCAGGAACACGCGCGACGTGCACGTTTCGGGGAAAGAACCCCTGTATCAAGCGCTCTCAACACCGCTCACACAGAACTCAATCCACCATGTAACTGGCAAAAAACACCGAAAAGTTGGCTGCTCAAAACGAGGATACTGATTTTAGATTGGCTAACATGAGTCTGCTTATCTCGGATCACCAATCACAATTAGGGAATCCCCACATGTTAGGGAACCCCCTACCGTGAGAGGTTAATGTCAAACTACTCCCAACCAATCGATCTCACAGTTCAGTCCAGTAGGGGAAACAGCTTGTAGAAGAAATATCCAACGCTGTTCAAGCTTGCGTAATTTAAAAGTCCGGTCCCCCCCTCGAGGATCCTCTGGAACATGATCAATTACTGTCCATCTCAAATGTTGAAAATCATGATTAAACTGTAAACAATGTTGGACGATCGGAGCTGTCAATAACGATCGTCGGTGGCAAACCTCATGTAATTCCATCTATGTAGTTTATTTTATTGAATGTAACTGCCCTCTGAGATATGTGGGCAGCACTACACGGATGATTAGGGTTCGTTTAACTGAGCATGCTAGTCGTCTTCGACAATCGTTATTGACAGCTCCGATCGTCCAACATTGTTTACAGTTTAATCATGATTTTCAACATTTGAGATGGACAGTAATTGATCATGTTCCAGAGGATCCTCGAGGGGGGGACCGGACTTTTAAATTACGCAAGCTTGAACAGCGTTGGATATTTCTTCTACAAGCTGTTTCCCCTACTGGACTGAACTGTGAGATCGATTGGTTGGGAGTAGTTTGACATTAACCTCTCACGGTAGGGGGTTCCTTAACATGTGGGGATTCCCTTCTTGTGATTGGTGATCCGAGATGATAGGCAGACTCATGTTAGCCAATCTAAAATCAGTATCCTCGTTTTGAGCAGCCAACTTTTTCGGCGTTTTTTGCCAGTTACATGGTGGATTGAGTTCTGTGTGAGCGGTGTTGAGAGCGCTTGATACAAGGGTTCTTTCCCCGAAACGTGCACGTCGCGCATGTTCCAGATAAGTGAGTTTTTTCTTTGAGTGATGCAATTATGTTGCTTTTGAGTCTGTTTTAAACCTTTAGGGTTGAATAAAAGGGATATGTATTGTGATTGGGGGATGGTTCACAGTGCCTTCCCTTCACAATTTATGTCCGACAAAAAATACTATAAAAAATATCACTGAGGGTCTTAACGGTATCTTGTTCTATAATATTACATGCCACTTGTGATTACTGTTTTGGGGTTGTTTTTGGATTTGATTAGATTGTAAGCTCTGAGGAATAGGGACTGTCTTTATCTGTTTGAACAGTGCTGCATATGCCTTGTAGCACTTTAATTGTTTAGTAGTGCTTCACCAAACCCTCTAGCACTCCCATCCCCTGTCCTAAAATCCCATCCCATCCTCTTTTATAAGCCCACTGCCCCTTTAAATTTTCCCTGCCTTTTCTACCTCTGCTCC
The DNA here is from genome assembly GCA_033557465.1 of Ichthyophis bannanicus. Classification (NCBI taxonomy): domain Eukaryota; kingdom Metazoa; phylum Chordata; class Amphibia; order Gymnophiona; family Ichthyophiidae; genus Ichthyophis; species Ichthyophis bannanicus. The sequence continues at coordinate 40,672,883 of CM066035.1, forward strand.
TCCCTCCTCCTCCCCCTCCCCCTCCCCAAAAAAACCCTTTTCTTTGCTGCAGGGATCACTCACCTTCCCCTTCCTACTGCCTGCGGGAATCCGATCTTGGTGCTTGTCTCTTCTGCCCATGGGACCCCGCAAGCAGATGGTGCATAATCACAGCAGGGCTCTTCTGTTCTCTGCCCACGTGAATCCAGTCTCCCATGGCAGAGGGAGATCTTTGCCATGATCACAGCACTGCTCCTCTTCTGCCCATGGGAGGTGGCGTCCCCGCGGGCAGACGGTTACATTGATGGCATGCCAGTGGTGTTCTAGTGGGTAAGCAGCTGCTTTACTAATTTAATTTTAAATTGCAAATGATCAGTGCGACGGCACCCCTTACCATTGATGCCCCCTGTGACGTGCTTATCACGCTTACTGTGTAGCGCCGGCCCTGAGGAAAGGATCTTGCCAGGTCCCCTCTTTGATCCTTTTCAGACTCTGCTCCTTACCCTTTTTTGGCTCTAATGCATTGACTGTTCTGTTCTTTCTCCTCACCCCACCCCTTTTTATCATCTTACTCTAGGAAGTAACCGTTGCCCAGTTGGCGCCCAGTGCAAGCCATTCTCGCATTTCTTTCCTCAATCATCTGATCTCTGTGAGAAGATCTGGAGTAACTCGTACAAATATACCACCTACAAGCGGGGCAGCAACCGCTGCATGCAGCTGTGGTTTGATGGGAAGGAGAATCCCAATGTCAAGGTGGCCCAGTATTTCACCGATCTCCGGAACCAAGCCATGACTTTCTCTCTCGCCACCCTGCTGCCGCTGCTGGCCCCTGTTCTGCTGAGCTTCAGTCTGTGGGGCGTCAACTGATGGGATGCCACACTTGCTGACTTGAAAAGAACTCTACCTTTCAGGTTCTGATGCTTTCAACAGGGGCTAGTGCAAACTTGGTGGTACCATTTTGGCTGAGGGCAAACTCTGGATCACAAGCTCGTAAAGAAAGGGACCTGTATGACCTTGGGAGCTTGCCGGCATTGTTGGCACTGAATAAATTGTGTGGATTTCCAGGGAAACTATCAGCTTTTGTGAACGCCCTTTTATTCTCCAGGATGAATATAGCTACTGCATCTCTGTCTTGAATTAATAAAAGATTTACTTAAGCTGCTCCTTAATCTCTAAGTGTTTACTGGCTACCTTTTAACAGGACGTGTAATCAGCTTTAGAGATGGTTATAACAGGAGGTCAGACGGTTTTGTACAGGTTCTCTGGCACCAGTAAAAAGCCAAGATTTTGGATCTTAGCTAGAAAGAGGTGAGGAAGCCTCCTCCCCCCCCCACCACCCCCATCTATAAGACATCTTTTCTTTTTTTTTTTTAACTTTTTGATTTGAATCTCCTTTTGCCACAACACACTCCTTGTTCCTGTTGGGTAGGAAGGACAGTATCCTACAGTGTCCCTTTGCTGCCTATGGGAGTTTTGTCCTTTTTCTAGGCTTCCATGCTCTGTCTCAAGTTGCCAACATAATTTCTGCAGCCTCTTCACTTGCTCTGAAAGTCCGCAGTGACGAGGGGGTTTCTGTATGGTGCCCTCTGTAATGCATGTAGACCTCGGAGTGCCTAGTCTCCTCTTGCCGCCTATGTTGTAGATCTCTTGTTTAATTGCTGTGCCCTGTCGTAGAAGTTCCACCTCTTTCATTTTTAAGTTATTGTGCGGTACAGATGAGAAGTGTTTCACTCAGCAGTTTGCTGTCTCTGAAGCCTAAGTGAAACTTAGCACATAGCCAGGTGCCAAGCTGATCCCACATTTGCCCTGTTCCTGCTGTATCTGATTTCTATCAAAAAGGTAAGACCACAAATTAGGAGTGGAGCAGAGTGTGCCGACTGGGAAACGAGTTCTTATAATGTGGACTTTAGTGTTCCATCAATGTCCCAGGTGCAGATATCGGTATCGCAGAGGAGGGGGCTGCTGTAACTTTCTTCCACACCCCTTTATTGGCATTTACAGCTGAGGCCTGTTCTGATGAGGGTTATAAAAATCTTGATATTTGTATAAGATATGGGATGGAGAAAGTCGAAGGGGGAAGGTTTTCAGCGTCTGAAGAGGAGTAGACGGAACCCTTGGCTGTAAGTAAAGTGCTAGCCTAGCTAATTCACTCTTTAAACCCTGTTGTTCTATTGAGGTAAGATCTTACTCTACTCTAAAGTATGTGTGTTGTCTGTCACTGATGGCTCAAATGTATACCTCAGATCTAATGAGAAACAGTTCACAGGTTCAAATATGTTAAGCCAATTTCTTTAGACTAAATTTGGATAAAACCTCTGTCCCAAAAAAATTGACCTGAGCAAGGTAAAAATGCCCTTGCATAAGGAATTTGCAGTAAGTAAACAATCTTCCATTTAATTTGTTTTTCTGCTGTCCCTAAAACTCCAAAGTATAGTAAATAACCAATTATTTAAGCCAGTGGCTAAGGTCTAATTAAATGATCAGAAATTCAGCTTTTGTTCAATTCTGCAGCCAAATTCACTTTGACAATAGCCTGTGAAACCTTGGATCGGTATAAATTGCTAAAACTAATTTTATTTTATTTCCAAAATTTTGTTTTCCCTTCACTAACCCTTTTTCTTTTATCTCTGCAGAAATTGAATAGATTCACAGGTAAGCATAATGTGTTAGAGGAAAACAAAACCCAAGATCGCTTAATTCTGCGTCCCTTTCTAGCGTGCTAGTGAAGTGCATTAGCCACTTAATTTGTTTAATCCAGGTACTACTTACTGCCTTCTTGGCACAGTGGGTACCTTTGTCCTTCAGCTCCTGTGATGAACCAGGAGGCAAGTGGGATTGATGGTTCCTGCTATCTACAGTGCAAGGATACGAGATGCCCAAGGTAAACCTCCTTCCCTTGCGCCTCCCTGCTCCTGCCCTCTCCAGGACCTGCAATGGTGGCAGTGCCCTCAAACAGCTCCGCAGTGCTTACCTTAAACCTTTGGCACAAAGCTGTTAGGCAGCAGAAGAGACATAAGCCAAATGACGACTTCCTGGTTGCATGGGCGTTAGAAGTTGGCATCTGCTTCAGGGGAGGGGGGGTGGGTGGAAGCCGAACAGCCTTGTTGCATCGGAGGCTTAAGTGCTGCAGGGCTGTTTGAGGCCTTGGAGAGGGATGGCAATGGGCAGCCCCTGGACCATTGGTACACCAGTTGACCGCCTAGTTTACCTAACTATAAATAAATCCATAAGTCTGTCCCACTACTTTAAGCATTTAGACTAGAAACACACAGTTTGGAGTTAACTGATTCACTGTTAACGGGAGTGCTTCTACTGAACATTTTGTATAGAGCTACAAGGCGCACGCAGTGCTTCAGACATATGTAAAAAAACAATCCCTGCTCATCAGAGCTTACAAGCTAGTCAAGACAGACAACACCGTAGCAGTAGACACACAGCTGGTTCCGTTCCTAGGAGTGAAATCCATTTTTCTTGAGAGCTCTGGGTTGATCTTGAGAAACTGCTTTAGCAAAGTTGAGTAGAACTAGAAGTATTTCCTCTTCAGGGAAAAAAATTCCCTTGAGCACTTATTCAAAGATATTTTCAAGGGCTTGCTATAGCTGTAACAGCACCTTATTAATAAGGAGTAGCCAGAGTTTCCCCTCTTGGAACTACAGTCTGTTCCCACAACAAAGATCAAGTCTTAGTTTGCTCTGTTCAGTTAACCAGGAAACGTAATCCTAAAAAGGAATTTTAACAACTGGATTCAGCAAATTCCAGTTAATTGTATTCAAAATCATTCAGACTATTCGCACGTTAGTTTTTCTGTCAGTACTTAAACTCCATTAATCAGCAATCACTAGAGTGTCTTCAGTATTTCTCACATTCATCGTTTGTTTGTACACTCAAATTATTATTTTTTTCCAAAACCTTTTAACCTCTGAAGACAGCTTCACCCTCCCAGTTTCACGTGGCAATTGGAAAAGAGCCATTGGAACTTCCATATTGTCTGTCTTCACCAGTCCAGAGCAGTCGTTTTTCCTCTACCAGCAGTTTGGTAGAGACTAAAGAGCCAATGAAAATCCCAAGGGTCAATGACATCACTCCTGTGCCTCTATCCGCCTCAGCCACCAGAGGTCCTGTCAGTATATCTTTGTCTCCAGCAGATGGACTTTTCTTCTCTGAAAAACTGAAGATTGAGAGGAAAAGAGATTTGATTAAACGCTGTGAATGATCACTTTGAGCCCTAAAAAGGGCAACACGCTCACTTGAGCGTGATGTGGGAGGCTCTACTAGACTACGGTCTTTTCGGTAGTCAGGAGGAAGGAAAAATGGTTCAGTTCTGTGCCCTTATCAGAAACATAGGACATGTGGTCTCTTTCTTCCTCATGTTTCTATCTAGTCTGCCCTTCCATATCAACCACTACAAGCCTTGATTTGGAAGAATCTGGAAGAGTACAGCAGTCTCGTACAACCTCAGCACCCCCTCCCTCCTCCTTTCCCCCTACTCTCTCACAAAGATTGCATAAGGCTGTCAGAGGGATTTGCCTGGCAGCTACCTTTCACACAGTGCTGTTAAATAAACTCAGCCTGTGAAGCAGTTTTAGGAGAGTAGAGCTGAGCCTGGCACAGATCCTTCACCTGGGGCTCTCAGGGGGCAAGTACCAAGGCTTTACCTTATTGTCCTTCTTGGGGACACCTGGTTCCATCTGTTGATGGACTACAAGCGACTGTTGGTGCTGTGTGGAGGTTTCCCACCATTTTCTGCATGCGTTAGTAACATTTTTGCTTATTGTGTGCCTGGGGGTTGTGCAGTCCTAATGTGCATTCTGCCCAAGTGGCTCCAATGTGCATTCTGCCCAAGTGGCTCCAATGTGCAATCCTTCCATAGCACCTTTTAAAGCGTGTTACATAAAAGCTCAGTTAATGCATGCTTGTGGGCCAACACAATCTTAGTGAGTGCGTTCTTGTGATACTTACCCTAACTCTCATTTTCCAAGAAATGTTTGACATGTGGCAAGTGAGAAGCCTTATCTTTGGATCTTGGACTCTGCCCTTCCTGTATGGAAGCTTCTGAGTTGCCCCTGGAGGGTCTGCCTTCCCCCTCTCAGCTGGGGGACATGGTTAGTCTGCCTAACCTGTCTCAGGGCAGGAGGTGACTGATGGTGCTAAGGACAAGAATACTTAGCCAGCTGGAAGCTCATGGTGACTGTGCTGTGAGCCACTCTTCATCTTCTAGGAAGCCTGTGGTGGCTATGCCCCTTGGTGTTGGGGAGCCTTATCTGAGAGGAGTTCTGGAATTCTTTTCCTTTTTGCATCAAGCCTGGTCCTTATGGCTTGGAAATTCAGGCCCCGCAGTCTCTAGGTGCAATCACGTGTCAGGTAGGCTGAAGGTAGAAACCCTGTTTTTGAATGCTTTTGGCTAAGCTTCCCCAGCATGGGACACTCCCTGAAGATGGGGAACATTTGGGATCTATCTGTGATGTTAACTATGCCTTGGATTCAGATGAATCAGTATTGGGCTCTGGTGTAGATGAGGATGTACTCATCTTCAGAAGATTATGCAGTGGCCGATATGATCCACCTATTCTGGAAGGAGGAACTAGCAGCACTGATTTCCAGGGTCTCATCTGCCTTGAACTTGACGGATGCTTCCGGCACAGAGCAGGAGCTGAAGGTACACCCATTCCTTCAAGGGGTGTGGAAAGCCACTACTGCCTTCCTGTTCCTGGAGGTGATCCGGTTAGAGTGGGACACCCCTGACACTCCCTACCTTAAGGGTGTATAAGAGAATCTACACTCTCCCGGAGGAGGAGTGTGATGAGGGGCTTGACATTCCTGTGGAAGGTGGATCGACCTTAAAGAATGTTCTGGACCACAAGGTCAATTCCTGGCTGAGGAGCCAGTTTGCCATGGTGGTGGCTGTTCTACAGCTGGTGATATGTACCAGCTTGACATCTTGAGCTCTGCTCCAGTGGATTCAGTCTCTTCTGCCTGATGTTACTTCTCTATTTTTTTACCGATGCCATGTATGATCTGGTGTGCTTGGCGGCCAAGGGTGGTGCCCTGATGATGGTGTCCTGGTATTAGATTTGACTCTGGCAATGGACACATTCTCCAAAGCACAGTTGTCTCAACTGGCCTTTAAGGGGGAAGCTTCTGTTTGGAACTGATTTGGAGAAGCTAGTGAAGGACCTAGGTAAGACAAAATCTTACTGCCTCCTGGAAGACAGTTCCAGGGGGCCTGTGAAACAGGCTAATGCCCCTTTCTCGTCAACCACTGTCTGCCCACTGAGGGCATGCTGGCCGGATTCACGGGGATCTCGGGACTATCATCATTACCACATCTTCTTCCCCTCTGCTTCAGGGTCGCTGGTTCATTCTCAGTCCTTTCGTGGAGCATGTGGGTCCTGGGACTCTGTCCCCTCCAGAGGAGGATCCTCTCAGGCTACACAACGAAGGTTTGGGGGCCCATTCCCTGGTGCCTTTGCCTCTTTCACAAATGGGCCCAGGTTACCAAGAATTGGTGGGTACTAAACCCCATTCAGTTTGGCTACATCCTGGAATATGGAGAGTCAGTTCCTGATGTCTTCATCACTTCCCCTTGTGGGTCTGCAATCAAAGGTGCTGGAGTGTGGACCAGTTTGGAAAAGCTGCTTTTGCCTAAAGGCGGTAGTGCCTGTTTCTGCAGGTGAGAGGGGCAAGGATAGATACTCCATCTACATGGTGCCAAAGGAGGATTGGTTCTTCCAACCCATTCTGGACCTCAAGGGGGTCAATGAGCACTTGTGTGTCCTGCCCTTTTGGATGAAAAACTTGTGCTCTGTGATTCAAGCAGTGCGTTGAGGGGAATTCATGGCTTCGCTGGATCTGGCTGAGGCATATTTTTCATATCCCAATCTGGACGTATCAGCAGAAGTATCTGTGTGTTGTCATGCTGGGCTCTCACAATCAGTTTGCAGCCCTTCCTTTCAGGCTCTCCACCAGCACAAGGATGTTCTCCATGGTCATGATGGTGTTGGCTGCACTAAGGGATTTGTGTCCATCCCTACCTGGATGATTAGCTCATCTGAGCCCATTCCTTGTCAGAAGCATCTTGGGTGATGCCTCGAGTAGTGTCCTTTTTGGAAAGCCTCAACTGGGTGATCAATCAGGAAAAAGAGCCAGCTTTTGCCTTCCCAGTCCTTGGAGTTTCTGGGAGCATGGACAGAGTTGTTTTTTCTGCCAGAGGAGAGTATCAGATTTTTGCATTGCCTGCCAATGTTCTGTGCACAGCAGCTGACAACAGATACCAGTCTCTTGGGCTGGGGAGCCAATTGCCAAGACCATATGGCCCAGGGTCGTTAGAACCACAGGGAAGCAGTGTGGTCCATCAACTGCCTTGAAGTGTGGGCCATCAGGTTGGCTCTGCTGCATTTCCGGCCCCTGCTTGAGGGCCAAGCAGTTTGAGTGTTTTCAGACAATACCACGGTGGTGGTTTGTCAATCACCAAGACAGTATAAGGAGCACTGGAGTAGCTCTGAAGATGGATCTCCTGTTTGCCTATGTGGAGAAGAACCTCCTAGACTCGTTGACCTAGCATATTTCCAGGGTGGACAGTGTGGAAGCAAACTTCCTCAGCCGGCACTCTCTGAATCCCAGCAAGTGGGAATTGAGTCAGGAGGCATTTTCAGTTGATTCTGTACTGCTGGGGTTGCCCTAAAATGGATCTGATGGCAACCTGCTCCAGTGCCAATGTTTGCTGCTTTTTCAGTCACCATACGGAGATGGGTTTCAGAGTGCATCAATGCCCTGACCTAGACTTAGCCCAGTCAGTGACTGCTGTACATATTTCCTCCGTGGCCCCTGGTGAGGCATGTGATTTGGCGTATAGAGCACCACCTGGGCAGGATTATTCTGGTAGCACTAGATTGGCTGCAAAGCGCATAGTTTAGAGACCTGATGTGGCTCCTTCAGACACCACCTTTTCCATTCTGGGGCCTGTTGAGATAGGGACTGATTGTCCTGGAGGGCCCATCTCCCTTCTTGCTTGCAGCATGGCTCTTGAAAGGAGACTGCTAGTGCATAAGGGCTACTCTTTGTGTGGAGGGGGGTCTACCAAGCTAGCAGATGTGCAGATATGGTGCCTCTTGAGTGCTGGTGTGGTGTGGCTCTTGGCTCCTGAGGTAGCCAAGGTACATCCCTGTTGGTCTTTCTGCATGACGGCCTAGACAATCGATACAATGACAGCAGTTATGGATCCTACTCTATCAACAATTAATTGCCTGACAGAAGTCTGGACATATTTTGGGACCACTATCCAGAGGGTCGCCATGAGTCTGCCCCAATTCTATAACACACAACAACTTCCATAGGTAGTGGCCCCTTGCACTAAGTGTTTTGGGATCAAAGGAGTCTGCCTATGGGGGGGGGGGGTGTCTCTTGTCAGATCTGTCCTATATCAGGGGCACCCTAGCAAGTTGATTGGGTATTGAGACATTACTAGTGAGGAACAGGAATTGGTTAAAAGTAGAAAGCAGAGAGTAGGATAATTGGGCAAGTTTCTAAATGGGGAAGGTGAATAATTTAGTATCCCAGGGATCGGTGCTGAGCCTGCTGCTTTTTAACAATGATAAATGACCTAGAAATGGGAATAACAAGTGAGGTGACCATATTTGCAGATGAGACAAAATTACTCAAAATTGTAAAAACAACGGCTTGTGAAAAATTGCAAGAGAACCTTGATAGATTGGAAGTGCGGACAGCCCAATGGCAGATGAAATGTAATGTGGACCAGTGCAACGTGCACCTAGGAAAGAGCAACCGAATTGTGGTTATACAATGCAAGGTTCCACGTTAGGAAACACCACTCAGAAAAAAGATTTAAGGGCCTGATTTTCGAAGGCCTCTACATGGGTAACTTCCCTAGTTACTTGTGTAAAAGCCTTATCTGGGATTTTCGAAGGGCACCTACATGGATAGTGCTCTTTGAAAATCCCGGATAAGTCCCAATGTGCCCAGGTGCTATCTGCATAGCATCAGAGTGTGTTAGAGACATCCCGGGGACAGACTGGCGGCAAAGGAAAGGGCTAACCAGGTGGCAGCTAGTTTGATGCTACCCGCTTAGTCCTCTGCGCCTTACAGATAGTGAGGCTTTTCCTCCACTATCTTTAAGGAGCAGAAGGCTAAGCGGCTAGCATTGAAAATCACTGCTAGCTGTTTAGCCTCGGTGGCTGCCGGCATCTCTAGACCCACCCAGATTCTCGCTTCCACTGCTTCAGATGTGAAAATCCAGGTTAAGGGGGTCAGTGGGCAGGCTATGTGCCGCCACAGCACCTAGCCTAATTGAAAATCAAGCTCTAAATGTTTGAGGATTTTTGTTTCTACTTGCTGTGTGACATCTCAGTATAAGTTCCAACCCATTCAAATTTAATCAAGCAGGGCGACCGGTCTGTAGTTTCAATACAGCTTTATTATAAACAAGGTCTGCAAAAGCAAGTTAGTACTATAGTGCAGCAAGTAAGTCTAATACCTTCACAGCAATCTTGCTGAGCAGAGGTAGCGTCACTCATCTGAGCTTCAGTTACTGTCTGCTCAGTCTGTTTCTGCCTTCCTGCTTTATCTTTTATCTTTATCTTTATTGAGTCATTTGATATACTGCCCAGACTATCTCATCGGAGCAGTGTACATACAATGTGGCCCCAGAGAAAGACAAAGGAGCAATGAAGCATCAGTCAAATATGAAAGCAGTAGAACAGACAGAAAAGCAAAGAATAGAGGCAGTGACATGTATAAAGGGGGGGGGGGGGAGAACAAGGAAGGGAATGGTTGGCAGGGGGGAGCCTAGGGGTTGGGGGGGAATGAGATCAAATGCCAGGTGAAATAAGCGGGTCTTCAACATTGCCTTAAAATGGGGAAATGAGATGTCAGTGCCCAAAACCGATGGGAGTGAATTCCAGAGTGCAGGGGCAAGGAAAATTTATTTATTTATTTAACATCTCTTCTATACCGTGCTATTACAATCAGCGCGGTGTACATCGAACAAAATATACTGCAATGCAAACAGGTAACATTGAGTTTACAGAGATGAAGGTGACGAAGCTGATATTTGGGGGAGACCCGCAAAGACATTACAATAATCCAACCTAGAGATGACAAGGGACAACAGGAGGGTAGTAAGTGAAGGTTGTAAGAGGAAGGGACGGACGGTGTGGATCTGGCACAGAAAGAGGAAAGCGTGCCGGACAAGTAGAGAGATGAGGGAGAGGTCCAGGGTGATGCCGAGGTAGCAAAGAGTGGATGCAAGGGACACAGGAGTGGAACATAGTAGGGGGGAAGAGGTCAGGGGGAGGGGAACTCAGAAAAAAACAGGGTTGCAGACTTGGATGGGTTGAGGTAGAGAAAGTTGGTATGTAACCAGGCAGAACAGCGGAAAGACAGGCATTGAGGGGGGGACAGGTCAGGGGCAAGAGTCAGTATAATATAGGAGGAGGAGAAGATCATCAGCGTAGTAATAGCCAGAAATGCCAGATGGCTGACTAGTAAGAGCAAGCAGGGCAAGAAAGACCTTGAACAGCAGCGGGGCAAGCACCGAACCTCGAGGGACCCCACAATGAAGGGGGAGTGACTGGTGAGGAGACAGAGCTTTGCAGAACAGAGAAGGTGTGGGAGGAAAGAAAGGAGTGAAACCAACAGTGAACGGTCCCATGAACCCCGAACATGTGCAGGCAAGTGAGAAGCGTGTGGTGGTCCACCAGGCTGAAAGCAGAGGAGAGATCTAGGGAAACAGCAATACAGAGGTCACCGTGCTTGTTGGCCTGATAGACTTCATTCAGAAGTGCGAGTAGAATCGTCTCTGTACTGTGGCCTGACCTAAAGCAGGATTGATGGGGATTAAGTGACAGGGTGGCATCGAGGTGCATGGAAAACTGAGAACTTATTTTTTTTTTTTCGAGGACCTTAGAGAGAGAGGCAATATTAGAAAGAGGCCACCAGTTGGCTGGGACGGTGGGGTTAAGGGAGGGCCTCTTCAGCAAGGGCTGGATGATGGCATGCCTCCAGTTAGTGGGAGAAAGGCCTGAGAAAAGGCTGGAGTTTACCATCCATTCTTCTTATGGTACTACAGAAAGGGAGGGTTCTAGGAGCTGGGAGGGTTCTAGGAGCCAGAAGGAAGGGAGCGGGTCAAGTGGACAGGTGCTCTTATGAGAGGAGGTGATGGTCTTAATGAGTTTGGTTGCAGCGACAGGGTGAAAAGCAAGCCAGGTGTGAGGGAAGGCAGGAGACGTGGGGGAAAGGGGGGGAGATCAGGAGGGTGAAAGAGGGGAGGAGGGCAAGGAGGCATGAAGGGAAAGGACCTTCTTGGAGAAGAAAGAGGCAAGTTGGGTGGGATCGGGGGGGGGGGGTGGAATAGGGGGTAGCGGGGCAGGGGGCAGTAGTGGGGGTTGACAGGGAGCAGAGAACATGGTAGAGTTGCCAGGAGGAGTTAGAAGAGGAGCAAATCAAGTCTGAGTAATAGGTTTGTTTGGCTGCATTGAGGCAGCCCGGTAGCATTGTTGGCAATGACAGTAGGAAGACAGATGGGCAGAGGTTGGGTGCCTGTGCCAGATCCGTTCTGCCCAGTGAAGGTGGGTACGGTGCAGAGACAGACCAGGGTGATACCAGACGTGGTGAGTGGAAGGGAGGGAGGCTGGGACAGGACAAAAGGGAGCCAGATGGTCTAGAGTGGAAGACAGGGTGGATGACCAGGCGTCTACCTGTCCATCAACAGAGGGATGAGAAGTCAAAGGGGAGGAGGATATCAACAGGAGGAAATTGCAGCAGGGTAAGGGGGATAATGTGGCACCGGGATATGGAGGGGGGGGGGGGGTGTAAGGAGGGAAAGGGAGAAAAAAGGCAGGAGTGACCAGACTAGGGAAGAGAGAGAGAGAGGACAGAGGGAACAAAGGAGGTATTAGTAGGCGTGATAAGATCAAAGGTATGTCCTAGGACATGATGGATGGAGCATGAAATGTACTGATGACGGGAGAGGGCCTCCAACAGTGATAGGAAAGCGTGATCCTTCTGCCAGGAGGGGAAGTCCTAGTGAACATTGCCCAAAATCAGTAAATTGGGGGAAAGAAGGGATGCCTCAGAGAGGGAAAGCAAAAACGTCTCCCAACGGTCAGAGCGAAGAGTGGGAGGGGCATAAAGGGGCAAGAAGAGAACAGATGGTGAGGAACCAAATCAAAGGAGGAGAGACTGGGTACTGTGGGTGGGGGACCACCTCAGAGACAGAGAGAAGCGTGATAGATGATGGCCACACCCTCGCCATTCTGAGAGGAACGTGAGGTGTGTAGGGCATAATAGTTAAGCGGGAGACAGGGTGAGGGTGCCCTTCTTCACCATTCACAGAGCCAAATTTCTCTAAGCAACAAAGCATCCAGAGAGTGGTGAGTGATTAAATCATGGATAAGGTGGGTTTTAGAGGGGAGGGAGTGAAGGTTAAGCAGAGCAAAGGAAAGAAACAGTGAGGGGGCTGCTCGGGACAATGGCAGGGGCTGGAGGTGGGACGGGGGGGGTGCTTGGGACAACAGCTGGGGCAGGAGATTCTCAAGAAAATGGGGCCACCCCCCCCCCTCCTGGCTTTGTTGCCCAAACAGGAATAGCAGACATGGCGGATGCCAGGATGAGAGACAGAAACAGATACTGCTAGGAAAGAGCACCTGATGCAGTGTGCAGCAGTAGGGGAGCAGTGGACTGCGGGGATGGAGCAGAGCAAGGGACAGGTGAGAAGGACCCTTGATAGTCGCCCCCATCATTGTCCCAAGGAGCTCACCCAAGGAGCACATCTGCGGAGTGAAACACCGCAGACACCTTCAGTTTATGGCCAGTACCTTGACTGGAATGTGACTGCGTTGCACGCTGTCATATCGGTTCCAGGAGACGGGGCTGGTAGCAGCAGCTGGGCACAGAGGGCAGTACACACTGGGGAAACAGTAAACAGGATAGTCAGCAACAGTAGTAGCAGTTTCTATATACAGTTTCTCTGGCAGGCCTCAATAGACAGCCAATTTCTTTATTCTCTTTAGCTTTCACATTCTGTTGCCTTATCTTTGATTCAACTGTCCATTCAACCCATGTGTATGCAGGACCACATTTAATATTTGGTTGCCCATAGACCATAAGGAGGGAGAGCCTGAAACCACGGGGGGGATGTTGGGAGGAAATAAAATTTTATCTAAGCATGTGAGCAAACTCTTCTTTCCCCCTCCCCCCTAACAGCACCTCTTCTGCTCAGATCTTTCCCCGGTGTTGCTTCACTCACGTTGCCCCTCTTCTCAGTTCACTACTACACTGGTTCCTCATTCATGCCTCATAACCAGTCAAGCTTCTCTTACTTGCGTATAAGTTCATTATGGATCTCATAAACTCCACACATGTCTCTGCCCTTATACTCTACTGCCAGTGGCCAACCACCCACTTGATATAGACTTTGAGTTTCGTGAATCCTGCTCCTTTTCTAACAGAGAAGTATGTTTGTAAGCATGTCTTTCCTCTCCCCCCTCACCCCACCCTACCATTACCTAAAAATTTTAAAGCGCACCCAGATTGCCTATGTGTGTATGACTTATAAATTAACCTACATGCAAGTTACATAGTAAATGCAGACCAAGTGTACATGGTCCATCCTGTCCGCCCACAAATGATTTTATGGGGAAAGAGTCCCGGTTCAGCCATGTGAGCTGTGATCAGCCCGACCTCTCCATACTCAAACTTATCACTGGAGGTAGGGCCTCAGTGCTACCATGCAGGTGAGTGGTGACATGACGTTTGGACACTTAAGATTTAGATGTTGCACCTTTGTTCACCTACAGCAGGGCAGGTGGAGCACACCCTTGCCATACAAGCGATTGAGCGTATCGCCTCTGCCATATGTCATCATACTTACTTCCCCATGGTGTCTTACGGAGAAGTGACATGGTCCTTTCACATGCTTTGAGTCGAGAAGCTTCATTCTTGGTTACCAGCCTCGTGCTCTTTAGGGATCGTCTCTTTACCCCACTCTGAATCCCAGCACACATTTGGTTTCCACCACCACCTCTGTTGGGAGAGCATTCCAGCTATTCACCAGTCTTGCCATCGGGAAATATTTCCTGATGTTGCTTCTAAATCTATCTCCTTGTAGTGCATGTGCAAAGTGGCATTTTAGAAGGGATGTCTAGGAAAAATCTGGGGGTTTCAGAACAGAACGTCCAAAAACCAGGGGGGTGGCGGCCGTACCTTCTGCAATCACTCGGTCTCCACCCTGAATAATGAGCGTTCCATTGTAACCATGAACCAAGCACTTCTTTGTACCTTTTATTCATGGTCAGGAGCAAGTTTGGGCATGAACATTTCAGCAATGACGGCCTGATGGGCTTGTACCGTTCTGAAATCGCACTGCAATATCCAACTCTCTTGCTCCGCCTCTGCCATGCCCCTTGCTACCTGGACATTCTTGTGCTGGAGACGTCCATAGATCCAGCTTCTAAAACGACTCCAGGAACATCTCCATGAGTTGCAGGTCTATGTGCCTGTTTTTAGATATCCAGCTCACAAATAAGGCTTCTAAAATACCTGCCATCGTGTGTGCCTAAAGAAAGAATAGGTGAAACAAACGTGAGAGAATACCTGAAAACGGTGAAAGCAAGGCCAGTGTCTGCTGCGCCCGACTTGCTATATAGCCATAAGCAGGCAGCAGCTCAATAGTGCTGTCCCAATGCTAACTGTTACTACCACTGAATATCCTGGATCAAGGGAGCAACACAGCAGGGCTGAATATTGGGCTACCGTTTTTAATAAAATAAATTTCCGATATTTTGTGTCCCCTATATTTGACTTGAGTAGACTGTAAGCAGGGAAAGGCGCTAGGGCCTGACATTCAGTGGCAGCGGTGTTTAGCTCCTCTAACGTGTACAGCTGTTGCCGAAATGTAACCCCGGCTATTCAGAGTTGAACCCTGGCCACTGACATTGCATATATGGAATCTAACCAGACAGTGGCAGTAAGGAGCCACAAGTACAGATAGGTGTGGCAAAGGTTGGCCTATCTTTACCCATGGATCACTAACCGGGCAGCAGCTCTCTATCAGCACTGCCTGCCACCCCTGCTGCACCCAGAATGCCCATGACGCACCTCGATGCTAACTGTAGCGGTGGTACACATGGATATCCAGCAACGCTAACCGTGTTGGTGCCGATGAATATCCTGCAAGTCCGCAAACTGTGTAAATGCCTTTGACTATCGGCCCTCAATGTGTAAATGTGAAGGGCTTTCTAGGCCTGATGGCGGCAATAGTGAGAGGGGACTGGATAGTGGGAGGAGGGAGAGAATTCCTGAGTGGCTGGACCAGCGGAATTGGGATGTGGGTGAATGAGAGGAAATGAAGGCAAGAGAGAGAGGAGCGAGAGAAGGCCCTGAACTTAGGGGACGGGAGGAATCCAGGAAGAGAGATCTTAGAACAGGCAGGAGGGAAAGGAAGGGTAAGAGAAATTAGGAAGAAAGCAGGAGAATGGAATAGAAAAAAGGAAGGAAAAGTGTTAAAAATATACTTTTATATATATATATATATACTATTTACATGCTTAACTTGTAAATAATGCCGGGCTGCAATTACAATATTGGCCGATGACTGTATATAGTTCGCATGTTATCCCTGTTAATTGCCCCGTTTATTGTAAGCTCATTGTAGACCTCCTACACTGAACGATTTTGTTACTTGTGAACTGCACTGATGACAAATAGCGCGGTATAGAAAAAACATTAAATAAATAAATAAAATAAATAAATAAAAATAAATACCGCTGAAGGAAAAGAGCGTAGAAAGGAACTGAGAAGAGCAAAGACCAAGAAGAAAGTGAGACACTGAGCCAGGAAGTCAAGCCGCAGGTACCAAAGGTTAAAAATGTTTTTTTATTATCTAATAGAAAATCTAAATTTTAACTAATGGCTGTAAAATATCTTGGGCCCAAGTTCAAAGTCTCATAATTTGGACTCTCACACAGTGTACGTAGAGGTTGGAAACTGCTGGATTTTTTCAGTTGATTTGTTTTTTTTTCCAGTGCACAATTTAATTTTTATGTGCAGAGTCCTCAAGAGTTTGTGGTAGTAAAGCTTAAAAAGCAGGTACCTCTTAAATATCAGGAACTCTCATAGATTACACTTTTCCCTGGAAATGGCTTTGGAAAGACTACTGTATCCTCCTTTGAAAGAGCTGCTTGTTCACTAATGGCGCTCTTCTGTAGTTCCCCCAGCTTTACCTGCCAAAATCTGGTAACCTCTTAGACCATCAGGACAGGTGTTCTTACTGTACAGGTGGCACATGCCAGGTGCTATGGGGGTCATTCTAAAACACGAATAAGGGCTGCCCATAAGCAGCGGGGATGAGTAAGTGCCAAAAACGTCCCCCACCGTATTCCGAAACACTGCTGACATGCATGTACAGGGCAGTAGCATGGGGAGTTAAAAACGTGGACGGGAGAGGGTGGAACAAGGCCACGGTGAGCCGCTGAGATATAAAAAGCTTATTCCTGAAAGGGCTCTGTATGTATGTGGTATAATCTGGAAACGTCCATGTTAGACCTGCTGAAACCAGGTATAAAGCTCTCACTTAGAAAAAATCCAGCTCTGCCCCGCAATGCATCCCAGACGTATGAATGGATGTGACAAGTTAGGTTCTGAAGTGGAGTCACTGCAGCCAGGACAAATACAAGATGCAGTCATAAGGTACTGGGAGCAGAACTGAGGGAATGTTGTAGGATAAAGAAACATATCTAAAAACACCTGCAGCAATATTAAGAGGAGCAACAGTGTCCAATCAGGCCATGCACCTATGCGCCTTTTGTACCAAAGGACACAATCCATGGGACCCCAACAAAACTATGCACATAAAGATGGGACTGCTGATGCAGGGAGAGTATGGGTGTGAGCAGGGAAAGAATACCTTGTGGGGTGCGAATGGGAGATCAGATATGTAGCCCTGGTACCCCATGTGTGCATGTTATGTCATATAGCCAATATGTACAGGTACGGGGCAGCCCTCTGGCAGAATCATGTTGCTGTCACAGAAAGTGAGAGTGTGTGTGTGAGGGGTGCATGGGGGGAGCTGGTGTAGGCAGCAGTAGTGCAGGGGGGAGACGAAAGCCTGGTCAATACATGGACTGTATGGATGACCACAGTGTCACCAGGTGCCAGTGTGACGAGGCAGGCAATGACAGAGGGCCTACTATAGCTAAATGCAGGGCTGGCCTGTCCATTGAGCAAGAATGTTTGCACAGGGCCCCGTGTTTCAGGGGGCCCCGCGCAAACAACTTCCTTCATTGAAGTTCGGCAGGCAGGCGGCTTTAGAGGGAGCCGGAGAGGCCCCGGTTCCCTCTAACAGCTGCCGAAGTGAAGAGCATCTCTTCCCTTCACTTCGGCAGCTGTACTGACATTTAGAATGCTGCAGTGCTGATCATGGGAAACAGGAAGTCACCTTTGACCTCAGCATGGCAGTGTTCTAAATGTCAGTACAGCTGCCGAAGTGAAGAGAGAAGGTGCGCTTCACTTCAGCAGCTATAGAGGTGAGCCGGGGCCTCTCCGGCTCCCTCTTAGCTAGCCACAGGGCTCTTTGGGAGGGGAGTGCTTGGACTGAAAATGGGCTGGGAGGGGGTTCCTAGGATGGGAAATGGACTGGGGGTGTTCCTATGACTGGAAATGGGCTATGGGGGTTCATAGGATTGGAAATTGGGCAGGGGGGGGGTCGGTCCTAGGACTAGCAATGGGCTGGGGGGGGGTTGCTAGGACTGGAAATGGGCTGAGTGGAGGGTGGACTCGAACTGCAGATAGCTGATGGGGAGGGGGGCTTGGAATGGAAATGGGCTGTGAGGGGAGGGAGCTAGGACTGGAAATGGACTGTGGAGGGAAGGCTTGAACTGGAAATAGCTGATAGGGAGGGGGGTTTGGACTGAAAATGGGCTGATGGAGGGGCTAGGATAGGCTTGGAAATGGGCCGATGGGGGGGCTAGGACTGGAAATTGGCTGATGCGGTGGCTAGAAGGGAGCGGATGCTGGGTGGGGCTGGAACTAGAAGGGAGCTGATGTTGGGGGAGGATTCAAATTGGATGGGGCTGGGAGAGTTAAATGAAGAGGGGAAAATTATTTTTTGTGGGAGGGAAGAAAAATCTACAATTGACCAGGTATTGGGAGAGTAAGTGAGGATGGAGGGGTAAAATTTGAGTGGATGAAAAAGGAATAAAGAAAGATGGCGGAAAGAGCAAAAGAAGAAAGATTAGTGTGTTAAAGCAGATGTAGAGAGAGAATGGAAAAAAAAACCTAGAAGAGAGAAAGGACAAATGGACAGCAAATGATGGAGAGTTAGCAGAAGACACGAAGAAACCAGAAGAAAGTGGCTGGAGCAATTGCAACTGAAAAAAAATGCACAGAAGGTAGAAAACTGTCTCTTTATTTTGAATTTATTAACTGGAATATGTCAGCTCTGGGAAATGTGTATCGTTAACGTCTGTGCTTTGTTTAGTACAAGAGGAAATTAATTTATAGTTTTATTTGTACAGTGTTGTACATTCCAAGTTTGGCTTTTGGGGTTCCCAGTTTAATTATTGTCTTCCTATTTCTAAATAGTGATTCCTTTTCTTTGTTTGGTGACGGTCTGTGTTCTGCATGTGTAACTGAGCTGAGTTATTCTGTTTATGTAATTCCTATTTGACATTGCCACTTGTTCTCTTTCCCCAGTAAGTCATGTATTGTTGTTCTCTGAAATGTATTGATTTAATATTTGCAGTGTTGCCTTTTGATAGGTAGGGTCTGGTGCTTTGTGAGTCCTGGTAGTGCTACGGCGGGTTTGCTATGGGTTCTAAATGGGCAGTGTTTGTAGTAGTTCCTAATGTGCATGGCGGTTGGTACTGGATTATAGTAATGTAGAAATCTTTTAGTCTGTCTTTATCCATACACTCATTAAGAGGCATGTTTACTAAAAGTTAGTGTATGGTAACCTTATGCAAATATTTATGCAAATAAGGCCCCATACCGAATCTCCGCACATGGCCCCGCACCCCCCTTGGGCTGCCCCTGGCCAAATGTGCAAACATATGGTCGTCAAAGATAGGTGACCCCCATAGTAGGAGCATGCAACAGTGCAAACAGCAGTAATGCATGCCCATGATGCACAGTGTGCTGTTGAGCATGTAGTAGAGCTGTATGTACACCTGAGGGACACAAGTAATGATAGTGATATAGCTGTACAGGTAGCCACATGGGAGCCATCTGGAGTATTATACACAGGGTACCCCATGTACAGCAGATAGTGTTGGCAGTGTGATAGGGTGGCCACACATCTGTAGTGTCTGCCATTGAGAGACACAATTGATGTAGTAAAAACATTTCCCTGACTATCCCATGAGGTGCACATCCCTACCCAGGCCAGTATGCATGAGAGCCGAGAGAGTGGTTTATGTTTGTTGATTTAATATACCGCTCTACAAATATATATCAGAGCGGTTTACATGGTACAAAAAACAAAGAAATCATAAAGTGAAAAGAGGAAAGGAAATTACAATATTAACAGGAAAGCAAACCAGGCAGAACCACACGACAGGACAAGAGGAGAAAAGAGGGGAAGTGGGAAAAGAAGGGGTGAGGGCTACACAGAGGGGTCAGGGAGATCGAAGGCAAGGGCAAAGAGATGGGTTTTGAGTTTGTTCTTGAAGGTAGTATGTGTCTGTTCGAGTCGGATGGAGGAGGGGAGAGAGTTCCATAGGGCGGGGCCAAGGAAAAAGAAAGCGGAGGAGCGAGTGGACTGAAGGTGAGCTTGGGCAGGTGAAGGGAGATGAAGGCGGTTGAGGTGGAAGGACCGCAGGGAACGAGATGAGGTATGAAAATGGACAAGGTCAGCGAGATACTGAGGGAGTGGGAGTAGAGGACACGATGCAGGATTGTCAGAACTTTGAAATGGATGCGAGACTTGACAGGAAGCCAATGGAGGTGGATGAGCAAAGGTGTAACATGATCACGGGGGGAGGAGTGGAAAATGAGACGGGCAGCGGTGTTTTGGATGCGTTGAAGGCGGTGAAGTTGAGTGGCGGGGAGACCAGCTAGAACAGAGTTACAAAAATCAACGCGAGACATGACCAGAGAAAGAAGAAGGGTGGTGAGTGCTTGTGCAGTGAGAAAAGGCCTGATGGCGCGAATCTGACGGAGGAAATAGGAGGATTTTGACACGTGAGCAATGTGATCGCGGAAGGAAAGATGAGTCAAAGAAGATTCCCAGATAATGGAAGGAGGAGACCAATGGAACTGGGGAGCCGGAAAAAGAGGGGGCAATCTGGGGAGAAGTGTCACCACGAGAGAACCAGATGGCAAGAGTTTTAGTGAGGTTAAGGTGGAGGCAGTGCGTAGTGAGCCAGTTGGCAACAGCGGTGAGGCAGGTGTTCAGAGGGGAGAGGTCGGGAGAATGAGGAGAAGTGTGATGGAGAAAAACCAAGTCATCGGCGTAGTAATATGCAGAGATCCCGTGCTGTTGAACAAGTAGGGCTAGGGGGGTGAGAAAGATGTTGAAAAGGAGGGGGGCCAAAACAGATCCCTGAGGAACACCACAGGGGAGAGGAACGGACTCAGAGGGAGATGAAGAAAGAACTGAGTAGGACCCTGGAAGAAAGGAAAGAGTGAAACCAGTGGAGGACGGTGCTACAAAGGCCCGCTTCCCGAAGACACATCTGGGGTCCGGCTACCTGGTGTGATGGCATAAGGCCCATCCCCCTCATACCCACACATCACTGACTGGGGGAGCAGTACCACAAAGCTGGCTGTGGGAGGGCAGACAGGATTGCCCCACGGATAGTGGACGTAGAGAGATTGACATACCCAGATGGGACATTGGTAACTGCTATAAAGAATGCCAGTACCCAGATAGGTATGCCTCAGATGCCGTAGCCAGAAGGCCCCACAACAGCCACAGCAACTACCACTGATCATGTCCATAGCACCACCAGGTGTATGAAGTACTGTACAGACACATGACGGATGCTCCTGCCCAGTGGGACTTACAATCTATTTAGCACAGACAGCACAGCAGCTATGAGTGGGGGGAATGGACTAGAAACAAAGGAGCCAGGCGGATCAGACCCCAAAGTGGCATCACTGTGGTGGGTGCTCAGCTGGGACCTGAGAGGGTCCAGGGAAAAAGCATGCCAGACAGACTCCTGCTTTGTGCTCCAAGAATATGGAGCAGCAGGGTGAGGTCAGTGATCTACAGATATTGCTGTAGAAGAGGGGCACAGAGGCAAATGGGCAGAAGAGCAGTGTTCACGTGAAGGACTGTAGGGAGAGATATGATGGGTATGGGAGCTCAGAGCAGCAGAATGCGTGCACATATAGTCCAGAGCACCATAGGGGCAGACAGGTGTTGCCTAGCAATTGTAGGCAGTTCTAGTAGACCTGCGTTCCTTGATGTGTGAACCTGGTGAGAGTCCATCCCAAGCCAGCTAAGGCTTGTCTGTAGAGAGAACCAGGGTGGGAATCACTGGGGCTGCCCTGAATGCGACATTCCATGTGATGCAAGGTATGTCCCAACATACATGTTGATGTTTACATTCTGGAACTCCCAGGGGCGGTTCTATAATGAGGTGAAGTGAGGTGGCTGCCTCAAGCGGCAAAGTTTTGAGGGCAGCAAATGCCCCCAAAACAGCTGCCTCACTTCGCCTTCAAGTTAAAAAAATAAAAATAAATAAATAAATAAAAAAGCGCACAAGTTGCTGCTATCGCCGAGTCCGCTTCTCGGCAGCGGCAAACTCACCACCTCCCTTCTGCAGCCGCGGCTCCCTGCCCCTTAGGGAACCGCGGCTGTTCTGGTGAAGCCAGTGCGGAGCCTTCCCGTCTCTCAAAGGGCTCCGTGCACCATTGTCCAGCCCCCAAAGGAAGGCTCCACACTGGCTTCACCAGCACAGCTGCGGTTCCCTAAGAGGCAGGGAACGGTGGGGGCAGTAGCAGGCAGACATGAGGAGAGGGAAGGAGGCTGACATGGAGGAAGGGAGGGAGGGAGAGGGCTGAAAGGGAACTGACAAGGGTTCCCTCTCATCCAGCAGGAACAACCGGAATCAAACAAATCAGCCTCATCGCTACAAGCGGCGGCGGCACTCTGTTTTAATTTTAGGTTTTGCCACCTCTGCCTTCCTGCTGCTTTTTTTTTTTTTTTTGCTGCAAGCATTCTTGAGGAAAAAAACAGTGGGAAGGCAGAGGCAGGGCAGAGGTGGCAAAATCTAAAATTAAAACAGCCAGAGTGCCCCCGCCACCACCGGATGAGAGGTGCAGGTGGAAGGAGTGGGGACAGGAGGAGGACAAGGAGAGACAAAGGTGAGAGATGAGGGACAAAGGGGGCGACGGTGGACAAGTACTAGACCAAGGGGAGAGACGGGGGACATACTGGACAGATAGGGGATAAATGCTGGACAGAGGGGAGAGACAGTGTGGGTTAGGATTATAATGGGCTGATGGGGGGGGGGCTAGCACTGGTAATGGGCAGATCGGGGGGAACTAGGACTGGTAATGGGTTGATTAGGGAAGGCTAGGACTGGGAATGGACTGATCAAGGGGGGGGGGGTTGGAACTGGTAATGGGTTGAGGGGGTGCTAGCTGGACAGTGGGGAAGGAGGGGGGGACTGGAAGGGAATGGACACCAGTGGCAGTTGACATTGGAAGGTACTGAGTGAGGACTGGAAAGGGGCTGATACTGGGGATGGTTACTGGGACTGGAAATAGGCTAATGGAAAGAAGTGAAGAAAACGAAAGAAGAGATAAGAACTGGCAGATGGACCATAGACCACAGAAAGAGAGCTAAGAGAAGACAGGAAAGCAGAAGCCTCAGATCCTGTATTACAAATCTCCTTCAGTTCAAATGCTCTCAGAGGAAATCCAAATTCTCCGTTTTGTTTTGTGCACTACAGCTGTGCATTTATTTGGAAAGAAATGAGGAAAAATGTGATTGTCTTTTTTAGTTTTGTTTTTCTTTATACTAATTGAACGTACACTGGTCCTGAAAAAATAAAATCATTTTGTTTCCATTCGATTTCAGTATCATTCATGCATTGATGCACAAGTTCAGTCTTGATCAGCTATAGCCAGGCCAGATTTTCAGAATATGCCTCAAACATGCGCGAAATAGAGCTGCAAGGATTATATCCATATTGTATGCAAATACCTTGTGCATATTGTCAGACGGCTGCCTGGGTGAGAATGTTCACAGTCTTGGCAAGTGCATATATCAATATGATTTGCAAGGGATTGTGGGAAATGCAGTCCATTCACCCCAGACACAGCTGCTCACAATAATTAGTTGTGCTTGAGTGTAAAGCCAATAAGATATTTATTTATGGGGTTATTTCTCCCAACACAGAGATGCTTGGTAGCACATAAAACAGGATACTTGCTTTCAGTGTTAAACTTAGAAAAACAAAATCAGGAAAACAGTTGAACTTGTCAGGCAATCAAAGCAAAAGAATAAAGACCTGGTTGGTAACAAACTGGTCTTTTCTGTAGGCTTTAGCTAATATTTTCTTAGCAGTGTTTCAAACAACAAGCAAAACCCACAAAGAAGGGAAAAACTGTTCTTTTCAGATTAACTTCTTATATCTTCACACATAGATTCAGAAGTGATTCCCTCAGAGCTCACAAGCAATTAGGTAGGCTCAATAGCTAGCAGATATCCAGTTGAACCCCCATAGCTTTCTTGCTTTCTACTGCTTGGCTAAAAAACTTACTCAGTAGCTTTTCTGAGTAGATTAAGAACAAGTTTGTATTTCTTTGTGATGGTTGTTGTACTTTGTAACAGAAAATTACCAAAGGAGTTTAGACAGAGAGCAAATCCATATATTCACAGCCTGTATCTAAGACCGCTCCCCCTTCTTCAACAATCATGGGTTCAATATCATGGATTGGCACAGAGGAATTTCTCAATGTAGCACTCTCAGGAGAATACTTGTTTCCCTGCTGTCTTTCAAGGTTATAGCTAGGGCATAGATCAGTGTTCATACCTGAGCTTCCATTGCTGTTAGAGTTCCTCTCTAAATAGCCTGGCCAGTATGTAGTTCAGTTCTTATGTCCAGCCTTCCAATCCAGATCCCTGGACACTGGATCTCTCTTCACATACCTTCTGGCACGGGTCCTAGGTCCCTTCCACGTGCAGCGGTCTCCCTCACAGGTACCGTCTGGAGATTCCTAGCCCTGCAGCACCATTCCTCTGGCTTTCCCCAGTCCAATGGTGTATGCTGGCCCTTGGAATGCCTTCCAGTATACGTACTGCTCTGGACTCCTTTAGACCTCCCAAAGGCTTTTCTCTTCTTTCTTCCAAAGGGTTTCTTGCCCTCTCTGTCCGTCCGGTTTGGCTTCTGCTTTCTGATGATCCTCCAGATGATGAAGCTGTCCAAGATGATCAAGATCCTGAGGATATGAGGATAATTCTCTGTAGAATATAATCTACATTTATTCTGCTTTGATGATTTCTACACCCTAGAACAGCGCAGCTTTGCTGAATCAGGCACTGACCTTTGATATGAGTGCTTGGTGATTACCTCATAGCCCTCCTGATTTGAACACACGTTTTCCCCACTTCAGCTCCTCTAATGGCTGTTGGAAACCTTGGTGCTTCTGGGACTGGTAGTCTTTTATGGAAAAATTCTGTTTTCTTATTTCTACCAGAACTGACAGGTTGCTTGTTCAGAGTCACTTCACCTTTTCTATAGCTCCTTCCTGAGCTATGATAAGCTTCCTTATCACAATATTTATTAGTGATGTACTGAAAACCTGGACTGTTTGGGGCTCTCGATGACTGAACTTGTCTCTCCGTACATCAGGGGTTCTTAACCCAATTCTTTGGAAGTACCTAGCCAGTCAGGTTTTTATGACCAGCACAATGACAATGCATGAGAGAGTTATGTATACAATGTCTCATGCATAGTCATTTGGGGTTATCCTGAAAACGTGATTGATTAGATGTGTCCCAAGGACTGGGTTGAGAACCCCTTGTTTAATGTGTAGTCATTAGCTTCTTATGTTGGTGGGATGCAAGCCCATAGCTCCATAGGGTGGTGAGACTCTTGAGTGGAGGTTCTATTACCTAGCAAAGGGAAAGCCATGCTGCCTTGCAAAAACCTTGGTAGCAGGCTGCTTGAACCAGCTGCTTTTTACCTGGTCACTACTGTAATTAAGGTACAGTCCTGGGTAGCAGCTACAACTGGGCAGACCAGAGTGTTGACACTGTCTGGGCATAGTGCAGTGAATCTGAGACCTGTTGCTTATAAGTAGGATAATAACTTCTGATGAATAATTTTTGATGGATATGTTTTGCAATGCGTGAATAACATTACATCTCGAAGATATTATCAGTGTGTGATACTGAAAAATTGACAGAATAATTCACTCTGGGAAGTGACCATATTTTGTTTTGTGCATTGTTTTCTGACAATTCTAAATTAAGTGAAGTTGTTAATTGCCGTCAAGTCTGTCAACTCATGGTGACCCTCTGGATAGTTGTCCTAAACTGTGTTCAGTCTTCAGTCTGATGACTCATTGTTGACAGAGTGACACCCGTAGATGCTGTTATTGTATTGATCCATCTCATTGCTGGTCTCCCTCTTTTGTGTTTGACCTTCTACCTTGCCAAGCATGATGTCTTTCTCTAATGATCTCTCTTCGCATGATGTGTCCAAAGTATGAAAGTTGAAGTCTTGTCATCTGGCTTCTAAGGAAAACTTAGGTTTGATCTCCTCTAGTACTGACTGATTTGTTTTTCGTGCAGTCCATGGTATAGACGGTACTCATCTCCAGCACTATAATTCAAAGGCATCCATTTTCATTCTGTGTAACTTTTGCATCCATATTATTTTACTGAAAATACCATGACTTGAACAAATTGAATCTTTGTATGGAGAGAGACATCTCTGCTCTTGAGAATCTTGTCAAGGTCCTTCATAGCCATTCTGCCAAGAGCAATGAGTCGTCTGATTTCTTGACTGCTTGTCTCTTTATTGATAGTGGACATCTTTAACCTACTTGGATCAACTATTTCAATTTCTTCTCCAACAATGAACTTATTGATTTTGCTAATTGTCAGGATCATTGTCTTGGAGAAGCAAATGTTTCAGATCCTCTTCACTTTCAGTCAGTAATGTGGTATCATCAGCATATCAAAGGTGGTTGATGAGTCTTCTGCCAGTCTTCACACCTCTGACTTCATGCAGTCTTGCTTCTCTGAATTGTTCTGCATATAAATTAAACAGGTAGGGAGAAAGTATACAGCATTGTCGTACACCTTTGCTGATTTTAAACCACCTTTGCTGATTTTAAACCACCTTTGCTGATTTTAAACCAATAAATAAAAATAAATAAAATAAATAAATAAATAAAATTCTGTTTTTCCTTGATCAATGTAAAGGTTGTGCAAGAGAACGATCAGGTATACCCATACTACTTAATGTGGCCCAGTTTCTCATGATTTAAGCAGTCAAAAGCCTTGCTGTAGTCAATAAAACACATATAGATGTCCTTCTGGTATTCTTTAGTCTTTTCAAGGATCCATCTCACATCCACGATGATGTCTCTCATTCCTCACCCTTTCCTGAACCCTGCTTGCATTTCAGGCAGTTCATTCCAGGTATGGTTTTAGTCTCTGCTGAATAATCTTCAGTAAAATCTTGCTGGCATGTGAGATCAGAGCAATTGTGTGATAATTTCCACAATCAGTTGGATCACCTTTCTTTAGTATTGATATAAACACAGATCAGTTGGCCATGTCTTCCAAATTTGCTGGCAGAGCCTTGTAAGTGTGGTAACAGTTGCAACAGATTGCTGTAATACTTCAACGGGAATGACATCAGTGCTTGGGGCTTTGTTCTTTGAAAAGGCTTTCAATGCTGCTTTGACTTCTTTCATCACCAATGGTTCCTGATTTTAAGGTGCAGGTTGGAATGGTTGTTGGTCCACTTGATCTTTATCATAACTCTGTATATTCTTTCTACCTTTTCTTGATCTTCTCAGCATCATTCAACGTGGATCCTTGAGCATCTTGTAACATTCCAATTCGAGGCTGGAATTTTTTTCTTTAAGTCTCATAGCTTCCTCTAATGGTTTCTGATTCTATTTCCTTGCATGTGTCATCATAGTACTTTCTTGTCTTGTCTTGCTGCATGTTGGAAATTTCCGAGTTCTGCGATCGTCTCTTTGGCTTTATCTTCTCTATATGACTGGGCAATTTTCAAAGTTTATTCAGTCATCCATTTTGGCTTTTTTTTTGCTTTTTCACCTTTTTGTAGAGATGTCTCACTTTCTTCCAACATAACCTTCTTGATGTCATCCCATAACTCTTCTGGAGCTCTGTCATTTGTATCTAAAGCAGCAAATCATCGTCAAAGGCAGACTTTTTAAATTCCATTGGCATGTTCTCAAGGTCATGCTTTGCTACATTCATGAGTGTTTTGCTCTTTTTCAACTTTAGCTTGAGTTTCCATACTAGTAGGTGGTGATCTGTCTGTTATAGAGCTTTTCCATCATGGACTTCCACAGATGTAGTCAATTTGATTTTTGTACAATCCATTGGGTGACATCCATGTGTACAGTAGCTGCTTGTGTTGCGGAAGAAGGTGTTTGAGATGAATAGATCGTTGGTCTTGCAGAATTCTTTCTCCAGCTTCATTTCTGTCACCGTCCATATTTTCCAAGCACTTTGCCGCCTTCTTTGTTGCCAGCTTTTGTGTTCTAGTCACCCATGACTGTCAGGATATCCTGTTTGCATATTCTGTCAGTTTCAGCTTGTATCTGTTCATAGAACTCATCAACCTCATGCTCTTCTGTAGCTGTTGTTGGGGCATAGACTTGAATTATAGTTGTACTGATGGGCATTCCTCATAAATAAATAGAAATTAAGTGTTCACTGATTGCATTGTATTTCATTACAGTTTTTGCACATTTCTTCTTAAATGCTACACAATTTCTTCTTTATCTTTCATTTCCAGTGTAGTAGACTATGTGATCATCAGATGCAAAGTGCCCGATGCCAGCCAATTTCAGTTTGTGGATACCGAACAGATCGAGTTGTACACATCCCATTTTATTCTTGACCACCTTCAACTTCCCTTGGTTCTTGCTTCGTATGTAAGACATCTTTGCAGCTTCTGATTCTCATTTTATGTGCAGCTACATCAGCAGTCAGGTGTCCTGAGGACTTTGATCCAACCACATCATAAATGGTGGCTTTACTCTGAAAAGGCTTCAGCACCTCCCCAGTAGCCAGATGAGTGCCTTCTGACCTGGGGGTCTCGTCTTCCTGTACTATAGTGCAATTTGTTTTGTTGCAACTATCCATTGGGTTTTTGTTGCAAGATTGCCAGGCCTTTTTTCCATGCAGTTTAATTTTAGTGTTACTGTTACAGAAATGTGATACTCTACCTTCAACACTGTCCCATTCTTCTGCTGCCTAGATTGGTGGTTTGTCTTGGTCTGGTACCTCAGCTGAGACCTGTCCATCTTGGGAGACCTTGCCAGTAGTTAAGCTACCGATAGCTTAGCCCTTAACATCACTAATGCACACAAGCCCTCGCAGAATGACAAGCTACAAACCAAGTCCTATGCGTAATAATTGAAGTGTCTTGCTTTTTAACTTAATGAGAGGTTGTTTTGAAATGAAAGTTGCTTTTTATTGGAGAAACGTTTAACAAAAAATATAGTTTGAGTTCCAACAAATGCAGTGGTTCCTTTTTCCATTTCTTGCCCTTTCCTAACTCCCCCATTGCCCCCCCCCCCACCACCCCCAACTTCAGGAGAAACCTGGCTTGAGTTATGTGTATTTATTTGTACTGTACCTCTAGAACATCAAGGAACCATTAATACATCCTTCTAGTTCAGTCTGACCTTTCCCTACCCTGCTTGCTGCAATTTTATGATGGATTCACAAAATATCCCAGATCTTCATTCATGCTCCTATCATGGACTTTGGCCGCTCACTCATAGAAGAGACTGGGGGAGATTTGGTACAATGAGAAATTTACTGTTAACAACACCCTGGGTCTGCCTTCATTACTTAAAGGTCATTTAGTGGAAACACTTTGTACAGCATATCCCATATACCAAGTTAACTCGAGCATGAGGGTTAATTTGGGATTTTTTTCTCCACTTACGTAATCTTTCTCTCTTCCTTACACACAGCTCCAAGGCTAAGAGGACTTTTTCAGCTTACAAGACCAAAGGTGCTTTGGATTGTTGAGCTTTTGTGCATCTCCCAGTGAGCTTATCCCCTTAAAGAGGCAGGAGCTTGTTTGCACTGTGGCAAGTCGACTTTATGGGAAGCTTGCCACACTGGCTTTGTAAGCCTGCCTGCAGTGCACCCCCCCCCCCCCCAGCTGGCACCTGGGGCAGGCCACACCCACCTCTCTGCCCTCGGTATGCCACTGAATATAACCTATATATTGATGCTGCTTAAGACTAAATTATCTTTTATTTTGATTCTAGTTAAGGGAAAAAATAACAACTTTCAAACCTCCTGGAAATCACTTTTCTTTTTAGGAGGGTAGATAACAAATTGTGCTATGGTGCTGGAAGATGAGACCCCCAGGTCGGAAGGCACTCAACTAGCTACTGGAGAAGAGCTGAAGACTTCAGAGTAAAGCCAGCATTTATGATGTGGTTGGATCAAAGACCTCTGGAAGTCTGACTGCTGATGTAGCTGCGCATGAAATGAGAGTCAGAAGCTGTAAAGATGTCTTTCACATTGGAACATGGAACGTACGAAGCATAAGCCAAGGGAAGCTGGAGGTGGTCAAGAATGAAATGGAACGTGTACAACTTGATCTGTTGGGTGCCAGTGAACTGAAATGGACTGGCATGGGGCACTTTGCATCAGATGATCACATGGTCTACTATGCTGGAAATGAAAGACAAAGAAGAAATGGTGTTGCATTTATAATAAAGAAGAAACTTGCAAGAACTGTAATGAAATACAATGCAGTCAGCGAACGTTTAATCTCTATTCATCTGAGGATTGCCTATCAACACAACTATAATTCAAGTATATGCCCCAACAACAGCTGCAGAAAATGAAATTGAAGAGTTCTATGAACAAGTACAAGCTGAAATTGACAGAACATGCAAACAGGATATCCTGATAGTCATGGGTGACTGAAACGCAAAAGTTGGCAACAAAGAAGACGACAAAGTAGTTGGAAAATATGGACTTGGCAACAGAAATGAAGCTGGAGAAAGATTGATAGAATTCTGCAAGACCAATGATCTATTCATCTCAAACACCTTCTTCCAGAACACAAGCGGCGACTGTACACATGGACTTCACCCAATGGATTGTATAAAAATCAAATTGACTACATCTGTGGAAGTCAACGATGGAAAAGCTCTGTAACATCAACAAAGACAAAACCTGGAGCTGACTGTGGTACAGATCATCAACTACTAGTATGCAAACTCAAGCTAAAGTTGAAAAAGAGCATTGGAATTTAAAGACTGCCTGCAAAATTGATTTGCTGCTTTAGATACAAATGATAGAGCTCCAGAAGAGTTATGGAATGACATCAAGAAGGTTGTGTTGGAAGAAAGCGAGAAGTCTCTACAAAAGGCGAAAATGCAAAAACAGCCAAAATGGATGACGGAAGAAACTCTGAAAATTGCCCAGAAACGCAGAGAAGCTAAAGCCAGAGGAGAAAGAAAGACAATCGCAGAACTCAACAGAGATTTCCAACGTGCAGCAAGACAGGACAAGGAAAAGTACTACAATGACACTTGCAAGTAAATAGAAGCAGAAACTATTAGAGGAAAAACAAGATCGGCTTTCCTAAAGCTACGAGAGTTAAAGAAAAAGTTCCAGCCTCGAATTGGAATGTTACAAGATGCTCAAGGTTCTATGTTGAATGATGCTGAGAAGATCAAGAAAAGGTGGAAGGAATATACAGAGTTTTGATATGATAAAGATCAAGTGGACCAACAGCTGTTTCAACCTGTACCTTTTGATCGGGAACCATTGGTGGTGATAGAAGAAGTTGAAGCAGCATTGAAAGCCTTATCAAAGAACAAAGCACCAGGCATTGATAGCATTTCCATAGAAGTATTGCAGCAATCTGATGCAGCTGTTACCATACTCACAAGGCTCTGCCAAGAAATATGGAAGACAACATCATGGCCAACTGACTGGAAAAGATCTGTGATTATACCAGTACTAAAGAAAGGTGATCCAACTGACTGTGGAAATTATCGCACAATCGCTCCGATCCCACATGCCAGCAAGATTCTACTGAAGCTTATTCAAAAGAGACTTCAACCATACCTGAAGTGCAAGCAGGGTTCAGGAAAGGGCGAGGAACGAGAGACTTCATTGCAGATGTGAGATGGATCCTTGAAAAGACTAAAGCATACCAAAAGGATATCTATATGTGTTTTATTGACTACAGCAAGGCTTTTGACTATAGCAAGGCTTTTGACTGTGTAAACCATGAGAAACTCTGGGTCACATTAAGAAGCATGGGTATACCAGAACACCTGATTGTTCTCTTGTGCAATCTGTACAGTGATCAAGAAGCAACAGTTCGAACGGAACAAGGAGAAACAGAATGGTTTAAAATAAGCAAAGGTGTAAGACAAGGCTGCATACTTTCCCCCTACCTGTTTAATTTATATGCAGAACAAATCATCAAAGAAGCAGGATTGTATGAAGACAACAGAGGTGTGAAGATTGGTGGAAGACTCATCAACAACCTTCGCTATGCTGATGATACCACATTACTGGCTGAAGAAGATGATCTGAAACATTTGCTTCTCACAATCAAAGAACATAGTCTCAAAATGGGCCTGCACCGTAATGTAAAGAAGACAAAGATCATGACAACTGGCATAATCAACAGGTTCATCGTTGAAGGAGAAGAAATTGAAATTGTGAACAACTTTAACCTACTTGGATCAACTATCAATAAAGAAGCAACAAGCAGTCAAGAAATCAGACGACGCATTGCTCTTGGCAGAATGGCTATGAAAGACCTAGATAAGATTCTCAAGAGCAGAGATGTCTCTCTCCATACAAAGATTCGACTTGTTCAAGCCATGGTATTTTCAATAACATCATATGGATGTGAAAGCTGGACAGTGAAAAAGATAGACAGGAAGAAAATTGATGCCTTTGAATTATGGTGCTGGCGGCGAATACTGTGTATACCATGGACTGCTCGAAGAACAAACCAGTCGGTACTAGAGGAGATCAAACCTAAGCTTTCTTTAGAAGCTCAGATGACAAGACTTCGACTTTCATACTTTGGACACATCATGCGAAGAGAGAAATCATTAGAGAGAGACATCATGCTTGGCAAGATAGAAGGTCAACGCAAAAGAGGAAGGTCAGCAATGACATGGATCAATTCAATAACAGCAGCTAAGGGTACCAGTCTGTCAACAATTAGCCACCTGACTGAAGACCGAACACAATTTAGGATAGTTATCCAGAGGGTTGCCATGAGTCGACTCTGACTCGACGGCACTTAACAACAGATAGATGGGGTTTTTGGCTTTTTTTTAAGTTAGGGAGTAGGTTTACTGACTGGAGATTTGCCAAGTGAAGGAGAGAACAGAGACCATGAGAGATTTTGTCTATTGTTGTGGCTTTAAATTTGCATTGCAGTGTAATATGGTATTTGTGGTCCCTGATTTTACCCATAGAATCAGCCTGCAAGTCCCATAATTCATCAGAATGAGTTTCTCAGAAATCCAGGGCTGGCTTAAAATTTCATTCCTGGAGCTGAATAACTTGGCAACTTTGAAGAGGTTTGCTGTGTGGTAAGATGTCCAAGCATACATAAAGAAAATATGATGACATCTAAGCTCAAATAATTGAGCTCTTTAAACCGAGAAACTCTGAAAGAGATTGTAATTACCTGGATTCTTTAAGTGGAATGTGCTTTTAGAAGATTCAAGGAGTAGATCAGAACGAGTTGAGACAATTCCTTTGAAAGTTTTTTTTGTTTTTTGTTTTTTCAGGGAGGGAACGCTTTGATTCAGAATTTAGCTTCCCTTGAAAGATTGTAATTTTCCCTGGCAAACTAAACTTACCTGTGGTTAGGGTTAGAGCAACCAGTGGCCCAACTAGGGAAACCTATTTGAGAAATTGCTTCTCATTGGTAGGAAGTTTGTGTACAAGAGAGGCTGCTTTGTTGAAACTGAGACACTCATCTGAGCACATTGAGTACTCGTGGAGAAATGTTAAGAGGCTTCTGCAAAGCTTTGAAGGACACTTAACAGGAATTTCCTGCGTTTTTATCATTCTTGCACACTTAAAAACATTCTTCTTAAGTTGTTACTGTAGACGTACCAAGTCACATACAGGCTCACAAGCCTTCTCCCGTTTTCTTTTTGCACCTACAACACCACACTGCTGACCCCAGGATCCCATCTTCCAATTCCATTTTCTCCAGTTCTTGTGCCGTCTCCCAGTTCCACCTACCCACCAATGCCCATAAAAACTGTGCGGATCCTATAAGTTCATGTGCACTGCTGAAGCCCCTACCGGTCTTTCCCCTTTGATGTAGACTCCCTGCTTCTGAAGGGCAGGACCCACAGAGCTATCGGCAGCGTGCGTGAAAGTCCAGGCTCCGTGACGTTTTTGCGTTCTGTTGCAGCAGCAGTAGAGGTGAGCACTGGGAGCTGAATAGTGGCATGGGTAAGAGGACATGCAGGACCAGAGGGAGAGGGGGGGAGCGATGGGATATTCTAGCTCGGGTGGGGGGGGGAGGAAGAATAGGGACACAAAGGAGGTGATGCTGGGTATAAGAGAGGTGCTGGACAGAGGGGAAATAGGGTGACCAGGGAGATGTTGGACATGGGAGAATAGGGACACAGAGTGGGGAGGCTTTAGCATGGGGGGGGGTGGAGTAAGGTGACAGGACGATGCTGGGCATATGGGGCTCGGAGTATGAACACAGAAGGGAGGTGCTGGAAATGGGGAAACTGACAGCATGCTGAACATATGACAGGTGGAGTAGCTGGACATAGGAGGGGGAAATGGACATGAGGGTAGATGCTGGACATGGGGAAGGTGGAGTAGGAATATGGGGGGGGAGAGGTGATGGCCATAGGAGGGGGATGCTGGACATGGGGGGGGGGTGGAGTAAGAATACAGAGGGGAGGTGATGGACATAGGAGGGGGATAGTGACATGGGGGGGAATGCTGGACATGGGGGGGGGGAGTAGGAAGACAGATTTGGGACTAGAAGAGGCGGGGCAAGATTAAGGGCACAAAAGAGTGAGAGCAGATGCTGGAAGGAGAAAGAGAAAGGGAGTGGAGCAGGGTGAGGGAAAGATGGAAAGCTGTACATACATGCAATAAAAAAGGAAGCTGAGTAAACGGAAATAAATAGAAGAAAACTGAAAGGAAAAAAAGATCAATGTCAGAAATGGATGTCAAGGAGGACATGAAGAAGGCAGGAGGAGAGAGAGCAGGGCAAATGGACTATAGTCCCAGGAGAGAAAGTTAAGAGAAGACAGAGGAAAGCAAAATTCAGAGACTGAGACCAACATAATTATAAAAATAAAATGGCCAGACAACAAAGAAGGAAAAAAGAATTTTATTTTTAACTTAGTGATTGGAATTTATATCGCTGTTTTAATATTTGCTGCAGAGTCTGGCTTTGTGAGGTTTCCGTTTAATTTGTCTAGATGTTTTTATTGCCAGTTTCTGATGGGTTGTTGTGTTCTGGATGAGGGTCTGTCTCTCTTTAGAATGTGTGACTGAGACCACGTTTTCTGTTAGCAGTGCGTGACTGTATAGGGCCTGTGCTAATCCGGCTTGTTTAATTTTCCCATTAGGTGCTGCTAATGTATTTACAGTGTTGCTTTTTCCTAAGTAGGTCCTCAGTGGTGCTGTTAGGGATGCTGGACCTCTTCTATCCAGACCCACTTTTAGGGTTGTCTTCACAATACTCCTGGTACTGGAGAAGGTTTATGGTGGTGTTGCTGTCACTTTATTTTTTATTTTATTTTATTTTTTTTTTTGCATGGTGGGTTCTACAGGGAAATATCCTAATTCTGTAATTCTGTTCTGTTCTGGAGGGACTGGAAAATTACAAGTTAAAATAAAACCATAGAAAGCTAAATACTGTGTGGTGCTCCTTTCATTTGCAAAGCAATACAACCTGCAGATCTTTCCAAATGTATACCACGGCTGTGCCACGAGAGAAACCTCACTTGGCCTTCAGCCTCACTCTTTTTGGGATGGGCTTCCCTTGGCATCTCTGTTTTTGATTGAAACTTGCAACATTTTAATCCATTTGTTATACCAAGCCATATTCAAAATAAATACTGTTCTATGTACTGTAGTTTCAATATGGAGAATTTCCAACTAGTCTCGCACATCCTATCCATTCTGATGGTAATACTATACTGAGATACCATTTTTAAATTAAGTTTAAACATTTTAGATTCCTTTTTCCCTCTTGTTATGGTCTAGGGCAGGGGTCTCAAACCCAAATTGCTTTGAGGGCCAAATGAGGACTTGTAAAGTAACCCACAGGCCACATAAGACACAGGGCCTCATCTGCATAATGTTACCATACACTAACTTTTAGTAAACATGCCTGTTAATGAGTGTATGGATCAAGAAAGACTAAAAGATTTCTACATTACTAAAATCTAGTGCCAACCACCAGGCACATTAGGAACTACTACAAACACTGCCCATTTAGAACCCATAGCAAACCCGCCGTATCCTAACAGCACTACCAGGACTCACAAAGCACCACACCATACCTATCAAAAGGCAACACTGCAAATATTAAACCAGTACATTTCAGAGAACAACAATACATGACCTACTGGGGAAAGAGAACAAGTGGCAGAGAGGTTCCAAAAAAGAGTAAAGTAGCCCAAATGCCCTCGAGTATGGAGCAGACAGAGCTTAAAGATCCCAAATTACCCATGTCTACCAATAGCCAAATTAATATGAATAAAATACAGTCTCTAAAATGCTTGTATGCAAATGCTAGAAGTCTACAAAACAAGATGGGAGAGTTAGAATATATAGCACTAAACGAGAGGTTAGATATGATTGGAATATCAGAGACAAGGTGGAAGGAGGACAACCAGTGGGACACTGATACCTGGGTACAAACTATATCGTAATGATAGAGCTGATCAAATTGGTGGAGGGGTTGCGCTCTATGTTAGAGAGGGCATTGAGTCAGAAAGGATTAAAGTTTTGCAAGAAACAAAATTTGCTGTAGAATCTCTATGGATTGAAATTCCATGTAAAAAGGGGAAGGCGATGGCAGTGGGGGTGTACTATCGTCCGCCTGGCCAGAATGAACAAATGGATGATGAAATGCTCAAAGAAATCAAGGAAGCTAGCAAAAGTTACAGCACAGTAATAATAATGGGTGATTTCAATTACCCCGGCATCAACTGGGTCAGTGTCACAACAGGACATGCTAAGGAGATAAAGTTCCTAGATGAAATAAATGACTGCTTCTTGGAGCAGCTGGTTCATGAACCGACCAGAGGGGAAGCAATATTAGACCTAGTCCTTAGTGGAACACCAGATGTAGTGCAAGAGATAAGGGTGTTGGGGCCACTTGGCAATAGTGATCATAGCATGATCACCTTTGATTTAATTAGTGGAGGAGGGATAGTAAGGAAATCCACAGTACTACCCTTTAACTTTCAAAAGGGAGACTATGATAAAATGAGGAAAACAGTTAAGAAAAAACTAAAAGGAGCAGTTGCAAAGGTTAAATACGTACATCAAGCTTGGGTGTTGTTGAAAAATACTATCTTGGAAGCCCAGACCAGCTGTATTCCACGCTTTAAGAAAAGTGGAAGGAAGTCCAAAAAACTGCCAGCATGGTTTAAAGGTGAGGTCAGAGAGGCTCCTGTTGCCAAAAAAGCATCTTTCAGGAAATGGAAAAAAGAGCCAAACGTTGAAACCTGGAAACAGCACAAGCACTGGCAAGTCAAATGCAAGGCATTGATAAGGCAGGCAAAGAGAGAATTTGAGAAGAAGCTTGCTACGGAAGCAAAAACGCGAAATAAAGACCTTTTCAAGTACATTCGTAGCAAAAAACCTGTGAGAGAGTCAGTTGGTCCATTAGATGATAAAGAGGTTAAAGGAGCACTAAGAGGCGACAAGGCGATAGCGGAGAGACTGAATGAATTCTTTGCTTCGGTCTTTACTGAACAAGATGTAGGGATGTTACCCATGACTGAAGTGGTATTTAAAGGTGCGGAAGAATTGAAGGAAATAACGATACATCGGGAAGATGTCTTACAACTATTAGATAAACTGAAGAGTAGCAAATCACCTGGGCCGGATGGTATACATCCAAGGGTGTTGAAAGAACTGAAATTTGAGATTGCAGACCTGCTATCAGTAATCTGTGAACTATCATTAAAATCATCTCTAATACCTGAGGATTGGAGGATCGCCAATGTAACACCAATTTTTAAAAAGGGTTCGAGGGGTGATCCGGGAAACTACAGACCGGTGAGCCTGACATCAGTACTGGGAAAAAATGGTAGAAACCATCATAAAGAATAAAATTACTCAGCATGTAGATAGTCACGACCTAATGGGAGACAGCCAACATGGCTTTAGACAAGGAAGATCTTGTCTTACTAATCTGTTATGTTTTTTTGAAGGAGTGAATAAACAGGTGGACAAAGGTGAGTCGGTTGATATTGTGTATCTGGACTTTCAGAAAGCCTTTGACAAGGTCCCTCATGAGAGACTTTTGGCAAAACTAAAGAGTCATGGGATAGGAGGCAGTGTACTATTGTGGATCAGGAACTGGTTAAAAGATAGAAAGCAGAGGGTAGGGCTAAATGGCCAATTTTCCCAATGGAGAAAGGTGAATAGTGGTGTACCCCAGGGATCTGTGCTGGGTCCGCTGCTTTTTGACATATTCATAAATGACCTGGAAAGTGGAATAACGAGTGAGGTTATCAAATTTGCAGATGACACAAAACTATTTAAAGTTGTTAAAACCCAAGAGGATTGTGGAAAATTGCAAGAGGATCTTGATAAATTGGAAGACTGGGCATCAAAATGGCAGATGAAATTTAATGTGGAGAAGTGCAAGGTTATGCACCTAGGGAAGAACAACCCAAACTATGGTTACACGATGCAAGGTTCCACATTAGGAACCACCACCCAGGAAAAAGATTTAGGCGTCATTGTGGATACCATGTTAAAACCCTCGGCCCAGTGTGCAGCGGCGGCCAAGAGAGCAAATAGAATGCTAGGTATGATAAGGAAAGGAATGGAAAATAAAACAAAAGATATTATAATGCCTCTATATCGTTCCATGGTGAGACCGCACCTTGAATATTGTGTGCAATTCTGGTCGCCGTATCTTAAAAAGGATATAGCGATTTTAGAAAAGGTTCAGAGAAGAGCCACCAAAATGGTAAAGGGGATGGAAGGCTACTCCTATGAAGAAAGGCTAAAAAGGTTGGGGCTCTTTAACCTGGAAAAGAGACGGCTGAGGGGAGATATGATAGAAGTCTATAAATTAATGAACGGAGTGGAACGGGTAAACGTAGATCGATTGTTTACCTTATCAGAATATAGAAAGACTAGGGGACATGCAATGAAGCTACAGGGTAAACTATTTAAGACTAATAAAAGAAAATATTTTTTCACTCAACGTGTAATCAAACTCTGGAATTTTGTTACCGGAGGATGTAGTAAAGGCTATTAGTGTAGCTGGGTTTAAAAAAGGTTTGGACAAGTTCCTGGAGGAAAGGTCCATAAATCATTATTAAGAAGGGACCCAGGATATCAATGCTTGAACCAATACAAGCATTGTGGAACCTGTGTCCCTTGGGGAAACTGCTAGGTACGTATGACCTAGATTGGCCACTGTTGGAAACAGAATACTGGGCTTGATGGACCTTGGTCTGACCCAGTATGGCATATCTTATGTTCTTATGGCAAAGTGAAATAGGAATTTGCTGCTCAAATAAAGGCAAAAAACACAGCTTTCGCAAGATTCAAAAGATTGCAAACAAAGGAACACAGAAATGAATACAGGATCAAACTCAAAGAGACCAAGAGAGAAATAAGGATAGCAAAATCAAAGGCAGAGGAAAAGATGGCTAAAGACATGAAGTGTGGCGACAAAACCTTCTTCAGGTATATTCGGGAAAGGAAGAAGATCAGAGGTGGAATTGCAGGACTCAGAAGTGCTGCGAACGGACTGTGGAAAGTGACATTGAAAAAGCGAAATTGCTAAACGAATACTTCTGCTCTGTTTTTACTAAAGAAAGTCCTGGAGAAGGACCACCTGTGACTCCCAAATATTATAAAAATGGGAATGAAGTAGATACTACACCATTCACAGAAGATGATGTGTTAGAACAACTTGCAAAACTGAAAGTGGACAAGACCATGGGACCAGATAGGATACATCCCAGGATGCTGAAAGAGCTCAGAGAGGTTCTTGCAGGGCTGTTAAAGGATGTTTTCAACAGATCCTTGGAAACAGGAGAGGGTTCCTCAGGACTGGAGAATGGCTGATGTCATACCTCTACACAAAAGTGGTGACAGGGAAGAAGTGTCAAACTACAGGCCCATGAGCCTTACCTCGGTGGTGGGAAAAGTAATGGAGGCACTCCTGAAAAAGCAAATAGTGAACTTTCTCAAAACCAACAGGTTGCAAGGCCCAAGGCAACATGGTTTTACTGAAGGACGATCTTGCCAAACAAATCTGAGTTCTTTGACCGGTTGACCAGGGAGCTAGATCAGGGACATGCGATGGATGTCATCTACCTGGATTTCAGCAAAGCCTTTGATATTGTTCCTCATAGGAGGCTTATCAGTAAACTCAATAGCTTGGGGATGGATCCTAAGATGGTAAATTGGATCAGAAATTGGTTGACTGACAGACGACAGAGGGTGATAGTAAACGGAGCTCACTCGGATGAAGGGAAGGTGATTAGCGGGGTGCCCCAGGGGTCGGTCCTGGGCCCGGCACTGTTCAATATATTTGTAATATTGCTGAAGGACTGAATGGAAAAGTATGTCTTTTTGCAGATGACATGAAAATTTGCAACAGAGTTGACTCCCAAGGGAGTGGTTAACTTGAGGAAAGATCTACAAAAGCTGGAAGAATGGTCTAATGCTTGGCAATTAAGATTTAATGCAAAGAAGTGCAGTGTCATGCACTTGGGTAGCAGAAATCCAAGGGAAATGTACGTGATGGGGGGCGAGAGGTTACTATGCACGGATCAGGAGAAAGACCTTGGTGTGATTATTTCTGAAGATCTCAAGGTGGCAAAACAGTGCGACAAGGTGGTGGCAAAAGCCAGGAGGATGTTGGGCTGCATACAAAGAGGAATCGCCAGCAGAAAGGAAGAGGTACTTATGCCACTGTACAAGTCACTAGTGAAGCCTCACTTGGAATACTGTGTTCGGTTTTGGAGACCATATCTTGCAAAGGATGTAAAAAGACTGGAAACTGTTCAGAGGAAGACGACCAAAATGATTTGGAGCCTGTGTTAGAAGCCTTATGAGAAGAGACTTGAAGACCTAAATATGTACACTTTGGAGGAGAGGAGGGACAGGGGAGATATGATTCAGACCTTTAAATACTTGAAGGGAAACAATGAACAAACAAACCTCATCCAAAGATGGGGAAGCTGTAAAACTAGAGGGCATAACATGAAGCTGCAAGGGGGTAAATTGAAAG
This sequence comes from Ichthyophis bannanicus, assembly GCA_033557465.1. Lineage (NCBI taxonomy): Eukaryota > Metazoa > Chordata > Amphibia > Gymnophiona > Ichthyophiidae > Ichthyophis > Ichthyophis bannanicus. The sequence goes on from CM066035.1 coordinate 40,713,541, forward strand.
GCAATATCAGGAAATACTTTTTCACTGCAAGGGTGGTGGATGCTTGGAATGCCCTCCCGATGGAAGTGGTGGGGGCAAACACGGTGACAGAATTCAAAGTGGCATGGGACAGACACAGTGGATCCCTTTACAGCAACAAGATTAGATCAAAATAAACGGAACCATCTAATTTCTCAACAAATAGGGGTGTCCTACATGGAGTGGTGGGTTCACCCCTAAACAGGGATGTGGGGAGGGGTGGCAGAGCGGCGGGTGCACCTACTCTTGCTGTCGTGCTGGGCAGACTGGATGGACCGTGCTGGTCTTTATCTGCTGCCATTTACTATGTTACTATGTTACATAAACAGAATACCTCAGCTCAGTTACACATGCAGAACATAGACCATCACCAAACAAGGAATCACTATTTATTTATTTTATTTATTTACATTCTCTTATATACCGCGCTATTCTGCATCAGTGCGGTTTACATTGAACAGGGCATTATAACTTGGAGATAACTATTTTACAGGGAACAGCTTTTGTATACCACGCTCTTTAGTATCAGTGCGGTTTACAATTAACAATTCTTGCTCAATTCAGTCAAAACTGTCTTGTGCTTACATTTTAAACAGGATATGTAACTTGGAGCATTAACTGGGCAAACTATTTACACATTAGACAAAAAAACATGCTATTCCATCATTGATCTAATATAATAATTTAGAAACAGGAAGCTAATTAAACTGGGAACCCCAAAAGCCAAACTTGGAATGTACAACAACACTGTAGAAATAAAACTATAAATTAATTTCCTCTTGTACTAAACAAAGCGCAGACGTTAATGATGCACATTTCCCAGAGCAGACATATTCCAGTTAATATATTCAAAATGAAGAGATATCTTTGTACCTTTTTGTGCATTTTTTTCAGTTGCAATTGCTCCAGCCACTTTCTTCTGGTTTCTTCGTGTTTTCTTATCTCTCCATTGTCTGCTGTCCATTTGTCCTTTCTTCTCTCATTTAGTTTTTTCCCCATTCTCTCTCTACATCTGCTTTAACATACTAATCTTTCTCCTTTTGCTCTTTCCTCATTCCTATTTCATCCACTCAAATTTTACCCCTCCATCCTCAATCCCCTCATACTCTTCCAATACTCGGCCAATTGTAGATTTTTCTTCCCTCCCACACAAAATATTTTTCCCTTCTCCATTTCACTCTCCCAGCCCCATCCCCATCCCATTCTAATCCTCCCCCAAAATCAGCTCCCTTCTAGTCCCCCCCATCAGCCCATTTCCAGTCCTAGAAGCCCCCCAGTCCATTACCAGTTCTAGCCCCCCCATCACCCCATTTTCAGTCTTAGCCCCCCTTTACCAGTCCTAATCCCCCTCTCCCCATCAGCCCAGGCAAATTGAAAAATTAAAAAAACAAACCAAAGAACCCTGGCTTCTGCTGCTGCTGCCGCCGCCTTGGCAGCAGCAGAATCAACTGTCCCACAGCCCCTTCCCGTCTGCCCAGCAGAGCCTCGTCAGCTCCATCAGCGGTGGGCTTTTCAAGCTGCAAAGAGAGAGTATTTCCCTCTCATGGCTCTGTTAAGCCTGCCGGGGCTGATGGAAAGGGGCCGTGGGACAGTTGATTCTGCCAGGGTTGTGGGGTGTGGCTTTTTTTTTTTTTTTAGTTTCCTCTACGTCGCGGGCTGCACAAAGCTCTCTCGTGGGGGCTGCGTGTTTGAGACCACAGGTCTAGGGGATCTTGGAGTATAATAAGAGGAAGTTTAGTGGTGGGTACGGAAAGTCTCTTGCCTGAAGTAACACCACTTCGATACATGACTGTACAAAAAAGGGTACAAGGTATAGGGCAGGCCTTTCTTCAACATGGGTTACACTCGGGGGCTTATCTAGTCTGCCCTTCTATACCAACTACACTCCCTTTTTTCCCTTTAAGGATCTTGTGTGTCCCCTGCTTTCTTGAAATGAAATACAGTCCTTGTTTTTACTACCTTCACTGGGAGACTATTCCATGCATCTACCACTCCTCCCGTAAAGAAATATGTCTGCAAATTACTCCTGAGTCTATCGCCTTTCACCTTCATCCACTGCCACCGCCCTCGCCTCCAGCTATACTAGAACAAGTGGAGAAAGCATGCAGAGATATGACCTGAGGAAGCTTTCCAAAATAAATCTGCACACAGTGCAAGACGCCATGTGGGGGTGCTATCACAAAAAAAAAGTCCTGCCAGTGATAGAGCAAAAATAAAAATGTATTGGACATTAACAATTTAACAGTTCATTTGTTGGTTCACAGATACATTTGGAATAAACATAGATAACTCCAAATCAATGCAATATCATCAAATGGCCTAGACATGCTTGACATAGCAAACAAACAACTTACAATTACCCTGGTATACAGATTGCCTACCTCATCAGCAGACCACTAACAACCATTCTGCAGACCATAAGAACATAAGATATGCCTTACTGGGTCAGACCAAGGTCCATCAAGCCCAGTATCCTGTTTCCAACAGTGGCCAATCTAGGTCATAAGTACCTAACAGTCTCCCCAAAAGACACAGGTTCCTCATTGCTTGTATTGGATCAAGCAGTGATATCCCATGTTCCTTTTAATAATAGTTTATGGATCTTTCCTCCAAGAACTTGTCCAAACCTTTTTTAAACCCAGCTACACTAACAACCTTTACTACATCCTCCGGTAACAAATTCCAGACTTTGATTACACGTTGAGTGAAAAAATATTTTCTCTTATTAGTCTTAAATAGGTTACCCTGTAGCTTCATTGCATGTCCTTTAGTCTTTTTATATTCTGATGACGTAAACAATCGATCTACGTTTACCCGTTCCACTCCGTTCATTAATTTATAGACTTCTATCATATCTCCCCTCAGCCGTCTCTTTTGCAGGTTGAAGAGCCCCAACCTTTTTAGCCTTTCTTCATAGGAGTAGCCTTCCATCCCCTTTACCATTTTGGTGGCTGTTCTCTGAACCTTTTCTAATAACGTTATATCTTTTTTTAAGATACGGCAACCAGAATTGCACACAATATTCAAGGTGCGGTCTCACCATGGAACGATATAGAGGCATTATAAATATCCTTTGTTTTATTTTCCATTCCTTTCCTTATGATATCTAGCATTCTATTTGCTCTCTTGGCCGCCACTGCACTCTGGCCACGATGACGCTTAAATCTTTTTACTGGGTAGTGGTTCCCAATGTGTAACCATGGTTTGGGTTCTTTCCATCTGCACTCAACCTACCAACACCAAACAAGTCAGACTCTTGGGTGACCAAAACCTGCCCTCAGTCCCCCACAATACCTCAAAATCCTTCACAAATGCAAGGAAGGCAATAGAATATAACCAAATAATAAGCCAGCCAACCCACAATAAAGGAGGAATATCGGACCCCATCCTTGTCACAAACAACATACGTCAAGACCCTTAACTTCCCTCACCTACAACTACTCCAATACCCTGGTCTGACCATAAACTACTCAACTTTGGCCTCCCTCATAACCCATCCCAACAACTACACACAAAACAGCAATCTAACTTCAGAAGATTACAACGTTTAGACAAAGAACAATTCCTCAACACCATCCTCCCCCAAATAAACATAGATGCTCAGGACAGACTTCATAGTGCAAAACTGGAACCAGACAATTGCCAAAGCTACAGCAGCGCCACCATCCTAAAGAGACAACAGAAAACACCATTCAGCCATTTAGTACACAAGAACTTAGAAACATCAAATGCTCACTCGGGCAGCTGGAAAGAAAATGGAGACGCTCAAGAACAACAGACCGAGACAACTACATGCTGCTACTACAGTCATACCAAATCACCATCAACAAGAGCAACAATAATATCACACTAAGCTCCTTGAGAATTATTCAGCATAGCCAAATCAGTACTACAAAACTCTCCATCTCCACAACACATAGCCAACCATCTTAAGGATAAATCTATCAACAAGAGCTCGGCTCTAAACACTGACATACCACTACCTGGCACCATCTTCAAGCCCCATGTATGGCATAACTTCCACCAAGCCATAATGGACCACCTAGAGCTCATCATCCCTAACAAATACTACAACTTCTCCATTAGATCCCTGCCCAGTCAGCTGGATCGAAGTAGCTCGCACCAAACTTGCACCACACTATTAAAGATCACTCAACTATCCCTCACCCAGGGATACATACCGCCCATCCTCAAGCTAGCATCTATCCACCCCATACACAAAAATCACAACCTAGACCCAACCTTACCTAACTCCAACCACCCCATTTCTAACCTCCCATTTTTTCCCAGTCGTCATCGAAAATGCAGTACAATTACAGCTCCTGGTCCTAGCAGATGTGCACTCTAGAAGCTCATGTAGTCCATTCGCTAAACAGAAAATAAAATGATTGTTTTTACCTTTTGTTTTCTGGCCATTTTATTTTTCTAAATAAAATGACCAGAAAACAAGGTAAAAAAAAGGTGTTGGTCCCAGAGTCTGGTTTCTGCTTTTCTCTATCTTCTCTTGTTTCTAGTGTCACCTGTCTTTTGTCATTTCTTCTCCCTTCTCCTGTCTTCATTTCATTGCTTATATCGATCTGTAATACTGATCTCCTCTTTTCAGTTTTCTTCCTTCTCCTGCTTTTCTCTGTATTTACCCAAAGCCTTTCATCACTTTTCATCATTCAGCTCTTTCTCCTTCCCAAGCCTCTTTCAGTAAATTCCCCCTCTTTCTCCTCCCGTGTCCTGCAGCTGCCCTCTCGCTCTCCCCAACCAAAGTGTGCTTATCTCTGCAGTGTTCAGTATTGCCTGTCTGCCTCTCTCTCCCTTGTCCAGCTTCTCCCTATTGCCCCTTCCCCTGGTGGTCCAGCCTCCAATGTTCTCTTCCCCTCCTCTGTAATCCAGCATCTTAGCCAAATTGCCCCCTGTACTTCTCTGAACCAGCAGCAGCACTCACATCGCTGCCTTCAACCAACCTCCCCCACCCCCGATCCAGCATCATTCTCCCCCTTTCCCTGCATCAGCGCTGCCACTACAGCTATGACGTGTGGGGACCTCAAGCTGGAATCTGGATGTGCAGAAGGTTCAGCCTCGGCTGTGTCTGGCCCCAGAGAAATGGGACGTGTGGGAGGGGGCGGGACACGACGGAGGCTAAGACTTCTGTGCATGCACAGACTTCAGCTTGAGGTCCCCGCATTTCTTATCAGTTAAGTGAGCGCTTGCTGATGCAGGTTCCAGGAACGGAGGAGGTGCACAATGCAATTGGCTCAGAAGGAAAGGGAAGGCCAATGCTTGAGTGGGGGAGTGGGAGGTTGGTTGGAGGCAGCCGTGAGAGAGTATTGGTGACAGTCTATCTTTCCCCAATACTCTGCATGTGAACGTGATCCCAAATGAGAATTTTGTGATCCTATTGGGGGTCGCAACCCACAGTTTGGGAACCGCTGCAATAAAGTATGTGGCATTTTGCATCATTTTAAAATATTGCATACAGAATTTCCCAAACTTGTTTTCTGTGTGTAATTCCTCCAGGAAAATGCCTGGTGGTTCCGCTCTGCGCCTGACGCGCCTCATCTTTCTCCTTGCTCAAGCTCGATGCCTCTCAGTATCTCATTCTCTAGGTTCCACCCTCCCTGGCTCTCCCGTTCCCCAGGCCTATTCAACTGGCAGCTTTCTCTGACCTATCTTCAGCGCTCTCTCTGCCTCCTAGTTCATTCGTTCCTGGTCTCTGTCCTTCATCAAGATCTCCAGCTTTCCTCCAACGCCCTATCTCCCTCCAAGACGTCCAACTTTCTCTGTTTTTCCCACTTGTTTCTCCATCTCTTTTCTTTCTACCCTCTCCTCCAGGAGGAGCTCTCTAAACCCCCAGCTCTCTTTCCACACTGGGCTACACACTCAGTTCTTTCATTCTCCCCTTTCCCTGGCATGTGTACCCAGCTCTGTCTTTCCACCTGGCACACAGATTCTGCTGTCATTCTCCCTTCCCTAGAAATACCCCCAGCTCGATCCGCTGCGCTAATCACATGGCAAGAGGAGGAAGAGAGCACCAGCCATCAGACTGCTTTGTCCTCCTCCTGCCATCTGGAAAGAGACTGGTGAGTTGAACTCGTAGCTGTGCAATATTCCATGTAGTCATTTATTTATTTATTTTATTTACATTTCTTATATACCGCACTATTCGGCATCAGCGCGGTTCACAGAGAACAAAATAAAAACCAGAACAACAAGCTGTTCGGTGTTCCATATAACAGGAGCATAAACTTGGAAAAACATGGGAGAACTATCTACATGGAGTATATGATCTGTCAACTAGATAACATACTCAAACTATTTACACAAATTAGCAAGAATGTTAGTAACAATGAGAAATCTGTGATTACGTTTGCGGTGGGACTGTAAGTTTCACTTTGTCGGGTAGTATTTGATGAAAAGGTTGAATTTGAGGGCCTTTCTGAACTGGGTAAGTTGGTTATGGCACGGATATCAGGTGGTAGAGAGTTCCAGCATTTTGGTGCGCAAAATATGAAAGCTCTGTTTGCTGTTGATAGGCCGCATGTTGTTATGGCCTTTGGCATTATTAGAGAGTTTAATGCTACCTGTCTTCTATTTCTGTTTGGTGGTACATTTTGTATGAGCTCCGTGAGTGAGTTGGCTGTTAGACCATTGATGGCCTTGAAAGTGAGAATCAAGGTCTTGAACATAACCCTTCCGTGTATAGGGAGCCAATGGAGCTGCTTGAGGATAGGTGTAACATGTTCACTCTTGGACGCTCCTTGGAGAACCCTTGCAGCAGTGTTCATAGCAAGCTGTAATGGGCTAAGAGTGGATTGTGGAAGCCCTTGCAGAATGGAGTTGGCAAAGTCGAAGTGCGGTAAGATCAGTGCTTGGTAGATGGTTCTGAAGTCCTCTTGGTCTAATAAGGCGCGTAGGTGCCTGAGTGTGCGTATCTTGAAGTGCACAGCTTTTACAATATTATTTATGTGTGATTTCATGTTGAGACGATGGTCCAGTGTGACTCTGAGGTATCTTATTGTTTCCTTAGTGCATAGATCAGCTCCCTTAACACTTATATGTGGTGGTGGAATGAAGTTGGGGTCTTTTGTGATAAAGAGAACCTCAGTTTTCTTATGTTGAATGCGGAGGTTCTGTGACAGGAGTCATTCTGATACTGCGTCGAAGCAATTTGTTATAGGCAATAAATCTATTTGTACTGTGGAGAATGGCATGTAGAGTAGGATATCATCTGCGTATATCATACATTTCACATTGAATGATCTGATGATATTGCAGATAGGCTGCATATATATGTTAAACATGAGAGATGAAAGAGGATCCTTGCGGAACGCCTTGTTTTTGATGGAAAAGTTTTGATTCTCCTGTTGCAGATTTTACGTATTGCATTCTGGTGTCAAGGTACGATTTACACCAATCAAGTGCAGAGTTGCAGATGCCTTTCTCTTTGAGTCGCCCGAGGGGAATCTCATGGTTTACTGAATCAAACGCTGCTGCTATATCTAAGAAGATTAGCACAACGCCTTGCCGGATGTTGTCTATGCTAGTGAGAACATCATTGAAGAGGGTGGTAAGCAGTGTTTCCACGCCATGGTATTCTCTGAATCCATGTTGAGAATGGTCTAGAGGGGCTGCGGAATCTATGTGGTCTTGGATTTGGCGTTGTGCCTCTTTCTCAAAAATCTTTGCTAAGAGGGGGATACTGGCTATAGGCCTGTAGGAGTCAGGCCGTTTTGTGTCTAGTTTGGCGTTTTTTAGCAGAGGTCTGATGGATGTGAGCTTTAGTGCAGAGGGGAAGGAGCCAGTTGTAAATGAGAGGTTCATGATTTTTGCAATGAAAGGGCTAAATGCACTTCGAAGATCCTTTATCCAAAAGGCTGGCAAGGATCGGTTTGCGCAGTGGTGGTATTGAGTGAGGTGATTGTGTCTTCGATATGTTTGGCGGAAGGTGTGGCAAGTGCAGACAGGGATGTTAGGCAGGATGTTTCTTGTACATTGATTGTTGAGAGCTCATGTGGTCCATGCAAGCTAATGCCATAGTAACTATGCAGGAACGTCGGCAGAAGATCTGTGTATGGCCAAAGTGAGGGAAAACTACATAGTGCAGTGGGCTAGCAGATCGTTGCGGTCAGTTGGAGCCTGCTAGGACATCAGCAAGGGAAAGCCAGCTTGGTGGCAGTGTAGGAGATTCTTGCTGAGTTAGAAGCCAAAGGGACTAGTAGACCTGGGATTGTGCTACTGCTGCCTTCTGGGCCCTGTACATAATTCCCCCATGAGTTACAAGGCATATATATACATTATAATGCAGCGCTTTGCAATCTTTAGAGAGGCTTTCTAGATTGCTTTTTGCAAGGTACATTACATTAGCGTGGTTTACAATGCTAAATATGCTCATAATGCATAGAGGAGGAGGAGTCCACACAAGCGACATCAACAGGGATGCCGGGCTCCGCCACGTACATGCCAGAAGACTTCCAAATAACTTTCAGCCCTTAGGTACAATGGAAGTTTGTTTCATAATGTCAGAACCTGGAAAGCAAGCAAGATGCATGGTACACGGAGAAGGGACTGACACAGGGCTGCTGTGGGAACCGGGGCCAAGGGAACCGGCCAATGAGCTAAATACTGAGGCAAGCCAGTTGGAACGAGAGAGGCAGGAACTTAGGCATGATTTGTTAATTCAGAGTCAATTCTGATTTAACAAAAACAGTCTTTAAGTAAAAATGATTAAAATACTTTCTTGGATTAGATTTGGAGAAGTTAAAATGCCTGGGAAATAATGGATTGCAATCTGATTCCCTTAGTCACTTAGGCTATGATAAGAAATCAGGCACTTTTCATTTACCATCGGGTAACAAAAGTGCGTGCACATTTGTAACTAAATTAAATCAGGACATATTTTCCCCAGTAACTGGATCCCACCAAAGAAACCATGGGGCTCTTTTACTAAAGTGTGCGAAGCAGTTAATGAGCATTTTTGCATGCAGTAACGGTTGCCATGGGGACATGACAGCGTGCTGAGTGGTGCACGGTGAGTGTGTGGGTCAGGGGTGTTGAGTACATTACAGCAAGTGCAGGGCAACGTATTGCATGCCACCATTGTCAGCACAGTTGCAACTAATGCCACTTCAGTAGATGGCGTTAGATGCACCCGTGGTAATTGTGCCATCCATTAAGATACACATCTGTGCATTAACTACCGGGAACATGCTGGTCACAGCCTCGACAGTTACTGCGGAGGCCTTGCACCAACGCATGTTAGTTTTAATGCTAAAGGCATGTTACTGAAAGGGCCCCAAAGTTATAAAAATGAAATGTGAATATTCAGCTACTGCATTCAATATTTGTTTTATCTGTAGCAAGTTAAACGGTTCACGTAGCATGGTCACAAAGAAAAACTTATTTTCTGCGAGGCAGGGAAACGGATTAGAGAGGTTTTCCAAGAAAACAGAGGGATAGCGCCTTCCATCATCATGGGATTCTTTGGGCACCTGACTGGAAGGAAACATCCGTTCTTGGCACCCATCATCCATGTGAGCTGAAAGAAAACAACCAAAGCATAGGATTCTGACCAAAATTGCACAGTACATTTAAGTAACTAAAACATGTTAAGAATTTGGAAAGCTTACAGCTACTCAACAGACTTTCTGAAACAAAAAGAAAAGATAGCAGATTAAATAGAGATAATCAGGGCCGGCCCCAGAGTTGGCTCAGGGTGTTGGTGTACTAGGCAGACTTTAAGCCTTATGCCCTCCCCTCCTCGGCTATCAGAATTTATTGTTTAGCTTTGGATGCCCTGCTCTTTGCCACTCCCCAGAAGTTGCGGTTCTAGATGACCACCTAGTTTACCTAATGGATGCACCAGCCCCGCTTGTGACCTTCAAGCCTACCAAGTTGCCCAGTTCCAGGAGGGCAACGTTTTGAACTTGTATCCCAAAGCAATGCGGTATTTTGTAGTTCCTGATTCTACCCCTTGAGATGGGTGTAGCAGGTCCCATAGTGCATCTCATTATCAGAAGTCCAGGGTCAGCCGAAAATCTCCCTCCTGGAAGTGGGTAACTTCTCATTTCGGAGCCTTGAGTAACTCACTTTGAAGCATGTTTACTAAAGGTTAACATGTGCTCATGGAGGCTAATGCACATTAATCTTAGGTAAAGATGCCTCTTTATCTCTCCTTGTTTCAGGTACCCACTTCAGTTGTAAGCTCTTCAGGGCAGGGATAGATTGTGCTGTAATACTTATCCCTACTGTACAGCCATGCATCTGTCCTGTACTGCTATAAAAATGATGGTCCCGATATTCACCAACGGTGGCTGGCACTACTAACATAGCTAGCCGTTGTCGCTGAACTAAAGATGCAAATAGTCAATGTCGGGGCCATATTTGGCCACTGGTATTGAATATCCAGGTCTGCTGATAGTCAGCCGCTGCCTGGTTAGCTTATAAGAAATGCAATATGGGGTCAGACCAAGGTCCATCAAGCCCAGTATCCTGTTTCCAACAGTGGCCAATCCAGGTCACAAGTACCTAACAGTTTCCCCAAAAGACACAGGTTCCTCAGTGCTTGTATTGGGTCAAGCAGTGATATCCTGGGTCCCTTTTAATAATGATTTATGGACCTTTTCTCCAGGAACTTGTCCAAATCTTTTTTTAAACCCAGCTACAGTAACAGCCTTTACTACATCCTCCGGTACCGAAATCCAGAGTTTTGACTACACATGGAGAGAAAAAATATTTTCTCTTATTCGTCTTAAATTGGTTACACTGTAGCTTGATTGCATGTTCCCCTAGTCTTTCTACTTTTTGAAGGAGTAAACAATCGATCTACGTTTACCCGTTCCACTCCATTCATTAATTTATAGACCTCTATCATATCTCCCCTCAGCCATCTCTTTTCCAAGGTGAAGAGCCCTAACCTTTTAAGCCTTATCTCATAGGGGGATCCTTCCGTCCCCTTTACCATTTTGGTGGCTCTTCTCTGTACCTTTTCTAATTCTGCTATATCATTTTTAAGATATGGAGAATAGAAATTGCAGATAATAATCAAGGTGCGGTTGCACCATGGAAAGATACATTATAATGTCCTTTGTTTTATTTTCCATTCCTTTCCTTATGATACCTAGCATTTTATTTGCTCTCTTGGCCGCTGCACACTGGGAGGAGGGTTTCAACGTATTACCATTGATGACTCCTAAATCTTTTTCCTGGGTGGTGGTTCCTAATGTGGAACCTTGCATCGTGTAACCATAGTTTGGGTTGTTCTTTCCAAAGTGCATAACTTTGCACTTGTCCACAATAAATTTCATCTGCCATTTGTACATCCAGCCTTCCAATTCCTCAAGGTCCTCATGCAATTTTTCATAATGCTCTTGAGTTTTATAACATTGAATAATTTTGTGTCATCTGCAAATTTGATCACCTCATTCGTTATTCCCATTTCCAGGTCATTTATGAATATGTTAAACAGCAGATGCAGCACAGATCTGTGAGGTACTCCACTATTCACCTTTTTCCATTGGGAATATTGGCCATTTAGCCCTACCCTCTGCTTTCTATCTTTTAACCAGTTCCTGATCCACAATAGTACACTGCCTCCCCTCAGGTGCCTATCTTCCACCCCTTAGCAATAACCAGGCTGTGGCTCAACCCTGGTTATCACTAGGTGCTGTTTCAGCACCTCCCCCCCCCCCCCCCCAATACCCCGATGCCATGTTAATCACTTTAAATATAGAGCCCAAGTTTTAATTTTAAAACCTTAGGGTTACACTCATCTGCTGGAATTTATTGAATCTGATGCCTGCCAAAGAAAACTAGACTGTTATTTCCCGTACGGTTTTGTCTATATTTTCCCAAACCTTTGTAGTCAGCAGTGGAAGGTCTCTTGTATGCATATTTTCCAAGTTACCCAGTTTCAGGAGTGGGATTTTTTGCCAGTTCAGGTTTTGAATTTGCAGTGCAATGCACTATGGGATTTGTAGTCCCTGATTTTACCCATTGGAAGCAGTGCTGCAGGTCCGATAATGCAATGGAATAAGATTGTCAGAAATCCAGGAGTGGCTTAAAATCTCACTCCTGGAACTGGGCATCTTGGCAACTCTGTGTATGATACAGTTAAGTTTATTTGCTATCTTGACTATAACTTCTTAATGTAAAATGTTTTTTTTTGTTTTTGTTAGTTGTGAAGATCACTTATTAGGATCGAACCTTCCCAGATCTCTTCTTTAATTGAATTCCAGCTTCTCCTCAACGCATTTCCACAGCCGCCATAAACTGTAACAGCTTGTTGCAGCCTCATTCACAACCTGCCCCACAAGCAAGAGATGTGAAACTCCGGTGGTGGGGGTCGTTCAGCATCTGAGGGAAACTGAGCACCGTTGCAGGGCAGGATCTGTGGCTGCCTCTCCAGCAAGCAATTCATTCACTCTTAGGGCACAGACCCATTAGTAGTAGTGATGCTGCCATCTAGTGCTAAATAAATAGAATTGCATGTCCTCTGCTCTCCGGACCATTGTTACCCCTATTCTCACTGAGAGAGATGCAGAGGTCTAGGGAACAAGCTAATAAGGGGTCCCCAGAGCGTTCTTTCAGATTGAGGCAGACTTGGAGTCTCTTTTGACCCAGGACAATTGTCCTATTTGCTACCCTCTACTGCAGGTCCTGGAGGTATGTATTGCACTTTTGGACATGATTTTTTTTTTCTTTTCTTTTTTTTGTAAATATTTTGGGGGGCATATTCAAAGGGATTTAACAGCATAGTAGACATTAAAACCCTGCCTTTTACAGAAACCTAAGAGCAGACAGACAACAGTCTCAACCCAAACGGTAATGCAACTACCTCCGCCAACTCGATACCCACTCACACCAACTAGACATACAAGTTCATTGTACAATGTTAAATGTAATCCCAATTGTGCTGCCTAAATGTTAAGTACCTTCATGTTAAGTGTAACCCTCCAATTGTGATGTAACCACTTTAAAGGATAAGGTGGTATACAAATCGGTCTAAATAAATAGTAGACCTGATAACCAGTTAAACTGTTTAGTGCTGCTACCTGTTTTTATATGCCCTGTCACTAGCCAGGCAGGGCATTCGGGGGGGGGGGGGGGAGTTTGGGCAGGGAAGAATTCTACACAAAATTACAAGTAAATGATGCAGAATATTAACATATCATGTGCAAAATTTTCAAAACTTTAATGTTTACATTTTTTTCACAGAATTCCTCCAGGACTGTGTATTCTCTATTAATAAACAGAGATGATCAACAAGTCATAATAGGATCTAACTCCTCTTCACTCTACCCTCAAACCCATGGTGTCCCACAAGGCGCTTCCCTCTCACCCCTGCTATTCAACATTGTCAGACGGCTGCCTGGGTGAGAATCTTCACAGTCTTGACAATGCATATATTTATATGATTTTTGCAAGGTATTGTGGGTAATGTAGTTCATTCACACCAGACACAGCTGCTGACAATAATTTAGTTGTGCACAAGTGTTAAAGCCAATAGGATACTTCTTTATTTATGGGGTTATTTCTCCCAGCACAGATATGCTTGGTAGCACATAAATTAGGTTACTTGCTTGCAGTGTTTAACTTGGTAAAACAAAGTCAAAAATCAAAATCAGGAAAACAACCTTCAAACTTGTCAGGCAATTAGCTAATGTTTTCTTAGCATATCTCTAACAAACGAAAAGCCACAAAGAAAGAAATAAACTGTTCTTGTAAGGTTAACTTCTGATTTCTTTCCACACAGATCCAGAAGTAATTCTCTCCTAGCTCACAAGCAATTAGGTGCAGCTCAATTGCTATCAGTTATCCAGCTGAAACCCTTTAGCAGGCTGGCTTTCTACTGTGTGAGCCAAATCCTGCTTCAGGAGCTTTTCTTAGTGGAATAAAGAACAAATTTATATTTCTTTGTGATGGCTGCTGTGCTTTATCACAGAAAGTTACCAACGGAGTTTGGATAGAGAGCAGTCCATATAAACAATATCTTGATCTGCTATTATTTCCCCTTCATCAACAAGCATAGGGTCACTATCATGAATTGGCACAGATGAATCTTTCAATGGAGCACTTTCAGGAGTACACTTATTTCCCTGCTGTCTTTCAAGGTTATAGCTAGGGCATAGATCAGTGTTCATACCTGAGCTTCCATTGTTGCTATAGTTCCTCTCTATATAGCCTGGCCAGTATGTAGTCCAGTTCTTATGTCCAGCCTTCCAGTCCTGATCCCTGGACACTGGATCTCTCTTCACATACCTTCTGGCATAGGTCTTAGAGTCCCTTCCACGTGCAGCCGTCTCCCTCACAAGTAGCCTCTGGTGATTCCTTGTTCTGCAGCACCATTCCTCTGGCTTTCCCCAGTCCAATGGTCTATGCTGGCCCTTGGAATACCTCCCAGTATACGTACTGCCTTGGACTCTTCTAGACCTCTCAAAGGCTTTTCTCCTCTTCCTTCCAGAGGGTTTCTTTCCTTCTCTATCCGTCCGGTTTGGCTTCTGCTTCTGCTGATCCTTCAGATGAAACTGATGATCAAACTCAAGCTGATTCTCAGGATTCTGAGGACAATTCTCTGAATATCCAAGGTGATCATGAAGCTGGTCATCTGTAGAATAAACTCTATTCTTATTCTGCTTGGATGAGTATTCTTCCCTAACACAGCGCAGCTGTGCTGAATCAGGCCCTGCCCTTTGAGATGAGTGCTTAGGGATTACCTCATAGCCCTCCTGATTGAACACACGTTTCCCCACTTCAGCTCCTCTAATGGCTGTTGGAAACCTGGTGCATTCTGGGACTGGTAGTCTTTTATGGCAAAATTCTGTTTTCATATTTCTACCAGAACTGACAGGTTGCTTGTTCAGAGTCACTTCACCTTTTCTATAGTTCCTTCCTGAGCTATGATAAGCTTCCTTATCACAACATCTACCTGCAGCCATTATGCTCAATCATCCGCACATATAACACATACTTCCATATTTGTTGTTGTTGTTGTTGTTAACTGCCGTTGAGTCAGTGTTAACTCATGGCGACCCTCTGGATAGATGTCCTAAATTGTGCTCGGTCTTCAGTCAGGCAGCTCAATATTGACAGACTGGCACCGTAGCTGCTGTTGTTGTATCGATCTATCTCATTGCTGGCCTTCCTCTTTTGCGTTGACCTATCTTGCTAAGCATGATGTCTTTCTCTAATGATCTCTCTCTCCGCATGATGTGTCCAAAGTATGAAAGATGAAATCTTGTCATCTGAGCTTCTACAGAAAGCTTAGGTTTGATCTCCTCTAATACTGACTGGTTTGATCTTCAGGCAGTCTATGGTATACGCAGTATTCGCTACTAGCACCATAATTCAAAGGCATCAATTTTCTTCCTGTCTATCTTTTTCGCTGTCCAACTTTCGCATCCATATAATGTTATTGAAAATACCATTGCTTGAACAAGTCGAATCTTTGAATGGAGAGAGACATCTCTGCTCTTGAGAATCTTATCTAAGTCCTTCATAGCCATTCTGCCAAGAGCAATGCGTCATTTGATTTCTTGACTGCTTGTTGCTTCTTTATTGATAGTTGATCCAAGTAGGTTAAAGTTGTCCACTATTTCAATTTCTTCTCCATCAACGATGAAATTATTGATTTTTGTCAGTTGTCATGATCTTTGTCTTTATATAAAGGTGAAGGCCCATTTTAATATTATGTTCCTTGATCGTGAGAAGCAAATATTTCAGATCATCTTCACTTTCAGCCAGTAATGTGGTATCATCAGCATAGCGAAGGTTATTGATGAGTCTTCCACCAGTCTTCATACCTCTATTGTCTTCATACAATCCTGCTTCTCTGATGATTTGTTCTGCATATAAATTAAACAGGTAGGGGGAAAGTATGTAGTCTTGTCATACACCTTTGCTGATTTTAAACCATTCTGTTTCTCCTTGTTCCGTTCGAACTGTTGCTTCTTGATCAATGTACAGATTGTGCAAGAGAAAGATCAGGTGTTCTGGTATACCCATGCTTCTTAATGTGGCCCAGAGTTTCTCATGGTTTACACAGTCAAAAGCCTTGCTATAGTCGATAAAGCACAAATAGATATCCTTTTGGTATTCTTTAGTCTTTTCAAGGATCCATCTCACATCCGCAATGATGTCTCTCGTTCCTCGCCCTTTCCTGAACCCTGCTTGCACTTCAGGTAGTTCTCATTCCAGGTATGGTTGTAGTCTCTGTTGAAGAATCTTCAGTAGAATCTTGCTGGGATGTGGGATCAGAGTGATTGTGCAATAATTTCCACAGTCAGTTGGATCACCTTTCTTTAGTATTGGTATAAACACAGATCTTTTCCAGTCAGTTGGCCATGATGTTGTCTTCCAAATTTCCTGGCAGAGCCTTGTAAGTATGATAATAGCTGCATCAGATTGCTGTAATACTTCTATGGGAATGTTATCAATGCATGGTGCTTTGTTCTTTGATAAGGAGGAGCTCTTCCAAAGGGATGGGCTTCACCTTAACCGGGATGGAACCAGGCTGCTAGCATTAACCTTTAAAAGGGAGATAGAGCAGCTTTTAAACTAGATAATAGGGGAGAGCCAACAATCCCCTAAGAGCGCATGGTTCGGAACAATGTATCCTTCAAAGATACTACCAAAAAAATGAAGTTATGGCACATCAGGAGAGAGGTTCCAATAAAGACAAAGGTACCCCAAATGTCCTTGAGTACAGAGCAGACAGAGTTTAAAGATTCCATATTACTCTTGCCTACCGATAACCAGATTAATATGAAAGAAATAGTCTCTAAAATGCTTGTATGCAAATGCTAGAAGTCTAAAAAATAAGATAGTTAGAATATATAGCACTAAATGAGAAGTTAGATATGATTGGTATCTCAGAGACATGGTGGAAGGAGGACAACCAGTGGGACACTGATACCTGGGTACAAACTATATCGTAATGATAGAGCTGATCAAATTGGTGGAGGGGTTGTGCTCTGTTAGAAGGGGCATTAATCCTTTGTGACTCAAAGTTTTGCAAGAAACAAAATTTACTGTAGAATCTCTGTGGATTGAAATTCCATGTAAAAAGGGGAAGGCAATGGCAGTGGGGTTGTACTATCGACTGCCTGGCCAGAATGAACAAATGGATGATGAAATGCTCAAAGAAATCAGGGAAGCTAACAAAAGTTACAGAACAGTAATAATAATGAGTGATTTCAATTACCCCGGTATTGATTGGGTCAGTGTCATGGCAGGACATGCTAGGGAGAGAAAGTTCCTAGATGAAATAAATGACTGCTTCTTGGAGCAGCTGGTTCATGAACTGACCAGAGGGGAAGCTATATTAGACCTAATCCTTAGTGGAACACAAGATCTAGTGCAAGAGAAGGGTGTTGGGGCCACTTGGCAATAGTGATCATAGCATGATCACATTTGATTTAATTAAAGGAGGAGGGATGGTAAGGAAATCCACAGTACTACCTTTTAACTTTCAAAAGGGAGACTATGATAAAATGAGGAAAATAGTTAATAAAAAACTAAAAGGAGCAGTTGCAAAGGCTAAAGACTTGCATCAATCTTGGGTGCTGTTTAAAAATACTATCTTGGAAGACCACATTGTATTCTATGCTTTAAGAAAAGTGGAAGGAAGTCCAAAAAACTGTCAGCATGGTTTAAAGGTGAGGTCAGAGAGGCTGTTGCCAAAAAAGCATCTTTCAGGAAATGGAAAAAAGAGCCAAATGATGAAAACAGGAAACAGCACAAGCACTGGCAAGTTAAATGAAAGGCATTGATAAGGTAGGCAAAGAGAGAATTTGAGAAGAAACTTGCTGTGGAAGCAAAAACATGTAAAACTTTTTCAAGTACATTCGTAGCAAAAAAAACCTGTGAAAGAGTCAGTTGGACCATTAAATGATAGAGGGGTAAAAGGGGCACTAAGAGGCGACAAGGTTATAGCGGTGAGACTGAATGAATGAATGAATGAATTCTTTCAGTCTTCACTGAGGAAGATATAGGGATCTTACCCATGACTGAAGTGGTATTTAAAGGTGATACTGCGGAAGATTTGAAAGAAATATCGATACACCGGAAAGATATATTACAACTATTTGATAAACTGAAGAGTAGCAAATCACCTGGACCGGATGGTATACATCCAAGGGTGTTGAAAGAACTGAAATACGAGACTGCAGACCTGCTATTAGTAACCTGTGAACTATCATTAAAATCATCTGTAATACCTGAAGATTGGAGGATCGCCAATATAACGCCAATTTTTAAAAAGGGTTCCAGGGGTGATCTGGGAAACTACAGACCGGTGAGCCTGATGTCAGTACTGGGAAAAATAGTAGAAACCATCATAAAGAACAAAATTACTGAACATGTAGATAGTCATAGCTTAGTGGGAGACAGTCAACATGGCTTTAGACAAGGAAGATCTTTTCTTACTAATCTGTTATGTTTTTATGAAGGTGTGAATAAACAGGTGGACAAAGGTGAGTCGGTTGATATAGTGTATCTGGACTTTCAGAAAGCCTTTGACAAGGTCCCTCATCGGAGACTTTTGGCAAAACTAAAAAGTCATGGGATAGGAGGCAGTGTACTATTGTGGATCAGGAACTGGTTAAAAGAAAGAAAGCAGAGGGTAACATAGTAACATAGTAAATGATGGCAGATAAAGACCAACATGGTCCATCTAGTCTGCCCAGCAATATGGCAGGAGTAGGTGCACCCCTTCCCATGTCTTTTAGGGAGTAGGTGCACACCTACCAATGTCTTTGCTTAGTGGTGCACCTACCAGGAGCAGGTGCACACCTCCCCATATCTTTGTTTCTTTGTTTGTTTAGGGGTGAACCCACCGCTCCTCCCCCATCGCTCCATGTAGGACACCCCTATTTGTTGAGAAATTAGATGGTTCAGTTTATTTTGATTTAATCTTGTTGCTGTAAAATGATCCACTGTGTCTGTCCCAGGCCACTTTGAACTCCGTCACTGTGTTTGCCCCCACCAACTCCATTGGGAGGGCATTCCAAGCATCCACCTCCCTTTCAGTAAAAAAAAATATTTCCTGACATTGCCTTTCAATTTACCACCTTGTAGCTTCATCTCATGCCCTCTAGTTTTACAGCTTCCCCGTTTCTGGAAGAGGTTTGTTTGTTCATTATTTCTCTAAGTATTTAAAGGTCTGAATCATATCTCCCCTATCCCTCCTCTCCTCCAAAGTGTACATATTTAGGTCTTCAAGTCTCTCTTCATAAGGCTAAATGGCCAATTTTCCCAGTGGAAAAAGGTGAATAGTGGAGTACCCCAGGGATCTGTGCTTATTGAAAATACCATGGCTTGAATCTTTGTATGGAGAGAGACATCTCTGCTCTTGAGAATCTTGTCTAGGTCTTTCATAGCCATTCTGCCATGAGAAATTTGTTATCGGATTTCTTGACTACTTGTCATTTTTTTATTGATTTATTGATACAAGTGGTTAAAGTTGTCAACTATTTCAATTTCTTCTCCATCAGTGACTAACAAATTGATTTTGCCAGTTGTCAAGATCTTTGTCTTCTTTACATTAAGGTGTAGGCCCATTTTAGGACTATATTCTTTGACTTGAGAAGCAAATTTTTCATATCACTTTCAACCTGTAATGTGGAATCATCAGCATAGCGAAGATTGAGTCTTCCACCAGTCTTCACACCTTGGTTGTCTTCATACAGTCCTGCTTTCTGATGATTTGTTCTGTATATAAATTAAACAGGTAAGGAGAATGTATGCAGCCTTGTCGTACACCTTTGCTGATTTTAAACCATTCTGTTTCTCCTTGTTCTATTAGAACTGTTGCTTCTTGATCAATGTAAAGATTGTGCAAGAGGATGATCAGGTGTTCTGCTATACCCATGCTTCTTAATGTGCCCCAGAGTTTCTCATGGTTTACACAGTCAAAAGCCTTGCTATAGTCGATAAAGCACAAATAGATATCCTTTTGGTATTCTTTAGTCTTTTCAAGGATCCATCTCACATCCGCAATGATGTCTCTCGTTCCTCGCCCTTTCCTGAACCTTGCTTGCACTTCAGCTAGTTCTTGTTCCAGGTATGGTTGTAGTCTCTGTTGAATAATCTTCAGTAGAATCTTGCTGGCATGTGGGATCAGAGCGATTGTGTGATAATTTCCACAGTCAGTTGGATCACTTTTCTTCAGTATTGATAAAAACACAGATCTTTTCCAGTCAGTTGGCCATGGTGTCTTCCAAATTTCCTGGCTGAGCCTTATAAGTATGGTAACAGCTGCATACAATTGCTGTAATACGTCAATAGGAATGCTATCAGTGCCTGGTGCTTTGTTCTTTTCATAAAGTTTTTAATGCTACTTTCACTTCTTCTTTCATCACCAATAGTTTCTGATCATAAGGTACAGGTTGAAACGACTGTTGGTCCACTTGATCTTTATGCTGTAATGACTCTATATTCTTTCCACATTTTCTTGATCGTCTCAGCATCATTCAACATGGATCCTTGAACATCTTGTAGCATTCCAATTCAAGCCTGTAATTTTTTCTTTAAGTCTCATAGCTTTAGGAAAGCCGATCTTGTTCTTTCTCTAATAGTTTCTGATTCTATTTTCTGGCATGCATCATTGTAGTACTTCTCCTTGTCTTGTCTTGCTGCACGTTGGAAATCTCTATTGAGTTCTGTGATTGCCTCTCTTTCTCCTTTGGTTTTAGCGTCTCTGCACTTCTGGGCAATTTTTCAGAGTTTCTTCGGTCATCCATTTTGGCCCTTTTTGCATTTTCACCTTTTGTAGAGACTTCTTACTTTCTTCCAACATAGTCTTCTTGATGTCATCCCATAACTCTATTGGAGCTCGGTCATTTGTATCTAAAAAGTTAATCAATTTTATAGGCAGTCTTTAAATTCCGGTGATGTATCGTCAAGGTCATATTTTGCTACATTGATGTGTGGCTTGCTCTTTTTCAACTTTGGTTTGAGTTTGCATACTAGTAGTTGATCTGTTCCACAGTCAGCTCCCAGGTTTTGTCTTTGTTGATGTTTATAGAACTTTTCCATCGTTGACTTCCACAGATGTAGTCAATTTGATATTTGTACAATCCGTTGGGTGAAGTCCATGTGTATAGTCACCGCTTGTGTTGCTGGAAGAAGGTGTTTGAGAGAGAATTTTGCAAGACCATAGATCTATTTATCAGTCATTTCTATTGCCAAGTCCATATTTTCTAGCCACTTTGCCTTCTTCTTTGTTGCCAGCTTTTGCGTTCCACTCACCCATGACTATCAGGATATCCTTTTTGCATGTTCTATCAATTTCAGATTGTACTTGTTGATAGAGCTCATCAACTTCATCTTCTTCTGCAGCTGTTGTTGGGGCATATACTTGAATTATAGTTGTTGATAGGCATTCCTCGTAGATGAATAGAGATTAAGCATTCACTGACTGCATTGTATTTCATTACAGTTCTTGCAAGTTTCTTCTTTATAATAAATGCAACACCATTTATTCTTTGTCTTTCATTTCCAGCATAGTAGACCATGTGATCATCTGATGCAAAGTGTCCAATGCCAGTCCATTTCAGTTTGCTGACACCCAACAGATCAAGTTGTACATGTTCCATTTCATTCTAGACCAGCTCTTACTTCCCTTGGTTCATGCTTCTTACATTCCAGGTCCCAATATGTAAGACATCTTTGCAGCTTCTGACTCTCATTTCATGCGCAGCTACATCAGCAGTCAGACGTCCCAAGGGCTTTGATCCAACCACATCATAAAGGTTGACTTTACTCTGAAAAGACTTCAGCTCCTTCCCAGTAGCCAGTTGAGTGCCTTCCGAAGTGGGGGCCTCATCTTCTAGCACTACAGTGCAATTTGTTTTGTTGTGACTATTGTGAACTGTGAGGGAGGGGGGCTGCGAAGTCTCTGGCCTTGTAACACAACAAATAAAATGAAGCTGCAGAGAGATCATTCGGACCTCCAGAACTGCTGTAGCTTTGTTTCGCTACAGGGCCAGAGACTTATCAGCCCCCCCTCATAGAATAATCTATTGCCATATTTATCCATTGTGTTATCAACAATATGGCTTTAAATAATGAACACATTCTATCGTGGATAAGAGAAACATAAAGTATCATAAGAACATAAGATATGCCATACTGGGTCAGACCAAGGTCCATCAAGCCCAGTATCCTGTTTCCAACAGTGGCCAATCTAGGTCATACGTACCTAGCAGTTTCCCCAAAAGACACAGGTTCTGCAATGCTTGTACTGGGTCAAGCAGTGATATCCTGGGTCCCTTCTTAATAATGGTTTATGGACCTTTCCTCCAGGAACTTGTCCAAACCTTTTTTTAAACCCAGCTACACTAACAGCCTTTACTACATCCTCCGGTAACAAATTCCAGAGTTTGATTACACGTTGAGTGAAAAAATATGTTCTCTTATTTAGTCTTAAATAGTTTACCCTGTAGCTTCATTGCATGTCCCCTAGTCTGTTTACATTATCAGAATATAGAAAATCGATCTACGTTTACCCGTTCCACTCCATTCATTAATTTATAGACTGCTATCATATCTCCCCTCAGCTGTCTCTTTTCCAGGTTAAAGAGCCCTAACCTTTTTAGCCTTTCTTCATAGGAGTATCCTTCCATCCTCTTTACCATTTTGGTAGCTCTAATCTGAACCTTTTCTAATAACGCTATATCCTTTTTAAGATACGGTGACCAGAATTGCACACACTATTCAAGGTGCGGTCGCACCATTAAATGATACAGAAGCATTATAATATCCTTTGTTTTATTTTCCATTCCTTTCCTTATGATACCTAGCATTCTATTTGCTCTCTTGGCTGCCGCTGCACACTGGGCGGAGGGTTTTAACATGTTATTCACAATGACGCCTAAATCTTTATCTCCAGGAACAAGCAGGAATGTAGTCTTCACATATGGGTATCGTCGGTACCGATGGAGCCCGTGCAGGAACGCTCCCCAGCATCCAATAGGAATGCTTTTGGGAGCATCCCACAGCGCATGCGTGCTGCCTTCCCACCTTTGTACCTCTCTCACTTCAGTTCTTCGTTTTCCGCGGAGCTGACAGGACGTGTACCCTGTCACCGCAGAAAATTTCCTTTTATTCTTTGTTTTTTTTGTGGTCGCGTCTGCCTTCATTTGACGCCTAGTGGTACAGCCGGTGGTTCTTCTTTCTTTAAAAAAAAAACAAACCCTTGTATTTTCTTCAGGGGTCTTTCCCTTGTTTCTGGTGCTAGGTGCCATTTTGGGCACTAGGCCCACTTTTCTTCAGGCATGAAGAAATCCAGCTAGTGGTTTCAAAAAATGCTCAAAGTATGGCGGTACCATTTCCGTCACCGACACCCATGATTGGTGTCTAAAATGTTTAGGTCCTGAACATTGTCCAACGGAGTGTCTCTCCTGCACGAGAATGACCAAAAAGGGCCTGCAGAATAGAGCTGCAAAACTTGGTACCCTTTTTGCCGCGGATATGATCTCACTTGCATCGAAGTCTTCCAGGGCTTCATCTTCCTCCCATGGATCTCAGGTAACTAAACTTAAGTCTTCTAAGACTAGCCGGTCCTCGAAGGGTAAATCTCTTTCAAAGTATCGAGATGCCACTGGCGTTGCCCTTGAGGATAGTTCACCGGCAAATCAGCCCTGGCGGGAGTCTTTGGGCTCCAAAGTATTAACAGGGCTCGAGGATGTTCCAGAGGCTTCCATCTCTGCAGAACTACTGGTGCCATGTTATGGGGTCATAGCCACTTCCACCGGTACTGACACCCAGGCATCGGCAGGAGTGATGGATAAAAGAATCCTTTCTATTGAATGCAGTCTAGCGTCCCTCTTAGCAGCTTCGGTACCACTAAGACCGCTACAGACGGTTCAACAGGGTATCGGTACCGGTGCTGATAGTACCTGCTTCGACAGGACTGCTTCCCCCCATGCCGAGCCTTGAGTCTATTTCGGGTATCGGGGATCAGGAACCGAGACATTTCGGTGCCGACTTCAAGCGGCACCGATACCATGCGTTACGGGAGCACCCGGTACAGAGTGCCCTTGAGTCTTCCGATGACTCTGACAATTCTACTGGTACCAGAGTGAACCTACTAGAGGATTCAACTCCTTCTCCTCAACGCAGGATGTCTCCTCCAGAAGATATGTCCTTCCAGGATTTCATACGTGATTTAGTAAGTCTTGCAATCACTGTGATTCCAGAAAAGGAACCTAGGGCAGAAGAATTAAGAATTCTACAATACCCTATGGCTCCCAAGGGGCAGCTATGCTTCCCATTCACAAGATCTTATATGATCTGATGTTGAGAATGTGGGGAAACTCCTTTAACGATATCTTCACATTCCCGACGCCTTAACACTATGTACCGAGTGCCAAGTTGTCCTGGTTTTCAAAAAACTCAATTACCACACCATTCAATGTTAGTGGAATCGGCCATGTGAAGAATCAAGAGTGCTAAAACACATTCTTCTAATCCTCCAGGCCGGGAATCCAGGACACTCGATGCCTTTGGGTGTCGATGCTTTCAATCCTCCATGCTGTCAGCCAGGATCAGTTCCTGCATTCTGTATATGGGAATGTTCCTGGAAGAAGTCGCAAAAGACTTAGAGCTCATTAGCCCTTGTGTTTCTGAGGAAAAAAAGAGCAGACTACCTTACTCTGGTCAAGCACACCCAGAATGTCTCTAAATTCATGAACTGTGCTACCTTTGATTGCTTTGAATGTATTAGCAGAACCTCTGCTATATCCATAGGAGCACGTCGTATTGCTTGGCTTCAAACATCAGACTTAGAATAGTGGGTGCAAGAAAAGCTGGGAAACATTCCTTGTACAGGAGAAAATCTCCTTGGCAAGGACTGGCAAAACTAGGCTAATCAGATTGAATGTGAAAATACTACTTTGAACAGACTATCAAAGTCTACAGCCAACCCAGCAAAGAAGAAAACGTTCAAAAAAACCCTTTTTCAGCAAAAAAAAAAAAAAAGCTTTACCCATCTTACACCCATCAAAGTCACTGTCTGCTTCATGTTCCCCAGAAGGGAAAACAGAACAGACAGCAAAGAAAGACGCAAGCTCAAAGAGCTCAACCGGCACAACAGACCCAGCCTCCTCAGGGTCTTTGACTTCTACCTAGAGAACTTGGTCATTCTGCCCCTGAAAGGTCCTGAACCCTTAACCATTCCAGGAAGACTATGCTATTTTGCCAAAAGATGGCAACAAATAACATCAGAAAACTGGACTCTGTCCATTGTACGAATGGGGTACAAGCTTCATTTTCTCAACTTTCCCCCTACCTACAATAATCAAACAGTTCAATTATCAGGCCCCTGCCACCAACCTCTTGTGGCAGGAAGTCACATCACTTCTCACTCAAGGAGCAATCGAAGTACTGTGATGGAGCTGACACTACTGAAGGTATGGAGTTAGGAGAAAACTCCTGTTTCTTTAAAAGAAACTGATTTACAGAGAATGCAGTTACCAAGAAGTGCAGCTAGAGGGAGCAGGCATGAGGCTGCAGAAGGTAGGCTGACACACCCAGATTGCAATGATGCAATAGTTAATCAAACGCACCTGAGTAGTGGGCCAAAAAGCTCACTAGAGAAACAGCTTTATAAGCAGTGCTCGGTTAGGAGAATACAGAGAGGACCACAAAGAGAGAGACGACCACAGGAGGAAGGAAGATCACAGATACAGAGAGGAACAGAAGCCCCTGCTACTAAGGAGAGAGAGAGGGGAAAGCTTCAACTAAGAAAGGAAAGGCAGTTAAGCTTGGAATCCTTACAGGGAAGGGACAACTTCCAGGAAGGACAAGCCCATGCTAAAAAGCTCCAGAAAGAAGTCTAAAGCGAAGACAGAGTAAGCAGGAGAGTGCCGGGTAGAGGGAATACCAGCAACGCACGTCTCAGAGAATGAAGGTACATTCACACTTCCTTTCCTAAATGTGAGCCAGGTCCTAGAAAGGCTTGTAAACCCGAGAGCCATAGCTATAAGAAAAGCTTTGCAAACCTGTGCAGAAGGTCGTAGATAAAAGCCATATTAATTACTTACCAAACCAGGTCCAGCCACGCTGGAAAGCCCTGGAGAGAACTACTGAAGTACAACCACTTTTGCCTAGGGAAAGCTCAGGCTTAGCAGAAACCATATCTGAACCAGAGGATATGCAAATAGAGCTGGTAGGACCAGAACCAGTGCTGCCTGAATACCCCATGGACTGTACACTCTGTGTAGCTGAGAGTATAGAAGCTCTCAGAGTTATAGCATAAGACATGCTCTAGAATGCTACTGTTTTGTTGAGCTGAAAAGAAGAAGCTTTCTGTGTTTATTTAACCTGTTTGTGTTGAAAAACCCTGTTTGAATGGAAAAGACTGTGAAGCTCTTATAACAGTTTTTGGACTTTGTAAATACTTTGGTAGAAGCCCTGAATGAAGGTGAATTCTGTTGTCTTCTTGGAGAACCTTAGCGCATCAAGGGAATAAAACCTTATATTTAACCCTGCACAAGGCTCACACAACTATTCTTTATGACGAAGGGAACTACAAGGACCATAATGCACCTGGTTTAAGTTAGAATTTCCTACTTCAACAATTAATAAATGTCCGCCCTGACCCTTTAGCACACTGCCACCGGGAGGGGCTGTGACAGTACCCATACCCCAACAGGGTTCGGGGTTTTACTCCCCCTCTCTTTTTATTCCAAAGAAGACAAGGACACAGGCCTATACTAGACCTCAGAGAATTAAACAAATATTTGTTCCGAGAAAAGTTCGAAATGATCTCCCTCGGGACACTTCTACCATACCGTCAAAGTCAGGATTGGCTATGTTCTCTAGATCTAAGAGATGCGTACACGCATATTCTCATCCACTCAGATCACAGGAAGACACTTCCAGTACAGAGTCTTTCCTTTTGGACTAGCCTCTGCTCCAAGAGTCTTCACAAAATGCATGGCAGTGGTAGCAGCATTTATGAGGACTCTGGGAATATTTGTCTTCCCTTACTTAGACGATTGGCTCATTCGAGCATCGACAGCTCCAGAGGCCAGCTTCGCTCTTTCTCGAGCAATGAGAATTCTTCAATACTTGGGACTGGTCATAAACCTCCCAAAATCTCATTTCACCCCCTCTCAATCTCTCGAATTCATATGGGCTCGTCTAGACACACGGCAGTCAAGGGCTTTCCTGCCACAACCACGCTGTCTACAAATAATACAACTGGCATCTCAAGCATCTATGAAGGTCTTCCTTACTGCTCGAGAAATGCTTCAACTTCTGGGACACATGACATCCACTGTCCATGTGGTTCCCTATGCTCGCCTCCACATGCGAGCAGCCCAGTGGACCCTATCCTCTCAATGGTCACAGGCCTCAGGTCAGTTAATGGACAAAATCAGAAACACTACATGTCTGATTTCGTCCCTGAAATGGTGGCAATCTCTAGAAACCTCTTCGTAGGCTCTCCTTTCCAGCAGCCTCTATATCAGGCCACCCTAACAGATGTGTCCAAGATGGGTTGGGGGGCCCGCTTGCATGATCTCTCCACTCAGGGTTTTTGGACCTCACAGGAGGTTTCCCTTCACATAAACCTCCTAGAGCTAAGAGCCATTTTCAATGCTATTCAAGTCTTTCAGACCCATCTCAGCAACGAAACAGTTCTGGTCCAAACCGACAATCAGGTAGCTATGTTCTATATGAACAAGCAAGGTGGAACAGGCTCTCTGTTGCTATGCAACAAAGCTTTGCAACTATGGGCCCTCACCAGAGAGTTGCAAATTCACCTGTTTGCAGTATACCTTCCGGGCATTCAAAACTTATGGGCAGACAAACTCAGTCAAATACTGCTGCCACACGAGTGGTCCCTCCACTAATACCAGCTTGCTCTTATTTGGTCTCAGCTATAAACTCAACTGAAGTGAGAGAGGTACAGAGGCGGGAAGACTAAATTCCTGCTGTTCCCGGAGATCCCCTGTTACAGGCGAGTAACTACGCTTTCCTGGGTGGTGGTTCCTAATGTAGAACCTTGCATTGTGTAACCATAGTTTTGGTGGTTCTTCCCTAGGTGCATAACTTTGCACTTGTCCACGTTTGATGCCTGTTATTTTGATGCCCAGTCTTCCAGTTTATCAAGATCCTCTTGCAAGTTTCCACAATCCTCATGGGTTTTAACAACTTTAAATAGTTTTGTGTCATCTGCAAATTTGATAACCTCACTCGTTGTTCCCTTTTCCAGGTCATTTATGAATATGTCAAAAAGCAGCAGACCCAGCACAGATCCCTGGGGTACACTACAATTCACCTTTCTCCATTGGGAAAATTGGCCATTTAGCCCTACCCTCTGCTTTCTATCTTTTAACCAGTTCCTGATCCACAATAGTACACTGCCTCCTATCCCATGACTCTAGTTTTGCCAAAAGTCTCTGATGAGGAACCTTGTCAAAGGCTTTATGAAAGTCCAAATAAACTAAATTTAGTTATTTAGTTATTCATTCATTCATACATACATACATACATCTTTGTATACCACCTTATCCTTCAATCAAAGTGTTCACATCACAATTGGAGAGTTACACTTAACATGAGGGTACTTAACAACATTCAGACAGCACAATTGGGGTTAAATTTAACATTGTACAATGAACTCATATGTCTAGTTGGTGTGAATGGGTATAGAGTTGGCGGGGGTTGTTGCATTGCCGTTTGGGTTGAGACTGTTGTCTGTCTGCTCATAGGTTTCTGTAAAGAGCAGGGTTTTTAGGGCCTTGCGGAAGTCTATGATGTCATTTACTGCCCTCATGCTTGTTGGGAGAGAGTTCCAAAGTTTGGACGCCAGTAGTGAAGGAGCTCTTGAAGTTGCTTGTTTAGTTTTGTGATAACCTGCAGGTGTGCCGATCATGTTGTCATTATTGGTCCTTCTTGGTCTATCGCTGATTTCCCTTATGATGTCTTGGAGTGTGTCTGCTGAGAGATAGTGGATGATTTTAAATATGATTAGGACTGTTTGTTTTGAATTTTGCTCTGGCTATCATTGGGAGCAAGTGCAGTTGCTGTAAGACGGGGGTGATGTTTTCAGTTCTTGGAGTGTCTGTAATGACGCCTGCTGCAGTGTTTTGCACCATTTGGAGTGGGTGTAAGGTCTGCTGAGGGAGGCCTTGACATAACAAGTTTCTGTAATCAAGCAGAGGTGTGATGAGTGCTTGGCACACTGTGCGGAAGTGGTCCTGTCGGAGTATTGGCTTGATTTTTCTGATGGTCCTCAAATGTTGATAGGCCTTGTTTGCGGTCTATGTCAACCGATTCACCTTTGTGTACCTGTTTATTCACACCTTCAAAAAAACATAACAGATTAGTAAGACAAGATCTTCCTTGTCTAAAGCCATGTTGGCTGTCTCCCATTAAGCCATGACTATCACTGTTCCTCAGGTACATTAAAGCCATTCAACAGCCTTCCTCAATCAACTGATATTCAGATGGCCATATCCTGTTCAGTGCTAGGGTTGCAACTAGGACAGGGCCCAGGTGCTTGACAATACAAAGAGGCAGCAGTTAGGAAAGAAGAACCACAAACCCCACACAAACAGATTGACCCCTTTAGTGTGACATGACTATGATGATGTGAATAGGTTATGGGGGTCATTCCAAAATGCAAATAGGCCACTTGGAAGTGCGGGATAGACATTTTCCTCACAAAAAAAACATATTCCTAAACCATGCGGCCCTGAACGTAAGCGGCATGAAAACGGGAATCTTAGAATGTGGGCGGGAGGGGACAGAACAAGAGCATGGCAAGCCATGGAGTCGTGGAAAGCATATTCAGGAAAGGCCAGTGGCAACGTGGAATAAGGCCAACACTCTGATTTTCAACGTCTCATATAAATGGACTGTGACACGTCTGTATTGAACTGGTGTCTGGGAGGGCACAAGATGCAGTTGTAAAGAATAGAATGC
This sequence comes from Ichthyophis bannanicus, assembly GCA_033557465.1. Classification (NCBI taxonomy): domain Eukaryota; kingdom Metazoa; phylum Chordata; class Amphibia; order Gymnophiona; family Ichthyophiidae; genus Ichthyophis; species Ichthyophis bannanicus. The sequence continues at coordinate 40,743,481 of CM066035.1, forward strand.
ACAGGCGAGGGACACTTGTGAGGTTAGGGAACAATAAAAAACACTCCTACAGAAATATAAAGTACTGCAATAGTCTTTATTCTGAGTATGCTAACATTTGCCGTTTGTGCTAAACAGGCTATTCTAGGCCTCCCAAATAATTCCAGTGAAAGATGGGAATGTAGATGTAGGGATGGTATGTGAGGTAGTACGGGGAAGAGTTGTGTTTGGCTGAGAAATACAGAGCAGATGTGGTGGTCTGAGACGCCGTGCCATTATAGGTGCAGGGCATGGTTTCTGCAGAGCTATGTTATTTGTGACTGCATGCAAGAGTGTGGGTGTGTGTGTGTGTGGTATGGGGGTGCAGAGGAGGCCCTGGTATGCTGATCCGCATCCCTGGGGGGACATGTATGCCTGGCCAGTGCCTGGACCGTGCGGCTGACTGCAGCATCACCAGGAGACAGTGTGAATGTGCAGCCACATAGCAGTGCTTGTCCCTGTCAATAGTGGGGGACCCTCAGAATAGGGACATGCTGCAGTGTAAATAGCAATAGTAGATATCTGACTGCACCATGTTATTTGTGGCTGCACTTACTAAGGTGGTCTTCATATGTCATGTTTGGTTTGCTGCAGGTTCTGTCAGGACAAATGTCCCACTTTCCACTTGCTTATACAATAGCTTTGCACATACATAACTTTGGAGTGCAATTCTGGAGTACGCACCTTCAAAAGGATGTGAACAGGATGGAGTCGGTGCAGAGGGTGGCTACTAAAATGGTTAGTGGTCTTTGTTATAAAGCATATGAGGACAGACTTAAGGATCTTAATATTTACACCTTAGAGGAAAGGCGGGATAGAGGTGATATGATTGAGATGTTTAAATACCTCCGTGGCATAAATGTTCAGGGAGAGAGCCTCTTTCAATTACAAGCAAGTTCTGCTACGGGGGGACATGGGATGAGGGTGAAGGGAGATAGATTCAGGAGTGATATGCGGAAATATTTCTTTACAGAAAGAGTAGTGGATCCATGGAATAGTCTCCCAGTGGAGGTGCTAGAGATGAGGACAGTAACTGAATTCAAAAAAGCATGGGACCAACACAGAGGATCTCTAAAGGTAAAAAGGGGACTGTTGTAGTTGTTGATATGGAAGGACAGACTAGATAGGCCATGTGGTCTTTTTCTGTTGTCATGTTTCTATATATAGTCTGGTTTGTATGACCATATCTGTTTCATCCGTATTAATGAGTTGTTTGCATGGGAACCCCACTGTCAGTGTGAGCATCAGCTTAGGAGATGTACTTTTGCCAGCAGAGGTATGACACATAGAGATGGGAAGCATCTGAGACGTCTATCTTGTCAGCATATGGTGGGCATGGGGACATAAGCCATGCCAGGGACATATAGCTCCCCGATTCCAGAACCACAGGTGTATCTATACCCATGGTTTCAGAATCAGGTTTACTACATGCCCGTTTTCAGGTTCGATGTTTCTGCCGGCCGGACATGGCCGTTACAGAATAGACCCCATAGAGTGCAATTCTATAACACGAATAGCAGGGATGGATGTCCCAATGGGACAAATGAACAGGGAATTTGTACAGGGAAGCTAGAGGGGACGGAACATAGGCAGGGTTAGGGTGGGCAGTGGGCAATCTGTGGCCCTGGACGTACAGGGCTGATTCTGATGTCAGTCCTGTATGTCTGGGACCAGCAGAGTAGACAGGGAACTTTTCTACCTCTGAGGTGGAATAACTTCCCCTAGATGGCAGGCCCGGGGCATGTCAAAGGGTGGAGGGGTGCAGGAGATTCCCCACAGCCCGAAATGGCCTTGGGAGGTCAGAGCAGGGGTAGGGCTGCAGGGAATGAATGAAGTCGGTGGCAGCTGGGGATCGTGAGTGCTGAATGGAGCCACAGTGCCATGGCAACCAGACGCCATGGCACTATGGCTCCATTCAGGAGCCTTGACTGAGTTAGCCAGGCAGAGGCCTGTACATGCAGGCTGATCGGAATCGGGTCCCAGCCTGCACATACAGGCCTAGACGGGATTCTGATCCTGCAGGGACTAGATGTGCCCCGCAGGATCAGAATCCAGACTACCTCTGTGATTCCAGTTCTGACTAGACGCACAGAGGCCTGGGACACCCATCTTAGAATATGCCTCTATGTGTACATGTCTTGACTAGGACCATGAACTGGCTGCCTTGCCTGGATGTGTCATACAATGGGGAACTAAGCTTGGCTAAGGATATGACAAGGAAATGTGAAAGGTGCCATACCTACAATGACTGGAGGCTTTTGCTGAATGTGCTACGTTATAAAAGCAGCTGCATTTCTTATACTTGGCCTGTTGAAGGCTGATACCAGAAAGTATGGTCTCAGAATTCCATTTTCCCTGCAATTGCTTGTAATTTGTAATAAAATAAAACCCACTGAGCAGAAACTGTTGGTTCAATCTCTTTGATATTTCAGATACAAAGAAAGAAAGAACGACGCTATCCATTGGGTTTTTGTGGCAAGATATGGAAGTAGATTGCCAGGCCTGCCTTCTGCACAGGTAATTCTAGTGCTACTACCGTTGCCACCAAAATGTGATCCTTCACTGCCGACACTGTCCCATTCTGCTGCCGCCCAGATGGGTGGTTTGTCTTAAGTCTGTCACCTCAGGTGAGACCTGTCCATCTTGGGAGACCCTGCCAGTAGTTAAGCTACCGATAGCTTAGCCCTCGGCATCACTGATGTACACAAGCCCTCACGGCATGGCAAGCTGCAAACTAGGTGACAGATAGCTAGGCTGACCACAAAGGACCTTATCCTGGCCTGTGTCCTGAACTGAATGTAGATGGATTGATCAAGTGTTAAACTGCCTGAAGAGCTCAAACCATTTGCTAGCAGGCAGCTTAAACTATCAGCCCATAAGTGATGCCTCCTTTGGGAAAACCACATTGTTATTCCAAAGAAAAGTACTTTGGCAGAAGGCAGCCAATAAGTATAATGCAGAATTAAAGCTAAACAGTCCCTCTCATTAAAGCAAGTAATGGATCTAAAGAGCTATTTTTTGCGGTAGATGGTTCTTGAGAAAAGGCAGGTTTCGGGATAGGATCATTTGTCTTTGGAAGGGTGTGGAGTTGCTGCAGATATTTGAGGTGAAGACTGTAAAGTTACAACAAAGTACTGAAAGTCCGTTGGAGGGGGGAGCATGGCTGAAGCTGAGAGTGAGAGTAGGGAGCAATTTAACTCTCAGAGGACCCAATAGGAGAAAGTCTTGACTGGAGTAAAACCCATGCACTACTTATCAGATCCATGTCACTCACATTTGCTTAAGGGCATGTCTAGAAAAGCCTTTAAAGAGGTTGAAGTGATAGTTGTGAGATCATTACAGGATGCAGTATTACCAGAAAAAATGCATCAGGCTGTGATTACCCCTCTGCTTAAACAGGACTTAGAAACTAGGGCTTATGTTAATTACAGGCCAGCGTTCAATTTACATTTTATGGTGAAGGTGACTGAGTGGGTGGAGGACATTGCAGGATTGGCTGAGACCCAGGCAGGGTTTTGTGCTGGGCACCGTGCTGATTGCAGTCTAGGCACGGCCAGTGCAAGGATATGAGATGTCCTCCTAGGCAAGCCTTCAATCCTGCCTCCCACCTGCTGCCATCCCTATGCATTGGAGGGGACAGAAGTGGGTGGTCAAAGGAGCACTATTAACAGCGCAGCATTGGAGGCTTCCAGTAAGTGCTGCATTGCCGCTGCAAGTCCTGGAGAGAGATGGAAGTCGTGGCAATGGTCTGCCCTCAGAATGTTGGCGCTCTGGTTGGCCATCTAGTTCGCCATTAGGTAGCACCAGCCCTGAGTCTAAGATGATACCTTGCACTATATGGACAGGGGGGAGCAGGTCATTCTGGCTTTGTTAGATCTGTCCTCTGCTTTTGTATTAGTCGACCCAGAAATTCTTTTAGCAAGGCGTAGGATTTGCAGATACTTGGTAAGATGCATCAGTAGCTCCAATCATTCCTGAAAGACCAGGTTGCAAGTATTGTGGTGGGGGGAGGCGGCCTCCCTCATCAGGTTCACTGTGGGGTTCCTGTCTTTCTCTTCTTTAATATTTGTCTTCATCCCTTGGGTAGATTGATAAAGCAGTTGGGATTTTCTAGGTTTATGTACGTCAGTGATACTCACTTGCTTCTTCCCTCTCCTGGCTAATAAGTTGGCAATGAATGTTGCTGCAAGAGATTCTGCTGCTAGGGTTGTTGTACTACATCTTCCAGGCTCAATGAGATTTCATTCAGCTCTTCTAACTCTTCACTGTTAAATATCCTTTCTGCTATGGGTAGCTTCTTCACATTTTCGTCAGTAAAGACTAAAGCAAAGAATTCATTCAGTCTCTCAGCTACAGTCTTGTCCTCTCTGAGTGCCCCTTACATCATCAAGATCACGAAATGTCTATTGTACAAGGTTTGGACCACTGAACAGATCTGATGTTGCCATAGTCATTCCTAATGCAGAACACAGTGTCGTCCTAGTGGCATCAGTCACTTCTTTAGCTCCAGACATGCTCATCCTTCCAGAGCCACTACCATGTGAAGAAGATGCTCTTGATGCATTAAGGACTAACGTCTGACGCACAATTTTCAAAACCACAGAGCAATGGGGGCTTTCAGAGATCTCTCTTCAGGTGACATGATGGAGGAGTGGTATGTATGCAGCAGGGGGAGCTCTAGAGTATGGAATGTTCAGGTTCTGTGCTAGACGCTCTTTTGCTTTGTTATAACCGTGTTTTAATCCTTGGTTTTACAGATCTCCAGGAACAAGCAAGAATGTAGTCTTCACATATGGGTATCGTCGGTACCGACGGAGCCTGCGTGGGAACGCTCCCCAGGTCCAATTAGAAAGCTTTTGGGAGCATCCCACAGCACCTGCGTGCTGCCTTCCCGCCTTTCCCAACTGTCCCTCTCCAGTTCTTCATTTTCCGCGGAGCCGGCAGGTCGCACGTCCTGTCACCACAGAAAATATCCCTTTTATCCTTCTTTTTTGTGGTCGCGTCTGCCTTCCTTCGATGCTGCCCCGGTACCGCTGGTTCTTCTTTCTTCTTTAAAAAAAAAAAAAATAAAAAAATATATATATATTTTTCCTGGACTCTTCCAGCTTTTATTTATTTATTTATTTAACATTTTTTATATACCGCACTATTCATCATCAGTGCGGTTTACATTAAACAACAACATACCTGTCAATACATGACTGATCTAGGTTTACAGATAACAGGGAAGATAAACTGGGTGTGAACTGGGGATAACTATCTACATAATTATATATACATTGAATAGGTTACATCAGTGCCACGTGCCATTTTGGGCACTAGGCCCAACTTTCCGTTAAAATGGAAAAACCCGCTTCGGGTTTTAAAAAGTGTTCTAAATGTGGCGGTACCATCTCCGTCACCGACACCCATGAGTGGTGCCTTAAATGTTTAGGTCCTGACCACTCTATTTCAGAATGTGTTGCCTGTGGGATAATGTTGAAAAGGGGCCGGCAGAACCGAGCTGCTAAACTTAGCACCCTTTTTCCCTCCGATGCAGCTTCTGTGGCATCGACGTCTTCCAGGGCTTCGTCTTCCTCCCATGGATCTCAGGTAACTAAACATAGATCTAGCCGGTCCTCGAAGGGTAGATCTCCTTCCAAGCATCGAGATGCCTCTGGAGTTGCCCTCGAGGAACTTGTACCGGCCAAATTGCCCGGTGGGAGGCTTCGGCTTCCAAAGCACTATCGGGGCTCCAGGGTGTTCTCAAGGCCCCAACCTCGGCAGAACTACAGGTGCCATGCTCTGGGGTACCGGCAGCTTCGTCCGGTACTGATACCCAGGCATCGTCGTCATCGATAGACCAGAGATTCTTGGCTATTGAACGCAGTCTGGCAGCTCTTCTTGCAGCATCGGTGCCTGCGAGACCACTTCAGACAATTCAACCGGTACCGGTTCCAACACCAACATCGGTACCGGTGCAAACTGCATCGACATTGGTGGGTGTACTACCGACACCGAGTCATGCTGTTCCTTCCAGTATCGATAAGTCGGTACCGGACCCCTCCGATACTGACTTCGATCGGTAACGGTATCGTGCTTTGCACGATCACCTGGACTGCAGGTACTTTGAATCCTCGGACAAGTCCGACGACTCGGAAAGCTCTGTCGATGCAGGACTACTTCTTCCTGAGGAGCCTTCTTCTCCAAAACATAGGATGTCTCCTCCAGAGGATATATCCTTTCAGGATTTTATCCGTGATGTGGCTTGAGGTCTTTCCATCACAGTGGCTCCTGAGATAGAGCCTAGGGCAAAGGAATTGGAAATCTTACAATATCCTAAAGTTCCCAAGGAGGCAGCTACTTTGCCTATTCATGAGATCTTACATGATCTCATGATGAGGATGTGGGAAACATCTCTTACCACCTCTCCTCATTCTCGTAGGCTTGATACCATGTATCGAGTACCTCCTTGTCCTGGATTTCAAAAAACTCAGCTACCACACCATTTCATGGAGGTGGAATCAGCTATGAGAAGGATCAAGAGTGCAAAAAGGCATGCATCTAATCCGCCAGGGCTTGAATGTAGAACTCTTGATGCCTTTGGACATCGGACCTTCCAGGCCTCTATGCTTTCTGCCAGGATTAATTCCTATATTTTATATATGGGAATGTTCCTTAAGGAAGTTACAGGGGATCTAGAGCTTATGAGCCCCCTCCTTCCTGATAAGAGACAAGATTATCTTGCACTTGTCAAACATGCTCAGAATGTTTGTAAATCGTGCAGCCTTTGACTGCTTTGAGTGCATAAGCAGAACTTCTGCTATTGCCATAGGTGCACGCAGAATTGCCTGGCTCCAGGCATCTGACTTGGAACTTTGGGTACAGGATAAACTGGGGAATATCCCTTGCACAGGGGAAAATCTCTTTGGCAAAAATTGGCAAGAGAAAGCTAATGAGCTAGAAGCTGATAATACCACCTTGGATAGATTATCCAAAGCTACAGCTGATCCTGCAAGGAAGAAATCCTACAAAAAAACATTCTTCACTAGAAAGAGGTTTTACCCCGCCTATACCCAACAAGGGCATTGTTCAGGTCAGTCTGCCCAAAGGGGTTAGCAGCAGTCTAAATAATGCAAAACAAAAGCTGCTAAGCCTCAGCCTGCTCAGCAGACTCAGCCTCCTCAGGGGCTTTGACTTCCATCTAGAGAACTTTGCCTTCCTGGCCCTGAACGGCCCAGAGCCTTCCACCATTCCAGGAAGGTTGTCATTTTGCCCCCCCCCCCCCCCCGATGGGGACAGATAACAGCAGAAGCTTGGACTTTGTCCATTGTAAGAGAAGGGTACAAGCTTCATTTCCTCAGCATGCCCCCTCCTACAAAGGTAAAACAGTTCACTTCTCAGACCTCTCCCAATGCCCAGTTAGGCCAAGAGGTCACTTCACTTCTTGCCCAGGGGGCAATAGAAGAGGTACCCATTCTCCAACAGGGTACAGGGTTCTACTCCCCCTATTTCCTTATTCCAAAGAAAACAGGAGGACACAGACCCATTTTGGACCTCAGAGAATTAAACAAATTCCTGTTTAAAGAGAAGTTCAAAATGATTTCTCTAGGAACTCTGCTGCCATACATTCAGAGTCAGGATTGGCTTTGTTCCCTAGATCTCAAGGATGTGTACACTCATGTTCTCATCCATCCAACTCACCGAAAGTTCCTTTGCTTTCTATTTCAAGAGAAGCACTGCCAATACAGGGTTCTTCCTTTTGGCCTGGCCTCGGCACCAAGGGTGTTCACAAAATGCATGGCTGTGGTAGCAGCATTTCTTCGCACCCTGGGAATATTCGTCTTCCCTTACTTAGACGACTGGCTCATTCGAGCCCCATCAGAACCAGAGGCCAGGATTTCTCTCTCTCGCACAGTGTGTATCCTTCAGTATTTGGGACTTGTCATGTTGTTGTTGTTAAGTGCCGTCGAGTCGGAGTCAACTCATGGCGACCCTCTGGATAGCTATCCTAAATTGTGTTCGGTCTTCAGTCAGGCGGCTCATTGTTGACAGACTGGTACCTGTAGCTGCTGTTATTGTATCGATCCATCTCATTGCTGGCCTTCCTCTTTTGTGTTGTCATAAACTTGTCATAAACGTCCCAAAATCCAACCTAGCTCCCACTCAGTCCATAGAGTTTATAGGAGCTCTGCTGGATACCAGACAGACACAGGCCTATCTTCCTCAGCCCCGCTGCCTTTGCATTGTGCAGTTAGCTTCCCAAGCAGTGCTAAAGCCTCACTTCACTGCTCGGGAAATGTTACAATTGTTAGGCCACATGGCATCCACCGTGCATGTGGTTCCTTATGCTCGCCTCCATATGAGAGTAGCCCAGTGGACCTTATCCATTCAATGGACTCAGGCTTCAGGTTGCCTGTCAGACAAAATAACAAACTCAAATCGCCTTATTTTGTTCCTCCAATGTTGGCAGTCACCCCAAAACCTTCTGGTGGGGTCCCCTTTCCAACAACCCCCACCCCAGGTTACTCTAACTACAGATTCTTCGCAGATGTGTTGGGGAGCTCTTCTGCAAGGCATCTCTACCCAGGGTACAGGGACCCCACAGGAGGCTGGTCTACACATCAACCTCCTGGAGCTCAGAGCAATCTTCCTTGCTCTTCGAGTGTCCGATTGAATTAGGACTGTCTGTAGCTGAACTGGGTGTGGAACAATCAAGTAGCCATGTTCTATGTGAACAAGCAGGGTGGAACAGGCTCTGTTGCTTTGCAACGAAGCTCCACGACTATGGGCCCTCGCCAGAGAGCATCACATTCATCTCCTTGTGCTGTATCTTCCAGGCATTCAAAACTCTTGGGGAGACAGACTCAGTCGAGTTCTATTTCCACACGAATGGTCTCTCCATGCAGACCAAGTGTCAAAAAATTTTCAAATTTGGGGAACCCTGGACATAGACCTCTTTGCAAATCCGTTGAATGCCAGACTTCCCCGCTTCTGTTTCAGAATTCCGGCTCGGAATTCTCAGGCCAGGGATGCTTTCCTCCTCCATTGGGGTCGAGACTTCCTGTATGCCTTCTCACCCATTCCCCTAATTCCCAAAACTTTATTCAAGCTTCAGAGAGACAGAGGCCATATGATTCTCATAGCTCCACATTGGCCACGACAAGTGTGGTACCCTCTGCTACTACATCTCTCTCAAGCTCCGCCTCTGGAGTTAGGATCTGCTCCAAATCTCCTGTCTCAAGAGGACGGGATGCTGTGGCATCCCAATCCCCAGTCTCTGCATCTCAGGGCCTGGTTGCTGAAAACCTAGAACTTCATGGTCTTAACCTTTCTCAGCAGGTAAAGGATATCCTTTCTGCTTCCAGGAAGCCTTCCACAAGACGCTCTTATGCTTTCAAGTGGAAAAGGTTTACCATATGGTGCTCGCAGAAGGGTCTTGACCCTCTTGCGATACCCCTGGAATCATTACTGGAGTACCTCCTTCATCTCTCAAATTACAGGGCTTAAGACCAATTCAGTAAGAGTTCATTTGAGTGCTATTGCAGCTTCCTTTAAGCCTTTAAATGGACAGCCTATTTCCTCTCATCCTCTCATCTCAAGATTTATGAGAGGCCTTCTTTTATCTAAACCTCCCATTAAGCCACCACCGGTGGCATGGGAATTAAATCTAGTTCTTGGGCAACTCATGAAGCCGCCCTTTGAACCCTTAGCTACTACCTCCTTGAAATTCCTTTCCTGGAAAGTTATTTTTCTTATTGCAATCACTTCAGCACGTCGCATCGGTGAATTGCAAGCTTTAGTGGCTGATTCTCCTTACACAAGGTTCCATCATGATAAAGTAGTCCTTAGGATTCATCCACACTTTATGCCAAAGGTGATTTCACTCTTTCATTTAAACCAAGCAGTTTACCTTCCTGTATTCTTCCCAAGGCCTCACGCCTCAAATGCAGAAAGGAATCTTCATACTTTGGACTGTAAAAGGGTGCTAGCCTATTACTTACAAAGGACGCAACAACATAGAAAATCCTCTCAACTCTTTGTTGCTTTTGATCCTAGTCATTTGGGACTTCCAGTTTCCAAGAGAACACTGTCCAGCTGGATTGCACAGTGTATATATTTTGCTTATGAGAGTAAGAACCTTCCTCTTGAAGGCCATGTCACAGCTCACAATGTGAGAGCCATGGCAGCCTCTATGGCTTATCTTCACTCTGTGTCTATCGACGACATCTGTCGAGCAGCTACTTGGGCTTCGGTTCATACCTTCACAGCCCATTATTGCTTAGACAAGGACTCCCGCCGGGATGCCTTGTTTGGTCAGGCTGTTCTTCAACACCTGTTTCATACTTAATCAACTCCTACCCACCATCTCTGATAGGATGCCAGAGATCTATGGGGGGAAGTGGAGCCCTTTCACAGGGGTACACAACTTCTGGGGCCTTCTCCCTGGGATCTACAGCTAGGGAGTCCCCATATGTGAAGACTACATTTCTGCTTGTTCCTGGAGATAGCATAGTTACTCACCTGTAACAGGTGATCTCTGGGAACAGCAGGAATTTAATCTTCACAACCCACCCACCTACCTCCCTCCCCTAGGAGTTGTCTCTCTTTCTCTCTCTCTCTCTCTCTCGCTCCTCTTTCCCTTTCTCTCTCTCTTTGTCTCAGCTTTAAACTCAACTGGAGAGGGACAGTTGGGAAAGGCAGGAAGGCAGCATGCAGGTACTGTGGGATGCTCCCAAAAGCTTTCTAATTGGACGCTGGGGAGCTTTCCTGTGCAGGCTCCGTCAGTACCGACAATACCCATATGTGAAGACTAAATTCCTGCTGTTCCCAGAGATCATCTGTTACAGGTGAGTAACTGCTTTCCCACCTTAAATGGGAGCTAGTGTAGATAAT